>OZ007595.1:332521544-333953144 GCA_963931845.1 Maratus michaelseni | reverse complement strand
CGTTATACGGACACCATTGTCGCCAAGCATATATTTACATGTATGGCATGGTGTCGGTATAACAGAAAAGAACCAAAATTTGCGATCGATCAAATAATTGAATTTCGTTAAACATTAAATTTTCTGGTACTTTTCTATTATCCGGTCGACCACTTTTCATAACAAAAAACTATCGCCAAACTGTAAAATTAAACGCCAAAAATGCAGTCCGATTTTTTTGATGTCAGAAGCAATATACGTGTTCGTTACGTCATCAAGTGGTTTTTAATTTGAGATTTGCATCTATTTTCCTTATGTTTTACTGAATTATTAGTTATTTCAGTAATTAAAATAACAATTGTGTCCTTAAATTCATGTATTTTATTTATTTATTTATTTTGATATTTCAATGGCAACGTTCTCCCGTTTATTTGGCGTTACAGTTTGGCGATAGTTTTTTGTTATGAAAAGTGGTCGACGGGATAATAGAGAAGTACCAATTTTCTTATTTTTAATCTGAGAAAGAAACAATAATCATGGATTTAATTAATTTTGCAATATGCGGTGCAACCAAAATAATTTTGATTAAATCAGTACACATATCGCAGACGCACCTGGGTTATTTTTTGGCACCTAAATGACGATTTTTGCTTTGTATGGCAACCTGGTGTTTTATAATGAATTTGAATATGTGTGTAAATAAATAGAATAAAATAGGTACTTTTATGTTAGCTGGGCGTCAAGGATAACTCTCCAAATCTTGTTTCAATTGGAATCATTTAAATTGCAACATTTTACGTGAGATTTGTTATTCATATTGATATGTTTACATTTAGATATTTTATTATGATTATATTCTAGCTAATTAATTTTTTTTTAAAGATTTTATACTACAATGTTAAAATATTACCTAGTTGATATTGGCTAATGTCAAAAGATTGGCGAACCACAGAGTTCAGGAAATAAACTCTATGCCCTCAAAAGTGGGAGTTGCCGTCTTTATGACGTCATAAGCAGAAGTAAATGTTTAATTGAAAATTACAGCTAATTAATTAAATTTTCGAACAAACGAATGCACGATAACAAATCTGTGTCCAAATATCTGTCATTTAAAAAAAGAATGGTGTAATTTGATGCAGTAGTTTGTTCTGACGGATTGTCGAAAGAAATCGCTTAGCGTTTTAAATATATAGATATTAATCGGCTTTAGATTAAGCGAATGTGGTTTTGCGTTAACGTAGGAAAACTCTTGTTTTCTATATAATCCAGTTTTAAAATCGGACTCTTTTCCTTCACGTATTTCCATAGACTTATCATTAGACTTTTTATTCCTTTTTTCTTCCACGATCAACGTATGCCAAATAATCGCTTCACGAATACAGTTAAAAACTTCTGCATGTAGGAGGTAAATTTATTAATTTTTTTAAATGCGAAAACAGTTAATTATACACTTCTAATATTTAATACATATGTATTATATTAAATTACCATTTATAAGAAAATATTTCGAAATTATAAATTTGCATTTTATCGAAAAACTATTTACATTCATTTTTTAATATGAGGAGATATTTTTTAATTATATGTATTCAATTTTACTGTTATTTATAATAAGTTTTCGATTTTCAAAGAATTAAAAGATTTCCCATTTCTTAGTTGTTATTGCTGAGCGAAGACAAAACTAGCACCGTTAACCAACCAATCACTCGTTATTGTAGTAGAGTAGATATAAATATCGTATTCAAGAGCGAGTCACGAATGTTGTTTATAGGAATAACACTCATATGAGGTATTTTATTATTTATTTATTGTTTTGTTTTTTTATTTTGATTAGATTGTCCTTTTAGAAATTGTTTTTTGATTTAGTGATGTAAATGGTGAGATAATTGTCAATAGTCACCTGTTTTATCGTTAAAAATGATATAAGGAAATTGCATTATGGCCAGTGAATCTTTTAAAAATCGGCAAAAGTAAAACACTATTGTAATGGCTTTGAGTAAAAACCTTTCAAGCATAATTAAATAACATTCAAAACATCATTGTCAAAAGACAAAAAAGTGTAAACAGAACCTACTTTCAAATTACAAGACTGTTTTTGGTACTTTTTTGGGGGGGGCGCCAGTGATAATTCACCAAATCTCGTTTCATTTGGCATCATTTCAGTTGCAACTCTTTCCCATCATTCACGTCACACAAATTTAATAACTAAAACTTTTTATTCCAGTGTGATTGAAATACGTTTAATTGTGATGAAACTTTGGTATATTATATAGGGTATTTATATAACGTAAGTTTTCACTTTTATGTATATAAAATTAGATACGATGTTTTCATTATGAAATACAATGTTTCTATAGTTTATGTTATGGCTTACTTTAACATTTTTGTTATTGACTAAGCCTAATCATTAATATACCCGATTACATGAGATTTTGTTATTTGTATTGATATGTTTGTGTTTACGTATTTTATTAAGATTATATTTTAGCTATTTTTAAGTAAGTTTTTTAAGATACTATATAGCAATGTTAAAATGTTGGCTATACTTTATTAGCTTATGTTAAAAATTGGTTAGAAAAAAAGGGTTGGCGAGATTAAAAAAAATTTTTTGATCAGCTAGTGCTCGACTAACATTTAAGTACCCTATTTTTAAATAAAAAGCATTTAATACAAGGTTTTTCTGTAGTGGACTCTAAGGGTCGCTGGGATGGAATTTAATTTTTAAAAAGGACACATTTTGAACTGGTTTGTTTACAGTCCCATTTTATTAGTAGAATTTTGTGATAATTTCCCGAATGACTGGCGAATTTTGCATTTTTTGTAAAAAAAAAAATCCTTAGATGTAATTTTAAACAAAATCTCCTCATTCATTTCTTTAATTTGCAAATATTTTAAGTTTTCTTATTTAAAATACTGTGATTAAATGTCCAATGTAAGATTTCCCTTAGTTGAAAATTGTTATGACAGAATTTACACAACTGCAAAAATAATTCATTACTACAACAATACATTTTCAGGAGTTTTTTCCAATAAAAAAAAGCTATACAACAGAGGAAAGTTTAGTGTAGGATAATACTTCATACTATATTTACATTGCAATAATTTGGAGAGTTGCAAAATATAGCTAACAAGTAAAAAACAAATCTTTAGCCTGCGGTTTTTAAAAGACTTCCTAAATATTCACTCGACACAATGCAATTTCCTTACCTTGTATAATTTTTTATCGATAAAACAGGTAATTGACAATCATCTTACCATTTAAGTAACAATCTAAAGTCAATTTCTAAAAGGACAAGAAAATCAAAATAAGTAAACAAACAATAAATAAATAATAAAATACCTAATATGAGTCTTATTCTTGTAAACAAGAATTTGCATCACAATCACCGCTCATGAATACATGACACAAGCGATAAGTTAATTTATTGTTAATTGATAGTAGAGGTGCACAATCTTTTTAAGTGAAGGTCCACTTAAAAAAATGGTTGAGTTGTCGAGGACCACCATCAGTAGCACAGAGATAATTTTGTTTCAGGGAGATGTTGGGGGGGAGGGGGGGATAATTAGCATTATCCATACATACAGCACTGTTCAGTTGCAAATTTGGAAGAATGCACCCACTAGATGGATTTGTCATTTTTATGCGGCTACTTGACAAATTTGTGATTTTTATGTGTCCGTTTAAAAAATACATGATTTTTATGTATAGGTTCAGGTTTCAACTTTTTTACTCAGTGGCCACTGGCCCGTACATGGATTTTTTTTTTACTCGGCAGTGTTTTCCAGCACTGACCAATAACAAATTTACAAATACTTGATAAAATATTTATTAAATTTCTCAAATGATTGTGGAATAAACGGCAAAATTCGTCAAATAGTGTCGGGAAAGAAATTGCGACATTTGTCAAATGGTCTCGGGAAAGAAATCAGGTATTGCAGAAAAAATTAATTATGTCTAACTGTCGCGAAAAAATTAGAGAAATTCGTCAAATAAGTTCGGGGGAAAAAATCACAAAATTCGTCAAACGATCTCGGGAGAAAAATAGTGAAATTTGTCTAACAATCGCGGAACAGAATTGCAAAATTTGTCGAACCGCAGCGGAAATAGAGTGCAAAATTTGTTGAACATCAGCGGAAAGAAAGTGCACATTTTGTTCGTTCATGGAAAAAATCATGAAATTAATTAATCGATAGTCGATAAATCACGAAATTTATCAATCGATAGCAGAAAAATCATAAAATTCATTGATAGTGGAAAAATCGCAAAATTCAACAACTGGTTTCAGGGGGAAATTTTTTTGAATATCGTCGAATGGCTTTGAGAAAAAAAAATCACAATCCGTCAAATAATTTCGGGAAAAAAATTGTGAAATTTGCCAAATTGTTTCGAAATTTGTTGAGCAACAGTGGGGAAAAAATCTTTTTCCATTCAATCATCGCAATTGGCAATTGTGACTATTAAGTTTGACCAGTGGTGGCAGTAAAGTCAATCGCCAAATTTTCATTATTACTCGCCGATTGGCGAATGGCAATTTTGTCCTATATTTTTATGCACCTGATCGATGAAATTCATGATTTTTTACATGCCTGATCGATGAAATTCAAGATTTTTACACACTCGATTGATGACTTCCTTGATTTTTATGCATCCGTTTGATGAAATTATTGATTTTTACATGCCCAATAAACAAAATTCATGATTTTTATGCATGCGTTCAACAAAATTTAAGATTTCCCTTCTCCTGATCCACAAAATTCATGTTTTTACTGTGCCTGATTGACGAAATTCATGATTTTCAAATGATATGGTTTCCGTCGGCCAATTAATGAAATTCACAATTTTTTTTCTCTAGACAATGGCGAAACTCGCAATTTTTTTTTTTTTTTTTACCGTTAGTTGAAAGTTACAATTTTTCCACAAACATTCGATTGAATTCTTGATTTTTCCACGCCCAATTGACGAAATTTGCGATTTTCCATGCCTATCGACAAAATTCATAATTTTGCAAACCCGATAGGCAAAATTCATAATGTATTCCTACGATCTATGGACAATTTGCAAATTTTTTCCACGACTGTTGGTTGAAATTTGCGATCTTTCCATGCCATTCGATGAAATTCGCTGCTCGATCCATGAAATTCACGATTTTAAGTATACCTTATCGACAAATTCGCAGGATTTTTTCAATTAGTTTACAAAATTCAAGATTTTTTTTTTTTTTGAGTGATTGACGAAATTTACAACTCCGCAGTTACCAATTTTGGCATCTCTAGTTTCTGTTGACTGATTATTGAAATTTGTGTTTTTTTTCTAGCGACAAATTGGCGAAATTTTTGATTTTTCCATGCCCATTTGACAAAATTCGCATCCATTCTATGCAATTCAGGATTTTATGTGCCTGATCGATGAAATTCATATTTTCCTACGATCTATGGACAAAATTTGCAAATTTTTCTCACAAATTATTATGAAAATTCGAAATTTTTGGATAGGTTGGCATGTATGGTCTCTGCGGGCCACCAGTTACCCAACGGGCCACAGGTTGTGCATTCCTAATCGTGATGCAGTTTGGCTCATTCGACTCTACATCGATAGAACTTACTGATTTTAGTTTCACCACCAGGGGCAGTTAGGTTCATATAGAAGAGAGTGCGGCCATGGCAATGGAAGGGGAAATTAATGGATTTTGGAGCTAACTTGAGTTCTATGGGTCCTATCACAACATGGTTTGATTCATTCGACTCAACTTCGACAGGATATATCGATTTTAGTTCCAAGTTTCACCACCAGGGGCGCTTTCCTATCTTGTGTTCTATGGGCCCGATCACGACGAGGTACGGCTCATTCGACTCGAAATCGACAGCCTGAAATATTTCAGCTATGTTTGTATAGAACAGTGTGCGTCCCCTGGTGGTGGAAGATGGAACTAATGGATTTTGCAGCTAACTCGAGTTCCATGGGTCCCATCACAATACAGTTTGATTCATTCGACTCGACATCGACAGGATATATCGATTTTAGTACAAAAAATGTTTGGTACAAAAAACGTAAATGTCGTCAAAAGATCGCGGACAAAACGCATATTTCGTCAAAGGATCATGAAAAAACTGGAAATTTCGTCAAAGGATCGCGAAAAAACTGGAAATTTCGTCAAAGGATCGCGAAAAAACCGCATATTTCGTCAAAGGATCGCGAAAAAAATGGCAAATTTCGAAAAAGGATCGGGGAAAAACGCATATTTCGTCAAAGGATCGTGAAAAAACGGTAAATTTCGTGAAAGGATCGCGAAAAAACCGCATATTTCGTCAAAGGATCGCGAAAAAACGACCAGTTTCGAAAAAGGATCAGGGAAAAACGCATATTTCGCCAGAAGATTGCAAAAAACGCAAATTTCGTCAAAGGATCGCGATAAAACGCGAATTTCGTCAGAAGATTGCAAAAAACGCAAATTTCGTCAAAGGATCGCGAATTACGTCCTCCGGCCGTAGAGCATACAGGAACTCTCCTGGTCGTGCTCGTTAAAGTTTCTCCAGGGATGATTCTGTTCCGAATTTTCCGAAAAGTTAAGGCAGTCATTTCCGAAAATTTAAAAAAAAATCTGTCATAAATTCGGACATAGAATATATCGCCTTTTTCAACAAATGGTCGACGAAAAAATTCAATTTCGTCTATCGTTCGAAGAGAAATTGCCAATTTCGTCAAAGGATCGCGGGATAAACGCAAATTTCGTCAAAGGATCGCGAATTTCGTCCAGGGATTACGAAAAAAAGACTTGAATTTCGTCAAAGAATCGCCGAAAAAAACGTAAATGTCGTCAAAAGATCGCGATAAAACGGCAAATTTCGTCAAAGGATCGCGAAGAAAATGGCAAATTTCGTCAAAGGACCGCGGAAAAACCGCATTTCTTCAAAGGATCGCGAGAAAAGGCAAATTTCGAAAAAGGATCGAGGAAAAACGCATATTTCGTCAAAGGATCGTGAAAAAACGACAAATTTCGTCAAAGGATCGTGAAAAAACGACAAATTTCGTCAAAGGATCGCGAAAAAACAGCATATTTTGTCAAAGGATCGTGAAAACACGGCAAATTTCGTCAAAGAATCGCGGAAAACTGCATATTTCAGCAAAGGATCGTGAAAAAACGGCAAATTTCGTCAAAGGATCGTGAAAAAACGGCAAATTTCATCAAAGGATCGCGAAAAAACCGCATATTTCATCAAGGGATCGCGAAAAAAACCGGCAAATTTCGAAAAAGTATCTGGGAAAAACGGCAAATTTCGAAAAAGGATCTGGGAAAAACGGCAAATTTCGTCAAAGGATCGCGAAAAAAAACGGCAAATTTCGAAAAAGGATCTGGGAAAAACGGCAAATTTTGAAAAAGTATCTGGGAAAAACGGCAAATTTCGTCAAAGGATCGCGAAAAAAACACATATTTCGTCAAAAAATCGCGAAAAAACGTCAAATTTCAAAAAAAGAGCGCGAAAAAAACGCATATTTCGTCAAAGAATCGCGAGAAAACGGCAAATTTCGTCAGAAGGTCGCGAAAAAACGGTAAATTTCGTCCAAGGATCGCGAAAAAACAACATATTTCGTCAAAGGATTGCGAAAAAACGGCAAATTTCATCAAAGGATCGCGAAAAACGACAAATTTCGTCAAAAGATCGCGAAAAAACGCAAAATCGTCAAAGGGGTGCGAAAAAAACATAATTAGTGCCGGGAGTGGATTCCCCCTTCTCCCCTTGTTGTATACTTTCAGAAAATTTGTTTTGAATTTCGGAATTTTTTTTTACTCATAATCACCCCTCAGTTTCTTAGAACTTGGGTACGGCAGTTGACGTGCCTGACAGGTGATCTCCGGCACCTGGTGGCACAGCTCAATTTTACCCAATGCACCTGCGTTCGAAGCCGTCGGTATTGCAAGAGCATGTATTAATTCTCTTGTTTACGGCCTACGGCATGGCACACTCTTGGGTTTCCAGCCCCAAAGCTTCTAGAGAATTCTGGTATGGTCCCCAAGTGTTCTGTGGAATCTTCCTCTTTACATAGGCTCTGCTATTGTAACGACCTTCATCAACTGATGGGGTGCAGGGGAAGGATACGCAGGTGGCGATGTTCTCCGTGGCCGAAGAGCCCACCTGTGGGGTCATTTCCTTGTAGATAACTCATTTGGATTCACAAGAACCTTGAATCAGTGGTGAGTACGCTTGACGTCAATTGCAACTGCTCAGAGGCTAACGAAAAATACATGGATAATATCATGGATAAAATAATGATTCTGATGTCACAGGGTCCAAACTCGAGGCTAACGAAAAAGACAGGCTACCGTGGTGCATTCCACTTATCTTTTTTTACAGACCGCTAGAGTGACGTGATGCTCTTTTGGTACACTTGCATTGGTGCATTCGAGCATCACGTGACTCCCGCGGTCTGTAAAAAAAGATACGCGTAAAGTACCGCGGTAGCCTTTCTTTTTCGTTAGCCTCGCAACTGCCCTATGGGGCTGTCCATAAATGATGTTACACTTTTTTTCAATATTTTTATCCCCCTGCCCCCCTTAGTCACACTTCACCATACCCTCCCCCCCTTGTCACATGTCACGCTATATTATATAGACATATACTTGGAGTTCAGAAACAAAGCACTACATTATAGATCATGTTTCAAATTTTATTTTTCAACTTTAAGTATAAGTTTTAATGACATTTGTGAGCATAACAATTGGGAATTCAAGCGCTCGAATACGCCATCTGGTGGAAAAAAGATATAACTTCTCCCTTCAGGAAAATCCCTTGCAATCCCATTGCGTTACATGCATTTTTAATTTGTTCATAATGATTATTTTTATGCACAATTTCAGATTTCATGTGCTATTTGTGTTCTGTGTGTATATGTCAAAGTAAAAATTATCCGAATTTGAATATCTAACACTTTTAAACGCGTTTACAATAAATAATGGTTTCAATGGCACTTTAACATTAGTTAAAGGGCCAATTTTCCTGTACCGACGGCTGCAATCAGTGCCTCTATAGGCCGTTTTAAGTCCCAATAAAAATTATTCGTGTATTTATTTTGTATAAAATAAGATTACGGTTTACGACAAAACCATAATTAATATACAATAAAGTAATACAATTAGTAATAAAATATTTATATTTTTTTTTAAAGAAAGGAATATATGTGAAAACAAATCACGTGAAAGTTGTTTTAGTCCGATTAAAAAATACACTCAAATTCTGGTAATTTCAAAATAACTTCAAAATTTGATCTGCTGATTTTAATGATTTTATTTTAACCAAAATGTGTGATGTCACACTTCTTCTTATCCCCTCCAACCCTCTTGTCACAATTTCATGAACCCCCCTCCCCCCCTCCAAACGTGACATCATTTATGGACGGCCCCTATAGAGCTAGGGGATCAGCAGAGAGGTTTCGAAACCCGGTAGCAGAATGGGCCGAAAATGAACTGTTTGGAAGGGACAGCTGGCACACAAGGAAACTGAGTCATACAATGGATCCGGCTGTCCATGGAAGTGGCATTCGCCTCACGGCGAAGGAGTGGGATAAGCGTACACTTTGGAAGACCTGTGGCAACATGGTGGGCGGCATTGTAGTGAGTAATGAGAGAGGATGGACTGACATTGACAAAAAGGGATGGCAGGCATACTCTAGGCGGTTGCAAACAGTAGAATTGGCCAAGCTCAACATATGGACGCTGTTTACACTATGACTACACGAGGCAACCGCCTTCAGATAATTTAACCTCTTAAAAGTCTTAGCTCATATGGATGAGAAATGGTGGTTTAAAAAGAGGGATCTACTGAACAATACTCCTAAAATGTCTTCTACAGGGCTCCACTTGAGCGTCGTACCCCAGAGCATGGCCGTAGAAACAAAAGATCGGTGACGAAAGATATCGATGGCGACGCTTTTGTCCGGTGAAACGGAAAGGTGGTAAGCAGTGCACTGTAATAGCAGCATGTCTATGCTGTTTTATGGTTTTGCAAAGGTGCTTGCTGAGGGGTCTTCTCCCAGCGTGTATAAGAGGATCAGGATATGGACTCTAGGATCTCAAAAATATGTTGGAGGAAAACCATGAATAAGAACGGGGAGAGGACGCTTCCCTGGGGCCCGCCTCTCTTGCACTGCCGACTATTGGAGTAGACTGACTTCCAGCGGACGCAGATGGAGCGGTCAGTCAGAAAATGTGCGATCCAGCGTCTAATCTTGCCCCGTACGCCGAGAACAGCGAGTTTGTAAATCAGCCCGTTGATCCAAACTGAGTCATATGCCAACCGGATGTCTAGGCATATTGAAGGCCGCTTGACGGGAGTTACGAGCACTAGAGATGTCATCATATAATTTACTGAGAAGCTATGTACAATAATTAAACGGCATAAAGCCATAGTGAGAAGCATGAAATATGTTATTATTGCCAGCCCAGTAAACAAGGCGATGAAGTATAAGGCGTTCGAAGACTGGAGCAGACAGCCGTCAGTTCAATCGGACGATAAGATAATGTAAAATGGGCTGGTTTCCCTGGTTTACGAATAGGAACTATGATGGGAAGATTGTTGTAGAGAGCCAGTAACTTTCCTGTACTCTCTAGGGAGATCCTGCAGAAGTTTGGCTGAGATCCCGTCTCTTCCTGGAGTCGTGCGACGAGTCTTCTGGATCAGAAGCAATAGCTAACTTTTCGTAAAGGGTGCGTCAAGGCCAACATCGATCATACGGCATCGGGTATTGGGGATCGTATTGACTGAAGGCATTGAGGAAGAGCTACGAATAAGTAATTTTGAAAAGAAAAGAGTTACTTCAATTTAGCATTTTTTAGTTTACGACATACAATTGTTTAAAAAAAATCATGTTATTAGCATTGCCTTTTTCTACTACCAACATATTACGTAGATTAAATTGAATGTGCATAATAAGAAGGCAACACTAGTCACCAGACTGGCTCATTTTTTCTTAAAATGTTACAAATAGTGGCTGGCCGCGACCAGAGATTGGTACAAAGCGACGCGTCCATCGTTTTGTGCCAATCGCTGTATGTCTTTCGTCGCAACCAGCCACCTCGAGGCAAACGAAAAATGAAGGCTACCGCGGTGCTTTACGCTTGTCTTTTTTTACAGACCGCCGGAGTCACGTGATGCTCGAATGCACCAATGAAGGTGTACGAAAAGAGCATCACGTCACTCTACCGGTCTGTAAAAAAAGATAAGTGAAATGCACCGCGGTAGCCTGTCTTTTTCGTTAGCCTCGCAGCCACTTTTTGTGACGTCATGATAATGAATGAACAAGCCCAGTATCTAGTGTAGCCCTGATAATAATAAAGGGTTTCCATAACTGTCTTTTGCAAAACTACACTCGCACATGTACTCCAAGTTTCGCGCAATAAATAACCTCTATATGAAAGGGGTGACATACAGGATATAAAATTGAATTGGTTGACACGATTTTGGACAAAGACGAAACGCCAATATTAAGTTTTCAACTTGTCCCACTCGTCTAATAGCAGGGCAACACTAAATACCGGGCTTGCTCATTCATTATCATGACGTCACAAATGGTGGCTGCGAGGCTAACGAAAAAGTAAGGCTACCGCGGTGCTTTACGCGTATCTTTTTTTACAGACCGCGGGAGTCACATGATGCTCGAATGCACCAATGCAAGTGTACGAAAAGAGCATCACGTCACTCTAGCGGTCTGTAAAAAAGATAAGTGGAATGCACCACGGTAGCCTGTCTTTTTCGTTAGCCTCGGGTGGCTGGCCGCGACCAAAGACATACAGGGATGATGGCACAAAACGATGGGCGCGCCGCTTTGTACCAATCGTCGTGTAAAGATGATTCACTCCTTGTAACTTTTAAACGTCATGAACAGACCACTGAGCTCTATAATTGCCAAAATGATTGCGATTCACTTTTGTCCAAAACCGTCGCAACCAATCAAATTTTATATTCCGTATGTTGCCATTGTCTTCTCGAGCACTCTAATCCTCTAAGCGCTATACTGAAAAGTAAGATATTCAAGATCCTGTTGACCAATCAAACATCTGAAATATTATCTATCAGATGTAAAGTGCCTGTATAAGAAAGTGGTCTCATACACACAGCGCGAATGCTCAGACTGAAGTTTTTGTACAAGCTATGGCAAACTAACATTCCAGAATTTAACGATACTGGCTATGAAGAATTGGACTAGAGTGCCTCTGTAAGAGAATAAAGACATACGTGAAATAAAATTTGATTGGCTATGACGATTTAGGACGAATTGCCAAGCATCTAGGCCAGTTTGTCATTATCGCCAAGTTAGTCACGTTAATGCAGTGCTTAAGGAGCGCCAACCTGGAACGCTTTGCCGCCGCAAGTAACCTCCATCGAAAATGAAAAAACATAAAAATGAATCTGATGTAATCAAATGAGTTTGATCGAATGATGATTTGGTCCACCTTTAGCTCTGATCACAGCCGATATTATTCTTGGCATGCACTCAACACGTTGCTCATACAGTTGCAGAGGAATGTTGACCCATGCTGACATAATGGCAGCTGTAAGTTTGGTCAGATTGGATAGAGGCGTTCGACTTTGTCCCACAAATGCTGAATAGGATTGAAGTCAGGGCTCAGGGGACAAAGCTGGCCATGGAAGCAGACTAAACTCTGATGTTCCTCCAACCAATTTAAGACCGATCGAGCGCGGTGATAAGGTGCATTGTCCTGCTGAAAGTGACCATCTCCATAAGGGAACATTATGGCCAGAAACGAGTGCACGTGATCGGCAATGACGTTGAGGCAAGCTGTGCTGTTCAGAGTTGTGTCCACATATATCGACAGATCCAGTGTACTCCAGCAAAACATTCACCACACCATAATTCCATCGCCACCAAAATGAAGAATTGTCATTTGGCAGGAGGCGTCCATGCATTTGTGCTGTTTGCGCCACATTCTGATTCTGCCATCTGCATGGTGGAGCAGGAAACGAGATTCATCGGACCAGGCTACTCAAGGCTTTCCAGTACTCAAGTGACCAATTTCGTTGTTTCTTTGCCCATAACAGGCGTCTTTTCCTATTTTTATGTGATACCAAAGACACTCTTGATGGTCTCCTGCTGCTAAAGCCCATCCTTTGCAAAGTCCGTCTTGTTGTGCGTTAGGATGTGCTTTGTGATGCACCTGCACTGATTTCAGCTGTAATTGACGTGTTGTTGCCCTTCTCTTGCTGCGAACTACGCGTGCTGCTCGCCTTTCACCTTTCTCGTTCACCAACCTTTTTCGACCGGAATGGTGCTTATCGCTTGAAGTTTTTTTTTTTCAACTGTCACTCAGTAAACATTCCATATACTGTTGGATGAGAAAATCTTAAAAAAGTCGTAGTTTCACCATTTCTTCTTGCACCGACGATCATCCCTTGTTCAAAGTCAAATTAAATCTGTCGTCTTACCCATTTTTACAGTAACGTCCGTGCTTATTAGGTCCTACGAAGCAGAGAGTTCTTTATATAAGCAATTCTGCGTTGTTAAGTCATTGTACATCACTGTCGGTCTGGTTTACTTTCAAATAAGAGGTGTCTCTAATTTTTTGGCCACTCAGTGTCTATAAGGAAAGGACAGATGACGTCACTGTTGATTAAATTACTGTTGGTTTGGGAGAAAAACCTGTTCGTTCTTTACGACTCCTACCGTATACATGAGATGGAGGGATTTGATTGGTCTACGTTAAACTGGTCTATAATATGATTGGCCTACGTCGCCATGACGATTCCTGCAATGATAGCTGCGACAAAAATGCAGTGGTAGATTGATTGATGGAACTGTTTGTTTGTAAACATGCCCTTTCCTTATAACCTCGGAGAAGTACGCGTATGAAGATAACCCGAACATTATTTAAGTTCAATGATCAATCTCTTCAATGATTGTAATGCTCTCTTTTTTTAGTAGTGTGGTGACTAGAGAACATTTTATTGGACATAAAGGCCACATTTCTCTTCCAAACTCTACTATAAATGATCAAATAAAAGGGAATTGCTTCTTAATAGCCCGAATTTTGTCTAACGCATCAGATAATATAATAGTGCAATGGCGTTCGCATTGTATTAAGCATGGGGCAATGTATTAAGCATACTTCAAAATACAAGGTCGAATTCACCATTTCATTTGATTTAAGGTTCATTTGTAAAATGGACCAGTGCAGTGGGCTTAGCCTGCTTGTTTGATATATAATTGTAGACTACATTTTATAAATCTATTAAAATATGAAGTAATTTTCTTTCATCTCGGTTACAGGTGAATAAAGATTTTTCTTGTTGGGTTTCGGTTTTACTTCCAATGGAGTTTTCGTGTTTGGATCGGGACAACGCGATCCGCGCAGGACTCTGCGGCTACAAAATCAAAATTGTAAGAGGAAAGTTCGAAAAGCGGTGTTACTTTAAGTTGTATTTTTGTAGGGTCTCAAAATCTTTTAAGAGCTCTAATTAGTCATTTTTTTAAAATTATAATATAAGGAACTACAGTAACCTCTAAGAAGGGATTTCAAATTTTTTAGTTACCCTGCGCGCTTAAAACCCAGATTGCGCTACTGGCATGAAGCATCCAAGAATCTTTTTATGGTGCCCTACACTAGAGGTCTGCACGACCACAGGCCTGTTTTCATTCACGAGACTTGCACCGGGTCAGGTCTTCACTCTTTCAGGGCGGGGCTCGGGCCGAACTTTTAGCTTTTATACTGGAGCAGGTTTGGGCCAAGATTTTAGCTTTTATACCGGACGGGCCGGGCCAAAAGAAATTGTACGAGCCAAACATTTTGCTTTTATACCGGACCGGTTCGGCTAAAGTTTTTTGTACGGATTGGGCCGGGCCTGGGCCTGTAAATTTCGGCCCGTGCAGACCTCTACCCTACACTTCGTAGAGAAGTCTAAGTCTGGATTTGACAAAATTGGAAGAGGTGAAGTGAGTAAGTTACCAAGAGTAATTGCAAAGCTGTAACAACTGGTACACTAGAGGACCAATAACCGAAGCACAATAAACAAAGAACCTCTTAGGGGGCCATATTGCTCACTAATTTTGATTCAGACACTTCAGGCTATTGCCTAGCCCAAGTGGAGGTTTTCAAGAGTTAGCTCGGGTTGGTCAGCCTTGAAAAAGGCCCTTTGCTGCTTTATAACTGATCCACACACGGCTGAAAGACAAATGGCGCCAACTGGGATCTAAAAATTTAGATTAAATGAAATCCCAGGCCATGGTCAGAATATGGCACAGTCCGCATTTGAATTTACGCCTTGACATCCGCGTTTTAAACGTCATGAATCAGACGGTATTTCGTTGGTCTCGGTTTAATATGAATATCTCCTTCCGTGTCGCATACAATCTTTCTCCTGGCAACGTACGACCTGCCTCCAAGCTCTTATTCGTTGACTTGTCTTAATTCGATCAGCCGTGTACCGGCACGACCAATGAAATACACTGCCGGTTCATGACGTTTCAAAAGTCATAAGCCGGCCATGTATTTTGTTTTGTTAGTCATGGTACCAGCAAGTTCTGGAATCCATGGAATGTAAGTTTGGACAAGAACCTCTGTCTAAGCATAGTATGGGCATCTGCACTGTGTGTAAATCGTTGCTCTCATATAAAGACATCCTAATTAAGATAGACCTTTTAGAATTAGACGATGCTTTGTGGGCCTGGTACTTGTTGTCAATTATGAACGTTGTTTCCCAACTACAGCTAGGATGTCACTATAAAACAATGGCGACATACACACACGGACTCGGCGGATGCTCAGGTACAGCGTCTAGAATATATAGTGTGGCAATAGGCTATTCCAATAATGCTTTAAAAAGTACTAAAAAAATGAATCCCATAAATATTGAGTGAATATGCTGAAGGACAAATGTCGATCGCAGCGACATCTGCTTGTTCAATGGCCGAAATGCCTTTTATATGGGCTTTATTGGCATGACGTCATAAACCATCATCATGTGACCTCCCTGCTGTGTTTATATTTGTTTGTCTATGTATCGCATGCATACATTGGTCGATATTGTAAGAAATCACGTGTTGGTGGTATTCTTACAATCTCGAACCCAGATTCCCAATAAAGCCCATTGAATCCTTATATAATGTTTATGTTTGAACTAATAGATGTCGCTGCGATAGACATCTATCATTCAGCATCGTTCAACTTTTATGGGATAAGTTTTTTTAGCACATTTTGGTTGGCTGATTTCCACACTATATCTCAGGCTAAAAATGTATGATGTATCGACATAAGAGTAGGCGAAGTTTTGAATGAGAACGTAGTTTTTGTCCACTAATTGTCCATGTGCGGTAAAGTTGATCAGGGCTACTTTTCTTTAACTTTCGACGAATGAATGTGAAAACCTCGGAACTTATGAGTTTCTGCTTTTCATCGATATTTATGCAAATTTTCACATGTGGTCAATCGATGTTTTAAATAATATTTAAGCTTCGGAATGCGTTGGGAAATTGGAACTTGGGTGGAGTTTCTACTCTTTGTGAGTTATTGTGCGATCCGGCAATCGTGCTCATCTAATTCGAAGCTGGAAAGGAGAATAGGGCAGTTGCAATTGACGTCATGTTGGAGGTCACACACTACAAATAGGCAGTTCTGATTGGTGGAAGTACCCTGACCTCCAAGTGAAGTACAATGGTTGATCAGCTGATTGCAACTTCTCTATAACAGTGGGTAAGAGTTTATTGTCATATTTCCTGCTAATTCAATAAAGTTAATTTCGGGGTGCCATTTTTAGTCGTACCCTAGGCCGACATCTTGAAATCAGTGTTCGGCTAGCTTGCATATTGGAGATTAAGTCTGGCTGAAAGCATCTTGGTTTGCTACGTCTTCAAAGCTGTAAAAGTTACGTTTTTGAGTTCATTATAATTGACATTTGAAGTTGTATTTCGTTGATTGAAGTTTTGGGGAAGCTAATTTATCTTGGTATAATGAAAATTTAGTGGTGTCTTTCTCAAAATCCTAGCCAAATTAAATTTTTAATAAATTTGACTTTGAATTTTACATCTTGTGCTCTCTTTTACGACTGACTAGACTGGTTCACTATCTCTAACAGCAAAATGGCTGTTTCAAATGTTTTATCCAAAGTGTGGTAAACAATATTCCAGAGCGTGGCGAAACTCACCGGAACGAGTTCGACATGCCAACAAACATTAGTTTGGCGATAATGGCAGACGCATTAAGATATTGACGATTCGTTTTTGTCCACAATCGTTTTGGCTAATCAAGTTTTATTTTCCTTATGCCACCATTATGTTATAGAGGCACCCTAACTACAGTTAGTCGAAATGTGCGATTGATGAAGATCGGATGCCTCTATAAGAGAGTCGCGTTCTGACTACATTCTCAGACTGAATATTTTGTCCAAATTATGGCAGCCAACAATCCATAACTTGGAGATAAAGTTCAAAATAACCCGCATATTTGGTAGCTATAGGTCTCAAAGCAACACTCCTTCAAATATTCCTCTATATTGATTTGTTTGCGAGTTGCATTGTATTTTCGCATTGAGTTATTTTAATTTGGTTTATTTTTTTTTTTTGTTTACATTGGCTTGATTTTGATAACAGGAATGATGAGACAAACAGCCCTGTAGCTTATAGGTCTCAAAGCAATCGCCGTCAAATGTCAAACAGGAGCTTATATTCATGTCAGGCGAGATCTGCCTCTCTCTCATTTTTTACTTATAAATAATTGAATATTTTAATTTTTCTTAACATTTTGCTGCTGAAGCGTACATTTTGTTAGTTTTCATGTGAACTGTGCAATATTTCTGTATTTATGTTTTGTTTACATTAGTTATCGCAAATATTTTTATTAGTCAATCATTAATATGCAAAAAATTGTGAATACAGATCTATTACAGTTGCATAACAGCTGTAAATTAGATTATTCGGTACTTTTCGGTTAGCCGGGCGCCAGTGAAATGTATATATCTATATATACATATATATGTATACATACACACATATATGTATGTGTATATATATATGTATATATACATACATGCATATATAAATGTGTGTATGTATAGATATATGTATACATAGATATATAAATTTCACTGGCGCCCGGCTAACCGAAAAGTACCGATTATTCTATAACTGAAACTTTCTGAAAACTCCCGGGAATTTTTTTATTTATATCCCAAAACACACGATTTATTCCCGGAATTAAACCCGTTTTTTTCATGTTTTGCAACGCTACGTAGAGATAATCTCTGAAGGAGTTCGATTAAATGAGTGAGATATCAACAAACGTTACCTGACGACTATGTTTTTGTCCAAAATTGTCTACACCAATCAAATTTTAATTCTCGAATGTCACCACTCTGTGAGGAACCCTAGTGGAGATGTTTTATCAGTTTTGTTTTTCATTAGTGAAATTAGATTGTTGATCTAATCCAGTTACGCTCATATTCACCATCTACCTCAACTGCCGGTTAGCGCGAAAACCTCGGTCGAACATTCAAATGATATTCACCATTAAACTGATTTGACATGATCGCAGCTGAAGTCCAATCAGATTAATCGTGAATACCATTTGAGCTTTCGCGCTTATCCAGTATTTAAGGTCGAGGGTAAATACGAGAGTTAATTGTAACGCACAACTGATGTTTTATTACAGCTGATATAGACTAAAGTGTTGCCATGCTCAGCCTAAACATAAAATGTCTATGGACGAGCCTGCCGTTTTCACCGAGCTAATGTTTATTGAATTATCTCACTAGGGTGCATCTATATGAGACTGGGGACATACGCACAAGACACGTGTTAACACAGAAGTTTTTGTTTAAACTATTGCAAACTTATATCCCAGAACTCGTCAACTCTCGTCTGGACGAGTTAGATTAGATGAGTCAGACTAATTAACAACAATTAGTTTGGCGATAATGGCAGGCTCTCTAAGATGCTTGGGATTCGTTTTTCCCAAAGTCATCTCAATCGATTAAATTTTATATCGCATTAGGACTAGGAGACTCTGCCCCCTGCGCCAATCTCCGGAATTTTTTGTCTGACTCTCTTTCTAAGTATCATCTTTCCATCTATATTCATATTTCTCTATCTTTCTATTTCCATTTCCTTATCTCCGCCTATCTATCTATATCACTCTATCTTTCTATATCTCTATCACTGTCTATCTCTATATCCAGCTCCTCTCAGTATATATTTCCCTCTAGTTCACTCTCCACCTATTACTCTATCTCTCTTTTTCTTTATATCTCACACTCTCTATTTCTCTATCACTTTATCTCTGTAACTCCCTAGTTCTCTCTCCATCTATCACCGTCTATATCTCTATTTTCCTCTAGTTCTCTCTCTATCACTTTCTATCTCCATATATTTCTCTATCTGTATATATCTCTATATCCCTGTCACAGTCTACCGCTATATCTCCTTCTACCTCCATTTATATCTCCCTCTAGTTCTTTCTCCGTATCTAGCTTTGAATCTCCATATCTCTCTATCACTATCTCCTTCTATCTCTCGAACGCCCCCTTGTTCTCTCTCCATCTATCACTATATTCCCCTCTACCAATATCCCTTTATCTACATATCACCGCCTATATTCCTCTAGTTCTCTCTCTATATCTATTTATCACTATATTGCCCTCTACCTATATCACTTTATCTACCTATCACCGTCTATATCTCTGTTTTCCTCTAGTCCTCTCTCTATATCTATCTATCACTATATCTCCTTCTATCGCTATTGCCCTCTATCTCTTTATATCTCACTCTATCTCCTTCTATCAATGTATCTTCCTGTTTCTTTCTATCTGTAGCCAGGGATGGTGTCCAAATGCTCTGGATACAAGTAATAATGCAAAGTTTTCTTTGCATTGATTATCGCAGAAAGTATTCTGATTAGAAAAGTCAAAGAAAACTTTACAAAATTAGTGGTATTCAGAGCATCTGGATTCTGGACCCCCACCCTGACTACGTCACTGTTTGGAGCTATCTATCTAACTCCCTCCAGTTCTCTGTCCATATTTAGCTCTCTTATCTTCCTCTATTTTTTTTTTTACATCCGTGCATCTCTCTATCCCCATCTAACTCTGTCCGTCTCTCTATCGCCTTCTAGTTCTGTCTCTGTATCTATCTCCTTGTATATGTCTATCTCTCCTCACTCTCTCTGTCTATCTCTCTATGTAACAAAATTGTTTTACAAACCATGAAGTTTCATTCATAAATTCGTTTCGTATATTCAAATCACTTGCTAGTCATTTCATAAAATCGTTTCATTAGGATTTTATATATATAGGATATGTTGCACACTCATATAGAGGCACCCTTGTTTCACAGGACATTACCCACAAATAGCAACAGCCGCATCTCTGCAGGCTACACTTCTTCCCCTTGCATTTCAATTAACCCCTTGAAGGGCAGTGGGACATATATATCCCACTTAATTTTAATTCCTAAATGTCACACTGACACAAGGCTTTTGAAATAAAATTTTGTTTTTTTAATGAGAGTGAAGAAAGGTTTTTACTTATTTCCTAATAAATTTGTTTCTAAATTATGGTGAAAATGAATGATTTCAACATCTTAGCAACAGGAGTACTTTGCCACTGAAAGGGTTAAAGCAGCGTGATACCGAAACCAGAGAAAATTAGAGCTAATTTCTAGCGTTTTTGAAATTTCAATATTTGTACGCTGGGGAGAGGCATTAAATTAGACCTCACAGTTTCATTTTTATAAAAATAAATAAAACGCCAACCCAAAATAGGCTCAGAGGGGTTTGGGAGAGAGAAGAAGAAATAAGAAGCCTGGCCCAACCCGAGTCTGCAGGCTAAGCTCGTGCAGACCTATTGTCCAACCACTGCATACCTCTACAGCCATCATGGGGTCGTGTCACTTCTTTGTTCTGCTTTCTTTTGGTACGCCGTTATGTTGGTGGTTCTAGTGGGAATACGAAAGATCTTTACTCCATTTTTCCATCTAATTTAAGAGAATTGAGTTATACCACAGAATATTTGTTATAACCTACTTTGTGTGACATCATTTGTCATTATGGTGCATCCATGGGTGCAAGAAATCCATCTATGCCAAGACTGAAAACTTTTAGGAATAACCAAATGAAAATGGTTTAGAGGATTTCTATGTTTTGCATTATGGCTAAAAATTGATCTCTTGCAATAAAAGAAAGCGATTAAAAATTCCTGAGAGTAAAATTTCTATAATTCAAGTAAATAAAGTAAAATGTACAATCAGTCACACAAAAAAATCTCCAAGACTGAAATCAGTCCTGTGACTGAAGGTCTTGCATCCATGGGTGCATCTTTCGAGTTAGACTGTTATAGTAAATAATATTATTTCAAGGAGGTAAAACCATACCTCAGAATATGCCAGGAGCTTAGAAGTTGATCTTTTAACCAAAGAGTGATTAGGAGTTAACGTAAAAGTCTTTTGGAAGTTTGACTCTCTAGATGAGTACAGCCTGTGTCTGTTGTGGACCCCTGTAGCATAGGGATACCAAACATTAGGTTCGTTTTCCCTATTGTATTATGTTTATTTGAAACCACCCTGCCCATAAACACCTTCAAAACAAAATCCAGGGAGGTTCAAGATTTTGGAACAGAGTGCCTGCAGCCAATGCAAAGGTTGCAATTTTATTTATAATGTTGAATATAAACATGAAATAAATTAACTAAGAGTTTTTCATCAGAACCCCGTGTGCAAGGCAATTTTTATCATATCATCATAATCAGAAGAATAACAAATAACACATTAAAAATCCAAAAATGAACTTCTACTGCTTTTATTTAAAATGAAGAATTCAAAGAATTTGGTTTTATTTTTCATCAGATCAGGGAAACCCTGAACTCCTTTTTAAGCACTATCTCCATAATACTAAATGCTTAACACTTTCACTGTTTCTCCATATAGAAATTAGAAGTCAATTTTACCCTAAAGTGCGGCACCAGTTATGGGTGACAACTGACATAATCTTAAAATATGTACTGGTAATGTAAACAAAGGCTGTATTAAGAATATGTATATGGATTTTCTTTTCTTAAATTAGTTTTAAAAATAAACTTTGTTTAGAAAAATGTCAAGTTATAAATTTCTAGAAATTCACATTTTTTTTCATATTTTAAATATTTTTTAATATTTATATTAATTTAAATTGCTGTAGTAACTGATATTTTAATATCAAATATTTGAAAAGAGAAAGAAATTCTAGATCCTTAATCAAATGTACTTCATCTGTTTCATTATATAAATGTTTAATTTGTCTTCTTTTTTAATTACATTATATAAATTAATAGCACCTACCTTCTATTTGCAAATAGGTTTCCAACTTCCAACAAAAAAATAAAGGAAACAATGTTTATGGAGTAAAAAATATTTATTAACACTATAAAAGTACACATAAATTTTATTAATAGATGAACAACTATGAGGGCTTCAGCTCAATGAGCCCATCTTTTTCTTATGTCCTTGAACATTATTCTCTGCCCCCCCCCCCACCTGTTTTCCCAAAATAAACATAAAAAGAAGTTTTCAATCAATTCCCTTAATTTTAATTTAAAATATGAAATAATAGTTAGGAAGTATATTAATCTTAAGGGTTAACCTATTGTGATTACTTTCTTTTATCTAATACAAATCTTGTCATCACAATAAAGTTTGAAATACTGAATGAATTGAAATCTGACTGGAGTCCAGGGAGGAGCAATTGCCCTGCCTTGCGGGTACCCTTGACTCATCTATACTCCATACAATTTCAATTGGCATCTCAAGGACATCTATGATCTATCCTCCCCAATTCATCCTTTTGTTGTCATGGAAAATAGAGCAATCAGTCATTCAAATGCTGTATTACAAAAGTTACTGACTTAAGGACCAGGACACTGACCTTGTGAAGTCAATTTAAATTATATATAGTTAGATAACACTGAGATCTGTCCAAATTTTTCAGACAATCTTTTTTTTTCCTGAAAAGTCTAGTCATAATTTTGTGAATTTGAAATGATCATTATATCCCGGTTCTTGTTTATACATTTTAAAGACATGCGTATGTAAAATACATATATTTTCTTTATATATGGAAACATGACATCTCAAATTTTACTTTTAAATGGTTCAATTTGGAAATAGAAAAGTTTTATGCAAGATCTACTTTTAATGCAAAGAATTTTATGAAGAGTTCAGTTTAAAAGTGAAAAGTCCTGTTTAAAAGGTGAAAATTTTTCTGAAGGGTACTGTTCTGAAATAAAAAAAATGGTGTAGGGTCCTGTTTTGAGATGAAGAATTTTGTGAAGGGTCCTTTATAGTCAAATTATTTCATAAAAATCAAAAGTTTTTTTTAACAGCATTTTTATTATATTTGATTATGACATAAAACATCATTTTTCTGGAAATTTTGTATAAATCATTAACATAAGCAATTTATTATTTAAATATAGAGATCATTCCTTTCTGACAGTAGGGAACATATACAATGTTATTTAAAAAACCACTAATGGAAACACCATGTGAAAAAAAAAAAAACTCTAAATGTAATATCACCTATAGTTTTTCCTATATCAGAGTTGTATCAAAAATATTTGTTACTTTTTATATTTTACTTACTGTCATCTTCAGATAGTGAACTACATTCTTATTGCTTGTTTTCAGTGGCGCAGCCAGAATTCGGTTCTAGGGGAGGTTTTGAGTTTCTGATAAAGGTGGTTGCCGGTTATATGAATCACCGGTTAATGGAATCAGTCTTTTAAATGAATGAAATCATAATGCTTATCTCTGCAATTACGTTGGTTACGGTTCATTTAAACAGGGTTTACAATATTAGAGTGACAAACTATAAAATGCACCAATGAAATAACACAAAAATTGATTAGATTTATAAAGTGTTTAAAAATTATGAGGAGAAAACTTTAAGATGGAAGAGCACAGTACAGCAAATAATTTTTACATAGAAAATAACAGATTTGCAATCCATTTGTTCAATCAAAAATCCACAAGGTTTCATGAGAATCACGAATTCTTATTCCTAAATTTAATAATAAAGAAGCAATTTTAACAAAATTTTTAATAGACTTACTTACGTTGCTTTTTGCCAAATGTGACAACTCAATTAAGGTAATCGATGTTTTGGAATGTAGTTGATATTAAACACGGTATTGTAGACTAAATTACTGTGCCCTTACAGTACTTTACATGACATTGAATTTCGCATTATCTAATGTAAATCTGATGAAAATTTTGTTAAAATATATTTATTATTGTTAAAGTTCTCTAAAAATATCCGAGTTTGAATTGTAGTCGTATCTATACTAATATTATAAAACAGCAACATTTGTTCTTTTTGCAGGGGTTAATTCTGAAACTACAGAACAGATTTAAAAAGAAATTGGTCAATTGGTCATATGTGAGTTTTATTCGCGTACAAAGGGTTCCACACAAAATATCAGAACTGTTCAAAGGCAATATTCTCACATGACATAGTCACATACCTAAAACAATATTACATGCCAGAATTTAATTTTATTGGTATTGGAATGAAAAACAACGAATATATCTCCCTCTAAAACAAAGACCTTGTACAAAGTTTAAATTTGGCAGAGAACAAATCACGCTTCGGAAGAAGTCGCTGAGTTTCACACGAAAAGTTACTTGTCAATCATATTTGTCGTAATAGTAGACAATTTTAAAGCATTTAAAAAAAGTATGCTGAACAACGCGAAACTTTCCGATTCATTTTCAAAAATGAAAACCTATCGAGGTATGATAATTCAAGTGATTTGTTAACGAGAAGATTTTTCATTATAAATGAATTATATATTGAATTATAAGCGATTGTTGTCTCAAAATTACTTACTCTTAATGTCTTAGAATTATTCTATGAATTATTTTTCAATATTTTCCCTCAATAATTGAATTCATTTGGTATGAAAAATGTTGACTATCATGATTCGTCTTACCTAAAGCAAAGATCTTGTTACAAAGTTTAAGCTTAGCATTGTGTCAAGCGCGCTTCAAAAGTAGGTCGCAAAGTAGCAACACAGTTTTGATCCGTGCCGTTGTTTTCTAGATGGGTTTTAATTAATATCTCAGCTATTTACAAACATATATTTTCGAAAATCATTACCAACAATCCTTAGATGATTCTGCGTCGATAACCCTTAACTCACCGCTGAGCGCCAGAAGAATAAGACACATGAGTGATCTTTTAATAGTTCCGGTTTTACTTTTTAAGTATGGAACCTTAATAATGGTGTCAAAATTCTGTTAACCATCTCCTCTTTAACATAGGCTATATTTTATACAACAATTTCCAAACACTTTTTTTCGGTACATCACGTTCCAAATGGGTGCAAGAACAAAAAAAAATTCTAAAATTGCACTTTGTATGATATTGTTGATTCTAGAAATTTGAAATTTGGACTAGCGGTTACTTTAAAAAGATGTAAATGCTCACTAAAAATGGTTTCTATAAAGTTCGAAATTTAAAAAGGGAAAAGGAGCAGGAAACGTTCTAAATTACAATTTATTTGTACAATTAGGGCTAGAAACATGAAATTTGGCATTGTTGTTACTTTAGAGACTTATATAGACCAAGAACAGTTTGCAGTAGCAGAAAAAAAAAAAAAAAAAAAAACGTTCTAAAATTGGGCCATTCCATTGTGACGGGTGTGACATCCAGACAAAATTTTAAGAGTTTATAACTATATTTTGGGAAATAAATTAGCTAATAAATCCCTGAAAAGTATTTTAATTATTTTTTTCCATGCATATGCTTGGATAATTGAGCAAATATATAACTCCAATAGCTTTCAATATTTAAAAACAAAAATTTTAAACTTGTGACGGGTGTGACTCTCTCGGGACAAGAGTTTTTACTTGCGTACACATTTGTTAAAATTCCTGTGAATATTTAACTGTGTCATTATTAAAACAATTTTTTTCTAATGAAAGAGATTCAAATTAAACTTTGTAATTTTCATAATCAATTTTAATTATTTTAATGTATAAGAATTTTTTTCCTGCTGTGACGGGCGTGACAAAGAAGTGACGGGTGTGACATTGTGCAAAGTGTACAATTTGAAAGTTGTTTACCAAAAAAATACAGTGATCAGTATAGACAGTAAACTCAATAATAGTAAATCTACAAAAGAAATTTAATAAAACTAACATATTTATGCAGCATGATCACTGATATATCACAAATAATTAATTTCCTTTCATTAGGAGTTCTTGGGTATGTATTATCAATCTTTTCACGCGTCTATGCAACAACTAACTGCATTACACTGCTAACATAGTTTTAAAATGCAATACTCAGGAAAAGTCTGAACAATTTATTTATTTTTTCGCATAGCAACATTAAGAATTAAAAAGCATTAGCAAAACCATTCAGCAAAAATGTTTCAGCCAAAGATAAAAATCCTTATTATGCCAAAAAAAAAAAAAAAATGTTCATATTAACTTCTAGAAACGAATTCAAAGACTATACAAAACAGACAAGCATGTATTTCCTGTTGTGAATCAGTAATTTGCGGTTAAAACACAAGTTGTGGTTTAAACTTTATACCAGCTTCAAGTTTAGTACGAAGTTTGAATAATCGAGAAATGTATTTTGAGTATTTTCAAAATACAAAACACATGGAAAAATCATTTCAAAATACATTATCAAAATACTTTAGTTTTATCTGTTTAAAATACAAAATACAAATGTATTTTGAAAATGTATTTCAAATACATGTATTTTTGATACTACCCAGCTCTTCTTGACAAAGTGACGCAGTCCAAATAACCAGTTTTGACTTTGACTTAACCGATGCTTGTAATATGCTCTTTCACAGTTTTAAGTAGAATTTTCGCCGTTTAATTGAATCACATTTTTGAATAGAATTTGATTTAACAAAGCGGCGGATTCCGCCAAGGCGGAAAGGCTAAAAAATTTAATTTTAAATTTAGTTTTGATTCATATAAACGGCAATTATAGTAATTTTTTTTAGCTCTGGGGGGGGGGGGGGGGGGGGGTTTAACCCCCAAACCCCCCCCTTGGCTGCGCCACTGCTTGTTTTTGCATATGTTTTATGGAGTGAAGAGTAACTACAATGCCTTGAAGTGCTTCGAAATTCATGTGATTTTAACCCTTCATTTATTTATTTACTTGTGAAATAACCAAAGCATTAAGCTGTATTCTTTTCTTACATTTTGTATGTTACTATTTCCAAGTTAATTTCTTTCTCCTACTTAAAAAATATCTAAAGTATTGTATGCACATACAATATTATATGTATTTATACTCCATCAAGTGATGAAATATGTAAACAAAGGAACTAGACACCTTTTTGCACTCCACGTGATTCCCCTGTGACGTCACATGAATAATTTCCATAAGAAAGGTTTTAAAATGATGCAATTTTCACAATTAAATGAATTTTGCATGTAACAATTTAATAATTTTATGGTTTCTTTTCTTTTTCAAAACTCACATGTAAATATATATTTCAATTAAAAATACTGTATTTAGAAACACTATATGAAAATAGTTTTAAATATGACATTTTAAATAATTTTCACCATTTAATGCTTTTTGCATGTAAATAGCTTGATTATTTTAAAGTTTGCTTTCTGTTTTAATATTCACATGTAATTATATTTTTCAACTGAAAGATATTTCAAATTATTTGCACTTTTTAAATTCTGGCAACAATAGGTGAAAAAACTACTTTTTCAAAATATGAAATAAATATCTATTAATATTGAAAATTCGAATAAAATATTGAAATTAAAAAAAAAACCACTATGTCTGACTTTAACATCAAAAAGTTCTTAAAATAACTTTTCGATTTAAAATCTGCCTAAGCATGTTTATCATACATTTGTCTATAAAACTACCAATTTTCGTATTTTTATATGCAATAGTATTCTTTATTAGAAAACAAGTAAAAGAAAGTAAAAAGGTCACAATTAATTTAACTATGAAAAGTTACTCTTTTTTAAATAAAAAGATTAAATCAAAGTTAGCTCTTCCATCCATCAATAAATGAATCTACATGCCTGTACATAATAAAATACAAGATTTATGAAATCCTGTTCATATCAGGGTTAAATATTACATCTTTGAACTAACAAAAATATCTGATACTTCTTATAACTATCTGATATTTTCAAAATAGTCAATTTATTGATTATTATAAACATTTCCAGACTCAATATAAATTAGAAACTGAAACATATTGCACTTAGCATGAAAACTTAATAAAACAATATTCGAAATGTATTTTTTTTTTCATTTATGTAACAAAATTGAAGATCAATTAATTGAAAACAGACACAATTTGCATTTTACACCCCCCCCCCCCCAAAAAAAAAAACCTATAGGATTTAGCATCAAGTTTTGAGAAAATTTTATGTTTTATACAACAAAATTTTAAATACGAAATAATTTGTTTTTGTTGAAAATTTGAATATAAATGTAAGTTTGTCTGCTTTTGCTTTTTCATTCCTTAACCTGTTGTTTAGTTTAAATTAAACTGAACCAGAAAATATTATTCCTAATGAAGCTATAAATTTCTACATTTAAAAATTTAACCTCAAACATAAACCTTGGAGAATAGTATATACAGTAGAAGATCTTTATAACGCACAGCTTCTCAGATATAAACAATGAATTTTGCAGTTAGGAAGCACATTCATTCCACATTGTACAAAAATTGCTAATTTCCAGAGGATTAAATTTGATACATTTATTCATTGTTATCTTAATTCAGAACTTTTTAATGAAAAAGTTGATATTATTACAATTAAAATTTTAGTATTATAATGAATGATTTGGTCCAGGCATATTTAGAACATGTTTATAAAGTAAATTTAACAATGTATGAAATGATCTATATTATCTAAAATTATAATATGCACAACTCTTGGGCCCAAGGACTGCAATATAAAGATACTGTACTATATTTTGATATGTTACAGACATATTTGGTCATGTTCACAAGGTATGCTTAGTGATGTGTGAAATGTGATCTGTATAACGCAAAATTCTATATAATGCACAACCTCATGTGTTTAAGTTTGGTTATAATATAAAGATCTTCTACTGTAGTATACATTTTTTTCCACTAAAAAAGTCACTGCCAGAGCAAAAGTTCTTTATCTGTAGAATGACACAGTCAATAACAGCTTTAAAAATTCATTTACACTTGTTTTGACTAAAAAAATCATGCACAATATTTTGTAAATAAATATCTAATGTATGAAAATATCAATCAGGGATCTGTTTAGAAAATTTTTGAGTCCTTATAACGACCCTTCAACAAAAATTCTCATCTTAAAACAGGACCCTTCACAAAATTCTTCACCTTAAAAACAGACCTTTCAGAAAACTTTTACACCTTCAAACTGAACTTTTCACAAATTTAATCATTAAAGTTAAATCTGACATGTCTCAAAACAATTAAAGTCATCAAATTACTTAGCCTTTTTTATACATTAAGGATATACACCGGAACCTGAATATAGCTATATTTTCAAATTCACAAAATTATGACTAATTTTCATAAATATAAAAAAACTGTTCACAATTTCACAAAAACAAGACCCTGTGAGAAAAATCCGGACAGATACCTAATAATATAAAAAAATCATGATATTTTGAAAACAAATATCACCAAACCCTGGTTCAGCCTTTTTTTTTTTTTTTTTTTTTTTGGACATTTCCAGTTTCAAATTTTCTGTGACAATCTGCAGCAAACCAAAATGTATCTATCAACTATGCTGAACCAAGCTTACTATCATAA
Source organism: Maratus michaelseni (assembly GCA_963931845.1). NCBI lineage: Eukaryota > Metazoa > Arthropoda > Arachnida > Araneae > Salticidae > Maratus > Maratus michaelseni. The sequence continues at coordinate 333,923,378 of OZ007595.1, read as the reverse complement.
GAAATCAAAGTAACCCGTGAAATAAGAATCTTGTACTTTCAAAGGAAAGGCAAGAACATAAAATTTACTTTGTCTTTTTTTTTTTAAGCCCAGAATTCTTTTTAAGTTAAGATTATTCTGCTAGCTACAAAATAATCTACAGCATCCACTGCCATGCTGCACTGTTTCTACTACTGGGCTTGATCAAAATCCTATTAGTGCTTATTTTATCACCTATTCCAAGAGCTAACTTTGATTAAATCTTTGATAAAAAAATATATAACTCTTGCTGTCATAGTCTAATTTATTGTGATCTTTTGACTGTCTCGGTGGTACATAATAAAAAACTATTGCATATAAAAACATGAAAACCGGTAGTTTTTAGCAATCATTTTTTAAATTAATCTAAATTAAGTTTTTTTCCTCAATATTTTCAATATGTCATATAATGGTTATTCCTGCCTTAAATAATAAAAAAAATCATAAAAAAGAAAAAGCTTGAAAACAACAGAACAATATAAAAATACAAGTGAAGGTCATCACATGTGAAAAAGTGTTTTATTTTGCAAGATTTTTTTTTATGCACTGAAAAAAAAAATCCCTAGAATTATTGAAATATGCATAAATTTTCCTTTATGCTCATTAAGAATATCTAATTAAAATTATACATCTCATTTTGTTAATTTTTTTGGGTATATACAATAGATGTGCCAGTAATGGGCACCCTTAAAGAATTTCTTTAAAAATTATACTTTAATTAATAGTTATAATTATTATATTCCTGTTTTTCTTTTTTTATATTATATTAATCTATCAACATCAACAATATTTAACCATTCTCATAGTTACATTTTCCAATGTGAATCAAAATTAATTGTAACAGAAATAAATCAAAACACCCAAAATTCCAGTAATTGACACCCTACAAAAAGTAATAGGTAATTGTTTTTATGATTGTATTTAGAACCAGAATTTCAAGAAAGCATACTAATGTAACAAAAAGTCATTTTCAAATAAATTTAACAATTAGGATATTCATAGTATAACTAATAAAATATATGAGAATGAGAATAATTCATGGCTTAAATTATTGTCACTATCAATATTTTAATTATTTTAGGTAAAATATTAAATTTCAAAGTATCACATTTATTGAGACAATATAATGTTTAGAAGTGTTAGTAAAAAAAAAAAGTTTTAGAGTACTAATGCATTGAAATTATAATTCACATTACTTGTTACAGTCTTAACTTTTTAAACTACTTGATATATTACTCGTAGTAATTAGTTATTAGTATTACAAATATGAAATAAATGATATTGCACGTTGAATAAGGGTTGTTATGATTTAACCCAACCCAAAAAACCCAGGTGGGTTTTTTGAAAATTTCAACTTTAAATTACATTGGTAATATATTTTTAAATGTCAGTACATCAGTCGTAAAGTTTATCACCCCCCACCCCACACCAAGGGGAAAAAATGTCTTAATTCTCCCAATGACAATTTTTAAAACAAATAATTGTAACTTAATTTTCTATAAGTATGTGTAACTATCACAAACACTAATTTTTTCCCCATTAAAATAGATACTTTGATATATAATCCTACAATTGAAACTCTTAACAAAATACCACAAAAATGTGAGAATCCTAATTTAATGATGTAGACATGTAGAATTATTTGATTTATTCTATTAATTAATTATAATAAAAAATACTTACTTTACAGCAAATATTTTTTTTTTCCAGTTCTGCAAATTTTGTTATATCCAGTTTCAATTGCAAAAAATTTTGATTAATTAAGTATAAACTACCACCCAACTTAATTCAATAACAACATAAACTAAAGGAAAACCAAAATTTCCTATTTACCTTGGGCTGAGGAAATGTTACTTACTGTGCCTAAGAAAGAATATAGCAACACATTTTGGAATGCAAACAACTCAAAAAGAAAAAAAAAAATCTTGCAATCCATCATTAATCAATATGTTTCAGAATGAATTTTTTCTAGAGAAAATATTTATTGCATATAGGCAATCACTTCAATTAAAATGAATAAAGATACTTTATCCTTAACAAAATATTAGTTTAAAAGTTCTGATTCAGCACTGGTATTAGTATAGTACTTTAATGATAATTTCATTGTTAAAACTATTGCTAATAATCAATTTATCTAAAAGCAAAGCATAATTTTGATTATTGTCATTGATTTATATATTTTTGTGATCAATTAGTTACTTTAAATTGTATTTAGTAGTAAGTACATTTTTTTAAAAACATTCTGAACCACCTCTTTTCACATAAAAAAAACCCATATAAAACCCAAAGGGTTGGGTTTTTTTCTGAAAAAAAACCGGGCATTTAACAACCCTGCATTGAATGTTTTAAATACTAAATAAAATGGTTTCAAAATAAAGCTGTACAATTGACATTTGAGGCACCTGATCTGCCGATTTACTAATTTCATTACTACTAATATAAATTTAATTAATATTACACTTTTTTAATGTGCAGATTTGAATAATGAAACATTTAAGATAGAAAGTGATAAAATTTTAAAACTTGTGCGACTTAAAAAATTGTCTTTATTTAAATGGAGAGGGCTTGATCACCATGAGCTTCTCCTGTTCCTATGCTCTCAAACATTGTTTCCTGACTGGTTTGATTGATTGCCAGATTATTAAATATGCAAGTTATGTTTTTTTTTTTTATAAAAAAAACCTTAATTTCATTGCAACATTAAAAATTTTATTAATTACATGAAATTAATTAAAAGCAGCTATATATATATATATAATACATTCTGGTAAGTATAATTTAAAAATCCAAATTAGAGTAGCTGTTCAATTAAATTTAAAGATTTTAAGCACTATTACAGAAATTGCACTTTTAAAAATATCCACATGGGGATGTCCATTACTAGAAATCAACTAATCAAGCATTTCAGCAATAGACACAGGTCCTAAAACTTTACAAATAAATAAAATATTGCAAATGACTGTTAGTATATAAAATTCGAAGTTTTCTATCACTATCAAAGTAAAAGCATATAATTTTTGCAAGAAAATAAAAAAGATATAAATAATTGCAGCCAGCTCTTAGCATGTCCATTAAGATTTTCACTGCAAAACAGTGGAACTGTGAAACATTTTCTGCCAGCTGATTGGTTTGGTTAATAGTGTCAACAGTTACATAGATTATAAAACATGCAAGGGGAAGTTGCGAAAAAAATAAATAAAAAGCTAAATTTTTATTGGTTATTTTTTTTTAATAAACCAAAAACTTTGAAGGGTTGCCCATTACTGGTACATCTACTCTATTATATCTATATTTACCTTTGTTTTTAAAGGTCATTAGCAGAACAACACGATATAATCAGCTAAAGGCAAGGCATTTTATTCATATATTAATTAATGGTTTTACACCAAAACATTTAACAAAATGATAAGCATCATTCTAACATGTTATATTACAACAAAGAAATCTCTGAAAATGAAGAATTATGTATTTTTGGCTTAAATTCTTTGAAAAGTGAACAACACTCCTTAGGTATTTTTAATTAATTGTAAATATTGTTTAGAAACAAGACAAAACAAAATAGCAACTCAAAGTATTCTATGAAATGCTGGGTTTTTTCACGTAAATTTCACAGATTTTTTTAATTTTAAAAGAGAAACTTTAAATAACAGATTATTTAATCAACAATAACATTAAACAAAATTATACCTTTTATGCTGAAGTAGAATGTTGATTCCATTCTTCACTATTTATTCCAAACCCTCCATTTTCACAGGCTACATTGAATCAGGATGTATTGAGAATAGAATTAGGTGTATAATTGAGCAAGTATTATCAATGATACGACATGAAATACTATCAGACCATATAGCAAAGACAATACTCATTCAATTAATATGCTGCGAGTTGCTGGTGCTGATGCTTGCAATGGTGGTAGGCAGGAATTGTCACTAAAAAGGAAAAAGAAAACAATATAAAAGTTTGAAAGAACACAATATTTCATAAAATAGTTTATTAGAACTATAATCCATGCTTATTTTTAAAGTGACGCTCAGATACTATAATATTAATCATCCAAATTATTTTTTTAATTTAAAAATTGCTTTAAAAAGGTACACAAAAAATGCAGCATTTATAAAATAATGTAAAAAATTACTTTAAAAAGGTGCACACTACTAAATAATCACGTTTGATTTTTTTTTTTTTTTTTTTTGTAAAAAAAATATAGCATTTATAAAATGCTGAATTTTCATATTTGACAGATACATAAATTTCTACAGGGTCAAATATTTACGTATGTATTAAACTGAGAACCAGCAATCTTAGTAAGAAATGCAATAAAGGTCAAACAAAACTAGTCACTCATTAAAAGTATACAATAATGAACCGCGATTAGCCATTTTTTTTCCCTTATGCACCTATCATTTCAACCGATGTATAAGTTTAGGAAATGCATTTTTCCAACAGAAAACCTTATAAGTAGAATTATAAACTACTATCATAAATAATAAATATTTTAAAACTTACTTTTTTAGAATTGCTACATTTTCAAAGCAAAAACAGAGGAACGAGACAACAAGGAACGCTAAAAAACAACGCTACCTACTAAGGAAATCAGGGAAATGAATGAGAATGGGATATCGCCAACTTAATGCGTTCAAAGGGTTACTTGTATTGTAGAAAAATAAATTATGCCAAGCCAATCTATGCTGCCAAGATGCCAGAGGTTGCCTGAAAATGTCATGTGACCCTCTGTCCACACGCATGCGCATTATGTGGAATGTCGCTCATTTTAGGGTCCCCAGATGAAAACGCGAATATGAAGAACTTAAGTTTTCTCCCGCTGCGACGATTTGGCGCTGGCGTCATGCACAAAGGGAACTAACAAGGAGAGTGCCAAGCTTGGTAATCACAGATTTTGATTATTTTTATATATGTTGTAGGGTACAAGCCCCTTAGTCTCAGGTGCAATGGATTTTATACAACACTCCTTAGTTCTCGAGAAATGGGGGGTCTAATATTATAACACAACTTAAATACTTACTTTGTAACAAAATAAATGCGTCGGTCGTAGCTCAGTTGGTATGGCGTCTGCTCTCGTTGTTCAGAGGGCCCGGGTTCGATGCCGGAACGCGTTACGTTTGTGTTTCTCCTTTTTTTTTAAATAAATATACTTGTAATTATAATTTAATAATTTCAATAAAAAAATTTGTTAACATAATTAAATTTTAATTTTAAAATTTTTGATTTTTAAACCATTATTAAACATTTCTCATCATTTAAAGAGCTTTAAAAAAATTGGATCTATTATTGACTAGTAAACATTTAAAAATCGTTACAAAATCAGCATATTAACTATCGAATTATAGAATTCTTCTCCCATCGCAATATAAAACGAATATATTTCAGATGCTGGATTATTTGTTAAAAATTCATTGTTTTACAATAAAATTTCACAGTACTTCAACACATTTGTGATATCACTTTTCTGATTTTCATCGAATCCCGACACTTCAGATTGATCTTCTTGTGAACTACGGCTTGCTTCTTCCATTTTTATACGATTATGAGTTGTTATAGAATGATACCACTTGTGCGATAAAGATTGAAAACAAAAACCACAACTGCATCAAACTAAAAAAAGTAAATAACCAAAGTCTGTTGTGGCGCCCTCTAGTTACAATAAAATAAAACATAAATATGTTGTAATTTTATTCTTATGCTAAAGTTTCATATAATTATGCTTCTTACTTTAAAAACAGAGTAATATTATCGCATTAACTTCCCTTGTTAAGGCAATTTATAAATGATGTTTCTTTACAATCACGAATTGACACAATTGTTCAATATCGTTGCATTGATAAAGCATATATGGAATACATTTTAAAAGTGATTTAAAAAAATCAAAAATTCTAAATTCAAATTTAATTATGTTAACAAAGTTTTTAATTGAGATTATTAAACTATAATTACAAGTATTTTTATTAAAAAAAAAATGAGAAAAACAAACGTAGCGCGTTCCGGCATCGAACCCGGGCCCTCCGAACAACAAGCGGACGCCATGCCAACTGAGCTACGACCGATGCAGTTATTCTGTTACAAAGTAAGTATTTAAGTTGTGGTATAATATTAGACCCCCATTTCTCGAGAACTAAGGAGCGTTGTATAAAATCCATTGAACCTGAGACTAAGGGGCTTCTACCCTTTAACATATATAATAATAATCAAAATCTGTTATTACCAAACTTGGCACTCTCCTTGTAAGTTAAAGGGCTAGTTCATTAGATAAACATTATAACGCGAGGTTGCATTTAGCTCTTAAAAAATTATTTTGTACTTACAAAAAATGAAAAACAACCGCAGAATTATTTATAATACATGTTTTTGTATCAAAAAATCTTTGGAGTATTTTCTTAACGTGAAAAAAAAAAATTAACACAGATATTTTTACAAGCTGAGCATGCACTTGAAAAAAACTAATAATGCTTCTATAATATACAAATATGCGTTTTGATTGTTTTCTAAATGCGTTTAAAAAATAAATGAATTTATACTATTTGTTTGAAAAAGTAGCGACTACAAACTACTTTTCAAAAGTAGTCACTACTTCACAACTTCAGATTTCGTCAAAGTGTTCAACACTGGAAATTAAAGACACGGATTAAATAATAAAGCGACTACTTGTTATATCGTGCCTGTTGGGATACAATTAAATAAATGCGACATAATCGGGGACATTAAAAAAATAAGAAAGATAATATACAAGAAAATGTTTTGTGTTTGTCTTTAAAATATTAGTTTATACTCGTAGTAAAATTAAGAGCGATATTGTAATATAGGAAATTACAGGAACTCTAAATGTAAACAAAAAATAAATAAGTAAATAAAGCAATTTCGAATAATAAGAAACCTGACGCTAAAACATGAAGACATAATAACTAGTAAATAGACAAGTGTTGCCAGCAAGAAAATTAATTCTTTTGATGGATTAGTACTTGAGTTTTATATATTTTCATATAAATAGCTGTTTTTATTAATTTCACGTAATTAATAATTTTTTAAGATTGTTATCAAATTATTTTTTTGTAAACCGTATCTTGCATATTTCATAATATGGCAATCAACACTCATCAGGAAACAGAGAATAATCTTTAAGGGCATGGGAAATTGAGGGGCTCATGGGGTTCAAATTCTTCCCCATTTCAAAAAAGACAATTTTTTAAGTCACACAAGTTCTTAAAAATCTATTATTTTCTGTCTTAAATGTTTCATTATTCATACCTGACAAAAGAACTACATCCATTAAAAAAATCCCTATAATATTAAATTTATAGTAGCAATGAAAGTAGTAAATCTGCAGATCAGGGGGCTCAAATGTCAGTTCTGATATTTTATTTTGAAATAATATTATTTAGTATTTAAAAAACATCCAATCTACACTTTCATTTATTTGATATATTTTATACAAATTGCTAAAAGTAATATATAAAGCAGTTTTAGGAAGTTTAACTGTTAAGAATAAAAATAAATATGATTACATGCACTGGTACTCCAAGACACTTTTCTAAAAAATCTTTTTTTTTTTTTTTTTTAACTAACCCTTCTAAATCCCCTCCCCCTCTCAATGACTTAATAATTTGAAAAATATAATTCTTTGAAATTTAGTATTTCAAGCCTTCTATCTAAAATAATTAAAATGTCAATCTTGTGATACTCACAATAATTAATTTAAATAGTGAATTATTCTCATAAATATTTTATTAATTATCGATATTTTAATTGTTAAATTTATTTGAAAATGACTTTTTATTTCATTAATAAGCTTACATTAAATTCTGGTTTTAAATACAATCATAAAATCAATTGCCTATTATTTTTTGTGGGGTGTCCATTACTGGAACAGAGAGTGTCCTATTACTGGACGAGAGGATGTCCATTACTGGAATTTAGGGTGTTTTGATTTATTTCTGTTATTTACAATTAAATTTTTATTTACATTGGGAAATGTGACTATGAGCATGATTAAATATTGTTGATAGATTAATATAATATTAAAAAAAGTGGACTATAATAATTATGACTATTAATTAAAAAATAATTTTTAAAGAAATTCCTTAAGGGTATCCATTACTGGCACATCTATCCTATATTTACATTATGCCAAAAATAGAGTATATAAGAATAATGGCATTTCTAGAATTTTTTTATTTATTATTTTTATTTTATTTTATTTATTTTTATTTTTTATTTATTTATTTATTTATTTTTTTTTGGGGGGGGGGTTATAGAAAATTAAAACACAGAGTCATAAAAACACTTATTTATATATATAATTTGTTTATTAACACAAGAAAACACAGCTTCTCGGATTAAAAATTGTAAAAAAATATATACCTCATTATTTTTAATTAAAAAATTTCACACACCTTCAAGTAACATCTAATCAATATATTTTTAAAGCATATATATTATGCAAAAGCAGTTCAAAATGTATAGAATCTATCACTTTTTATTATCCCTCAAAACAATGTGTTTTTTTTTCTTGATAAACAGACATGGTAATTATAAAAAACTTTATGCAAAAAAAGTATTTATATTATTATTATTATTTTAATATTAATTCTTATTTCAATTAATTCTTCTTATCAATCAACTTCGGCAATCTGAATCGTATTAAGATGCCTTTTATTTACATTCTACAGAAAGAAAATAAATACATATATAATTTTTTTTTTTAATTTGAAACAGGGAATTTTAAACTCACAAATCTTACACTGGAAAGGTACTAAATTAAAAGATTAAATTAAATTTATGTTATTTACATGAAATTTAATATTCTACAGATTACTGGGTTAATTCGGAAATGTGTATAGCGAAAAATAAATTAGTATATAGTTATATATTTTTGGACAGTATAAAAATTAAAGGGCTTTAGCATATGTTTACAATGGAAAATATACTGGTAACGCGTGCATGAAAGCAGCGCTCGTAGTGGAGGAAAGATTAACTATGGCTTTTCGCGCTTTCCTATTGTTCCGCGTTTCGTTTGGACAGCCGTATAGAGATCGCAGGAAGCCATGCTTCTGTGAAAACATGGATCAAAAATATAATATTCAAGGAGTGTCCTCTGATTCTAATAATAGCTAATTTTTGAAACATGAACTTATTGCCCCATCCTCTTTGCGAAAAGAAGTTAATGGTAAGGTTTGTTTCTTCGGTTACTCTTTACTAAAAATTCTACAACTTGTGATTTCATCATATGATGGAAACCAAATTTCATGTGTCCCAACTTTTATATTTTGTGATAATTACTTTTTTTCTTTAACCAGTAATAAAATATCTATATTTTATTTCATTTTAGCTATATTATGAAAAAGCTATTATAATGTGGAAATTTGCCATTAAAGCCCTTGAACCACTCATTTCCTTAAGAGCTTTTCTTATGCCACTTTCTTCATTATTCCTCATCTGCAAAGAAAAAAAAGTAAGTTGCCATTCTATATTTGACTGATAAGAATAATTGGTGTTAGAATTGGTTATTTTTTTAATAAATAAATGTTTGTTTTGTTAATTGAAAAGGAAATTTCTCATAAATCTTGAAACAAATCATAACACTGGAACTTTATTTCCATTGCAGCAGATTTATTCAGTTGGATTCATTAATCATTCCAGTACTTCTTTGTGATTCATTGAGTGCGTTGGCGTCTCTTTACTTTTGTGAAAACATGGATAAAAATAATATTCAACCAGCGTCCTCTGATTCTAAAAATAGCTAATTTTTTAAACATAAACTTATTGAGTCACCATCTTTTCAAAAATAAGGTAATGGTAAGATTTGTTTCTTCGATTACTCATTACTAAAAATTCTACAACTTGTGATATCATCCTATTATGGTAACAAAATTTCATGTGTCACAATTTTCATATTTTCTGATATTTAGTCATTTAAAGCATACGAAAAACAAAAGTTTGTATTGATAAATAAAAATTTAAATTGATAAGAAACAAGATGTTTTGGTGAGATTTGCATTCAGCTAACATAAAAGTACCAATTTCATACTTTATGAAAATATGTCATCCGAATAGCAGAAAGAGTACAGCAAGACAGCAGGTGCTTTAGATTAATTCTAACAGCTTAAAAAAACTATTGTGTTTAAAAAATTGCTAAAATTTATTTTTTGTCTCTAGATTAATGTATCTTGTTATTAGTGATGGGCCGATTTGAGATCTTGCCAGAATCGAAACCATGTATTTAAATGTTATAGCACTGAAAACTACTCTAGACTTGGTTAAAACCAGATGAGGGATGACATTTCATCTGTCTCACTCTTCAAATGTTTGGTCTACATAAAATTGCTCTTCTCTCTCCCTGATGAAAATTCAGACAGTCATAATATTTTCTTTTTCGTATTATTTCTCAATATTGAAATTTTCCTTAGAAAATTAAATGCTAAGCCTTTAATAATTTTTCCAGAACTTTATGAATAATTCAGAACAGGAAGCAATTTTTGTTTGATTGTTGATAAAATCAAGAAACACTTACTTTTTCAAACTGTTTAATTTTACTTTCCAGCATGCGAAAATTGTTTGTTTTATTATTATTATTTTTTTAAATGTTATATTTCAATGAAAAAAAAAAAGTACATTGTTCAAATGAGTATCATATAAGGTTCAAATGGGTGACATGCAGCACCACTTTTTCCAAACTTCCTTATTTAATGGCAAAAATTCTGCGATTAAATAATGCGACGTTTACTATTCAGCAATAATGGTACCTGAAATTGAAGGATTGTGAGAACCCTGTAATAAACCTTGTTATTTAATACTTAATACCCTTTATACTTGATAACCTTAAGTATGAATATTCTAGAAAAGTCTGTTTTGGCGTAGGCAGAATTTTGTTGTTTTTTGGGATGGGGTTTGGGATGCTACCTAGTTGGTACATTATTTTATCATAAATGCCAGCAAGGATGCAGAGATATGGAAATTTAATGACATTTTCTGTATCTAATTATTAAAAAAAGAGAGAAAATTATTCTGATTATTTTAATTGAAAAATATTTTAACCGAGAAATTTTAGAAAAATTAAACACTAAGAGAAAGAAAGAACTAAGAATTTTTCATCAGAAAGGCTCTGTCTCCTGAATCATTCCCCCCCCCCCTCCCACTCATGCAAGACAACTTGTAATTTTGTTTTCCTGTTAACTTTCATACATTTCAAACTTATCTTACATGGAAATTCCCGACGGAATGAAAAAAAGAACTGTTTCAATTTTTTATTTTTAAAAATGTGGGTAGAGATTTATTTTTGAATAGTTAGTATTTTCTAATTGGTAAATTTATGTATTGCTTTTCATGTTGATGTGTAAAAATTGTCTTGCATGTTTAGTTCTGACAAAAAAAAAAAAAATCTTAATGCAGATAGTTTCGTGTTTTTTTATTTTGTACTAGCTGGCATGCACTGCATTGCCCGGGATCATGATAATAACCTTAAATTTACCTAAAATCAAAGTTTAATGATTATGTATTTTTTAACGAAAATAAATCCAAACATACTTAGAGTTGTCTGACCCACTCTCTTCGGCTGCGAACACTGAACATGCTATGCACACTGCGGGCTGTCATTAAATAAAATGAACCCGGAATTTGCATGATTTTATATTTTTAAACAAAAATTCCTCCAAACAAACGTAGAGTTGGGGGAACAGTGTACACTGTGTGTGCTGTGCATGCTCCGGTCTGCTTCGGTTTATATATTTTTAAATGTTTCAAAACAAATTTTTAAATGAAAATTCCTTCAAACGTGCCTAGAGTTTGGTGTTCAAAAATTGCTGAATTCAGAATAAACTTTATTGAAAAGAGCACAAAAATTACTAAATTGGATAAGAGTTTGAAACCAGGTTCCTTTTACTAATGTGGAAAAATTACAGCTTAATTCGATAGAAAATGTTTTTAAAAAAATCTGATGAAAAGATCCAAAAACTGGTTTAGGTCTGCATAACTTCAGATATACAGGTACCTTCCTGCCAAATTTTGTTACTCTGCATGTAGTGGTCTCATTAGACTACAGCACACAGGCAGACAAACCCAAATACACCCATAAACTTCTACTTTATAATTATAGTTTTTTTTTTTTTTTTTTTTTTTTAAGCACACTAGGCTATCTTCCAACAAAGCAGTTATCATTATTTCTAAAATTAACTTCATAAATTTTGAAAAATTAAAAAGGCTGGAGACTTCCAAGAATAGATTTTTTACAATTTTGTAATAAATACTTTAAATTTTTGTAATAGAGAATTGACAATATTTATGGGGAAAATTTAATTTTCTGTTTGTACCAGATATAAAAAAACACTTTTTAGTAAATGTATTTTTATGTTCTAAATATATTTTAAATATTCTTTACATGCTTAAATTGATGTTTTCTAACAGATGATGAACATAATGAACAGAGGTTCATTATGACCTAATAACATGGTATACAGGAGTTTCTGTGCAATTTCAGATTTGTCATGTAAAATGCTATAGTTATAGCTCGGATGAATGAACTTAGTGCTGAAGTTCGCAGCCTTGTCCAACAAATAAGACTGAAGTATGCCAACCAGTAGGGAGAGCATTGGTATGGCAAACCAAAGTACCCAGGTTCAAGTCCTGGTCCTGGCATATTTTTACTCTGTTGGAAAAATCTTAACTATGATACTCCAACCATCGGATATTGAACACATATTTTCCATTTTTCAATCTGTTATATATTTCTTGACTTATTGGATCATTTTCAGACTTTTTCAGACACTATATATATGTGTTTTGAAATTAATTTATTATCAAGATATTTTAGTAATATTTTTCTCAGAGATTGACAACATTATTTTTGCAAAAAAATGCTCATTCCAAAAGTATCTGAAAGCATTTTTGAAAATGACGCAGACTCTGATAATAAACTAGCATCAGTAGATGTTTCAAAAAATATTTTTGTTTGTGAATGATTTTATATTGGTGCAATTTTCAGAAAAACAATCATAAAATTTCTATGATGGGCAAATAGCAAATATCAATAATGATGAAATTTCAGCTAAATTCATGAGAAAGAATGTCGGCTTCAATACCTATAATTTTCCTGAAATAGACGACATTTCTGTTATACAAAAAAGGGATGTTGTATTGAAACTTCCACAACCACATCTGTCAGGAAGTTCACAAAGAGCAGCAAGCTCATTTACATTCTATTGTACTTTAAATAAATTTAATGTTTTCTAAAATGCAATAGGTGTAATGTATTATTTTAATAAATGGTTTGCAACATTAGTTTATTTGCATTGTTAGCACAAAAAAGTATTTAAATAATTTTCCCATTTTTTTTCTATTTCATTTGTCCCAAACTTCCAATGATGGCTTACTTCCATAATCTAAAACAACAGCTATGAATATGATCTATTGAATAGGGCTAGATATCAGTCACATTAAAAAAGTGAAATTTTCAAATTCATTAAATTATACAATTCTTGGGTATAGGGTCAGAATAGCTTTGTATCTACTTATTTTCATTTTATAATATTTTGCTTATTTTCATTTTGTAATCTTTTGCTTAAACAAATCGCCCAGAAAATAGAGAAATATATCTATATTTTTTCTTTATATTGCATTTAACAGATAGTATAACTAATGATTATGATGACAAATGAATAACAGAATTAAAAGCATGCCAAAGGAAACTTTTTCCCTGTGTTCATATGTGCCCCGTGTGTGTTCATAACTACCCCACCGGTTGGGCACATATGAAAATTTTTTGAATTTATAAAACCATTAAAAATGTGAGTAATGTGGTTTTGAAAAAAATTCCATGAGTCAGAAAAAGTTCAATTTATTATGTTGTTTATTTTTTATACATAGAAATTAATCTAATTATGAGAAAAAGCTATATTTATGTGAACTGTTCACATTTGCCCCACTCTCCCCTATATAAATAGATTTTAAGTGTAAGTTTCATTAACAGTTCTTTGTAAGTGATTTAGTTTGATTACTTATAATGAGAATGATATGCATAAAGTATAATTATATGTATCATTTTAAAAAGATAATTGTAATTTATTAATTTCTTGTTATTAGGTACTGTATCCAAAGCTGCACTTGAAAGGAATGTGACATAGTAGTTATATATGAAAATATTAAGTAAGTACAGTGTTTTGAATAAAAAAAAATAGAGAGATTAGAATTCTTTAATGATATATGAATAGAATATATGAATAGATTTTTAGTGTAAATTTTATTAATATTTCTGTGCAAATAATTGAGTTTGCTTATTTATAATGAGAATGATAGGTATAAAGTGTAATTTTAAGTCTCTTTTTTAAAGATAATCATAATTTATTAATTTCTTGTTTTAAGGTACTTTATCCAAGGCTGCACGTGAAAGGAATGTGATGTAGTGGTTAGATATGAAAATAGTAGTAAGTATCGTGTTTTGAATTTATAAAAGTATAGATTATGGTATAGAGGATGTCCTCGAGATTTTCATCAGGCCAGGCTCTGGCAAGTTTTCTTTCTATACAATCTGGCATGACATAATTTTTTTCAGGTGACATGGGCTAGGCTTGAGCCTAATATTTTCAAGCTATGTTTAGCATTTTTTTTGTTTTTGTTTTTTGTAAAAGTAATAGTGATATTGTATATTCGTTAATGGAATCTTTAAAAATTTTCTGTGGTTTAGTAAATTACAGAGAAATATGTTTAAAAAAAACTACCTTTTTTTAATGTAAATCTTCAGAATTATGAATTTTTAACCTTCTTTTTCTTTTATAGTATACTACACTAATTTTTTAATGAGCATTTGTGTACAACAATCTTAGTCTGTAAGTAATCATTATTGTTATTATTCTAGATTACATGGCTTATGCACATATACAGGGATTGAAATTGAATTTTTCCAAGTCGGAGAAAAAAATCTTTAAACCTCACTATTGTTTTATGTGTCATTTAAAGAACTACATTAATGCAGACATGACAAAATTAGTTCTATTGAAAAAATGATGTCAACTCAGAATGATTATGTAAAATGTTTATTTTTATTTTTAAAAAAGGAAGAAAATTAAATTTTACATATGCAGTGCATTTTTCAGCTTCCACCAAATATTAGGGGCACTTAGGTTGTTAAATGAATTTCTGAATTTAGATTTTATTTGATTTAGAGTGCTGAAGCCTCTTTCGCAAGGTACACTTTTATTCCTTCACAAGGATTAAAAAGGTTTACCCCTTTACCTCAAGGAGTAAAAGTAATAAGATCTTTGCAGCTCTTCTAATCTGATTTTTTTTAGTGCTGACTCTAGACCAATTTGACAGGGTGCAGCGACATGTGGCTCTTACTGTCCTTTTTTGTTCTTATCCTTCTTAACGGTCGCTTGAAAAAAAATCTTTAAATACGTCTATTGGTCATTGGAAAAAATTGTGAATTTAGTCAATTAGTTGAAGGAATAAAATAATGAAATTCGTCTTATGCATAAACATAGAAATAGATAAGGACTTTTACCAAAATAGTGTTAATATCGATTTGCGACTTTGGAACTACATGGCAGCCAGTGTACAAGTGTGCTAAGGTAGCGCCACCTACAAAAAACAATACAGATAAATACCATAGAATATATCTATTATATCTACCAGACAAGGGCTATCAAGCAGACGATTTGAGGAAGTAGGCCAACTAATACAGCTGTCCTACAGAGTCATTGTATTTAAAACCTTTTTTGAGAAACGATTTTCTTCTTAGAAAAGCTATTTTATTAGTCCTTATCTCTGTCTATGTTCATAGAAAAAAAAATCACTAAATTCGTTGATCAGTTGCGGTAAAAAATGGCGAAGTTTGCCATTCGGTCTCAAGAAAATAACGCGAATTTCGTCAGTCAGTTGCGGAGAAATTCATAAAATTTTTCAGCAAGGCATGAGAAAAAAAAATAGAGAATTTCATCAATCTGTCGCCAGAAAAAAATGAATAATTAGCCAATCGGTTATGGAAAATTTCACGAAGTTTGCCAGTCGGTGAAGGGGAAAAACACTAAGTTTGTCGATTGCTCACCAGAAAATATCGCAAAATTTGTCAATCAGTTGCAGGAGAATATTGTGAAATTCATCTGTCAATCGTGGGGAAAATCATGAAATTCATCAAAAAAAATCTAAATTTGTCAGTCGGAAACAGGAAAAAAAATCTCAAACTTCCTCAATCTGTGGAAAGAAAAAAATGAGAAATTATTCAAATTTCACCAATCAATTGCAGAAAATTCGCGAATTTCGTCAATCAATCACAGAAAAAAGAAAAGTTCATTGATTGTTCATAAACAAACACAAAATTCTTCGATTTGTTTTGGAAAAAACAGAAAGTTCGTATGATGAGTCGCCGAAAAAAGCAAAGTACATTGGTCAGTTGCGGAAAAAAGCATAGTTCGTCGATCGACATCAGAAAAATGCAAAGTTTGTCAATCATTCATGAAAAAAACACAAAGTTCGTCGATCAGTCGTAGAAAGATGCAAAGTTCATCAATTAGTCGGGGAAAAAACACAGAGTTCATTGATCAGTCGCGGAAAAAATGCAAAGTTCATCGATTGGGTACGGGAAAAAAAATCACAAAATTTATCATGTGGTTGCTGGTAAATTAAATAACGCAAATTTCTCCAGAAAATGATTAAATTTTTTGGGCAGGAGTCTTCCGCCCACAATATTTTTTTGGTGCAGGATTTCAAAATTTTTGGCACAAATCCGCCATCATGCCCTGAAATTCAGGTTCTGATATAGTATTAATTATACCACACAATTTTCACATAAATATGTATTAAGTAGTCTTTTTAAAATAACTTTATTTTAGATTGAGAAATATTCATATTTTGTGTAAAATCTGAGTTTGTTCAGCCCAGGTCAAGCTTGATTTTAATGATTTTGACACAGGCTGGGCTATGAATTGCAGAAATATAAACACATTTAGCCAAGATAGTTTTTGTTTTGGTCAGTCTGAGCCTGAAAATTTCAGCCCATGTAGATCTCTAGGATGTTCTGAAACTCTAAATAAAAACTTTGAAGGGAAGAGCACTCTACAACTAATATTGTTTGTATAGGAAACTATGTTTACAATCCATTTAATTCAAGATCTAAAATATAGTGTGTCGTACTTTAATCTGAAACCAGATTTTTGTTCATAACTCTAAAAATAATGAAAATATTTTAATAAAATTTGCAGTAGACCTTCCTTTCTTTGTGTAATGATATTGTGGAAAGTGATGAAAGTGGCCACTATCCACATCCAAACAGCTCTGAACTAGATGCAGCCTGTTTCAGAATGTGATCCAAATTTCATACAGTGTCATTCACTGAATTCCTATGTCTTTCTAGAATTTTTATAATGTCATTGTGTTTTATACTTTATATAAAACAATATTAGTCTATGAATGTTTTGTTAAAGATATGAACAAAAATCTGCATTTATATTATTTGCAGTTTTACAGTGCAAGGAATGGATTCCAGGAGATGGAAATATACCCTTTTGCATACTTTTAAAATTTTGTCTATTTTTTCTGATTTTGCTATATCAAATGAATCTCATCATAAGAAAACTTTTACGTTATTAGCCCTCCCAGGATTTCTCTCTTCCGCTGCTATTTATTTGGATTAGAGAAGTGGTTTCCAATGTGGTATAAGAACCCCACAGCAACACAATTTCTTTTTAAGACAGGTGTACAGAATGATATAAAATTTTAAAAAAGTTGAATTTTACACCTACATCTTAACTGTAAGTTCCATTGTTTACATCGGGAACGATGTGTGAATTTTAGCAATTTGCAGATTTTAGGGTGGCAGGTTTGAAAGAATTTACTTTATTTTATATTTTATACAAAGCAATGCTAGTTTATGGAAATTTTGTTAATGTTATGAACAAAAATCTGCATTTATATTATCGGCTGTTTTACAGTGCAAGGAATGGATTCCAGGAGAAGGAAATGTACCCTTTTGCATACTTCTAAAATTTTCTCTATTTTTTCTCATTTTGCATAAAAAGTATATGTAAGCTATATCAAATGAATCTGACCATAAGAAAAATTTTATGTTATTAGACCTCCCAGGATTTCTCTCTTCAGCTATTATTTATTTGGATTAAAGCAGTGGTTTCCAATGTGGTATAAGCTCCCCACAGCAACACAGTTTGTTTTTTAAGACGGGCAAATCCAGCCTTAATAATAAACCATTCTCTGTCAGTATTTTTGTCTGTTGTTGAGAAAAAAATTTATTAATGCAAATTTCAAATATAAAATTCCAAAACTATTTTTTTTAGTCAATTTTAAAAAAATTCAAAATTTTAATACAAAATAGGATTCTAAAGTTTAAAATGCAACAAAAGCTGCAATAATTGTATTTAAAGGTTTTGAAGATAACTATACACTTCATTATACTTAATAGATTTATTGGGCACTGTTGTTTTTTTTTACCAATTTTATACAATTTTTTTTGATTGGGTCATGCAGTTATATTTGCTCTGCAATATTCAGATAAAGAAAACTTTTATACCCGAAACTACTTAGGAATAGATCTAAAACTGACTGACTTAGAAAATATTTGAAATATCTAAATGAGGTTTTACTAACCTTATAAAATTAATCTCTCTCCAAATGGATATCACGGAAGTAAATAAGTTATTAGTAAACTTTTTTTCTATTTTTCATACACTGCACACAAATAAATGTAAAATTTAAAATCAGATTTACAAGACAGTTAGCATCAGATATTGAGAAAGAAAAACCTAAAAGAGATGCTTGTTATAATGGGAAAGAGAATGGAATATTTAAAATTGATACAGATTAGAATCCAGAAATGCTTCTTGTGTATTGTTTTATCCTAGAGATTTTCCACTTATTGTATATTTGGAGTCTTTTGTCTTCATAAGTATATTTTACACGAAAATAAAATTGTCTAGGAACAAGTTAAAAATGTGAAGAATGTTTTTGCACAAATAAACAAATTTAAAAATTTAAAAATCATAGCTTTATTAATTTTAAAGTATATTTTTAGTTTAGCATTTTTCTCAATTTTGCAGGTTGTGTAGCATCTTGCAGTAGTAGGGATTTGTCTGAATAAATTAATCTGAAAAAAAATTAAAAAATTGGTACAAAATATATAGTTGTTTTCTCCTTGACTAATGACTTTTTGAATTTTAAAGTAAATACCAGTTTCTCAAATTTATTGTGTCAGTTTCTAAAAAGCAAAATCTAATTTTTGTTTCATATAAATGCAACATAATGAAAAATTAAAACAAGAAATAAAAATCAAGCATGGATTATGAAACGCTTTCCAACAAATTGAGAATATTGTAACAAAACTTCACTATTTAATAAGCTGAAAAATAATGTTTAAATAAGTAATTTGGAAAACACATAACACATTTGAAAACACAAGCTCAGTAATATCCATCTACAGTCAGAAAAGTATCTGAATTCAATTGTGTAGCCCTATATATGATCTATGGAATTAATAGATGCGCAGTAAAGTGAAAAAAATTAGTTAAATTTAAAAATACATATCACATCTGGAAATGTATTTCCAGCAAGCATTATAATTGAATTGATAATAAACTCAATTCAAAATAGTGTGTCCCTGTAAATGAATGATAAATACTGTGTATATTATATTTTATGGTAAGCATATTTTAGTGCATCTCAGTGATGTATATCAATTTCAATATGTTTAAAATAGTGTAGCATTGTTAAAATACACTGCATTCCACCCCCCCCCATAAACCATAATGCAATTTTTTATAGTGCTGCAGTAAAAGAACTACTTCATTTTCATTGCCAAACTTGCCTTGGCAAACCTAATTAACATACAGGGTGATTAGAAAATGAGTATACATTTGAAAAATTAATAATTCACGTAATAATGTAGGTACAGAGGTAAAAATTGACACACATGCTTGGAATGACATGGGGTTTTATTGTAACCACACAAAAAAAAGGTTAAAAAAAGGCCGACTGATGGCACTGAACAGCAAAACGTCAGTGACTCTGCCTGAGAATCGTGTATAAAAGGAGCTGTAATGAGAGAGAGAATCAGATGCACCAGCAATCGCAGCATGTTGACGTTACCAGAAAAGGCAATGTTAGTGAAGCTCTATTATCAAAATGGGGAATCTGCCGCGATCGACCGACATCAATAGGCATGCTAAAAGGCAACATCCAACGCCAATTTCTCACCATAACTACAGATATGCTGCACAGTGCTGTGCACAACATTGTCCCTCGGCTACAGCTATTGCGGGATGACGGTGGACATGTTGAGCATTCGTTCTGAAGAACATCGTCTTTGCTTTGTCATAATTTGTTATGCTAATTATTGTTTTTCTTATCACACGAAGCGCCATCTGTCGGCCATTTTATGAACTTTTTGTAGATACAATAAAACCCCATGTCATTCCAAGCATGTGTGTCAATTTTTACCTCTCTACCTAGATTATTCCGTGAATTATTAATTTTTCAAATGTATACTCATTTTCTGATCACCCTGTATATCAATTACTTGGAAATCAGAAGTATATTCAAGGAAGTTAGAGAATGGCCAGACAGACATTTATAAACACTTTTAACAATCTTGGAATGTGTTAAGAAAACAATGGACTGTTTACAGAATAGGAAAATACTAGGAAGTTTTCTTTGAAAAAAATATTTTTATTTGTTGACAAATTAAATTGTTACACTGTCTTTTAAAATATTGTTTCAGAAAAGTTGTGCTTAAACTTTTACATAAATTACTGTTCGCTCATGCACTGTAAAAGTCACCATGCATATACTATTCTATATGTGTTTAAATTTTTATAAACAGCTTCCAGAAAACATTTTTTAAATGTTAGACATTTACAAAAGGAAAAGCAAATTTATTTTAAGTATAAAAACTCATTCGCACTTAATGAGGTACTAAAATCAATTATAAAGTATATCAATGAGCTATTAAATTTAAGTTGCAAATGTGTCAGTCCCTTCTAGAAAGTTTGTGAAGTTAAAAGTCTAAACCATATATCACTTTTGTTAATCATTGAGGTAAATTGGCAAGCAACCACAAAAATTTTCTATATATGAATATGACGATGTATGGCTTTATTGCGTCTATAGAGTTAAATATATTTGTGACAAAAATTTTACTTTCTTATAACCTGAAATAATGTCAAGTGACTTGTTATTGTTAAGCTTATCCCATGACAAAAAGAATTAACTTTTAAGTAATAAGCAATATACATGTTAGAGGGTGACAATCATAATTTTAGAGATACTTAGGCAGGTCATGGCTAAAAATGTTTAGGTACCACTTGATTAAAGAAAGACACCTTATTATTATTACCCCAAGTATTTTGGACTAAATACATAGATTGAAAATGTACTTTCCCATACAAAAATTATTTGCTGTAGTGTGTTTTAGCCCCCCCCCCGTAAAATTGTATATACAAGATGCCCCAGAACTTCTTATGTATATATGAAGTTCCTGGATACCTTCTATATGAAGTGTACTTGTCCTGAGTCATAAATTTTGGATAATGTTTGAGTACTTTTAATCCATGTTAGTAAAACTTCACCAGTGATCTGTTGTTGGATATTGTATAGCACAGAAAAAAACACCCACAGAATAGCCAAAATTGTCCACCATACTTTGCACTTTATTGTTGTCAGTATATTCATTATTTTAAGGTAAAATACAGCGTTAGTTTTTGCTTAACCCTCTTAAACAAACTGATCTTGAAACATGTAATTGTTTGCACCTAATCATGAAAACTGCTATCGTTCTTTCAAAACAAGCGTGTATGCGACTTTAGAGCCCATATCACACAGGTGAAGTGAAATGAACAGGAGATTGATTAAGAATGACTACCACTGGCCACCTGCACAACTGTTATCAGAATGCAATTCATTTCCCTTTGATTGGGGGGGGGGGGGGTGTTGCAGCCACAGAATCCACTGCTGTTGTGACAGATGAGGGCCTTTTTCATGATTGACCAAGTAAGATCAGTTACATAGTTGAGGATCAGCTTGTATAAAATGATTAAGTAAAATGTGTCACTGTGTAAGGAAACTGCATACATTTGAGATAAACATTATTTCTTCAAATTGAGACTGTTTTCATGAGAGCTTATAACAAATTCATTTATTACAAGTGAACATAATGTACTTTTTTTGATACTCCCCTTTTTATGGTGGCCATAGTACAACACAGGAAGTACAGTTGATAAATGTAATAAACTACCTTGAAAATGAAACTTATGAAGTATTTTTGATTGCTTATGTATGCAGGTTGATTTTGAAGAACTCTTCAATAATTTATAGTATGGTACAATATACTACAACAACAAAAAAATTCATAGAGAACTAGGATGGCAATTCTTTTATTCAGTTACAGATACAGGCTGTCTTACTCCAGTTTGAACAAAGATTTATATTAATAACTTTAGCAGTAATGAAGGTATTCTAACAAAATTATTAGCAGAGTTTATTTGAGAGAATAAAAAACTTCTTAAAACACCATAAAATAAGGAATGTGCAGGAGGAAGACTCACAGTCTTGCTCCTGCCTTCAACGTGGTTCAATGTCTTCTTTGTGCCTGACGAAGAAAGAATGGTTCTTTCAAAAGGTCCTGCACATTCCTTATTTTATGGTGTTTTTAAGAAGTTTTTTATACTTTTTATAGTATCACTCCAGTTTATTCAATACTCTATAGTTATTTTGTTTTGTGTAACATACAATGATATGATATTGCAATAAGTACTGAAAGGACAGAGTAGTGTTTGGTAGGGCTGGACGATATCAAAAATTTTATATCGCAATATATCATCGAGTTAATATCGATATTGGTGATATATCGTGATAACTACCTTAAAATGTGAAAGGATAGAAATATTGCTAATTTCGAAAGACAAATGTACGAGCAATTTAAATACCAACAGATGTAGAAAGCAACGAATCATATATACATTTATACATATATAAGAGAAAAGCAAAGAAACTAACAAAAGAAGAATAAATAAAAAGAAAACTTCCCAGTTAAACTGAGGGCATTGAGCTCACAGGCTATTCACATTAATTGTATATTATACTCTTATTTCAAATAATTTGAAATAAGCCCCTCGAAAAATAAAGAAATCGACAATATAATAAGGGGCTCATCACCCCCGTCCCCCCTCCTTATAATTAACCAATGAACCCCTAAAACTAATCAGCAAAGCCTCTAATTACAATGAACACATATACAAAATTTGAAGCAAATCCGATAATTCTGTATGAAAAAACCCATTTATATAAATTAAGGGGGGATTAGTCCCCCGTATCCTCCTTTATACTTAACCAATGAACCCCCAAAACTAATCAGGGAAGTGCCTTACCACAATGAGCCTATATACAAAATTTGAATAAAATCAAATAATTCTGCATGAAAATCTCATTTATCTAAATTAAGGGGGGGGGATTAGCCCCCTCCCCTTTACCCCCTTTATACTTAACCAAAGAACATCCAAAACTAATCAGGAAAGCGCCTTATCACAATGAACCTATATACAAAATTTGAAGAAAATCGGATAATTCTGCATGAAAAACCCATTTATCTAAATTAAGAGGGGTTAGCCCCCTTTCCCCCTTTATACTTAACCAATGAACCCCCAAAACTAATCAGGGAAGCACCTTACCACAATGAGCCTATATACAAAATTTGAATAAAATCGAATAATTCTGCATGAAAATCTCATTTATCTAAATTAAGGAGGGGGAGGATTAGCCACCTCCCCTTTACCCCCTTTATACTTAACCAAAGAACACCCAAAACTAATCAGGAAAGTGCCTTATCACAATGAACCTACATACAAAATTTGAAGAAAATTGGATAATTCTGCATGAAAAACCAATTTATCTAAATTAAGGGGGTTAGCCCCCTTTTCCCCCTTTATACTTAACCAATGAACCCCCAAAACTAATCAGGAAAGCGCCTTATCACAATCAGTCTATATACAGAATTTGAAGAAAACTGGATAATTCTGCATGAAAAACCTATTTATCTAAATTAAGGGGGGGGAATTAGCCCACTTTCCCCCTTTATACTTAACCAATGAACCCGCAAAACTAATCAGGGAAACACCTTAACACAATGAGCCTATAAACAAAATTTGAAGCAAAACGGTTATTTCTATCAAGAGTTATCGTGTTACGTATAAACATACGTACATACAGAACCGGCGGGCACATTAGCTCGTAAGCTTTGATAGCCTGTGAGCTAAAATGTACCATATAATTTTGCTTTATTATGCAGAATACTAGGTTTGATATTTAAACCTGTTTTTTTATTTCAAAGTGCCATTGAATTCAAAAGAAAATAAATTGCAAATGATAAAAATAAGTTATTAGCTAACAAAATTAAATAAAAACAAACAAAATCACACACACACACTACACGGCACCATATATTCATTTTAATATCAAGGCGCTACCGATAATATTGGCCGAGAAAATTATCTCAATGAGCACTGAAGTAGAGCAATGCTATCGACTCGAGAATAACTAACGGATACTCTAGCTCGTATTTTATTGGCCATCACATATCAATACCTTGACCTATTGCAACGAATTCTGGACAAATAGCACAGCAGCGCAGCATCGGGACGAATAAGTCTGGACGATACCTGTATTATTCAGTTAAGAACAAAGAGTTTAATTTGCGGTTTGAGAGGATAGTAACGAACTTAGACATAATAAGAGAATGTATTCGTATTGGGATACATTGTGATATTCTTTATTTGGGGATATTAACGAAAGCGAGATAATTAAAGGATAATCGTTGGAGGGGATATTCTGATTGGAATAAAGTAGAGAAGTGAATATAAATGCATGGATCAGACGAAACGAATGGGTTGAAGAGGATATTATACGGAATATTCGGCGCTTTTCTTGTGGTTTGAAGTCGAGAAAAAAATGTTTTTTGGATATATCGGTAGAGTCAGAGCTTAACTTAGATATTGTTATACATTGCCAGAGTCAGAGCTTAGCTATCATTATTGGGATATATCGTCAGTGTCAGATCTAAGATATTGTTATTGCGATAATTAAGAAATATCAATATTTGATCGATATATTGATAACTAATCCAGCCCTAGTGTTTGGTAAGTGGGTCTGTATGTAATGAGGACTACATTCTAAAATATGATGTGTCTGGTTCAAAGCTGTTTGGATGTGGTTGGTGGCCACTTCCACCACTTCTGACATCACATTTTGCACAAAAGAAGGTAAGTCTTCTGCAAATTTTATTAAAGTGTCTTCATTATTGTTAGATTTATAAACAAAAATTTGTGTTCATATTGGAGTAAATATTTCTGACTGAAAAGGTGTATTATGGCTCTGGTTGGCCTATACAAAAATGTTTTCAATACTATTCTCTACCAAGTTGCGGATCATACATATTGCTAAACCTCATTTTTTATTTTGTATGTCAAATTATGTATGCATGTGTAATGTAATATGTTGTAAAAAAGGACACTTAAAAATATATTTTGAGAGGAACACGGGTGATGTATTTCAATTTATGTCAATATAAATTTATGGAATACAAGTTTTCAATTTAAGTGCTGAATTTTATTTCATTTGTAAAACACCAGCCTGGGAACTTACAGTGCGTGAAGATTGAAGAAATTGCTCGTATGTATGAAAAATTAAGTAGAGTGCCAGAAAGAGATAGAGAAAATTTTCCTTCTCTAGAAAAGTTCATCTTTTTATCTCATTATTATTGCTTGCTTTTTTTAGCATATTGAATAAATTTCTCCCGCATGCATATATATGTATTAGATAAATTAAACCTTTATGTACATATTAGTAAAGTAATTAGAAGAAATTAGTCGTGTGTATGAAACTGTGAATAGGGTGAAAGGAAAATTTTCCTTTTTCTATTTAGTATTATAAAAGTACTCTTTTTTTTTTTTTTTTTTTGTTATTCAATGAAAATCTTTGTTAAAATATTGAACAATAATTTTTCTTTAACAAAATGTTGTAATAAATATAAAACTTTTTAAAATATCAAAGTAAATTTAACTTTAAATTATTAAATTATAATATATAATATATATACTGTATTATTGTTTACTATAAGGTTATTTTAAATAAATATAAAGTGTAAACGAGAAAATTCTGCACTTGATGGTTTATTTTTTTATTTCTTTTAAACTTTACTCTCTTGTTTTAGGACAAATACGAACACACGTACGAGTAGCTGAATTTATTATTTATCACTCCAATTTTGTCTGAAGAGTAATTAAAGTATTTCCTAGAAAAATTATTATCACCACCCAATCATCAACCCCTAACACCCAATTACTCTCACTTATCTTATATTAAGTTGTATCAATTTATAATTTTTCTAAAAGGATATTAGAATAATATACATTTAATTCCGTTTATATGAAAAGTATAAATTAAATTAATGCTATTTTTTAGATGCAAGGCCGGACCAAGCACATTAAACTTCATTATTGAAAATTAACAAACCATTTTCTTCAAAAAACAGCTGTGGTTTTTTTTTCTATACATATTCTTAAAAGAAATTTCCATTGCATGAAGATACATTTTTTTCATACAGAAAATGTCTGATGTTCAGCTTCAGTCTCAAGCAAATAAGAAACCATTTGTTTGTGAAATATGTTTGAAAGGATTTTCTTGTAGCAATTCTCTTAAACAACATATTCGAATACATGCAAATGAGAAATCATTTATTTGTGAAGTGTGTTCGAAAGCGTTTTCTCGAAACGACACCCTTAAAAGGCATCTTCGATTGTACACAAATGAAAAACCATTTATTTGTAAAATATGTTTGAAGGAATTTTCTATAAATAGAAATCTTATAAATCATCTTCGAATACACACAAAAGAGAAATCATTTATTTGTGAAATATGTTTGAAAGGATTTTCTGAAAGTGGTAATCTTAAAAAACATTTTCGAGTACATACAAATGAGAAACCATTTATTTGTGAAATATGTTTGAAAGTATTTTCCCAAAGTGGTGATCTTAAAAAACACCTTCGAATACATGCAAATGAAAAACCATTTATTTGTGACATTTGTTCGAAAGGATTTTCTCGAAAGACTATCTTAAAAGTCACCTTCGAATACATAGAAATGAGAAACGATTTGTTTGTGAAATATGTTTGAAAGAATTTTCTAAAAGGGGTTCTCAAGAGATACATCTTCGAATACATAAAAATTAATTTATTCATAAAAATACATATCAATGCATGATATAGGCTCTGTGAAAGTATGATGTATTTAACAGTGTATTGGGAAATTAAAATTTTTTGAATGTGTATATATACTTTAAATGACAAAGCAAAAAGAATTTTAATAGAATTTTAAAACAAACCTGTTAAAGGAATATCAATACATCATAAGAATTTTGATATAATTTCTTTTAAAACAAATATTTTAAATTTATGAGAGATGTGAATGAAAAGGCATCAGTAAATGATTTTCAATTTTAAATGTATGTACCTGCGAATATAAATAGAATAAAAATTAAACTGATAAGATTTTTTTTAAGTTATAGCATACCATCACTCAAAGTTTTATATTATTATTTTCATGACACATATTCAAAATTCTGAGACTCATAAGTGCAGTCCTGCATCACAAACTTTTAACCTATTTAGTAGATGCGTTGAAATCCATTTATCTCCCTCTGTCTGCGGTAAGCGTTTCATTGGTGGTAAATATGCCTCGTCGATAGCGGAGGAGGCCATACCAACAACTAACGGAGTTCGTAAGAGGCCGCATCGTCGATATGAGAGAAGGCGGATTTTCGTATCGAGAAATCGCAGCCCGCACGCAGTGTAATGCCACAACAGTGATGTGTGTTTTGAAGAAATGGACAGAGGAGAATCAAACAAGGCGAAAACCTGCAGTGTGGCACGCAATAGCACAACGGCATTTGACAACAGACACCTCATCTGCATGGCACTGACAGACCGTACAACGTCTTCTCATGTGTTAGCACAACGTTGGAGCAAAGCTACAGGTGTTTTGTTGTCTAGATCCACAGTTCATCGCCGTCTGCTGCAGCATGAACTGTGTGCAAGGGTTCCTCTACTCAGGATTCCCCGCTCGCTGAATCACAGATGCCTTCGACTTCAATGGGCTCAGCAACACAGCGCGTGGCATGTCCAGTGGCAACAAGTTGCTTTTTCTGATAAATTCCGCTACAATTTGGTGTACAATGATGGAAGTGTACGCGTCAGACGTTACAGAGTGGAACGTCTACTCCCACAGTGAGTTATCCAGCGTCATACCGCACAAACGCCTGGCATCATAGTATGGGGAGTTATTGGGTATAATTGTCGATCCCATCTAGTACACATTGCGGGAAACCTCAACAGTGATCGACACATAAGGGAAATTGTGGAGCCAGAGGTTCTCCCCCTTCTTCGACGCATTCTGAATGCTGTATTTCAGCAGGATAATGCCCGTGCACATGTTTCTCAGACTGCACAAGCCTTCTTCAGTGCACAACAGGTTTTGCTTCTTCCATGGCCTGCTTATTCTCCAGATATGTGTCCCATCGAGCATGTCTGGGATTTCATTGGTCGGCGACTCGCTCGTACAGCTGGTGGGGCACACAGAAAGACTGAACTTTGGCTTCAAGTCAAAGCCATCTGGAATGCCTTTCCAATAGATTACATTCAGAACCTGTATGATTCAATGCCACGACGTGTACAGGCTCTCATCGCTCAGCGTGGCGGACACACATAGTACTAATTTCTGACGTTATTTTTGCTTTGTAAATTTGATCGTTTATTTGTACCACTGTCAGTAATATGTGGAATAAATTTCATTAATTTCTGACAATACCTTCTTGGTGTTGCAATTTTCACAAACATGAGTGTATACTTAAATTTTAAAGTACCAAGTTATTTGAAATTGTTTCGAAAAATAAAACTCTTTACCAAGATATTGAAATAATGTACAAAATGCATGTTTTAAAGGTTTTTTGTTTGTTTCACAGAAAAAAAAGCAATGTTAAATTTTACTATGTAACAAGTTTATTTTCTGGTGAAAATTATAAGAAATATTAACAAAGATAATAAGAACAAAGTTGTAAAATTAATTTAAATATCAAATATTTCAATAAAAGTAAAAGGAAATGTAAGCATTGTTGAACTTTACTATGTAAAAAGTATACTTTTTCATTATACAAACACCATGCCAAAATGTATGCTAATGTAACATTTATTTCGACACTGGGTGTACAAAAGATTTTTATTCCAAACCATGCCAAACCTTGTGATTTGTTATTTATTTAACATGACTCATTTTTAGTATTATGATTAATTTGTTATTTTTTGGCTCAAAAATACTTATTATTCATTTATAACTTACATTTATTACTGACGCTGAGATAGATTTTACATTTGGCCTGATGATGAGGAAGCTGTAATAAAATGTTTCAGGTCTTTGGAATTGTGCATAAAAAGAGTTTCTTAACATCTTCATTCAAAACATAAATTGGTTACTACAATGCTAGAAGATACAATTTCATGCCTACAGTTTTAATTGAGTGTTATTTTATCACATTATTGTATAATATTTGTTTGTTTTTATATTTTAAGTATTGATTTATTAAAATAGTCGTGAAAGTCTGTAATTCTTAAATATTATATTCTTAAATGTTCGCTTTCGTACCATGTTGAAAATTGATTTGATTACATGATGCCTGTGAGTGGAGTTATAACTCGCTCACGCCGTTACGTAATAACCTGAACTGACTAGAAAACTTAAATTGCACAAATTGTGCTTATTAGTTGCTAAAATCAGTGTAAAAATTGTTTTAAACTCATAAAAGAGCTAAAATCCTACATGTTTCGGCTTTAAACTTAAAGCCATCATCGGGGAAGAGGAACAACACAAACGACTACTGATCTTTTAATTTTCGACACGAGAAAATTGAAATCAACAGTATGGAAAAATTTAAATAAAATAAGCGGGCGCTCTCTGTTGCCAAAGAGCGAAAAACAAAACAATGAATTAACCAGGGGTTAAAAATGTATCCCATAAACCAGGTATGCTGAAAGAAAAGTTATCATTACAAATACAATCTTTTCTAATTTTAATTTCCAATGATTCCCTAATGGCGGCTTTAAATGGGTTATTGAACCTATGGATAATTCTTGCTTTATCGAAATTAATTACAATATCATTATTTTTAGCGTAAAACCGGGAGAGTGCAGTGGATAACTTTCCAAATTTTATGTCGTTTTTATGCTCTTTTAACCTTTCCAAAAACTTTCTTTTAGTCATACCAATGTAAAAAATTATACTATTATTATTTAAACTAATGGGGATTTCATAAACACCTGCGAATTGATCAGGGGGGATAGGATCTAATTTATATGAAACTAAGTCAACCAATTTTCTGGGAGGGACAGCAATAAGATGGATATTGTATTTACTGAGGGCCCTTTTAATCCTTTCAAATATAATAGGTATATATTGGAATTTCCGATAGTTTGGTTTATTATTGCTAGGGACAGGATGCTGAATTAAATGGCCATTGAATTTTTCTATAATTTTCTGTACGTGATGAGCGGGAAAACCATGGTCAATGGCGATATCTCTGATAAAATTAAGTTCATCTTGGATGAATTCACTTGAACAAACCAGAAAAGCACGCTTGATGAATGAATTGAAGGCAGCAATCTTATAAGTGAAAGTTGTAGAGGCATTAAATGGGATTATTGTGTTACTTCTCATCGGTTTACGATAGACTTTACGTTTTAGGTTGTTGTCATCTTTAATTAATTGAATATCCAGGAACGGCAGTGATGAATTTTCTTCTATTTCCAACGTAAACTTAATATTTTCATCTATTTCGTTTATTTTTGAGAGGAAAGATAGTAGTTCCTGTTTTTTATGATTCCATGTGATAAAGATATCGTCCACGTATCTTAGCCAAACATCTGGTGTTAAATTCAAACTTTTAAAAATAAATTCCTCCATCGGTCTAAGTTTAAATTCAGCCAACAGACCGGAAATAGGAGATCCCATAGGTGCTCCTTTATTTTGTCTGTAAAATTTCTTATTAAACATGAAAACGTTGTTATTAATGATAAGGTTAAGTCCTGACTTTAGAGATGTTTTTACGCTATCACTTAAATTATTTTGTTTATCAATTTCCAAATTAATATTTTGTACAACTTCATTTGTATCAATAGATGGGTAAAGAGACACAATATCTAAACTAGCTAGAATAGTTCCTTTAGAAATCTGCATATTTTCTATTTTATGGATAAAATCTTCTGTTGTAAAAAACACAAATTGCACAAATTGTGCTTATTAGTTGCTAAAATCAGTGTAAAAATTGTTTTAAACTCATAAAAGAGCTAAAATCCTACATGTTTCGGCTTTAAACTTAAAGCCATCATCGGGGAAGAGGAACAACACAAACGACTACTGATCTTTTAATTTTCGACGACGATATCTTTATCACATGGAATCATAAAAAACAGGAACTACTATCTTTCCTCTCAAAAATAAACGAAATAGATGAAAATATTAAGTTTACGTTGGAAATAGAAGAAAATTCATCACTGCCGTTCCTGGATATTCAATTAATTAAAGATGACAACAACCTAAAACGTAAAGTCTATCGTAAACCGATGAGAAGTAACACAATAATCCCATTTAATGCCTCTACAACTTTCACTTATAAGATTGCTGCCTTCAATTCATTCATCAAGCGTGCTTTTCTGGTTTGTTCAAGTGAATTCATCCAAGATGAACTTAATTTTATCAGAGATATCGCCATTGACCATGGTTTTCCCGCTCATCACGTACAGAAAATTATAGAAAAATTCAATGGCCATTTAATTCAGCATCCTGTCCCTAGCAATAATAAACCAAACTATCGGAAATTCCAATATATACCTATTATATTTGAAAGGATTAAAAGGGCCCTCAGTAAATACAATATCCATCTTATTGCTGTCCCTCCCAGAAAATTGGTTGACTTAGTTTCATATAAATTAGATCCTATCCCCCCTGATCAATTCGCAGGTGTTTATGAAATCCCCATTAGTTTAAATAATAATAGTATAATTTTTTACATTGGTATGACTAAAAGAAAGTTTTTGGAAAGGTTAAAAGAGCATAAAAACGACATAAAATTTGGAAAGTTATCCACTGCACTCTCCCGGTTTTACGCTAAAAATAATGATATTGTAATTAATTTCGATAAAGCAAGAATTATCTATAGGTTCAATAACCCATTTAAAGCCGCCATTAGGGAATCATTGGAAATTAAAATTAGAAAAGATTGTATTTGTAATGATAACTTTTCTTTCAGCATACCTGGTTTATGGGATACATTTTTAACCCCTGGTTAATTCATTGTTTTGTTTTTCGCTCTTTGGCAACAGAGAGCGCCCGCTTATTTTGTTTAAATTTTTCCATACTGTTGATTTCAATTTTCTCGTGTCGAAAATTAAAAGATCAGTAGTCGTTTGTGTTGTTCCTCTTCCCCGATGATGGCTTTAAGTTTAAAGCCGAAACATGTAGGATTTTAGCTCTTTTATGAGTTTAAAACAATTTTTACACTGATTTTAGCAACTAATAAGCACAATTTGTGCAATTTGTGTTTTTTAAAATACTAGTTAACAGTGTAGTGTCCAAATAGATTCAATTGTGGCTAGAAAACTTTTGTTATCATGGAATACATTTATCTGGAAGATGGAGCGTTTCTCGATGTGCTCTCATGGAATTGATTAAGTTAAGTCTAATTAATTATTAATATTTAATTGTTGTGTTTAAGTTTTTCTGTTAATAAAAATAAGAAAAGGCAGCAAGAATTTTATCTTGAATTTATGAACAATATGGCACCAGAACTCTTGAAATTTCTTTTTATTTATCTACTCTCGATATATGCTTTACATTTATTTTTATACGGACAATATTGCTATTTTTCTTAAGTGCTTCATTTTATGTAAATGTAATTTTGGGACGATTATTAGCCTAAAAGTACCATAAAAAAGTACTCTTTTATGAAGATTACACGAGCAGATTTTTCTGGAGCAATCTGCCGCAAGCCTAAATTTTTCTGCAGTCCAACAAATTCTACTATCATGAGAAACAATAGTAACCCATAAAATGAGCAATATTAGTATTTACAATGAAAATACAGCAGCAATATATATAGTAATCTATAAACAGTAAAATCGCAATTTTTTGTAAGGCCAACATTTCTTTTTAAAATCCTGGCTTAATCTGCAGTACCTGCTGATATGCCGCACAGTTTCTGCTACTGGGATGAAAGATAACAGCATTTTAAATTTTCAATTGCGCAAAAAGGAACAATAAATGTTACTGTGTAAAGACTGCACTTTTCATAGGTCACATTGTATTAAATTTTACTTAGAACAAAATAACAAACTAAAATGAAACTAGTCGTTGGGGGCCACTGTAATACTTACCCATCATGGATATCCATAATATAAAATATGAAAATAAAACATGTGTAAACTATTTATAAAATGCATTGCAATGCTAATAAAATTGTGGCTTGATGACGTTATAAACTTTAAATGCTCTGTTACAGAATTGCACAAAAGAAACATCCTTATAACTCTAAAAATGATAATAATATTAACTAACAGTTTATTGCGTCGGATTAAGCGTCTTTTTTCCAATTAAAGTATATCTTTGAATTGAAATTTGAATGAAATACTGGATCATGAAAAATCGAAAAGTGTAGATAATGTGATGACAAATATCTCGGCAAGTAATTATCCGATCGCCTTCATTCTCTATGCAAAATTTATATTTTTTTTTATTGTCTTTTATATTCACTCTTAAAAAAACAATTTTGAAAATTTTTATATACCTTTTATCAGAACGAATATTTCGAGAGTCCGAAAAAAATAGTTCTGGATAATAGAGGTTACTGAAATTCAATAAGCTTCTTCGCATTATTACATACTAAGTGCATATCAAATTTTAAGTCTCTATCTCAATTTGTTCCGGAGGTAGAGCGTTTATAGACAGAAACGCTAACAGACGGACAGAATTTTTTTTCTAAAAATATG
Source organism: Maratus michaelseni (assembly GCA_963931845.1). Classification (NCBI taxonomy): domain Eukaryota; kingdom Metazoa; phylum Arthropoda; class Arachnida; order Araneae; family Salticidae; genus Maratus; species Maratus michaelseni. Next base: position 333,889,280 of record OZ007595.1, on the reverse strand, counting down.
TTTTCGGAATCTCCAGTGTCTGAAACGTGTAAATCAGTAATTTTTTTTTTGATTTTTAAAACGATTACAAGACTTACCCTATACTACGTATGATGGGTAAGTAATATGAAAAATTTTACAACAAGTGAAAATTAAAAAGTTTAAAAATGAAAAATAGAATAAATTTTAAAGAACTAAAATAAGGCTGTTTCAAACCAGAAATGTTATTTATTTAATAAATAAAGTTGAAAAGGTACCAAGGAGAAATCTGTCACATTTTATTAAATAAAATTTCTGTAGGAAACAGTTATTTGTAACACGGCTTATACACCAGAAATTACAGTGATTTTTATTTACAATTGTATTAGTATTAAAAATCACATATGTCATATATGACATTTCGTTTTGCGATATCATTAACGCTTGTACAGTGTTAATACTTCTTAAAAAATTATTCAAATTCATCACAAGAAATGAAATTTTATTTAACATACTGCTCATACTACTTCAATTATTATTTAAGATGTTTAAAAATTTGCAATGTATTAATATCTTTTAGGATTTGCAATATATAATTTTAAGAATTGAAGAAATTCTGATACAGCACTTTTAATTAACAAAGAATAGAAACAATAAAATAAAACAATATCTTAGTAACCTGCACTTAGTAAAGTAAGTAAAATAGAAGTATTAAAACTTATATCAAGATCATACGTGAACTTATTTTGTCACGTTTTTTAGTCTTTATGCTGTTTATATTTTTTAAGCACTCTTTTAAATTATCCTAAATGTTACCAAATGAAAAAAAAAATGATTTTTTTTATTAAATATAAAACTTAGATTTTATTTATCATTCATGGCTTCTAAAATTTTTTTGTTCAATGTTAATAGCTTTAGTATGAATAATAATTTCAATATACAGCAATTTTAGGCACTTTTGATGTTAATATTGAATGATATTAGACTCAGAAATTTTAAAGAAAAAAATACAAAACTATTTGCAGTGTGATAAGTAATTAAGATTTAAAAAATAATTTGGATTTTTTTCTAGTAAGTCCAATTTTATCTTTATAGTCCCAGCCTCCATACGCATCATTTTCCCAAGTTCAATATAAACACCAATTTTGTGTGCATATTTGCCAATAGATTCATCGTTTTGGTATTTACGTATTATCTGTGTCAGTAAGATCTACCGCATCAATAATTTTACTCATAATATTAATTACAGTAAGAGCAATTTTCTATTAACCGACACCAATAAATACATCCTAAGCCAGGACGGGTCAATGCATTCAGGGACAACTTTCGTCGATGTTTTCGAGCTGGCGAGAGGCTCCTGCTCCTCGCCGCAGCCAGCCGATGAAGTGGGTCATTCCCTCCCTCCGTAGAACTCAATGATCAGAAGCTGCAGCATAGCAAAAGTCATTGAGGAAACCTGGCATACGAACTGTTTCCTCTTTTGGGTTCCGGCTCCGAAGCTGTTGGGGTCCAGCGTCTCCCCAAGTGTTCTGTGGTGGTGTCCTCTAAGTGTGGCTTCACCGCATATCGCATCGACCTTTGTCGTCAATTACTTGAGAGAATAGGAGTGACCAGCAGTTGCGGCACTACCACTAACCGAAGCGCATACAGGTCATGCACATTAAAAGTCCCTCAGAACTTGGGTTCGACGGTGGACGGACGCCTGGTGGTACAGCTCAGTTTTATACTGATCAATAATTTCACAGATAATATTAATAACAGTAAGAACAATTTTCCATTTTCCAACTTGACACTGATAAATCAGGCACGAATGTAAATATCCGACATCAGTGTATGCAGAATGTATTCACATACACTATGCATATTTCCACCTGCTGATTCGGTGACGTTTTTGTTATCATAGTGTATATGAATGTATTTTGAGTGCAGTCGATTTTGGGTAATGAATATTCTACGTGATTTATCGGTGTCTTGTTCATAAATGAAAAATTGTTACAATCCTTATACATTTTTTTTCTAAATTGTAACAGGGCCGTAATCAGACAGAACAAGGTGAACTGAGCCCCCCCCCCCATTCTGAGCAATTTCTTAAGCCTATCTAGGCTTCATAATCTTCCAATATTAATATAATCTATATTCTGTTTAAAAATTTGTTAACTTTGTAATCAGAAATCTTATGGCAGGAGGCACTTGCCCTCTACTTCTGTCTATATATTCATGGTAGCGCAAAAAGACTGCCTGTGAATTAGACACTAAAAATTCCAAAGCCCTACCTGATTTTGTCGACTGATTACAGTCCTGCATTGAAACTGCATAATGTATATATTATATTGTTGCCACAATAAAGATCATTGCAAATGTATTTATACATGTACTTATATAACATAATATGAATATATATATACATATATATATATATTATACTATAATCTTCGATATTGTAAATGTAGAGGGTGTGGTATTATGGGCATGTGGATAGAATATCCCATCGAATGTAAAACTGCCATATAAATTTCGTTTATGGTTAAATGCTGTCAACTGAATGTTATGTGTTTAATAATAGAATACTAAATTATTGTTATGTATTATTTTAGTTTGCTATTACATTATTTATCATTTTTAACAATATAGTGTTGACGATTGGCAATGATAAACAAAATTGGTAATCAAACACCATTTTTTGCGATCTTCTTGGCATGAATATGTAATTACCGTACTTACTTTTTATAGCAAAAAAAATTACATTTTAAAATAATCAGTTCTAACATTATTTGTAAAATATAAAATATAATAACAATTTAAATTTCATTGTTAAATATAGTTATTATAGTTAAGTATACCTATATATGTACTTAACATATTTTATTATAACTAAAGTAGACAATAATATTTTATTATATAGGGTGGCTACTAAATACTGATACTATTATTCAGTCAATTTATTGACTGAATTGTCGAGTCAGGTTCGAAATGGGTGGTTTCAACTAACGCATCATGGTAAAAAGGTCATTTCTTCCGCAATTCCCAACAAACAGGCGCCTCACGGTCTGCGTCCTCGAAATCTACCTGTGCCTGTAGGCCGAGCAGTGAAGGATTTTTTTTAATTAAAGCATTACTTTTTTATTTTGCAGAATACAAATTTTAAATACATCTACTGCGTATACTTATCCAGGGCTTGAATTTTAGGGCGGGATTGCGGAATTCGCGCCGAAAAATTTGAAATCCCGCCCAAAAAAAGATCGTGGGCGGGAGCCTCCCGCCCAAACAATTTCACCATTTTCCGGAGAAATTTGCGTTATTTAGATTACCTGCAACCGAACGATAAATTTCGTGATTTTTTTTCCCGCAACCGATTGACGAACTTTGCGTTTTTTCCACGACTGATCGACGAACTTTGTATTTTTTAAGCGACTGGTCGATGAATTTTGCATTTTTTAAGCGACTGATCGACGAACTTTGAGTTTTTTCCGCGACAGATCGACGAACATTGCGTTTTTTAAACGACTGATCGACGAACTTTTCGTTTTTTAAGCGACTGATCGACGAACTGAGTTTTTTACGCGACTGATCGACAAACTTTGTGTTTTTTTGGGGACAGATCTACGAACTTTGCGTTTTATCCGCTATCGATCGACGAACTTTGCGTTTTTCCATGATCGATCGACGAACTTTGCGTTTTTCCGTGATCGATCGACGAACTTTGCGTTTTTTCTGCGATCGATCGACGAATTTCTTTTTTTTCTGCGACTGATCGACGAACTTTGTGTTTTTTTGGCGACAGATCGACGAACTTTGCGTTTTTTCCACGATTGACCGACAAACTTTGCATTTTTTCCACGATTGACCGACAAACTTTGCATTATTTCCATGATTGACCGACGAACTTTGTGTTTTTCCGCGATCGATCGACGAACTTTGCGTTTTTCCGCGATCGATCGACAAACTTTGCGTTTTTTCCGCGACTGATCGAAAAACTTTGTGTTTTTTGGTGACAGATTGACGAACTTTGCGTTTTATTTTCGCGACAGATCGACGAACTTTGCGTTTTTTCCGCGACTGATCGATGAATTTTGCGTATTTTTCCGCTACTGATCGACGATCTTTGCGTTTTCTTTGGCGACAGATCGACGAACTTTGTGTTTTTTTTGCGACAGATCGACGAACTTTGCATTTTTTTCACGATTGACCGACTAACTTTGCGTTTTTTCCACGATTGACCGACGAACTTTGCGTTTTTTCCACGATTGACCGACGAACTTTGCGTTTTTTCCACGATTCACCGACGAACTTTGCGTTTTTTCCACGATTGACCGACGAACTTTGCGTTTTTTCTGCGATCGATCGACGAACTTTGCATTTTTTCTGCAATCGATCGACAAACTTTGCGTTTTTTCCATGACTGGTCGACGCATTTTGCATTTTTTCCGCTACTGATCGACGAACTTTGCGTTTTTTTGGCGACACAGGGTTCATACTCATTTCCCCTCAAAAAATCCCCTGAGAATCCCCTGATGTATTTTTCAGAATGAATAATTTTCCCATGTTGACAGTTAACGACATTGTTTAAAACTTAGTAAGTATTACCCCCCCCCCCCCCTCGACACCCAAATAAATAAATAAAGAGGAAATCACAAAAGTTAAGTTTTACTTCAGAAGGTTAAAAAATAAATATGCATATATATATACAGGTATATAGCTGTATGTATTTTTCCCAGATCAGCAGCAAATTTTCTAGGTATCAAGATTTTGTTATGTTACACACAAAAATCTTAAGAGTTGTGAAAGTTCCACTCTCAAGTTCACAACTGGTTCTGAAGCACAAACTACTGCTTTGTTAAAGAATTTTTTGCAAAATTTACAAATTGTTGAACATTTTGCTGATACATGCTTTTACTTCACAAAGCATGCGAATAGCAGCCAGTGCCCTCATTTCCCAGAGTAGCCTATTGTTTTGCCAAATTTTCCCAGGTTTTTGGTATTTGTTGGAAAATCCCCTGAGATTCCCCTGATTTTTAAGACACAAAATTTATCCCCTGACTTTCCCCTGATGAGTATGAACCCTACGACAGATCGACGAACTTTGCGTTTTTTAAACGACTGATCGACGAACTGAGTTTTTTACGCGACTGATCGACAAACTTTGTGTTTTTTTGGGGACAGATCTACGAACTTTGCGTTTTATCCGCTATCGATCGACGAACTTTGCGTTTTTCCATGATCGATCGACGAACTTTGCGTTTTTCCGTGATCGATCGACGAACTTTGCGTTTTTTCTGCGATCGATCGACGAATTTCGCTTTTTTTCTGCGACTGATCGACGAACTTTGTGTTTTTTTGGCGACAGATCGACGAACTTTGCGTTTTTTCCACGATTGACCGACAAACTTTGCATTTTTTCCACGATTGACCGACAAACTTTGCATTATTTTCATGATTGACCGACGAACTTTGCGTTTTTCCGCGATCGATCGACGAACTTTGCGTTTTTCCGCGATCGATCGACAAACTTTGCGTTTTTTCCGCGACTGATCGAAAAACTTTGTGTTTTTTGGTGACAGATTGACGAACTTTGCGTTTTATTTTCGCGACAGATCGACGAACTTTGCGTTTTTTCCGCGACTGATCGATGAATTTTGCGTATTTTTCCGCTACTGATCGACGAACTTTGCGTTTTTTTCACGATTGACCGACGAACTTTGCGTTTTTTCCACGATTGACCGACGAACTTTGCGTTTTTTCCACGATTGACCGACGAACTTTGCGTTTTTTCCACGATTCCCCGACGAACTTTGCGTTTTTTCCAGGATTGACCGACGAACTTTGTGTTTTTTTCCACGATCGGTCGACGAACTTTGCATTTTTTCCGCAATCGATCGACAAACTTTGCGTTTTTTCTGCGATCGATCGACGAACTTTGCATTTTTTCTGCAATCGATCGACAAACTTTGCGTTTTTTCCATGACTGGTCGACGCATTTTGCATTTTTTCCGCTACTGATCGACGAACTTTGCGTTTTTTTGGCGACACAGGGTTCATACTCATTTCCCCTGAAAAAATCCCCTGAGAATCCCCTGATGTATTTTCCAGAATGAATAATTTTCCCATGTTGACAGTTAACGACATTGTTTAAAACTTAGTAAGTATTACCCCCCCCCCCCCCTCAACCCCCAAATAAATAAATAAAGAGGAAATCACAAAAGTTAAGTTTTACTTCAGAAGGTTAAAAAATAAATATGCATATATATATATATATATATACAGGTATATAGCTGTATGTATTTTTCCCAGATCAGCAGCAAATTTTCTAGGTATCAAGATTTTGTTATGTTACACACAAAAATCTTAAGAGTTGTGAAATTTCCACTCTCAAGTTCACAACTGGTTCTGAAGCACAAACTACTGCTTTGTTAAAGAATTTTTTGCAAAATTTACAAATTGTTGAACATTTTGCTGATACATGCTTTTACTTCACAAAGCCTGCGAATAGCAGCCAGTGCCCTCATTTCCCAGAGTAGCCTATTGTTTTGCCAATTTTTCCCAGGTATTTGGTATTTTTGGAAAATCACCTGAGATTCCCCTGATTTTTAAGACACAAAATTTATCCCCTGACTTTCCCCTGATGAGTATGAACCCTACGACAGATCGACGAACTTTGCGTCTTTTCCACGATTGACCGATGAACTTTGCGTTTTTCCGCGATCGATCGACGAACTTTGCATTTTTTCCGCAATCGATCGACAAACTTTGCGCTTTTTCCGCGACTGATCGACGAACTTTGCGCTTTTTTGCGACAGATTGACGAACTTTGCATTTTTTAAGCGACAGATCGACGAACTTTGCGTTTTTTCCGCGACTGATCGACGAACTTTGCGACTTTTTCCGTAACCGATTGGTGAATTACTCGGTGTGAAGTGTGGGTTTTTCTGATGCCCCTCTTGCTGGCAGAAGGGTTAAAACCCAAGATATCATTTTTAGCAGAGTGAAAAAGAATAAATTCTTGAAGAGTAGTTTAAAATAACTTGATAAGCATGCATTCTAAAATTAAGATGTGTATAAAATGTTCTACTTACATAAGTCAATAAAGATGCGAGGAATTCCAGATACACACTTCTATTCATCAAAAAAAGAACATCACTTGCTGTTCCAGTAAAATAATAAAGACAAGGTTGTAGAATTAAAGTGACTTGAATTTAAAACCATCTTCTTAACAAAGACTTTTTAAACAAATAGAAAAACGTAGTGTCATTACATAGCAACATACCATATCTTCTTTAGAAATTCGTCCAAAGAGGGGGAAATACACTTTAAAGTTGATTAAATCCATCAGAAGAGCAGCTTCCAGCCAGCTAAACACTTCATATCACCACACAGACCGTCAAAATGCATTACTAGAGCAGCTATGCCTCACAAATACCACAGATGGCTCAGATACCGAAAGTGAAATCGCTGTCCTTTTAAACTGGAGCGAAAAGCCTATCGGCCAATCAGGAACGACCATGCGATTTGTATAAGTTGAAAAATAATTAACATTTTTACTCTCATTTACATACAAAATTATTAAATATCATGAAGAATTTAGAAAAATACTTTAAGTATAAAAATGACTTTAAAAAAAGGGCTTTTACTTGTTAATTAAATTTAAAACAACATTTTAACTTAAAGAAAAATAAATGCGAGCGAATGCGATCGCAAGCAAATATGCCGAATACGATCTGCGATCGAGAAGCGGCGCAAAACAACTCAACCGAGCCGAGGAAGAAGGAAAAAACGTAAACAAACGCTGTAGCGGCGGCTGGCGGGAAGGAAAAATAAGAATGGTAACTAAATTCAAGTCACTTTCACATTATAATTAAATGAAATATTACAAAAAATGCTTGGGAAATAATTTTCCCCACAGAATGCCCCTCTTTCCCATTCATTTTTGAATTCCGTTTCAAAGTTCATTACAACTCTTGTAATTAACAGAAAGTTTTCTTTTTTCTCTTTAGACAGTTTATTACCACAAAAATACTTCTCTAAATCTAAGAAAAGAGTCCTTGACAAGTGATTTGGTCAACATGTCGGCATAATTTTCTTTTGACATGATATGTTTAATGTCAAAAAGACCCTGGCTGTACCAGTGTTTTATAAATTTATATTTCAGGTCGATATAGCGATTCCTTATGGTGTCAGCTTTATTTTTAACAAAAGAGATGGCTGCAGTGTTGTCACAGAAAAGCAGTGGACGTTGAAGAATGGAGTTGTCTAGTTTAAGATGCTTTTCTACTTCTGTAAGGGTCATGTGTAAAAATTTTAAGTCCTTAACAGCTTCCGTAGCTGTTATAAATTCTGCTGCCATGGGGCTCAAGGCAACACAGCTTTGCTTAGTTACACGCCACGTTATTGGGATGTTGTTCAGGAAGGCGATATATCCACTCCACGATTTTCGGTCAGTTGTATCACTTGCCTAAGAGGCGTCGACGTAGACAGCTAGCTGGATAGGGGAGTCGAATCGAGTCAGCTTTAGTCCCAGAGATTTTGTAGAAGATAGGTACATCAGGATTCTAAGAAGAGCTTTGTAATGTGCAATTCCTTGTCTCTCAGTATACTGGGAAAGAGAAGCAATAGGCCAGGCTATGTCTGGACGGCATCGATGTGCAATATATTGGAGACATCCCAGTAGATTTCGGTAAGGTAGGTTCTCTGGCAGTTCATCTTCTTCACCAACTGGAACAGGATTATAACCGGGAGGAGAAGGAAGGGAAACGTTAGAAAAATCAGGAACATCAAATTTCTTTAGACATTTTTCAATATAATTTTCACAGTTAATACTATTGCCTATCTCTTTATCTTCTACTTTAAAGTTTATACCTAAAGTACCGGCAAAGGTAACTTGGCAGTGGAGATTATACTACAGAAAAGTGTACATGCGCGAGAAGAAATAGTTCTTTACTGAATTTGAAAGAAAAGCACTTTAAATATGTTTTTTTTTAGATTTTTCCATTGAAAAATGATTTACTGATTAAACAAAATTGATTCAGCTTAATATATAATCATTTTTATGATAAATACCTGTAATATTAACTGAACTTGTATTGTTTCGCGAAATGATTTTCTGGCGAAATTTTGGCGATTGGAATAAATCAGTGGGCAACCCTCGGACACCCCGCAGCGTTAAGTGCTTGACCTGCGCCAGATAATTCTCCTGCGATTGCGGGAGATTTAAGATTTTTGATGTCCAATCAAATGTTTCATTTTTTAAAATATTAAAGATAGAGTAATAATTTCGACGGATTTGAATTTTTCGGAAAATTTTAACTCAAGTACATACCAAACATATCGATAAAATATATAATATAAGAAGAATTTTCTTTTCTTTAAAATAAAACTTGTCATGAAAAAGTTCTTTATTGACATTCAACGATATCGATATTTCCGTGTTTCCTAAGTTAAAAGTATTCTTATTTTATTTGCACAGAACTGATCAGCAGTTTATTTAATTTGTTTTTTGAGGTATGGTAAATATTCAATATATCAACAGTATTTTAGACTCAGAAACTCCACACTGTAAAAATGTACTCATTTCGAAATGAGTATTTTTGGATCAAAAATGAACATGTGCATTCTCAAAAATGAGTAAGTTCATGTACTCATATCGAAATGAGTATTTTTGGATCAAAAATGAACATGTGCATTCTCAAAAATGAGTAAGTCCATGTACTCATATCGAAATGAGTATTTTTGGATCAAAAATGAACATGTGCATTCTCAAAAATGAGTAAGTTCATGTACTCATATCGAAATGAGTATTTTTGGATAAAAAATGAACATATGATCAAACCCAACATACTTGTATATTTCAGAATGTGTAATGACGAAATTTCGGAGCGTATAAAGCTATTATTTGAAGGAGAAACGAAGAATAAGAGAAATAAAAAGTGGATCTGGTTGTTCGGGATTTTCATCAAAGTGGATCCACTACAACACATTTACTATTTTTTTTCCTCACATTTTACACATCTACTTTTTTTTCCCCCTTGATAGTACTTCAAAATTATGATTTTTTTTCCCACTAATTTTTTTAAAATTTATTTTAACTTTTTTAACGTGAGGCAATATTGTGTTATTTAAAAGTTTCATAACATAATATCTTTGCAAATTATAGCTATGCAAATTGGTATTAAACTAAGCTGATTTGGCTTACAAATTTATGAATTACGCTAAAATTTATTATTTTATAAATTATAATTTTACAAGTTTATAATTTTTTCCTTGAATTTATAAAATTAGTTAATATTTTTTCTTTACTTTTATACCCTCCAGGCTCCTAATTTTGTCTGTTTTCTTTGTCATTGGTCATTCATTTTCTGGACTTCGGACTTGACACTTGCTTTCTCTCACTCTCCGGTAATTTATCTTTTCATCTGCATAATGGTTTCGTTTACAAACCAATTTCCTTTTTCTTTCCAACCTCATGAGAAGGGGAAGCCTTTGAGAAGTTCTGCTAAGGTTATCATCTTAAATGTTTACATAAAGCTCAGAGAACAAAATCCCATGAAATCCCATGTACATATATAACGTTATCAACATTTTGTTAATTTCGGACCCCCTCCCCCCCCTTAATGATATCGTTAAAATATATTTTAAAATGATAACGATATCCAGTGTTGAATTCAGGGGGGGGGGACATCCCTCCCCGGAGCTTTGAAATGTCCCCACTGGAAGATTTGAGATTTTATACTTTCAATGGTCAAAAACTGGAACTCTCCCTCCCGGAACTTTATAATTGCACCACCCCCGGAGGAACAGAAATCCCTCCCGGAGAAAAGTGTCTTAATTCGACACTGACGATAGACGAATCGCTTATAACTCTATGTAATTTTTATTTATTAAAAAATGAAAAACTCATTTAAATACTTCCACCTTTAGATACTTCCAGTCTTTAGTTAAAAAAATGTAGTTTTCTTTACGGCTGTTTGTCAATTTAAGTTAATTAATTTCTAACATTTTCAGGAAGTCATTTTCATTCGTAAATACATACAAATTACAGAAATTCTCATTCAGATATCAAGAAATCGAATAGTGTTTCGCGTCTTCATAAAAAGGCAAATAATATTTCAGAAAATGGTTAAAAATTAGCATTTTAACCTGATGAATGCCGAATAACCTTCATTGAAAAGAGAACAAAATTTACTATATGCGTCTACAGATATAAACAGGATTCTTTTTGCTCATGTGGAAAAATCCCGCAAAAACGCTAAAAATAGCATTAAAAATCGCTAAGATTTCAAAAATTGCAGAGGAAAAAATTATCCGTTTTTTGGACTAAAAGACAAATAGGATTTCTTTTACGAATGTGGAAAAATCGCCTCGTAAACCCCAAAATTCTATAAATTCAAATAAAAATATACGCATAAATTTCAAAAATGTACGTACGAATTCCGAATAAACTTTATTGAAAAGAGGATAAAATTTACGAAATTGTACTAAAAGTTTAAAACAGGATTTATATTTAATAACGTGGAAAAATCACCGCTAAACGCAAAACATCCCGTTAAATCGCATAAAAATCGCTAAAATTCCAAAATCGCAGATGACAAAATTTATCAGATGACAATGAGTTAAAACAAAGGAATTCTTTAACGAATATCAAAAGATCGGCGTGGAACATAATAGTAACTCGTGCAAAATTTATTCCTACAAACAACGATAAACAGCCAAATCTGGCGATTCAAGGATTTACATGAAAAGTAAACAACTGTTATAAGTTAAATCCAAAAAGGATTTTTCTACACGCCAAATCATCGCTTTTCTCCCAATATGGGAATCTTCGAGCGCCAAAGTGAGTGAGCAGGCCGTCGTAGCTTTGTCTCCACTGCCAAGATAAGTGTGCCGCTACTGTAGTAGCATTGATATAGGACCTAAAACTCTGACTTCATAAATGGATTCAATTAATTCTACTACTTCTTTTAAAATATCCTCATTCTTGGCAAAAATTGGCAAGTCATCAACATACACTATAACAAATGCTTGATTTTTATAAGAATAAACACAAGTTAATCCTTCGACTTCAGTGAACCCATTTGTAATTAATTTATTATGCAAATCATTATACCAACATCTTCCTGCTTGATGAAGACCATAAATGGCCTTTTTCAATTTTAATACAAAAAGTTCTTTACCTGGAATAATGTAATATTCGGGTTGTCTTATGCAAATTTACTTATCTATATCTCCATACAAGTATGCACATTTAACATCAAGAAGACAATGCACCCAATTCATTATTCTAATAAAAAGTGCTATAAACAGACGAATAAGTGTAAAATTCACTACAGGACTATAGGTCTCATTGTAATCTAAACCTTCCCTTTCATTATTTCCTAGAGCAACCAAGCGTGCTTTATATATACTATTCTTCCGTTCGCTACTTTTCTTTACGGTATACACCCATTTCGTTCCGATGAGTCTCTGATCTACTTTTGGGACAGGTGTCCAAACATTTCTATCTAACATAGTTTGGATCTCTTGATCCATTGCCTCTTTCCATTTTTGAGCTTCGGGAAGTTGTTTTGCTTGCGAGGGGTTTTGTGGTATAATTATTTCAGTTAAGAGTGCTTCTTCAGCTACCAATTCAGTTTCAGGTTTCTTTTCTAGTTTAATGGGACCTTCAAATGTATTCCCTAATGAAAAATTAGCTACAGTATCATCTAATATTATATTATGCATTTTACAATAGTCCTGAAACTCTTGATTTGACCTCAGTCTTGATCCGGTAGGAGAGAGTAAATAAATATCAATTTTACCTTTTGTTCTGCTTTTCTTTCTTTTCTTCTTAAATCTGTAAAATGTTACTTTTCCCTCATCTTCTTCCTTTGAGATCATCTCTGGAGATTCTTCAGATGTTGTAGAAGACTCATCATCTCCCTTTCTGTCACTAGAATCCAATTCCGATTGTTGTTGCAGTTTCTCTTCATCAGTTGGAACTTTAGAACTACACGGCTGGCTATTAGTGGGTTCGTCTTCTTTCATGATTGGCAACTGGTCTAGACCTGTAAAGAATTCATTGTCATCATTTGAAAAATCTACAAAAGTACGATGTGTTATTTTCTGTTCAGGAGGTTTCCCTATTTGGGCTTCGTCAAATGTAGTATGCTTTGATTCCACTACTATATCTTCCTTGGGTAGATAAACTCGGTATCCAGAGGATCCCAATCCATAGCCCACAAAAATCCCTCTTTTCGCTCGGGACTGAAATTTGTTTCTATTTTCCTTCGGTTGATGTACATACGCTATGCACCCATAACGCTTTAAGTGACGAATGGATGGTTTTCTTCCATACCATCGTTCGAAAGGAATTGCCTCAATACCTGTGTGAAATATCCTGTTACGGATATAATTTGTTGCCATAACTGCCTCTACCCATAATTTGGCCAGAAGATTAGCAGCTTGCAGAAATGTCTTTGTACCTTCAAATAATACTCTATTATACCTCTCTGCGGTTCCATTCATTTGGGGGCTATACACTGTGGTCCTTTCATGTTTTATTCCCAGGTTCTCCAACATATCTTTTATTTGCCTGTTGCAGAACTCCAATCCATTATCGGTACGCATAATTTTCATTTTCTTGTTAGTTTGTCTTTCTACAAATGTGATGAAGTGCTTTAATTTCGCAAAAACTTCATCTTTGAAGCGAAATGGATAGCAGAAGGCTCTGCGGCTGTAATCATCGATAAAAGTAAGTATATATCTTTTCCCATTTCTTGATGCAACTGGAGCTGGACACCATAGGTCGCTATGTATCAGCTCTAAAATTTCTTTTGACCGAATTTTATTTAGTCTAGGATGCATTGACCTAGTATTTTTAGCTAGAATACATGGTTCACATAGAGTTTCTTTACCCTGTAACGGCCCACAGTTCTCTACTAAATTTTCTCGAAACATTTTCTTTATTACATTAATATTACTGTGCCCTAATCGTTCATGCCAAAGCATGATATTGTTACGTTCAGTAGCAAAGGTAGCATTGTACTGATTTGGCTTTTCCATATTTGAGTTCCCTTGCTTTTCAATTTTTCTATTTTGTATTAAATTAACTCTTTTTGGGTCAATGTCACATTTGGAAGAAGAATGATCTCTACACTTATGGTCTAGAAGAAAAGATTTATCAGTAAGTTCTTTAGGTTTAACTTCCTTGTTATTGTACTCTTTAATTGCTTTAAGAACATAAAAATTATCTTTTAGAGAGGCGGTATACAAATATTTCCAATTTCGATCAAACACTCTAAACCCGTTATCCATTGTAGCATGAAGACCCGCTTTATCCATCTTTGACATAGAAATTAAATTTTTATGGATGTTAGGAACGTATAATACATTATGTAATTTTATAATGGATGTTTTGTTATTTTCTCTCAGCTTGAAACTCACTTTTCCTATCCCTCTAACCTTGTGAGGAGTGGTCCCCATTCTAACTACTGCACCTTGTGGTGGCTCCCTTAACTGAGTGAAGAAATGTCTGTTTTGACATACGTGAGATGTTGACGCTGAGTCCAATGTCCATTCCCAACACAGGGGAGGGTTTTTGTATGTATCATTTTTACAGTCTAATTCAGTAACATATGAATTTAAATCTACTTCTTGGCCCATTTTCTTCTTTTGTAACCTACAATTTTTATCCCGATGACCATATTTACCGCAGACTTCACATTTTAAACTAATTTTATTTACAGAACGTGTTTTAGGGGAAGTTAAAACTTTTTCAGGCATATGGTTAGCTCTATCGGCCATAAGGGTTTCATTTCTTAATCTTTCTCTCAAATCCCTCCTTGAACATTCTTTTAATATTTCTTCTTTAACATCTTTAAATTTAAAATAGGCCTCTGGAAGACGGTCTAATTCTCTAATTAAGTAATCGTAATTTTCTGGTAAACTTTCTATCAATTGATAGCAACGATGCTTTTTAGCTATTTCTTCCCCAGAATCGACCACACGACGATAAGCCTCTTCAAACCTAGCAATGTAAGTTGGGATGTCTTCATCCAAGTTAATTTTTAAATTTCGAAATTCATTTGCATGAAATGATTTAAGTGCTCTACCTGGAATTTCTAGATTTAATTTCAAAGTATCCCAAATTTCAGAGGGATCATCTAAATGCCCTATAGTTAACCCAATTTCTGGACTAACATATGTTTTTAAGATTCCTGCCGCACTTTGCTTTGACTTATTTAGATTAAATGTATCGAGGGGCTTTAAACCAGTATAATCTGGCCAATTGGACTTATTCACCCAAGAATACAAACCCTCGGTTTGCAATATACACTTAATACTTCTAGTCCAATTTTGGTAGTTATCTCTACTTAAAATAACTAAATCTTGTGCAGTAGCCATGAATACATATAATTTTTACTTAATTACTACATACATATTAAAACAAGACTTAAACATATAAAATTTTCCATGCACATTCAAAAACCAATAATAAACATTCAAAAACACTTGAAAACTTGTAAGAAAAACATTTCTCTAATTGCACAATTCTATAATCATTCGCAGTGGAAGCGCTTCTGGGCCCATGACCTCTGTAGAGGTGTGGGTTTTTCTGATGCCCCTCTTGCTGGCAGAAGTGTTAAAACCCAAGATATCATTTTTAGCAGAGTGAAAAAGAATAAATTCTTGAAGAGTAGTTTAAAATAACTTGATAAGCATGCATTCTAAAATTAAGATGTGTATAAAATGTTCTACTTACATAAGTCAATAAAGATGCAAGGAATTCCAGATACACACTTTTATTCATCAAAAAAAGAACATCACTTGCTGTTCCAGTAAAATAATAAAGACAAGGTTGTAGAATTAAAGTGACTTGAATTTAAAACCATCTTCTTAACAAAGACTTTTTAAACAAATAGAAAAACGTAGTGTCATTACATAGCAACATACCATATCTTCTTTAGAAATTCGTCCAAAGAGGGGGAAATACACTTTAAAGTTGATTAAATCCATCAGAAGAGCAGCTTCCAGCCAGCTAAACACTTCATATCACCACACAGACCGACAAAATGCATTAGTAGAGCAGCTATGCCTCACAAATACCACAGATGGCTCAGATACTGAAAGTGAAATCGCTGTCCTTTTAAACTGGAGCAAAAGCCTATCGGCCAATCAGGAACGACCATGCGATTTGCATAAGTTGAAAAATAATTAACATTTTTACTCTCATTTACATACAAAATTATTAAATATCATGAAGAATTTAGAAAAATACTTTAAGTATAAAAATGACTTTAAAAAAAGGGCTTTTACTTGTTAATTAAATTTAAAACAACATTTTAACTTAAAGAAAAATAAATGCGAGCGAATGCGATCGCAAGCAAAAATGCCGAATACGATCTGCGATCGAGAAGCGGCGCAAAACAACTCAACCGAGCCGAGGAAGAAGGAAAAAACGTAAACAAACGCTGTAGCGGCGGCTGGCGGGAAGGAAAAATAAGAATGGTAACTAAATTCAAGTCACTTTCACATTATAATTAAATGAAATATTACAAAAAAATGCTTGGGAAATAATTTTCCCCACACTCGGTTTCTTCTGGTGACAGATTGATGAAATTCCCTATTTTTTTCTCGCGCCTCACTGAAAAAATTCAAGATTTTTTCCGCAACTGACAGACGAATTTCGTGTTATTTTCTATGAACATAGACAAGGACTTCTAATAAAATAGCCTTTCGAAGAAGAAAATAGTTTCTCGAAAAATGTTTCAAATACAATGTCTAATACAATGCTCTTCAAATCGTCTGCTTGACAGCCATCGTCTGGTAGGTATAATAGATTTATTCTATGGTATTTATCCGTATTGTTGTTTGTAGGTGGCGTTACCTTAGCACAGTTGTACACTGGCTGCCATGAAGTCCAAAAGTCACAAATCGATATTAACACTATTTCGTTAGAAATCCTTCTCTATTTCTGCTCATGCGTAAGACGAATTTCATTATCTTATTTCCTCAACCAATTGACTAAATTCACAATTTTTTCCAACAACAAATAGATATATTTAAAGATTTTTTTTCCTTCGAACGAAAAGAGGGAAAAGAACAAAAAAGAGCAGTAAGAGGGAAAAGAGGGAAAAGAATGAAAAAGAGCAGTAAGAGCCACTGATCACTGCACCCAGTTAAATTGGCCTACAGTCAGCACTAAACAAAAATGAGAGCTGCAAAAATCTTATTACTTTTACTCCTTGAGATAAAGGAGTAAACCTTTTTAACCCTTGTGAAAGAGTAAAAATGTACCTTGTGAAAGAGGCTTCAGCACCCCTAAATCAAATAAAATCTAAATTCAGAAATGTATTTAACAACCTAACTGTTAAGGGTTCCTAACAAATTTAATGGAACTGGAAAAATACACTGTATATATAAAATTTAACTTTCCTCTCTTTTTTATAATAAAAATAAACATTTTACATAATCATTCTCAGTTGACATAATTTTTTCAGTGGTATTTTGTCATGTCTGCATTAATGTAATTCTTTAAATAGCACGTAAAATAATAGTGGGGTTTAAAGGTTTTTTTTCTCCCTCCCAAACATTACAACTCCCCTTCATTTAAAAATGTTGGTAGGGAGACTCCCCTCCCTGGAAAAATTGAATTTCAAGCCCTGTTATCTATAAACTAATCCACTTTTTAGTTATTACTACAATAGAAACCTTTGCCTAATCTTAATGTTAATTAATCGCAGAATTATGTGATTAAATAAGCTCAGGATTATGATTCGGAGATAGTGTTAACACAAAAAATAATGAGTAGTTCGCAGCTACGCAGAATATAAAAAGACTATCTCTGTTGACTCTTTATTCTT
The DNA here is from genome assembly GCA_963931845.1 of Maratus michaelseni. NCBI lineage: Eukaryota > Metazoa > Arthropoda > Arachnida > Araneae > Salticidae > Maratus > Maratus michaelseni. The sequence continues at coordinate 333,871,494 of OZ007595.1, read as the reverse complement.
ATCAAAATAGCATTAAAATGATTTGAAATGGAATAAATACAATTTTGAATCACTAAGAGAAGTACCGGCTTTGGCTCAAATTAAGCCCTGTGTATCATTGAAAGCTAAAGAAGGATTGTCCGATATGAAAAATATCAGTTCGATGTTCGATCACAGGTACCATTTGAGTAGGGTTAGAAGGAACAATCCCCCCCCCCCAAAAAAAAGAAAAAAAAACTTTCCCAGTAGTTCTTTCAGTTTTTAATTTTGTTATTTAAACTACTAAGTAAATATTTTTTTAAATTTTATTACTAAGTAAATATTGTGCTTTCAATTTTTAACTTATTAATTAACACTTTTGAATTTCTTGAGGAAAAAATAGTTAAAAAAGAAATTGTCTACAATCTCTAGGCAATGAAATTTCAGAAATGTTACTTATTATATTATGCACAGCTTCATATCATAAAGGCTTAAAAGGTCAAAATAAGATCCCTGCCTTTTTTTTTTTTTTTTTTTTTTTAGGAGGTACATAAAAAAAATACGCCTGCATACTTTTGATATATTCCAACAAAATTTGACAAGACAAAAAAGATCTAAAAACAAATTTATATAAAAAGCAAAAATTGATAATGGATATCATTTTGGAAATATTAACTAGAAACGTATTTAGCAGCATGAGCAAGCACATAGCTTAATCGCTAATTTCTTAAAATCTTGAGAAATGCTTAAGTGATAGAAAAAGAAACAACAAAAAGCTTATAAAAATTTCTATCACTTAAGCATTTCTCAAGATTTTAATTACATTTAGTGATTACTTTAATTTCTTATCATTTTGTAATTATATTGTTAAAAGTGTCTTTAATTAACATTAAAAATCATTTTTGAAAATTGTATATATTATAGGATAATTCATAATATAGAGTATAAAATGTATAAAAAATAACATGCAAATTTTTTCACATGTAATGTGTATAATTATTTTTTTCAAAACATCTTCTATCCTTCAGAATATTTTAAATAACTGTTACTTTCAGGATCCTCACATCTGTATATTCTTCGACAATTATATCAACTTTGGCTGTAAGAAATGAAAGTTAATACTAACTTAAGCAAAAAACATTTAAAGACATCTTTAGAGCAATAATATCATCATTTTACACAGAGTAGCGAAGTTTTTAAATGTATAGACAGGCTTGGGGCCCCCTAACAAGACTTGAACTGGCGCGGGGCCATGGGCAGCCACCCGGCCCAGCATATAATTATAGAAAAATAGCTCAGTTCACATAACTACTACAAAAATAAAAAAACACTTCAGTTGCAGAAATAACAAGTAGACTAAATTAAAACATCAAATTATCTATACGTAAAGAGAGACATATACTTTTTGGTTGACATGTAAACACCATCCCTGTACTCTGAATTAGACGATGTAAACAATCAAGAAAATGCACAAAAAAACTGCAGAAATATAGTGCAATTAACGTGAAAATTAACATATACATAAGAAAACTGTGAAAACGCGAAATATTCTAATTTACATTCATACACATTACACTCATAGTTTTTAGCAATCCATTTGGATAGCTTTGTATACATCAAGCAATTACGTCTTTAAAAAGTAAGTAAATTACTTATCGATGAAATTTTATTCAGGAATCTTCTTGCTGAACCTATTTGTGCAGCCATAGGCTTCCCACGAGCCCATTGTTTTATAATAATTAAATTAAAACTATGGCTTAAATCTCACTTGCTAACGTTGTCAGGGGGAATGTTTTGGTTGTCACAACTTGGCGGAACGGGCAGAACCGGTTATAGTTGAAACTTCATCATTTGGGGGATATGTCAGTTCCTGTTTATTCTTAGTTCCATGGTTATTAACGACGATACATTTATTTTAGTTCTGCCGTCAGTTGATAGATCTTTAATACGCTGTGTCACTATTTGCTTTGCTTTTCATGCAATCTATTTGTAAACATATCTTTTAAATAAATTATTGAAAAGAAAATCGTACTGTCAATAGAATACTGGTCAGGGAGCGTAGGAAATACTGAAGGCTCAGGAGGTACAATCCAACTTCATTCAAATGATTTTTTTGGCGGTGTATGGGGGGGGAGGGTTACATGAGCTGTCCCAAAGGCTTTAATTTTCTGTCTTCAATATTTGATAATTGAAAGTCTCAAATGTATAACACGGTAACTGACTGTTTTTTTTTTCATGCAAAATTGTTTAATTGAATTCTGACAACCTTTTAAATGTACAGGTTTAAATTTTTACTTAGTATATGCCATTATAATCAGAGATAAACTTTAGATATGATTTTTTTTAATAATGAAGACTCTTCCCACATAAGTCAAATAAAATAAAAACTGTCACACAACAAAATGTTGCACATCTGATTTGTCTTCTATACTAAATCAGGTACAAGAAAATGGTTGAGCTAGATCCCTAATTCAAGAAAATTAGTTTTGACACGTTAAAACAAACTTAGCATTAAAAACGCTGATATAATTTTTTTAAATTGAAATGGTTAGGACGAATTTCAAGGCATAAGACGTATTCCAGTACAGGAAACCAACTAAGAAAACTTTAAAACATGCGCTTTGATAGGTTAAAAAAAATTCTGCCGTTAATCTTCCGTAACTGCAGTTCTCGCCAATACTATTTGCCATTCATCAGCACCACGATTACGGACGATTTCTAGTACATGGGACATGTAATCCATGTCCGTCTTCCATAGTTTTAGGACAGATGATATTCAGGCAGACTGCTTTTTTAACCTTTTCATAAATAGTCTTTTGCATAATGTATGAATAATGATAATGCTCGAACACGTAGATTTTTCTGCGGTCGTATTCCAGTCTAAAACAATTTCATAAAACAAGATTTATGTACTGATTAGAATACAAAGAAATAATTCGATAAGTATCGACTTTAGAAAAGGTCACTTTGATAGGTTCAAAAATCTTATTACAAATATTCTGTTGATGTACTGTCTTCCACAATCGATTTTAAATTGTTGACCTTAAATTTTGAAGATAAAGTATGTGGATTTCTGAATACTCAAACATCGTTTTCAGTCCAAATAAAACCTCTACACAAACCTTTTTCATAACTGTAGCAATCATTCTACTAAGATAGCCAATCTCAAAAGTAAAATTAAAAGATGTGACATGCTGTTTGTGCAAAAATTGCCTCAACAGTATATCACGTTTTTTAATTAGCATCTTATAACGAGTACAGCACCCTCTATCGGTCAACTTTTGATTTTTTTTTCGCAAAACAAAATCCCATTGCTTCACGTATTCTCAGGTGAAATATCAGGTCATTCTGACCAGTGCTTCTTTTTTTATAGCCTTTTGAAAGTGCAACTTTTATTATAATCACCCTGTATATTTAACATCGAAATTTAAATTGTTATTATATGTTGCATTTTACAAATAATGCCTGAACTAATTATCTATAAATGTAATTTTTTTTCTATAAAGAGTAGATATTTTACTTACATATTCGTGACAAGAAGATCAGCTAAAAAGTGGTTTACGATTACCAATTTTGTTTATCATTGTCAATCGTCAATACAACATTGTTAAAAATTATAAATAATGTAATAGCAAACTAAAATAACATAAAATAATAATTTAGTATTCATTTATTAAATACATAACATTCAGTTGACATCTTTTAACCATAAAATATATTTATATGCAAGTTTCACATTTGATGGGATGTTATGTGCATATGTCTATCAGATTGAACGTAATATATACATCCTATACACTTACAACATCTAAACATAAAACAGATATCTCTATACATACTGTATTATATTATATAGTTATATGTATAAATATATTTAGTATTACCTTTATTGTGGCAACAATGTAATATATACATTACACAGTTTCAATGCAGGGCCGTAACCAGTTGGCAAAGTCAGAGGGGGCTTTGAATTTTTTAGAGGGTCTAATGCACAGGTTGTCTTTTTCTACTGCTTTAAATAGATAGAAATATAGACAGAAGTATAGGGCAAGTGTCTCCTGTCATAAGAATTCTAATTACAAAGTTTCAAAACTTTTAAATATAATAGAGATGATTTTAATGTTAAAAGATTATGAAGACTAGATGGACTTAGGAAATTTCTAAAGGTTGGGACTGAGTTCACCCTGTCCCATCTGGTTACGGCTCTGTTACAATGTAGAAAGAAAAAAAAATTAAGGATTAAAGTGCCTTTTCATTTATCAACACGATACTGATAAATCCAAATTTATTCTTATTATATGGCATCGATTACATGGAAAATGAATTCATATACATTATGACAACAAAATCATCATCAAATTAGTAGGTGGAAAAGCGTGAGGTGAAAATGAATACATTCTGCATATACTGATGTGGGATAATAACAATCGTGTGTGATTTATTGGTAACATGTTGATAAATGGAAAATTGCTCTTACTGTAATTAATATTATCAGCGAAATTATTGGCACAGTATAACGTACTGGCAAGAGGTAATACGTACGTACGAAAACGATGAATCTATAGGCAAATATAAGCATAAAATTAGAGTTTATATTGAGCTTGGGCAAATGATGTGTATAGAGGCTGGGACTATAAAGGTAAAGTTGGACTTACTAGAAACAAATCCATATTTATAAAATCATAATTAGCTATCACACTGCAAATAGTTTGGAATTTTTTATCCATAATTTCTGGATCTAATATCAACATTTATCTGATAATTTCCTAAGATTACTATATATACTGAAATTATTATTTATACTAAAGCTATTAATACTAAACAAAAATAATTTTTTAATGTCTTGAATGATAAATGAAATGCTATAAATAAAAATTTCAGTTTCTGTGATTATTGTTTGGTAATGTTTTGAATAATTTAAGTACAAATGCTTAAAAATATATAAACAGATTAGAGATATAAAAAATATTTAAAAATAACCTTTCACTTATGACTTAAATGAATGTTAATCCCTCTTATACTTGCTTTACAAAAAAATTTACTGTTTCGAATTTTTTACTCAAAATTGTTATATTTATTATTCAATGTTTATCATGAAAGTCCCTAAGATTGCTGTATACTGCAGCTATTAATAGAGTACAACAAACCTTTTTCGAGTTCTTGAATGATAAATTACAAGTGAATGTTACATTAAATAAAAATGTCATTTTCCAGCAAATACATATTTTGCCATTTGGTAATACAGTAGACTCCCTTAAATCTGCACAGCTTAAAACCAGAATTTGTGCAGATTTTAGAATTATGCAGATTTCTGGTCACTGTTTTGTTTACATTTTTAAACAGTAATTTGAATTTAATAGTGCACTCGAAATTATAATGAATGTTTACAATAAAGTAAAATAATAAAAATTAACAAAATTTATGTATTTTTTATATATTAAATGTAAAGGTCAAAAGTAAATAGTTCATAAGACATAACTAAATATGCATAATGATGAGATAATCTTTTCTTGAATTATTCAGTGAAACACTCCTTACAAACATGCACTAATAATTCCCATCAAAATCTTAAAATAACAAAAATTTATTTCATGTTTAGCCATACTTAAAAATCAAAATTCTTGATTAATACATAAATGCATATGGTAAAAAGAAAGTGATCGCCACTGATATCAGCGCTATCTTGAAAATTTTCAGAAATAAATTTATTCTTCGTTCATGAGAAAACATGAATTCAATCATATTAACCAGAATTCCATATTAAAATGTGTATAGAATGATATATTTAAAAAAATCACCTACATCTTATCTGAAAGTTTCATTGTTTACATCTGAAATGATTTGTGGATTTGAGGAGTTTGCAGATTTGAGGGAGTCTACTGTATTTCAAATGCTTTTAAAAATAAGTCGTTAAAAATGTAAACAGCCTACAGACATAAAAAATATTGCAAAATAAGGTATCACATAAGATAGAGATAAATGTTAATAGTTTTCTTTCACTTATTTTACAAAAAATTTTAAGTTCTGCATTTTTTTTTTACTTAAAATTGTTGTATTTAACATTCGATATTTATCTCAAAAGTGCCTAAGATTACTGTATATTACAATTATTATTTATACTAAAGCTATTAATATTGAACAAGAATCATTTTTAGTCAAGTTTTGAATGATAAATGAAATCTAAGTGTTATTAGTCCAGTAGAAATAGCATTTTACCTCACAAAAATTCGGGTAGTTCTGATTTTTGGGTATGTTGTAAAGGTTCAACCTCTAATAAAAAAACCAAGTTTTCGACCTTCTAGACCTTGTGCGTTTTTCACAATATTGAAAAAACCAATATTTTTCGGCACTTTTTTCGATTTTTCTTAATTAACTCAATTTTAGTGCATTTTACAGAAAAAAGCACTGTTAACATTTTGTAGAGCATAAAATTCTCTACAATATGCAGTATTCAGGTTTGTAAATTGTCCAAATAGGGGGTAAGATACGGAGCCGGGAAAATAGGGTAAAATTTGCAAAAAATGCAAAAATCCACTAAAGACGTTAGTTTTTGCTTAATAACCTACTTTTAGTGCGTTTTAGAGACAAAAGCACTTTCAATATTTTGTAGAGCATAAAATTCTCTACAACATGCAGTATTCATATTTGTAAATTGTCCAAATAGGGGGTAAGATACGGAGCCGGGAAAATAGGGTTACATTTGGGAAAAATGTAAAAATCCACAAATGACGTTAGTTTTTTCTTAATAACCTACTTTTAGTGCGTTTTAGAGACAAAAGCCGAAAAATATTGGTTTTTTCAATATTGTGAAAAACGCACAAGGTCTAGAAGGTCGAAAACTTGATTTTTTTTATTAGACGGTCAACCTATAATTAATGAAACTATCGACTATCTCATGCTCTAAAAAGTTGATTATGACAATTTTGTTTCTAAAATGCACTAAAAGTGGGTTATTAAGCAAAAACTAACGTCATTTGTGGATTTTTACATTTTTTCCAAATTTAACCCTATTTTCCCGGCTCCGTATCTTACCCCCTATTTCGACTATTTACAAACATGAATACTGCATGCTGTAGAGAATTTTATGCTCTACAAAATGGTGAAAGTGCTTTTGTCTCTAAAACGCACTAAAAGTAGGTTATTAAGCAAAAACTAACGTCTTTTGTGGATTTTTGCAAATTTTACCCTATTTTCCCGGCTCCGTATCTTACCCCTATTTGAACAATTTACAAATCTGAATACTGCATGTTGTAGAGAATTTTATGCTCTACAAAATGGTGAAAGTGCTTTTTCTGTAAAATGCACTAAAATTGAGTTATTTAAGAAACATAAAAAAAAAGTGTCGAAAAATATTGTTTTTTTTCAATATTGTGAAAAACGCACAAGGTCTAGAAGATCGAAAACTTGTTTTTTTTTATTAGAGGGTCAACCTATAATAAATGAAACTATCGACTATCTCATGCTCTAAAAAGTTTATTAGGACAATTTTGTTTCTTAAATGCACTAAAAGTGGGTTATTAAGCAAAAACTAACGTCATTTGTGGATTTTTACATTTTTTCCAAATTTAACCCTTTTCCCGGCTCCGTATCTTACCCCTTATTTGGACAATTTACAAACATGAATACTGCATGTTGTAGAGAATTTTATGCTCTACAAAATGGTGAAAGTGCTTTTGTCTCTAAAACGCACTAAAAGTAGGTTATTAAGCAAAAACTAACGTCATTTGTAGATTTTTACATTTTTTCCAAATTTAACCCTATTTTCCCAGCTCCGTATCTTACCCCTATTTCGACAATTTACAAACATGAATACTGCATGTTGTAGAGAATTGTATGTTCTACAAAATGTTAACAGTGCTTTTTTCTGTAAAATGCACTACAATTGAGTTATTTAAAGAAAAATCGAAAAAAGTGCCGAAAAATATTGGTTTTTTCAATATGGTGAAAAACGCACAAGGTCTAGAAGGTCAAAAACTTGGTTTTTTATTAGAGGGTCAACCTTTACAGCATACCCAAAAATCGGAACTACCCGAATTTTTGTAAGGCAAGGCCCTTTTTTGCGCTATTTCTACTGGACTATATATTTGAAAAAAAGAATTGGTTTTCTGTGGGTTTTTTTTTATGCCATTTGATAATATTTTGAATATATTAAAAAAATGTGTCCTAAAAACTGTAAAGAGCATACAGACATTAAAAAAATGACAAAATAAGGTTTCACATATGATCTCGATAAGTTTTATCACTTCTCTTATACTTACTTTACTAAGTGCAAGGTTATTAAGATATTCTTCAATTTAATTATACTAAATCTCATCTGACTTCTGTTTCCATTTCCAGAAAGAATATTAAAATTACTGCAGACGAAAATATTTTAAACAGGATTCTGTATTGAGCCGTATATAGAAAGAGGGGATATAAAAGATATTCTAGCATCAAATTGCGATTAAAAAATACATCCCTAGATTTATATGCATACTAATGAAAATACAGGAAAACCTCCCAGGCTGTGAAAGGGTTAATCAAAAATGCTATATTGGTATTTATCTCGGAAGTTCTTAAGGTTGTTGTATATTGCAAATCCTAAAAGCTATTAATGCTTTGCAAAAAATATTTTTAGACATCTTATATATTAACTTAAGTATGTGCATTATGTTAAATAAAAAATTCCTTTTCTGTGATTGCATTTTTTGCCATTTTGTAAGAATTTGAATATATATTTTTTAATATTAACAGTAAACAAACATAAAAGATAGCACAAAAAGAGGTTTCACATATGACGTATGCAATTTTTAACATTGCTGTGAATAAAAATTACTGTAATATCTGATATATGTGCCACAGCTCAAATAATTCTGTTTGATACAAAAATTTTATTTAATAAAATGGGACTGATTTCTACTTGAAAAATTTTCGACTTTATTTATTAAGTAACATTTCTCTTTTGAAGCAATCTTATTTTAATTCTTTAAAAATTATTCTATTTTTCATTTTTGAAGTTTTTTATTTTCACATTTCGTAAAATTTATCATAATTTATTTAAGTTTATTATTTTGTTCTAAGTAAAATTGAATGCAATGTGACCTATGAAAGTGTGCTCTTTACATAGTAACATTTCTTGTTGTTTTTTGTACAATTGAAAATTTCAAATGCTGTTAGTCTTCATCTCAGTAGCAGAAATTGTATGGCATATCAGTGAGTTCTGCAGACTATTTTTGATCTTGAAGTTTAATCTAGAAGCTTAAACAGAAACACTGGCCTTAGAAAATTTCTGCATTTACCAGTATTTAGATTATTATATCTTCTAGCTGAATTTTCATTGTAAATACAAATTTTGCATCTTATGGGTTACTATTATTTCTTAAGGTAGTACATATTCTTAGATTGCTTATAAATTTAGACTTGATGCAGAAAAATTTACTGGTTGATCTTTATAAAAAAGTACTTTTTACATAGTAAAGTTTAACTATGCTTGCATTTCATTTTACTTTTGATGATATATTTGATATTTTATTTAACTTTATAACTTTGTTCTTATTATCTTTATTTGTTAATATTTTGTTGTTTTTTTCCCTCAGAAAATACACTTTTCACATAGTAAAATTTAAAATCGCTTTTTATATCTCTGAAACAAATAAAATACATTTAAAAACATGAATTCTGTACATCATTTATATATCTTGGTACAGAGTTTTATTTTCCAAAACAATTACAAACAACATGGTGTATTACTATGAACTCATTGCAGTATTAAGTGGTCTTTAAATTTGAATTTCTTCATTTTTTCATCATTAAACCGCAAAAAACTGATATAATTACGAAAACCTAAATATGTTGAAAGTTTATGATGCAGCACTGTATTTTTCACCCTAAGAATTTTAAATGTATCTTAAAAATAACATCAAATTCTGCAAGACAGTTTGCTATCAACGTTTAAAAAAATCTCACGATTTTCTTTCTTATTGTACTTATATCCACAGATGCAAATATTATTTAAAATATAAAAATCATTCATTGATGCTTTTCCTTCACATCTCTCAAATTAAAAAATTGGGTTTTAAAATAAATAATATCAAAATTTGAGTGATGTCTGGATATTCTTTTAACATGTTTGTTCGAAAATTATTTTTGTTTTATCATTAAAGTAAATTTTACACATTCAAACAATTTAAATTTCCCAATACACTGTTAAATGTAACACATTTAAACTGAGCTTATATTATGCATCGAGGTGTATATACTTCAATAATTTTTTTTTCTGTGCCAAAATTGTACTTAAAATTTAGGAAAATTGTTTATTGCATCATACTATCTATTTGAAAATATTTTACTTAGTTTTGATACTAATGGATGGGATTATTACTTACTTTCAGATTCTTATTTGCATGTATTCGAATATGTTTTTTAAGAGGACCCATTTGAGAAAATCCTTTCAAACATATTTCACAAATAAATGGTTTCTCCTTTGTATGTATTCGAAGATGATCTTTAAGATTATTACTTACAGAAAAACCTTTCAAACATATTTCACACATATATGGTTTCTCTTTTGTGTGTATTCGAAGATGTATTTTAAGATGACCACTTTGAGAAAATCCTTTCAAACATATTTCACAAACAAATGGTTTCTCTTTTGTATGTGTTCGACGATGTCTTCTAAGAGAATCACTTCGAGGAAATCTTTTAAAGCATATTTCACAAACAAATGATTTCTCTTTTGTATGTATTCGAAGATGACATTTAAGAGAACTACTTTCAGAAAATCCTTTCAAACATATTTCACAAGCAAATGGTTTCTCTTTTGTATGGACTCGAAGATGAATTTTAAGAGAACTACATTCAGAAAATCCTGTTGAACATATTTCACAAATAAATGGTTTCTCACCGGTATGTGTTCGATGATGTGCACTAAGATGACCCTTTTCAGAAAATCCTTTCAAACATATTTCACAAATAAATGGTTTCTCTTTTGTGTGTACACGAAAATGTCTTTTAAAGGAGTTTTTTTGAGAGAATCCTTTCGAACACACTTCACAAACAAATGACTTATCATCTGTTTCAGATTTGAGAGGAGACATTGCCATTTTCTTTATAATAATGGTGGTTCTTCATTCAATAAATATTTCTTTTAGGAACTTGTACTAAAATTCGTTGCTGCTTTTTTTTTTCTGGAAGAATTTGGTGTATTAATCTTTAATAATGAGGATGTGCTTGGTCTGGCTTTGTATCTGAAAAAAATTATTATATAATTTAGAATTTTCATACACAATGCCTTAAATTTATATTTTTGTAGTACTCTTTGTGAAGAATAATAATGGTGTTTTTATACAACTTAATATGAGAGAAGAAGGGTTAATTGGGTACTAGTATTTTTCAACACATATTTTATTTTAATTTTGCAAAAAAAATTACAAATATTGGAGCGATATATATTAAAAGTAACTATTACTACATGTGTTTTATTTGTTCTAATACAAGAACGTAGTGTTTAAAATAACACTAGCACCAAATTTCCCACCCCTTCCTACTTATCATACATACAAATTTCAAATAAATTCTTAATTTGTTCAGAAAGTGATATAATTGCACACTGTAATTTCAAGTATATATACAGTAGACTCTCTCAAATCCACACAGCTTGGGAACAGAGGTTGTGCAGATTTTAGAATTTTGCGGATTTCTGGTCACTGTTTTGTTTACATTTTTTAAACAGTAATTTGAATGTAATAATACATTCAAAATTATCATGAATACTTACAATAAAGTAAAATATTAATAAAATAACTATGGGAAATAATGTAAAGGTTACATAAATAATTATTAATACACGACTAAATATACATAATAATGATGAAATAATTTTTTCTTGAATTATTCAATGAAACTCGCCTCTTAAAGGTTACACTAGTAATGCACATCAAAACCATAAAATTACAAGATTTTATTTGATGTTTGGCCAGAGCAAGAGTTCAATGATATTAACCAGAATTACAAAATAAAAAGAGTATGGAATGATATAAAAATAAAAAAGTTTGAATTCCCCAAATCAAGAACAAAATTGTGCTCATATTGAAGAACATCATTCAAATTTTGCAAGAACATCAACTACGCAAGTTAAAGAATTTATGGTAAAAATAACAGAAAAACAAAAAACTCATTAGGTATGTAAATTGCACAAACATTTTCACTTTTGCACCATACCATTTAATGATGCTGCAACCCAAAGTATGATTTCTAAATTAAGGCCTATTTGTAAGCCACCTTGTCGTGATAAGATTGTAGGTGAGCTTTTAAATAATGTTCATTATAGAGTTCTCTCTACAATGTAAAAAGAGCTTAATATGAAAACTGTAAGATTCAAGCAAGATGGCTGTAGTACCATTTGTAATTGTCTCATTATTGTTAACTATGTATAAACTGAGCAAAATTCATTTTTCTGTCAGCTACTGATGTGGGTGCACATAAAAAAATCAAAATACTGCCTAAACCTGGTGATAGAGACTAAATGAGATCTAGAGAAAAAATATATAAGTAAGTGACAGTGAAAAAAATGAGAGAGAGAATATTTAGAAGCTACATACTGGAAGGGTTTATTTATTTCTTATGGATGTAGGATGTGCTGCACATCATTTAATTTTTTTAGGTCAAGCTATGGTACTTTTCTAGTATAAGGGCCTTCGCAAGGTAGAAAAAATGGTATTGGCAAGAGAAGGAAATTTTTCATACATATTTTCTGGCGACATATACACTTTTTCATATAGACAAGCAATTTTACAATATTTATACCATTTAGTATAAAAAAGCCATTTACACTTTTATAAACAGACAGGAATAAATTGTATCTAAAAATAATAATATGTATATAAAAAAACTGTATATATATTATATACATCATTCTAAATAATGGAATGTCTAGCTCAGTGTTGTTTGTACATGCATGGTGGTAATTTCCAGTACTTCTGATCCTGTCATCATATATCACAGAAATCAAAGTAAGTCTGTTGAAAATATCATTACATTATCTTCATTTTTGTTAAAGTAACAAGCAAAAATTTAAGTTCAGCCAGGAATGAATACCTTCTATTTTTGACTGAATAAGAGAATTGTGATCCTTTTTTTATATACAAAAACTGTGTCTTGATGTCTATTATCACCAATAAAAGTTTGTCCCATTTTGCTTGGAAACACTGTGTTTGTGAAAAACAAAACAAAACAAAGATTATTAGCAGACTTCAGGAACTTTCATTTGTACATATTATTGGTCATCATCTTTTTTATTTAAATGGTCCTATTTATTAATTGACAAATAAAAAAAGATATTGTGTAAGATTTTTAAAGTTATTTTAAAAAGGTTTTTTAAGCATTCGGTTTGTCAAATATTTTTATATTTGGCCAGACAGAATATTCTGATATTCAGTAGTATGGCTGAATAGGCCAAGTACCTATCACTTAAATAAAATTCAGTGCATCCCTATGTGAAGCTCACAAAAACTCAAATTTAAATCAAAGTTTGTAAAGAAATGCAAAATAAAAATGATGAACTGGAAGGCGACAAGAGCAAATTTATTGAAAAACTACCTACAATTATATAAAGTGGGAAAACATTGAAAATTTTTATAAGAGCCGGAATATTGCTCAGATAATTAAAAAAATAACAATATAAGTACGAATAATTTATTACAGATCTTTTAAGTGACAACTATTTTTGTAAACAAAAATTACCAATTTTTTTCAAAAAATCAAATTAAATTCAAACTGAGTAAAAAGGGTCCCAGAACCCCTGGCTTAAAATGCCAATGCTGTGTCATTTGAGCTGTGTGGAATGACAAATGGCCAACACAAATTATTCAAACACCCTTTTATATCTTTACCAATCAATGTGACAGATCTAAAGTAATAAATTTATCTCTGAATCTATTTTTCTTCTTTTACCAGTGGCTTATTCTGTTAAACTGTCCACATGACAGACAAAGTGTTATTCCCAAAAGGTTATATGTGTGAATTATGCCAGCCACTTGTTGATTCAGGTAGCTTAATTGACAGAGCATTGACAATTTCAGCCAAAGGCTTTGGTTTCAACTACCAGCCTGGATACTTATTCTCTCACTTAGAAAAATTTCAACTTATACAATATCATTACCAATCAGTATCATTGTGTAAATATAATAAAATATTTCAATAAAAACTTTCTATCAAGTTTTCTTTATACAAAGTTTATCATTTTATCAAGAATAAGATAACTTTTTAGTAATACTTAATGTTATAATTGAATTTTTTTTTCAATCACTTTATGTTATAAACAATTCATGGTCTTGAGATGATCACATTAAACAACATCTACTGTATTGCAATTTAAAATTAACTTTAGTTTTTTCTTTTTAAATTAAATTGATACTTTTATTTAATTTTTATCTTTCTTATCTAACAACATTTTGAGCCAAAATAACCATGATTCAAGTTCTATAATTTAACACAGATCTTCAGTCTCACAAAACTAGTTTATTCAGTATTTAGTCTATATACATGGATCACTAAACTATTCTTTGCCTTCATTTATATCCCTCATAAGAAAAAAATAATAAATCTATTTTAAATCTATTAGTTATACTTTTTAGTTATACAAAGTATAACCAGACCATTTAATTATTTATGCTTTAGCAGTACAAAATTTCAAAATAACTGTTATCGCTCTCATGAGAAAAGTGACACTTCTAAAAAATGCATTTTGCATATTATTTCACTAATAACTGTGTCTTGCTTGAGGAAAAGTGTCATAAAATTAGTTATCAATAGATTACGATATGTGTCACTTTGACAGCAGAAAAGGACACAAAAAGTAAGAGGGTTAAATCTACTCAATCTTCACTATCTCTTGTACATCTTGATTCTTAAAAGTTTTACACTTTGAAAGTAGCATGCAGAGCTAAGTGCCATAGTTTTATGTTACATTAAAACAATATCAATATTCTTTCGAATCTCCTGGGAAACATAGTATTTTAAAGTTCTGTCACTTTTCTTGAAGGTGAGAGATATGTTATATAAGCAAGCAATAACAACAAAACAGAGAAGCAAACATGGAAAGAAAAAGAAATTGTTGTCAGAATTTGTTATATACTATTTACTGTTTAGTAAACACATGAAATTATTATTTAACATAATGTGAGCAGTCAATTTTTAAAAAAATGTATTATAATTACAAGAAAAAAAAAACCCAGAAATTAAAATTTTACTATTCTATAACTTTAAGTTGAAATAAATGGGATCGTACAGCTTGCATTTCTTCATAAAAAATTTAGAATGTAAGCAGTAATTTCAAAAACAATCTATAAAAGCTATATTTTTATGTGTCCCACTTAAAATGTGTTACCAACATACAGGGCTATTCATAATTCCCTCCATGATTTCGAAGCACTGTAGTAAAAAAAACTAAGACTAATACAGCAAAAAAGAATATTTGAAAGAATATAGAAACAAATAAAGTTTTACTTACATAACTTACAGGTGTTCTATGTGTGAATCCTTGGTCACATGGCATACATCAACGCAATAGTGTTCCTGCCACACTCTACTCAACATGGTACTATCAACATTACTGACAGCATTGTGTTATCCTTTCACGCAGCAAAGGGGGTACAAAAACATGGTCTCTTACATACCACATCACAAGAAAAAGCCACACGGAGTTAAATCCGGTGAGCATGAAGGCCATGGCAAAAGAGGTACATCATCTTCAAAAGCTTTCCCAATCCAATGATAAGGCAGGTGTGTGTTTAAGTACTCATGCACATCACACACAAATTGGGAAGGAGCACCATCTTGTTGAAATATGAAGATGTCATCCTCATGTTCCTCCAATTGCAGTATTAACAACAATTGCACTAATTAACCACAATTACACTACACCGGTAATGGTCATCTCTGTAAAAAGATGGCCCATACACATGTTAGAAGGAGATAGCACAGAACACGTTAATTTTTGGGGAATCACGATAGTGCTCCACTACACAATGAGGATTTTTGGTGCTCCAAATGCATAAGTTGTGGCAGTTTAATTTTCCAGACGAGTGAAACATGCATTTGTCACTAAAAATCAATTTCGACATTAGTGTTTCACATCCTTGGACATCAATGCAAAACAAAAAATGCAATCTGACGAAGTCAATGCTTGCAACATATGCAATGTGTACAGCTTGATACACAGATTTTTTCAAAGAATTTGCCACACTGTTGGTTGCAAAATTCCAAATTCGTGGCTGGCACAAATGTTTGATTTTGTCAGGCTCCTCAAAAACATTTCCTGTACATCACTTACAACTTGCATAGATGGACCCGGATGACACTTTGTTTCTTATCACACAAGTATCCTGTTTCTTTTAATTTATTGTATCTCACATGAATTGTCTTGTCAGTTGGTCCCTGTGTTCAATATTTTGTATGAAATGCCTGCTGAACCAACACCACTGATTCAGATTTTGCTCATTCCAAGACACAAAATGCTTTCTGTTTGCCTGTAAATGCCATTTTTGTTTACTAACTGCCTTTAGTGTTTCTTATACTGCCATCGACTAGCAATTGCTGACAATAAAATTTGATTTGTTTCTGTATTCTTTCAAATGTTCTTTTTTTCTGTATTAATCTTACTTTTTCACTACAGCACTTTAAAACCCCAGAGGGAATTATGAATAACCCTGTATGTATACGTACATGAAAAATTTGCCTTATAAAATATAGAAGCATATTGGGGTGTATACGGTTTAACCACATGTAGAAACAATTTAATATATAAGGTGATTCATAAGAACTGTTCGAAGATTGCAAGTTGGTGCAGTATGGTACAATAAATTAATTTTTGTATGGGAAACTAGAGCAGAGATCTGCACGAACTGTAATTTCCAGGGCTGGGCCCGGTTGATCTGCACAAAAAAATTATAGGCCTAGCCTGGTATAAAAGTTAAAATTTTGGCCCGAGCCTCGTCTATCCCGTGCAAAAATGGTTTTGGCCTGGCCCAATATAAAAACTAAAAGTTCGACCCAAGCCCGGCTTGGCCTGTGAAAGCAGATTATTAGCCCTGCCCGGTATAAAAGTTAAATGTATGGTCCATATCCAGCCTGGCCCGGTATAAAAGCTAAAAGTTCTGTCCTAGCTCAAACAGTCGAAAAAAAAATGCTGACCAGGTCTGCCCATAAAAAACAAAATACTGGCCCAGATCGATATACGAGTAAAGCTAAAATCTTGGACCAAGCCCTGAGCGGTATAAAAGGTAAAAAGTATAAAAGCTAAGATTATAAAAGCCTGGTATTAAAGCTAAAAGCCCAAGCCCATCCTGATATGGAAGCTAAAAATTCGGCCTAAGCCCGCCCGGTACAAAAACTTAATTACACCTGCCCGACCTGACTTAATTTCTGAAAAACATGCTGATATTTTTGAAGCAAGATTATTATACTATTACAATTACTATACATAGATTTTATTTTCAGGTTATGTTCGAAATACAAAATAACAACCATTTAGACAATTGCATACATAAACACTGATTTAAAAAAAATAACTAAGACAATTATATTCAAATAAATATTCAGCAAGACAATTTAGTTTAGAATGAATAAAAAAGAATGCAAAAAAAAATCATAAAATTACACAAAGAAAAAAACATACATTTAAAAAATATATCTCTGTAGTTTTTTAAACCAAAATAAATAAATTCTTTTAAATTTTGGCCCTTGCTCAATGAAAAGAATCTTTCTGACTGTCTGAAGCTCTACTTAAATCCAAATTAAGTAATTTCTGAAAGATCCATGAAGTCATTTTTAATATCAGATACAAGACAATTGCAAGTGCACTTATTTGGAACAAATATGATTGAACAGCGTTTTCTTTTTTTCGATAAAGGCAAAGAAATCTCCGTAAAATTGGTGTTTTAATTTGAATTTCAGGCCACAGCAGCCAATTGCTTCCTCATGATGGCATTTCTGTAACTGCAAAGTCATAAAATTAGCTTAAAATACTCATTTTCTGGATAATTCTTTGCCTTTATAAGAAAATGGGAAATTCTTCAATTTCTTGGTATATGAATAAAGTGTGTAAATTTTATATTTTTACAAATATTAATATAATATTTGTGTATTTACGAGAGAAAATGACTTTCTAAACGATTAGGAAAAGTAGCCATTTTGGATATGGCAACAGCCTGTAATATAAAAGTTGCCTATTAAGAGATGTGACTCCCCCCCCCCTCCCAAAAAAAAGGAGCCATGTCTCCCCGTCTAAAAGGAGTGCTGGATCCATCTTTAATTGTTGCGTCAGGACACATTTTACTGATTTTTCCATGGATCGAGTCCGTACAATAAGAATCTTCATACAACTTAGATCGTCAGTGGAAATTTCGGTCTTTGCAGACCGCTAAGGAGAATGAAGTTTAGGCTCAGTTTGGCCCAGAAAAACGAAGTCTAGTCCAACCAAACTCAGTCAGCAGAAAAAAGTAAAGACCAGAAAGAGTAAACACTAGGCCAAACCGGGTCCAAACATGCAGAATAAAGAAACGCTCAAGCCCGGAAGAAGTAAAGAGCAGGCCATGCCTGGCCTGAGTTTTCAAAATAAAGTAAAGCCCGGACCCAGCTCAGCTCAGAAAGAGTGAAGACTAGGCCCGGCCCGAGCATCCTAATTGGCCAGGTCTGGGCAGACCTCTAAACTAGAGTTGTAATTCTTTTTATCAATACAAAATACAGGGTGTCTCACTCCAATTCGAACACAGATATTCTTTGTTCTCAACTTTAACAACAATGAAGATACTTTAATGAAAATTGCAACAGACTTAACTTTCCTTTGTGCAGACAAATAAATTGATAGAAATGGTCACCATCCACATTCAAACAGCCCTAACTAGAGAGGTGAAGTGATAGAATATAGTTTACATTATATACAGTGTCCCTTAAAATAATTACTCTGTTCTTCCAGTACATTTTGTAATGTTATTGCAGACAAAGCAAGGTAAGCAGTGTTGAATTCAGACATTTTTTACTGGGTGGAAATTTTGTAGCTCTGAAAGGGGAGTTGGGGTATAGAAATACAGGGAGAATTTGCACTTTTAAACCAATACCAAACACAAAATCTGATACTTTTTGTGGGGAGGGGACAGACTTTTAATGCTTCATAAGGGAAAGGTTCTACCCAGATCACTGCCTGAATTCATTATACACATAAATCTCTCTAAAATTTCATTATATTATCTCTTTTATTGTTAAACAGGATTCATACACATTTCTTTACATAAAAAAATGAAGGACTTTTAAGGACTTTCAATCGCCAAAACCAAAAAAATTTAAGGACCTATAAACTTTTGCAATATAAAATTCATTTTTAACACAGGGTTTCACTTTTGTAAATATAATTTTTAAACATTCAAATGTTGGAAGAGGGAGGAGATTTTGGTGTGTGGCAGTGTAAAAATGTAGAAGGTTATTAATTATAGTTATTTTAAAATAACAAATACAGCATTGTAAACTTGTTGTATAGGAAGAAAAGGTAAGGGGGGGTGGAGGGAATTGAAAATTTTGGAAGGGGAATTAAGATGATTATTTAACTATATTGTCACTGTAAAGTGTAAGGTGGGGATGGGGGAGATAAAAAAAAAATTATTGGGCAAGTTTTATTAGATTATTATTTATTATTAGTATAGTGTTACAAATGGGGCAGGGAGATAATTAATCATTAATAGGGTATCAGAGCTGAACTACCATGCAAATTAAGCAGTGTCCTAAAGTAAATTTTAAGTATAGCATTAAGTACTAGACACGTTATTAAAAATTCAATGGTGGCAGCCACATTTTTATATACTTATATAATGATTTGCGACACAATTAGTAGGAGGTGAGAGAGTAGTTAGAAAGTCATAAAATTTCAAATGAAACAAAACCGTTGATCGTTATGTAATCTGCATATACTGAATGCTCTTATACATTCAGTATTATGCATATGAGTAAATCATTTCATAAATGTTATTTGAAACTTTGGAAGTCTCTTTTATTTTCTGTTAAAAATTTTAAAGTAATGAATAAAAGTTTGGGTTCAGATGAAAGTGATGCCCTTCATATCTTGGAATGAATAAGTGGATTATGATAACCCTAGTTACCTACATAAAAACTATTTGTGTTATTGTGCTGTACCTCCCCTTGAAGTTTCTAAGTGGAATTCCAGAAGACCCTGTTAACTATGATCACACTTTTTTAAAATTTTAAATAGTATACTTACTATCATTTTTAATGTATAACTGCTACAGCACATTCCTTTTACATGAAGCTTTATACAGGATACCTCCTAATAGAACAAGAAATACATTACAATAACTTTTTTAAAACAAGACATTAATTTGCACTTCATATCATTCTCATTATGAACAATCAAAACGAAATATTTGGTAAGAAATGTCAATGAAATTTAGACTTAAAATGTATTTATAGTTGTCTTGATATTTCAGATTTTTTTTTTTTAATTATATTTTCATGCTGGGTGCAATATATTTTATTTTCTACTATATATAAAGTTTGAAAATATTTATAATCATCAGTAAGTTGACTATTTTAAAAATACAGGATGTATGTCAAAATATCTTCTACCTTTAATATGGTAACTATATAATAAGGACTCTGCAATTACAAAGTAGAAGAAAACTTGTTATTGTAATTGTTGTAATCACTGTTGGCACAGAGTATCTTCCTGGTATGGGTTATACGTAAGCACCATTCTTCTAAAGGTAGGAGAAGAAAAGAATTTTTTTTTCTTTTTTTATCAGTACACATTTATTACAGTACTTACTGGAACCTACTGGAGACATTAGGAAGATACTGGAATTTTAAAATTTCAGATTCTAGAAGTGGAAACACTTTTTTAAACTGATTTCACATTTTAGGTAAATTTTTATACACTTTAGTATGCAACCAATAATTAAAAAAATATTTATTTTCAGTTGAACTGAATTCAGCCATATTCAGACTATGAGCAACATAATATTTTAAAATTGAACTTTTCAAGATATTTGAAATCAAAACTCGAATCAATTTCCTATTTTTTAACTTAAAAGCTGAATAATAATCGTCAAATTATTTACAAATAAATAAATAAATGAAAAAAAGACATTTTAATACCAAATATCTGCAAAAATGAAAGTAGGGACAAATGAAATTTCGTTCAGTCATATTAACAAATCACAGATTACACATTTTTCAGTAAAAGAGTAACAGAAGAATAACATCTTACCATTAACTTATCTTAGTAAAGTGGGTAGGATAAATAAATTCGTGTTTTAAAAGATAGCTAAAGTTATAAACAGGGAGGAGACGCCAATGAAGTGAATGAATCGAATGACTATCACTAAATCATTGATTGGTTAACTGGTTGGTTGTTGGTCGTATGTAAATCATGGAAGAAGGAATTCAAATGCTAGATTCGTGAATTTTCATTAATGCTTTTGATTCTTCTTTTTTTATATAAATAAATGTTTGTATTCTTAATTGAAAAGAACATTTTTCTTAAATGTTAAATTAAATTGTAACACCGGATCATTATACCCGCTGCAACAGATTAATTGATTCGATTCATTATTCATTCCAGTACCTCCTTGTGATTTATTCAATGAATTGGCCACGGGGCGTCTCTATACTTTTGTGAAAACACGGATAAAAAAAATAATATTCAGTGAGTGTCCTCTTTAATTCTAATAACAGCTAATTTTTGAAACATAAACTTATTGACACGTACTCTTTGCAAAAATAAGTTAATGGTAATGTTTGTTTCTTCCGTTACTCTTTACTTAAATTTCTACAATTTGTGATTTCATCCTATTATGCTAACAAAATTTCATGCATTGCAACTTTGATATTTGCTGATATTTAGTCATTTAAAGCATTATTAATATATTTTTTCTGGCAAATAATTTCATTTATCTACTTATTTGGAAGTTGCTTGGTGGGGAACATTGAACAGTGTTTGCTTTACACACAGGCAATGTCTTTGAATTTCGATTAGGAGTTTATTTGAAACGTTTAATTTGAGGAACAGATGCTTTACACTCACGCAAACATATAAACATAAGTTTGGCGACTTTTTGGTTGGCGTGATTTTCAAGCTCGCATCAAACGAATAACTTAATACAATGGCTAGGTTGCCATTAAAGGAAAAAATTCCCTAAATTTGGAAACTTTTTTCCTTTTTATAACCGATTAAAAAAAAAAAGAAACTGTGCGTGAGTGTATGACATCATAGCCTAATTTTAAACCATTGTATTGCTAATAGACTGAATTTGGCAGCATTAGGTTCAATTTAAAATAACTATTTCTTTAATAATTGCGCCAAACAGTAATTGACTGCATAATAAAGTACCTATTGAAAGTTGATAAAATTTTACTTAAAATATTAAAACGGTTTAAGAAAATAGCAAGGGCTTTAAGAATAAGAAAATTTGATTATCCAGTATCTACATAATTTCAGATGAGTTGCCAGAAAGTGTTGTGGCTGCACTGATGCTTATGTATCACCTGTGTAAGGAAAATATACTGTACCAACAATGATGCTAGTAACACTAATTACAATAACCCTTATTTTTTGTTAATATAAGGCAAATGCATGTTTACAAACAAACACTTTTATCAACCAATCTACCTACCTTGTTTTAACTTTAGTGATCGTTGCAGGAATCATCATGGTGTTGTAGATAAATCATATCACAGATGACTTAATCATAGATGATTTATTTGTAGACCATTCAGATTGTGTGGAGTAGGAGACATAAAGAACGTGTATCCCCCAGTAATTTTACCCAAAGTAACGTCAGCTGCCCTTTCCTTGTTTGCAATTAACTCCATAGTTGCCATAAGGCAATTGCATAAATATTTATTTGTAACTGTGTAATAGGATATAGTCATAAATTTCAAGATTCTGGAATTTTTACAATTCAAATAAATACAGAAAATTTATTTAATAAAATGTTATGTGTAGTGCAATGCCGAATTAGCAACCATCATAGTGGATTCTGTGTGAAGTTGCCTGATTTTTCATGGCTTCAATTTTGAGATTTATAAAGAAATTTTAATATATATTACTTGGAACTTGTTTGATTTCCTGTTGTCAATATATATTACTAGTCAATAATCAGTGTTACTTAATTCAGCATGATGCAAGAATATCATATATTATAATATCTTATATCTAATATATTTTGTTACTTTTCTGTTATACAAACACCATGCAAAATAGTGTGTAATGTGTCTGATGACCATTGCAGCTTCGAGATATTAATCCAACTGCCGTTCTCCATTTAATCAGTACTATTTTTTTTACCAGCTGTAAATAAAATTAAGTGCAGCACAATTGTAATTTTGGAGTTTTCAAACCACATTTCTCTTTTTACAGATTTTTCCCTGTCATTGTTTTTCACACTGCATCATCATCATCATATGTTTGTAGATAAAGTCTCACATTATGCCCATTTCTGCACATTTTTTTTTAAATGATAGAATCCTATAAACAATGAAATACTTTACCCCATAAATGTTTTATAAATCTCCAAAATCCTTATCTTTTTTTTTTTCAAAATGTTAGAAATATGAATCAACTTATACATTTCATTACAATATCTCAATATGTTTGTTAATAAAATAAGTAAAATTGAATTACTGAACTCAAATACATGTGATGTTCAGTGCTACAGTTAACTATTGGTTATTATTTGGTAAATGGTTTTATTTACAATTGGCAATTTCAATAATTAATTATAATAGCAAGAAAGTTATAAATATATAAAAAAAACTTTTAAAAGACTTTAAAGTATGTACTGAGGGGAAAGGGGGGTGAATAAAGGAAATATAGAAAACTTTTTGGAAGGGAGGGGGGAATAATGTAGATTGTTATTTAAATATTGCTGGAAAAAAATCACAAATAGAGCAGAAAAAATTAAGAATTTTAAAGATTTTAAATTTTACAAGATGCATTTGGAGGAGAAGGATCTTCATGAGATAAGGTTGGGGGGGCAGGGGGAGAGAAGCAGAGATTTTAAGAGGAGGGGTTAATTTAGATGGTAGGTTGGAGTTATTTATTTTTAATATAGAGTATTTAATAAATCTGAAAATATGTTTAAAATTAAAAAATTATAAAGGTTAAACTATGCGTGTTTGGTACCATAGGGGGGTGCAAAGGGGAAACAGTAATTTTGAGAGGAGTTTAGATGATTGATTATTTATTGTTACAATATAAAGAAAAATATTTAAAAAATGATTTTTAAAATTTTTTGATTTTTTTTAAAGGAGGGGGGGGGGGGGGGGAATTTTTTTTACATTTATTTATTTATTTATCTACGAAAATACGGAAGATTATAATCCCTTTTTAATTTTTAAATTAATGATAAAAACAGGTTTTTATATAATTTTTTAAAAAAATCTGGATTATAAGTCCCCCCTCCCAAATTTAACCCGTTTTGAATTTGAAAGAAAGGGGGCTTACAATCAGGTCTTTATGGTAAGTACCTAATTTCTTTTATGGATATAGTATGTGTATAATTTATTGCATTAGTTTTTCTTGCATTTTGCTAAAAAGATTTCATGGTATTTTTTAGTTAGCCCAACATATGTGATAAATCACCAAATATTTCTTTTATCGGCTTCATCCATATTGTATTCATTTCATTTAAAGTATAAACCTTTCACTAATTTAATTTAAAATACAAATAATAATAATGATGATAATAAACATAAATCAAAATGTTTCATTCCAACATCAAAGAATTGTATCCAATTTATGCATGCGGAAAATAAAAGTTGCTATCTATAAATAAAAGTTTCTACTGATAAAAAAAAGACGTTTTCATGAGATTTGCATTCAGCTAATGTAAAAGTATTGATTTCATACTTTAAGAAAGTATGTCAGCCTAATAACAGAAACAGTGCACCACGACAGCAGGTGCTTTAGATTTATTCTAACAGCTTAAAAAAAAATGTGCTTAAAAAGTTGCCAAAATTTCATTTTTGTCTGTAGATTATTGTATCTTGTTATTTTATTTGCTTTATAAATCCAAAGTTTTTCTTAATTATATGTGTTATTATTACTTATGGTAGCAGGCTTTGTCTGGTATTGTTTTGTTGCTCATAAATTTTGCTTTTCTACAGTTTGACTCAGAAAACTTTGTTATTGAGTATATCAATAAGATATTTGCTAAACAGCAAAAACAGAAAAAGATTTAAATAATTTAAATCCTACAGAATTAATGTTTAGCTCTTAATGTTTCAGTCACAACAAAATGTATAATATGGAAAAAGAAAATTAATGTTGTAATTTTACATTTGATTTTTCTAAAATTCCTTAAGAGTAAAAATCATTATCCTCCCTCTCCCTCCTGCTTACCCCACCCCCAAAAAATAAAATTAAAAAAAAATTAAGAAAAGCTAACAGATATTTCTAAGTGCTAAAATGATAAATGTATGTTAGGTTAAACCATTATATATAAAATATATGTACATTGCATTCATTTAGGTGGGCATAACATCTCATCACACAAGTGATTTATTTTTCCAGAAACCATCGGAAAAATTAGAATTGCTATAACTTTTCGGAGTTTTCTCTGAGAGCAAGTTAATCCTCAAATGTTAAATTGTGTTATAAAATAAGAAAAGGAAGGGAGGGGGTGTATTTTATTAAACACCGGTACCATGCATATTGCATATAGTGTAACTTTATAAAGTTCGGGGTAAATTTTCATCCATTGCATACACTAAGTAAAAAAAATAATTAAAAATCTAAAAGTCTATTCAGAAAATAGCAAAAAGTAACCATTAAAATTTATCATGTTATAAAGGTTAGATTACAAAGTGTTTCTCTCATTTATTTGTTCAACTAGATTCAATTGAACCTCAGACTTTTTTCTATAGATATAAAATATTTTTAAGAATATTATCATCAGGAATCATATTTGAGATTTTAAACAATATTTGAGTAATTAAGTTCTATCTACAACATGAATTATGAAAGGTTATATTTATCTTACAGATGGCCATAATTACTCTAACACTTTAACACTTCACACACACTCTAACACTTTAATTGCTCTAAAGTTTTTTTTTTCGAGAAAATTTTATTTATTAACAATAAATATTTTAAAAAATATTTTAAAGAATATTATCATCAGGAATCATATTTGAGATTTTAAACAATATTTGAGTAATTAAGTTCTATCTACAACATGAATTATGAAAGGTTATATTTATCTTACAAATATAGATTGAGAGACACTTCATTCTTATTATGTCAACTTTCATAAGCTAGTATATTTGGATACAACCCATCATCTTTTTGCTTCCCTTTTGGAACAGCGAAATTCGAGTTTATTCTATCAACGATTACTATCAGAATTTTCAATCTATGTTTTGAGACTTTCATAAAAGTTGGTCTATACATTTAGCTAATATATTACACAGTAATATTATGCACAGTATATTTTGATTGAATTCACGCATGCACAGTGAAACAATATTTAGTAAACCTGCTCATTTTTCATACAATTTTTATTATTTTTTAATTCTGATTGCAGGGTATTGTGTACAATTTTGTTTGTCATATTTTTTGAAAATAACTTGTTTTTATATTAAAAACTGCAAATTATAAGCAAAAAACTTGGTAAAATTTGGGACTGCTTTTATAAAAACCTGAATTTCTCTTCGAGTATACATGCTATCTTCATAAAAATGAACCCAAATTATTACAATAAGCCACTTAATCATAATCTATAGTTTGAATGCTTTTTCAATATTAGTTTTTACAGGGTTATCCAAATGATATTCGTTTTTCTTCAATTTGTTGACGGCCCCTTATGGGGTTTCGGGAAAAAATCTTTGCGGAAATATATAACGTTTATCATGTTGTTTACACGCCTGAAGTTTCAGGATATTTCCTCATGTATCTTTCCAGATATTTAACAAAACGTCAAAAATCGCAAGTGACCGGTCATCATTGGAAATATAGTGTATATCTTCATTTTATTATGTTAGTTTCAGTTTAATTATTTAGAACTAATTCTTTATATTAAATTTAATTTTTATGCCTTATAAAATAGTACATTTTTTTAATTCAAAGGTTGAAGTATCATAGCTGACATTTATTCCAACAGAGCAAAAAATGCTGGGACCAGGACTCGAACCTGGGTACTTTGGCTTGCCATGCACTTCCTGCCAATGCTCTTCCTGCTAAGCTATCCCAACAATATCATGGTTATCATAATTCACTCTTATTTGTTGGACATGTCTGTGAACTGCAGCGCTAATTTTATTTATCCGAGGTATAACTATAGCATTTTTACATGATGAATGTGATACAACACGGAAACTAACTCCTGTATACCATATAATTAGATCATAATGAACAGACCGAAGTTCGAGTCCTGGTCCCAGCATTTATCGCTCTGTTGGAATAAATATGATACTCCAACCTTTGAATATGATTTACCTAGTTGAAAAAACATTCCTGTTTTCATTAGTACCTTTTTGGGGGACAAACATTTAAACAATTAAAAAATAAGTATATTATTTATATGAAATTTTATATATTAAATTATACAAGTACCAGAAAATACCCTTTAGAATTTACCAAAATACCCTTTAAAAAAGGGCAGGGTGCTGCTGGTGAGAAAAGGGCACTTACTGTTAAAGGCTTACTTTTGGTTTTTAAAGTCACTTTTAATATTTAAAAGTCAGGACACTCTTTTGAGTATTTTTTTACTATGAAAGCAAATTTAATACCAAAAGGAGAAAAGACATTTTTTTTTTACTGAGGGTCAAGAAGGGTGCTAATTTTTTTTTATGAGGACAAGGAGGGTGCTATTTTGTAAATCAAAGGGCAGGCAGGGGCAGCACCCTTCTTGAACTGCCTGGGAGAAACTCTTCTACAAGTACTATTAATAGTTTGATTAGTTCATATTTTTAATGTAACAATACTTTTAACTATTTTTTATTATACATTTACAACTTACAATTATTTTCTAAGTAATTTGTTAAACCCAAATCATGTTTTGAGTTTTCAGAGGATGACACAGATTTTTTTTTTTTTTTTCTAGATGCCCATTTTGTGAAAACTAAAAATTATTTTTGTAAAATTTATCATATTTTTCTGAAATTTATTTTGTGAACATTTTGTTATGAAAGATGAAATCCAGCTGCTCAAATTCAAACCAAGCATTTAATGATAATTTCTGATAATGATAAGTCCTTCTGTTAAAGTTTTAATTTCTTGTGAACTTGTTTTCGTTGTAAATTATATATTTTAAAACCTAACAAAATAAAAATAATTAATGGAGAGTATGTTTTTATGGAATAGAATTTTATGAACGGACCAATTTTATTAAGAGGAATTTTGTGAAAAGGTTCTAGATAGGCCTTAATTTTTTCCTGGATCGACCCCTGATTTTATACAGGATATGTGGTTTCTAATGTCTAAAACTGTCAAAAAGATTACCCATGTATCTAACACTAAAAATTATGATAAATTGTAAATTTAATGTTGTAAAAATAGTTTAAAAGAGTTTTTGGACTCAATTTTAGGTTTTTGACAGTCTTTGTCAAAAACTATGTCAAAAAGAGGTTTTTGACATGACGGTTAAAACCGGATAAAACTGTCACACTGTCAAAAACTTGCCAACCCTGAAAGTAAACCTTTAACTGTACAAGAAATCTGCATAAGATCGAGAGCCATATATAAAGAAGCTGGGATCCAACTGGTTATTTTTTATACCACTATTTTCACAATCTTCAGGGCATATTTCTATTGCAAATGCTAGAAAAATTAAATTAAGATTGTTGTTTGAAAATAGCGGCATGGATATGTTAAGAAACTGATGGTACTCCTGTCATTTTTTTGCAACAATTTTGATTCTAATCGTACAATTTTGAGTTTTAAAAGTAAAAATTGTGCTTTTGGTTTTATATCTATATTGTAATAAAAAAAAGTTTTTGCATCTCTGTGGTTGTATTTGATGTTGATGGCCAGGGAATTCTATCACATATAGACATCCTCAATTCTGGTTCTTGGTAGACAAAGACAGGCCTGACTGAATGCATCTGAGGCATGGATTTGGGATTTTTGATTAAATTGTTTGTTATTTTATGTTGAATGTCAGGACTTGATCATTTTGCTCGATCTTTCAAGTTTGTCAACGATTTTGACCCACTTATAAAAGAAATCGAAATTCAATCCTTTTGCCTGATTTAGTAATTTTTTTCCCTCTTTTTGATAAAGTTTATTTGGAATTCTTAGAAGTGATTTCCGAATTTGTTGAATTTTTTTAAAAAACAGAAGTCTTAATTTAGCCAAAAATGAGAAATTTGCTTTTTATCAACAAATTTCTATCTAATACTTTTTTCATTCAATATTTTATTTTATACTCACTACTGTATGGAACAGACTTTGAATTAGAATTGATTAAAAAATATATATGAAATGGTTATTTTAATTAATTATTATTTTTTAAATAACGCCATCTATTTTTTTTTCTGAAACACAACGAAGAAAGGTAGGATAAAGTTCCAGCAGTAGCTTCCTAAGTAAAACTCTTAATCCTCAAAAACCATTACTATCACAATGCTTGTGACCTCACAATCAAATGATCTAGAAGTGAAATTTCTCTCCTCTGAATTATACAGTGTCTACAAAAATCAGTCTAGAAACAAAATGTCTCAATTCAATACTAGTTTTAAGTCATATTTAAAATTATTATTCCATGTCTGGGCTATGCTGGGCAGGTCAGCTTGTAATTAAATAAACACTGATGTTTTATCTTATTTGGCTTTTACAGTAGGGTATTTTCATCTAAAAACACAAAATATATCTTATGTAAAAAATTTTATTTACAAGTTGGCTGAAAAAAAAATTTCTTTGTGTTGTGTACCAATTTTGAAACCTTTTTATTGACATAGTATTTTTTTTAATCAAATTTTTTGTTTGCCATTTTTTTAAAGTGTTATTACAATTGCATACCTGTTTCCTATAAAAACAATCTGCAACAAAACAGTGTTTCATATCTACCATAATCAGTGCCAGATTGAACTGCTCATGTTTTTTTTTGTGTGTGTGTGTGTGTGTGTGTGTTTGTTTGTTTAATGCCAGGGGTAGATCCAGGAAAAATTTGGGGCATATATTTAGGGCCCCTTTATAAAAATCCATTTAATAAAACAGGCTTCATCACAAAATACCTCTTAATAAAACATGCCCTTTCACAAAATACCTCTTAATAAAACATGCCCTTTCACAAAATACCTCTTAATAAAACATGCCCTTTCACCAAATTCCTATTGAGAAAATAGGCTCCTTCACAAAATTCCATTACATCTGGAGGCATGGCAGTGCCTCTGCCAAGTCTAGAAAGCACGGCTGTAAGCATCCTTTTCTGGAAGCAACTCTGGGCACTTTTAACCCCCCCCCCATATCTCCATGCTGGAGTATCCCAAAATTTTGAAACTTCTTTTTTTCTAGAGTATTTGGCACACAGGACCAAAATTTAAAATTACAACTTTCAATGTTTTCTAGTTGAGACGATATATGAACTCAAACATTCGATTTTTTGTCACTCACTCATTCGTTCATGCGTCATCAAAAAGATTAGGTAGATCCCGTAGCCCTAGAAACTTGACATTTGGAAAAAAGGTAGTGTTTAGGATAGAAAGAAAGGAAAAATTATAAAATCTGGAAAATTCGAAAAAAAAAACATTCGAAAATTCAACAAATTCCTTGAAAATTGAAAATAATATGATCTTGTAGTCTTAAAAACTTAAAGAGTTGGTGTGAAGGTAGTGTTTAGCATCCACAAAAAAAAACTAAAAAATACCAAAAAAAACGAAAGCAAAATTGAAAAAATCGAAAAATTTCAAATAATTCGATTTTGTTGCGCTACAAACTTGGAATTCGGAATAAAGGTAGTATTTAAAATGGAAAGTAAGGAAAAATTAAAAAACCCGGACAATTCGAAAAAACAGTTCAAAAATTCAAAAAATTCGAAAAAAATTGAAAAAATTAAAATAATTTGATCTTTTAGCCTTAGAAACTTAAAATTAGCGGTACAGATAGTGTTTAGGATTCAGAATAAGTTAAAATGAAACAATAAATAGTGAAAATGATAGGTACGAAAAATTTCAAATAATCCGATTTTTTTGCGCTAGAAACTTGGAATTCGGAATAAAGGTAGTATTTAGGATGCAAAATAAGGAAAAATTAAAAAATCTGGAAAATGAAAAAAAAATTGAAAAATTCGAAAAAAATTGAAAAAATTAAAATAATTTGATCTTTTAGCCTTAGAAACTTAAAATTCTTGGTAAAGACTGAAGGAAGAGTTTGTTCAAATGCGAAAATGTCTCAAGAAGATTAAAAAAGGATAAGATAAAATTCTCTTACCTTTTCTGAAGGTGCATCTCACTTCTACGAGTAATCCAGTTGAAGGTAATCCAGGTATTAAGAAAACGATCGCACAGAACACATAACGTTTTTGCTAAAAAAACTAATTTGTTTGGATTAGATGAGTCAGAGTAAATAGACTGGTTGTTCCATTTAAGATACTAAAATTGAACACAAAACATTACATATAATTTACAGCTTACATTTAAACATTAATAGCGGTTATTTAACATTATAATGGAGCTAGCATCTGCTCCTGTTTACGCTTTACATTTTGATAGTTACATTTTGATAGAGGACTGAAGAAATTAAACTCATAATAAAGAGAGTTCACAGTTTATCATTACATCATTGGAAATTACGCATACATCAGTGGAAATTACACATTGCAAGGTTTCAGCGTAAGAACGTAATTGGAATAATAAAGTTTTATTTGCAGCTATAATTATTGTTCTAATGTATTTAATCTATTTCATATAATAATAGTTTATCAATTTAGAAGAGCTTTTGAACATTTATTTGAAGTTGAGTGGTCATAAATACCACTTTGCAATTAATTATGCATTGAAAGAAATGTTGAAGCTATTTCTTTTCTTTATCAAGTTCTTTCCTACTTTCCCCTTTGCAAGAAGAATGAAAGAGTGGTTTTTCTGTAAATAAATTTCTCGGATGAGGTTAATATTTATAACAAAGATAGTGTTCAAGATTTAGGATAAGTTAAAATAAAAATGCAATAAAATTTGAAAATAATTTAAAAAAATCGGAAAAATCAAAAAATAAGGAAAATGTGAAAATAATTCGATTTCATAGCGCTAGAAACTTGAAATTTGGAATAAAGGTAATATTTAAGATACTAAATAAGGAAACATTAAAAAATATGGATAATTCGAAAAAAATTTAAAAATTTAAAAAATAAAATTAAAAAAAAAGAAAGAAAAAGTGAAAAATTGAAAATAATATGATCTCGTAGTCTTAGAAACTGAAAATTTGGTGTAAAGGTATTTAGGATTCAGAAAAAGGAAATATTAAAAACAAAAAAAATCGAAAATAAAATAAAAAAATCGATTAAAAAACGACAATTTGAAAATAATTCGATTTTGTAGAGCTAAAAGCTTAAAATTTGGAAGGTAGTATTTAGGATACAAAAAAATAAAAAATCTGTAAAATTCGAAAAAAAAAATTCGAAAAATTGAAAAAAAATCGATTTTGTAGCTTTAGAACTTAAAATTCGGCGTAAACTTATTGTTTAGGATACAGAAAAAGGAAAAATTAAAACACAATAAATTCGAAAATAGAATAAAAAACTCGAAAAAGATCAGAAATTTCAAAATAATTCGATTTTGTAACGCTAGAAACTTGAAATTTGTAATAAAGGATACAAAATAAGAAAAAATTAAAAAATCCTGAAAAATATAAAAAAAATTCGAAAAAATCAAAAATTTAAAATAATTTTATCTTCTAGTCTTGGAAACTTAAAACTTGGTGTAAAGGTAGTATTTATTATTTAATAAAAGGAACAATTAAAAAATTCGAAAATAAAATAGAAAGTTCGAAAATAATTTGATTTTGTACTGCTAGAAACATTAGTTTTAAGATAATTGTCCTATTAGCTAGTACACCGCCCCTAATTGTTTTATGTTATTTTCCCCGGATTATGTTTTCTTTTCTTTTGTTTACGAATTTCGTTATAGAAAGTTCCGCTGTAGACTGGCTATGTTATAGGCGATTTCTTTATAGACAGGTTTGTTTTCTTTCACAGGTTATACTCTATTTACTTCGCATATGAAATATAGATTGTTAAATGATGCTAGCCCCACAAATATTTTCACAGCTCCCCCTATCCTCCGACATTACTGGCTAATTATGGCTTGATAGTTCTTTCTAAATAAAATCATGGTGTCTCTAAGATTCACTTGATTTATCTCTAAATTGAACCTAAATGATCCTAAGAAGACGGATCAAAGAATTACTATATTGGCATGACAATCAGGTAAGTTTGAATTAAAATCGAAAAATCAATAAATTTATAAAAAGTCGAAAATTTGAAAATAATTCGATTTTGTAGTCCTAGAAGCTTGGCATTTGGCAGAAAGGTAGGGTTTAGTATACAAAGTAAAGAAAAAATTAAAAATCCGTAAATGAAAAAAAAAAGACTTTAAAAGGAAATTTTAATTTTGGCTTTCTTTTTATACTAAAAAGTTCTTTTATGCTAAATATCAAGTATCTACGACTGCGAGTAATATCTCAGATGGATAGCACCTATCCTGGAAGCAATTGAGAGTACTTTTGACACTCCCCCTCCCATAACTTAGTGCTTGCCTAGGAACCTGAAATTTCTTTTTATCTACAGTACTTTACAAACGAAACTAAAGCTTAAAATTTTTGATACCTGTAAATAATAGGGACAGAGTGTGGGCTTAGCGAAAATCAGTGGATGATCTCCAAAAAGAACCCAAAATCAAGAAAAGGAGAATTACTTACAAAAAGAAGTAAAATCTCATCAAAAACGTCACCTGTAAAAAATGCATCCAAGTCTCGTTACTCTTTTTCCATAAAAAGTTCTGAGATCGTGTAAAGCCAAGTTTAGCTATCTTATTAACTCTGAAATTTTCATTCACAAATCACTCCTAGTTCTACATCTTTAGTTAAATATTATTTTGTGACTTGGCAATTACGTAGCACGACAATGTGAGGTATATAATTAGTCTTAATCAAATAATACCATGCAATCCCATAACATATTAAGGTGTAATAACTTCCCTGTGCATATATAATTAGCCTTAATCATATTATCGCATCCCATCCCATAACATAGTAGTAAGGTGTAAAAACTTCCCTGTGCTACGTAATTGCCAAGTCACAAAATAATATTTAACTGAAAATGTAGAGACTAGGAGTGATTTGTGAATGAAAATTTCAGAGTTAGTAAGATAGCTAAACTTGGCTTTACACGATCTCGGAGCTTTTTACGGAAAAAGAGTCATGAGACTTGGCTGCATTTTTTACAGGTGATGTTTTTGATGAGATAGAAACATACTCTCCATTAATTTTTTTTATGTTGTTAGGTTTTAAAATGTGTAATTTGCAATTTGCAAAGAAAACAAATTCACCAGATAGGAAAGTTTTAGCTGAAGTATTTGGTATGAATTTGAATAGCTTGATTTCATCTTTCATAACAATTGCTATTTTTCACAAAAATATAATAAATTTCACAAAAATATGATAATTTTCACAAAACTAACTTTTACTTTTCAGAAAAATGGGCCCTAAGAAAAGAAATCTGCACCGACCCTTGAATGCATGCATGTAAAAATTTTTCATTTTTAACTTTATGAATCGCAATTAGTTCATTTTTTTTAATCCTCCTTAATTTTAAGAATTTTTTCTATGTAATCAGTCCTATCAACTGCAAATGGAAATTGAAGATGAATAACCTTTTCACGAAGATAAAGACATTGACAAGAACTTTAAGATGAACTATCAAGATCCTGCTAGTGTTCAGATGACAGTGTAGTTAAAGTCGAACTCTGTATTATTTAACAATCATTTTGGTATTTCTGATGGTGCAACTACCTTGATTCTATTAGACAGTTTAGAAGATATTGGTCGAAATATTGATTCTGATTCATCTTATGTAGATAGAAGAAAGCAAAAAAAAGGGGGGTGGGCGGGCAAAGGATCTATGAGTAACACAGTACATTTTCATTTTACTTTCATCTGACAACTAGAAATAACCTGATTTTTCCTCATAAATATTGTTATCTTGCATTGTTTTAAATACTGATGCTTTTGGCATAAATTTCTAGAGTTAAATTATACATATTTTGGAAATAACGTTGAATCATATTTTCATGCTTGAGAAGTGTTGACCATTTCTTCCTATTTTGAACTAGAGCAGATTTCAGAGTGAAAGCCTTAAAGTTCATTAATAAACGGGCAATTTATTTGGATTCATTCTTATATTTGACACTAATTGATGATATTGTCCGTGCTCTAGCTCTTGGAAATATGCTCGAATTGCCATGTACTTTTATATGTTAATGAGGTTTACTATAGAATGTTCATTATTGAAAATAGAGTGTGTAGCATTTTTAGTTTTACAAGAACACCCAAATGAATTTTCGTAATTTAAAACATGAAATCATTTAAAATGAATCACAATTTATTACGCATTACTAAAATAGGTTTAAAATGAAATAAAGATTTGAAAACATTAAAAACCTTCTATAGATGTTAAAATTTTCATCAGAGTCCCGAGCACTTTCAACCAGAACAATGCCATCATCAAGAGGGTGAAAATGAGAAAAAAATTCTGTAACTTCTGGAATGTATGCTGGTTAAATACCAGAAGGTAAAACCAAATATGAAAAAACGAGAGGGGGGTGTTTGAGTCTATTGTGCTAGGTGGGTTATTCCAATCCAAATACACCACTGATACCGAGTAGATTACACCAGATTTTTGGTATATTGTATGATAACATATCATTAGAGGATTTCGTACCCTTGTCATTATTTCTGCAGAATCTCTCAGTATACATGTACTATAATCATTCATTTGTGCTATAATTTTTACTTTGCTGAAATATATATCAATTTCTGTTTTTAAATTTAAATGAGATAATGCTGTATCTGGTTTTCCTCTCGCTATGTCTGTCATATGCTCTTTTTTTCTGTCTTGTAATTCCCTTGTTGTCATTCCTGTGTATATAAATATTTCATTTTTATTTTTACGTTTAAATGGAATGATGTAAATTCCTGCTTTTTCATGCACATCTATGGAATATATATTCCTGCAGACCAGATTTTGTAATTTAGCTGGAGTTTTAGCAATTAATGCACAGAAAAAGCATTTTATTCTTGGCCATCAATTTCCTGCTATTAAATTATTTTATTAATAAATCTTTCAAAGTATCCATTCTCGGTTGCAATTTCTCTAATCCTGGTTAAATCTGTGTTTATATAATTCTTTGAACATACATTAAATGCCCTTCCAACATAAAAACTATATGCTCTTTTCTTATAATTAAATGGTACTTCACTGCTATTGGCTATTTTATTATTTGATTGACATGGTTTTCTGTAAATATTTCTGTCTATGCATTAAGTTATTCCTAATTAGTTCAACATCCAGAAAGAGGAATGATGCATTTTTCTCTATTTCCAAGGTGAATTGTATTCTGTTGTTTATATTATTAGCGTGTTTTAAGAAATTTTTCAAATTTCAGATTCAATGCTTCCAGATTCTAAGTAAATTGTCGACGTATCGGATGCATAAATCAGGTTTTAAATGGGAGGTTAGCTTTATTTCAGCCAATAAACCGGAGATGGGGGAGGGGCGATAGAAACTCCTTCTGTTTGCTTATAATAATTTCTGTTAAAAATGAAAACGTTGTTATTGGTAAGTAAATGTAAGAAGGAGATAAGAGTATTTTTAATGTTGTCGTCATACACTGGGTTACTGTTGATATGATTTTCAATAATATTTCTAACTTCTTGTACATTGATTCAGGAGTATAATAACTTATCATCAATTTTAAAATCTTCGATTTGTTTGATTAGTTTTGTAGTAGAGTTGATTGTATATTTTGTAAGCGGTAACTTTAAGTCAGGGTTGTTTGGTTTAAACCACGCTGGTATAAACTTAAATGGTTTAAAAAAAAACAAACTTGGTTTTTTTTTAAACTGCAAAACTAACAAAGAAAAAGTTTTATTTATTTATTTTTATTTTTTAAAATGTGATGAAAAGTATTTAGATTAGATAGACTAATTTGAATTCTGATGCAGTGAAACATGCTTATTGCATAATAAAATGAGATGATACAACTCAGACTCTGATGCAAGATGTCTGGTGTCATGTCAGGTATCTCCTTATTGATTGATTGTTGGCTGACTGGTTGATTCCATCTATAAAATAAAAAGCAAAATTGTGCTACAATGTTAAAATATGAAACTGTATGTTTTGGATTTAATGGACAGTCAAATGTACATAATGAATTAGTGATGATATGTGTAACTGCTACAACCAAGATAGGTAATGTGTACTTTGATACAATCGCTACTAGTGAAAAAGCTCATATACCTGGAAATTTGATTTAAAAAAAAATGGTTATTGCTAGTATCAAAAAATGTAAATTGGAGTTGCAGTGCTTCATCCGATCAATTGTTACAGATAATGTCCCAAAATTACAACATTTATTAAGCACAAATTAACATTTAAATTTTATAATATATGGCTGCTCAGCACATGTGTTAAATTTATTATTCAATGACATTCAAAATCAATGTCCTATATAATCACTTTAAAAATGCATTATACATGTCATATGCAAATGTTTTGAAATTAGTTATCCTTTCCAGAACAAGATGGAATTCAATGAAAGATATACTCGAAGTTTACATTAAAAGATGGGCCACTTTACTAAACATTCACAAAGAAAACAGACAGAAAACCAACAGAAACATTAAAAATCTTGTGTTCAATTTTGTTTTGAAAAGAAACATTGAAGAAATGTTTGAACAACTAGAACCAATTGCAAATACCCTAGACAAAATTCAAGATAATTGCAGCATTGCTAAGGCTGTGTATATCTGGAAAGATCTCAAAAAAAAAAAGGAAAGGAAGAAGAACGAGAGAAAAAAAGTAGTGATGAAGCACCTCCATAATTGAAATAAAATGGCTTTAAGGCCTATGCATTTTCTTGCATATATGCTGCATCCAAAACAAAAAGAAGGTTTAGAGTTATCTCAACAAGAACAAAAATATGCTTTTGAGTTTTCAAAGCAAAGGTATCCAATAAATTCACTCATACTATTGATTAAATTTAATGCAAAGAGTTTACCTTTCCAGGAACGCGTCTTTGAATCTAGTATTGTAAATACTGTAACAGCACACGGATGGTGTAAAAGTCAAGAAAAATAATTATAAATTTAATGGCAAATTTTTTTGTGAAATTGAACAACTTTTAACAGAAAAGGCATCTTCTGCCGGTGTAGAGAGAATATTTTCAAAATTTGGACTTGTTCAAGCTAAACTGCAAAATAGATTAGGACTTGAAAAAACGTCAAAACTTGTGTTTTTCTATAATAAAGTTTGTAACAAAAATGTAAATATTCACATGTTGTAATATTAAAAATTTTCTATAATAGGGATTGATTGTTTAGGTATATAAGTGATCACACGTTTTATTGTTTATTATATGTAAAAATATTAAAATAATATAAAAATATTGTAATGCTTAAATAAAAATAGTAAACATTATATTATTAAATTTTAACAAAATAACTTAAAGTAATTTTTGTTTAATGCTTGACTTCAAATATTGGAAAATAAGAATGTTCAGGGTTCTTCTAAAAGATAAAATCATTTAAACCAAAAAAACCTGGTTTAAACCAAAAAAACCAGGTTTACACCAAAAAAACCTGGTTTTGTGGGGTTTTTTGAAAAAAAACCCGGTTTTTTTACAACCCTGATTTAAGTAGTGATACAAATGCTTTCTCGATTGTACAGGTTGGTGCTGAACATTTTGATACAATAGGTCTCAGAGGAAAATCCTATTAAGTGTGTGAGTGTGTGTGTGTGGGAGGGGGTTTGCAAATCTGGTCTAGAAGAATATAGATCCCATAGCATGCATGAAAAAACAGGAATATATATGATCCCCTTTAAACATAAAAATGAAATTATTATTTTTTTTTTTTACTAGATAGTACACATCAAGATTTGATGGTAAATAACTTGAAAGCTTCTTTAGAAATATGCTTTTATTTTTAATTATCTGCTTTTAAATAAAGTATTGAAAATTTTATAAATTGTTATATTGTGTAAGCGTCATTAGATATAAGACGATAGATTGTGTTGTCAGTTCAGCCTACTCAACTAATGAATCAAAATAATTTTAAGCTTGTAATTTATATCCTATTATACTTGAATTAATTTAGCAAGAATTTAACTAAAAGAATTAATTGAATGATTTTTTTTACTTACTACTGTCTCTTTTTTTTTAAAATATCAATATTTAGTATTTTCTAATTTTTTTAAGCTATACAACCTTTAAATTTTTCCATATTTTTTTTTTTATCAGCCTGATTCTAAAACCCAGTTAAACCAAGGATATCAAAGTGATTTCTTTTACAATTCTTATATGGATATTTTTGTTTCTTTCTTTTTTTTAAGGAGAATAATCATATACTTTATAGAAATATATGTTTTTGATAATGATCATACAATATATAGATAAAAGCTTAGATCACTTTATTTAATCAATAACTGCATGCAAAATCTTTTATTTTAAATATTTATAATATAAAATAAGTTTTAAAAAAATATTGTCGGTTGTTACATTTTATTTACCACAGTCCGAATATTTTGAAAAATTAACAATATTTAGTTTTTCTGATTTATTTATTTATTTATTTTTCAACTGTACCACCTTTAAAATGTTTCATTAAATTATTTTTTATTAGTCTGATTCTAAAACCCTGAATTTAAACTTTACTGTTTGCAGCTAAAGATTTATAATACAGGTTTTTTCATTACTTTAATTTTTATTTTACATTTTCACACATTGTTTAGTTGTTAAATCATGGATATCAAGATAATTTAGAGTTTTTGTATGAATATTTTTCCTTCTTTTTTTCTCTCCTTTTATTTTTCCTTTTTATAAAAAATAATCACATACTTATCTCATTATATATATGACATCTTAATAATGATCATACCAAATATTTATAATAAAAATTGTAGACCAGTTCAATTTATTTAATTGATAATTACATGCACGATCTTTCAATTTAAATACTTTTAATATAAATTTAGTAATTAAAACAAAATATTCTTGGGTTTTATTTATTCTTAATTATAAAGCATTCGAATAAAAAAAATACAAATTATATAACTTTTCCTCCTGAATTAAATATGGCATTATTAAAAGGAATTATTGCCAATAAAATAAGAAAAATTATTTTGTCCGGAGTGGTTATTGAACCGACACGATGATGGGAACAGAAAAACACTGTGACTTATACCACTCGGCGACCCTTTTCTCGTTCGAGTGTACTCTAAAACTGGTTAGGTTCTAGATTTAATTTTACACATGAGCAAATGGGTCATGTTCATGTGAAAATTGGAATTTGATGAAAATCCCTTTTTGTTTTAATATATAAGATTATTTAATCTTTAATTAGGCATTTTTAATTAACATTTTTAATTAGAGTACCACTTGATTAAATGTATATGAATATGTTTCTGTAAATTTTCGTAATCATTATAAATTTTTTATTACTGTATTTTTTATATTATTATTATTTATTAACAATTACTTGTAATTATTTTTCATATCTAGTACTAAATATGTGTGGTTTTAAGTAGATTGCAGTTCCAATATTGCTACTGTTATTCATTATTTGAATATTAAAATCAGGACATATGTCTCTATCCCTGGACCACTTTAAATTTTACTTTTTGTAAATTCTTAGGAGAGTAGAATCATAAGAGACGGTAGTCTCTTGAGTGACGCAGCGAAAAACCGAAAACCGTAAGCCCAAAACCAAAGATTCCGCCACTCTCATATATACAGCTAGCAGGACATCAAAGGAAAATCGAAACGCCGACATTTAATATCTCAGTAAATATGAGGCATACCGTTTCGATTTTTTCACATTAGTCTTATATCTATGGCCTAACTCTATCATGAAATTTATAGATTTCTACATGCAGTAGATTTTGAGATCTGGAAACCAATTTTTAAGCGAAAATGGAAAATGTAATGGTGTAATGGGCACAGAGTTGTAATCTCGAAAATGGATCGAACGATTTTTTTAAAATTAATATATTATATTAATCAGTTTTAGATGAAGCGTTTAAGATATTGCGCTAACGTAGGAAAACTCTTGTTTTCAATATAATCCACTTTTAAAATCGGACTATTTTCTTATGCTTTTTCTGGTAGACTAACATTACAGATCTTCAGCCTTTTCACTGCTTTTCATTACTGCGCAATAAGGAAGCTCTTGCCTATTACGGTTACAGTTAAACGTTGAAGCATATCCATATCGCTGAAAAACTATTTAGATTCTTTTTTTTTAATACGAAAACAGTGTTTAATGCAATTTTTAATATGTAATATATATGTATTAAATTAAATTATTGTTTGTATATTTTTCTTTTTTGTTATAATAAAGAATTTCTTATTTCAAAATCTTCATTAAGTCGAAAAATATTTAGATTCCTTGATTAAAACATTGAAATATTTTATAATTATATATATACAATTTAATTATTATTTATATATTTAATTTGTCATTTTTTAAAGGAAAAAAAATATTCAGATTTTTTTTTATCAGTTAATTTGAAACAGACTCTAATCAACGAATCAATCATCTGTTTGTTTTGAGTCGCGAATGTTGTTTAGGAATAACACTCATATGAGGTATTTTACTATTTATTTATTGTTTGTTTACTTATTTTGATTAGATTGTCCTTTTAGAAATTGTCTTTTGATTTAGTGGCGTAAATGGTGAGATAATTGTCAATAGTATTACCTGTTTTATCGTTAAAAATAATATAAGGAAATTGCATTATGGCCAGTGAATCTTTTAAAGAAGTCTTTTAAAAATCAGATGACGATAGAAGATTGGTTTTTTACTTGTTAGCTATATTTTCCAACTCTCCAAATCAAACTTTCCCATCATTCACCTCACACAAATTTAATAACTAAAACTTTTTATTTCAGTGTGATTGAAATACGTTTAATTGTGATGAAACTTTGGTATATTATATAGGGAATTTATATAACGTAAGTTTTCACTTTTATGTATATAAAATTAGATACGATGTTTTCATTATGAAATACAATGTTTCTAATTTATGTTATGGCTTACTTTAACATTTTTTTTATTGACTAAGCCTATCATTAATATAGGGGAGACCGGTACACAGTGAACCTATGGACACAGTGGACCACCCCCTAATATTTTATTTATTTAATTTTTTTTAAGCTTCTCTTCTATCCTAATAGACAACAGCACTGCAATGATTATTTATAGCCTTCAGAAAGTATGTTTAGCTCAGATTGAACTATTTTATCCTGCTTTGTTGTTTTGAGCTTCTAAAAGTAAAATTTTTCATCATCATATTTTTATTTTTTTAGTAATTAAAGGTTGTAGATAAATAAAATAAAACAGCTTTTTTGAAAAGCTAAGATACTTGTTTTTATTTTACTTTAAAGTTATTATGTTTAAAAGAAAGCTATAAACAATATTAATATGATTATTTATTGAACTTCAACATGGGGTACAGTGGACCACCCACTCCTGGGGCACAGTGGTCCACAATCCACTCTGCTCCTCTAATGCAGAATGTTCAAAATATGTAATAATTGTTTTCTATAAAGAAAGATTGTTTTAAAGTAGAATTAACTGTAAAATAAAGTAAACAAATAAAAATAACAATTTTTTTTTAACATAGTAAGAAATATTTTGTTTTGTATTTACTGCCTTTGATAAATATAACTGTAGTCTAATTGTTGATGATTCTATTCAAGTAAGATTCATGAGATGCAAATTGAATGGAAATCAGTTTATTTCTCCCGAAACTGTAGATGAATCTGCTGTTGATGTCAATGATTTCATAATGTTGTTCGCAGACCCAAAATTATTTCTTGAAAATTCCAGGCTCAATCTTACTGATAAGTATTTTGGAATTTCATTTGCAAATTTTATTGTGAGCTGATTTTTTTTGTACTTAAGTAATAACTTCAACTAAATTGCAATTGTTCCTGTATTAATCTGTTATTATTTTCAAAATATAATTAATTTTTTGTTTTTGTTTCAAAATTTATATTACTATGTTATTTTGCGAATGAAGAGGCAACAAAAATAATTAGATTAATGAAAAATAGATTTATATTATATTTTAGATAATACCTAATAGTCGTCCACTGTACCCTGGTGGGTGGACCAGTGTATATATATATATATTTTTAATGTATTGAAAACTATGTTGTGAGAAAATTATGATGGATGTAAGAAGGTTTAAGGAATATTCAAAAATATTTTCATACAGATTGGTCAGTCTGTTAAAGAGAAAAAAAAATTTAACTGAAAAAGTGGTCCACTGTGTACCGGTCTCCCCTACCCGATTACATGAGATTTTGTTATTTGTATTGATATGTTTGTGTTTATGTATTTTATCAAGATTATATTTCAGCTATTTTTAAGTAAGTTTTTTAAGATACTATATAGCAATGTTAAAATGTTGGCTATACTTTATTAGCTTATGTTAAAGATTGGTCAGAAAAAAAAGGTTGGCGAGATTAAAAAAATTTGTCGATCAGCTAGTGCTCGACTAACATAACAACAGGGCTGCTGGGATGGAATTTAATTTTTAAAAAGGACACATTTTGAACCGGTTTGTTTACAGTCCCATATAAAATAGTAGAATTTTGTGATAATTTCCCAAATGACTGGCGAATTTTGCATTTTTTGTAAAAAAAAAAATATTTAGATGTAATTTTAAACAAAATCTCTTTTCATTTCTTTAATTTGCAAATATTTTAAGTTTTCTTATTTAAAATACTGTGATTAAATGTCCAATGTACGATTTCCCTTAGTTGAAAATTGTTATGACAGAATTTACACAGAATTTACACAACTGCAAAAATAATTGATTACTACAACAATGCATTTTCAGGGTTTTTTTCCAATAAAATTAGCTATACAACAGAGGAAAGTTAACTTCATACTATATTTACAATGCAGTAATTTGGAGAGTTGCAAAATATAGCTAACAAGTAAAACACAAATCTTCTTTAGTCTGCGGGTTTTAAAATACTTCCTAAATATTCACTCGACACGATGCAATTTCCTTACCTTGTATCATTTTTATCGATAAAACAGGTAATTGACAATCATCTCACCATTTAAGTAACAATCTAAAGTCAATTTCTAAAAGGACAAGAAAATCAAATCAAAATAAGTAAACAAACAATAAATAAATAATAAAATACCTAATATGAGTCT
Organism: Maratus michaelseni; assembly: GCA_963931845.1. Taxonomy (NCBI): domain Eukaryota; kingdom Metazoa; phylum Arthropoda; class Arachnida; order Araneae; family Salticidae; genus Maratus; species Maratus michaelseni. Next base: position 333,827,111 of record OZ007595.1, on the reverse strand, counting down.
TATTCTTGTAAACAAGAATTTGCATTGCAATCACCGCTCATGAATACATGACACAAGCGATAGGTTAATTTATTGTTAATTGATAGTAGAGGTGCCCAATCTTTTTAGGCGAAGGGCCACTTAAAAGATTCTTAGGTTGTCGAGGACCACCATCAGTAGCACAGAGAGAATTTTGTTTCGAGGAGATGTTGGGTAGGGGGGTGGGGATAATTAGCATTATCCATACATACAGCACTGTTCGGTTGCAAATTTGGAAGAATGCACCCACTAGATGGATTTGTGATTTTTATGCGGCTACTTGACAAAATTGTGATTTTTATGTACCCGTTCTAAAAAATTCATGATTTTTATGTATAGGTTCAACTTTTATGTATAGGTTTCAACTTTTTTACTCAGTGACCACTGACCAGTACATGGATTTTTTTACTCCTGTTTTTCAGCAATGACCAATAACAAATTTACAAATACTTGATAAAAAATTTAAGAAATTTGTCAAACGATTGTGGAATAAATGGCGAAATTTGTCAAATAGTGTTGGGAAAGAAATCGCGACATTCGTCAAATGGTCTCGGGAAAGAAATCAGGCATTGCAGGAAAAAAATTAATTATGTCTAACTGTCGTGAAAAAATTAGAGAAATTCGTCAAATACGTTCGGGGGGGAAAAATCACAAAATTCATCAAATGATCTCGGGAGAAAAATAGTGAAATTTGTCTAATAATCGCGGAACAGAATTGCAAAATTCGTCGAATAGCAGTGGAAAAAAAGTGCACAATTTGTTCCTTCATGGAAAAAGTCGTGAAATTCATTAATCAATAGTCGATAAATCACGAAATTCATCAATCGATAGCAGAAAAATCACAAAATTCATTGATAGTGGAAAAATCACAAAATTCATCAACTGGTTTCAGGGGAAAATTTTTTCGAATATCGTCGAATGGCTTCGAGAAGAAAAAAAGTCACAATCCGTCAAATAATTTCGGGGAAAAAAGCGTGAAATTCGCCAAATGGTTTCGAAATTTGTCGAGCGACAGCGGGGAAAAAATCTTTTTCCATTCAATCATCGCAATTGGGACTATTAAGTTTGACCAGTGGTGGCAGTAAAGTCAGTCGCCAAATTTTCAGTATTACTCGCCGATTGGCGAATGGCAATTTTGTCCTATATTTTTACATGCCTGATCGATGAAATTCAAGATTTTTACGCACCCGATTGATGACTTTCTTGATTTTTATGGATCCGTTTGACGAAATTCATGATTTTTATGCATGCGTTCAACAAAATTTATGATTTTCCTTCTCCTGATCCACAAAATTCATGTTTTTACTGTGCCTGATTGACAAAATTCGTGATTTTCAACTGATATGCTTTCCATCGGCCATTTAATGAAATTCACAATTTTTCTTCTCTAGACAACGGCAAAATTTTCATTTTTTTTTTTAACCGTTTGTTGAAATTTACAATTTTTTCACAAACATTCGATGGAATTCTTGATTTTTCCATGCCCAATATATGAAATTTGCGATTTTCCATGCCTATCGACAAAATTCATAATTTTGCAGAACCGATAGACAAAATTCATAATGTTTTCCCACAATCTATGGACAATTTGCAAATTTTTTCCACGACTGTTCGTTGAAATTCGCGATCTTTCCATGCCATTCGATGAAATTCATTGCTCGATCCATGAAATTTGCGATTTTAAGTGCCTTATCGACAAAATTTGCAGGTTTTTTCAACTGATTTACAAAATTCAAGATTTTGAGTGATTGACGAAATTTACAACTCCAGAATTACCGATTTTGGCATCTCTGGTTTCTGTTGACCGATTATTGAAATTTGCGTTTATTTTTCTAGCGACAAAATGGCGAAATTTATGATTTTTCCATGCCCATTCGACAAAATTTGCATCCAGTCGATGCAATTCATAATTTTATGCACCTGATCGATGAAATTCATATTTTCCTACGATCTATGGACAAAATTTGCACATTTTTCTCACGAATTATTAAGGAAATTCGAAATTTTTGGATAGGTTGGCATGTATGGTCTCTGCGGGCCACCAGTTACCCATCACGGGCCACAGGTTGTGCATTCCTAATCGTGATGCAGTTTAGCTCATTCGACTCGACCTCAATAGAACTTACTGATTTTAGTTTCACCACCAGGGGCAGTTATGTTCATATAGAACAGAGTGCGCCCCTGGCAGTGGAAGGGGAAATTAATGGATTTTGGAACTAACTCGAGTTCTATGGGTCCCATCACAACATGGTTTGATTCATTCAATTTGACATTGACAGGATATATCAATTTTAGTTTCAAGTTTGACCACCAGGGGGTGCATTCCTATCTCAGGTTCTATGGCCCCGATCATGACAAGGTATGGCTCACTCAACTCGAAATTGACAGCCTCAACAATTTCAGCTGTTTGTACAGAACAGAGTGCGCCCCCTGGTGGTGGAACATGGAACTAACAGATTTTGCAGCTAACTTGAGTTCTATGGGTCCCATCACAATGCAGTTTGATTCATTTGACTCGACATCGACAGGATATATCGATTTTAGTTACAAGTTTCACCACTAGGGGACGCTATCCTATCTCGTGTTCTATGGGCCCGATTACGATGAGGTATTGCTCATTCGACTTGAAATCGGCAGCCTGAAAGATTTCAGCTATGTTTGTATAGAACAGAGTGCGCCCCCTGGTGGTGGAAGATGGAACTAACGGATTTTGCTGCTAACTCGAGTTCTATGGGTCCCATCACAATGCAGTTTGATTCATTCGACTCGACATCGACAGGATATATAGATTTTAGTTACAAGTTTCACCACCAGGGGCGCTTTCCTATCTTGTGTTCTATGGGCTTGATCACGACAAGGTATGGCTCATTCGACTTGAAATCGACAGCCTGAAAGATTTCAGCTGTTTGTATAGAACAGAGTGCGCCCCCTGGCGGTGGAAGATGGAACTAACGGATTTTGCTGCTAACTCGAGTTCTATGGGTCCCATCACAATGCAGTTTGATTCATTCGACTCGACATCAACAAGATATATAGATTTTAGTTACAAGTTTCACCACCAGGGGCGCTTTCTTATCTCGGGTCCTATGCGCCCCATCACGACAAGGTATGGCCCATTCGACTCGAAATCGACAGCCTCAAAGATTTCAACTATGTTTGCATGGAACAGAGTCCGCCCCCTGGTGGTGGAAGATGGAACTAACGGATTTTGCAGCTATCTCAAGTCCTATGGGTCCCATCACAATGCAGTTTGATTCATTCGACTCGACATCGACAGGATATATTGATTTTAGTTCCAAGTTTCACCACCAGGGGCACTTCCCTATCGGGTTCTATGGGACCGATCACGACGATGTATGGCTCATTTGACTCGGAATCGACAGCCTGAAAATTTTCAGCTATGTTTGTATAGAAAAGATTGCGCCCTTTGGCGGAGGAAGATGGAACAAACGGGTTTTGCCATGCATTTTCATCCTTCTAATTGTGTTACTCTCTCGCTGAATAATTTAAAAGTTGGGTCTTGGATTCCTCTCCCTGGGCCACCACCCTCATATTTTATTGGGGTCCAAGGGGTCTTTTTTAGCATTTCTTTAAAATTTTATTCTAATGATTAATTTATACCCTATACTTAATTTCGACTAATTGACATTTTCATCAATAACCTTAAAAAAGTAATGATATCAGTACAAAAACCCTTAACGGGTTAAAAGTGTTGACGCAGCACTTTCTTTTGGCTCTATGAATTTTAAATATGGGTCTTAAAAGCAATGATATCAAATTTAAGTGACGCTATGTTAATAATTTTTTTTAAATCATAATTTTCTTTTTAGTTTTATTTATGTTCACAGGTGTAATTATTATCTTAATATGAAAAAATATATAAAATTTATTCGCTGATGCTTTTTCATTCACATCTCTCATGAATTCAAAATATGGGTTTTAAAAGAAATGATATCAAAATTTGAGTGACACCTTGACGTTAATTTAATAGGACTCTTTTAAAATTCAATTTAAATTATTTTTGGTTTGTCTTCTAAAGTATATTTACACATACAAACAATACTTTTAATTTTTCAATACACTTTTAAATATATTACTTTCACTGAGCCTATATTATGTATTGAAATGTATTTATTTCAATAAATTGATTTATCTTCTGTGCCACGCTATCCAAAATCATAAGTAAAATTTATGTAAATGATTATTTTGCGTCATATTATCCACTTGCATACATTTCCCTTTGTTTGGATACTATGACGCAAAATAATCATTTACATAAATTTTACTTATGATTTTGGATAGCGTGGCACAGAAGATAAATCAATTTATTGAAATAAATACATTTCAATACATAATATAGGCTCAGTGAAAGTAATATATTTAAAAGTGTATTGAAAAATTAAAAGTATTGTTTGTATGTGTAAATATACTTTAGAAGACAAACCAAAAATAATTTAAATTGAATTTTAAAAGAGTCCTATTAAATTAACGTCAAGGTGTCACTCAAATTTTGATATCATTTCTTTTAAAACCCATATTTTGAATTCATGAGAGATGTGAATGAAAAAGCATCAGCGAATAAATTTTATATATTTTTTCATATTAAGATAATAATTACACCTGTGAACATAAATAAAACTAAAAAGAAAATTATGATTTAAAAAAAATTATTAACATAGCGTCACTTAAATTTGATATCATTGCTTTTAAGACCCATATTTAAAATTCATAGAGCCAAAAGAAAGTGCTGCATCAACACTTTTAACCCGTTAAGGGTTTTTGTACTGATATTCTATAAGTCAATCTTTCATCACGCATTAATAAAAAGTTTTACAATTATTTTAAGAGTTTAGTAACATTTTCTATTAATATACTATAAGGGAATGGTAGCTGCAAACATGACTGGCAAAATCGCATCTTTTTAACTATCATCCTTATGCCCCTGTTGTTCAAAATAACTCAAGCAATCTGGGTTGTCTATGAAATGCCATTGGTGATCTGATTGATCTATGAATAACTTGTCTGTGACATGATTTGTTTATGTCTCTACGATATTTCCTTCCATGATGACAAAAGCAAAAATGCAGTAAGTAGATTCATTGATGGGATTCTTTGTAAATATATTACTTACCTTAAGGGCAATAAGCCTTATTATGTCACAGTTTGAAGAACAACAATATGATCATTTGTCTATGCTTTATATTTGCAACAGTTTTTTTTCAATTTAACTCTCACTTTTTTTTCACAGAGACAGGATGGATACCACAATTTCTTTCTTTTAAACTTATAAATAATAAAAATAATAATAACAGCCTGAATTGAAAATTTAAATGATTGAAGGATTTACTGTTAAAAATCAATTTTGTAATTGTGAAGTTAAAACTGGACACATTCACGTAAAATAAGATTAATTTACATAATTAATCAATATATATTATTTTAAACATTTTTATATAAATGTAAATAACACAATTATTTACTGCAATTTTTTTTCCATTTAAGAAAATGAAAATTTTCTGTTTTCACAGAATTTAGTTTTCTTAATGGTAATTAAATATGTGTTATTTATTAATTTTGTATATTTTTTAGATTCAAAAACTGTCTAAATATGCAACTTTATAACTGAAGGACAATAAAATATTTCATTTGATGGAAAGGGCAATAATATATCTTAATTCTGATGTCTTAGAATTTCTGCAGTGACATAGAGTGAATGTTTTTCACTCCAAAAAATGTCGATGATTACAGGAGATAAACCTTCCTTGAATGAAGAAAATTCTATTCCACAAAGTGGTGATGCAAAGAAATATCTTTCAACTCACACAAAAGTAAAATCTTTTGTTTGTTATATATGTTCCAAAGGATTTTCCCAGAGTAGTCATTTAAGAAGACATCTCTTGATTCATACAGGAGAAAAACCGTTTGTTTGTGAAATATGTTCCAAAGAATTTTCCAGGAGTAGTCACTTAAGAAGACATCTCTTGCTGCATACAGGAGAAAAACCCTTTGTTTGCGAAATATGTTCAAAAGGATTTTGTGACCATAATAATCTAAGAAGTCACCTTTTGATACATACAAAAGAAAAACCTTTTGTTTGTGATATATGTTCCAAAGGATTTTCCCAGAGTAGTCATCTAAGAAGTCACCTCTTGATTCATACAGGAGAAAAACCGTTTGTTTGTGAAATATGTTCCAAAGAATTTTGTCACCATAGTAATCTAAGAAGTCACCTTTTGACACATACAAAAGAGAAAACTTTTGTTTGTGAAATATGCTCCAAAGGATTTTCCAGGAGTAGTCACTTAAGAGGACACCTCTTGATTCATACAGGCGAAAAACCCTTTGTTTGTGAGATATGTTCCAAAGGATTTTGCGACCATAGTAGTCTAAGAAGACACCTCTTGACACATACAAAAGAGAAACCTTTTGTTTGTGAAATATGTTCCAAAGGATTTTCCAGTAGTAGTCACTTAAGAAGACATCTCTTGATTCATACAAGCGAAAAACCTTTTGTTTGTGAAATATGTTCCAAAGGATTTTCTCAGAGCAGTACTCTAAGAAGTCACCTCTTGATGCATACAGGAGAAAAACCCTTTGTTTGTGAAATATGTTCAAAAGGATTTTGTGACCATAGTAATCTAAGAAGTCACCTATTGATACATACAAAAGAAAAACCTTTTGTTTGTGAAATATGTTCCAAAGGATTTTCCCAGAGTAGTCATCTAAGAAGTCACCTCTTGACACATACAAAAGAGAAACCTTTTGTTTGTGAAATATGTTCCAAAGGATTTTCCCATTGTAGTCATCTAAGACGTCACCTCTTGACACATACAAAAGAGAAACCTTTTGTTTGTGAAATATGTTCCAAAAGATTTTCCAACAGTACTAATTTAAGAAGTCACCTCTTGACTCATACAAACGAAAAACCTTTTGTTTGTGAAATATGTTCCAAAGGATTTTCTCAGAGCAGTACTCTAAGAAGTCACCTCTTGACACATACAAAAAAGAAACCTTTTGTTTGTGAAATATGTTCCAAAGGATTTTCCAGGAGTAGTCACTTAAGAAGACATCTCTTGATTCATACAAAAGAAAAAACCTTTTGTTTGTGAAATATGTTCCAAAGGATTTTCCCAGAGTAGTCATCTAAGAAGTCACCTCTTGATGCATACAGGTGAAAAACCCTTTGTTTGCGAAATATGTTCAAAAGGATTTTGTGACCATAGTAATCTAAGATGTCACCTTTTGATACATACAAAAGAAAAACCTTTTGTTTGTAAAATATGTTCCAAAGGATTTTCCCAGAGTAGTCATCTAAGAAGACACCTCTTGACACATACAAAAGAGAAACCTTTTGTTTGTGAAATATGTTCCAAAAGATTTTCCAACAGTACTAATTTAAGAAGTCACCTCTTGACTCATACAAACGGAAAACCTTTTCTTTGTGAAATATGTTCCAAAGGATTTTTTCAGAGCAGTACTCTAAGAAGTCACCTCTTGACACAGACAAAAGAGAAACCTTTTGTTTGTGAAATATGTTCCAAAGGATTTTCCAGGAGTTATCACTGAAGAAGACATCTCTTGATTCATACAAAAGGAAAACCTTTTGTTTGTGAAATATGTTCCAAAATATTTTCCCGGAATAGTGTTCTAAAAAAACACCTTGATTCATTCAGAAAAAAAAACCTTTTGTTTCTGAAATGTGCTCAAAAGGATTTTGTGACCATAGTGATCTAAGCAGACACCTCTTGTCTTATACAAAAAAAATCTTTTGTTTGTGAAATGAGTTTTAAAGGATTTTCCAAAGCAGTGATCTACGAAGACACGTCTTGACTCATACAAAAAAAACCTTTAGTTTGTGAAATATGTTTAAAAGGATTTTCCCAAAATAGTGATCTAAGAAGACACCTCTTGACTCATACAAAAGAAAAACCTATTGTTTGTGAAACATGATTGATAGGATTATCTCAAAATGCTTATCTAAAGAATAATCTTAGGTTTCACACAAAAGAGAAATCATTTATTTTTGAGACCTATAGTCTAAAACATTTTCACACAATGATCACCTGGGTGGGGAGGGGAGGGAATCATGGAAGCAATTATACTAAAGTAAAAAATCCTTGTTTCAGGAATTAAATGCATTTATTTTTATTGTATTTTTTTAAGATTTATTATATATACAGTGATATATATGAATTTCTTGGAAAGATAAATTTATTTACGTGTTTTCTACTACGTGTTTTTTTTACTACGTGTTTTCTCTCAGTAAAAAGTAGCCATAAAATAAGATGTTTTTTATTAAAATTTTGTAAATAAATATTTTTGTAAATCCCAAAGGCAAAGTAATTTTTATTTTTTACTGTCGTAAAAACTGAAAAATATTATTCTTTCAAATGATGTATCAAATTTTAAACATGACTAATACTTGAAAAAAATAAGATTTTACATTTCTAATGAAATTAATGAATAAATGGTACTTCTTTATTATGGCATTCTCTGAGAAGGTATTGTCAAGTTTGGTTGTAAAATTTCAACATTTGTTTTACTAATATAATACATAGATACAAAGTATCGTGTGTATGTATATATTAATGCATTGAAGAAAAATTTGCTATAGGAACATCACACACTTTTTTCCTTCACAGTGAATAAATCTGATTCATCATGTTTTAATAGGAAATGCTTATTTAGGCAGTCAAACACAGATGTAATAAGATATTTTTATTATTCATATGAGTTTGTTATTGAGTATTATATTAAGTTTACATGTATGTATTGTATATATGTGTTATTTTTCTCTAATACTCATACAAAACAAAAACCTTTTGTTTGTGAATTATGTTTGAAAAGACTTTCTCAAAATGCTTCTAAGATGCCATCTTTTGTCTCATACAAAAGAGAAATGCTTTGTTTTTTATATATGCTCTAAAACATTTTCTAAGAATGATTTGCACTTCACGAGCTTGGCTAATTTATAACTGTGACCTTAGAAAAATAGTAATTTCAGGGGCTTATATAATAAAGAATTATAATGAATATGAAAAAGAAAAAAAATATTTATAAAAATAGAGAAATTTTGTATTCTGTATCGCATTAAATGTATTGTCAATGGGAAATAAAAAGTGCAAAATAAGATTACTTTCCTTTTTTATGATTCATGTGCCTTATTTTAATTGCAATATTTTATAATCAAACATAAAATGATGGGATGTTTAAAAAATTTTTGTCTGTTGCTATGACAAAAATTTCCTTTTTCGGTCTTAAGTAATATTGAATTGGTTTTGTATTAGCGAGGTGTTATCTATTAGATATAAATCATAAGTTTATGTTGAACACTTATATTATAAAAATGTTCATTGATCATATCAATGTGAATTATTATTTACTCAAGAAATAAAAGACGTCCTCTCATGTGCTAAAAGGTATGACAAACGCATAAATTACTGTTTCAAAATATGCCCTTTAACAATTCTGTTTAAAGATGAGACAAAATACAGGGCCATTCCTTAAGTCTCTTTTACTTCAAATAGCTGGTGAAATGAGTTAGCTAAAGTCCTGAATGTAGTGTCTAGATTATAATGAACAAATTTTGATTTGCAGAAACACTCCAAAAGTGCTGATATTTAAACAAAAAACAATATAATCATGAAGTTAATTAAAGTAGTTAGTCATCAAAACACTATAACAATGTAATATATTCTGTACTAACAATACATGGCTGTCAACCTGCAGTTTTCTTTCAAGTCAAATATACATTCTGAACCTGAAAATGTATTTAGTAAATATCTAACTTTTATGCTTTCAAGTAAACATTAAAAGTTTTTTCAGATTTCATAATAGAATGTATTAAAAGTATTTTAAAGATGAAATTAATTAACTGAAATATACACTACTTACTTGTATTGTAGTATAACCTAATACAGAAAAGCAGAAAACAATTACATTGTTTAAGTGTAAATTCAGTAAATGTTGCAAATTCAATCATGTGCATTTGGTAAACACCTGTTTTTTTTTTACCCAATTGCTTTTCTAATAAAATTCAATGGTTTATTGGTTTTTTTACAGATTTCCTGTTGAGAGACAGACCACAAGTAGTTTTTACTGTTTTTACATTAGATACATGTGGAAAACCATGAGAATTTCTTTCAAAATATTCTTGATGTTCACTTTATGGAGACCTTCCTTGTTAATTGCATTTATTAAGTTACATTTTTAGTTCAAAATATGTATGCAGATTTCCCTGGATTAGTGTTGTTAATTAATCCCCCAATATTATTGCACTAATGTAAACATACATTGAATTGGAAAAACTAGAATAGATCCAGAGCCAATTTCTCAAAAACTCCATATACATTAATAAGACAGTGTAATAATGTACTAAGATGTTGTTTTTGATGTATTATTGTTTGGAAATACATGTTGCAGCTTGATTTGAAACTTTAAAAAAAATGTATTTAATCTTCATGAACTTCCATTTTCATAAACATGTGAGCTGATTTAATATGTAGCAACTGAGAAACATAGAAAAGGGAATTTTAATTCTCCATTACTACAATTCTTTACATTGTTTATGTTAGCTTCCTAACCATTAGATTGATTGTTTTTTAAATTACATTATTTGATTTAAAAATTAATTTAATACAATTTGAGTTCATTGCACACATTTTAACTCATTTAAGTGAAAACTTATGAATTGTCAGTTATACAGGGTTTTCTATCCTTTTGTAATCAGAGTTCAATTCAAGGGGTGGCTCAGGGGGGACATTCTCTCTTCCCAGAGCATGGAAATGTCCCCCCTGGAAGATGTGTGATTTTATGGTTTTAATAGTTAAAAAGTACAATTTCCGTCTGGAACTGAACAATGTCCCCCCACTCCCGGAAACTCAGAAATCCCTCCCGGAGAAAAGTGTCTGAATTCAACTTTGTTTGGAATACATCTAAGAGAAAGACAAAATTTGATTTTCCAATTTTCGATGCATTTGCATACTTCCACTTTCCACTGAAGTCTCTGGATCTATCAGATGTGACCTGAGGTCAGAATTACAATTTTTGGAAAGCTTCATAGAATTCTTTTAATGTATTTTTATTTTGTTTTCTGCAAATTTTATTTTCAAAACTTTGATGTGATCTTGCTGGAGAAAAAAATATCACTCATTTTGTCCTTTGCTAATCAAGTAGAGACACGCAACATTGTTCCTTTTAAGGAATCGTTTCATCCTGAATCATTTACCAAGATGATGAATTCTTTGAAAATCGTTCCTGTTGGAATTCAGAAAAAAAGGAACGATTCTTAAAAAACAGGAACATACAATTCCTAAAAAAATAATGATTTCAAGAAAAAAAACGCTTTCCCGATTAAAGGATCTATTTTAAGATAGAAGGAATGATTGTACGAAAAAAAGAAACGAATCCAAAAGCAATGGAATAAACATGAAATCCATAATATTAATAAAACTAATTTATTTTCTTATGCATCCATTCATTTTCTAACGCATCCATCTGCCTTAATGTTTTGGAAAGGTGATTTTGTTTTCAAGAGTTCATTTCATTGATCAGTGTGTGCAATTAATTAGCAGTTAGGTCTAATCACCTTAATACAAGCATTCTTTGACTTTATGATTTTAAACGATTATACGACTTTATGATTATACATTAACCCTCTCACTGACAAAGCATTTAAGCTATCACGATCTAAAGCCCAGCATAGCAGGATTATAAAATATAGCGCAAAAACAACCCCTTTCTTTCCCAGATCTGTTTGCAAACCGGCCGCATGTTTGACTCCACCCATACCAATCCAATTAATTACAGAAGGGGAGATAAAAGGAACAAAAAAGCTCTTGGACGGGAAGTTAGAAAGTTCCTAGAAGAATTTCGTCTCCCTCACCCCCTCCTGTGTGAGCTTCTTCTGTATTATAACCAGTGGAAAACCGATCAAGTGTGTGCAAATGATTTTTTAGACCTTGCAGATTAATCTAACAGCTTACAAAATCTGCTATAACATACTTTAAGCCTCTAGATTTATTATATATATATATGTATATATATATATATATTAATAGTATTTTCTTTGTAAATGAGAATTTCGCTTATTTCATGGGTTATTATACTATTATTTCTTATTTTCACAGATAAAATTTGGTTTGCTGCAGATTGACACAGAAATTCTGCTGTTAGGATTCTGTGTACTGCATTTTAAATTAATACAATTCAATAGTTACTTTTAAAAAAATGAAAAACCGAGAATGATTTTTTGAACTTAATTTAGGAAATTATCAAATATTTATACCTTTAATTCTTATAACTAATTCTAACCTACTTGACAAATAATGTGTTTGAAATAAATGCATTACATTGAGCTAACCAAGGAAATACTTTTTTTTCTGGAAAACGACCATTTAATATATATATATATATACATATATAAACGTGTGTTTAGTTAAATTTTTTTGTATGTATGCATCATTTCAACTGTTTTGTTTTTCTCTAGACAATTTCAATGAATTTCTTCTCTGTGACTTGAAGCTGTTGTAAAAACGTTTAAATATTACATATAATTAGTGAATGGATTGAAAATTAATACATAAATCACAAAATACATGAATAATTGTCTTATTTTTTCTGTATAAGATATATTTACTTTATTAATCAGATGAAACCAAGGCCGGCGCTAGAAGGGTATGTGAAAATGTCCCCCCGTCGAGTCAAAATTTAATTATCGTCGGAAAATGTACTTTGACTCGGGTGCAGAGTCCTGCATCAGGTCGGGTAACCCGCTTTTCTCTGCACATGACCCGATCTCAGTCCGGTGTAGGTTAGTTAAAAAAAATACCCAGGCTAGTTGATTAAAAAAACAACCCGCAAGTAGGTTGACACTTATTTTTTCTTTCCGAATCAGGTTGACTATAATTGTTTTGGTTTCGGGTTAAATTTTGATTCTTACACGTCGGTTTGGGTTAACCTGATTTTACAAAAAGTGTTCTGAATACATTTTCAGATTAGAGTCATGTATCAAATCTGGTAACCTGGTTTTATTTGAAACCCGACTCGTCGGCGATTCTCATTGGAGCTATTTTTTTTATTTTTTATGTCGGTCGGGTTGAGTCTAATTGTCTCGGATTCCAATCAGTTTCGGGTTGAGATTTGATACTTCGGGTTAACTAAATTTTAGAAAAAAAAAGAAAAAAAACCAATTTCCATGTTTATTTATCTACATAAAGATAGAATTGATATTAGAGGTAAGACAATTGTATTACATTACACTTTTTTTCTCAGATTCGGGTTAAAATATTTCAAGTTCGGATTGACGATTTTTTTTCTTTGTCGGCTACGGGTTGGGTTAGAAGTTGCCTATAAGCAGAATTTTCGGATTCGGGTCGGGTACAACCAAACACGTGCAGGACTCTATTACAGATGAAAAATTCTATATTCTTTATAAGAATGACTCCTTACTTGTTTATTTTTCAACATTAAAAGATAAAATTTATATTGAAGTCATGAATACTTTTCTATAATTACATTAAATTTTGGATAAATTTTCTCTAATTGCTGGTTTTGGATAGGGTTAGATTTAAATATTTCGGGTTCACATTGTAGTATTTTCAGTTCTGGTCAAATTGCAATGTATTTTATTGGGCTTAGGTCGAGTGGCGTGTTGACTTTAAATAAAATTTGTGAAGCTGCAAATTTCATTTATAACTCGAGCAGGACTTTAGTTAGGTGATAGCTAGTAATTTTCAAGATGACGTTTTCTCTAACAAATTTAAATAATTTCAAATTTAAGTAATTTTTTGGTCATTTCATGTGTTTGTGGTAATAATTTGTCAACTTATTTTTCTCATACATCGCCAAAAATCCAGAGTCAACCCGAGCCGAACATGAACGGCGTTTCGGAAGAAATGGGGTTACTCACTTACCTGATGCAGGACTGTAAGTTTCCATGCGTTAGCATTTTTTTAGGGGACAGAGGTCCACGATAGCCACGATAGGATCCACGATGATTGGACTCATAATCAAAAAACTGTTCTATACTTAGTTGTTGGCACACTGCTGTGTATAGGGCATAATTGTGCACGTAAAATCTGTAATGTTGAATGACCTTTTATTGTGAAGTTGATGGGTGGGAAAAAAGAGTACGAAGCGGAGATTTTCCTTTCAGATAGGATTTTAAATTGTGTGGAATTTTTTTCCCTTTTTGGATATGTCCGCCTATAAAGGTTAGGTGACCGGTGAAGTGTATCAAAAATAACTTTGCAAAGACCTATTTTTTTACGTCATTTCTGAACAATATACTTTGGCAAACTGCGGAATTTATGCTTCAAATAAAAGTCGTTTGGACTCCTACATTTCGTCTCTAATCCATATTATAAAGGACAAACATATCCGTGCGTAACGCTGACATCATTTTGAGGTTCACAATGCATGACCATTAATTTTAGATTTTGTAATTTTCGCTACTGCAATTTTTTTAATTTTTAACCATTGCACATTTTAAATTTTTACACCATCGTTTCGGAAAAGAAATATACGCTCAAATGTAATTTGTTTGAAAACTGTGTTGCAAATATCTCATTTATTGTGGCTTTTAAAATAAGTTTCAAGCGTGAATTTTTAAAATTGATCTTCATAGCGAGCAGGCTCTGTTACTGAAGAATAATAATCCTTTTGCACTGAATACAATATAATAGTTCAGCATTTTTCTCCGGCTAATTTTCCATATCGAAGTTAAAACGTAATCAACAAATAAATAAAAAAAGTGAAATAAATTAAAATAAAATGAAACACATGTTATATATATATGAAATCGAACAATTTCGAATTTTACACACTCGAATAAGAAAAAATATATATATACTTTCAAATATAATTTGTTTGTAAACTGTATTTTATTTTATTGAATGTTTATACGACTTTTAAAATAAACTTTCAAGTGTGAACTATTTTTAAATCAATCGTTATCGCGTGCAGCCCGATTATGACCCAGATAGCAAGCAGGGTTCCGAAAATGGTCCTTTTTCATTTTCTTTCGATTTTTCTGCAAAGGTTCATTATCTTTACCGTATATCATGGTCACAGTAATGTTTTCAATATTAGATTTTTGGAATAACCGTCAGTAAACCTACGTTCTAAAATCATCTTTACTCATTCATTTTCCGCGCATGCGCAACTTATTTCGAGCTACAAATTGCCCTTGTGCTAGGTAGTGTATACTCACATATTTCATGCCGTCACATACTATTTGTACCTCCTTCTTTTGAAAAAAAAAGTATTCGCTTAATTTTCACATAAAAAATATCACAAAATTTTATTATAAAATAGGTTTTCCTATTAACCTAACTGCATATGCCCTGTGATTTTTCATTTTATAATAGGATCTAAAGTCAAGTTTCATTTTGTTTCTGTGTATATACAAAGATTCAAATTCAAAATTTTGTTTCCTGCAATTTTTAATTTCTACTTGTTCCAATAATGCACATGGTTTTAAGAATAATAATACTGCTACACTGCAATAAGTGCTACATGTTAAATTTAGAACACTCTATGTTAAAAAAAAAATAGTAACAACAATAAAAAAAAGGAACTGTGGAAGAGAATTCGACCCTAACGAAGTGCTTGGTAAAAATAAAAATATACACCTTGCAAAATAAATAAAAGCATGAAAGTATATTGCGAGCTTGTTCAAACTGTAATTCTTTTTATTTAATGATAATTATTGGCAAATTCTGTGTAAAGATGAAAATCTAACAATGAAAAGCTTTGAAGTCTTGCAGAACAGTTTTCAATACAGTAAACTCTGTCTAAGGTGGAATACTGTCCACAGTGGAACATTGTCTCAGTCCCGATCAATTTCCCTTAGAAAAAGTTTGCTTTACTAGTCATTTTTCTCATTTATTTATAAGAAAAAACAATAATTTTCAATTACTCTCCAAATTTTGAATTCAAAAGAATATTTGCACCTCACATCTCTACCTTTTTCATGAAGATATGTAAGGAAATATGAAGTTGGTCATTCTGCAAATTTTTTCAAAAATATATAAGTGCTTAGCATAAAAATCTACTGATGCATCTTTCCTGAAACACAGTTCATCATAAAATATTATGGAACAGGTTTGTTTGTAGTTTGTGTCCTGTGTTGCTTGGCATAAATTTCAAAATCATGCCAACCTGGTGTTTCTGAAAGGAAATGCCATTCAATTGAGAAAGAAATCTACATTTTTCTAAATGGTAACCATTTCAAATCTTGGAATATTTATACTTACATGTGAATATCAGATAACATACTGTCGCAATAGGAATCTGCTGGCTACGCATAGTGGGACTTGTAACATGATATATGACACCACGTGCCGGGATTGCTACCCCTAACGTGCACGTATACCTGTACTAATAATAATACCACAGGAACGAAAATTCACTAAGTCGTTGTCCAAAAGAAAATCTTGATGGAAAGAATAAAAGTAAGATTTTACTTACAGTTTTCTTCTAGAAATACACCATCGAAAAATAAGCGCTGCTGACATCTGGGCGACGATAACTCCGCACTTTGGATTGATCACATATTTTATGTACGCTGTAACACCAAAGAAAAGGACTCACAGAAATTTGCTAGTAATATCTTTTTATTTGAAGTAGTATAATTAATCTTTATGTGGGTACTGATGATGACGCTTGCATGCTGGATTATTCGAATAAAAATGCCGGGAGGATCACGGCTAGGTCACGCGGCCTTCGGCAGAGCCGAGCCGGGGGAGAAGATTGAGCTCACATACCAAAGACATTTAAGATACATAGACTGGCAAAACTGTCAGTTTAACTGAGGATTTTTGATCACAGCTGACGTACGTCAGATTCATGGAGATAGAAATAAGAAGGAGAACAGTGAAGATAGGGTTTCAAGATCACAACATGGACCGGGAATTAGTACCCAGTTCGTGGCGCTGGTGCTCCCAAAGGCCGGTCATGTGACCTGTCAAACATGACAAATTGTCGTCTGCTCTTCCTGCATTTTGGTTTCGAGCATGGTAAAGAGATAGAGGGCGCTACACTTCCTAAAGGCCCAATAGTTCCATAAGTAGAAACATTATCTTTGTTCTCCTTCTCTCTATCTCCCTGGTCAGATTGTTGACATTTTACATAGTAGTATATTATGTGTAGTTAGCTGTGTTGCGCTATAATTTCTTTATTCGAGAATTTTTCTAAAAGTTTTTTTAAATCGTTGTTAAATTTAAAAGTATTCTATTTATTTTAACACTTTATTGTGGCATTAGTTTGTTATTAAGACGAAATCGCAATTGTTATATATGTGTGTTGCATGTGTGTAAGCACCGGCAATCAAGGTATAAATAAAACTTTATCTTTCCATCGGTAAGTCAATTTTTATTTATGAGTATACTTAAGAATGCCCTTTTTAATAAATGTTGGAGTCATTGTTTCATTTATTTAGCCAGTGTTATTTAAAGTGAGGACAAAATAAAATTCATCAATTTGATCTGGCCATGAATTTATGGCACAAATGGGATTTATTTAAAAGTAGTTACTTACTTGATTATAAGTTGTTTAATTGAGATATGTCTCTTTATCATATAAACACTGAGATATTAGCTCTCAATGTTATATAAAATTAAAAAAGTATTTTTTTTTTTTTTGAGTTTGAACAGCAAAATTATATTTATTCATAACATTTTAATCAATAAAAATATAACTTTCTTATGAATCGTTTCATTTTAATTTAGCTGTTAAAGTAGATAACTGTTTTGGAATTCCTAATGCATTTCTAATATATAATATACCTTGCAGAGTGTGGTATAAAATAAAAATATTTACTGAAACACTAAGAACTTTTTATTACTGTTGTTATCCAAAACTGTACAATTAGAATAACTTTTACAAGTCCCAAATGAATATCAACATATTGATAACCTCCTAAGCTACAATCAAGTTATCTGTGGTCTGCTTACTGATGGAAGTCGAGGAACTGACTTGCAAAAGCTGACGTTTGGAATTTGAGGAACTAAGTTAACAAAGTCTTCTGTTAGAATTTTTATGCCAGCTGGAGACATTCACAGGCAGAGATTTTTATTTAATTTTTCTGTCTGTAAATGTAACTTGCTAGAGCTTGAGATGTCTTCCACGTCCAAGAAAACTCTTGCTGCCAATCTTCATTCACAGTAATTCAATATGTTGATATTAAGTTCATTTAAGATTTGGAAAAATTATTTTACTTGTACTTTTTTGCATAACAACAGTAATAAAAAGTTCTTTGTTTTTCAGTAAATATTTTTATTTTATATTTGTATCTGAAAGTATTATATATTAGAAATGCTGATACTTCTCGACTATCTTGGCAAGAGAAGGAAATTTCACGTGCATAGTTTCTGGTAACCTATTTACTGTTTCTTTTACAGAAGATTTTTTTCTGTATTTATATAATTTATTTAATATAAAAAAGTCATTTATTTTTTTGGTACTTCTCCATTATCCCTACTTCTCCATTATCCCGTCAACCACTTTTCATAAAAAAGTTATCGGCAAACTATAGGATTTAACTTCATATTTTAATACTTGGAAATTTTTCCAGAGAAAATTTCTCACGCCTTGCATTCATAATATCCAAATTTTAATTGCTTGTTGGATATACGCCTATTAAGCAATTAAAATTTGGATATTATAGGATTTAACGCCAAAAATGCAGTCCCAATCACTTGACGTCAGAAGCATTACACATGTTTGCTAAGTCATCAAGGGGTTTTTAATTCACCATTTACCTGTATTTTTCATTGTTTTACCGATTTATTAGTTATTTCATTAATTAAAATAACAATTGCATCCTTAAACGGCTGTGTCATGATATTAAAAGAGAAAATGCATTAAAATTTTTTTGCGTTGCATAGTTAAGTGCAATAAATCAATTTCAACCGATGTTACAAACATTTATTCACCAGCCGAGAAGGATAATTAAGAAAAATAATGTGAATAAATAAATATCCAAGATTTTTTTTTCATTAATATATTGTCATTTTTTTTGTTTAAACTTACTGATAGTTGACACTTTGGTGAGTGGGGCTTTTCCAAATTTTTTTATTTTATTTATTTATTTATTTTGATATTACAATGGCAACATTCTTCTATTTGTTTATTTTATATAACAGTTTGGCGATAATTTTTTTAATGAAAAGTGGTCGACGGAATAATGGAGAAGTACCATTTTTTTTTTATAGAAACATAAGTAATTTGTATATAAAAAACAATAATAATATATAATACACAAGGGTTGGGGAATTATATCCCTCTAGTGAGTGGCTTTTCTGATGAGGCGAGATAATCTTTAAGAAATCTTTTAAAAACTGCAGACTATAGAAGAATTGTTTTTACTTGTTAGCTATATTTTGTAACTCTTCAAATTAGTGTAATATCACTATGGTAACTAAGTTCTAACCTTATACTAAACTTTCCTCTTTTGTATATATTTCTTAATTTTATTTGAAAAAAAGTACGAACATGTATTATTGTAGTAAGGATGTATTTTTGCAGTTGCGTAAATTCTGTCATAACAATTTTCAACTGTACATTGCTTCTTGCTGGCTGGTAAGATTTTCTGAAAATTTCCCACTCCTACATATATCTTCAAATCTGCATAGCTTAGGACCAGAAGTTGTGCAGATTTTAGAATTTTGTGGATTTCTGGTCATGCATAACTAAATATTCATAATGATGATGAGATACTTTTTTTCTTGACTTATTCAATGAAACTCGTCTTATAAAGATATATTAATAATTTACTTCAAAATCATAAAAATACAGAAATTTTATTTCATGCTTAGTCAGACTTAATTATTTGAAGTGTTAAAGATCTTACTCACAACTATTAATGATTTTAACACATAAAATTATAAATTAAGTATAAATCTTAGAAATATTTTGACAACTATATAAAACAGGCATTTTTTAAGAGCAGCACACAGAGAAAAAAAAAGAGGAGGAGATATTTAAAAAATATGAATGTATTATAGGCCTATAGGTTTAACATTAGTGAAGGGAATTTGAGATCTTGCTGACCATGTTTTGGGTATTTATCCATTGTGACATTTTGGTGCTTCGAAATCAAGAATACATTATTTTATCATATATTTTTATGAGCAAATATTACAATATGAATTTTATTTTGCCTTTTTAGAACTTAAATGTAGAGCATTCATAATTTTGATGAATGCAAAATTGTATGTGTTATTTAAATACATACTAAAAAATCACTTATTCACTGAAAAAGAAAATCTTGGAAGAATAAAATTACAAAGATTTATAATTGGTCTCTACACTGATCAACAAGAAATTTATTTTGCATGTAAGAAGGCATCCGTATTATAAAGGCATGCTATTTGCTAATTTTATTGACTGTCAGTTCTTTTTTTTAAATACATTGTTTATTCGTGGTATCAGGTTTAACCTTCTTTTACACAGCTTGAGAAATATTGATTATAAATTGAAAAAACATTTATTTTTTTAAATAACTAACTTTCAGGCATGGTTTTGTATTTTAATCTATTACCACATGACTCAAACTCAACAGTAAGTATTGGTCCGTTATAATAATGTAAAGTAACATTTGCAGTAATATAAATAAGTAATAATAATAGTAATGAATTATAACAGTGGTGTAACCAGGATCCTCATTGGGTAGGAGTTTGGAATCATCGTTACTCATAAAATGAAAAATTTTGTTTTATGGCTTGTCCCCAGTAAATGTGACACATTAAAACCAATGTAATGAAAAGCTATTATTGATGATTAAAGGTATTATTATGAAAAGCTATAATTCATGATAAATTAAAATATATTATGAATGTGATTAAAATTCCAATTTACTGAATCCCAGTAGCAGATTTTTCTGAGTCAATCTGCAGCAAAACAAAATTTATATGCGACCATAAGAAAAAATAGTAACCCATAAATTAAGCAAAATATACATTTACAAAGAAAATGTAATAAGAACATCTAGGGAGGCACCGGATAGTGATTTTGGCGAAATACCGAATATTCGACTGACTATATACTTCTATATTTCATGGTTTAAAAATTTAAAAATGTTAAATTTCAAAATAATTTTACATATTTAGCACAAAGACAATTTTCATGAAAAAAAAACCTTTTCACAATTAAATTTTACAAAAAAATAAAAATAATTCTATGCTTTAAATTATTTAAGAAGGATTAGTCTTAACTCTTTTAATTAATAAAAAAATCAACTTAGGACTTCTTCTGTGAACTAAAATATATGAATAAAATTTACTTACATTCTGAAACAAATATATTAAAATCAAAAAGAAATTTTGAAGGAATATTTTACAGTCATATAGTATTCATTTGACAAGAAGCGAGTAAATAATAATAATAAAAAAACATTCAAATGGTGGCAACTTAGCAAGAAAGTTTTTGAAATGTACTAGAGTGAATAAAGTGAACGATTATTTTCAGAGGTTAGAAATTTATATGATGTTTGTAAAATTTTAGAACAAACTTTTGAGGAAGATAATAAGGCCAAGACAAGCATTTTCTGTACAGAAATCCACCATCACAATCCATTTATTCAATCAAAAATACAAGGTTTCTACAAGTAGAACCCTAATATTTGTTCGCAACTTTAACAATAATGAAGATATTTTAGCAAGATTTTTATCATATTAACTTTGTTTTGTATAAAGTGTATCGGAATCATTAAAGTGATTGAATTTTAATCAGTGACACAGTACTGTCAGCTGCATTCTGAATAGCTTCATCCAGCTTAGTGTTTGCACTGCACTAGTGTCACTTTTTAACACTTCTTGTCATATTTTACAGAAAGCAAAGTCTGATATTTGAATATATTGTTACAATATCTTCATTATTGTTAATTTTAAATGAAAATGCAAGTTCAACATGGAGTGAGATACACTGTATTTTTTAATAAGTGGATTGCAATTCTGGTTTCCCATACAAAAACTGTTTGTCTTGTTACTTATTATAACCCCTGAAAGCTATATATTATCTTTCATTATGTTTAGGAATACCCAGTTGTGAAAAAGCTAACAATATTCAAAAACTTGCATTTACCTTGCATTAGTTCCTATGAATGTCATCATTAACAGTTATTTTTCTTAATTGTTACTTTTCAGACAGCAAATAAATAAAGCAAAAGCAATCTCTGTTATTTAAATATGGTTGTATTTCTTAATATCTTTATTTATTGACAGTTAAAAATAAAAATTATCTAAGGTTTCCAAAAAAAAAAAATGCTTTTAAAAACACTTTCTTTAAGTATTCAGTTTGACTGAATATCAAGATATTTGGCCAAATCGAATATTCAGCATATCAAATCAGGGGTCAATCTAGGAAAAATTTGGGGCCTGTTTAAGGTCCCTTCACAAAAATCTATTTGATAAAATGGGCTCCTTTACAAAATTCTATTCCATAAAAACTTACTATTTATTATTTATTTATTATTTTGTGATGTTTTAAAATGTGTAATTTGTAAACAAGCAAGTTCACCAGAGAGGAAAACTTCAGCAAAAGGATTTTAAAAAGTTTTTGTTTATAAATGCTTGGTTTGAATTTGATTAACTGGATATCAACTTTCGTTACAAAATGTTATTTTTCACAAAAATATAATAAATTTCACAAAAATAACCTTTACTTTTCACAAAATGGCCCCCAAGAAAAAAAACCTGCATCGATCCCTGCAAATAGTTTGATATTCAGCCTAACCAAATAATATGATATTCAGCTTAACCAAACATTCAGTAGTATGACTGAATACTGAATATTTGGTGCATCCCTAGAAGATACAATAATTTAGGAATAAAGTAAAAATTAAAAAAAAATTTTAAGAACAGCCTTTATTTTAAAGTTACTAGATTAATCTGCAGTGCGCGCTGCCATGTTGCATACTTTTTCTAGAGGACTTTAGGGATGCTTCAGTTCTCTGTAATTCGCCGCCAAGACTTCAATAGTCGAGAAGTACCAGCATTTCTAATATATAACACTTTCAGATACAGGTATAAAATAAAAATATTTACTGAAAAACAAAGAACTTTTTATTACTGTTGTTATGCAAAAAAGTACAAGTAAAATAATTTTTCCAAATCTTAAATGAGCTTAATATCAACATATTGAATTACTGTGAATGAAGCAAGCATAACGCATGCAACACAAGCTGTAAATAAAGATTTGCAGCAAGAGTTTTCTTGGCTGTGGAAGACATCTGAAGCTCTAGCAAGTTACATTTACAGACAGAAATATGAAATAAACACTTCTGGCTGTGAATGTACCCAACTGGCATAAAAATTCCAACAGAAGACTTGGTTAACTGAGTTCCTTGAATCCCAAAAGTCAGCTTTGTAAGTCATCTCCTTGACTTCCATAAGTAGGCAGACCAGAGATATCTTGATTATAGCTTACATTATCAGTTAATATGTTGATAATTCATTTAGGATTTGCAAAAATTATTCTAATTGTACAGTTTTGGATAACAACAGTAATAAAAAGTTCTTAGTGTTTCAGTTAATATTTTTATTTTATACCACACTCTCCAAGGTATATTATATATTAGAAATGCATTATATAGGAATTCAAAAACAGGGCTAAGATGCTTTACACTTACGCAGAAAAAAAAATTAATCGGTTAAAAAACGGAAAAAAGTCGCCAAATTTAGGTGATTTTTTCCTTTAATGGCAACCTAGCCATTGTATTAAGTTATTCGTTTGGCACGGTCTTGAAAATCGCGCCAACCAAAAAGTCGCCAAACTTATGTTTATATGTTTGTGTGAGTGTAAAGCATCTGTTCCCAAAACAGTTATCGTTTTTTTAACAGCTAAACTAAAATGAAGCGATTCATAAGAAAGTGATATTTTATCAGGGGTCTCAGCTTTTTATATTTGTCAAAAATCTACTCATAATTTTGTGAATTTGAAATGATCGTTATATTCCGGTTCTTGTTTATACATTTTTAAGAAGATATATGGATGTAAAATACATATATTTTCTTTGTATGTGTAAAAGTGACAGGTCAGATTTTACTTTTAAATGATTAATTTGTGAAATGTTCAGTTTAAAGATGGAAAAATTTTGTGAAAAACCTATTTTTAAGACAAAGAATTTTGTGAAGGGTCCTGTTTTAGAAAAAATAGTTTTGTGAAGAGTCCTGTTTTAGGGAAAATAGTTTTGTGAAATAAAAAAAATTGTGAAGGGTCCTTTAAAGGACCCAATTTTTTCCTAAACCGAACCCTGTTTATTGATTAAAAAAAATTATGAATAACTACATTATGAATAAATATAATTTTGCTGTTCAAATTTATATAATGAAAACATATTTCAATTAAACAACTTATAATCAAGTAATTGCTTTTAAATAAATCTCATTTGTGTCATAAATTCATGGCCAGATCAAATTGGTGAATTTTATTTTATCATCACTTTAAATAATACTGACTAAATAAATGAAACAATGATACCAACATTTATTAAAAAGGACATTCTTAAGTAAACTCATAAATAAAAATGTACTTACCGAAGAATAAGAAATTATCTGTTGATTGCTAGTTTTCACAATTGTACACCACACGCAGTATAATTTTAACTGTGCATTTTTGGACAATAGCATCTATGTGCTTAACCTCCTGGGTGGATGTAGAATCAAGCACAAGATATTTTATTTATTCTACTTACTCTGTATTTGTTCATAAACAGACACATTTCAAGAAACAAATTTATTTTGAGTGAATTGCAAAAATATTTTTTTTTAAGTTATCGTAAAAATAAGTTTACTTTAAAATGGTCAAATTAGAAGGGCTTTATTATTTATCTTACACACCTGTGTTTTGAAGAGCCTTATAATCTACAAATTATCAAATTTAGTTGTAATCTGGCTCAAAATCATGAAGCATTTGAAGTTAGAATGTGTGTGTGTTGTGTTTGTTTCATCCTACAGTCAAAATTATCAATTCCAGAATGTTTTTTCCAGTTTAGTTTATGATTCAAAGAAAAGCAATGATTAAACAATAATTAAAATAATAATAAATATATGTATATATTATCTTTTTAACAAAAATCTTATTTCTAAACAAGTTTTATTTTTGCTTAACTTACAAGATAAAATTTTCGAACATAAATCTAAAATATTGAAACAAATAACAACTATATAAATATTTTACAAAATTAAAATTGATGAATATATATTTAAATATATATGTTTATTTTATTGGTATGTATTATTTGATTTTGTTTACATTATTTACTTTTTTGAAATTGTTAAGCTTTATTAACTATTAAAAATATACTTTATTGCAAAACTTATTTGAAATCATCTTTAAATTTTAACAGTCATACAGGCATGCATGAATATTTTGAAGGATCAATTAATTAACTTAGATAGATTTCTCTCCCCCCCCCCTTTTTTAAAAAAAATTCTTGGTTTCAGACGCTTTAACTTATACTAGATGGAACCCGTCAAAATTTGACGGCAAAAAACTTGATAGTACCATAAAAATAAAATTCATAGCTGCTTTAAAATGTTTGAAACTTTTGCAGAATAATTCAAATAAATAAAAAACCCACTTTGAATTAAAGCTAGGTTGAAGAACAGCAATTGGCTAAGTTTCACTGGCACATGTACTCGCGGAATTTCTTTCATCTGACACATTTAGTGCTGTTGTGCAAGTAAATGGTAAGTGCCCCCTTGGGGAGGGGGAAATGGCGGGATGGACCAAGGAGATGCATAACATGAATAAGCAGTCAAAGACCTTTCAAACAATATGTAACATGAGGGGTGTGTGCAAAATTTTAAAAAGTACCCCCTTGGGGGGGGTAAAGTAGGGGATGGACACGGAACATGCATAATATGATTAAGTGGTCACAGACCTTTCCAACGATATATAACATGAGGGTTGTGTGCAAAATTTAGAAAAGTACCTCTTTGGGGGGGGGGGCAAAGCGGGGAGATGGACATCAGAGATATGCATATGATTAAGCAGTCACAGACCTTTCCAACGATATATGACATGAGGGTTGTCTGCAAAATATTTAGAAAAGTACCCCCTTGGGGGAGGGGGGGGGGGCAAAGTGGGGAAATGGACATTGGAGATATGCATATGATTAAGCAGTCACAGACCTTTCCAACGATATATGACATGAGGGTTGTCTGCAAAATTTAGAAAAGTACCCCCTTGGGGGAGGGGGGGGCAAAGTGGGGAGATGGACATTGGAGAGGCATAATATCATTAAGCGGTCACAGACCTTTCCAACAATATATGACATGAGGGGTGTCAACAAAATTTAGAAAATTGCCCCCCTTAAGGAAGGGGGAAAGTGGCGGGATGGACCCCGGAGATGCATAACATGAATAAGCAGTCAAAGACCTTTCCAACAATACGTAACATGAAGGGATTGTGCAAAATTTACAAAAGTACCCCCTTGGGGGGGGGCAAAGTGGGGGGATGGACACCGCAGATGCATAATATGATTAAGCGGTCACAGACCTTTTTAACGATATATAACATGAGTGGTATGTGCAAAATTTAGAAAAGTGCCCCAATTGGCAGGGGGGGGGGATGGACCACACAGATGCATAACATGAAAAGGCAGTCACAGGCCTTTCGAACGATATATCATATGAGTGGTGTCAACAAAGAAAAGTCTCCGCCCTGTGTAGGCAAAACATACTCCCTCCCCCGCCGCCATAATTATTGATGCGGACTCATTTTTTAAATTCGTTCGCACCCCGCTTCTCCCGCAAAATGTTGTGAATTTTAAAAACTCCCCTTCCGAATTTTTTTATACCAAAAGCACTTATGTCCGTCGTCTGCATGCAGAGTTTTATGCTTACAGACGCCAGACACAACAACACACACACAGACAGATGTTTACCGACATTAATAGTATAGATGATACTCAGTGCCTACACATTTCACCCTTTATAATTCAGCCAATGAGTTGACGGTTGTTCATTTCCAGAAACGAAACAATAATTCTTTAGGATGAATTTTGTTTGTTTGATACACCGTGGCAGAATGCGTGCAATGAAGCGACAGGCGTCACAAACTTTTTAGGGCACCTGCAGACTAAAAACATATAATCAATCTTCGCAGGAAAAAAATCCTAGATTTCGTCAAATGATCACGGGAAAAACACTAATTTCATCAAAGGATCATGTAAAACGTGAATTTTGTTAAAAGGCCACAGAAAAACGCGATTTACACAAAAGATGAGCAAATTTTGTCAAAGAATCGCAAAACAGGAAATTTCACCCAAAGATAGCGCTTTCTTGCCAAACTTCGTCTAAAAATTGCGGAATAAAATGTATTTTATCAAAAAATCGCTGGAAAACGCACATTTCGTTAAAGTATCGCGAGAAAAATGCGAATTTCTTCAAAGATTGCTGAAAAAACGCAAATTTCATCGAAGGATTGCTGAAAATTCATGAATCTTATCAAAAGGCAGCAGAGAAAATGTGATTATTATCAAAGTATTGCGAAAAAAGAAAATTTCGTCTAAGGATCACAGAAAAACGCAAATTTCATAAAAGAATCGTGGAAAAAAACGCAAATTTCGTGAAAAAAAAAAATCGCAGAAAAAACACAAATTTCGTCAAATTATCGCTGAAAAAAAAACACGAATTACGTCATAGGATAGCTGAAAAAATTATGAATCTCGACAAAAAAAGATACAGAAAAAAATGCGAATTTCATTAAAGAATCGCGAAAAAAAATGCGAATTTTGTTAAAGCATTGCGCAAAGAATGTGAATTTTTTGAAAGGTTCGTGTGAAAAATGAAACTGTCTGTATTAAAAACAGCACACACACAAACATCTATACAAACCTCAATACACACAAACATATTATAGGCAGGGCTTGAAATTCAATTTTTCCAAAGACGGGAGTCTCCCTACCAACATTTTTAAATGGAGGGGAGTTGTAATGTTTGGGAGGGAGAAAAAAAATCTTTAAACCCCACTATTCTTTTACGTGCTATTTAAAGAATTACATTAATGCAGACATGACAAAATACCATTGAAAAAATTAAGTCAACTGAGAATGATTATGTAAAATGTTTATTTTTATTATAAAAAAGGCAAGAAAGTTAAGTTTTATATATGCAGTGTATTTTTCAAGTTCCATTAAATGTGTTAGGGACCCTTAACAATTAGGTTGTTAAATAAATTTCTGACTTTAGATTTTACTTGATTGAGATTCACCGATCGATCGTAGAAAAGACGCAAAGTTCATCAATCTGTCGTGGAAAAAACACTAAGTTCGTCGATCTGTCACCAAAAAACGCAAAGTTCGTTAATCAGTCGTGGGAAAAAAGCAAATTTCGTCGATCGATTGCAGAATAAACACAAAGTTCGTCGATCTGTCCCCAAAAAACGCAAGGTTCGTCGATCAGTCACTTAAAAAACGCAATGTTCGTCTATCTGTCGCAGAAAAAATGCAAAGTTCGTTGATCAGTCGCAGAAAAAAATGCAACGTTCGTTGATCTGTCACGGAAAAAACGCAAAGTTCGTCGATCAGTTGCGGAAAAAAGCAAATTTCGTCGATCGATTGCGGAATAAATGCAAAGTTCGTCGATCAGTCAGGGAAGAAAGAAAAATTTCGTCGATCGATTGCGGAATAAACGCAAAGTTCGTCGATATGTCCCCAAAAAACGCAAGGTTCGTCGATCAATCGCTTAAAAAACGCAATGTTCGTCGATCTGTCGCAGAAAAAACTCAAAGTTCGTTGATCTGTCACGGAAAAAAACACAAAGTTCGTTGATCAGTCGCGGAAAAAACACACAGTCCGTCAATCAGTTGCGGGGAAAAAAAATCACGAAATTTATCGTTCGGTTGCAGGTAAATTAAATAATGCAAATTTCTCCAAAAATGCTGAAATTTTTTGGGCGGGAGGCTCCCGCTCATGATCTTTGTTGGGCGGGATTTCAAAATTTTCTGTGCGAATCCCGCCCTGAAATTCAAGCCCTGATAGGTATAGTTTTAATCTGAAATAATATACTGAACTTGAACTAACTTTTGAAAAATCGGGTTAACCCAAATCCAACTTGCTGAAATCTACACTCAGTCTGAAATCGACTCGAACCATAAAGACAGTTAACCCAACTTGCAACAAAAATAATTATTTTCTGTGAATTTTCTGATTTTTTCTTTTCTCAGAAATGCTGTAGTCATTTTGTCCCCCAATTTTGCCCTTTACAATTCAGCCAATGAGTGGAGGGGGCCAAAGGAGCGTTCCTTATCACAAACGAAAGATGAGATACGTTCGTTTGATGTCGTTGTTGAAAATTTATGGATTTCTATTATTAAAGTAATTTTTTCATTTTACCGTATTTATTTTCTTTTTGTGTTGTATGTATTTTGCTACTTTGAATTTTTTTAAACTAACCCTTTTTTTTTTTTTTTTTTTTGCAGAGTGAGAGAGAGAGATTTAGTAATTTGGTGACACGAAGTTCAGCAAATTCTTAAAATCCACAAATCGTTTCCAATGTAAACAATGAAATTTACAATTAAGTTGCAAGTGCAAAATTTCAGTTTTTTAAAATTTTCATGTCATTCTGTACACATTTTAATATGTCATTCTGATCATTATACATATTTAGTTATGCATTATTAATTATTTACTTGACCTTTACTTTTAATATTTTAAATATTTCAAACTTACAGCTGAATGTAATTATTAAAACATTTGAAATACTGCATTCGAAAAATGAAATTTCAGCTTAGAAACTCGACAATTAAAAAATTTAAAGTAGAAAGTACTTATGATATAAAAAGAAGAAAAAAAAATACACCAGAATTTATCTGTATTACGAAAGCGGGAAAAATGATTTTCTGTGCTATACGAAAAGATATCCAAATAACTCAATCATGAACATAGAAATAGGTATCGGTTTTTATGTTCAGGTGCATTCAATCCAAACTTGAAACTTTTAAAACGGTCATTGAATGAATGAAATTAATCTCCGCCTTTCACATCCAGAAAACTTGCTGTGTCGCCAATTATGTTTATATTTTATATATATATAAAAAAATAATAATTCAGGCACTTTTCCGTTATACGGACACCATTGTCGCCAAACATACATACATACATACATTTTGGCATAGTATCCGTATAACAGAAAAGTACTAAAGTTCATGGTTTAAAATCACAATAAAATATCATGAAATTTATTGATTAGTTGTGGGAAAATATCAGGGAAATAATGTGTTTTTCATGAATTTTTTGTTTTGTTAGCAATGTGGTTAGAGAGACAGGGAGAAATCCAGAAAACTTGCTGTGTCGCCAATTATGTTTATATTTTATATATATATAAATAATAATTCAGGCACTTTTCCGTTATACGTACACTATTGTCACCAAACATACATACATACATTTTGGCATAGTGTCCGTATAACAGAAAAGTACTAAAGTTCATGGTTTAAAATCGCAATAAAATATCATGAAATTTATTGATTAGTTGTGGGAAAATATCGGGGGAAATAATGTGTTTCTGTGAAATTTTTTGTTTTGTGTTGTTGTGTTTAATTGTAAGCATTCATTATAATTTTCAGTGCATTATTAAATTGAAATTTTTGTTTAAAATATGTAAACAAAACAGTGACCAGAAACCTGCACAATTTCTAATATAGATAGATAGATGCATGCATGTAGTACTTTTAATTATTTGGTAAAAATACTGTGATCGTCACTGAGAAAACCTGAATTTAACCTAAAAGTAATTGTCGAGTGTTTAAGCTGAAATTTCATTTTACGAATACAGTATTTCAAATGTTTTAATAATTACATTTAGCTGTAAGTTTGAAATATTAAAAGTAAAGGCCAAGTAAATAATTAATAATGCATAACTAAAAGTAATTGTCGAGTGTTTAAACTAATTTCATTTTACAAATACAGTATTTCAAATGTTTTAATAGTTACATTCAACTGTAAGTTTGAAATATCCATATACTTAAAGCTAACCTGCTTTTTAGTTTTTCGTGCAAAAATGCTATTTATACGCATGCGCGAGCATTCAGCTAATCAGCTAGAGGCTTTTACTATCTTCAGACGCGATGTTTCAGCCAATGAGGTGAAG
This sequence comes from Maratus michaelseni, assembly GCA_963931845.1. Taxonomy (NCBI): domain Eukaryota; kingdom Metazoa; phylum Arthropoda; class Arachnida; order Araneae; family Salticidae; genus Maratus; species Maratus michaelseni. The sequence continues at coordinate 333,795,996 of OZ007595.1, read as the reverse complement.
GCTTTTTCCTCTCTCTAGAAGCGTATGTGTATTACGATTCCATTTGGTTGTTCGGTTGTTGAAATTTTTATGGATTTCTTTTGTTAAGGTATTTTTTCATTTTACCGTATTTATTTTCTTTTTAAGTCGTATGTATTTTACCTCTTTGAATTTTTTTATAACTAACCCTTTTTTTGAGAGAGAGAGAGATTTCGTGTGTGATATGATTAAATTCAGGTTTTCTCAGCGACGATCACGGTATTTTTACCAAATAACTTTTGTATTAATCAAGCTTTTTTGGTTATTAAGCATAGCTAAACACGAAAGAAAACTTTGTTATTTTAAGATTTTGATGTGAATTATTTGCGTACATTTATAAGGCGAGTTTCACTGAATAATTCAAGAAAAAAAAAATCTCATCATTATACATATTTAGTTTTGCATTATTAATTATTTACTTGGCCTTTACTTTTAATATTTCAAACTTACAGCTGAATGTAACTATTAAAACATTTGAAATACTGTATTCGTAAAATGAAATTTCAGCTTAAACACTCGACAATTACTTTTAGTTATGCATTATTAATTATTTACTTGGCCTTTACTTTTAATATTTCAAACTTACAGTTGAATGTAACTATTAAAACATTTGAAATACTGTATTCGTAAAATGAAATTTCAGCTTAAACACTCGACAATTACTTTTAGTTATGCATTATTAATTATTTACTTGGCCTTTACTTTTAATATTTCAAACTTACAGCTGAATGTAATTATTAAAACATTTGAAATACTGTATTCGTAAAATGAAATTTCAGCTTAAACACTCGACAATTACTTTTAATTATGCATTATTAATTATTTACTTGGCCTTTACTTTTAATATTTCAAACTTACAGCTGAATGTAATTATTAAAACATTTGAAATACTGTATTCGTAAAATGAAATTTCAGCTTAAACACTCGACAATTACTTTTAGGTTAAATTCAGGTTTTCTCAGTGACGATCACAGTATTTTTACCAAATAATTAAAAGTACTACATGCATGCATCTATCTATCTATCTATATTAGAAATTGTGCAGGTTTCTGGTCACTGTTTTGTTTACATATTTTAAACAAAAATTTCAATTTAATAATGCACTGAAAATTATAATGAATGCTTACAATTAAACACAACAACACAAAACAAAAAATTTCACAAAAACACATTATTTCCCCGATATTTTCCCACAACTAATCAATAAATTTCATGATATTTTATTGCGATTTTAAACCATGAACTTTAGTACTTTTTGTTATATGGACACTATGCCAAAATGTATGTATGTATGTTTGGCGACAATGGTGTACGTATAACGGAAAAGTGCCTGAATTATTATTTTTATATATATATATAAAATATAAACATAATTGGTGACACAGCAAGTTTTCTGGATTTCTCCCTGGCTCTCTAACCACATTGTTAACAAAACAAAAAAATTCACGAAAAACACATTATTTCCCCGATATTTTCCCACAACTAATCAATAAATTTCATGATATTTTATTGTGATTTTAAACCATGAACTTTAGTACTTTTCTGTTATACGGACACTATGCCAAAATGTATGTATGTATGTTTGGCGACAATGGTGTCCGTATAACGGAAAAGTGCCTGAATTATTATTTTTTTATATATATATAAAATATAAACATAATTGGCGACACAGCAAGTTTTCTGGATGTGAAAGGCGGAGATGAATTTCATTCATTCAATGACCTTTTTAAAAGTTTCAAGTTTGGATTGAGTGCACATGAACATAGAAACCGATACCTATTTTTATGTTCATGATTGAGTTATTTGGATATCTTTTCGTATAGCACAGAAAATCATTTCTCCCGCTTTCGTAATACAGATAAATTCTGGTGTATTTTTTTTTCTTCTTTTTATATCATAAGTACTTTTCTACTTTAAATTTTTTTAACCTAATAGTAATTGTCGCGTTTCTAAGCTGAAATTTCATTTTTCGAATGCAGTATTTCAAATGCAATTTCAGCTTAAACACTCGACAATTACTTTTAGTTATGCATTATTAATTATTTACTTGGCCTTTACTTTTAATATTTCAAACTTACAGTTGAATGTAACTATTAAAACATTTGAAATACTGTATTCGTAAAATGAAATTTCAGCTTAAACACTCGACAATTACTTTTAGTTATGCATTATTAATTATTTACTTGGCCTTTACTTTTAATATTTCAAACTTACAGTTGAATGTAACTATTAAAACATTTGAAATACTGTATTCGTAAAATGAAATTTCAGCTTAAACACTCAACAATTACTTTTAGTTATGCATTATTAATTATTTACTTGGCCTTTACTTTCAAACTTACAGCTGAATGTAATTATTAAAACATTTGAAATACTGTATTCGTAAAATGAAATTTCAGCTTAAACACTCGACAATTACTTTTAATTATGCATTATTAATTATTTACTTGGCCTTTACTTTTAATATTTCAAACTTACAGCTGAATGTAATTATTAAAACATTTGAAATACTGTATTCGTAAAATGAAATTTCAGCTTAAACACTCGACAATTACTTTTAGGTTAAATTCAGGTTTTCTCAGTGACGATCACAGTATTTTTACCAAATAATTAAAAGTACTACATGCATGCATCTATCTATCTATCTATATTAGAAATTGTGCAGGTTTCTGGTCACTGTTTTGTTTACATATTTTAAACAAAAATTTCAATTTAATAATGCACTGAAAATTATAATGAATGCTTACAATTAAACACAACAACACAAAACAAAAAATTTCACAAAAACACATTATTTCCCCGATATTTTCCCACAACTAATCAATAAATTTCATGATATTTTATTGCGATTTTAAACCATGAACTTTAGTACTTTTTTGTTATATGGACACTATGCCAAAATGTATGTATGTATGTTTGGCGACAATGGTGTACGTATAACGGAAAAGTGCCTGAATTATTATTTTTTATATATATATAAAATATAAACATAATTGGCGACACAGCAAGTTTTCTGGATGTGAAAGGCGGAGATGAATTTCATTCATTCAATGACCTTTTTAAAAGTTTCAAGTTTGGATTGAGTGCACATGAACATAGAAACCGATACCTATTTTTATGTTCATGATTGAGTTATTTGGATATCTTTTCGTATAGCACAGAAAATCATTTCTCCCGCTTTCGTAATACAGATAAATTCTGGTGTATTTTTTTTTCTTCTTTTTATATCATAAGTACTTTTCTACTTTAAATTTTTTTAACCTAATAGTAATTGTCGCGTTTCTAAGCTGAAATTTCATTTTTCGAATGCAGTATTTCAAATGTTTTAATAATTATATTTAGCTGTAAGTTTGAAATATTTAAAATATTAAAAGTAAAGGTCAAGTAAATAATTAATAATGCATAACTAAATATGTATAATGATCAGAATGACATATTAAAATGTGTACAGAATGACATGAAAATTTTAAAAAACTGAAATTTTGCACTTGCAACTTAATTGCAAATTTCATTGTTTACATTGGAAACGATTTGTGGATTTTAAGAATTTGCGGAACTTCGTGTCACCAAATTACTAAATCTCTCTCTCTCACTCTCCAAAAAAAAAAAAAAAGGGTTAGTTTAAAAAAATTCAAAGTAGCAAAATACATACAACACAAAAAGAAAATAAATACGGTAAAATGAAAAAATTACTTTAATAATAGAAATCCATAACTTTTCAACAACGACATCAAACGAACGTATCTCATCTTTCGTTTGTGATAAGGAACGCTCCTTTGGCCCCCTCCACTCATTGGCTGAATTGTAAAGGGCAAAATTGGGGGACAAAATGACTACAGCATTTTTGAGAAAAGAAAAAATCAGAAAAGTTTCAGCACAGGGAGAGAGGGTAAATGCTCTCTCGGCAATAATTATTTTTGTTGCAAGTTGGGTTAACTGTCTTTATGGTTCGAGTCGATTTCAGACTGAGTGTAGATTTCTGCAAGTTGGATTTGGGTTAACCCGATTTTTCAAAAGTTAGTTCAAGTTCAGTATATTATTTCAGATTAAAACTATACCTATCAGGGCTTGAATTTCAGGGCGGGATTCGCGCGGAAAATTTTGAAATCCCGCCCAAAAAAGATCATGAGCGGGAGCCTCCCGGCCAAAAAATTTCAGCATTTTTGGAGAAATTTGCATTATTTAATTTACCTGCAACCGAACGATAAATTTCGTGATTTTTTTTCCCCGCAACCGATTGACGGACTGTGTGTTTTTTCCGCGACTGATCGACGAACTTTGTGGTTTTTTCCGTGACAGATCAACGAACTTTGAGTTTTTTCTGCGACGAACCTTGCGTTTTTTGGGGACAGATCGACGAACTTTGTGTTTATTCTGCAATCGATCGATGAAATTTGCTTTTTTCCCACGACTGATTAACGAACTTTGCGTTTTTTGGTGACAGATCGACGAACTTAGCGTTTTTTCCGCGACAGATTGATGAACTTTGCGTCTTTTCCACGATCGATCGGTGAATCTCAATCAAGTAAAATCTAAAGTCAGAAATTTATTTAACAACCTAATTGTTAAGGGTCCCTAACACATTTAATGGAACTTGAAAAATACACTGCATATATAATATTATTGGCTGAATTGTAAAGGGCAAAATTGGGGGACAAAATGACTACAGCATTTCTGAGAAAAGAAAAAATCAGAAAATTCACAGAAAATAATTATTTTTGTTGCAAGTTGGGTTAACTGTCTTTATGGTTCGAGTCGATTTCAGACTGAGTGTAGATTTCTGCAAGTTGGATTTGGGTTAACCCGATTTTTCAAAAGTTAGTTCAAGTTCAGTATATTATTTCAGATTAAAACTATATCTTTCAGGGCGTGATTCGTGCCGAAAATTTTGAAATCCCGCCGAAAAAAAGACAATGAGTGGGAGCCTCCCGCCCAAAAAATTTCAGCATTTTTGGAGAAATTTGCATTATTTAATTTACCTGCAACCGACCGATAAATTTCGTGATTTTTTTTCCCCGCAACCGATTGACGGACTTTGTGTTTTTTCCGCGACTGATCGACGAACTTTGTGGTTTTTTCCGTGAGAGATCAATGAACTTTGAGTTTTTTCTGCGACAGATCGACGAACATTGCGTTTTTTAAGCGACTGATCGACGAACCTTGCGTTTTTTGGGGACAGATCGACGAACTTTGTGTTTATTTTGCAATCGATTGACGAAATTTGCTTTTTTCCCCCGACTGATTGACGAACTTTGCGTTTTTTATGACAGATCGACGAACTTAGCGTTTTTTCCGCGACAGATCGATGAACTTTGTGTCTTTTCCACGATCGATCGGTGAATCTCAATCAAGTAAAATCTAAAGTCAGAAATTTATTTAACAACCTAATTGTTAAGGGTCCCTAACACATTTAATGGAACTTGAAAAATACACTGCATATATAAAACTTAACTTTCTTCCCTTTTTTATAATAAAAATAAACATTTTACATAATCATTCTCAGTTGACTTAATTTTTTCAATGGTATTTTGTCATGTCTGCATTAATGTAATTCTTTAAATAGCACGTAAAATAATAGTGGGGTTTAAAGATTTTTTTTTCTCCCTCCCAAACATTACAACTCCCCTCCATTTAAAAATGTTGGTAGGGAGACTCCCGTCCTTGGAAAAATTGAATTTCAAGCCCTGCCTATAATATGTTTGTGTGTATTGAGGTTTGTATAGATGTTTGTGTGTGTGCTGTTTTTAATAAAGACAGTTTCATTTTTCACACGAACCTTTCAAAAAATTCACATTCTTTGCGCAATCCTTTAACAAAATTCGCATTTTTTTTCGTGATTCTTTAATGAAATTCTCATTTTTTTCTGTATCTTTTTTTTGTCGAGATTCACAATTTTTTCAGCTATCCTATGACGTAATTTGTGTTTTTTTCAGCGATAATTTGACGAAATTTGTGTTTTTTCTGCGATTTTTTTTTTCATGAAATTTGCGTTATTTTCCATGATTCTTTTATGAAATTTGCGTTTTTCTGTGATCCTTAGACGAAATTTTCTTTTTTCGCAATGCTTTGATAATAATCACATTTTCTCTGCTGCCTTTTGATAAGATTCATGAATTTTCAGCAATCCTTCGATGAAATTCGCGTTTTTTCAGCAATCTTTGAAGAAATTCGCATTTTTCTCTCGATACTTTAACGAAATGGGCGTTTTCCAGCGATTTTTTGATAAAATACGTTTTATTCCGCAATTTTTAGATGAAATTTGGCAAGAAAGCGCTATCTTTTGGTGAAATTTCCTGTTTTGCGATTCTTTGACAAAATTTGCTCATCTTTTGCATAAATCGCTTTTTTCTGTGGCCTTTTAACAAAATTCACGTTTTACATGATCCTTTGATGAAATTGGTGTTTTTCCTGTGATCATTTGACGAAATCTAGGATTTTTTTCCCGCGAAGATTGATTATTTGTTTTTAGTCTGCAGGTGCCCTAAAAAGTTTGTGATGCCTGTCGCTGTATTGCACGCATTCTGCCACGGTGTATCAAACAAACAAAATTCATCCTAAAGAATTATTGTTTCGTTTCTGGAAATGAACAACCGTCAACTCATTGGCTGAGTTATAAAGGGTGAAATGTGTAGGCACTGAGTATCATCTATACTATTAATGTCGGTAAACGTCTGTCTGTGTGTGAAATGTCTGTCTGTGTGTGTATTGTTGTGTCAGGCGTCTGTAAGCACAAAACTCTGCATGCAGACGACGGACATAAGTGCTTTTGGTACAAAAAAATTCGGAAGGGGAGTTTTTAAAAATTCACAACATTTTGCGGGAGAAGAGGGGTGCGAACGAATTTAAAAAATGAGTCCGCATCAATAATTATGGCGGCGGGGGTAGTATGTTTTGCCCACACGGGGTGGAGACTTTTCTTTGCTGACACCACTCATATGATATATCGTTCGAAAGGCCTGCGACTGCCTTTTCATGTTATGCATCTGTGTGGTCCATCCCCCCCCCCCCTTCCCGCCAATTGGGGCGCTTTTCTAAATTTTGCACATACCACTCATGTTATATATCGTTAAAAAGGTCTCTGACCGCTTAATCATATTATGCATCTCCGGTGTCCATCCCCCCACTTTGCCCCCCCCCCCCCCCAAGGGGATACCTTTGTAAATTTTGCACAAACCCTTCATGTTACGTATTGCTGGAAAGGTTTTTGCCTGCTTATTCATGTTATGCATCTCGGGGGTCCATCCCGCCACTTCCCCCCCTTAAGGGGGCACTTTTCTAAATTTTGTTGACACCCCTCATGTCATATATTGTTGGAAAGGTCTGTGACCGCTTAAGGATATTATGCATCTCCAATGTCCATCTCCCCACTTTGCCCCCCCCCTCCCCCAAGGTGGTACTTTTCTAAATTTTGCAGACAACCCTCATGTCATATATCGTTGGAAAGGTCTGTGACTGCTTAATCATATGCATATCTCCAATGTCCATTTCCCCACTTTGCCCCCCCCCCCCCAAAGAGGTACTTTTCTAAATATTGCAGACAACCCTCATGTCATATATCGTTGGAAAGGTCTGTGACCGCTTAATCATATTATGCATCTTTAATGTCCATCTCACCAATTGTCCCCCCCCAAGGGGTCAATTTTCTAAATTTTGTTGACACCCCTCATGTCATATATTGTTGGAAAGGTCTGTGACCACTTAATCATATTATGCATCTCCAATGTCCATCTCCCCACTTTGCCCCCCCCTCCCCCAAGGGGGTACTTTTCTAAATTTTACAGACAACCCTCATGTCATATATCGTTGGAAAGGTCTGTGACTGCTTAATCATATGCATATCTCCAATGTCCATTTCCCCACTTTGCTCCCCCTCCCCCAAAGAGGTACTTTTCTAAATTTTGCACACAACCGTCATGTTATATATCGTTGGAAATGTCTGTGACCACTTAATCATATTATGCATGTTCCGTGTCCATCCCCTACTTTACCCCCCCCCCCCAAGGGGGTACTTTTTTTAATTTTGCACACACCCCTCATGTTACATATCGTTTGAAAGGTCTTTGACTGCTTATTCATGTTATGCATCTCCTTGGTCCATCCCACCATTTCCCCCTCCCCAAGGGGGCACTTACCATTTACTTGCACAACAGCGCTAAATGTGTCAGATGAAAGAAATTCCGCGAGTACATGTGCCAGTGTAACTTAGCCAATTGCTGTTCTTCAACCTAGCTTTAATTCAAAGTGGGTTTTTTATTTATTTGAATTATTCTGCAAAAGTTTCAAACATTTTAAAGCAGCTATGAATTTTATTTTTATGGTACTATCAAGTTTTTTGCCGTCAAATTTTGACGGGTTCCATCTAGTTAAAAGTAAAGGCCAAGTAAATAATTAATAATGCATAACTAAAAGTAATTGTCGAGTGTTTAAACTAATTTCATTTTACGAATACAGTATTTCAAATGTTTTAATAGTTACATTCAGCTGTAAGTTTGAAATATTAAAAGTAAAGGCCAAGTAAATAATTAATAATGCATAACTAAAAGTAATTGTCGAGTGTTTAAACTAATTTCATTTTACAAATACAGTATTTCAAATGTTTTAATAGTTACATTCAGCTGTAAGTTTGAAATATTAAAAGTAAAGGCCAAGTAAATAATTAATAATGCATAAGTAAAAGTAATTGTCGAGTGTTTAAGCTGAAATTTCATTTTACGAATACAGTATTTCAAATGTTTTAATAGTTACATTCAACTGTAAGTTTGAAATATTAAAAGTAAAGGCCAAGTAAATAATTAATAATGCATAAGTAAAAGTAATTGTTGAGTGTTTAAGCTGAAATTTCATTTTACGAATACAGTATTTCAAATGTTTTAATAGTTACATTCAACTGTAAGTTTGAAATATTAAAAGTAAAGGCCAAGTAAATAATTAATAATGCATAACTAAAAGTAATTGTCCAGTGTTTAAGCTGAAATTTCATTTTACGAATACAGTATTTCAAATGTTTTAATAGTTACATTCAGCTGTAAGTTTGAAATATTAAAAGTAAAGGCCAAGTAAATAATTAATAATGCAAAACTAAATATGTATAATGATGAGATTTTTTTTTTCTTGAATTATTCAGTGAAACTCGTCTTATAAATGTACGCAAATAATTCACATCAAAATCTTAAAATAACAAAGTTTTCTTTCGTGTTTAGCTATGCTTAATAACCAAAAAAGCTTGATTAATACAAAAATTATTTGGTAAAAATACTGTGATCGTCGCTGAGAAAACCTGAATTTAATCATACCACACAGAATTACATATTAAAAGTTTAAAATTAGTTTGTTTACATCGGAAACGATTCGCGGAATTTCGTGCCACGAAATCTCTCTCTCTCTCAAAAAAAGGGTTAGTTATAAAAAATTCAAAGTACTAAAATACATACGACTTAAAAAGAAAATAAATACGGTAAAATGAAAAAATACCTTAATAAAAGAAATCTATAAAGTTTCAACAACCGAACAACCAAATGGAACACATACGCTTCTAGAGAGAGGAAAAAGCCTTCACCTCATTGGCTGGAACATCGCGTCTGAAGATAGTAAAAGCCTCTAGCTGATTAGCTGAATGCTCGCGCATGCGTATAAATAGCATTTTTGCACGAAAAACTAAAAAGCAGGTTAGCTTTAAGTATATGGATGATCTCCACCAATTTGTTTCGTTTCAATGTACATTTCGCCTTTATTGCATTTTAAAATCATATACTCTTACTCAAATACACCAATCAAAAAAATTATTAATAAATTACCTTATTTTACTCTATTTTAGGAAACTAAATATTTTTAATGCTTATTTAGATATATAAAAAAATAGCTTGATGTAAAAAATGGCATAAACTTCGTATACATTAATAAAAATTAATTTTTTTAAGTAGCTTCTAGCCATAGCGATTAATGGTAAACAACTCAAATCTGACGTACAGACCTCGCGGTTCAGGTGTTTCTTTGTTGTTGTTGTTTTTTGACCCGGAGGCCCGGTGAGCAGCTTTATATTTCTATGTAGCTGTACTTCAGATGGCTGATGGCTTTTGAATGGGCATTGCCAGTCTGTGTATCTTAAATGTCTTTGTCACATACTCTCCTGGATGATTTTTCTGCAACTGAAAAATTCCGTCAAGCGAAGAAAACGTGTCTCGATGATCCGGCAGCATATTAGCAAACCATACATTGATTCATGTACAGAGAAAAATAGACCAATCACCTGGCGCTCTGGCGTTTCAAAACTCCGCCCCTTGCTTCGCTGGCGCGTGGCGTGGCGTGGAACGGAACGGAAAGTTGATGTTTGGTTAGCCTAAGAAGGAAATTTTTATTTTTATTGACAAATTAATTATCTTTTCAAGGATCGATTGATATTTACTATTAATGATTTACCCCATTCTTTTAAGAATGAAATTATCAAGATTAATGATGACTCATCTATAATAAGAATGAAAACTAATACTAGTTTGAATATGAGAATATCTCAACCAAATTGAAGTAAAATGTTTGCTGGTAATATAACATGTTTATAATGTAGTCTAATTAGGGTTTTTCTGTTCATTAGATGTAAGTAATATTATTTTAAATAAAATGCTCTCTTGCACCAACACATGGTTTAAAACAAATATTAGCTTTTGCTGTTTTTCAGTCTCAATAAAATCTGGTAACTGCGGAACCTGAATAACATTAGGACAGTTAAATTTTGCCCAAATTCTTAAACAAGTTGTTTACAATACAGCATCGATAATCAATCTGTATTATATTAGTTTGTTTATGAAATATTAGAATAAGATTATTTCAATATTAATACATTTCGAATGTAAAGTATTAATTTAAAACATATTTTCTTGGAAATAACAGTATGTAATCAAATTATAAGGTCAGTATATGTTTAACTCATGAATTCACAAACGATGTCTTTAATCAAAACAACTCAATCTTAAATTTAGTCTTTAAATTATGTTATTTTAAAATTTTATCTGTGTTGCTTCTCCTACTGTGATTAATTACAGTGATTGCTTTTATTATTCACTTACAGTTTATTAAATAATAACTTTTGCTTATTCAGAACCCTTGTACCTTTTCCCCATTTATGTGTTTGTTTTCTGATTTCTGCTCTTTATGCACCTGTTAAAGGACAAAATTTGCACTTTAAAGTTTTTTTATTTTCTGAATTAATTTATTATATTCTTAATTATTATTATATTTTAACTTAAACTGAAAAGAAGTAATTACAACAAAATATATATTTTTATACATTTTTTACTGAATTCAAAATACAGGGATGACCACCTCAGGAAACCTGAATTCAAAATACAATGATATTCAAAAAGTATAGTATAAGATTATAAATTATGGATTCTTATCAAATTAAAGTAAATCTTGAGGGGATCGTATCTGATGGCCCGGTGAACTCTTGTGGTGTCTTAGAGCCTTCATATTTGATAGCCTTAGCATTACAGGCAGTTCACCAGGACAATGTAAGCAGCGTGAAAATGGAACCTGTTTATAATGGAATGTTACCTGCTTAAAGTAGAGAATTTCATGACCGAGTGAAAGGAAGAAATGCTGATGTGGAAGCCTGCCTAAAATAGAACTTTTCTTCTGGTCCCACTCAGGAAATTCTGTAATTTGGCAATTATCTATAATTTATAAACTTATAGTACTATGTTTTTGAAGTTTGATGTATTTTGAATTTACAAATTGGAAATAGTAAACATTTAAAATTTTAGACGACATGAAAAAAAAATGTTAATGTTTGAAAAATAAATTTTATTTATTGCAGAAATTTAAAATAGGTGCAAATTGGAAATTTTTTCATTCTTTACAGTTTAATTTCCTTGACTATTTATAATATTTGGCCAGAATTCACACTTTATTTTGTTTGAGTTTTATCAAAGTTGCTATATAAATTAAATATCAAATTTTACTTCTCAAAAGTAAAAATTAATGCAGTATTAATTTTCATAAAGGATGTTTGGTGTCTGCATCCAAAATAAATCTTTTCTGAATGAAATCAAAACCAGTATATGTTTGGATACTTTAGAGAGGTTAACAACCAGGCACAATCTCATCGATTCCAGCTTTACCTTTTCACGTGTCTAAATTAGAAACAGTGCTTTGATTTTGATATAAAATGTTTGGTTTATGGTATTATTATTATTATTATTATTTTTCATGGGGAGGGGTATTTTAAAAAAAGTGAAATGCATGTATTTTAAATCTAATTTATATAATATATGTATTTTAAATGAAAGTTATGTATCCTAAATGAAATTAGTGAAAGGTTTATATTTTAAAATAAATGGATACAATACAAATGATGGTGATGGGAGCAATATTTGATAATTTATCACCTGTGCCTAGCTAACATAAAAGTACGTACCTATGTTTGTATATAAACAAATGTTTCACTTTTGAAATTTTATTTTCCAAAAGTACTTGAATGAAATACAGTTTTATTTGATTAAAAAAACCCAGCACTGTAGGTAAAATGGATGTCTACCTGTGCAACAAATTTGTCAATCCTCTAATTACATTCATTTTATTACTTTTATCATGTTCAGATTGTTAGAGACTCGGGTGAATGAGGGCTCCTTTTATCAGTGAGTAGTCCTTATTTACAAAATTTAATCATGTTTATTTATTAAAATATTTAAATTAATCCCAAAACAAACATACACACAAAAGACTGTAGAATCAGAAATTGTAAAATATGCAGGAAATGGGAACTATATTATTAAATAATCACTTTTTAAATATTTTTTTTCAAAACTTTTTTAATTTAAAAGGTATAAAATTTAAAACTACTTCCAAGAAAATATTCTTTGTGTTCACTTCACAATAAAAAGAATTTAATAAACAGCAAAATAGTTAAAAAATGAAATTAAAATGTTTTAATGTAAATTCATTGGAGGAATTATGAAAATTTGAAGTTTCGATATTTTGTCAAAATGTAAAAGGTGGTTCTCAAATGACTTGCTCAACAACGCGAAACTTTCTGAGACAATTTCTGATGCATTTTTTAATGCAAAGGCATGAAATTGGCAAACTTGACTTTTGGAGTGATTTGGAATCTAAATGAGTTTTCCATATTTTGATAAATAGATTACTTATCGAGTTATAAATGATTCTGGTCATGTGACGACCCGTTTTTCTTCTTTCTTGTACTGCAAAATCAGAATTCATTTCAAAATGCCGACTTTGATAATATTTTTGAAAGATCTTCTGCCTTTACCAAAAATAGAAAACGTGTCTTGATTACAAAGTTTCTGAATAAAAACACCGGCCAATTTCTTGCCTTTCAGAACAAAAATGAATTAAAAAATATGTCATAAAGTAGCCAGTTTGGATTTGAGAAGAGAGGGAAAAACCCTTTTGGAACAGATGTGTTACACTCACGCACCGATGTTTGGTGACTTTTTGATTGGCACAATTTTCAAGACTGCATCAAACTGATAACTGAATACAATAGCCAGGTTACCATTAAAGGGAAAAATCCCCAAAATTTGGCGACTTTTTTACTTTTTATAACTGATAAAGAAAAAAAATCTGTACATGAGTGTAAGACATCATAGCCATCCTTTTTTTAATCGAATGTTAAATTGATAATTTTTATAATTTATGACACATTTTTTTTCATTTCAGAACATCCTCTCCCCATATTTCCTGTGTCATCTGCACCGGAAGATAAAGAATGTCAAACTGAAGGCATTATATTGTCCTTTTTTATAAGAAAATCAGCAACTGAGGGAAAAAAATACATATCTTAAAGAAAGGTTTCAATTTTATTTTTTACAGGTGAATATGTTACAAATAGGGATTTAAAAATTCTTATAATAGGATTTAATAAAATACCATTTGAAAATATGTTTTCATTTTCAAATTTTTCTGGTGATGATGATGATAAAACGCTGTCTATAAAATAAATATTTCATGTTTTTTGGTGAGATTAAAAACCGTTCTGATAAAAGAAATGTTGGCACTAATATTTTGAGGCTGCCAAAGTACAATTTCCCGTATCATTTTTATGATGACAGACTTAATTTACAACAAAATAGTAAATATTATTTGGTCCAGTAAACAACAAATTCAAAATTATATGCCCATCTGCTTAAGAATAAGTGCCCTAATTGTAGATACCACTGAATTCAAAATCCCTTTGGCCCTAGGAGTCACTTTGAGCTGCTGTAAAAATAGAAACAAATGTCTCATAGGTATTGTATCTTCTGGTGCAATATCATTCATGTTGGATGCATTGGGAGGGACTGTTTCAGACAGAGATAATCTCTTGAAATCAAATCTTTTAGAATCATTCGAAAAAGGAGATTCATTGTTGGCAGATATGGGATTTATTGTGCGAAAAGAGCTTGAAACTAAAGGATGCAAATTACATACCCCCACTTTTAGATAAAAATAAATTCAACATAAAAGAATGTAAGGATAATAATTTTTAAAATATGCCACAAAGTCCATGTTGAAGTGCTATACTTGGAATTAATTTTTTTATCGTAAAATTACTATTCATTCACTGTAATTAATTAGTCAATAAATTTATATTATTGCCTTTTTCATTAATTTTGGTAATCCATTAATTAAATGCTACGTAGGATATTATGATATAATTATAACAATATAGTACATATATATATATATGTCACATTTTTCAGAAAATGACAGCATTCGGGTGATTTAAATATAACATCCTTTATTAAAGGAAAGCCTGCTACAGCAGTAGAATTTCATGGTTGCATATATGATGGTTTTCACACAGCAAGTGGGGTAGAAGTATATTAGAAATTCCTCATCTCCGAAGAGTTATCAGTTCAAAAGGCCATGTGGTTTTATTAATTAAGCCGATAAACTGATTAAATTGGCTACCCTGCTAAATGTGGTTTATATGTGATTATGTGTCATCGGGCCTGTATCCAAAGTGAGGGGCGATTCATTAAAAAATAAACTAATTAATAGGTTTGATTTCCATAATTTTCCCACATATATATATACTATATAATATATATGTGTGTATATTTTTCAGCGTTTCACCATACATATTCAATATGCTTTTATTATTATTTATATATATATTTTTTGATAATGATATTTGATACATTTTATTATATTAGATAGTAAAAAATATTTAATCTTATTTAATTTTAATGTTTAATTATTTGTTATATGTGTATGTAAACTATCCATGTAAATATGTGACTATTATCATTCAACTGAAAATTATATTTTTTTTACATAAATGGAAATTAATATATAGATCCTATCTTCCCCCTCCCCTTGTTTGTGCTAGTTTATGAATATATTTTTTTTTTACATGATCAGTACGTAATCCATTTAAAAAATATATTTTGCTGTTTGCTTTCAAAAAATTTTTTATCTTCTAAATTTGAAAGTGTCCATATACTCTGCCTTTAATATAGTAATTATTTGTATAAATATAGAAAGAAAGTACTTTGCATAATGAATTGATTTTGGATGTATTGTCAATAAATTGTAATAAGGTCCAATGAAACATGTGGAGTTAATTATTGAATTCTATACAAAATATGATACTCTTAACATTTACATAACATTTACTTTAAAATATTCGGAAAGAAGATTAGTACATTTTCTTCACATTCTGTGATTTATCATCTCAGAATTCTTTTACTGTATTGCTTCAACAAATGAAACTTTTTTTTTTCACATTTATCATTATTCCAGTGAAAAGTATAAAATCCCATAAAAAAATTTCTATTAAAAAAAAAAGTGTCAAGTTCCTCTTAATGTTTCAGCCACAAAAAGTACTGATATCTGATGCTCGCCCAAGTTAGAAGTCAAACATCTGAAATCTTTCATTGAAAATGGCTTCCTGCGACTTGGCCGTTAATGCAATCTAGGTTTTTTTTTTTTCATTTATCTGGCATTTTTATACAAATTTCAATAAATTCCAAAGAACATTAGAAGAATTTAATACTGAGAAAAATAAATTAGAATATATAATACACCCTGATTGATGTTAAACATATAACTTTCATTTGAAATAAACAATTACGTCGATAAATCTTTTCAAAATAAATGATTAGAAATGATGCATTTATAAATTATTTGAATATTAAAAGTAATATCAGAATGCAAATAAGCAAATTCGTATGAAGACATTGAAACTAAAAGCTATGTGATAAATTACCATTGAATTTCAACAAACATTATTTTTGATTAACCATCATTTAGTTTTACCATGGTTTAATTGCTATTTTGTACGGTCTATTGTCATTAACACGAATTCCAATGAATAATTTTTTCATCAAATTTCACATTTTGTTACATTATATGAGACGTTGAGAACCAGAGTGGACCATCCTCGACAGCTGTGATTTCGAAATTATGCTTTTTAAAATGTGTATTATATTTCAGTATTTTGTGCAATAAAATGCATTAAATGTTTAAAAAAAAAATGTAGTAGACATGTAGATACATTATTTAGAATATGAAAAACCCTCTAATAATGCATTAACGGCCAAGTTACAGGAAGCCATTTTCAATGAAAGATTTCAGATGTTTGACTTTTAACTTGGGCAAGCATCAGGTACTTTCTGCGGCTGAAACATTAAGAGGAACTTGGCACTTTTTTTTTTTAATAGAAATTTTTTTGATGGGATTTGTAGGTTTTTTTAAATGTATTTTTCTAAAGGATGGATATAAATATAAAATTATTTTATTATGTTTTACAAATCTATATTTTATTTCTTGTTTACATCAAAATACTAGCCACTAGTTTAGTCTTCCTAAAATGTATGCTAAGCACTTTATCATATTGCTTTTTTGTCATAATTTATTTGCTCAACCCTTCGCCAAATCGGAAGTTTCTGTTAGATAAATCAAGAATCAACTCTTTGCGATCATGGCTGCATATCTTATATTTTGTGTTAGTATGCATTTCATCTTTATTGACAATTATCGCTTAATTTACTTAGGCATTTATGCTTCATGCTTGTTTGCATTGTTATGTTCACTAATGAGGAGATTTTTAATCCTATTAAGTAATCTTCTGTAATTGCAACTGCCAAATGACATATTTTAGCAAACACGATTTAGTGCAAGAGTAGTGCAAAAGTGGTTCTTTTTAAACGTTTTTAAAGCTATCCAGATTTAAAATAAACCATATTGATGCTAATAATTTTTTTTCCTTTCATTCTAACATTGGCATGATTAAGTAAGATTACAAAATCTACAGACGCGCGGCCATTTTTCCATTAGAAAATCTATCATTATTTTCATATAATCGTCTTAGATAATATGTCAATGTGACTTGGTTTTAAGATTTTAGCTAATTTTATGCAAAAACCTGAAGCTGAAATGCGAAGAACTCCAATATAAAAGATTTATTCTATAACATACATATCGCTAAACTGGATATTTGTTATAAAATTATAATAATCATGAGGAGAACTGGCAGTTTCGATGCTTTAATTCTGAAAATTCTCTTTCTATAATAAACTTTTAACAGAGTAAAGACTAACAATACAGTAATATATAATAGCAAGAGTCTTGTGCAGTGACAAAAGATTGAAACTTTATTAACAATCGTGTGTTTTGCCATTTAATTAACCACTTAATGGACTAGATGGAACCCGTCAACACTTGACAGAAAAAATTACTTATTTCACTGTTTTATGCTTTTTTTAATGCGGTTTACCACTTATTACATGGGTGCAAGAAGTACAACCAAGCCAAGACTGAAAACTTTTCTGAGAATTGGGAATAACCAAATGGAAATGAACTAGAAGATTTCTATGTCTTTCATTACGGCTAAAAATTGATATCTTGCAGTAAAAGATAGTGATTAAAAAGTTCTTGATAGTAAAATAGCTATTATTAGTTATATAAAAGTAGAATTTACTATTAATCAAAAATCTCTCCAGGACTGAAATCAGTCCTGAGACTGAAGACTTGCACCCATGCTTACCATTTTCCGTTTATTTACATGTTTTATAGCTACATTTTTTAATAACAGGAATTAACATATATTATTATTTACAACTAAAAAGAAATGGTGCATCTAGTATTTGTCGAGAATTAAATAAAAATCATGTACTCATGACATCAGCCAGTATACACGTCAGGTTACATTGCCGTTATCATTATCTTTTTATGCGCGAAGGTTTCGCTATGGTACTCTATTGTGAAATTTGGTAATTTTTTAAATTCAATATTTGAAAAAGGCATAATATTAGATTCGAAATTTATATCAAGAATGAAGAATTTTTTTCCTTTCTAACGCAGTTTTGTCTAACAATTTTCTAACAAATACTTTTCGAGCTATTCATTTTTTCAGTAACTTCAAATCTTTCATTTTCCAAGATTAATTTGTGGCAACGATTAGCAAAAAACCAGTCATCAGCAACACGTAGCTTTTTATTAAAGAGGAGGGTTACTCACCCAAAAATTCTCAATGGAATATAGCCTCTAGCATCAAATGCTCGCCAAGCTTGGCGACACTTAATGAAATAGTGCCAAATTTGGCTATAAACATACCCTGTTTATGTTGACATCATAATGATGAATATGTATTGTATGTGTGATGCATGTATATATAATATATATATATGTTACGGTCATTATTAATAATAACCGGTTATTATTAATAATGACCGATTAATCATATTGACCGTAACATATACATATATTTCAAATAAAATCTCATGTGTGTACATATATATATAAAGTTTATTAACATCATTAAAATTCACTTAAAGAAATAACAACCAAAGATTTGCCACACTGACTGGAGCGATATTGTGATTAGAATACCAACATTTATAATAAAATTTATTTTAAGAAAGTAAAAGATAGAAAGACGGACAGATAAACTAAAAGATTTGCCTTACCAATATTTTCGGAAAAGCATATAAAAATTTCATTCTGTTTGAAACCATGTAACACCTTCAACTTCAGGCTAATTTTCTGTAATTGGCTTTGGCGACCAATGCTGGTGTCAAATATGAGCGAGTATAAATGATTGTCTATGCAACTAGTATCATATGTATTATTTCTCCATCCCTTTTTCTCAGAAAATACGAAATGCAGAACGACGAATGTGATGCCATATGAAAGGATTTTGCACAGGCTTCTGACATAGCATTTCGTTAAAACATGTTTTTGATTAAAATTTGCTGAAAAATAAAAATTAATTCGGCATTGTTTTCATGAAAGAAATGAAAGGTTTTCCTCAAATTATTGTTGCCACAAAAAATAATACCACATTATATGATGCTCAGCAATTATAAAAAACATTGCACGGGTTTATTTTATATTTATGATTAAAAAGCGAAATTGAAATGTTTAATTTATATTTCTATGTTCCATGTTTTTCCTGAAGCGGATGACATCCTCTAATGCAGTTAAAATACGATTGTAAATTTTTTTTTTTTTCTCGCACGTGTATTTTGCAATCTTGGATCAGTTTTTACTATAACATTGATGGAATAAATTAGATGATATTCTGGCTTGACTAAAAACTAAATGTTGTTTGCAGATATTTTTATCCTCACTTTTTCTAAAGAAGTTTAAACCTGCATCTAAGAAATATTACATATTGATAAAAAAAAATGGTACTTCTCTATTATCCCGTCGACCACTTTTCATAACAAAAAACTATCGCCAAATGAACGGGAAAACGTTGCCATTGGAATATCAAAATAAATAAATAAATAAAATATAAGAATTTAAGAACACAATTGTTATTTTAATGAATGAAATAACTAATAAATCAGTAAAACATAATGAAAAATACACGGAAATGTCAAGTTAAAAACCACTTGATGACGTAACAAATACGTATAATGCTTCTGACATAAAGTAAATCGGACTGCATTTTTGGCGTTTAATTTTACAGTTTGGCGATAATTTTTTGTTATGAAAAGTCATCGACCGGATAATAGAGAAGTAATCAGAAAATGTAATGCTTAACGAAATTCAATTATTTGATCAATCGCAAATTTTGGTAGTTTTCCGTTACCGACACCATGCCATACATGTAAATGTATGCTTGGAGGCAATGGTGTCCGTATAATGGAAAAGTACCCAAACTTTTCTTAGTTCGGGCTATATCAAATACAAACATTTTACAGTTAACAATAAAATCACCAAAAATGACTGCTTCATCAGCAATTAGGACAGCAAAGTTGGATAAAATCTAATAACCTGAATTTTACAACGTTTATGCAAAACACCACAGAGAACACATGCTATTTATACTATATATATATATATATATACTATATATATATATATATATATATAGAATATATATTATATATATATATATACTATATATATATATATATATATATAGTATATATATATATATATATATATAGTATATATTATATATATATATATATATATATATATATATATATATATATATATATATATATATATATATATATATATATATATATATATATATATATATATATATATATATATATATATATATATATATATATATATATATATATATATATATATATATATATATATATATACTATATATATATATATAGTATATATATATATATATAGTATATATATATATATATATATATATACTATATATATATATATATATATATATAGTGTGTATATATGTATGTATATATATATATATATATATATATATATATATATATATATACTAATATATATATATATATATATATATATATATATATATATATTATATATATACTATATATACATTATATATATATATATATATATATATATATATATATATATATATATATATATATATATATATATATATATATACTTCACTGGCCCCCGGCTAACCAAAAAGTACCCCAAATAATTCGCCAAACTGTAGCGCTCAATAAACAAACGGAAGAATGTTGCCATTAAATCTCAAAAATAAAAAATAATAATAAAAAAATACTTAGGAAAAGCCCCATATACTAAAGTATCATTTATCAGTAACTTTAAACAATGAAATTTACAATATATAATTATGAAAACAGAATCAAAAATAATCTTGGATATTTATTTATTTACATTATTTCTCTTAATTATGGAAAAGGAATAATCATCCTGATTATGTAAAGGAACTGAAGAAACCATACAAATAAATTACACTCGAAAACATTAAAAATCTCCCTTATCTGCAGATTGATTTATTATTGTAAAAAAATCTTTACATAAAAATTGATTAGCTTAAAACAATGGATGCGTTTCAGAAGATATGGATTTGAAACGAACAATGTTTAAAATGATATTTTAAAAATTTTGATCAAAACCTTTTAAAACATTTTTTTTAAATGTCGAATTTCGACAGTGCGTTTGGGGGGATGCAATGCACATGCGCGTAGGAGCTCATTCGGTTGCATTATCACAGAGGGAGATGTGTGCTTTATGTACTATGTTCTTTTATTGACTGAATATGAGATGAACGTAGAGATATACTATATCTATGATACTTCATAGGTCCAGCAGAGGTGCCAAGTCTCCAGCTTTTTGGACACCAGTATTTTAGTACAGAAAATGTTGTTTTATGTAACCGGAACATTCCGAGATTTAAAAGAACAACATTTTCTCTAAGATAATACTGGTGTGCAAAAAGCCGGAGACTTAGCAAGTCTGGGTCCAGGAAATTATCTATCTTGCCGTGGGGATTATGGCAGTAATGTCAAACTGATTTGCATTTTGTTTACGGATCGTTTGTTTGGAGTTTGCATCAGAAATAGTACTGTACTTCACTGGGGGAAAAAACTTTTAAAATAAAACATTTGAAAGACTGTTTCATAAGCATTTCTTCTTATGTAATAAAGAAGCTTATTTTACTAATATTGTTATTGTAATTTTTTTCCGTCAAATTTTGACGGGTTCCATCTAGTTTTATATTAACATCAAAGCACCGTTTCTAATTTAGATACGTGGAAAGGTAAAGCTGCTATCGATGAGATTGCACCTGGTTAACATAAAAAGTACCCAAACATATATACTAGTTCTGATTTCATTCAGAAAAGATTTTTTTTTATGCAGAAACCAAACATCCTTTACGAAAATTAATACTGCATTAATTTTTACTTTTGAGAAGTAAAATTTGATAATATTTAATTTATATAGCAACCTTGATAAAACTCAGACAAAATAAAGTGTGAATTCTAGCCAATTATAAATAGTCAAGGAAATGAAGCTGTAAAGAATAAAAAAAATTCCAATTTGCACCTATTTTAAATTTCTGCAATTAATAACATTTATTTTTCAAAAATTGACATTTTTTTTTTCATGTCTAAAATTTTAAATATGTTTACTATTTCCATTTTGTAAATTCAAAATATATGAAACTTCAAAAACACAGTACTATAAGTTTATAAATTATAGATAATTGCCAAATTACAGAATTTCCTGAGACCAGAAGAAAAGTTCTATTTTAAGCAGGCTTCCACATCAGCATTTCTTCCTTTCACTCAGCCATAAAATTCTCTACTTTAAGCAGGTAACATTCCATTATAAACAGGTTCCATTTTCACGCTGCTTACATTGTCCTGGTGAACTGCCCGTAATGCTAAGGCTATCAAATATGAAGGCTCTAAGACACCACAAGAGTTCACCGGGCCATCAGATACGATCCCCTCAAGATTTACTTTAATTTGATAAGAATCCATAATTTATAATTTTATACTATACTTTTTGAATATCATTGTATTCTGAATTCGGTATTAATAAGAATGTAGAAAAAAAAATATTTTGTTCCAATTAGGTCTTCAGTTTAAGTTATAAAGTTCAGTTTAAATTAAAATATAATAATAATTAAGAATATAATAAATTAATTTACAATTTTAAAAAAAAACTTTAACGTGCAAATTGAGTTGTTTGACAGGTGCATAAAGAGTAGAAATCAGAAGACAAACACATATTGTGCTATCCTCTAAAAAAACCCATTTTTTGAAATTTTCTCTACATAAAGTTTAATAAAAAATTTTAAAAAAATTAAGAATGGCTAAATTTTCACAGCTGTTCTGACCAAGATTTTAATGTTGAGCATTTTTTATTTTATCACTTTATTACAAAATGGCAGCCAATTAAATAAGGAAAAAAAAAACACTTTTTCAAAAAATAACGTATGTTACCTGAAAAACACCCACACATGACATAATCAGCTAAAAATGAAGCATTTTATTGCATATTAATGGTTTAACATTAAAAAAAATTATGTAGATCATTCTTAATTTCTATTATAAGAAGAAAATCTGTAAAAATGAAGCTTGTGTTTCCCAGATTTCTGCAATTGTTAGTTTACATTATTTTAAAATTAAATAAGCACTCCTTAGATATTTTTATTATTCTAATTTGAGCATAAAAAAAAAAAAAAAAAGACTTTAGTGAAATATTTGATGTAGTACTAGAGAGTTTTTTTTTTGTTTAGGAAACATTTCACTGTGGGTTTTTTTTAAGAGGACAGCACAATAAATGGTGAAAAAGTATTAGGGATCTGAATAAACAAAAGTTATTATTTAATAAACTGTAAGTGAATAATAAAAGCAATCACTCTAATTAATCACAGTATGAGAAACAGCATAGATAAAATTTTAAAATAACATAATTTAAAGACTAAATTTAAGATTGAGTTGTTTTGATTAAAGACACCGTTTGTGAATTCATGAGTTAAACATATACTGACCTTATAATTTGATTACATACTGTTATTTCTAAGAAAAAATGTTTTTAATTAATACTTCTACATTCGAAATGTATTATATTGAAATAATGTTATTCTAATATTTCATAAACATTCAACACTAATGCAGATTGATTATCGATGCTGAACAACTTGTTTAAGAATTTGGGCAAAACTTAATTGCCCTAATGTTATTAAGGTTTCTGCAGCTACCAGATTTTATTGAGACTGAAAATATTTGTAACTAATTGCAGCTTTGCATCAGATCTCACAAAATTTTTGGCAAAGAAAACAAATGAAGTGCAAGCGTATAGTTTTAGTTCTAACCTTAACCAACGTTCTATACCACGCCACACGCCAGCGAAGCAAGGGGCGGAGTTTTGAAACGCCAGAGCGCCAGGTGATTGGTCTATTTTTCTCTGTACATGAATCAATGTATGTTTTGCTTATATGCGATCCGGCAGGCGATTCATCCAATCCGCGATGGCGAGACGAAAAACGGCTGCGCGCGCATCACCCAAGACCGGGAGGAAGCGCCGTGCTACAATCGAAGCACATGGGGAAAAACTTTGCTCTTTTCTGTGTGAGCAAAGATCTTTGGTGTGAGTGTTCGATAAAAATGGCGGCTGCTAAAAACGTGAGGCCAAATAATAATAAATTGAAAACTCCGGCGTTCGTAAAAATAACTTGAAAAACGAACCGGAAAACGTAGCAAGGAAAGTAATACATTAAAATGAAGGGAATTAAAAGTTATTAAAATTATAAATATTAATTTAAATAGGAAATAAAGAAAAACTAATTAAATAATTAAAATTAATGCTGAAAACGGGAGTTAACCATGTGGATACGCACTGGAAAAACAAATGTCCAATTTCTATTGTGACACATACTAAAAATAAAATATCGAAAAATTTAAATTTCAAAGACAAAAACTATAAAATTTCTTTACAAAAAAATTACTGTATAAAGACATGTAAATGTAACAAAATACTAAATAATGGTACTATTGAAAAATTGTTTATAGATATTGCTAAACTGACATATACTAAAAATTGACCTTGCCGACTAGAAAAAAAAAATGTATTCATTCTATGGTTGCATTTTTACACCATAGTAACATTAGAAGAAAAAATATCTCAGCTGTATTATTACATTTTTATAACAAAACTTTTAAAATGAAGTATTTTCTTGTAAGTAAGACGATCGTATCCATTCCTCCCCTTTGAATATTAATTATTTCAATTATTTAAAAACAAAGTGAAAAAACTGCATTCGGTTATCAAAAATAAACAGTAATAAAATATTTAGTAAAAGTTTAACAATGTACAATAGTAAACAGATATTCTTATGCTAATAATATAGAAAAACTATTGTTGCACACACTCAAGTAACTTTTGAAAAGAAAACAGTGTGGCAAATATAAACACCTTTTGATTGATAGTTATCACTTATAAAATTGATGTTAATTATAATGCAAGAGTGTTGAATGTCCATGCATCCATCACAGCGAAATAAATAATAATAATCTGTTCAATGGCATTAAAATTGTACGTAAACTTTTTTCTACATGCAAAAGTGTACAACATACAAAATTAAAAATAATGCTTAACCTGACATTACCAAATATTCTAGAGCAATTGTTTCTGAATGTGAATATGCAATAAAAAAATTTCTGACTTAAGATTTCAAAACTATTGAACATGTATTCTTCCGTTTTTCAAACCAATGTGTATTTTTCGAGTTATTCAAATGCTTCCAGACTTTTCAGCACACTGTATATAAAAAAAATTCTGCAATTGCAACTCATTTGAATTAAAAAAAATTTCCTAAACATTCTGTAAACATACAATTTTTTCCCCCTAACTTTCTAAATATATGTAAATGTTTTATATATGACTATTTACAAAAGTGTATAATTTTTTAATTTTCTTAATAGTACACTTATCTTACAGATATAACTTCCATAGTTAACCAGGGTTAAAAGGTAAGTGTGTTTCTATTTTTTATTTTATAATTCTTTAGTGCATAACTATTTTTTAATTATATTTAGTTATTTAACTATTTCTTGTGTCTCCATGGCCATTAAGTCATATTCACTTTGTTGTGTTTTGACTGCCTCTGTGTTTATTAGGGCCCCTTAGCACTGCTCTTATACTTTTGTTACATTTCAAACCACTACCATATTTTTGCCATTGCCAACATTGCCTTTGTCTGATTCCAACCATTATGACATACCTTCTATTAAAATATTTCTTTATCGTGATATTTCTTCTCCGCTGTCATTATTTTCTTTAACCTGTAATTTGTGTCCTCAATTTTTTGTGAACAATATGCATAGGATTCCCTGGGACTTAACAACTTTACGAGGAGTAAACGTTAAATTCTAAAATAAATTTCTTGATCAGTATTTCTCCTGAATGTTGATAATTTGTCTTTGCCTCTTCACTCTTCGATGTTATAGTGGAGTGAATGTTTTCTAGGGGTTCATTTTATGTAACACTTTTGTTAAAATTTTCTACTTAATAATGATCTTTATAAAAAAAAAAAATAAATACTGATGTAAATAAACAAATGAATACAAGAAATGAACATACAAGCTTTATTTTTATGGCTTTTTCTTAAATTTCATATAAAATTTGCCAGGGGTCCATACATTAATGTTATTTTATTGATAATACCATCTTAGACAGAAATAATACTATAAATTCCTTTGTGGTAATTCCTGGTAAAAAATTATAAACATAATAATAAAAAACTTACTAAAGCTAACATTTTAATTTTAGATGTGAATATGATGTTTTCCGTGTGATTTTTATGTTATATTCTTTTCACATGCAAATTACATGGGTTTCAGGTACTGCATTAAGAAATTCAGACCAACATATTAGCAAAATTTAAAAAATGTTAGCCACTCTCCAAAGTTGATAGCCAAAAACTGCATTGACTGTTTTAAAAGGATTCTTACTTTTAATAGATAAAAAGCTTACATTTTAAAATAATTAGTGTTAAAAGTATTTGTAAACTACAACATTGTATAGAAATTTAAATTTCTGTGTTAAATATAAGATACATGGTAATTATACATATGACATTTTAACTAAAGCAAATAAAAGCAAAAAAAGTATTAATAAAAACCACATTCTAAAAATAAAGTCAATTAACTTTCTAAGATACACAGAAATGGTGCACTGTTATAATATAGAGTTAGCATGCTTACTTATTAAAAAATTTATATTTATATAGCAAACAAATGTACATGTTTCATTGTACTTCAGCACTCAAAAGCATGATTGAAACAAAAATCTTTCTATCTGCTCCTTCACCAATTTTAAATTATTCAAGATGTTTCACTTTCAAATTATTTCTTATGTATCGTAATGATACTTTGCTTGCTAAATCCTCTTTCAACCTTTGTTGATGTAATCGGACATGTCAGACTTATGTTTACTAATTTGTAGTGTTAGTTTCATTGGCGACATTTGTTCCCTCTTCTGAAACGATCAGTACAAAAAATAATTATTTGTTACATATTTTTATAAAATGGAATTTTTATCATCACTTTTTAGATTTTATTGCATTTGTGAAGTTTATGAATGCTTTATTTGGTTTCTAGCATTTAAAGAGTTTAAATTTGTAACTGATCAGAAAATATCTGAGATTAAGGCAATTCCTCCTCATTATAACTTTTTATATTTCAATAAATATTATTACTTAAGAATACTTTCTGTCATTAGAATTAACTAAAAACTTTGAATTAAAATAGAGTATCGAGGTTAGTCAAGATTACTTTTTTTAGAAAATAATTTTGGGGGTCATTCCATGTCAAATCAACACAGTGATTTTACCTCACCATCTCAGAATTTGATGAAATTTGGTAAGGAGTTAGCTTTCATGTAGACAATGAAAAATACCAAATATTATTTAAATATATCAACCCGTACCGGAATTACAACCTTGGAAAGTTGCCAAAAATCGGCCAAAAATGCTCATACTGTACATTTTAAAATTAAAGTTGTAGCTTCCCTAATTAAGATACAGAGCTGGGAAAGATGTCATTTTAAAGTATTTTTCATGGCTTTTCAAATGACATATAACATTATATATGTTAAGTAGGAAAAAATATTTTAAAAATCAAATTCAAAATTTTAAATTTGAATATTTCAAAAAGCGCATTTTTGAAAAATTTCAAAAAATTAAAAAAAGGGGTTCAGACTACTTTTAACCAGTACAGTAAGTTTGAAAGCGGGATAACAATGGATTCATAGGTTTTTAACACATCAAAAACATGTATTCATTGGAAATTTCCTCTGTTGTTGGTCTAGCTACAATAAATAGTTATTATTATACAAAATTTGTCTTTTTTTTCCAAGATAAATTGGTTGTCATTTACAGTTCTACCCTGTAATGGGTTTAATGCATGAACAAAAAACTATTATGCTAAAAAGAAAGTATTTTAGGCTAAAAAAAGGTTTAAAATATTGCATGAGTTATCAAGAAATAAATATATGTATAGTAAGAGTTACAAAGAATATAAAATGTAAAAAGTTTCACTTCTTTTTTATTTTATTTAATAACTGAATTCTGTTGCGAAACACATCTGTTCTAGAATTCTGTTGCGAAACATTTCATGTTATGACAAGAAAGACTGTGCACCTGCACCCATTCGCTTGTAGCCGAACTGTCAGTCTCACACTCAGTCTTTCAACTGTTAGCGGTAGTTAGATGTGCTTTAAATAATATATTTTGTCAATAGTATAATAATTGACATATTATTTTAACATTAAGTTTAAAAGAAATTTTTTTGTTAATCAAATAAATAAATGTTTAAGTTTTTATACTTTTTCTTGATTTATTACTGTTCAGTGAATTGAATAATATACTTATTCCAAAGTAAGTGTATATTCTGTAGCTTGCAATGAACAAGGAAAGATATAAAACATTACAGTGTTGTAATCCACTGAAAAAGCATCAGCATTCAGTAAAAGATAAAAAGAAATTAAGAAATGTGACAATATAGTAAAAGATAAAAAGAAATTAAGAAATGTGACAATATAGTAAAAGATAAAAAGAAATTAAGAAATGTGACAATATAGTAAAAGATAAAAAGAAATTAAGAAATGTGACTGATTGGATGTGCATTTTGTTTCCTGATATTTCAAAATTATCAAAAATTTGTGATAAATGTAGGAAAGAGGTTAGTGCAATGAAAAACCAGCAAGAAGATAGTGATTCTAATGTAAGTGAACAAGAAGATGATCCAGGTTTTACAGTTCCATCTTCTGTTGTTCTAGAAACATTGAATACATCTCTTCATGGGTTAGGAGAATCTCCTATTGATAGTAAGAAAATTCAATCAAAGCAATATTCTTCGAAAAAGATAAAAAACATAGAATGTGCAATGAAACGCCAATTATTTGTAAACGCAGAAAATTTTTCTGATTCCAATGAATCTAATTCACTTGAAGCATCTGTTTTGACAAATCTAAAAACAAAATTTTCTAATGCTAATTCTAGGAAAAAAAGAGTTATGTTACTGACATGCTTGCCTGAATCCTGGACTGTACGACAAATTATGAGGGAATTTAATGCTCCAAACTATATGGTACGCCAGGCTAAAAAACTACTAAAAGACAAAGGAATAATAGAAAGCCTTGACCAAAAGCCAGGAAAAAGTTTGTCACAGGATATTGTTCAAACTGTTCATTCTTTTTATGAGATTGATGAAGTGAGTAGAGTAATGCCTGGAAAAAA
The DNA here is from genome assembly GCA_963931845.1 of Maratus michaelseni. Classification (NCBI taxonomy): domain Eukaryota; kingdom Metazoa; phylum Arthropoda; class Arachnida; order Araneae; family Salticidae; genus Maratus; species Maratus michaelseni. Next base: position 333,766,508 of record OZ007595.1, on the reverse strand, counting down.
AGATTGTATCACTATTAAAGAAGAAAATGGGGAAAAAACAGTTATATCCAAAAGACTTATCTTGGATAACTTGAAAGAAGTATATACTTCTTTTAAAAATAAATTTCCTAATTATAAAATAGGATTTTCAAAATTTTCTGAATTGCGTCCAAAACAATGCATTCTTGCAGGGCACAGTGGAACACACTCTGTGTGCGTTTGCACAATACACCAAAATATAAAACTGATGCTAGAAAATGCTAAGTTAGGCAGCTTAACAAATGGAGATTTATTAACATACAAACATTGTTTATTAAAGATTCAATGCAATCCTCCTTCTATTGACTGCTGTATAAATACTTGCACTTCTTGCCCAGGAATAGATAAAATTAAAGCTATTTTGGAGAAGTCATTTGATGATAATATGATTGAAAAAATAACATTTCGCCAATGGGTATCTGTGGACAGATGTTCCTTAGAAGCATTACAGAAAAGATCACAGGAATTCATTGAAGTATTTTGTGAAAAGTTGTCTGTATTAAAGCGCCACGATTTTGTTGCAAAGCAACAAAGTTATTTTTTTAATAAAACTAAAGAAAATTTGATGGAAGGTGAATACTGCATTGTATGTGATTTTTCTGAGAATTATAGCTTTGTAATTCAAGATGAGGCTCAAGGTTTTCATTGGGCAAATGATCATGCAACAGTCCACCCATTTGTTATTTATTACAAAGGTGAGGGAAAACTTAAACATATAAATTATGTAATCATATCAGATTGCCTTGAACATAACACTACAGCAGTTTATTGCTTTCAGAAAAAACTCATAAACTACTTGAAAAACAAGTTTGAAACAGTTAAAAAGATTTATTACTTCTCTGATGGCAGTGCAGCGCAATACAAAAACAAGAAAAACTTCTTAAACCTGTGCTTTCACAAAGAAGATTTTGAGATAGAAGCTGAATGGCACTTTTTCGCTACAGCACACGGAAAAGGGCCTTGTGATGGTGTTGGGGGTGCAGTAAAGAGACTGGCAACAAAAGCTAGTTTGCAGAGGCCATATGAAAACCAAATACTTACACCCCAAGAACTATTTCAATGGGCAGTTCAAAATCTTCAATCAGTCTTTTTCGAATATTCAACACAAGAAGAGCACATTGAAACAGATAAGTTGTTAGAAGATCGCTTCAACCAATATCTCGCCATCAAAGGTACACAAAAGTTGCACTCTTTCATACCTATGGTCTCAAGCACATCAAAAATATTCGTTAAAATTTTCTCAAATGCAACTGAATCCAGTATTGAAGTGGTAAGAAAAACTTCAGAAAAGCTACAATTGGCTGAAATAAGCGAATATATCACTGTTGTTTATGATAAAAAATGGTGGTTAGCGTATATTTTATCTAAAAATGAGGAAGAGGATGAAGTTAAAGTTACTTTTCTCCATCCAGCTGGTCCATCTCCATCTTATGTTTATCCAAGAAAACCTGATACCTTGTGGATGTCTATTAATGATGTTCTTTGTAAAGTGAATCCAGTTACACCAACAGGAAGAACATATCGAATTTCAGAGTCTGATGAGATGAGAACAAATGAGACATTCCAAACTTATAACTTACATAAATTTTTTTTAAAGCCACTTTTTTTAACAAAAAAAAAGTTTTGGAATTATGTTTTAATTAAGATTCAAATGTTGAATTAAGTCGTATAAGTTTACATAACTATAAAATATCAGTTCTTATTTATTTATTGTACATATTATAATGTTTAACAATTTGGGGAAAACAGTTGACCCAGAAAGAAAAACAAAACAAAGATTCCAAATGGTGCAATTCATCTATTTATTGTAACGTGTCACACAATGATGGAAATTTTCAATAAATTGATGTTTTTGATGTGTTAAAAAGCTATGAATCCATTGTTGTCCCACTTTCAAACTTACTGTACTGGTTAAAAACAATCTGAATAACTTTTTAAAAATTTTTTGAAAATTTTCGAAAGTGCGCTTTTTGAAAAATTCAAATTTTAAATTTTAAATTTGATTTTCAAAATATTTTTTCCTTCTTAACATATATAATGTTACATATCATTTGAAAGGCCATGAAAAATACTTTAAAATGACATCTTTCCCAGCTCTGTATCTTAATTAGGGAAGCTACAACTTTAATTTTAAAATGTCCAGTATGAACGTTTTTGACCGAATTTTGGCAATTTTCCAAAATTCCAGAACGGGATAATATATTTAAATAATATTTCGTATTTTTCTTAGTCTACATGAAAGCAAACTCCTTAACAAATTTCATCAAATTCCGAGATGGTGAGGTAAAAATGTTGTCAATTTTGTGTTGATTTGACCTTATCATTGCCTACTATATAAATATTTATCCAGTGTTAAAAGGGTAATCGTCAAAATTTACAGCATATAAAATTTATTTATTACCAATTTGCTACTTTAATTATTTGTAAGGAGAATGAAATAAAGTGTTACTATCTCAATTTAATAAGTTATTGTAATGTATATCTTGTTTATTAGGAGGTACCATATGTACAACTTCACATATAAAGAATGCACTGTAGCTTTTATACATGAAAATTTATAGGAAGTACAGTATTTTATATTTAAAAAGCATTGATTTTGGTTTACAGAGTGTTCTGGAACTCCACACAAAGTGCGAGGGGAAGAAGTGCATTGCACTAGCATAGATACTTTTCATATAGGGAAATAGTTGTCATAATCATTTTATTCACTCAAAGATACAAGGGTATTTTGCTTTCATCTGAACCCAAATTTTTATTCATAACTCTAAAATAAAGTAGTTTTTAGCAAAAAAATAGAACAATTATTAACGATTTCAGTATATAAATGAATTACTCATATGCATATATTCAATGTATAAAAACATTCAATATATGCAGATTATTTAAGGCATGTTATAACTTTTTTTTTTGAAAAAACATGAATTTTCACTTTTAAGGCTCTGCATCAGTGAGATTTGAAATTTCTGCCTCCCATGTTAAACCAATAGTTGCGGATTGCATTTGTATTTATAAAATATCTCATCAGGAAATTAATATTTTTACTTATTTTTTTGTGTTCTCGCCTTAAAGGGTGTCTCTTATTTTCTGCTTTGACAGAATATTTCTAAATTATATACTTATTTTTTTCTTTAGTGTTAGTCTTAAGAAGTCAGTGATATGTGAATAACACTAAATAACTCTAAAACTATTTAGAGTTTTAAAAATTGGAAAGGCAGAGAGAAAGTGCATGTTCTCATCAATTCACATAAATAAAAAAAATTGTTTAGGTTTATTTAAACTTTAGATATTTAAAAAATAAGCTGAAAATTGCATCCCCCCGCCAAGATATAAATCAAGGCAGCAGAAGGACCAGATTGACCTTTAACATCACACAAGTCAAATGTCAAGGGGTAAGAGGTAGGGTTCTTTGCACAACCAAGTAAACGGCAGAAGTTTAAGTGTATCTGTGTATGAAGTATTGCAGCATTTTTAGGCTCTCCTGATTATTTTAAAAAAGGGAAAGAGCTGTTTCTTTTCAGTTGTATTAAAGCTAATAATTTTTTTTTCTCTCAGTACTGTTCTTTTTCCCCAACATCTTTTCTTTTAATTACATATTATAAATAATTTCTAGAAAATAAATTATGTCAAATACTATATGAATGTATTTTTTAATATGTAGATTTTTCTTTAATTTTCTCAACTTGGCTTTAACTCATGAAAACATTTCTATCCTTACATGCGTGGGAATTTCGGATATTATTAGGTTCCAAAGAAACAATAGTTTTTATTATTGTTTTCCCTCTAAAAGTAATACCCTTTGTTAATAAAAGTTGATTGCTAACTTACTGTTCGTTTTTTTTTCTCTTTAAATAAATTTAAAGTACTGTTTTATTTTTTTAGAAAAGTACATTATTTGCATTTAAAGAAGAATATATATATGTATGTATATGAAGAAAATTCTTATACAATTTATACCCTATTCAGAATGTCTAAAAAATTCCTTTAAACAGTATAAGAAATTAAAATATCGTCAATTTAATTCAATATAAATGAAATTTTGATTGCTTATTAATACTTACTTTGTAAATGCTAACCCACGTATTTTAAATTGCTTAAACTTACCTTTGGTATGGAATCCATTTAAATATTTTGATAGAAATTACAGAGAGTCATAGACATTCTTGAATAATAAAATAATGAAAATTTATAGTGAAACTGGTTTGCATGAGTGTCAATTCAATATGCCATTTATTTATAACTAAGATATTTTTTAACAAGAAAAGAAAAAAAGGTAAGGAACAGATGTGAAATTTAACAAGACCAGCAAAATCTGCACAATTATGAGTTGCAGGTAAGAGTCCAGCACAGGGCGGTTGTATCCGACCTCTGCAAGTCAACCCCAACCTCACAAAAATAGTTCATTAACCCAAAACTTAACACACTTCAACCTGAAGCCGATCTGATCCGAGCCTGAAGTGTAAGAAAATTAATACACAGTTATGGAAAAAAAGACTGCAATTATAGCTTTCAATATCAATTTCATGATATTTGTATAAAAATGAACATATATACACTCACTAATATTCAAGTACATAGTTTTTTTCATTTGAAAAAATATTCTTTTGAAAAATTGGGTCAACCAGAACCCGGTCCTAAAGACTCAAAAGTCAATCCGAAACTGACTCAAACACAAAACATTTAAATATTTCGTTTCTCATAATTATAAATTTAAAATAGTTGTAGAAATTGAAGGAATTCTATAAACTGTACTTTTCAACACATTGCCCAATTTCTTTCAAATTCTAAAGGTAGAAGATAATTTCTATTTGCTTATGATTATTCTGCTAATCCAAAATGCAGAATTTCTTATTTTTTGTTATATTTATGTTTGATGTCATGAGAAAAAATAAAATCACTTCTGAATCGTGTAAAAAATTCAGTATACAGAGTATGTCCCAAAACAAAGATTGAAATGCACTTTAATTTTTTACATGTTGGAGATTTTGTAGGTAATGTAAATTGCAAAAGTGTTGAAAGAAAGGTAGGGATAAGGATTATCTTGATCAGATAGTGCTGCTATTATTTTTCAAAAAGTTATTCAAAATTTTTAAATTTAAAGTACCATAACTCGGAGTTACATAACTCGGAGTTTACATAACTCTGAGTAAATTACTAACATAAAGTTACATAACTCGGTAAATTTGATCGTAGCAGAATGTAATTTTTACTGTTGTACTTGTAAGAGCACTATTGCCTCCCCCACCCTTAAATATTACTTGTAGGGTCTAAGGACCATATAAAAATTTAAAATGTATAATGTTTGGAAAATTACCCAGGTAGCACAGCAATATCGGCCTATATCGGGAACAACGATTTCGCAATATCGACCAATATCGGTAAACACCGGACCGGCCGATATTGCATGGCTAGCTTTTTTTCCAATATCGGCCTATATCGGGACCCAATATTGACCGATATCGGTGAACGCCGGACCGGCCGATATCGGTCAACCCCGGACCGACCGATATCGATGAACCCCGGACCGACCGATATCGTTGAACGCCGGACCGACCGATATCGGTCAACCCCGGACCGACCGATATCGGTGAACGTCGGACCGACCGATATTGGCCAAAACTGGATTCAGTACTATAAAATGGCAAATCTTTTTTTTTCTCATATAGGGAGATATTGATTACCAGTCTTAGCAAAATATTAGAAATCAATAACTCTTTACATTAGGAAAAAAAGGTTTACCATTTTATATTGGTGAGTCCAGCTTTGAATTAGCTAATCCATGTATATATAAGCATTTAAAATGCCACATGGATTAACTGTTTTGTTAAAAGCCTCAGTTTTTATTATTATATCCATTAGATATAGTTGTAATATTAAAGATTATGAATGAAAGAATACTAAAAAAGTATTTTATTAAATTTAATATTAATAAAATGATTTATTCAAAATTTTATAATAGCTACATTTTGATGTTTTTTTTTTTTTTTCAGTTTCAGTGTTCTTTGTGAAAACATTAAAATGTAAAAAAGATAATTAAATGTTACTTTTCTCATTAAAAATAAAAAATCATATTATATCCATAGTAATAATTTGAATTTGTGCAAGTGGTAAGATTGAAAATTGTAACATACAGCATATATATATATTTTTTTTGCCATATTACCAATTTTTTATAAATTTTTTTCACATAATCAATAGAAATATTTAACCATTATTAAAAATTTAAGAAAAATAACATGTAGCTGTAGGGATTTATTCTTTTCTGCTCTTACCATAAATATAAATCTTCAGATTTATTTAATTGTATTTATATAAACTGAAAAAAAAAATCTGGCAAAATTTAGTTGAAAACAATTCGTTAAATTACTTATGCAAAAATCCACCTGTTGTATAACTTTTAAAATTGAATTACTTTATATTAAAAATTATCAAAAATCAATACAAAAATTCATTAATTTAAATTTTTTTCTTTGAAAAAAAAAAAAATTATTTTTAGGACTCTTTTCATTTTGAATCAGAGACTCGTGTATACAACTAGCGGATAAACACTCGGTTAGAATTCTATATTATTCAGTGAATATTATATTTTTCATTAAATTTTTATATGTTTTAATTAAAATTACTTTTTAATGGCAATTTTAAATAGAAAGTGCAACTGAAATCACCATTTAAACAGTCAATAATATTTTGCAAAGGCATTAAACAAAGTCAAGAAAACTATTCTTTTCTCGAAATTATGTACAATTAATGCATTTGAAATAGAAATTTTAAAAGAGCTTAACTTTCAAATATCACAATTATTTATGTATGTTTTACTAAAATTCCAATTTTAATTGGATTTTATGAATTGTTTCACAAAGCCTTTAAAATTAATTTTTAATGATTTTAAAGATTTGTAAATTTATTTTATAAATAGTATTCTATTAAAATATCTCAAACATGGAACACTAGTTTTAAAAGTGCTAAAACAAAACTCAATTATTATAAATAAATAAAACTTCCTAAAAATTGAATCATTTGAGCCAAGAACACTTTGCCTTTACCTTATATGACAACTTTCCCTCTGCAGTTCTTTTCTGGAGAATGATTGGCGTTAGGCTTAAGGGGACTCTTCACTGACACTAAAACACCTGCTCGCTAATGTTAAACCTATGGGCAGGTTCTTTACTAATTTCTCGTTTAAATTTGAACTTCTTTTTTTTTTTTTTTTTTTTTTTTTTTTGCATAAGATAGCTGAGGTTAATCTCAACTATCCAATGCAAAAAAAAAAAATCAAATTTAAACAGGAAATTAGAAAAGAACCTGCCCATAGCTTCAACAAGCTAGCAGGTGTTTTCGAATCATTGAACAGTCCCCATTAATGTCTTCTGATCACTAAATGACCTGCTGTCCTGAATAAGATAAATAAAACATTGCAAAAAATTACAGACCATTGCATTTATTTGAAATCACAACATGTCAAATTAAACTTTTTTTTTATTCACAAACTATCACTATTTATATTATCATATTACATTCAAATTTTCTCCAAGTCATCTATTTCTTGTTCCTATGTTCTCCTTCTTTTCCTTTGAAAACAGTTTCCATCCCAATTGGCAGATCGCACAGGACATTTTCAATGGGGCTGGAGATAACAGTTGTTTTTGCTTTATCAAACTTCATTTTCACACTCACTAGAAAAGTAGAATGAGCAAAAATCAAAATTTGTCCAAGTGAATTTTCATCATGAAAATTAATAACTTATTACTACTTATACTATGCTTACTTATTCTCCTTTTTATTTACAAACTATATAATGTAAATGCTAGATTTGAATTTAATATTAAAAAATTACAACTTGAAAATTATTTTTTTTTTCACCCAAAATATTTAACCAAACTTGTGTTAATATATTTTATCTTTTTGACTGTCTTCACTCTGAACTTACTGATTCTAGATTTTTCTGCATAATATGAAGCCAATCTTCTGAACATACAATAATTATTTATAGAGATATAAAGAAATTATAGTGAATAAGAATAACAAAGTACCTAAAACTACTTAATTTGCAGCAAGACTTTTATAAAAATGAAATGGTTACCAATGAAACACAGGATAGTTCAGAATGCAATTATCAAAATTTGGTTTTCACCATGAAAACCAGAGTTAGAAACATATTTTTTTAATTTTAATGTATGAATGATAATCAAAATAGTTTTGTTTAGCTTTAGTGTGTTTATAGTATAAATGACACTTATTAAGTGTGGGATAGGGGCACTACAACAACAAAGTACCTAAAATTAATTTGCAGAAGTATTTTTAAAAAAGGAAATGTTTACCGATGAGTCACAGGATAATTCAGAATGCAACTATCAAAATTTGATTTTCACTATCTTAAAACCGCAGACTAATCGAAACTAACATGCTATTTTTATGAAAACTTAATTTAGCTAAATAATTTAGTATATATATATATATATATATATATAAAAGCTTGTTTCCACATCGATATTATTTTTGACGTTACTTCAATAAACTTACTTCATTTTCTTCTTTTTCGGCACAGAAACGATACTCCTATTCTATCAATAGATCTTCAAGGTAAAATTTCAAGCCAACATATTTTTTAAAGTAGCAGCTAGCACAGAGGAACATCAAATTTTACGTGCTTGCAGAAGATCACTCATGGTAGTCGTTTGTTACACAATAAAACTACACACTCGTGATCCTCAGAGAGCAATCAAACCCGGGGATATCCACCAGACATTGATTCCTTCATCTGTTTCACTTTTCATAGATTGAAATATTAGTTCTTGCCAGAAGTGACGTCAAAAATTATATAAATGTTCCCTAGAAAGTAGTTTTTACCAAAAGCAGAATATGGTTAAAAGTGTGATGTATGTCACAGAACAATGGGCTTCTTTACAGAACATTTCAAATTCTCAATTTCAATGAAATTTATCATTCAGTCTTAGTAAAAAAGTACAAAATCAATCAGTCCATCACCACAAAAGTGCAAAGTTTGTCAGCCTAACATCATAAAAAAAAAATCCTGCAAAATTCTTCAATCATTCATGTAAAAAATAGCAAAATTCATCAATCAGCAGACTTATATAAAACCAAAAATTTTCTGCGCACATAAATATTGTGTCAAAAACTTTCTGCAAATCAATTTAATGTTTAATAAAATTAACAATTTATTAATTTTATTTTTTGGATTTCTTCATTCTGAATCTAAGTCTGAACTTACTGATTCAAGACTAATAAGTGATGAACAGTCTGTTGGGAAAAATATTATGTTCTAAAAAAAATAAATAAAATCAATAATTTTGAAATATTTTAAGTGATAAAAACTAAAAGTGTCTTCAAAGAAAAAAAAAATCAACCAAAATCAGAAAAAGTACAAAGAAACTCTGATAGACATCAACCTCAGATATTTTATGTAAAAAAATCATTTCAAAATATTAAAATGCAAACAAGAAATTTCTAAACTAAACTCCCCTGGTTTAACGTTAGCTTGTGAGCATCATTCCATTATTAAATAATGCAAAGTTTAAATTTTAGGTGGGATTAAGATGCTTTTTTATGCTATAAGTCTGGCACATTTATTTCATACAGAAATTAAATAGGATTTGAAAAGTTTAAATTTCTGAGTTATGCAGATTCATGATCACCATAAGTTTTCATACTTACCATATATATACAGGCATGAAAGTGTCATTATTGCAATATAACATGCAGAAATAAATATCTGTGAAAATTACACAATGTAATTAGATTTAGGTATATGTAAAATAAATATGCAATTAAAGTTAAAAGACATTAAAATTGAAACCACTGTTTTTATTCACAACTATTTTCGGTTATTCATGCTATATTATGAGTTCAAAGTTCAAACACATCCTCATGCTAAAATTTCTGTACTATATTAGCATAGCTAAGCTACTCAAACTGAAGCAAACTTTGCGGGAAGAAAACACTCTAAAGCAAAATCGGAGATAATATTGCAAAATTTGCATGATATGCATGCATTATGAGCACAAAATAGTTAAAAAAGTATATATATTAGTTTAGCACTTTTTAAAAACTATTTCTATTTCTTATTTTAGTACCCCCCAACCTTCATTTTGCATTTGAAAGAATATTCACTGAAACTGGGAACACTGGAAAAAAAACTGAGCACACATATTAATTATTTTGTTATGCATCTTAAAATCAGTTTTTAAACTTATATTATTAATTTTACATTTTAAATGTTGCATATGTTATAAGGAAAATTTTAAAGCACAGAATTTGTACACCATTACAATTTTATCTATCTCCCCCCCCCCCCCACCCCTTCTCTAAATTTTCAGGGCATTGTTTTTTTTTTTATCCTTTTAATTAATCTCCAAAACAGCCAAAGTGACATTAAAAAAAAAAAAAAAAAACCGATTTCAGTAAAAAAACTAAGAACTTTTATTCTTGTATATTACATAGGACGACATTAGGATCAACAAAAATCTTTAAAAAGGGATCTCTAAACAAATTGCCCCATAAAAAATCTAATATTTACAATTGATGTGTTTCAATGTTTCAATTTGACCATTCTAAAAATTGAAGATTTCTCGAATCTTTCACTACAAATATAATTTTCTTCTTTTAACACTTTTCCAATATCAAAAGGATAATTATCGTAATATATTATTCACTACAATTCTACAATAATATACCTGCCAAATTTCTGTTTTTTTTAAGTCAAATAAACATACTTTGGACCAGTCATTTTCATTGTTATGACAATCAGAATAAAAAAATCCCAAAACATGCATACTTACGATAGAGTATCTTAAGTATATGATTCTGAAGACTCAATGACCGTTTTTGTTCACAAGAGGGTGGCAGATGACAAAGAGTATAGTACGATTGAGATCCTGGGGGAAAAAAAAAAAAAAAGAAGAAAGCTAAATGGTTAAAAATCAACAGAAAAATTTGAAACGTATTATAATACATGTTAAAAAATTATTTATAATGCAAAAACTAGATTTTATTTTCCACAGCTCCCCCCCCCCCTCCCTAGTCAAATAAGCACAAAACATTTATGAAGTATTTTATAATGTAAGATAAAATTATAAAATGGGTTTTGTTTTTATTTGGTAAGATTTGATTTAATTTATTAAGTAATAATTATTACTACTTCATAATAAATTTATTAAGTTATAATCCTTATTAAAAATGTTTATTTGACTTGTAAGTAATGGCAGCTGATAAAAATAAATAACCAAAACAAAAATCAATAATTCTGAAATATCTTAAGTGATATAAACTAAAAGTGTCTTCAAAGAAAGAAAAATTCAACCAAAATCAGAAAAGTACAAAGAAACTCAGATAGACATCAACCTCAGATATTTTATGTAAAAAAATCATTTCAAAATATTAAAATGCAAACGAGAAATTTCTAAACAAAACTCCCCTAGTTTAACATTAGCTTGCGGGCATCATTCCATTATTAAATAATGCAAAGTTAAAATTTTAGGTGGGAATAAGACACCTTTTTATGCTATAAGTGTGGCATATTTATTTCATTCAGAAATTAAATAGGATTTGATGCAGATTCCTGATCACCATAAGTTTTCATACTTACCATACATATACAGGCATGAAAGTATTATTATTATTATTGCAATATAACATGCAGAAATAAATATCAGTGAAAATTAAACAATATAATTGATTTAGGTATATGTAAACCATTATTGTTTTTATTCACAACTATTTTCCGTTATTCATGCTATATGCTATATTATTATTGCATCAGTCTCAGAAGCAGCCAAAGTGACATTTAAAAAAAAAGTTGATTTCAGTTAAAAAGCTGAGAACTTTCATGCTTGTTATATTACACAGAGCGACATTAGGATCAACAAAAATCTTTAAAAAGGGGTCTCTAAAACGAATTGGCCCATAAAAAAAAATCAAATATTTACAATTTCAATTTGACCATTATAAAAAGTTAAAAATTTCTCGCATCTTTTACTACAAATATCAAAACTAGTGCATTTTAAAGCTTCCTCTCTAATTTTTCAGGTTATGATTTTTTCATATTATCCTTTTAATATTGCATCAATCTCAGAAGCTGCCAAAGTGACATAAAAAAAAAGCCGATTTCAGTTAAAAAGCTGAGAACTTTCATGCCTGTATATTACATAGGGCGACATTAGGATCAACAAAAATATTTAAAAAGGGATATCTAAAACAAATTGTCCCATAAAATATATTTAATATTTACAGTTTCAATTTGACCATTCTGAAAAGTGGAGATTTCTCACATCTTTACTACAAATATCATTTTCTACTTTTAACACTTTTCCAGTATTAAAAGGATAATTACTATCATATATTCACTACAATTCCACAATATAAGTGTCTTATCTTAAACTTTAATACATTTAACAGATTAAAAATACGTTTACCTGCTAAATATCTTTTTTTTTTTTTTTCTACATAAACACCATAATACAATTAGGATTCTGAAAAAAAAAAAAAAAAAAAAGATAAATGGTTAAAAATCCACAGAAAAATTTTAATTGTATGTTTATGATGAAAGATTATGAATACATGTTAAAGAATTATTTAGAATATACATGTTAAAGAATTATTATCGCCCTTGTTTGAAGATTCAACCTTTGATTTAATTTATTAAGTAATAATTATTAGTACTTAATAATAAATTTATTAAGTTATAATTCTTATTAAAAATATGTTTATTTGACTTGTAAGAAATGGGAAAGTGTTGGCAGCTGTGTTTGTATATTAATGTTTTAGTATAATGCAGCAACCAAAAATACTTTATCGCTTTTGTAACAAAACTTATCATATAAAGAATGTCGATATCATATATATTACTTTAACATGTATGCGACGAAGGAATGTTACATTTTACAGGAATAAAAGAGAAAGTTGGGAAATTGCTTGTTGATTTTTAAAATAAAAAGAAAATTAATGCGCATGTATATTTAAGAAATCCAAAATTCCGTGACCAGGGATTCCACATCTGTTCCAATAATTTTCTTAAATGTAGAACGTATGTTTTGTTGTTAAAAAAGACATCTGAAGAACAGTAATTTATTTATCTTAAACTTTAAAACATAAATGACAATATGAAAGGTCAGACACAGAAAATCGTAAATCAAACAAAATATGTAAATCTTATTAAACTGAGAAATTAAAAATATTTTTGAAAATACATTCCACTGCGATTGCCTTGAAAAATGGTTTTAGGAAGAAATTTAAAAGTAAATATATAAGCTACATCCTACACAAAGGCACAAAATATTTGAGATAGAAAATACCAATTTCAATAGCATACCTATACGCATTCTAGTTTTATGACAAAATTTAAAAAATCGTTCATTAGAATCAAGACAAGCAATCAAAAAAATAATAACAAAAACATTAAACCATATATAACAATTAGCGTTAGGCTTAAACAGATAAAAAATACGTTTAAATTAAAATTATTTCATCAAATGCATAAAATTATATCTTCAAATGTTCAAAAAGCAGTACAGATTATAAGTAATAGCAATACATACCGATTAGAGAGTAAAAAGAGTCTTCTTTAAAGATGTTTACAATTTTCACGACACAACTAGCGTGCGTGAGGGCGGCCATGTTTTATTTTAATCTGAAGGAAAAGGATGCTTGTCTCTGATTGGTTGAATTGCAGTTGTAATCATGCACATCCCAGCCTGTCGATCTTGATCGATGTCGCCCGATGTTTGCCAATATGAGTTTTTTGCCATAGGTTTACAGAACTTAAAGTGTCGTTTAAATTGTTTTCTGTCTGCTACCTTGCTATAAAAAAAAACTATATATAAGTTAAAAATTTAAATATCGAACATTAGAGAAATTGTAATATTACAGATTCAACATCGGCCAACATTGATCAATATCGGCCAATATCGGTAAAACGTGACCGGTCTTCGCCGATGCATGCCAAGATTGCCCGATATTGGTCAATATCGGACCGATATTGCTGTGCTACCTGGGTAATAGCGTTTAGAGTTTAATAGAGTTTATCATAAACATAATCTTAATCCCTATCCTATTTTGAACACTTTGGCAATTTACATAAGCTGAAAATATGAAATTTTGGCTAGCCAATAATTGTTTTATATTTTGTAGCCATCTACTCGTCGATATGAATATTTCTATTAATAGTCTAAATGTATATAACTGACGAAAGCAATATATAGAAGTTATTTAAAAATGTGTGTGTATGTGTGTTTTTAAATCCAACAATGAAGAAAAATTGTTTTGTTGAAAAAATTGTTTAAAGTCATTTATCCAGTTCAACAAAATTTTTAATCGACAAATTTCAAAGTTTAATCGCCTACTAGCAGAATTAGCCAAAACATAGTTTTTTTTCCGAGGAAAAATCCGGATTTTGGGTTTTGGGGAGGGTTTATGTTTTATTTACACAAAATAATAATAATAATAGTAATTAGTTTCAGAATTTGTAATGCCTTTAGTCATTTTATGACTGAGTTGAAAGGAAATTTTTAAAAGTGACAATAATTAATAATCTAAAAAGTTGTTTCTGTACCTTTTAAGAATATAACAAGATAAATAAATAATTAATTATATAGTTTTGCTTTATGAGATTTTTCTTATTCAATAGAATTCTGTAAAATGTTTTGAATTATTATCCTACAACTAATTAGCGTATTTTGGTGTTAAATTATTAAAATAGTTATTTATTTGATTTGTTAGTTATATATGAATGTGATAAGTAGTAGATTTATGAAGTTTGATAAGTTAAACTTTTCCTTATATTCATATTTACTTATTTGTAATTGCGATTTATAAATATTTTTGTCTGTTTAAAAATGTATACAGTAGAAGAGAACTTTAAAATAATTAAATTATTACATGCAAAAACCATAAATGGAGAAAATTACGTCATATTTAGAAAAGCCCAAATAATGATATTGCTAAATACTTTCAGCTGAATAACACTAAAAAACATTTATACATGAATATTAAACGAGAAAAGTAACTTTAAAATAAGTAAATTATTACATGTGAAATGCATTAAAAGAAAAAATTATGTCATATTTAAAAATAATTTTCTTAAGGTGTCTGAAAAGAAAACTTGTCTTATTGGACATTATTATAAATCTCCAGAGGAAGTGACATTTTTTATTTTTAGTTTTGCTGATTTTTAAATGTGTTATAAAACTTACTTAATCAATATTCTCTTCTTTCTTTAATTGTAGCATGTTAAAAGCTTTTGATTTAATTAACAAATGCTAAACATGTTAATATTTTTAATTTAATAAGATAATTTAAAAAGAGGGAAAAATTTAAGTAAAAATCAATATGTTCCATATTTCTCTTTCCTCCCTACCCAAGAACCTTTAAAAACATTAACCTTTCATAATTTTTGGAACCTTCAGTTTAGTTTCGAAGCCTGCTGATGGGGATTTCAACTGGTGTCCGTTCCCTTGCTTCCCTGCCGTGTTTAAGCGATAGGACATATGCATTCATGTAAACAGGAACATCGCTATTCGTATAATGATAAGAGAAACTGTGTTGTTACATTAAAAATAATCATAAAAATAATAGTGAACAGTTTGTCAGAATCCTCATCAGCGCCAACCTCAGCTGCCTAATCTCGAGTCTATAACAATGCTTATAGATATAATATAAGCTACAAACAATTATTCTCTTTTAAAGTAGCCACAACTTCTATTGAATATTTTATTAATATAACATTTTACGTTTTATATTATAAATAAGCACGTTTATACATATAAATTTTATTATGAAATAAATAATTCAGAGCAAAATAAATAATAAATATTTAGCTATTCTGTATTCCTTTTTTTTTCTCAGGCATGAGGCCGTGTGTGGCTGCACTTGTCGCACTGCCCTAAGGTCAGCTCTGCACTGCTCTGCTCTATAAATAACTCAACTGTGATCTGATTTGTCTATGGATAATTTGTTTGCAATATGATTGGTATTTGCTTCTATGATGATTCCTTCAATGATAACAGAGGCAAAAATTCAGTAGATAGATTGGTGTATAGGATTGTTTGTTTGTAAATGTGCCCTTACCTTATGTGCAATCGCATCATATCACAGTGGGGAAAATAGCAGTTAGACCATTTGTCTATGCTTTGTGTTTGTGTATGCTTTTTCAATTTCTCTCAGACACAATTTTTTTTCACACAAACAGAATCAATGGACACAAAGCATATTCATTTATTCTTAAACTTATAAAAAATGAAAAATGTAATAACAGCCTGATTTGCAAAATTAAAATGAAAAATTTCTTAATTTTAAAAAATCATTTTTGTAATTGTAACGTTAAAACAACATTGACGTAAAGTCAGTTTAATTTACATAATTAATCTAAAAATATCAATTTAAACATTCATACATAAGACTAAGTAATGTAATTATTTAATGTATGAAATTTGTACCATTTATGTAATTAAAATTTTCCAAATCTGATATTTAAAAAAAAATAAAAAAAAAATACTACAGTTAAAAAAAAAAGTGATATTTATATTTGTTTCTTTTTTAGATTCAAATTCTGACTTATACAGCTTTGAGTAAATAATATACAACTATTTTGTTGGATGAAAAAAAAGTAATATATTTTCATGCTGATACCAAAAAGTTTCTATTGTGATATCAAACAAAATTTCTCTCTTAAGAAAATGTCAGTGATTACAGAACGAAAACCTTCCTTGAGTTTCATTCCTCAAAGTCTTGATACAAAGAAACATCTATCAATTCATTCAAAAGAAAAATCCTTTGTTTGTGAAGTATGTTTAAAGACATTTTTGACGAAAAGTAATCTAAGAAATCATCTCTTGACTCATACAGGAGAAAAACCTTTTGTATGTGAAATATGTTTTAAAACATTTTCTCAAAGTGGTCATTTAAAAAATCATTATCTTTCTCACACGAAAGAAAAATCTTTTGTTTGTGAAATATGTTCCAAAGGATTTTCCAAGAGTAGTAATCTAAGAAGTCATCACATCATTCATACAGAAAAAAACCTTTTGTTTGTGAAGCATGTTCCAAAAGATTTACACAAAAAGGTGATCTAAGAAAGCACTTCTTGGCTCATACAAAAGAAAAACCTTTTGTTTGTGAAATTTGTTTTAAACAATTTTCTCGCAAAGATCAACTAAAAATTCACTATTTATCTCATACAGGAGAAAAACCTTTTGTTTGTGAAATATGTTCCATAGGCTCTTCCACTAGTGGAAATTTAAGAAAGCATCCCTTGACTCATACAAAAGAAAAACCTTTTGTTTGTGAAATATGTTTCAAAGGCTCTTCCACTAGTGGTAATTTAAAAAGCATCTCTTGACTCATACAAAAGAAAAACCTTTTGTTTGTGAAATATGTTCCAAAAGATTTTCCCAGAGTAGTCATCTAAGAAGTCACCTTTTGACACATACAAATCAGAAACCTTTTGTTTGTGAAATATGCTCCAAAGGATTTTCCCATAGTAGTGCTCTAAGAAGACATCTCTTGACTCATACAAAAGAAAAACCTTTTGTTTGTGAAATATGTTTCAATGGCTCTTCCACTAGTGGTAATTTAAGAAAGCATCTCTTGACTCATACAAAAGAAACAGCTTTTGTTTGTGAAATATGTTCCAAAGGATTTTCCCAGAGTAGTACCCTAAGAACACACCTCTTGACTCATACAAAAGAAAAACCTTTTGTTTGTTAAATATGTTTGAAACAAGTTTCCCAGCATTGTCAATTAAGATGTCACCTCTTTATTCATACAAAATAAAAACCGTTTAATTCTTAAATATACTCTAAAAAATTTCTCTATAGTGATCATCTTAAAAAATATTTCAGCATGAATTTGAAAACAATTCTTCATCCATGATTTAAATCTATCTATTTCATGATGTGTTTTTTAATATTTCTTATTTTTAAATAGATATATCTAAATTTCTAAGAACAGTAAAGTCACAACACTTTCTACTGTGTTCATCACTTCTATATTCTCTAAACTGTACATGAGATTTAGTTCTGGGAGAAAAATTTCATTATGCTTTCTCATACTTCTTTTAATTGCTAAAAGGTGTAAAATAAAAACTTAATAATCAGTAAAATAATATTTATTAGACTATTGACATGTTTCAGCTCCATTGGAGCCATTATAAAAAAGTATAGTTTTCTGTTATGATATTTACAATTAAGAATATTCTATAATTGTATGTTCTATGAAGTTATTATTTGAAACACCATCTTTTAATTTTTCACATACTTTTTGAAATTAAGAACGTTATTTTTTATTTGTATTTGGATGTTTATTTCCATATATGTAACCATGGAGTAACATGAGCCACAATTTTGGTAAGTTAAATGATGATGCCTTGTTACATTTTTTATTTTTACATTTCAATGAAAGTAAGATAATTTTCCCTTTCAATCTACACTATCCATCCATGATAAGAGAAACCATTGAGATTGTAACGTGTAAAAATACAATATGTAACAATTCAGAATCACTTAACTTGCCGAAATTGTGGCTCAATTTACTCCATGGTAATACAAATATGGAAATAAACATCCAAGTTAAAATAAAAAATAATATGTGTAATTTAAAAAAATACATGAAGAGTTAAATGATGGTTTTTCAAATAATAAATTCATAGACCGTGCAATTGAAGAATATTATTTTTTTTTTATAATGGTTCCGATGGAGCCGAAATATGTTAACAGTCCAATAAAACTTATTTTACTGTTTATAAAGTTTTTATTTTACGCCTTTTACAATTAAAAGAAATATATTATTACAAAGTTTTACAATTGTGCATATTTTTATGCTTTCTCATAGTAAGGATTTACTTTAAAAAGATATTTTTAACACTTTCCAACCTAGTTGAAAAGTGTTTATGACTTCGGTTTGTCTGCCGTCAGTCCGTGCTCTAACTCACGTAAAAATGCTCGGATCTCCTTAAATTTTTGTATGTTATTGTCGTTTGCTATAACAAGTTCCCTATTTCAACTGAAGTGTGTAGCACTTATAGTTTTTATACAGGGACAGTCAAAAGTGTGCCTTTACATTACAATCAATGCGAAATAAACGTTTCAAGTGCATTTTGATGATGCCACGTCATTTAAAACAGGATGAAATTGATATATAATTATGAAGTGCATTAAAACATGTTTTTTGTAGAATATGGGGTGCAAAGCATTAATTATTCATTTACAGGGTCAAACAAAATAATTCTGTTACACATTTTTCTATACAGGAAATTTTTTTTTAAGTGTAATTTAGTGATATTTCGGTATTTCAAACATAATGAAAATTATATGCCTTTCTGAGGTTCACTGTAAATTGCTCTGTTGAAAGTATGGTGTGCATTGCATTTATTTACAGGGACACACAAAAGATATCGGTTGTAGTATGTATGCGATATTTACAGTCTATGTGTGATAAGATTGTTTTCAACTTTGGTTTGCCTTTTTAAGTTGAACTAAGTTTTTGCATAGTACGTGTGTGTTTATAAACTCGGTTGCTAATATACAGGGCTACACAAGGGAATCCGTAAGTATTACAGATTATCGGAGTGAATTGCTTAAGGGTAGTTTTTAATTGTGTTATGCATTTTCTGGCTGAAATATAATATATTTAGTAGACTAATAGAAGTTTGTGGAATATAAATAAATTCATATACAGGGCTACACAAAGAAAAATATACATTGTCGTTTATGGTTGGTAATTGCTGCGAGGGAGTTTTAAGTTCCTTTTAGCTTAATATGTGCTGTGTACAAGAGTCTTAAGATAATATACAGAGCTATAAATAGGATTTCGAGTGCATTTCCATCGATCAGAGAAAATTGCTAAATGTGAATATTTTAACTGAACTAAATTTTATCATGCTATATATCGACATCTATTGATCACATACAGGGCTGCACAAAATAATTCAACTACTTTTTAGACACTGGAAGGTAATTTCAAAAACTGTATTTTTAAATGTGGTATATGTTTTCTAAACTGTTTACTTACATATCTTCTTGCACCTTATTTAACGGTGAAGTTTTGTTACAGTTTTCTGGCTGTGTTGGAAATTGTTTCATAATCTATGCTTGATGCATGATTTTTCCTTCTTGTTTTTTTTTTAATCATTAAGTATTTCAATAAATTTCAAAGACAAATTTCATTCCTTTCAGTACTCAAAAATGAAAAAAAAATATTCTTTCAGAATATGAATCAAATTTAAACAGGGCTAATAATTGAAATTAATGTTAAAATTAATAATTAAACAAAATATATTAAAAGCATAGAATTAATAATTAAACAAAATAAAGAAAAATATTGATTTTTAAGGAAAGATTCTAATCTCCTTATGATTTTTATACTATAAGGGAGTTATCAAGCTACAAGATGAAGATTAAACTTATATTTTAATTTTTGAATGACCAACACTTTAATTGGTATTAATAATTACCCAAAACAAAGGATAAAATAGATTTATTAATGAAAAAGAAGAATTTAAATGAATTTTACACCAGTTTCCCAGTTTGAATATTGTGTTGTAGGACATAATTTTGTATATTAACCCTTGGACAACACATACCCCAAGAAATATTAATAATTAATCAAAGCAAATTAATTTTTACACAAAACAAATTAATTTTTAATCTAATTAACAGCTAGAAATGACACATTAAAAAATATCTTTACTGGAACGACTAAATTATTTGAAAACATCCTCACCAACCCCCATTTCAGCACCCCATAATGAAATAAAGACGAATATTATTCATTTGTTCACAAGTTTTGAGGTCTGATTTGATTGTAAGGTGATAGTTTGTATGATTTTAACCTTTAGACCCCTGCAGTATAGGGAAAATAATCAAATTCAGATAATTTTACAGTGGAATTTTAGCGAATTAATTGAGTTTTCTATGTTTTCATACAATTAATTATTTTTTACTTTAGTTGATTTATTATTATTATATAGCAGGCTCTCTATATATTTAAAACGCTAAGCGTTTTCTTTCGACAATCCATGAGAATAAACTAGTACTGCATCAAATTACACCATTCTTTTTTTAAATAAAAGATATTTGGACACAGATATGTTATCATACATTCGTTTATTCTAAAATTTAATTAATTAGCCGTAATTTTAAATTAAACTTTTACTTCTGCGTATGACGTCATAAAGTCGACAATTGGATAACGCCCGCTGTTGTGAGGCACAGAGTAACGAGATACTCCGTGGTTGCGAGGATAAAAGAAATAAAAAATATTAAAAGCACGTGGCTTTTAGGCCGAATTTTTTAATTTGCAAGTTAAATTTTGGTAAAAAATATTTATCCACGTGCTTTATAAGCTAATAAAAATTAATATTTATAGTGACGTCGTAGGAATATTTTCCATTGGGTTTATTTTATCATTATGCATTATAACTTTGTTGATGCCATTTTTACATTACATTTAAATACAAAAAATATTTTTATTTGTATACATGGTGTTTAAGCATAAAAGTAAACGTACATAAAGTAAGTGTGAAAAGTTTGCGCCGATGAAAATGACATGCTTAGCTTGAAATGCATAACATTGATAAAACTAAAACTAAAAATTTATATGATTGTGTAAACATGTCGTAATTTTAACTGATTTTTCAATTTTTAATTTTAAAGATTAGACCTTTATTGGTTGCTTCATCTTGATTACATACCTTGATTACATGTTACCAATTTCTTTTTTTTTAATTATAGGTTAGAAGATTTCATTTTTTAATTAAAAAATCACAAAAGTAAAGGATTTCAGGTAAATTAAAATTATTAAAAATAGTGTTATAATAAAAAAATAATAGAAGTAATGATTGTATATTTATCTAGAATAAACAATGTAAGGCTAATATTTTATACTAATTATTTCATCGCGCTTACATCACTTCTAAATATTACAAATTAAAATTTTTTACTACATTTTACAATTTCAATTCTTACATCATCAATTAGAAAAAAAATTAGCTTTCGATTGAAATTTATTTGAAAACTGCTGCTAAATATGACGACATTTTAAATAATTTTCAAGTATGAAATATCTTTCAATTCTATCTCAACAATGACCATCAGTTTGCTTTAATAATGTAAAATAGATCCTGGGATAGTTGCTACAATTGAAAATAGATTTCCCTAACCATCATGAAAAGTGAAAAAAAAACTTGATAAATCATCAGATCAGATTATCCATAAGATGGAGCATTTTGGAGCTAAACTAAAATCTGTCAAAAAAAAAACTGTTTTCAGTTTATGATTAACATAAAATTGATATGTTGAATTCGTTGATGTATATGTTGCATCAGAATATGCTAGGAACTGCATTTTATTTGTTTTAAGATGCATTGGGTATTTAACTGTAGAAAAGGGAAAAGATCCCAACTTCGATGTAAAGGGAATAATCATCCTGATTATGTAAAAGGACCGAAGAAACCATACAAATAAATTACACTTGAAAACATTAAAAATCTCCCTCATCTGCAGATTGATTTATTATTGTAAAAAAAAAATTCTTCGTCATTACATAAAAATTGATTAGCTTAAAACAATGGATGTGTTTTAAAAGATATGGATTTGAAAGGAACAATGATTAAAGAGAACATTTTAAAACTTTTAATTTAAAATTTTAAAACTTTTTTTAACGTTGAATATCGATGGTGTCTTTTGGCAGATGCAATGCATATGCGCATAGGAGCTCATTCTGTTGCATTATCATAGGAGGGAGGGTGTGTGTGCTTTATTTACTATGTTCTTTTATTTACTAATTTTTTGAGATGAAAGTAGGGATATACTATTTATATGATACTTCATAGGTCAATGAAATTTTCTTTCTTGTCGTGGCGCAATGTCAAACTAATTTGCATTAAACAGTTGTTTACATATTGTGTCGAGTTTGCATTGGAAATAGTACTGTATTTCACTGGGGGGAAACTTTTAAAATAAAATATTTAAAAGACTGTTTCATACTCACCACCTCTTAAGTAAAAAAGAAGCTTATTTTACTGATATTGTTATAGTAATTTTTTCCATCAAGTTTTGACAGGTTCCATCTAGTTAAAGAATTAAAATTGATTTTTCTGCAAAGATCATACCCATTTTAAAATAGAGGTAAGAAGACAGTTTCACGTTTTTTACACTCTTCATAAAAGACATAGGATAACTTACTTTTTGAATCATGTTTTATACACAAAGATTCGAGCCCCACATTAAAATTTATACATATTTTACATTATCCTTTCTTATCTATATTTCACTAATTTACATATAAAAATAAGGATTTTCTGGATAAATGACTAATTTTACCATGCACTAAATAGTTTTCACATCATTCCAATGATTTTACCAGGTTTTCCCTGAATTTTATACATTTTTTAGACTTATGTTCTACATAGATACCTTAATTAGCTACCACTACTATGTAACGAATTATTATTTTTCCTACTTTGATCACTCTTTTAAGCTTTATATATTAATTAGCGATTTTATATTAATTAATATTACATCATAAGATTAAATTTTTACAATTACAGACATACAACCATCTAAAATTTCAACTAAGCACGTATTCTAGAACAATTGACCTGTTTACACATATCTGTTTTGTAGACTTCATTGTTGTTCTACATAAGTACGAATACAATCTTTTAAATTTCCCAAGTTTTAACAGAGTATGCACAAATATAAACTTTAATTTTAACTAAACATTTTTTATTTCTAATAGTCTAATTTATGAAACCACTATGTAGTAGCAAATATTAGACAACATTTTAACATCAACATAGGAACTTTTTACATACCTGTTTTATATTTCAGCCATTTCTTTTAGAAATAGTAGATATAAACATAAAAAAACATCTGTTTATGTATAATTTATTGAAAACGTATCAACAAATTGATTTTTGCCATGATACTTATCCACATCAATCTTTATTTTTTGTACTTTATACTTTGACTCCACATATTTTTAACAATTATTTTTACCAACAATCTAAAAGAACTTTACTGTATACCAGAAATTTATTCATTCACAAAGCAATTTTTCAGCATATTTTCAACACCATTAGCCTAGGCATTCTAACTTTCTGGCGGTTCATTAAACGTTTTAACGTTCCAACGGTCTTTTATTGTACGAGTAAAGTATCATATTGTTATACAAAAATATTTGATTCAGCCATTACCTGCAGTACACTTCAATATCAAAGTTAATATTTAGTGTTGAAAAATGCATTATAATAATATATCACTTTTCGAAAACTATAACGAATGTAGCTTATTAATAAAATGTAAGTTTCAGCTTAATGTTTATTAAATAAAACTTTATTTTACTCTGCTATATCTTCTGTGTTATTTTTCTGGATGTTATGCTCATACTCATTTTGTCAAAAAGTGTTTTGTGATAGAGGAAAAAATACTCGTCATATTTTAACATCGAAACATTGCATTACAGAAATAAGTGTTTAATAGTAAATTTCTTATGGCTCTGGTGCAAGCCTCATACACAACAAATAAACTCGAATTACAACTTGTTCTTATACAGAAGTTTATAAATCTTTATTAAATTAATTGTGAATTTTCATTGGTTTAAATTATTATATCGTATAAAAAAGAAATATTTTCTTTGAAATGTGATTTGTAAAATTATTTTAGAACAAATGGTTTTAATTTTTTTATATACTTCAATTTCTTTCTCCCCCCCCCTCAACTATACATTTTGTATCTTCGGGATAATAAACATATTCAGGCATACCAATCTATACAAACCTTTATTGTAGAAATGAAGAACTTCTTAGTACTCCAGAACAAATCATTGAAAAACCATCACTACAGTTTCGAGAGCAGTTAAAACAGCAACTCCCTTCATTAAGTAGAATCATCTTATTCAAAATTTAGTCAATGTAGGTGAATAAACGCTCTGTTGTTTCCACCTGATGAAGGAGGCTATTTTAATTCGTGTTAAAACTTTCTTTTTCTTTCTGTCTTTTTTTTCCTGTGATTTGTTTTGGCGTATTAAGAAGATTTTCATTTCTACACAAAGCTTTGCTTGAAAGGTTTTACAAGAAAATTTGTGTAATTGGTATAATTTGAATATAGGATTTCTCTGAAGGTATATGAAATTCGCATTAGATACATTTGTACAATACATTACAAGTAATCTATGTTACAAGTAATCTACACAAAAATTATAAAATATCTTGCTAATAGAATTTTCGAATTTTTCGTTGTTTGATAGTTAAGAATTAATTTATTATTTAGTATGTAATTTATTTAGCAGTCAAATTTATTTGTATTAAATCTAGCACAGATCACGCTAATACTTAAAATTTCTAATAAGTAATTAAATTGTTTAGATATACTGATTTCACAAACTTTTATCATTTAAAACGGTGTACAAAAAGACGTCAAAATATATTTTCCACATTTGTTGAAAAGCTCCTAAAAGCCCAGGATTATAGCAACCTTGCCAAGTTAACAATGACAGAAATACATAGTTGAAAAACATATTTGCTTGTTTTGGGGAGCCTGTCTGTCAAACCATGAAATAGTGAAACAACCGCGCCAGATTACAATAAATTTCATCTGTGACAGTGACAGTTGTACAAAGAAAACGATTTTCACGAGCAGCAGCTAATCAGTTTGAGTCAAATAGTTTTCAGGATAATGTTTAAACTTTATTATCTTCTAAAGCCTTTAATTTGAGTCATTGGGGAGGCGGTAAAGTGGATTTCTGGAGAACACAAAACCAGAAATGCAGTACGCAAATCGCAATCTCCATATCTTTTGGATTGAGAAAACAAAAAGTTTTATACAAGGGTTTTGGGATGGGTGTCTATGATTTTGGTCTTGTCTGAAAAAAGAAGTTAAAAAAAAAAGGAAATTAAAAAAAGTTCGGAAAATTTAAAATGGTTTGAAGAGGGGTCGAGTCAATCGTGTTCGGACAGGCAAAAAAATTTCCAGGTCCCCCCCCCCACACACACTAGCTACGGGCCTGGAACTTTTGCTGAAATGTTAAAAAATTGCGAGCAATTGGACTAATAAAACCATCTACAACTGCTTGCAGTCTTTAATTTAATCCCAACAATTATAATGGTAATTTTGAACATAGTAATCAACTGAATGTTTCTAAAAATGAAAAATTTGTGCATAATTTTCTTACATCAAATCAATTCTGACAAGATAGATTTAAGGCTCCTACAAATATTGAGGAGTATTAAAGTTTAATCAATAAATTTTATTGGTGTTCAGTGAAAATAAAGACGCCCTGTTAGAACTAAAGGAAAATGATAATGACACCTAAACATGCCTTTGAATTAATTGATCAAAAACTTTATTTCTTCTTCCATTACAAAAATGCCGCTATTATATTTTAAAATATCAAATCAAATGTGAATGTTAAATAATGTCTGTGAATAAGTAAAAGTAATATGTCCCTTCTTATCATCTACCTTTAAACATCCAAGTACACATTTTTTACACGAAGTATTTTTCTTTGGTTTCATATTCAAATAAATAATACCTGCAATTTCTTTCTCTTTTTAAGAGTCAAAATTGTAAATTCCTATTCTTTTTCAATCACTTGTTCATGTAATTTTACAAATCTAATAAAAGTAATAAAAATATTATTTTTATCAGATTTATTTATACTGTACACTCTTTATATATTTATTTAATAATGCAAAATTCTGATTACTTATAAGAAATAAATTAAATTTCATTATATAATTAGATAATTCTAGAAAGTTAAAATAATTTTCCATCTACATATATAATTCTACGAAAGTTTAACTAATACTCCATCAATATATAATAATTATTCTACTATGTACTCTGAATTAATTAACATTCTTGAACTTGCCTATAAATGTAACCTTTCTATATTGATAGACCTTGATAGATATCTTGATTGACCATTTCTTTTTTCATGTGCCAAACGGCCATTTTTATTCAAAATTATTTTTTCGAATAAAATTGCATAAAAGTTACATTTTTTGAAAGATGGTTCAAAAAATTTGTTTGCTTGAGAGATGAGTTACATTTAACAATGCATAGATTCTGAGATAACTTAAATGGAAATTAGGTAAACGAATATCTCAATCCATTAGAGTCAATAAACACAGGAGATTTCTTCATTATGAGTCATAAAAATATTAAACCATTGAGGTAATCATTTGCTGAGCAAGATCTCCATGGTGAAAGAAAAATTCGCATTTGTAAATGTGGCATACGTAATACGAAAAAAAAAAAGGCATGTTCATTTTGCTCCTAGCAGACGACATAATTCATCTCACTGAAATAATGAGGATGATTTTTTTACATTGTGGAACTAGTTATAAAACGAATGTACCTCATATGTCACATTTAACACACAATTTCCAACTTGTTAAAATTTCAATGGTCCACGATTAAATAATTTTTTAATAATTTTGAGTTTCAAAATTTTCTAAGCAACATAAATTTAGTTCTTCTTTGTATAGTAAAATAGTTAAATTTTAACAACTAAAAAAATTACATATTTGGCTTAACCAAGTTTTAAATATGCATTTATTTAAGTTAAACTTATTTAAAAATGGTTACACTAAAAAGATTTTTTAGGTCCATTATACCCAACCTATGACACCGAAGATCAATGATCACAAATTAGCTTTCTTTTGTATTTCATTGTGTCAACAATCAGTGATAAATCGCCAAATAACGAATTTATTATTATTTTTTTTCTATTGGTGTATGATTGAGATTCCATGGAAATTATTTTTGTGAACAGGTACCCTATGAGAAGAACATTCCTAATGTTTAAAAATTTTTTTGAGTATTAGTAAATTATTTATGCCGTACCTTACTTGAAAGTAGAGCATAAAATTTAGATATTTACTAAATACTTTTTCAGGTTCAGAATGTTTATTTGACTTGAAAAAACAGCTGCAGGTTGACAGCCATGTAATGCTAGTATGAATTATATTACTTTTGTTATATTGTTTTGTTGTCTAACTATTATAATTAGCTTTGTGATGATATCGCTTTTCCTTTAAATATCAACATTTTTGAAGTGTTTCTGCAAATCAAAACTCGTACACTATAACCTAGACACTACACTCATGACTTTAGCTAACTCAGTTCACCAGCTATTTGAAACAAAATAGACTTAAGGAATTGCCCTGATATTTTGCCTCATCTTTAAACAGAATTGTTAAAGAGCATATTTTGAAACAGTAATTTATGTGTTTGTCACACTTTTTAAGCGCATGAGAGGACATCTTTTATTTCTTGAGTAAATAATTGTTCACACTGGTGTGATCAAAGAAAATTTTCATAATTAAAGTGTTCAACAAAAACTTATGATGTATATCTAATAGATAACACCTCGCTAGTACAAAACCGATATAATATTACTTAAGGATGAAAACCGAAATTTTTGTCATGGCAACAGTCAAGAAGTTTTTAAACATCCCATCATTTTATGTTCGATTATGAAATTTTGGGACTAAAATAAGACACATCAATCATAAAAGAGAAAAGTAATCTTATTTTGTACTTTTTATTTCCCAGGGACAATACATTTAATGCAGTACAGAATACAAAATTTCACTATTTTTAAATATTTTTTCTTTTTCAAATTTAATATAATTCTTTATTGTATCATCCCCTGAAATTAAAAATTTTCCAAGGTCACAGTTATGATTTAGCCAAGCTCATAAAGTGCAAATCATTCTGTGAAAATGTTTCAGAGCATATATAAAAAACAAAGGGTTTCTCTTTTGTATGAGACAAAAGATGGCATCTTAGAAGCATTTTGAGAAAAACTTTTCAAACATATTTCACAAACAAAAGGTTTTTCTTTTGTATGAGTATTAGAGAAAAATAACACACATATATAATGTATCAATTGATAGATATTTCTTTGCATCACCACTTTGCAGAATAGAATGTTTTTCATTCAAGGAAGGTTTATCTCCTGTAATCATGGACATTTTTTGAGTGAAAAAGTTTCATTTTATGTCACACCACAAATTTTAAGATATCAGTATTAAGATATATTGTTGCCCTTTCCATCAAACGAAATAGTTTATTGTCCTTAAGTAATAAAGTTGAATATTTTGACCGTTTTTGAATCTAAAAAAGAAACAAAAATAATAAATAACACATATTTAATGACCTTTGAAAAAAAAAAATTCTGTGTTAAAATTACAAATTTTCAATTTCTTAAATAGCAGAAAATTTTCATTAAATAATTGCGTTAGTTACTCTTATATACAAATGTTAAAAATAAAATTTATTGGTTAATTATGTAAATTAAACTTATTTTATCTCAATATGTTTAGTTAGTACACAAACATAATATAATACCCAGTAATACACATGTATAAATAAAAATATCCTATTACATCTGTGTTTGACTGCCTAAATAAGCATTTCAAATTAAAGCATCACAAATCAGATTTATTCACTGTGGAGGAAATAAGTGTGTGGTGTGCCTATAGAAAATTTGTCTTCAATAATGCATTAATATACACATACATGAAAGATACATTGTATCTATGTGTAATGTGTTAATATTAATAAAACAAATGTCGAAATTTTACAACCAAACGGCAATATCTTCTCAGAGAATGATTTAATAAAGAGGTACCATTTATTCATTAATTTCATTTGAAATGTAAAACCTTAATTTTTTTTATTTCAAGTATTAGTCATATTTAAAATTTGATACATCAATTGAAAGACTGTTTTTTTTTTCATTTTTGAGGACAGAAAAAATATCATTAATTTGCCTTTGGGATTTATAAAAATATTTAATTTAAAAATGTTCATGATTTTTTAATAAAAAAATCTTATTTTATGGCCAATTTTGAAAGTAAGAAAACACATAGAAAGTGACATAATTTATCTTTCAAAGACATTCAGATATATCACTGTATATATAATAAATCTTGAAAAAATAGATTATGAATTAAATGCATTTAATTGCTGGAAGGCTTTTTTGCTTTCGTATAATTGCTTACATGATTTTTTAGGTGATCATTCTATGAAAATGTTTTAGACTATATACCTCAAACAAACGGTTTCTCTTTTGTGTGTGTCAAGAGGTGACTTCTTAGATGACTCCTCTGGGAAAATCCTTTGGAACATATTTCACAAACAAAAGGTTTTTCTTTTGTATGAATCAAGAGGTGTCTTCTTAGATTACTACTCCTGGAAAATCCTTTGGAACATATTTCACAAACAAAAGGTTTCTCTTTTGTATGTGTCAAGAGGTGTTTTCTTAGTGTACTGCTCTGGGAAAATCCTTTGTAACATATTTCACAAACAGAAGGTTTTTCTCCTGTATGAATCAAGAGGTGTCTTCTTAGATCACTACTTTTGGAAAATCCTTTGGAACATATTTCACAAACAAAAGGTTTTTCGTTTGTGTGAGTCAAGAAGTGACTTCGTAGAGTGCTGCCTTGGGAAAATCCTTTGGAACATATTTCACAAACAAAAGGTTTCTCTTTTGTATGTGTCAAGTGGTGTCTTCTGAGATGGTTACTGTGGTAAAATCCTTTTGAACATATTTTGCAAATAAACGGTTTTTCTTTTGTATGAATCAAGATATGTCTTCTTAGATAGCAACTATGGGAAAATATTTTGGAACATATTTCACAAACAAAAGATTTTTCTTTTGTATGAATTGATAGATATTTCTTTGCATCACCACTTTGCAGAATGGAATGTTTTTCATTCAAGGAAGGTTTATCTCCTGTAATCATCGACATTTTTTGAGTGAAAAAGTTTCATTTTATGTCACACCACAAATTTTAAGACATCAGTATTAAGACATATTGTTGCCCTTTCCATCAAACGAAATAGTTTATTGTCCTTAAGTAATACAGTTGTATATTTTGACCGTTTTGAATCTAAAAAAGAAACAAAAATAATAAATAACACATATTTAATGACCTTTGAAAAAACAAATTTCTGTGTTAAAATTACAAATTTTCAATTTCTTAAATAGCAGAAATTTTTCATTAAATAATTGCGTTAGTTACTCTTATATACAAATTTAAAAAATAAAATTTATTGGTTAATTATGTAAATTAAACTTATTTTATCTCAATATGTTTAGATTGAATTTCACAATCGTAGAGGTATAAACCAATCACATCACAGACAAGTTATGCATAGACCAATCAGATCACTGATGGCATTTCAGAGATAACCCAGATTTCTTGAGTTATTTTGAACGTAAGTGTCATAAAGACGGCAGTTAATAAGATGCCATTTTGCCAGTCATGTCAATAGCTACCCTTCCCTTATAGGATATAAATAGAAAACGTTGCTGAACTCTTAAAATAATCGTTAAACTCTTTTAGCAATGTGTGATGAAAGAGTGACTTATAGAATATTCCACTCTCGAAAGAATTTACAAAAAGTAAAGTTTAAAGCAGGGGTGATTCTGAGTAAAAAAAAAAAAATTCTGAAATTAACAGCAAATTTTCTGAAAAGTTACAACGGAGGGGAGGGGTGCCCAATCCCGGCATTTTTTTTTGCGTCCTTTTGACGAAATTTGTGTTTTTTCGCGATATTTTGACGAAATTTGCAGTTTTTTCGAAATTTGTTGATAAAATTTGCAGTTTTTTCGAAATTTGTTGATAAAATTTGCAGTTTTTTTGAAATTTGTTGATAAAATTTGCGGTTTTTTTCGCTATTTTTGACAAAATTTGCCGTTTTTCGCGATCTGTTGACAAAATTTGACGTTTTTTCGCGATCTTTTAACAAAATTTGCCTTTTTTCGCAATGCTTTTAACGAAATTTGCCTTTTTTCGCGATTTTCTGACGAAAGTCACGTTTTTCTTCGATCTGTGGACAAAATTTGTCATTTTTCGCAATGTTTTTGACGAAATTTGCCATTTTTTCGCGATTTTCTCATGAAAGTCACGTTTTTACCGCGATCTGTTGACAAAATTTGTCGTTCTTTCATTATCTTTTAACGAAATTTGCCGTTTTTCGCAATGTTTATAACGAAATTTGCGTTTTTACGCGTTCTTTTGACGAAATTTGCAGTTTTTTTAGATCTGTTAATAAAATTTGTGATTTTTAAATTTTTTTTTACGATATTTGCCGTTTTTCGGGATTTATTGACAAAATTTGCCGTTTTTTCGCGATGTTTTGACAAAATTTGCAGTTTTTTTGCGATGTTTTGACGAAATTTGCCTTTTTTCGCGATTCTCTGTTGAAAGTCATGTTTTTCCCGCGATATGTTGACAAAATTTGTCGTTTTTTCGTGATCTTTAGACGAAATTTGCCATTTTTTCGCTATTTTCTGATGAAGTCACGTTTTTCCCGCGAACTGTTGACAAAATTTGCCGTTTTTTCGCTATTTTCTGATGAAAGTCACGTTTTTCCCACGATCTGTTGACAAAATTTGCCGTGTTTTCGTTATTTTTTGACGAAATTTAACGTTTTTCGCAATGTTTTTGACGAAATTTGTCGTTTTTTCGCGATTTTCTGGCCAAAGTCATGTTTTTTCCGCGGTCTGTTGACAAAATTTGCCGTTTTTCCGCGATCTTTTGACGAAATTTGCCGTTTTTTCGCGATTTTCTGACGAAAGTCACGTTTTTCCCGCGATCCTTTGACAAAATTGGCGACTTTCCTTCGAACGAATGACGAGATTGATTTTTTTCGACGATCATTTGTGGAAATACAGATACATTTTATGTCCGCATTTTCGGATTTATGGACCAATATTTTTTTTTTTGGAAATCATTGGCTTAATTTTTCAGAAAATTCGGACCAGAATCATCCCTTGGTTTAAAGTGGTCCAGGGATAGAGTCTTGCAGTATGGTAGCAATATTGAAGTTGCATTTTACTGAAAACCACACATAATTAGTACTAAATATGAAAAATTATTTTGTAATTATTTTGTAAGTGATAATAAATAATAATAATGCAATAATAAAACAAATAATAATAATTACAGTAATTTACAGAAACAGATTTATATACATTCAATCAAATGGTACTCTAATAAAAAATGTCTAATTAAAGATTAAATAATCCTATTTATTAAAACAAAAAGGGATTTTTAACAAATTAAAATTTTCACATGAAAATGATCCATTTGCGCATGCATAAAATTTAATCTAGAACCTAACCAGTTTTGAAGCACACTCGAACGAGAAAAGGGTGGCCGAGTGGTATAATTCGTGGTGTTTCTCTGTTCCCATTATTGTGTCTGTTCGATACCTACTCTGGACAGAATTATTTGTCTTATTTTATTGGCAATAATTTTAATAATGCCATGTTTATTTCAATAGGAAAAGTTATATAATTTGTAATTTTTATATTCGAATGCTTCATAATAAAGAATAAATAAAACACAAGAATATTTCATTTTAATTACTAAATTTAGATTATAAATATTTAAATTAAAAGATCGTGCATGTAATTATCGATTAAATAAATTGGACTGGTCTACAATTTTTATTATACATATTTAGTATGACCATTATCAAGATTCCATATATATATATAATGAGATAAGTATGTGATTATTTTTCTTAAAAAAAATAAAAAGAGAGAAAACAAAAAGAAGAAAAATATTCATACAGGAACTCTATATTATCGTGATATCCACGATTTAACAATTAAACAATGTATGAAAATATAAAATAAAAATTCAGGTAATTAAAAATTATGTATTATAAATTGTTAGCTGCAAACAGCAAAGTTTAAATTCAGGGTTTTAGAATTAGACAGATAAAAATTAATTTAATGAAAATTTTAAAGGTAGTGTAGTTAAAGAAAAAAAAATCAGAAATACTAAATACTGTTATTTTTTCAAAATATTGGGACTGTAATAAATAAAATTTCACAACAAACAGTATTTAAAAAAAAACTTATTTTATATTATAAATATTTAAAGTAAAACATTTTGCATGTAGTTATCGATTAAATAAAGTGATCTAAACGTTTATCTATATTTTGTATGACAATTTTCAATAAGTGTTAGAAAAATGTCTTTTTGTTTCATGTCATCCCCCCCCCCCAAAACAACCCCCTATCGAAAAAGTCACATGACACCCTTTTCAGCATAAAAACAACTCAACCTTCAAAAACAAAAACTAAATTTCCTGCCCCTTAAATAAAGTGATCTAAGTTTTTATCTATATTTTGCATGACCATTATCAATAAGATATATTTGTATAAGTATATGATTATTCTCCTTAAAAAAAGAAAAGTAGAGAACAGAGAAAAAAACAAAAACATCCATGTAAGAATTATAAAAGAAATCATCTTGTTATCCATGGTTTATCTGGGTTTTGAAGTCACGTTGATTAAAAAAAAATAATGAAAAATTTAAAGGTCACATAATTTAAAAAAAAATTAAAAATACTAAATATTGATACTTAAAAAAAAAATTGAGACTATAGTAGGTAAAAATAAATCATTCAATTAATATTTTTAGTTAAATTCTTGCTAAATTAATTCAAGTATAATAAGGATGTAAATTACAACCTTAAAATTATTTCGATTCATTAGTTGAGTAGCCTGGAGTGACAACACAATCTATCGTCTTATATCTATAGGAATCGCTTACACAATATAACAATTAATAAAATTTTCAATACTTAATTTAAAAGCAGCTAATTAAAAATAAAAGCATATTTTTAAAGGAACTTTCAAATTATTTACCATCAAATCTTGGTGGTACTATCTAGTAATAATAATAATAATTTCATTTTTATTTTTACATTTAAAAGGGATAATATATATTCCTGCATATCTATGGGATCTATTATCCTTTGGACCAGATTTTATAATTCAGTTAGAGGTTTAGCAATTGATGTTATGTGGTCATAGACTGCAAAAGAATCATTAACATTCTACCCACTAATAAAGAAGATGAAGTTAGAAGCTTATTATTCAATAATGTTCAGAAATATATAAAGAAACCTAAGATAACAAATGATAAAGATCTAAGTGTAATCAAGCATATTAAAAATAATCAAGAATTTACAATTATACAAATGGACAAATAAAAAAAACTAGCAATCTTACCTACTACAGATTATATTACCAAAATGCAGCAATGTATTAGTGAAATGAACTGTTTAAAACTAAAAAAAGATACAAATTTAATGATTAACAGAAAAATACAAGAAATAATAAAACATGGAACTTGGCCTAGTGAAACAAAAGTTAAACTTATGATTCATAAAGTCGCACTCCCCCCCCCCACTCTTCTTAATAGGATGTTTGAAGTACCATAAACCAGAATTTTCTCTGAGACCTATTGTATCAAAATATTCAACACCAACCTATACAATCGAGAAAGCATTTGTATCACTACTCAAATTAATGTTACATCCCATAAAACATGCAATCCACTCTACTACAGAATTAATCAAACAAATCGAAAATTTTAAAATTGAGGGTAAGTCATTATACCCCTCAATCAATGAAACAGAAGTCAGAAATATTATTGAAAATCATATCAACAGTAATCAGGTATATGATGACAACATTAAAAATACTTTTATCTTCTGCTTAAATTTAATTACCAAAAACAACATTTTAATTTTTAACAGAAATTATTATAAGCAAACAGAAGAAGAACCTATGGACTCCCCCATCCTCGGTTTATTGGCTGAACTAAAGCTAAGACCACTTGAAGAACAGATTATCTCCACTTCCCATTTAAAATCTGATTTATGGATTTGATACATCAACAACATACTTCTAATCTGGGATCATGGAATTTAAAATTTGAAAAATTTCTTAAAACACGCTAATAGTATAGACAACAGAATACAGTTTACTTTGGAAATAGAGGAAAATAGATCACTTCTCTTTCTGGGTGTTAAACTAATTATGAATAACTTAACGCATAGCATAGACAGAGATATTTGCAAATCGATTACAAAACCATATCAAACAAATAATAAAATAGCCAATAGCAGTGAAGTATCATTTAATTCTAAGAAAGCAGTATATAGTTTTTATATTAGAAGGATGTTTAACGTATGTTCAAAGAATTATATAAATGCAAAGTTAAACAGGATTGGAGAAATTGCAACCAAGAATGAATACTTTGAGAGATTTATTAATAAAGTAATTGATGAATTTAATAGCAGGAAGTTGATGGGCAAGAATAAAATGCAGTTTTCAATGTTTTGTAGTATAGATTATATCCCCCAACTTTATGAAATAATCTGATATGCTTTAAAGAAATGTGACATAACATTAATTGCTAAAACTACAACTAAATTACAAAATCTGGTCCACAGGAATATAGATCCCACAGATAAATATATATCATCCCAATTAAAGGTAAAAATAAAATATTTACATAAATAGGAATAACAACAAGGAAATTACAAGACAGAATAAAAGAGCATATGACAGACATAGCAAGAGGAAAACCATATACAGCATTATCTCATTTAAATTTAAAAACAAAGATTGATATTTATTTCAGCAAAGGAACGATTGTAGCACAAATGAATGATTATAGTACATATATAATGAGGAAGTCTGTGAAAAAACTGACAAGGGTAGGAAATCCTGTAACCATATGTTGTCATGCAATATACCAAAAACCTGGTTTAATCTACTTGGTATCAATGGTGCATTTAGTTTGGAATAACCCACCTCACTCAATAGACTCATCCAACCCCCTCTCATTGTTTCATATTTCGTTTCGCCTTCTGGTATTTAATCAGCATACATTGTGGATGTTACAGAATTTTTTTCTCATTTTCATCCTCTTGATGAGGGCAAAGTTCTGGTTGAAAGTGCTCGGGACTCTGATGAAAATTTTAACATCTATAGAAGGCTTTTAATGTTTTCAAATCTTTATTTCATTTTAAACCTATTTTAGTAATGTGTAATAAATTGTGATTCATTTTAAATGATTTCATGTTTTTAATTAAGAGAATTCATTTGTGTGTTCCTGTAAAACTATAAATGCTACATACTCCATTTTTAATAATGAACACTCTATACTTCATTAACCTATAAAAGTACATGGCAATCAGATCATATGTCCAAGAGCTAGAGATAATCAATTAGTGTCAAATGAAAGGATGAATCTAAATAAATTGCCCATTTATTAATGAACTTTAAGGCTTTCACACTGAAATCTGCTCTAGTTCAAATTAAGAGTAAAGGGTCAACACTTTTCAAGCATGAAAATGTGATTCAACGTTATTTCCAAAATACGTATAATTTAACTCTAGAAATTTATGCCAAAATCATCAGTATTTAAAACAACACAGATATCAACATTTAAGAGTAAAAGTCAAGTTCTTGCAAGGTGCCAGATGAAAGTGAAATGAATTTGTACTGTGTTACTCATGGATCCCTTGGCCTCCTTTCTGTTTTTTTCTTTCTACATAAGATGAATCAGAATCAATATTTAGACCAATATCTTCTAAACTGTCTAATACAATCAATGCAGTTGCCCCATCAGAAACACCAGAATGATTGTTAAGTAATACAGTCAATTATAACTACACTGTCATCTGAACACTAGCAGGATCTTGATAGTTCATCTTAAAGTTCTTTTCAATGTTTTCATCTTCATGAAAAGGTTATTCATCTTCAATTTCCATTTGCAATCGATAGAACTGATTACATAGAAAAAAATCGTAAAATTAAGGAGGATTTTTTTAAAAAATTAACTAATTGTGATTCATAAAGCTAAAAATGAAAAATTTTTACAGGCATGCATTCAGGGATTGATGCAGGTTTCTTTTCTTAGGGTCTTTCAATAGTTATCCTTCTTTTTTGTGAAAAATAAAAGCTAGTTTTGTGAAATTTATCATATTTTTGTGAAATTTATAATATTTTTGTGAAAAATAACAATTGTTATGAAAGATGAAATCAAGCTACTCAAATTCAAACCAAATACTTCTGCTAAAACTTTCCTTTCAGGTGAATTTGTTTTCTTTGCAAATTGCACATTTTAAAACCTAACAAAATAAAAATAATTAATGGAGAATATGTTTTTATGTAATGGAATTTTGTGAAGGAACCTATTTTATCAAGAGGAATTTTGTGAACAGGCCTGTGTTATTAAGAGGTATTTTGTGATGGAGCCTGTTTTATTAAATGGATTTTTATAAAGGGGCCCTAAATATAGGCCCCAAATTTTTCACGGATCGACCCCTGACATTAAACACACACACACACACAAAATCCCATGAGCATTTCAATCTGGCACTGATTATGGTAGATATGAAACAGTGTTTTGTGGCAGATTGTTTTTATAGGAAAAAGGCATGCAATTGTAATGGCACTTTAAATGGCAAAGAAAAAATTTGATAAAAAAAAACGACTAATACGTGAATAAAACAGTGTCAAAAGTGGTACACAACACAAAGAAATTTTTTTTCAGCCAACTTGTAAATTAAATTTTTCACATAAGATACATTTTGTGTTTTTAGATGAAAATACCCTACTAAAAAAGCCAAATAAGATAAAACATCAGTGTTTATTTAATTACAAGCTGACCTGCCCAGCATAGCCCAGACCTGGAATAATAACTTTAAATATGACTTAAAACTAGTATTGAATTGAGACATTTTGTTTCTAGAGGGATTTCTGTAGACACTGTATAATTCAGGGGAGAGAAATTTCACTTCTAGATCATTTGATTGTGAGATCACAAGCATTGTGATAGTAATGGTTCTTGATGATTAAAGAGTTTTACTTAGGAAAGTACTGCTGAAACTTCTTCCTATCTTTCTTCATTGTGTTTCAGAAAAAAAAAATAGATGGCGTTATTTAAAAAATAATAATTAATTAAAAAAAACAATTTCATATTTATATTTTAATCAATTCTAATTCAAAGCCTATTCCATACAATAGTGAGTATAAAATAAAATAGTGAATGAATGAAGCATTCAAAAGAAGTTTGTTGATAAAAAGAAAATTTCTCATTTTCGACAAAAATCAGACTTTTGTTTTAAATAAACTTGCAAAAAATTCGAAAATCACTTTTACGAATTCCAAATAAACTTTATCAAAAAGAGGGAAAAAAATCACAATATCAGGCAAAAAGATTGAATTTGAATTGCTTTTATGAGTGGGTCAAAATCATTGGCACACTTGAAAGATCAGGTCCTGCCGTTCAACATAAAATAACAAACAATTTAATCAAAAATCCCAAATTTGAAGATCTCTATGTGTGATAGATTTGTCTTGTCATCAACAACAGACACACCCACACAGATGCAAAAACTTTTTTATTACAATAGATATAAAACCAAAAGCACAATTTTTACATTTAAAACTCAAAATTGTAGGATTAAAATTAATTGAACATTTGTTGCAGAAAAATGGCAGGAGTTCCATCAGTTACTTAATACTCCCATGCTGCTATTTTCAAACAACAATCTTCATTTCATTTCTCTAGCATTTGCAATAAAAATCTGCCAAGAAGATAGTTTGAAAAGAGTGGTATAAAAAATAACCAGTTGGATCCCAGACTCTTTATATATGGCTTTTGATCGTATGCAGATTTTTTATATGGTTAAATGTTACTTTTTTATAAATGTAGAAATAGCTATGATGACAAGAAAATTTATAAATCCAAAATAGATAACAAAAGTCTGTTTTATTCGCATTCTCAGAGTAAGGTAGATTTTCTGGACTCAACCTCTCTCATCACTTTTAGTCATAAAAAGTGGCTAAAAGTGACTTTTTTAAAAATATAAGGCAACATCCTAGAACAAGCGAGAAGCACAATTTTGCAATTTTTTTTATGTGCGGCAACAGAAAAATCAGCAACTTCCAAATTCTACTATATCACAGTGTGTGCTTCTTACAGCAAGCAATTTCACAAAGTAAAAATCAATTTTATTCCATTTTACAAAGTTTTAGCAAGTTTTTCTTCATGATTTTTCAATTTTTACAAACTTTTAGCAATATTTTCCTCCATATTTTTGTATTCTTAGAAACTTTTAGAAATATTTCCTCTGGATATTTCAATTTTTACAAGCATTTAGCAATTTTTTTCCTCCGAATTTTTCTATTTTTACAAATTTTTAGCTAGTTTTTCTCTTAGCTTAAACTTTGTAAACTGTTGTAAAATGAAATAAAATCAACATTTACTTCATGAAAGAAATCCACATAGTAGCTGTGTAAGTAGTGAGTTCTCTGCCACAAAGCACAGCGTTTATGATTGGGGAGCATCTCGAGATTCCCGATTTTTCAAATGCACAAAACTCATACAAGCAGCGATTAGTAACTTATATATATGTACGCTTCACATACATTAACCGAAAAAAAAAACCCTGGATCCATGAAACTCATAGTGTAGCAATCTCTAGTATGCATGAAACTCATACAAGCAGTGGTTAGTAACTTACACATATGTACGCTTCGCGTACATTAACCGAAATAAAAAAAAAACCTCCTGGATGCATGAAACTTACAGTACAGCAATCTTCAGCCTACATAAAATACATCTTATCAAATAAAATCAACAAAAATTCACTTACCTTTTGTTATTATTATTTGTATTCATCTTTTAATCAGCATTAAGAAACGTATACAAGCAAGCATAGCACCATAGAATATTGAAATAAATGATCTTGTTGCCAAAGCGTCACTAGAAAAATAGTCTTGCCACTGTAATAATATATAAAACACCTTTATTTCTCATCTGCCGTTTTTTATTTTAAATATTTCACCGGAGTTATCCTTATATGACATGCAACAAAATGTCAAATCTTTAAACTTCACAGAACACATTTCACAAATGTAATTCAACAAATCCGACACACAATAAACCAGTCAAGACCTTCTTCTGTCTTTTCTCTGAGCTCAAAACCCAAACTAATTTCTAGAAAAAAACAACAATAAACCAACCAATGAACCACAGTAGATATGGAAGAAACACAAGAAACATACCGCTAGCAAGAAAAACACATTTATTGCTTCGCCAAATTCGACGCTGCCAAGTGTCTGGCTTGTTAAAGGATTCAACCAAATATAGTGACTAAAACTGACAAGTTTTTTAAAAAGTGAATAAAGGTGAGAAAAGTGATACACTTGCATCCCTGGAATAGTTAACACATGTAACCGATTATTCTTATCAGTCAAATATAGAATGGCAACTTACTTTTTTATCTTTGCAGAGGAAGAATAATGAAGAAAGTGATGTAAGAAAAGCTCATCAGGAAATGAGTGGTTCAAGGTCTTTAATGGCAAAATTTCACATTATAATAGCATTTTCATAATATAGCTAAAATAAAATAATATTTAGATAGTTTATTACTGGTTAAAGAAAGAAAGTAATTATCAGAACATATAAAAGTTGAGACACATGAAATTTGGTTTCCATCATATGATGAAATCACAAATTGTAGAATTTTTAGTAAAGAGTAACCGAAGAAACAAATCTTACCATTAACTTATTTTCGCAAGGAGGATGGGGCAATAAGTTTATGTTTCAAAAATTAGGTATTAGAATCAGGGAACATTCTTTGAATATTATATTTTTGATCCATGAATTCACAAAAGTAAAGAGATGCCAAGGCATTGAATGAATCACAATCAAGTACTGGAATGAATATGGACGAATCAATAAATCTGCTGCAACAGAAATAAAGTTCCAATGATATGATTTGTATCAAGATTTAAGAAAAATATCCTTTTCAATTAACAAAACAAAATTGCTTCGTTATAAAAAAGATTTAAGATAATTTCTCAAAATTCGCGAATCTAGCTACTGAATCGCTTCTTCCTCCGTGATTTTAATAGGACCCATAAGCTCAACAATGAATGATTTATTGCATTGATTCATTATTCATTCACTGCATCGGCGTCTTGTTAATCACCCTCCCCCACTCCTGTTTCTAACATTAGCTAGCTTTTAAAAGAGGAATTTATTGATCCTACCAACTTTACTAAAATAAGTTACTGTTTTACTAAAAAATGGTACAATTTGTGATTTGTTAATATAACTGCACGAAATTTCATTTATCGCCACTTTCATTTTTGTTGATATTTGGCATTAAAGTGTTTAGTAGTTTGATGATTATTATTGAGATTTTAAATTAAAAATTGGAAATTGATTTGAGTTTTGGTTTGAAATTTCTTGAAAAGTTTAATTTAAAACATTGTGTTACTCATAGACTGAATTTGACTGTGTTTAGTTCAACTGAAAATAAATATATTTTTTAATAGTTAATTGCATACTAAAGTGCATAGGCGTAACTTGGGCTCTAAGACTGGGGGGGCAAAAGTCTCCAAGCCCTTTTGTAAAAATGTATACCCCCCCCTTCATCTCATCACCGCGTACACACTAGAGATGAGACAGGGTCAGCCCGAGCCCAGGCCCGGGCCCGACACGGGCTTGGGGTCAATTTTTATATCAGTCTTCAGGCCCGGGTGGGCTCAGACTCATTCTTTCTGAAACTGGCAATTTTATTTATTCTCATATAGAAAAAATAAAAATAACTTTTTTCCCCTAA
Organism: Maratus michaelseni; assembly: GCA_963931845.1. Lineage (NCBI taxonomy): Eukaryota > Metazoa > Arthropoda > Arachnida > Araneae > Salticidae > Maratus > Maratus michaelseni. Next base: position 333,724,014 of record OZ007595.1, on the reverse strand, counting down.
AAAATTACGTATTCCATTTTAAGTCATTTTAATGCTATTCTGATCAGAATGAATAAAAGGGGAAGCAGAAATCATATTTTCCTTTTCCAGTTTTAGAATGCTACTTTAAGAGAAAATTTGCAATATTTGTAGATTTATGTGTGGCACTGACATGACGACTGTGTCATATGGCACCAATGGAAAGAGGCACGAATAATTTTGATTTTCGTTTGTAAAGGTACGATATTTTTTCAATTGGAACGTTTATTTATTTATTTTTAGGTATCTAAAGCGAAGTGAATACTTTCTTTTGTTTGTAGTTAATCAGCACTAGCTTAAGTTTTGGAAATTTGTAGTCTTCTATTGTGTGCGAGTCATAATGGCTCTTCATATGAAAGTAATGTTAGAGATTCTATTTTTCATCATGAACTCTGCGCAAGTTAAAGCTCTGATCTGAACATTTACGAAGTCACTTACATTCGTAAGTCATAATAATTGTCATGTATTGTTATTCCGATAAGAAAGAAATCGAAAAGTGTTTCCACTTTGTCTATAAAATCATAGGATCTTTCAGATAACGGTGCCAAATTTTAAACTTAAGCTGATTTTCAGGAACACGAAACATTGTTTTAATTAAGGAATCAATTATAATTTACAAAATACACCTATTATAGGAAAAAGAAAAACTGCGTAAGAATAGTAATTTCTGCAAATTTCATTAATTTATTCATAAAACGGACTACATTAATAGGTCCATCAGGTTTGCTTGTTGGGTGAGAAAGTTATGAGAATCTTTTAAGGAAGTATATTTTTATTTCATACCAAACTTCTTTTTTGAAAAGATTAAATGTAAATTACCATAAAATTTAATTATGTGCTGCAGATTAACAGTTATTTTCATGTAAGAAGTTTTTTAAATATGAAATATTACTTTTAAAAAAAAATTAATATTATGCATTTTTTTTTCGATATCGGGCTTGGGCGGGCTCGGGCTCTGATGACACAAAATGTTGCAGGCTCGGGCCGGGCTCCAAAAAGAGAGCCCGAACTCATCTCTAGTACACACACACTTAAATCAAATACTTAAAATTTTTAATATTTAAAAAATAATTTAATTTTTAAAATAAATTAAATAAATTAAAATAAAAAAAAATAAAATTTAAATTTAAATGTTTAAAATTTAAATGCGTAAAAAAAAATTTCCCGCAAAAACCGAAAAAATACTAAGTTATACATTTTATGGTTTTAAAATATTGAATGTACGACCGTTATATCTCTTATGTCTGATTCAATGTTCAGTTAGGAAATAGTTCAAACAAACTTAATAAATTTTTTCCAAAGCCTTGGGCTTTCAAAGATTTTTTAAAATGATGAGGTTGAGATAAATGTGCTCAAAACCTTTATTCAGTGTCGCAACAACTGATGGAAATTTATAATGAAAACACTAGCTAGTGTTCTGATTGGAATGACTCAGAAACTTTGCTGTGTGGCATTTTAAGGTACATGGAAGAATTTTAGATTAAGAATTTAAAAATTAATATTGTCCTTAAATTTCGATCTCTACCTCTTCACAACGTTTCAAGTAAAGAAAAACCAGAATGAAAGCAGGTGCACCAGTTATAGGTTAGGAGTTATTTTCCAGCACTATTTGAATACTGTTAAAAAAGTTCTTTCTTTTATACAATGAAATGAGATATCTGAATAAACAATTTAAAATATATAGAATGCAGTTAAATATCCATTTCCAAGTATTACTTTCCATGGCAGATAATGAATGCGGATTCTTCTGTGCAACGTTGTATATGATCTATAGAGCTTTAAACACACTACATAGTGAAACTAAAACTTATATCACTGGAAAACGCATAAAACAACCAAAAAGGTTTTTCTAATGAATTACTATTTATAGATGAACATGTATCAATATCCTTTTGTGCAACCATATATTACATGAATAATACAGTAAAATTTGACTTGATTAATGTTAACACAAATGCACAAGCAACAATTAACATCCATAGGCGGCAATATATCTAATTTCTTTTGCTCTGCCATATGAATTTATTTATATTCTATAAGTATCTGTGAATAATAAAATATAATTAAACTAGAAAATGCCTAACACAGTTAAAAACATACGTTAGGAATTCACGTCCATAAACTGAAATACTCCTCCATTTTATTCGTGCAGCTCTGCATACGATATTTAGAATTTATACTCACAACGTAATGAACTAAAATTTAGTTAATTTTAAAAATGCACACTACAGCTGAAAACGCTCTTCTAGCAATTATGGTTCATAGTTAGTCCTATATACTAAGTACATTACATGCTAGTTACTTCACACTCCATAGAAAGAATGTTGTAGACCGCCTCAGTGGTACATATAAATTTCATCATGTTTCATCATAACATCACTAACTAAAATTCACCGCAAACGATTTCCCCCCTATAGACCATAATGTAACGAAAAAATTTTGTGTCACTATAAATTAGCTATAACAGCTATTGTCCTTCATCTTCAATAGAGAATACGTTGTAGTAAGCCTCGACAGCATATATCTACATTAGAGGTTTGCACAGGTTCGGGCTATGAGACTCGGTCTGGGCCGAACCTGATCTCGACTCTTTCCAGGCCGGACCCACAGGCCTTACTCTTTTCTGCAAATTCGGGCCAATCCAGGACAGACTTACTCTTTCTGGGCCAAGCCAGGTCTAGAATTCATTCCTCCAAGAAGCCAACATGGGCCGAAATTTTTAGGCCCTATCCCGACCCAGCCTGTATGAAAATCATAGGCCCGCATGGCCCTTGCAAAAATCAGTAAAATGAGGTCAGGCCAAACATTTTTGCAAAAAATGCATATATTTTTAAATCGCCCTTATGCTACAATTCCCCCTTTAAATCGCTCTTATGCTACAAAATTATTTTTAACCATATACATAATATAATACATACATTAAAAAAAAAAAAAAAAAAAAAAAAAAGATAATAATAAGGTACAGTGAAATTTCTGAAAAGGAAACTGTCTATGACGGAATCTTGTCTTAAACGGGAAAATGTGTTGATGCGTGCAAAATGAATATCCGTGCAAAAAGAATATAATACTTTTATAACAGACCTGCTAAGAATGGAACCTGTCTATAACGGATATTTCTTCACTCTGATGCGATTATATCTTAGAAGATGCATAGCATTTTTCAGATTTTTAAGTCTCCAATCCATGAAATCTGGATTAACGATAATTAATGATAACTCAGATATTTACATACAAATAGAGATTCATTACAAAATCAATATAGTTTACATGGGGACAAGCAGAAAGAAAACTAAGGGAGGGTCAGTATTTTGTTACGGATGTTCCTGTATTTCGCAGTTCATCGTGCTTTTTAAAAAATAAAGAATATAAACATGAAAAAAAAAAGATAAAATAAGTTTTTTTTTTTTTTTTTTTTTCTCAGAACTCCTTGTACAACAATTTTTAAACATATCAGCGTAAAGACCTATACAGAACAATTAAGAAGACTTGATCCCTTTAGGTGCTCCAGAGGGCTCCAGGGAGCTTGACTGCCTGGAGCCCCTGTTTCAGATAAATTTGAAACACATAAACGCAAAAGAAAAACATAATGAAATTTAGTCTTCCACTAGGATTCTGGATGCAGAGCCCCATGCCGAAAGATTCTGAATCACTTATGAACAATAAATTTTACTTTTTTTTTTTTTTTCAAATCATCAGAGGTAAATGAAATTTAATTATCCTGCTACCCCACCCTTCCCGCCGGTACATATAGTAGTTTACATTTTATTTTTATTTTATTTTATATTTTTTGTAGATGATTTCAAAATATTACAATCTTAAACTCTACAAAGATAAAGTAAATTAACAGGTGTCCCTGTAATTTATTAAATCAAATTAAATGTAAATATAACACAATAATACTGTTATTCAAAAGTTTCTTTAAAGAAATATAGAATATCACAAATTTTTAACTTCTATTTTTACGGTATAGCCACTGACTGACATCTTACATGACCCAGGAACAATGAAGTCTAGACCCGGCCCATGTCTTCAGACAAAACTAAAACTCGGACCCGGCCTGGCTTGGCTCAGGTCCAAAGAAATAAGTCGCTGGTTTCAGGCCAGGCTCAGTCCCCTGTATACCTCTAAATTCTCTCCCCGAGGTCATGTTGGGCTCGCATTTTGTTTATTTATTTTTGTAAAAATTATAGTGATGTTGTACATTTGTTTAGTGAAATCTTTTGAAATTTAATTTGGTTTAATAAATTAGAGAGATATTTTTATAAATCTATCTTTTAGGTAGAAAATTACATTACAAAAAGCTATTGTAAATACTATTGCAGCCGTTCAGAGGAAAGCAATTCCAAAAAAATTTGGTATATTTTCACCAATCATGACCACCAAACCCCAAAACCACCCTCAGTTCAAATGTTGATTTATGTTGATCTGACATTTGTCATGCTGTAACTCTCTTACTTATGAACCGATATGGATGTGACTGAGTATGTGTATAGGACATACAAAGTTCACGACCGAGTTCGTTGGCCAGCTGCATCAGCCATCTTGTTTCAAAATTTTTAAAAGTTACAATTTTTAAAATTCAAAAAGATATACAAAGAAATTATAAATTGAAAAAATACTAAATTTCCGTTAAGTGTTAGAACGTGATACAAGGATTCTGGAACATTTTTTGTTTTGGCTATATCGTAAAAAATGGCTGAGATATAGCAGTTTGAAATTGTAGGGTGACTGAGATTTTGAAACAATCTGATATTTGTTATACACTGTAACTCTCGTATTTATGAACCAATAGGAATGTGACGGATCATGTGTACAGAACATACGAAGGTCTCGACCGAGTTCGTTGGCCAGCTTCATGCGCCATCTTATTTCAAAATGACAGCCAGTTAGCCAGTTATTTTTTTTTAATTCAAAAATATGTATAAAAGATTATAAAAGTAAAAAGTTGTTTCGGTTAAGTGTTAGATCGTGATACAAGGACTCTGGAACATTTTTTGTTTTGGCTTTATCTTAAAAAATGACTGAGATAGGGCAGTTTGAAATTCTAAGTTCACTGATATTTTGAAACAATCTGATTTTTGTTGTGCTGTAACTCTCATGCTGAAATTTGCATTCAAATTCAGTATTAACGAACACCGGGATTGAATCTTCTATAATCAAATTGGGTTCCAAGCATTTTAGCTTCGGGTGTTAGAGTAAAATGAGTTGAATTTTTAAAAACACAGAATATGGAAGATACCTTTTCCTCCCAGTACAGGCTGGAAGGTCTTTGAAATTATGATTTTCTTTTATAATCTTTTTCTTTCATTTTAAACTATGTTGATTTTTCTTGCTGAATCTTCATTTGAATGCCATTGTCTGAGTCATTTTTCTTTAATCAGTGTTTATGTACGTAATTGTCTAAGTGGTCATTATTATTGTTGATATTTTGTATTCCATGCATTTCGAGCATAATCTGAAAATAAAATGTTTGCATGAGTAAAAGTGCTTTTTGAATCTTGCTTCAAAAACATCGGCATGTTTTCAAGAAATTCAGTCATATAAGTACTATAATGCACAAGGTAGGCGAGTCGTGGTCATAGTTAAGCTTTGAGGATTTTTTATAATTTTCTGGTTGGGTGTGTGTGGCTGAATTTTTGCTTGTAAAATTTTACACTTATCTTTAACACATATGAAGTGTACTTTTCTTAATAAAATTTTATTACTTTTATAATACAATTTAAAAATTGTAGCTTGTGGGCCACCTTTGACGCCATAGTGTTCCAAAGGTGGCCCATGTATTAAAATCACTCTTAAAATGTGAAAAAATACTCGGCAAACTATTTTGCTTATTAATATACTCTGATGATCCTTTCTTTCTTTTGATATCTTTTGAGTTTTTCTTCTAAATCTCCTTATCTTATGACACGAAAAGACCTTAAAGCACTTTTTGTGCACGGATTTTCTTCTGGGAGTTACCGACTTCCTTTGAGTGATCACTGGGGTTAAAATTAAATGGTAATACGTTTTTTGTTTTTAGATATTTATGTAGAAATTTTGAAAATCGCCCTTACTACACTGATTTTCACATTTGTTTACTAAGGTGGCCACCTTGGAAACAGTGTATGGTTGCCATTTGCACTATGTAAAAGTATTAATCTGATAAATTTCTTAGAATCGAAATAAATGTGGTTAAGGAAAAAGAAATAAGCTTTCAGAAAACGTATCATAACTGAAAGTTATGACAGTTATGTAACTGATTTTTAATATAAAATCATTGTTGAAGTTTGTTGAAGTGATTTGTATTCAAACTTTTTTTTTTCTTTTTCCCATTAATGAATGACATCTTCAGTTATAAGCGATTATTGTCTCAGTATGGCAGTTTTTTTTCCTTTCATGCTCTATCGCAACCCGAAATTCAGTTCAAAACGCCCAATTTGATAGAATTTTCTGAAAAATCTTTTGCCTTTTATAGAAAATTTGAAAAACAGTTAGATTACATAGTTTCTTAATAAGAGCACCTGTCAATGGGATATGTTTCTGAACAAAAAATAATGAAAAAGCCCCTTCGAAAGAAGTCAGTATGGATTTGAGGACAGTTTCAATAAAAACCATGCTCCTAAAAGTACACATATGTATTCGTTTTAATGTATATAAATTATTATAAATATATTTTATAAATGTATTATAAATATATTTTCTACAAATTGGGAGAGTTTTTTTCATTATTATCATTTTCCCTTAATTTTCACTTGATAATTATAACTGTTATAATTATTCCTTGTTTTTTATATGGATACTCATTTATTTATTTTTTTTAAGTTAACATACTTGAGAAATTTAAAAGAGGTTGAAAGAACTTGTATGTTGTACTTTAATCATTGGTGAGATTTCAGAACTTTGTAAAATTAGTAACATTTAGTTGATAATTTTATAGGATTTAAGTCCCATTCGTACTGGTTTCAGATTAATCTAGATAATTTATCAATACAAAAATTTAAATCACACTGATTTTAATTTGTTTATTTTAAATGAAATGTTTTTAATTTTACACATTTTCAAAGTGCATTAACCTTAAAGACCCAAATGAAAATATTCAGTTTTTAAAATTGTTTTTATTTTGAAAATATTAACTAGAATTTTTTATAAAATTTATAGTATTTTGGTGAAAGAATGAAGAAAAAAATTTCAAGTTTTCAGTACTTCAATCTCGATTTCTCTAAAGATTATTTCTTTTTTACTGTATTCTTCAATTTTTCATAAGATAAAATGCGAAATATATTTATATATATGTTTTTAGGTTTATGAATTTGGAAACGTCACAAAAATGAGCAAATACTAAAACTTTATTAGACCGCATATTTTTCTATTCCTTTTAATCTAACTGCTCGATGACTGCCTCATTGCAAATTTCTGCTCAGTACATAAAAAACTTATTAAACAAGGAATCGTTCAATAAACAGAACTTGTTCCTCATATTTCTGTTACGATGAATCTCCCCAGTGAAATCATGTAAAGTTCTATGAGCACCGTTAATTACTAATCTATGATTGGCGCCTTGAAATAGGGGACGATAGAGCTGGGAGGGTCAGAGAGTTGTATTCATATTATTCCAAGGTTACTTTATCCTAAAGAAAATGACAATGGTCACAGTTGACTCAGTATCCCATCGTATCCCACACGTGCATATAAACAACTCAATAATGGAAAAGAGAAAATAAGATTAACTTTTCTGAAAAAAAAAAAGAGCAGGGAAAATATTTTTACTTGAACTTTGACTACGGCATTAAAAATTTTGTTAAGAAGAAAGATAGACATTACTGCTATGAACGTAAAAAACATAAATTCTGGGCATTTTGATTTATCCCCTATTTATTCTAGTTCGCCTTCAAGATAGCATATAAATGGTTAAATTAAAAAAAAATGAAATACAAAACTAGACTTTAACCACAAAACAATACAAAAAACTGGAGGGGCAAAAGATAAGTCTTGCCCCTGCTCCTGAAAAACTAGGGGGTCACATGCCCCCCCCCCCCCTTGCCCCCACCAGATTACACCCATGCTAAAGTGCCTACATAATGTGTATAAAAATTTTCCTAAAATATGAAAACAGCTTAAGAAAGTGTTTCCAATTCAAGAATCTGAAATTTTGAAATCCCATTATCATCATAATATTAGATGGGCTACCAGTAATTCATGTGGCTGTACTGATAAAAAATAATGTTATTTTGCTCTCTTGCCTTTAGAAAAATGGTACTTACATATAACCCATGCCACTAAGATACTATGTACCAACGATTACAATGACAAGTTTTTTTCTACTTTGTAACTACAGAGTCAGTATTATATAATTGCATGGGAAAAAACTATATTCCGGGCTTAGAAAACTGATTAATACACTTTGAAAGCTACTCGTAAACGTTTCGGAAAATTACGGGCAGCAAGATAAATTTTGTTTTTATAAATGATTCTTTAAATCTCGAAATGCCATTTATGTCTGAGGTTTCTAAAGATAAAGCAACACTTTTCAGAATCATGGTTAACAAGGATTCGTTTATATTATAAACTTATTCGAGATTATATTATATTTTCGTAGATTAAGAAACATCTCTCATTTTTTACAGTGTGCTATAACATATATATAACATTAAAGATAGAAGATATTTATATATATATATATATATCCAATATTTTTTTTAATTGTCATCTTATTGATGATTATGAATATTTTCAGACCTTATATAGAACATAAAATAAAATTTATTGCACCCAGCATGAAAGTTTAATTTAAAAAAATCAATATATTTTTCTCCCCAACACTTTTTTTATCACTTTTGTAACAAAATTGGAAACAGGCTTAGTATGTTTTTTGCATTCCTAAAATAATAATAATAATAAAAACTGTGAGATTCAGTATCAAGAAAATTGTACATTTTATATAATAAAACTTTAAATAAAAATAATTTTTTCATTTAACAAAAAATGAACTTAAAAGTAAGCTTACTGCCACGATGAGCGGCTAATTTCCATGTGCAACCTCACTTACGTCCTGTACAGTAGAGTCTCTTGCACGAAGCACTGCCACTGCTAAGTGGCCTACAGCACCGGCAAACATCCCTACTTGCGACCCGTATGCTTTAGACTCTAAATAAAAAAGATAAAAAAATTGACAGATACCGGACAAATTGAACAGTAAAAATATATAAATTAAAGGCACCGAAGAGCGGGATGGGTTGTGATCGGCACGTTTAATGTACCAAAGGACCCTACTTATGACCCGAATATGTTCACCCAGCATGAAAGCTTAATTTGAAAAAATCAACATATATTTCTTCCCCCACCCGTTTTTTTCACTTATGTAACAAAATTGAAGACCCACTAATTGAAAAAAGGCATAATATGTTTTTTTTTTGCATTCCTAAAGTAATAATAATAATTAAAACTGTAAGATTCAGTATCAAGAAAATTGTACATTTTATATAATAAAATTTTAAATAAAAATATTTTTTTTTCATTATTATTTTTTTTTTTTAATGTAAAAGTAAGCTTAATCTGCTATTTCATTCACTAACCCAGTTGTACTGTTTAAACTGAACTAAACTAAAACAAGAAAAGATTCTGTGGAATGAAGATATGTTTAACAAAATATCTAAATTAGACAATTTATCAATCAAAAGTTTTTTATGTAAATATTGCTTCACAATAATTCAAATGTAATGCTTGGAAGATTTTTTTTTTCTTTGGCCTAATTACTCATTGCCAGAGCAAAAGTCTTTTTATCTACAGACAATAGCATTTAAAAAATTCATTTATAGTTGTTTTGACTGACAATAAGTAAAATATCATACACAATGATATTCTGAAAATAAATACTCAATATATATCAAGTTATGTGTTCATTGATAATCCTTGAACCTTGCTGAGAATTGTTCATAAAATACCCAAGCTTGTCTTCAAACACAATTTTAAGTGCCTATAACGTTTGTACTTTTGCTTGGTTTACTTTCATTTTGTTTGCTTTTATCTCCTGATTTCCATGTGAAAAAGGTTTAATGACACTTTTCCAGTATAGATGCCTTGGCAATTTTTTAAAGACCACGATGCAATTTGGGCTTCAGAAAGTGAGACTTGTTGTCAAATGATATAAACACCTATGAACACAAACCTAATGAACTTTTATGCTTATTTATATATGTATTTATATTTATAAACATTTTATACCTATATGTATATATTATTACTGCTTTTTATTTACAATTTACTTCTATTTGTATATAAAGATAGATAAATGGCTTCTTTATATTAAATAAATTATAATAATTTTTTTTAAAAATTGCTTACATATGAAACTGTGAATATGTTACCAATAAAGATATTGCTAAATTTCTTTTTCTCGCCATGGAAACTGGAAAACCTATACTGGAAAAGTACTTATTTAATTAATTGTTTTTATTTTACATGTTTTGAAAATGAAATGATTTTTTGGCTGAAAATAAAATCTGTTAATAAAATGATTGGAATATACTTACACTTCATTTGTGTAATTGTGTAGGGTTGTTAGTGATAATTTGGTGGAAAAGTACTGACAGTAAATATGACATGTTTATATGAAAACATGCATTTTCATGTATACATTTGAAATAATTCACTGCATTAGTATTGAATTCTTGTCTTTTCTTTAATTTTTATTTTGTGTGTTCTAAATTTAATGTTTCAAATTATTTTAATTTTTCAAAAATTTCAATGATGAATGAAAATGTAATTCCAGGCCAAAAGTCTGTCAGAAATATATCTACAGGTATTTATTGAAAAGCTTTTGCAGCTTAAATCGTAATAAAATATTTTAGTTTTCAGATTTATAATACTGATATTTTGAATTAATTTTTCTTAAATATAACTTTGTGTTAATTATATTTTTTTTCAGCATTTAAGGGGTTTAAATGTTTTAATTACAATATATTAACTAAACAAAATCTCTTACAGCTATTAGTTAAGAGAAAATTCTCTAAATTAAAATTACTAGCATGAGGTTAGTTATACTAAAGAATGTTTTTATTTTGATTGTTTTGACAAGTTGTATGAATTACATTATGTAATATACAATATTTACACACATATTTTATGTCCCTTCATAATTCTTGTACCTAATTCTTTTAAAAAGAAAAAAACATTCATATCATCTTCAGAGGAAGCACATCAAAAAGTTTTTTTGTAGAATAAGTTAGTCTAGCCACATATGTACTCTAATTTTTCATTTTATATTCTGATTTAAAGTCACATTTCAGTTGTTTCTGTGTATATACAAAGAAGCTAATTCTGTATTTTGTTTCTTGAGATTTTTAATTTTCACTCACTCCAACAATGCAAATGGTTTTAAGAATGATAACACTGCTATACACCAGTATAAGAGCTATATGTCAATTATTAAATTTAAAACAGTTTTTTGTTTCTTAAAGAAAATTGTAAAAAGAAACACTGGAAGAGAATTTGGCACAGATAAAGTGCTTGGTATGAGCAAAAATATACACTTAGCAAAATAATTAAATGTATAAATTATTCAATTGAAAGATTGAAACTGTAATTCTTAATTAATAATTATTAATAGTCAAACTCTGTATCAAGATGAAATCTAAAACTGAAAGATTTTAAAGTCCTGCGGAACAGTTTTCAATACAGTCAAAGGTAGAATATTGTCTACCATGGAAAATTGTGGCAATCTTGATCAATTTCCTTTAGAGAGAGTTAGCTGTATCTATATTAAAAAGGAAAAAAGTGACAGAAAAAACAAAAGTGGAAAAAAAATGTCAGAAAAAACAAGAGTGGAAAAAAAGTAACCAGAAAAAAAATGACAATTAATTGATAAATATTGAACTTGTTGATAAATAAGTGTTAAAAACTAATGAGGTAACAAATGTCTGATTTATATCATTCCCGTAGGAGAATATTTGCTGTAAATGTTTGTGAATGTTATTAGTAATAGTGTAAAAAAGTGAGAATATTCATGTACAAGAATGCTCGTATTCATCACTACTTGATTTTTGACACTCACAAATGCAACTACTGAAAAGTAGTGTGAATATTTGCATACGAGAATACTCATTTTAATCACTACTTGATTTTTGACATTCGTGAATGCGAATATGAATATTTTTCACCAATGTTAAAGAGCATTCTCATATGCGAATATTCACACCACTTTTTAATATTTGCATTCATTGACATCAATGAGAAACATTTGTATTCATGTTCGCGAATGTCAAACATAAAGTAGTGATGAACACGAGCATTCTCATACGTGAATATTCTCACTTTTTTACACTATTGAACACGCATTCACAAATATTTACAGAAAATAATCGCCTACGGGAATGATATAAGTCAGACATTTATTACCTCATTAGTTTTAATAATTTTAATAATTTTTTTTAATAATTTCAATATTTATCAATTCCTTGTCACTTTTTTTCTAGTTACTTTTTTTCTGCTCTTGGTTTTTCTGTCACCTTTTTTCCGGTTACTTTTTTTCCTAGATTCGAATTTACAATTTTTTTTTCATTTATTTATAAGAGAAATAAATAACTAACAATTATTCTCTAAATTTTGACTTCAGGAGAATATTCTAGTTAAAAAAAAAAGCAAATCTGCTTTTTCTATCAATATGAAAGAATTTCTCATTTTGTGGGGACTTTTTCAATAATTTGCAAGTAATCATAATCAAGAAAAATCTGTTCCATAAAAAATTATGGAACAGATGTGTTTGTTGTCAGCATCCTGCTTTGTTTTGAAAATCATGCCGGCATGTCGTTTCTGAAATGAACTGCCATTTCAAGTCAGAAAGAAATTCTCCAGTTTTCGAAATGGTGGACCATTTCAAATCTTGGAATATTTATTAGTTTATGTATCCGAAAACAAATATATTAAACAAATAATTTTTCCCCGCTCACTCTCTATTCCTCGAATGATTTGAAAAGTCACTCTCAAAAACTGTATCTTAAGTGTTTTTCCCTATTTTCTCATTTATATCTCCCTCTTAGCTGTGTTTCCAAGATCTTACCTATTTATTACTTACTTTAACTGAGTACCACATGATATAATATTTGAAAAACAAGGGTTGGAAAAATTTAAAATTTCAAACTAAAAATTTATACCAGTTTCTTTGTAAAAAATGTTTACAAAAAAACATTAAAAAAATTAATATATAATTTTATATAAAATTTGAAAATGTAACAAAATACTAAATACAAGTACTATAGACTCTCTCAAATCTGCAAACTCCTAAAATCCACATATTGTTTCAGGTGTAAACATTGTAACTTACAGTTTGAAGGGAGGTGGGCTTTGAGACCTATAGCTACAAGGCTGTCGTCTCGAATGATCCATATACATTTATTTATTATTCACAGAAACATATACATGAATTCTACAATTACATACATCTTGACGAGATAGTACAAGGAAACATGACAACACAAGAGACACAACCTGGGGGTTCCACACAAAGTGTGTGTGCAATGGAACCAGTGGGAATTGAACCCACAACCTCCTACACTCGCAAGCGATTAGCGGCGTGGTGCCTTAACCACTCGGCCACGGAGGCCCCTAACTTACAGTTAAGATGTAGAGGGAAAATTCGAGATTTTTTGTATTTTTATGTCTTTAAATGTATACATTTTGATATGTAATTCTGGTTAATATCATTGAACTGATGCTTTCTCATTTAGGAAGGATAAATTTATTTTTGAAAAAACTCAAGCTAGCACTGATATCAGTGGTGATCATGATCTTTTTACCAAATACATTTATGTATTAATCAAGTGTTTTGGATTATTAAATTTGATTAAACACAAAATAAAATTTTGTTATTTTATGGATTTGATGTAAATTATTAGTGTACCATTATGAGGAGAGTTTCGTTGAATCATTCAAGAAAACTTTATCTCATCATTATTATGTCTGTTTAGTCATGCATTATTAATTATTTATTTGACCTTTACTTTTAATATTTTAATCATTTTTTAAATTTTCTTATTTTTTGTTATTTTACTTTATTATTTTAATATTTTATTTTATTGTAAGCCTTCATTATAATTTTTGAGTGCATTATTACTTTCAAATTAGTGTTTAAAAAAGTTAAACAAAACAATGACCAAATATCCGTTTTTAGTAAAGTGAATGGGGTCAATAAATTTGTTTTAAAAAATAGCTATGCGAATTCAAGCGCTCGAATACGCCATCTGGTGGACAAAAGATATAACTGCTCGCTTCAGGAAAATCCCTTTTAAGCCCATTGCATTACATGCATTTTTAGTTTGTTCTTAATGATTATTTTTTTGGTACAATTTCAGATTTCATGTGATATTTGTCTTCTGTGTTTATATTACAAGGTAAAAAATATCCAAATTTGAATATCTAATACTTTCAAACGCGTTTAAAATAAATAGTGGTTTCAATGGCACTTTAGCATTAGTTAAAGGGACAATTTTCCTGTACCGACGGCTGCGATCAGCGCCTCTATAGGCCGTTTTAAGTCCCAGAAGCTGATGGAATGAATGAATCAAATTGAAAAATCATTCATTGGTTTTCGATTTGTCAGCCAATGAGACTTTTGTCTGTGACATCCAACAAAGTGATTTCAGAAAACATCATGGCTTAGTGTCAGTTTACTTTTGTTTACAATTACATGAACAGAAAAATGTGATGTAAGTTATTGTATAGGAATTCGGATCCTCCTTGCAACTTTCCGCGGTCAAAGGCAGTAAGATATATAATTATTAGTCGCATAAGTTTGCTCATTCTGCAATGGCTGTAGACCTCATTTCAAGCGTCTTGTGAGTTCAGGTAATCATTCAAAATATAACATTCAACCAGTGTCATCTGATTGTAATATTAGCTAATTTATGATACATAAATTTACTGACCCTATTTTTTTTATTAAAATAAGTTAATGGTAAGCTACGTTTCGGCGGCAGAATCCTAAAATAAGCGAGACACTCTACTTCACAATTTTTATTACATTCGCCAAGTAACCACGCCCGACAACCTAAAATACGGCAGCCTGAAAAACGAAAATTCTACCCACTGACATTGCTTTTGTTGCGTAGATCAATTCAGACGATAATTTCATTCACAAAGTAAACATTGAATGCAAAAAAATTTGATTTTTCAATAACTTACTTATAAAATTATTTCATCAATTGATTTTGTTCCATTCTGAGGTGATTTTTAAAAATTTGTAAATTGTTTTCGGCTAAAAACATCTAGTTTAATATAAGTAAATTTTTTCTTTCACAATTTTCAAAATTTTTAGTTTTTTTTTTTGCATTTTGCCACAATTTTTTAACATTCTTAAAAGAAATTCAATTTCAAACTTTTACTCTAATACACTGAAACTTTAGACTTTACAATTTTTACGGATTTTTTACATAATTTTTTCGTGTTGTGCAGGAAATTTTTTATATTCCTAAAAGAATTCCACTTTCGATATTTTAGCCACTGTAGTAAATATTGTCCTCTACAATGTTTGAATTATAGACATTTTTTGTGTTTTCGCATTTCACTCTGATTTTTTCACAGTACAATATAATTTGTTTTAACATAACCTCATACATTAAAATTTCTTTATTTGCAATCTTCGAAATGCACTAAATTCTTCAAAGCAGTAGTCGATAATGCAGGTATGAGCGCTGCATGCCCATAAACTAAATAAAATATCACTGGATACAGCAAACTAGTGGCACACCAATCATCTAGAATGATGAAACACTATATTTATGCATGAAACACAATACTTATATTTATGCACAGAACACAATACTTTTACTTATGCATGAAACATGATACTTTTGCAGGTACATAAACCACAATACCACAAGTTAAAATTATGGTAGAATACCTCATATACAATGCTTGCTAGGACTTCTTTCAGCCTTTTATGTATGAATTGATGGACAAATATTGAAACATTTTTTCAGATTTATATTATGAAATTTTGAATTTATTTTTCTTCAGTATAACGTTGTCGTATTTGTATTTTTTGTTTAATGTTTGTGGATTATAACTGTCTTAAATAAA
Source organism: Maratus michaelseni (assembly GCA_963931845.1). Classification (NCBI taxonomy): domain Eukaryota; kingdom Metazoa; phylum Arthropoda; class Arachnida; order Araneae; family Salticidae; genus Maratus; species Maratus michaelseni. The sequence goes on along the minus strand of OZ007595.1, from coordinate 333,707,946 downwards.
AAATATTAATTCAGTAAAATAATTTAAAGTCACAGGAAATTCTCTAAATTAAAATTATTATTATAAGGTGAGTGTACCAATAATGCCTTTATTTTGATTTTTTTTATGAGTTGTAGGAATTGTATTTCATAATAATATGATGTGCTAACTCGCATAATTTAAATACCCACTTTGTTTTTGTAACTTCCACTTTAGAAAAGAAAGAAGAAGGATTTGTACAATTTTTACATAAAGAATATTGAAAAATTTGTTTATTAAATAGTTTTTCATCTTTCATTTTATAATCTGATTTAAAGTCAAAGTTTCATTTTGTTTCTTCTACAAAGAAGCAAATTCGGTACTTTGTTTTCTGTGATTTTTAATTTTAAGTTGTTCCAACAATGCACATGGCTTTGTGTACAATAATGTTGCTACATGGCAATAAGAACTACATGGTAAATTATTCAATTTAAAACATTCTGTTTTACTAAAAAATGAATAGTAAGAAAAAAGAACTCTGGAAAAGCATTTGGCCCCATTGAAGTGCTTGGGACAGGCAAAAATATACACCTGGCAAAATATATAAAAGCATGAAAGTATATTGTGAGCCTGTTCAAACTGTAAATCTTATTTAATAATAATTATTTCTGATCATTAATAAAAAGGATGATTAGCAAACTCTGTCAAAATAGAAATCTTTCTAACACTGACAGATTTTAAAGTAATGTTTGTTTGTTTTATTAAGAATGTACATCTGACCTTTGTGCTTGACATCAAGTGCCCACTTATATTTTAAAGTAATGCAGAACAGTTTTCAATACAGTAAACTCTGTCTAAGATAGAATACTGTATACAATGGAAAATTGTCTCAGTCTTGAACAACTCCCCTTATACAGAGTTTACTGTATTTCTAATTATTCTCATTTATTTGTAAGATTAAGTAATAATTGTAAATTACATACAAATTTTAATTTGTATTCTCAATCTCTGAGAATATTCTCAACTCACATCTCTACTATTTTAATGAAGATATGTACGGAAATATGAAATTGGTGACTTTTAAAAAAAATTGTAAGTGCTTACCAAGAAAACTTACTGATGCATCTTTCTTCAAATTCAGTCCATCTTTAAAAAAATTTTTAATTATGGAACAGATGTGTTTGTGGTCTATATACTTTGTTGCTAGGCAAGATTTTCAAAAGTATGCCAACATGGGGTTTCTGAAATGAACTGCCATTTCAAATAAGAAAGAAAGCTGCAGTTTCCTAAATGGCAAACATTTCAAATCATGGAATAGTTATACTTACATGTGAGTATCATAATATATATTTTTAAAAACAATGATTGAAAAATTTAAAATTCAAAGATAAAAAATGTAAGCTTCTTTATAAAAAAAAATTATAACCTAAATATAAGATATGAAAATGTAATAAAATACTAAATAAAAGTGCTACTGAAAAATAGTTTATTGATATTGCTAAATTGACATATACTAAAAATTGACATTGCAGATGAGAAAAAAAAAATAACAATCATAATGTCGCATTTTTATACCATATTAAACATTATAAGGAAAAATATCTCAATTGTATTATTGCATTATCATTATGAAACTTTCAAAATGAAGTATTTTCTTGTCAGTAAGGGAATCTTACGACTTCACCTTTAACTTTTCTTATTTAAATTATTTTTTTTTAAAGTAAAAAACCCTATTCAGTATGGGTGTAGATTCAAGGTCGCCACGTGGCAACTAAAGTTATTGCTGTGGCCACTAACTTTCAATGTTTAAGTCGCCATGTTATTTAAAAGTGATCACTTTCTGCTATTCCCAGTGACCCATATTGAAAATTTGATATTTTTTAAAGAATAAGACCAAAACACATAACAAAATTATTTTTCTTAAAGAAAATCAAATGTTTGAAGTGTGTTTTGATTTTTATAGTGCAAAATAATCTCACCTAATAATCTAAGATTTCCCTTTGTATGTACTTTTGCATGGCAAAATCAAAATAAGAAATATTGTTTTTCTAATATTCCCGACTATCGTGATTACATAGCTTATACATATATTTTTTAAAACTGTATCTGGCCCGACTTTATCTTCTGACTGTATATGATTTAGGATTTATATTACACTTAATTAATATTTAAATTATGTTGTACATGTGTGTATATCAAACAAAGTACTTTATACTTTGAATTCCTGAGTTCTTTGTTTAGTTTTTTACCCCATATAAACACTATTGTTTTTATGAGTTTGTTTTACAATTATGGCCACTGGATTTTTTGGGTTTAGGAGCCACTGGCTCCTTCCAAATTTTGGTAATCTGCACCTATACTATTCAGTTATCAAAAAAAAGAAGAAAAATGCAGAAGATTCAGTAACAATGTATAATATGAAACAGATATTTATTCTAATTATATTGAAAAAAATTCATTACACACACTCAAATAACAAAACTGTGTGACAAACATAAACACCTTCAATTGATAATTTTCTGGTACTCACTTTATAAAATGGATGCTAATTATAATGCAAGAATGTTGAATGCCCATGCATTCATCACAGCAAAATAAATAATAATAATCAGTTCACTGGAATTAAAATTGTAAGTAAGCATTTTTTACATGTAAAAGTGTACAGCCCACAAAATTCAAAATAAGGTTTAACTTGACTTTGCTGATTTGTTTTTCCATGCATAAAGAAAAATCTCTCTGCTAATCTGAAAAGCAAGCACAGGGGGAGAGGTTGCCATAATTAACCAAGTTTGTCAAGGTCACCAGGAAAAGGGTACTTATGGCCAAATTTTTATGACCATGTAAATTTTCACTTTTTTTTGCAAACCACAAACACATGATTTTGAATTTTAATTCTTATATATTGGATATAATTATGATAATATGCATTACCTTTTTTTGTTTAACCAGTGATAGTATCTCTAAATGTTATTTTCTTTCAGCCATATGAAAATTCTTTATAATGTAACATCTTACCAGTAAAGACCTCGAGTCAGCCATTTCCTGGTGAGCTTTTTTTATTCACCTAATTACGCCTTTCTTTCTTATTTGTAATCTGCACAGAAAAAAGTAAGTTGTCATTCTAAAATTTACAATAATTGACTGATAAGAATAGTTGGTACATGTATACTTTCCTGTTCACCATTTTCTGCAAAAACAATCAATCTGTTATCAAGTAGTGTGACTAAATAGCAATAATCAGTGTATAACCTGCTTACTTGTTTTTTCCCATGCTACATGCATCGTTCTAACATGTTCTTTAGTTACCACTAATTTTTAATAGACCTTATTTAATTGTAGAATTTCTACTAGTAAATAATGCAAAGATTTCTATTAAAAAAGCATTTTAACAAAAAAGATTAAAAGTTTGAGCAAAACAAGCAATCTGTAGCCAGTAATAAGCCACCATTGTCAAGAATGCATCAACTTAGTAGTATTGCAATTAAAATATTATGAGAAGGCTCAAGTTAATGTTTTCAAATAATAAATTAAACACTTATGATTATTAATCAATTATTGAAATCTTTGTAAGAATAAATGATCCTTGAAGTTAATCGTTACTGCTATTATTATAAAAATCAACATTTTAACTATCTTAAATAGAATTTTTTATTTTGCAAAAAATATTAGACAGTTACGAGTTAAATCTTCTGAAACTATTTGAAGTCTTAATAGCAGTAAAATACTAATATGAAATAAATGGAAATACAGATTGAAAGTTTCAGAAAATTAAGTAAAATGAATTGAAAATAAAATTGTGAATTTTACAGGTGATATTGAGACATTTGATCTGCAGATATACTAGTCAGAAATGCAATCCATATTTGAAGTAGTTCTCGATGGAGAGAAATAAATTATCAAACATTTAAGAAAAAAAAATAATATTCTGTGGGACACCTTATATACTATTAAAAAATTGCCTTTATTTGGAGGAATTTTATCCATGGGCTCATTCCTTTCCTCTGCCCTTGGTTAAATTTATTAGTTAAAAAACTTTTATTAATTTGAACAATTCTGTTAAATCCTTTCATTTTTCTCAAATATCTCTTTAAAAGATTATCTGTCCAAATTTCTCTTGGGTAATATTTCCAATCAATCACTATTCTATTGCTAAAATCCAACTGTTCTTTTCCAATTTAATCGGTGTTATTATTATTTTTTTCTACAAATTATTTTTTAAAAAAAACCTTAGTATATATAAATGTACCTTAGTATATATAAAAGTAATTTAGGAGCCATTGAAACACCTCTCTTTTTTAGTACGTATAATCATTTCTTACAATTTTTTACATAACATTTCTTCATCATTCTTTATCCATTTTTAACGCTTTCCTACATATTAAAAAAGTTTTTATGACTTGGGTTTGTCTGTCTGTGCTACAGATCTTTTGAGTATACTTGGATTGCCATATAAATATATGTTATTGAGGATTTCTGTGGAATGTTCAGTTTTGAAAATGGAGTATGTAGGATTTATACTTTATTTACAGGGACATTATAAATAATCTCTTTACATTATGGTCATCAGATTGGGGATTATTTAGTGTATTTTAATTAAGTTAAAGAAATTGAAGCATAATGTAATTGATATGTATTTTTTTAGATTCAATTAAAAATGTTTTCTGTAAAATATGATATGCAAAGTCTTTACCATTCTTTTAGAGAGTCACTCAAAAGAATTCAGTTATATCTACCTGAAAAAATTGTTTGTAGCATATTTTACTAATGATGCATTATTTCAAACAATGAAATTTGTATACGTTGTTGATGTGCTCTACAAGATGCTTACTCTAGAACATAATATAAACACTGTATTATATATATATACCCCATTTAAGTTATTTTAAATAAGTATGTAAGATAAGCAGCAAAATTCTGTACTGGTGGTTTTATTTTTGTAATTCTTTTAAACTTTACTTTCTTGTTTTAGGAGAAATTCAAACACGTGTATGGGTAGCTGCAATTATTATTTATTGCTCCAATTTTTGTTAATTTTTTATTTGAAGAGAATATAAAATATCTCCTTTGAAAAGTTACTATCACCCAATTATCCCTGACACTTACCTTATGTTAAGTTGTGCCAATTTAAAATTTTTCTAAAAGAATATTGGAATAATGTATATGTGAGGCTGTTTATATGAAAATTGTAAATTTATTTTATTTTATTGTTTTAGATGAAAACCCAGACCAAGCAATTAATCCTCATTATTGAAAATTAATAAGCCATTTTCTTTAAAAAAAAGCTGCAGTTTTTTCTGTACATTTTCCTGAAAAAATTTTTATTACATGAAGAGACACTTTTTCTTGTACAGAAAATGTCTACTGTTCAGCTTCAGTCTGAAACAAATGAGAAATCATTTGTTTGTGAAATATGTTCTAAAAAATTATCTCGAAATTACTATCTTAAAATACATCTTCGTACCCATTCAAATGAAAGACCATTTGTTTGTGATGTGTGTTCGAAAGCATTTTCTCGAAATGACCACCTTAAAAGTCATCTTCGATTACACAGAAATGAGAAACCATTTATTTGTGAAGTATGTTTGAAAGGATTTTCTAAAAGTGGTGATCTTAAAAGACATCTTCGAACACACACAAATGAGAAACCGTTTACTTGTGAAATATGTTTGAAAAGATTTTCTGAAAGTGGTTCGCTTAAAAAACATCTTCGAATACATACAAAAGAGAAACCATTTGTTTGTGAAATATGTTTCAAAGGATTTTCAGAAAGTGGTCATCTTAGAGTACATCTTCAAAAACACACAAATGAGAAGCCTTTTATTTGTGAAATATGTCTGAAAGGATTTTCACAAAGTAGTCATCTCAGAGTACATCTTCGAAAACATACGAATGAGAAACCTTTTATTTGTGAAATATGTTTGAAAGGATTTTCAGAAAGTGGTCATCTTACAGTACATCTTCGAAAACACACAAATGAGAAACCTTTTATTTGTGAAATATGTTTGAAAGGATTTTCTGAACGAGGTTCTCTTAAAAACCATCTTCGAATACATACAAATGAGAAACCATTTCTTTGTGAAATATGTTCAAAAGGATTTTCTCAAAGTAGTAATCTAAAGAGACATCTGCTTCATCATACTAATGGGAAATAACTACTGTGAAATAGGTTTGAAAGGATTTTCCCCCCAAAAAAGTGTTTTAGAAAGCATCTTAGTATTCATACTAAAAAGAAATCACTTGTTTATGAAACACAATTGAATAGGATTTTCTGAACCTAGTTCTCAAAGAAATTATCTCTAAATAAAATCAGAAGATCCATTTGTTTCTTTTGATTAGTATCACCAATGATGTGATGTTCCTGCAGAAAAATCTGAGAAATGTAACAATTCATTGCAGTGTATTTTTCAATATTAATTTTGTGTTCATTGACATGTGTCATATCATGTTACTCATATAGAGATCTTGTGTGTTATGTTATAAAATATAAATACTGTACTGTAGTAATTCTTTATAATCCCACTTATTTAAATATATACTTGGCTTATAATTATGAAAGATTATAGCTCTTCAAAGTTTTAAACAGTTTTTATTACTTACTTAACCAAATAATTCAATGATGACATTACTCAACAATGTAATATATTTGTATATAACAGTAATTCACCTAGAATTACACTTCTAATCCTTTGTTATTCATATATCTTGGATTATTGACCACCATATTTGGGTACAAAACTATGGAACAGCAACATATTTCTTGCTCTCTTTTTTTCTATCATGAGTTTCATAATAATTTTGTGATATCACGTATCTATTAATTAAATCATCGAGTTTGTGTTATTGTGGCTATTGATTCATAGATGGATATTATTTAATTTTTATCCCAAACTCAGTCATCCTGAGAGTCTGGTGGCTCAACAGAATAAATTTGCAAAACTAATTTCTGTTTCTTCTATAAAAATAATAATTCTTATGTATGTCTTATTTATGTTCATCTGCATTGAAAGTAAAACTATTGTGACATTTCGCTTTACCTTCAAATCTACCATCTCTCTTGTCAAATTTAACTTCTTATCTTCCATAATCAAATTTAAAAGCATGGCCTAATGACTGTTCATATGTCCTATTATTTATATTATGCCAGAAATACAGATTTATTTGATGATCATTAAAATGGCCTTTAACATTTCTTCTACCTTCTAATCTTTTATGCAATTTAGTGTTTTATTTTTCAAAATTTTCCCATTTTCTTTCTGTCTGTTGTACATCTATAAATCTTCTTTCATCTTCACAATATTTGTGATGTCTATCAACTGGATTATTTCCTATTCCCAAATGACAGTTTAACTTATTACCAAACCATAGCTCAAATTAATACCAAATCATGGTTCAACCTTTTACCAAACTATCGTTGAACTTATTACCAAACCGTGGTTCTACCTATTATCAAATATGGTTCAACGAATAACCAAAGTATGGTTCAAACAAAGCACCAAAGGATGGAGAAAGGTTTTATCATCCTATCGTGGAGCTACACTTGTACCAACTTTTGGTTGAACAAAGGTTGAACCAAACTTTTTAAAAGTGTAGTTTGTTTTTGTGAATGTAAAAAGCAAATTGTATCTGTTTAATCTTAGTTTATCTTCAATTTTGTTATGTAAGTGAAAAAAATAAAAATAAAAGTCATTTAGAATATTATTTAATTAGATATTGTATAGTTCAGAACATTGTATTAGTGTATTTTTTAATCAAGTTTTCATGCTAAGTGCAATATATTTTAGTTTCTAATTTATATGAAGTCTGAAAATATTTATAATCATCAATAAGTGAACTCTTTTGAAAATATCAGGTATTTTTTATATTTTCAAAAATATTATATTTACAAACCCTGGGTGTACGGATGGATACCTCTCAACAAAATTTAAGCTTTACAGCTTACTATCCTCATCTGATTCTCATAATTCAATAACAATAAGCACATTCTGTCAAGTGCTTTCTCAAAGACACTTGTCATTTTCCACACGTGACATTTTTTATTGAATTTGTGTATTTCTGTGCAGCAAAGGGGAGAACCATTGAACAACGTCCTAATTTGAAGTTGTGTCATCAACCTACAACATTTCTTTGGACTTCACATAACATCCCAATGAACACAGAACTTGCGGGCAACTGATGCCTACGTTACCCTTGGTCCAAACTCTTCGATGGGAGCCTGCTATCATTGGTCATGACAGCAACATAAAAAAACTCATGCCAGCCACAATGTGGCCATAACAGAATTGGCCAGATATACAATAAGATCTCCATAATTATATCACTAATGGTTAATCTTAAATGATAGATAGCCTGAAACTGACCACAGTTATACTTTAAATGGCAATTATTAATGAAAGCTAGCTACAGCTTGGCCATTAATGATCATAATAAATAAATGCTAGCCAGAAGCTTGCTATAGCCATGCCATTTGTGGTCGTCAAGAATAAAAGTTAGCCCAATGCTGCCTACAATTAGGCCTTTAATGGCTAATAAGAATGTAAACTTGCCTAAAGCCAAAAGCAATCAAGCCGCAAATGTTAATCCTTAATAAATGCTACACAAAATCTAGCCACATTCATGCCGGTAATGGATATAATTAAGGAATGTTTGCTGAAAGTTAGCCACAATCGTGCCATTAATGGATAGAATTAATGAATGCTAGCTACCTTCATGCCAGTAATGGATATAGTTAATGAATGCTAGCCACCTTCATGCCAGTAATGGATATAGTTAATGAATGCTAGCCACATTCATGCTATTAAAGGTTATAATTAATGAATGATAACCAAATGCTAGCCACAATCATGCCATTACTATGTATATAAATGAAAGCTTGCCTTAATTATACAGTGCTGGGCAATTGCTAAGGACGGATAACACTATCACCCATAGCAACCACAAAATGAAAGGAAGCAAAATGTGGAAAATTAGAATAAGTGCAGGATATAGTAAGAAGAGGTGTGTGTATGCAAATTTTCCAGATCTTAAAGCAATCAAATCCAGATCTAAACCCCATTGAAAATGTTTGGGATGCTTTTGGGAGGCAACTTGCTAGTCGAAACTATCCTCCAACAAACAAGAACACCCTCATCTGTGCATTGACAGAGGAATGGGATAAATTGTCTCAACAGCTGCTGGATAATGTTGTGCAAAGTATGATATGACGTGTAGAATGTTGCATCACACTCCACGGTGGACATGTCCCGTACTGACACCTTTCTCCTAAGTGCCTGCTGACTTTCATAAGCATTGCTCCATTTCTCCGTATGCAGCATCAAATGAACATTTTTTTTTTCTTTCAGATGTTTCATAGCCTTTTGTATTTTCCAGAACAATAAATGTCCTTTATTCTAATGTCTGAACAGTGTGGTAACAATATTTTATCCTACTGGGCTTCATATCTCGCTTAATGTTATGCTATATTGCAATTTGTGATCCGTCCTTAGCAATTGTCCAGCAGTGTATTTTGTAATTGTAGCCACCAATAAAGAACAGTAAATAAGGTCCATTTTATTAAATTCCAAATAGGAGCATTCTTTTTTACTAAGATGCTTTGATGATCATGAAGAATGTACTGGTTCTGTGATTATTTTTTGTCTGAACTGAAACATAGGTTACTTGGAAAATTTTAATGTATCTCGCATTTTTTAAAAATCAAATGTACTTTTTAAAAATAAGTCCTTATAATATCAGCTGAGTTTAATTTTTTTTTATGTGTTATTTCAATATTAAAATATATTAAAAGAAGAACTATGATGTTATAAGAGCTTCCTATCAAAGAAGTTGTTTGCTTTTTAAAAAATGTCAAAATACATTAAAATACGTTAAATAACATATGTTCCAGTTTTGCATCTTTTAAAATCTTCAAACAAAAAATTAACTTACAACCAGGCATTTTTATGTAAATTTTATCAATCCATCACAGAAAGAAAAAAAGTGAACCTCATTTTAGCCCCAATCTTTTTTTATAAGAACCAATTTTAACCATAAATGTATTGCATTAAAAAACTGTTAAAAACCATATTTGTAAGAATCACAACTAAGAACATTATTGTCTTTTATACACTCATTAATACTTCTCCATTATGACAAGAATTTCCTTTTTTTATTACTGTTAAATTAAAGATTTAAATATGTTACTAAATACAACCAGTATTTTTTTTCTTTAAAGGGACTCAACACCCTACAAATATCAAAATTTCATAAAAATTGTGATTTTCAGATTTTTTGCATTATTACATACCATATACTTATGACTACATCCTGACAAAATTTCAGGCTGATACTCCCTATAAAATAGTTACAGCTGATTAAAAAAACATCTGTTGTCATTTTGTCCCTTTAAATACTACGACAACCTCTTTGCAAATGAAAACTTTAAACCCATTTATCTCAGTTCATGTTTTTCAGATTTTTCTTGTTTTCAAAATGCTAAGACTTTTCCAGATATGAATGAAAGTGCTTGAATTTTTTTCTAATTGAACATCATAATATATGCAACAGAGTTAAGGATCTGATTTTTAATATTTTGATAACTTAGAAAAAAAAATAGTCATTTTTTCTGCTTGTATTTAGTTCATATTTTTTTCTCTAAAACTATTGATATTAAAAAAAAATCTGATCCTTAAATCTATTCAAAATATCATTGGTGACCTGCACAAACAAAAAAAAAAAAAAAACTGAAAAATTTTAAAAATAAAATATTAGTAGCATAAGTGATTAAAATTGAATTTTTTTCAATTTTGTTGAAATTTTTTAAAAATAATCTTTTTGATTAAATTATTTTTATTTAATATGTACATAATAATATACAAAAATATTTGGTTGCTGAGTCCCCTTAAACCAGTTTCTCTTTTTTAATGTTTCAAAGTTGATAGTTGCAGGCTGAAAATTGCATTTTTTAAAAAATGTTTCTATAAAAGATTTTCTTTATGATTTTTCATTTTATTATGATATATCTTGACAGCTTACTTTTACTTTCAGTAAACAATTGTGGACATTATTATGTAAGGGTCATTCCATGCCAAATCAACTAAAAAATCTCAGTATTCAACCTAACCATTTCAGATTTTAATGATACTACTAGGAATCAGTCCCTGATTATATAAATGAGAATATTCTTTTTTTTTCATTAGATTTTCATACAATTAATATTTTTTAATTTGGAAAAATCTGAAAAATGATGATTTTTTGAAACGAAAAAATTAATTGTGTAAAAATGTAATGAGATAAAAAAAAATGTAAAAATATATTCTAATTTATATCAGGGAGAATGATTCCTAAAGGTTTAATCAAAGTCTGTAATGATCAGGTTGAGTTATTGGTTGAATTGTCATGGAATGATCCATAAAATTATTTTATGGATTAACCCCTTAACTGTCTCACCTGATAAGCGTAGGCTACTTTTTTAAAATTCAGATTGCTTGATTGCCACCAATTTTTTTAAGTAGAAATATTCGGATGACTTAATGGCAGATAAAATAATGCGAACATAAAGCCAACTACACTTTTTTTAAAAACTGGTGGGAATCAAACAATCTGAATTTAAAAAAAGTAGACTACACTGCCCGTGAATGTATTGGGCGTGACGGTTAAGGGGTTAAAATACCATGTGTTAGAATATTTCAAATGTAATATAAATTTATCACTGCTGCCACTTTACATAATCTGAAAAAGGTTAGGTTTTGTAAAATTTAAACTTGTTCTGATTATCAAAAATAATCTGTAAATATCGTAATCCAATCTCTTAAAATTTAATTTCTATAAAATGAAAAGGAAACCTGCCTTTTTCAAAGGAAAAGAAAGTAGTTTAGCATTAACTTTGTATAATTTCAGTTTATTTAAAAGAATGTATATACTATATCTTTATATATATACCAATAAAATAAAGTTTCACTCTGTGTGTGTGTTTGTTGGTGATGGCTAGGAAAATCTAGCCCACCTAGAAGCCTGAAAATTTAGATTTAGGTAGTCCAAACGCTCTCCTGATGCACCTGAACCTCAGAATTTTAATATTTCAATTATTTACTGAAATATTAATTAATATTCACAAAAGAACTCTCATCAAAAATGCGCTTTTTTCTCTTGGGTTGGTTAGTCGCATAGATTCTTTACAGAATTAAATAAACCATAGTAGCGATGCGAGAGTAGCAATAAGGTTTTCTAACTAAACAGTGTCAATATGGATTGAAGTTATCAGCGTACAGTCGTGCTATTGTCGCGCCACATGCACATGACAAATTACACAGCTGTCCCCTTGTTTTAAATGTTTTCCTTCATGACAATTAGCTGGATTTATATATATATATATATATTTTATTTTTACATGAAATATATTATTATGATAGAGATTATTAATACAAAAACCTTTATTTAACAGATTATTTTTTATATTTGCGGGAATAGAGACGGGCAAGGGTCTAATTACATTTAACAATTTTAACATTTTCAGCTGCGTTTAAATGCTGTTTTATATAGAGAATACCGCTATCTCCAAACCAATTCCATTTTTACTAAATTATCGTAAAATTCAACATTCATAGCTTCAAGGTGTATTTCTAGAAAGCAGTTATCAGTATTTCCGAATAATAGTCTAAAAGCCATTTCGAAGTAAAATCCTAGCTTAACAAAATAAATTAATCTTTAAAGATGTATAGTGATCCTCCTAATTAGTTATTTTCTGAGGGGCACTTGAACATTTGCTCCCCCCTCCCCCGGCCGCCTTTCAACGTTTTTTCTCTAACCAAGCCCCGTTTCCATATCTCAGCAACTATCTTTCCGATTTCAATGCAAGTGATTCCAAACATTATAATTAAATTAATAGTCACCCTTTATATCATTACACTAAATTTTTGAATAGCTATTACCACTATTTCCGAATAATAGTTTAAGCCAAATTTGTAATTAAATTCCTAGCTTAACCAAATGAACGAATTTTTAAGATGCATAGTGGTTGTCCTATGTTATATTAGTCATTTGCTTCTGAAGGGCACTTGAACATCCCCTCCCCCTCCTTCAAGGTTCATTCTCTAACTATGTCCCGTTTCCATATCTCAGCTACTATCTTTCTGATTTCAACGCAAGCGACACCAAACATTATAATTACCTTAACCCTACAGTGCATGAATTTTTCTTTTAGAATTGTGTTTTTTAAACATACATTAAGAATTCGACACCAGAAATTTTAAGATAGATTTTTAAGTTTATTTAGTAGCATATTTATGTTATTTTTACAGGATTAATATTTCTATATAAATATAGTGGTCGCAAAGAACTTGATTTATTTATTAAAAGTTAAATAGAAAGCATTGGCAATTGGCTACACTATGCACTGTAGGGTTAATAGTCACCATTTAAAACATTAAACTAAATTTATGAGTAGCAGTTACCACTATTTCCGAACAATAAGCCAAATTTGTAATTAAGTTCTTAGCTTAACCAAACGAATGAATTTTTAACGATGCATAGTGGCCCTACGAATTAATCATTTCCTGAAGGGCACATGAACATCCCCTCTCCCCGGATCCTCCTTCAAGATTTTTTTCTCTAACTATGCATTTCTTTTCATCAATGTCTTTCAAATCGGAAAGATAATGATGATTCCAAACATTACAATTAACTTAATAGTCACCCTCTATAACATTAAAATATATTTATGAGTTGCAGTTACCACTATTTCCGAATAATAGTTTAAGCCAAATTTCTAATTAAGCTCTTAGCTTAACCAAATGCACGAATTTTTAAAGATGCATAGTGGTCCTCCTAATTAGTCATTTACTGAAGGGCACTTGAACATACCCTCCTCCTGGCCCCTCCTTCAAGGTTTTTTCTCTAACTATTCCCCGTTTCAATATCTCCACAACTATCTTTCCGATTTCAACGCAAGTGATTCTAAGCATTATAATTAACTTAATAGTCACCCTTTATAACATTAAACTAAATTGATGAGTAGCAGTTACCACTATTTCTGAATAATAGTTTAAGCCAAATTTGTAATTAAATTCCTAGCTTAACTAAACGAACGAATTTTTAAAGATGCATAATGGTCCTCCTAATTAGTCATTTTCTTAAGGACACTTGAATATCCCCTCCCCCCGGCACATCACTCAAGGTTATTTTCTCTAATGGTGCCTTATTCCAATAACTCAGCTTATAAAGTTCCCATCTTCTCGAAATAATTTTGTAGTTGGCCTACTATACAGTACCGTAGGCAGCGGGGACCTGTCTCAGAGATTCTTTCTGAAGGATGTTTGTTTAGAACTGAATGCTCCCCTGGAGGTGGAAGGGGGGAATAAAAGATTTTCCGTATCGTACGAGCATGTCCAGATTACATTGTTGAAGCCATCAGAGACTGGCCAGAGTTTCGTTTATTAAGAGATTTAAATTTATTACACGGGCTCGGGCAATGCCGGGTGGGTCAGCTAGTTTAGAAATAATTTTATTGCAATGTTCAGTGTTTGAAGGTTTGTAATTGTGTATTAAATTAAGGAATTTTATGGCATCATAATCTTTTTTTAGAAATTTCAGTTGATTCCACATTGAAGTAATAGTAATTACAGTTTCTGAAACAGGAATAATGTGTTATTGTATAATTAACAGCAAAATACATTAAGAAATACTTCCAGAGAGTTAACAAAGTATCAATCAGTTATTTTTTTTCAAGAAATTTTATTTACTGAATAGCAGGCAAGGCAGAGATAGTGAAAAAATATAGTTATTAAAAAAAGAAAAAGAAAATGATGATTTTAATGTAGAGTAATAAGCAGGTAAATTTTGTCATAATCTACTATCAAATTCCACCTTAAATGTATTGCTACTACTGTTCATTCTTCTCTCTGTCAACTTACATCATATTATTACTATTTTAAATATTCGTTTGTTTATGTATTTTCATCTAAAATTCTCCAACTGAACTTAGAGAAATAAAAAGAACCCAAACTAATACAAAATATCGTGATAGAACACTTGAAAGCACTAAAAAAGGGATTTTTTTTTTATTGTGTACATAAGAATACAGAAACAAGTACAGGCAAAAAATTAATTTATTGAGTGTTAAGAAAGTCAATGAAATGTCATCTAATAAATGTACATCCTCATTATTTTTAATCTTTATAATTCTTCGGTGGTTTCTTCCACCATCTCTATTGTTAGCTGACCTCCGCCATTTTTTAATTACATCTTCAACATATGACTGTGTAAAATATTTGAATATTGAGTGTCTTCTTACAGCTGCTGAAAAACATAAAAAATAAAATAAGAAAAAATGATTAACTGTATTTTAAAAAGCTTTACTTGGAAGGGATGATGACCTGCAATTAGTAAAATCATATTTTGGTACGCCTTGAAAGGAATCTTAATGGGACCGCCAACCAAATTTACTTCTTTTGCAAGATCATTGCTGATCTGTTTTCCCATGATCTGTACCATGTCCTTGCCATCCTTTCCTCCAAAACATTCTAAATATTTCACCTAAAATTAAAAAGATAATAATATACAAGTCCACAGAAATGAACATACATGGTTAAAATAATAATTAGATCTCATAAGGCAGCCTCTTTGATTAAAAATAATTATTCATAACAGTATTCTGCATTTCCTCATTTAAAGTAGAATCCAAGGAATCAATTATGAAAAATATTTTTGTAAATGCTTCAGCATCTGAACCTAATAAACATAATATACAATACTTTCATTTAGAAATATAAAGAAAACGTAACTAAATAGCTTGTTGTTTTACAATATAGAATTGTATTGACAAATACTGAAAGATCTTCATATTTTCATGCTTTTAATGATGCAGGGTTTTAACCTTAACAAACCTTCGTATATCATTCCATACACTTAAATTTTTTTATTATTTGTCTTATTCTTTGTAACAAATTAGTCAAAAATTTAGAAAATGGTCAATTATTAGAATCTTACAGTTGCCTTGAAGGTAATATTTTGGTAAGTTACAAAATCACTTGCCAATTTTTAAAATTGTATAATTTTATTTGTTGTAATAATAAAATAAAAACAATATTAAATAACTGTGAATATGCAGTATGTAAAACAGAATTTGTGAGACTAAAATTAGAAAAGTTTCATTCCTACACACTCTGTCTTTGGTTAAAAATGTTACAAATGGCACAGATTTTTAAAATGATTTTATTTTTATTTAATTTTTTCTTCTTTTTTATGTAGCAATAACTTTATGATAATTCCATTATCTTGTGCACCAAACTTCATCTTTTTATTAATTTAAATTAACAAAAAGCCCTAAATATCTATATATTAGGTGGGTTATGTATAAATATAATTAACACTTAAGATAAAATAAAATTACAGCACTTTTCAAGTACTGTTTAGATGCACTCAGTATAACATGCATTTAAATGGCTCTTGAATAAAACATTACAAGGGAAATAGTCACCACATTGCATGCCATTTCAATTATATTTTATTAGATCCTTAAAAAAAATTCAATTATCATTTTCATGACACCATGTTATTACAGAATTTTAAATAATAAAGTATTTTAATTTAATAAGATATTTCATATAATAAAATGTTAAGAAAGCTGAGTTCAGTTTAATCTTTTTTTTTTCAAGTGTAAAAAAAAGATATAATATGACTACAAAAGCAGACGTCACCACATCCAATTATTACAACCTAGGAAAGGTGCTAAACATGGTTGATCACAGTTTAGCAGTTGAAAATCTCGGCTTGCAGGCAAAAAAAGTCCACTACTGGTAGAGCTTTCTATTTTGCTTTTCGTCATGTCGGTAAAGTCTCTCTGCTGGTACATTGTGATTGGTTACTTTCGAGTCAAGCTTCTCAGCTACCAACATACATGACTGCTTGTGAGAAAATGTACTATCTAGAAGTGGACCATTCCATTATTTAATTTGGAAAGAGGATTGAAAGTCATTTTTTAAAAATACAAATGTATTTAAAAAAAAGTGAATAAATGAAAAAATAATTTACAAATTCAAGGGCAATTTTTGAAATCTCTCCAGCACTTTTTCTGTACTTGAAAATGAAGCTTTTTCTCCCTCCCTCATCAAATTTTCTATCTTTTACAAAACATACGAACCATGAATAAGATTTGGGAATCACTGTTATATATGTCATCATTTAAATCGTGCAAGCAACTTTTTTTAATAATTATTTTCTAATATATAATTTTGCAATTATCTTTACGTTTAAAATATGCATACATTTATAAAAGATAAATTGTTTAGAAACATAATTCATACTAGTTTTGAAAAATCTTCGATTGAAGACAGCCTGCTATTCAATTCATGTAACCCATCTTTGGTTGTGACTGGGATGTTAAACTGTTCATCACAAATGTAATTAACTTTGTTATGAGCTTGTAGCAGTTGCGTATTGAGCTGTACTTGCTTTGATAATTCTTCTAACTGAGCACTCATTCTAGAAAGGGTGCCATGAAAATAAATGTAAAATTTTGTATAATATTAATGAGCGATTTTTAAATTTCTGAAAAAGATGTTATAAAATTGATGTCATGTTAAGATTTGCATTTAGCATCATTAGTCTCTTCCTGCTTTGGATCAATTTTATTATCTATTTATATTCAATATAATCCAGCAAAATGGAAAAAAAACTCTCTAATTTGATTTTTATACTATTATAATCTTGCCAAAACAAAATGGGAAGAATCATTTTTTTAAGCTGATATATACTTAATATATATATAAATATAAAATATTTATTTAAAGATACTTAGAAGCATAATATAAGAAAATGACAAGTGCAAAAAAATTTCTAAGTTATCTATTACATCAAATGTTGCAGTCCTATTTTTATCACAGTTATTCTTCTTCTTTTTTTTTTAGAAGATATTTTATATACCTGAGCATACGACATTAAAGATACATAAGAAATTTTCAATACTTTAAAAGTATGAATTTGAGAATTTTTTAGGAACATTTTAACCAATTATCAGTTCTAATGAACAGCAAACGTAAATAAGTAATCTAGCATTGTGTATGAAACTTTCTCTCTCCCAACTCATTTCCGAAAAAGTAAAACAAATGTCTTTTATTGACTTGGAAGGCAATTACCTTGAATAGAAGCCATTGTAGAATCTGTCACCTCTGAGCTCTCTTGGCTTTGAAACAACGATGAGTTTTGGAAAAGCTAAAAATAAAACAATATAAACCAATTCTGAAATAAAACAAATTTTAAAAAGCACATACAAATTAGAAAATTCTAAAAAAAATGTTTAAATATGACAAATGGAAAGCTCTAATGCTGACGACTTTTTATATTACAGTATTTTATTTCACTGATTGTGACCACTGCAGGTTCTTGATAATCTTATTCACAGATGGGGGTATCACATAAAGGATTGGGGGGGGGGGGGGATCTAGGCAACCACTATTTTCCTATACAAATTTTAACCTATTTAACCACAATTTTGTGATTATATAAGGCAAAATTTTCTAAATTAAATAGCAATGCAATAGACAAGAACATCCCCCATTGTGTGCATCGTACCAGCTTGAGCTCATATGTTTATTTATTCCTGAAAAATTTGAGCCACCTGAAATAGCTAGAAAATTTCTGAGATATGAGGACAGAGACTTAAGGAATCTTTTTAGATTGTTGATTCCTTTTGGAAAAGAAAAAAAAAAGGATTAACCATTATTTCATGCATTTTTCAAAATTAAGATTTTATACCGTTTGATTTATAAAATTATGATCAATTTTGATATTTTATTACTAATGTGTACCTTTTACTGTATCATTACTAATTCAAAATTTTTAAAAACTGTTTTTTTTTTCTAAAGTATTCTTAGTGAAAAAGACAATACTTATTATGATAAAAAATTACCCCATTTTAACTATTTTTAATTTGAAAAATGCAATATGTCAATAGTTTTAATTTTGGGAACTAAATTTGAAAGAGAAAAAAAAAAGAAAAGAATCTTTTTTAAAATTCCCTTAGCTTAAAATACAATAAACCACTCAGGCTTAGAACATTCTCAAATCATTCCTTCACACATGTGTAAAAAGCAATGCATTGCATACATACTCTTTTATTTCCACCATTTTCATAAACAGAAAACTGCAGGTTCTTTCTTGGTGTAGATAAGTTACCTATTAAGAAAAAAAAGTATAAAAGTAAAAATAGTTTTTAAAACTCTTTTATAAGCATTCAATGTTAATGTTAAAAATTATGCCTAATTTTTTTTACTGCATTTTTTCCCCCATTTTTTTTTTAACAGTACATTGGCAGATTTGCCAAGTTCTGAAATCCAAAAATCAAGAGATTTTATTTCAGAAATCAGGATTTTTTAAAATTTTATATGTAAGCATGTTTAGTACAAGTGTACTAGTAAAATGTGCTTGGTTGTTGAATATTAAATATAATTTATCAATTTCACTTAAATAAGAAAAAAACATATGCATTTTATATGTAGAAAAACTCAAGCAGATTATATATAGGTTGTTTAAAATGATTTTAAATTAACTATAAATAACTGAGGAAAAATTTATTTCCTCATAATCACATACAAAACAATAGTGAAAATCTTAACTTTTAATTGAGATGAATTAATTATTAATGAATTTTATTTCACTTAATGGTTACTCTATGTGTTAACTTTTATATTAGAGTTTATTAAAAAACATGTAAGAAAATCTGAAACATGTCAAAAATTAGGGGCGCAGCAAAACATGTGAGAAGCCTCCCACCAAAGACTTGGCAAGTCTATTAATTTGGTTTGGGCACTAGACTTAATTGTGAAAAATTGAGTTTTTTTATGTATAAGTAACTGAATTTAGTAAAAAATATATAACTTTTGCTCTGCTTCTGCTTTAAGATAGGAGAACAGGAAAGAAAAAAAAATAAACAATATTTAAACTATCTTTTTAGAATTTCTAAATTGATTTGTCAACAAATAATCATAAACTAATAAATATTAAACTAATTATTGATAAAAGTTTTTAAAGAATTATACTTTCATTTTTTAAAAATTTATTTTCTACTTTGTAGTCTTTAAAATGTTCCATTTTTGCTGTTCCAGTCATTTGGCATATTTTGGCGAATGTTACTTGTCACATCAATTAATCCATTGTTGTTTCAACTTACATACTATTGTATGAGTTACAGAGAGTATTTGAGATTTATCATCTGTCACAGGCAAATGGAAAAAGTGTTAAAATTAATGTATTAAATTATAATTTAATTATAAAAATATTAAAATGCTGTATGTCACTGGAAACACATCTGTAAACTTAATTTTTATAATTCTATCATAGCAGGAAGTGGATTAAAAATCAATTACAAAATTCTATCTGTACATAAAAAAAACAGCTTGAATGAAATACAAAAATGTAAAAGACAGAAGAAATAAAGGAAATAAAATAGCCAATTCACCAATAAAAAATAATGTAAAATTTAAATTATAAAAATATACCTCTTGTGTAATTGTTATTTGGATTTTGATATTTCCTCTTTTGATGTGGAAGAGTTGGGGGAATCATATCATCGTCACATTCAGCTGCTTTCTTTTTGTGATGTATTTTTGAACTATGGACACTCTTGCGAGTATGTTCCACATCGGTACTGAAACGCTCAATATCACTCTAATTCTGATAAAGTTTTTCCTTTTTATGAGCACCGTTTAAGGATCCTATAAGAAAACATGCATCACTGTAAATATAGGGGTGATCATTTATTCAAAACACAGGAAAACTTAGACAAAAGCAAGTATAAGCAGTGTTTAAAAAAGAATAACCTAGCTGATTGAGCGACAATTTGGACACGATGCTCTGTCCATGTATTTTGTGGAGTGTCATTATCATCGATGCATTTATTAACCTTATCGGTACTTCCTGGAGGCCACAAGCATGTTGTGAAAGTCTTGTCTGGCTCATCAAGCCATGAATTAGGCACAGAATACAGTGCATTTTTCTCATCGATGAATGAGATAACAGAATAACTTGTTAGGTCACTAAAATAATAATAATAATAATAAATATATATAGAATTTTTAAGCTTTTCAATATATGTTAACTAAAATGTAGAATAAGAGAATTTAAAGACAAAGCTGTGTAATGAAAGCAACTTCAGTTTCCAATGTTATTGAACAACTCAATCAACTTCTAATTACATTGTAAGAAATATATTATATAATGCAGTAATAACATATACTTCTATGCATAATATGTATATTACTTATAAAACTAAACATAACTGTCTTAATATTTATGAATGTTATTGGAAATGGTAGTTAGAATGTTATAAGAAATGGTAGAAAATAATCACCTATAAAACATCATGAAGGTACAACTAATAATCAGAATTGCTTGCACTGTTATCAAAAATAAATTTATATTTTATTTGAAATTCCAATAAATTATTATGTGGTTATCCATCACTTTAATCTGCTCATTGAAGAATCAAAAGTTTCTTTAAGTAATTGTAATTTAAACACAATTACATTTGAAAAAGAGATTTCTTCAATTCTGCTCACAGGGAAACAAAAAAGCACCACAAGTCAACAAGTCCTTTAATTGAACTAGCACATGAAAGAATGATCACATGTACAATTCTTTGTATAATATGGCAGGCATATGAAACCATCATAATTTTGTGTCAATACAATCCACATAAATGAAAACTTTTAAAAATAACAAATGTAGTAAATTAATTGATAAATATAGTAAAACACATGATCATAATTTGAATGTAATTTATAATATGCAGCAAACGACAATAAATACTAAAATACATGATCATAATTTGAATGAAATTTATAATATGGAGCAAACGATAATAAATACTAAAATACATAAATAACAACTTTTTACGGCTTAATTTTGTCCTGCAGTATTAAAAAATTTATATGTAATTTACATTAAAAGATCACTGTATATATACAACAATTTACAGTAAAATATCCCTATTTAGAATAGTAAATCACATGTACAATTCTTTGTATAATATGGCAGGCATATGAAACCATCCTAATTTTGTGTCAATACAATCCACATAAATGAAAACTCTTAAAAATAACAAAAGTAGCAAATTAATTGATAAATATAATAAAATACATGTTTAATCACTCCACTACATTTTTAAAACTCGCGATATACAGGGTGTCCCAGCTAATATGCTACAAGCTTCGAGGGAAGGTAGAGTAGACATAGACGACTCGGAATCACATAAAAATGCCGGGTCAGAAATACCTTCCTGACCCAGTAGAGGCAATGCAAAGGCTGGGTCACACAAAGATAATTGTTGACCATGTCCTGGTATTGCAAGAGTGGTGCCAGCAGAAAAGACGGGCAGTGTTCTCGGCTCAAAGTTTCTTGAGAGAGTATTAACCCTTTCAAATGCAGTGTTCCCATGGCGAGACCACCTGATTTTAATTCCAAACTTACAAACGACACCAAGAATATTTTAATGAAATTTTGCTTTTATAGTGAATATAAATACAAATTTTTACTTTCGAACAATTTCATTTGTAAATTCTGGTGTCAGTCAATCATTTCATCATTTTACAAACCTTTTCATAAAATAATTCTTAAAATGATTCCGCTTACTGGGTCAAGAAGACGTTTCTGACCTGGCATTTCTATTTGATTCTGAGTCGTCTAGGTGTGCCCTAGAGCCCCTCGAAGTTTGTAACATCTTTGCTGGGACACACTGTATACATAATTTACAATAAAAAATGACTATACATAATTTTTCTATTAAACAATTATTATACAGTCCACTTCCTATTGTCGGCAAAACTTGAGAACAAAAATGCAGATCATTGTTTATATTTCTCTTTTCCACATACAGAATGAGTTATGATTTCAAAAGTATATTGCAGATTAAAGAAAGTTGGCTGTACACACTATTTACCAAGAAATAACTACATATATACAATTTATCTTAAAATATCATTACATATACAATTTACATTAAATCATTTTTCCACGTTTCATGTGTGACGCATAAGCAAACATATAAAATCATCCTTATAAGGGAGATTTTGAAATATATTTCTCTTTTCTTTTTCTAAACCTCAGTAAATTTTTAAAACTTCCATTAACAAATGTACAATATCACTACTAATACTTTTACACAAAAATGCCGGACTAACAGAATTTGAAAAAATACATTCATGCCTAGTCAAAAGTTTTTATGAAATAGTTGAGAAAACATAATAACAAGCATAGCTTAGCATAAGTAGTTGCATAGTTTCGAAGAGTACAAAATTTAGAAAGAAAATATAAACTAAGTTTTCTAATGAAATTTATTAAAATTACATTTCTCTGAAAAAAATAAGAAATATCGTAAAAGCTGGATTAACCGGCATGTTCCAGAACTACTGATTTACAATTAGGGTTGGCTTGATTTTGCCAAACTCAAAAAAACCTTGGTGGGTTAAAAAAAACGATCAACAAACCCAACTGGGTTTTTTAAAAATCCTTATTTAAAATTGCACTCATCTAACTAATAATAAACATATCTGGGTCATTCTCCCAAAACAGGAAAAATATATGTAACTGCCTTATACCATTTAAAAAATAAATACAAAAATATTTAAAAATATTTTAATAACTTTTTAATGTTCTGGGCTAACCTACAGATATCTTACAAATTTGACAAAAATTAATAAATTTATTTAAAAAAATATAAATTGTTCAAAAATCATTGTCCTGGCTTGTAACTAGAGCCAACTATGTTATTCTAAATGTTAAATAAATCAATAATAAAACTAATTTTCCACTAAAAATTAATTTAATAGATTCATAATAAAGTATTCTATACAATGGAATACATTTTCAAATAATTTTATTATTTTTCATAATTAAAAAAATTACTAAAATTTGTGTAACTGAAAAAAATATCATTGTCCTGGCAGATTGCATTACACTCAATATTTTCCCTTCAGATGGTAGCAGGGTTCTATTTTTTGTACCTGTTTCAAGAACTTTAATTTTTTTAGCAAGCTGTGTGAGTAATTATTCTCAATTGGAGCCATTCTTTTTTGTGTGAGATTTTGAAGCTCTTTGCCTTCAGAGTTATGTTTAATTTGAATCATTTTCCTGGCATCTACAGAAAAAACTAGGCGAGTTAAAAAAAAATTTATATTACACTATAGAATACATAATAAAGTTATCTTTTAGAAAATATATGCATTAACTTTAAAAACTTTACACAGAATGTTCCAGCTTCTAATTACATCAATTTCATCATTATCCTGGCCATCATTGTCCTGGAAAATAAAGAACAGGACAATGACAGCAAACCAGGATAATGATTCTTGTTATTTATTTAAAATTAATATATATATATAAATTAAAACTATCTAATAATATTGTAATTAAATTTAAAAATTTTATTTTAATTATAATTTTAAGTGGAATTTCAAAAATTTATCGCAAATTATTGCGTTTATTATTGTATATTGTATATCATTGTATATTACATCATCAAACAACTTATGTTAATATCCAAGTACTTAATTAGCTTTCAGTCCTCAGTATTTTGTATGGGATATATTTTAATTAGCATTAGTTATTTTAAAGTAATTAAATTATTTTGTTGGCAAAACTCATGTACTTTTGAAAATTCACTTTTAATTATGGTCTAAGTTGGCTTTCAAGAATTTATCATAAAGAAATGTATTTATTAACAAATTTTATATTTTATCAACAAACAAATTAAATTAAGATTCAAATATTTAATTGAAGTTAGTGCTCAGTATTTTTTATGGAATATGTTTTAATTAGCATTAATTTTTTTTTTAAGTAATTGAATTTTATTGTTGGCAGAACTCAATTCATTGGTATATTTATATTTATTCTTAAATATTGTTCCTTTGATTTGATTTTTTAAGATGGTAAGACTAACTTTTTAAGATCCTTCTCCTGCAGTTTGATTGATATAATATACAGCAAAAGTCTACGTATAACAAAAACCTACCTTAAACAGAAAATTTCCATGCATATAGAAGTCTATTATTACAATGAAAATGATAAGATGGTATCTAAACCTTTTTGCTCTATGTCCCAGTCACTTAGGCATGATTCTATAGCTATGTGGGCTCATTTGGTTCCAGTATTGCATAGTATTATGTCGTATCATACAGTTGAAAGAGTAATTTTTTTCAGTGATTCACCAACAAACCAGTACAGAAATAAAACTAATTTCTATCTTATGGCCAAGATCTTGCCCTTCATTTGTAAAAATATAAAATTTGTATCTTGGAATTTTGGTGAATCAGGCCGTGGAAAGGGGGCGGGGCACCTGATGGTATCGCATCAGAGGTGTTCTAAGAAGAACAGCAGACTCCATTGTTGCATATGGAAAGGACTTATCTTCTTTTAAAGATGTATTTTCAGCTTTAAAAGAGAAATGCAAAGGCATTGAATTGTTTGAAGTAACTGATTTAGATATTGGTGATATTGAAACATATTATATTATTGATAGTCAATCCTTAGAAGCATTTAAAGGAACTATGAAAGTACACCAAGCTCTCATTGACTTCAGCATACGAAACACAATTTTTATTTAGATCGTTAAGCTGCAATTGTCCAATTAATTATCCTAAGCTGTGAACATGCCTTTGATCAGGGAAAGAAAACTTTAATAAACAACTTTTCTTGTGATTGTGATGCATCAAAAAGTTCTGGCTACAATTCTGATTTTTATATGGATAATTTCAAACCTGGAGATTGGGTCGTTGTACAGTATGATGGAAAGTTCTATCCTGGAGAAGTTACTGGTGATTCAAATAACAGCTATGAAGTTAGTGCTAATGAGCATGCTACAGAAAACACTTACAAATGGCCCAGAAAGCAGGATATCTTTTCATACAACAAAAGTGACATAATAAGAAAGATTGAACCTCCAGAACCATGTGGCAATAGAGCATCACAATTTAAATTTAATGGTTTCCGTTAGTTTAAGCTAGCATAAAATATTTGTTTTTTCACTCTATTTCCATTTTTCTGCTTTCTTTAGTTAATTTTGATCATGTGTAATCAAGAATAAATATATATATTCAACTAAATATGTCTATGAAGTATTTTTTTCAATTTTGTTACTTCATTTCAGTCATTGTCCTGGTATGGACATCATTGTCTTGGCATAGGAAGTTTAAAAATATTTTTTTCTTCTCACAATAAACATTATTTTGCGATGCTGGTATATTTTTCTTATTGTCTAAAGCCTAAATAATAACAAAAAATATATACCATACATTTATAGCATCATTTTTTAAAAAATGATTTAATATTGAAAAGTTGCCTGTTTTAGAAGAATGACCCATCTATTTAAACCAAACATAATATGTAATTTATACTTATAACATGGGATTTTAAGAAACACTGATGGGGCCCTAATTTTTCTACATAACAAAGCTTGAAAATTGTTATAGAAAAATAATTATCTCATTAAAATGCATTAAAAATAATTATGTAAAATGGTTCAATATCAGAAAACAAATTGAATGAATGTTCTTCTTACTTGGTAACTTTTCAATTTAGAAGTGACCAGGAAACAAGGAAACTGACCAGACAAGTTTAGAAAAGGGTAAAATTGTTTGAGTGGGTCAGAAATGAAAGTGAAAATGCTTCCTTGGTGGAATTAGTCAATTGGAGTTAACAGTCTGTACGTTTTCCTCATAAGTTGTATGTTATTCAGGCTTTTTTGTACATTGTACATTTAACCCATTCCTGTAGGATGATTTCTTTTGTTTTTTCCCCCACATATCTGACTTAATATTTTCAAGTATTTTCTCAGTTTACTTCAAAAGTTTCACCTTTTGAATCAAAAACCTCATTGAAAATGTAATTATTTTTTATTACTATTACTTTAATATATTTACACTATATGTAATACACAAGACTAATACTATGAAAAAATATTAATTGCATATAAAACTTTAAGATATTACAATTAATTTTAAAACTTTAAAAATTAAATATTATTGAAACAAAGATTATTACATTTTTAGCAATTTAACAATAGTAGGTTATTTTAACAAAGCTACTATTTTAAAAATCAAATAAATAATACCGTAAAATCCCGTTAATCCGCCCCCCTAAACAAGACGGAAAATCGTAAAATAAGCAGGGGGTTGGTTGGTTGGTTGTATAGGGTTTTATGGCGCAAGGTCCCATTTGGGACAAGCTGCGCCAAAGAAAAAATGTATTAAAAAATCCAAAAGGTTTAATGAGAAAATTATCTGGATGGGGTTACCCATCCAGATATAGTCATACAGTGTATAAAACAAATTTACAGAACATTAAAAAAAGTGAGGTATTAAAATACTATATTTAAGAAATATTATATGGATGGGGATATCCCATCCATATGTCAAGTTAAGCAAGTATAAACTAACATTGTTACAGATAAAATATGAAGAGTATATAAAAACTATATCTCAAAATAAAAGCCAGAATGTTTTAAAAAATGAGAGAGTGCCCCAAGAGGTGTTTCCCCAATGAGGTTTGTCAAAATTGGTGATGATGATTTAAAATATATTCTATACAAGTGCCGGAGACCCGGACAGTCAGTTAAAACATGAAAAATGGTCAGGTAATCAAAATGACAATGTGGACACATGGGTGCATCCTCCCGAAGTAAGAGGTGTTTATGAGTGATCCTTGAATGTCCAATTCTCAGACGAGTCAGAAGAACATCTGATTTCCTTGGATAGCTTGAAGGCCAGGTCATGATTATAGGTTTAATATGGTGCAGTTTATTATTGTATTCTAAATTCCAACTTTCTTGCCATTTATTATGTATAAAGTGTTTTAAAAGTAGTTTAACGTCTGAGAATGGAATTTTATGTTGTAGTGGATTAAGAGCAAGTTTTGCCGCCTCATCTGCTTTTTCATTGCCATGAATACCCATGTGTCCAGGTACCCAGCAAAATAAAATATCATAACCACGTCTAGTCAATTTATTATAAAAATCCAGGATGGCTGAGACATAAGGATGCTTTTTAAAAGATTTCATTGCGTCAAATAGAACTATTTGAGTCAGTATATATGATAAAAGATGTGTTATGATGATGAGATATGTGTAACATGGCTCTCTCTATAGCGATCAACTCTGCTGTAAATACAGACATGGAAGTGTGAAGCCGATAACTGAATTTAGTGTTGTCAATAAAAACCCCGCAACCAACAATATTCCCAGTCTTGGAGCCATCTGTATAAATATCAGTATAGTTATTATACTTTGCACGATGTGCAGCAAATAGTTGTTGGAAAACAGTAGAAGCTAAGTTATTTTTGTTGTAACCTTTAAAAGGATGGAGAGAGGTAATTTTCGGAGGACTCCAAGTAGGGAGCACATGCAAAGGACATGGACTCACCTCGATATTATTCAACGGGCTATTATTGATTATGTTCCTCATTCTGACTCCAAAAGATGGGATGCATGATGGTCGATGCTGATAAAGAATATCATTGTCAGTAATTAAAAGATAGGTGTGAAGAGGATGACCAGGATGAGAGAGGACACGGTAATATAATTCTAATGAGATTTTTTCGCGAGTATAGTGTAATGATGGTTCATTACAGTCAACATAAAGACTTAAAATTGGAGATGTACGAAATGCACCAGAGCAGATACTGTGCACTGTGCGCTGTGGTGCACAGTGTCAAGTTTTTTAAGAGCAGAATTACTGGCAGAACCATAGACTTGGCAGGCATAGTTCATTTTAGATCGTACCACAGCTCGATAAATTTTTAAAAGAGAGGTACGATCTGCTCCCCAAGAAGTATTTGACAGTACCCTCAATAAATTAAGCGATCTTTCACATTTTGTCCGTAAATGTAAAATATGTGGTAAAAATGTAAGTTTCTTGTCAAAATGTAGGCCAAGATATCGAACATTGTCCACAACAGGAATTGGGGATGAACCGATTAAAATTTCAGGATCTGGATGCAGACCCCTTCGTCTACAGAAGTGCACACAAGATGTTTTGTCATGAGAAATTAAGAAACCATTTTTGTTCGTCCAGTTAAGAATACTTTTGATTGCAATTTGCAGTTGTCTTTCAATAAAACATATATCCTGTCCCATACACATAATGCGGAAGTCGTCAACATAGAGATCCCTCTTCACAGAAGGAGGAAGTTGTTTAATGATGTCATTTATTTTGATAGCAAAGAGGGTGACACTCAAGACACTGCCCTGAGGTACACCCTCTTCTTGTACATAAAAACTGGATAAAATTCCCCCAATTCTAACTTGAAATCGTCGAATGGCAAGAAAGTTTTTAATAAAAATCGGAAGGTTCCCACGAATGTCCAGATTAAAAAGATCGCGAAGAATCCCATAACGCCATGTTCTGTCATATGCTTTTGCCATGTCAAAAAACACTGATACCAAATGGCTGCGTTTTAGAAAAGCTGTCCGTATGTGATGTTCCAAATGAATTAAATTATCGATAGTAGACCTACCACGTCTAAATCCACTTTGAAATGCAGCAAGGCAATTGTTAGTTTCTAAAATATGCACGAGGCGGCAATTTACCATTTTTTCAAGAAGTTTGCAAAGGCAGCTAGAGAGTGCAATCGGCCTGTAATTATTGGATTAGTAGCATCTTTTCCTGGTTTAAGAAAAGGTATAATTATAGCTCTGCACTAAGCATTCGGAAAAGTCTGCTCCATCCATATCCTATTAAAGAAGGAGAGAAGATTATTCAAGGACAGAACAGAAAGGTGCTTCAGCATAATGTATGTAATCCCATCATGACCTGGGGCAGATAAATGGCTGTCTCTCAAGCATTTTATAATCTCTGATTTAAGAAATGGCTCATTATATGCATATGAATGATGAGAATTAAAATTAATCCTGGTTCTTTCAGTTTGTCTTTTGTATGTTAAAAAGGGTTCTGGGTATGAGTCAGAGCATGAAATTGATGCTAGGGTACTCCCTATTGTCTCAGCGATGTTTTTAGGTGATGCGATGGTTTGACCGTTGTACTTTAAAAGAGAAATATGATGATCAGAGTAGATGCCCATACACTTTTTCACTTTGTTCCACAGTTCTTTACTTGAGGTATTGGAATTAATGCTTGAGATATAGTTTATCCAGGATTCATGTTGGCTTTTGCGTCGCACTCTTCTAGCTTCAGCCTTTGCTTTTTTATATGCTATATAATTAATATTATTTGGGTACCTCCGAAATAGACCCCAAGCCTTCTGTTGTTTTTTCTTGGCATTTTGGCAATCGCTATTCCACCATGGCTTTCTATGTTTATGTTTGGATGATGTTTTAGGAATGCTAGAATCTGCAGCACTGATAATACATTGAGTTATATTATCGAGCGCATTGTCAATATTCCCCTGTATCATGTCAGCTGTGATATTGGCAAGTGCTGTAAATGTTGGCCAGTTGACTCTGTCATATATATAACGATTGGTAGAATTGTTACAATCCCTATCAGGAGTAGTCAGTGTAATAAATGTAGGAAAATGGTCACTGCCGTGCAGGTCATTAGAGACCCAGAAGTTCCAGAAAGGATAGAGTACTGGGGAGCAAATTGTAAGGTCTATTGCATGGAAGGTACGGGTTGGCTCATGAAAATAGGTGTGATCACCATTATTGAGCAGGCATAAGCCGTTGTCAGCAATAAAATTTTCAACAGTATGACCACGTTGGTTAGAGTCACGGTTGCCCCAGAGTTGGCTGTGTGCATTAAAATCTCCAACAAGGATGTATGGAGTCGGGAGTTGGAGAAGGAGATTATCGAGATGTGCTGACTGAATAATTTGGTTTGGAGGTAAATAAATGGTACATATTGTTATGAGTTGTTTAATATGTACACGGACTGCAACAGCTTGTAGGTTTTTATTTAGAGATATATAAGAATGGGGTAGATTATTAGAAATGAAAAGAGCTACTCCACCAGTCGCCCTTCCATTAGCTGCAAAATCTTTTCTGTAGGTAGTATAGTTACGTAATTTTGCTTTGTCATTGGGTTTTAGATGGGTTTCTTGTAGAGCTAAGCATAATGGTTGATGGTCAGAGAGAATATCACGGATTTCAGCATGTTTATTATGATATGCACGGCAGTTCCACGAGATAATATTAGTCATTATTGATTTTTTAGATAGATATATCAACGTCACTTTGTTCAGAGGTAGTAGACATATCATCTCATCCGTCGTTCAGTTCTGCATCCGGTTCTGGATGAAGCTCCACTGCGTCTTCATCCCGCATACGCATCATATTTATTTTATTATATTTATTTGGTTGAGTTTCTGTTTTGGGTGGTTTAATTTTTTCCCTCTTGTTAGCTGGGTTTTCAGATGATACAGAGGTTTTAATTGTTTGATGGCCATGTTTTTCTGTGTCAGATCTACTCTTTTGTTTCATAGGTGTTGTTTTGGGAGTATTTTGAGAGGTTTTTATATGGATTGGAATTTTAGGAAACATTGATTGTGATGACTTTGAAGACACATCTTGTGGTGATTTAGGAGGAAGAGCATTTACTGATTTACAAGAAACAGATTGTGTTGATTTAGTTGTAGTAGCAGGTTTAGTAAACGGGGTTTCTTTTTGCTTTGATAAGACACTTAATTTTATATGGATTCAGTTTGAGTTGCTATATTTTTATAATTTTTGGAAGCAGTTTTTGATATAGCAGCAGCATATGATACTCCAACTTTGGGTGTCCTGGATTCAACTATTTTTCTGGCTTCAGGGTATGATATGTTTTCTTTTGTGCGTATTGTCTGTATTTCTTTTTCTTTTTTCCATTGTTCACAAGATTTAGAGTAGGATGGATGTTCTTTTTTACAATTTATGCAGTGAGCTGGAGCGTTACAGTCAGTACTTTCGTGACCAACTGTACCACACCGACCACAGGTGATTTTACCATGGAATGCTGTTTTAGAATGACCAAAACGTTGGCATTTAAAACAGCGTAGGGGGTTTGGGATGTACGGTCTAACAGAACATGATAAATATCCAGCTTTTATTGTTTTAGGTAAATTAGGAGTATTGAATGTGAGGATAATATGCTTTGTAGGAATTTGTATTTGATTAGGTGGTATTTGTTCATCACGACGGAAGATTTTTATTCTTCTTGCTTCGATGACATTTTGATCTGTCAGATTATCAACAATTTCCTGTTCAGTAACATGCAGAAGATCTGACTCAGAAATTACTCCTCGAGATGTATTTAAAGTTCTGTGCGGAGATATGCTGACTGCGATGTTTGCAAAATGAGTACATTTTATTATGTTAGAAGCTTGAATACTATTGCTTACTTCAATTAAAAGTTCGCCTGACCTCAATTTTTTCACTGTCTTGGGTTCACCAACCAAACCTTGGATTGCTTTATTAATCAAAAAGGGGGATGTTTGATCAAAGCTCCCTTCTTGGCGTTTAACAATGAAAAATCTGCATTCCATATTGGAAGCAAAAACCTCAACTCTCTCTCCCCATAAATTACTTTGGCCCTGATCATCTACTTTTGAGCCAGAGGCCAATGAAACATTCTCTTTGTTCGCTTGTGCGGCTGCCACATCGCATAGTTTATTTCCTTCTGTTGTCACCATATTAGAGTATTAATAGATGAAACGCCAGGCGTCGGGCCTGGTCACTGACCCTTCTTCTTAACCTTACTTCTGGGCGCAGTCCTCAAAAGGGCGAAAACTATTATCAACAAACCTCCACGTTTTTCGAACGTTGGATTAAACTCGATAGCATTTCCTAATATCTAGTTCTTTCACATTGGAATCAGATAGTCAGTAGGTAAGCCTTTACAGCTCTGTCCAACCTACAACCCCTTCCACCGAAAGGCACCAGTCTCCCGGTGTTGGTCCTAACAGCCACCATACAGTGTATGGCGTCCTCCGATCACGTAACCGGAATTCGGAAAATGCCCTGCACTCTGGGACTCAAGATCAGCCTAAAAAGGTAGAACCGAGTCGAAGAGATTAAAAAACCTCAGCACCCAGAGTGTCTCACGTGAAAATAAAAAAATCCACTATTGATAAAAAAAAAGAAGCAATGTGAGAGAAACTTAGAAACAAAGTGTATTTTTTGTCTTTTTTAAAGCTTTTTAATTTTTTTTTTCTTTTTCTAATTTTTAAACAAAAGAACGAAAACAACATTAGTAGAACAAAGAACAATATGAACAAAAGTGTTAGTAAAACAATCGAACATGAACAAAGAGGTATAACAAACTGAAAAGAGAAGATTAAAAAGTGTGAAACAAAGAAAAAAGGATAGACAACTAAAAAGAGAAGAAGGCATGAAAGGAGAAAGGAGAAAGATCGCTCAGGAATCCGGGGTCGCGAAACCCGTAAATACCTAAAGAAGGTATTCCCCTGGGGGAGGGGAGGGGGGGGGGAGATGCTAATGACTGATCATCGCAAAGCATGCATTATTTTAATAAAGTAACAAAAGAAAAACATTTTGAAAAAAAATGATAGACAAAATAGAAAAACAGTATAACTTAACGATTAATGGAGATTTCAGATTATAGAAAATTCTGGATTTCAGAAGCTTTGAAACTGGAATGCATTTAGATAAATAATAACACTAATATCTGTCATTAATATGGTAACAGAAAAAGAAAAGGAACTTAATAATTTAAAATAATTAAAAAACACTGAGAAATTGCAGTTGAAAATGTCCTGAAGTAATTTCGAGAAGTAGTAATATTTTATATGGTGTCGCCATCTGTTGTAAGTTAGGAAGATTAAATAACCGTTTTTTTTAAATCATGATTTCGTATCTATAAATGCTAAATAAATAATACAAATCACAAAAATTGAGAACATATAGAACAAATTGGTAGTGTTGCGAGATTATTAAAACAGAAAACATTACTACCACAAAGATAGCACAAATTACACTACAAATTCGACTGTGTATCGACAAATCGATTGATCTGATCAATCAATCGATATTTTTTTTGTGATTGGTTTTCATATTAACGTTAAATACGACTATAAATTCTTTAATAAAATAAATAGATTCTCTTTTAATCAAAATATTTTCAACACAGCATCAAATACACATTTTTTAACTTATTTCATGAGAAACTTTCACTATCGATATTTTTATTACCTTCATATCGCCATGGAGATAAATTTACAGCAAAACGAATGTTTGGTTATATTGCTTTTTCAGATTGACAATGTGTTTGTACATGTTTGCGATATATCAAAGAATCGTCACGCCTTTCTGATCCATCGGAAAAAAAAAAAAAACACTCGGGAGATAAAATTTTTGGTGTTGATCTTGACGTGCACGTCGAAATTTCTTTTGGGGGAGGGCGCTTTCTTGGGATTTTTTGAATTTTCCAATTTGTTTACAAAGTGGGAGGGGGGCGCTTAATCGGGAAGGGCGGATTAATGGTATTTTACGGTACTATAAATATCCAATTCAGACAAAAATTGAAAAATTTGAGAAAATTGAAATCTGATGTCATTTTGCTTTAGCACCATCTGTTGTGACTTAAGATAACATAATGTTAAAAATTTAGTATTATTTCTGCATTTATACAACATAATATTTTAAAAAAAGACATCTATATCTTAATAAATATGTAAGTCAAAAAGATCTTACAATTTTAAAATGAATAAAAAAAGAAAGAAATTAAATAATTAGCCTTTTTGTTATCTTAATACTTTTGAAAAAACCTTCATATGCATGCCGTGGCACCATCTATAATCTTTAATTGAAATAAAAAATAAAAAAATTCTGAAATGTTCGGATTACAGATGTTATGCTATAAACACAATGTCATTTTTACTGTCAAAACTTTGCCACCAAGTACAGACAAACCTTACTCAATTAAACAAATGAAGTGATAGTATATGCAGTCATTTTATCAGCAGATTCTATTTTTAGCCAAAAATTCATTTCATTTTCAAAATGTTTTAAGAAACAAACTATTAGTTCAATCAGTACTTTTCCAATATAGGGGACTTGCTGAGAAAAGGAAATTTGGTAACCTGTTTTTTGATAACTTATTCACCGTTTCTTATACATAACTTTTTCAAAATTTATACAATTTATTTAATATAAAGAAGCCATTTACCTATTTTTATATACAAATAGAACTAAATTGTAAATAAAAAAACAATAATAATATATACATATAGAATATAAAATGTTTGTATACAAGGTTCTATCAAAAAGTTCCCAGACTGCTATTACTTCAATTGTCTCTGTAAAAGCTGAGGTGAATGTAGGTCCTGTCGAATTCGCCAAATTATCCTCTGCTCATTTAACTACTTGACTTTAAGAGGCTACTTCACTCAGTTGAAAGATCGAAATAGACGAAAAAAGAAAAACCGTTGCCATCTGTAAGGCGTATCCTGTGACTAAGATTGACACTTTTAAAGTCCAATGATATTTACTAAGCTTGCGATTGACAAACAGAAAGGTCATCCCACAACGTAAAACAAGACACATTTTGCCTCAGGCGGATAATAAGAGAGAGTGATACCCCACCGCGAGAAAAGTGATTAGCAAACAAGAGATAGGTTTCCAATCGCACTTTCTCAGATATCTCCGCTGGGCTCAAGTCTAAACTTTATTTTCTAACACATTCTTAAAATCAATTATATATCTTTTTAAATGCACGAAATTATTTACAGATATTCAGATGCTATTTTTTTTTCCCTATGAAGGCAAAACATTATTCGGAAAACGATGGCAAAGATGGCGTTTTGTATTGATTTTATACACAACAGGAAAAAGTTGTATTCGAGTAGCCATTCTTTTATAATTCAAATTATATTAAAATAAAAATGTAAAAAAAAAAACGATATTCAATTCCAAAGTGATTGAGTAATAATGTCAGCAAAGATTCACGCTGTTGAGCGAGTCTCTGATCTTTATTTTTAACACTTTCCTACATAGTTGAAAAGTGTTTATGAATTCGGTTTGTCTATCTGTCTGTCCGTGCTCTAACTCACGTAAATATACTCAGATTGTCCCGCAATTGATATATGTCATTGATGTTCACTATGGCATGTTCGGCATTGAAAATGAAGTGTGTCACGCTTATAGTTACTTTAAAGGGACACTCAAAAGAGTTCTGTTATATTACGGTCTATAGAGGAAAAATCTTTGCGTATTATTTAAATGATGTTATACGATTTCAAATATATTGAAATTGATGTATATCACTGAGAGTTGCATTACATGGGACTTTCTTACTATAGATTGTTGTGTGCATATCATTCATTGTTCATTTACAGGGACACACAAAAGAATTCTGATAAAGTTCTGTCTGACAATAATTGCTGGAAGTGTGTTTTCAGTTGCGGTGCGCTATTTTAAATTTAACTAATTTTTTGTGTATTACTTGGTGTGTATAAATTCTACAGATCATACACAAAATATCTCGATCACATTTTCGTTTATTGACGGAAATTTCAGAAGGGGGATTTTAAACTGCGCTATGTGTTTACAAACTAAACAAAATTTTATCATTCTATTATATATATTCTAATACGAGGAAATCTTGTGTGTGGTTATATATATATATATATATATAATTATAATATCTTTGAATTTCAAAAAACATAATATATGCAAACTTTATTTTAAAAATGGCTCTAACGATTTTGACGAAATTTTGTATCTTACCGTTTTGGGGCACCAGAAAACCATTGGGCTAGGTCACATGTTCGAGAACTTTCGATTAGTAGGTCACCATGGGTCAGGGTCAAGCTAATTGTATCTGAATAACGGCTCAGACCATTTGACTGAATTTTTTATATCCTGAGAGTTTCGCGCACGAGAAAACAATTGGCTTGGTCACATGTTCGGGAAAGTTTGATTAGTGGATCATTTTGGTCATGGTTCATGATATTTAAACTCAAAGCTAATTTTTAGCGAGCATAGCTCGGTCTTCCCTGCTCGTGCATTACATATACAAATCTATTTATCATATACAGGAGTACACGAAAGAATTCGAATATTTTTTTAATGTTGTTGGTAATTCCTGAAATTGGGTTTTTAAATATGTTATGCTTATTCCAATATTTTTACGTAGACATCATCTTTCATCTTATTAAATGGTAAAGATTTGTTAAAGTATATTGGAAGTGTTGGAAAGTTTTATATAACCTATATCTTGATGCATGAGTTTTCGTATTTCTTTTTTTTAAACAGCTTTAAATAATGTAATGAAACAATAGAATTAGAAATTTTATTTCCTCTTTTAAACATTCACTTCATATGAAAAAGTAATAGTTCAAACATTCTTTTTCAGATATTAATAATAATATATTTTTCATACATTCTTTTCGTATAGTTTCATTCACTGTAATTCGGAAATTACTAAGTTTTTAGTGCAGAAGTGTTTGCCACATTTTTAAGAACATTTATTATGTATGTGGATGTGTGAGCGAGCATTTGTGATGTTTGTTTGAAATGCGTAAATTTTCACTAACTTTAAGGCTCGATCCATGCAAAAATCAGTAAAATGTGTCCCGACGCAACAACCAAAGGCAGATCCAGCCCTGCAATTAGACGGGGAGACATAGCTCCTTCTTTTTTCTTTTCTTTTTTTTTTTTTGGATGGGGGGGGGGGTTATCACATCTTTTAATAAGCAACTTTTATATTAAAGGCTGGCAGCTGCCATATCCAAAATGGCTACTTTCCTGAAACTTTTAGAAAGTCATTTTCCTTAGTAAAAATATGAAATTTACACATTTTATTGAGATACCAAGAAATTGAAGAATTTCCCATTTTTTTTTATAAAGGCAAAGAATCATCCCTAAAATGAGCATTTTAAGACAATTTTTAAGACTTGGCAGTTACAGAAATGCCGTCATGAGGAAGCAATTGGCTGATGTGGCCTGAAATACAGATTAAAACTCCTGTTTTACAGATATTTCCCCGAAAGTTTCTTTGCCTATATCGAAAAATGAAAAACCCTATTCAATTATATTTTTTCTGAATACGTGCACTTGTAATTGTCTTGCATCTGGTATTAAAAATGATTTCATGGATCTTTCAGAAATTGCCTATTTGGATTGGAGTAGAGCTTCAGACAGTCGGAAAGATTCTCTTAGTTGAGCAAGGGGAAAATTTAAAAGAATT
Source organism: Maratus michaelseni (assembly GCA_963931845.1). Lineage (NCBI taxonomy): Eukaryota > Metazoa > Arthropoda > Arachnida > Araneae > Salticidae > Maratus > Maratus michaelseni. The sequence goes on along the minus strand of OZ007595.1, from coordinate 333,669,895 downwards.
TAATATATATTTTTAAAATATTCTTTAGAAGTTTTCTTTGTTCAAGGGGGCGGTCATGAACCCATGACCACTTCCTTGGATCAGCCGTTGGCAACAATCTTTGTAAAAAGTACAGATAATTTATTCATAGAATAATGATGATTTGAAACTATTTTTAATACTTTATGTCCCAAAATATGAATTCATGAAAATTTCATCTTCTAAAGTATTTTTCGTGAATTTTTGAAACCACGTTAGAGGATTTACATAATCATTCAATCAATTTTAGAAGGATTTTGCCAATTAAAATTAATAAACCAAAGCTAAATGTGTAGGAATTACGTGCAATATTTATATCTCCATTCAAATTTTTTAATAAAAAAATATATTTTTTTAATTTATAGAACTAGGAAATGTACAAATATTAGAATATAAATACAAAAAATTTTCAGAACTGAAACTTTTAACTCACCATCTTCCAGCATCAAGACAGCTGAAAAGATGCAAATGAAAGAGAAATCATCCTTTTAAATATATTTTTGTTTTGTGCAATCAACAATGCTTTTGGAATAAGATAAAGGAAAGTATCTTTAACTCATTGTATACTGTATTACTACTAATCGATGTATTAAATGAATTTTATAACAAGTTTTTTTCAATGATACTTTAAAGTACTGTTGGGGCATAAAGTGTTAAAGAATAGTATAATTATTTTTATAGTCTTTGTTTATAGTCCCTTTATTTATAGTCTTTGAAGCATGATAAACATTTTGATATTGTTGATTGATCTACAGCTACTAAAAGTGTAGCACTGCGAAATAAAAATACAATACATATATGATGGTTAAAGGTTTTTTTTTCTACTTATTTTCTTCATTTTTGAACCTTTATTCTCCACCACGTTTTAATTTCTCTTTTAAATATCATATAACTTCAATTTGTTTTCAAAGATGTGAAGGGTTTTGGAATAGAAACATAATTTATGTTGATTTTTAGATTATTTCAATCAAATAAAAATCATATCAAAAGTGATATGTTAATTAACAAATTTCCTCAAAAATATTCACTAATATAATCATTTTAAAAAGTTTTCTTTGACACGAAAACTTAAATCAATTTCCGTGAACGGAATAAATGTAAAAAAGAATAAATAGAAATACTAATATAGAATAACAAAGAAAAAAATTTGTTCAACACTGAATTTTATTGAAAAAGTATGAAATTTCAAGCTTATCAAAAAAATTTAAAGAATCATATATACATAAAAAAATACGCAAATTGTGATTATCAAAACTATTTTATTGATTGTTCACATACTACACTAACGATTACACGAGACAAAAGAGAATAAATACCCTGTTTATTAATGATTTCAATGATATATACATAATATAAAAAATATATGAGTGATATAAAGATACTACAAATTTTATTTGCACAATTTGCGCGCACAAAAGCATACTTACTACTCTTTTCAAAATCAAATTAGACTATTTAAAATATTATTAGTAAATTCTAAGAATTGACACTTTCTTCATATAAAAGAAATAAAACATCTTTGAACTTGCAAACAGTACTTAAAATATTGTACACTGAAAGAATTTTTGTAATTTAAAAGATTAATAAATAAGATAAATAAAAAGAATTAATCAGTAACTCTGTTTACATTCAAATGCATTACTTAGATTACAAAATCAAATGATATATATATATATATATATATATAATAAAACTTTTGTAAATAATAACCATTAAAACATATATATATATATATATATATATATAGTAGATGTCTTATTCTTTTCACATCTCAGGGTTTTTCCGATATGTTATAAGGAGCTTATATTATCATTTTTTATGCTTGACAATATTCGACGAATTAACATATGTTTACAATGAATTATTCTTATGAAACTCCTCAGATGAATCCATAAGATATTCATAGTTTTTCATTTTACACTTTCATTTTATTGTTTTTAATTTTTACAATATATTTTCCTTTGATTTTCACGTAATATGATTTCATTTTAATCATATATATATATATATATATATATATACACACACACACACACACACATATATATACACACACACATCGGGGTTTTACATATTTGATCAAATTTGTACCCAGTAATAAAATCTAGTCGCCAGTAAAAAAGAAAAAAGAAATATCCCCCCACCCAAACCTCCCTCATCATTTATTTTCAAAAAGAAAATAATAATAAAATTAATAATAATAATAATAATAATAATAATAATAATAATAACTAGTAAATCTACAGATCGGAGGCCTCAACGTCAGCTCCACAAATCATTGTTCATTGATCTCACTAATTTTTAACATTATCTGCATAATATTGGATATCCTAAAATTCATTTTTTTAAAGTTATTTATACATTTATAAGAATGTAAAATTTATCGAAAGTTCCGGAAATTTTAAAAGTATCGCATTAAACACAATGTTATGCAATGATATGATAAACTATTTATTACTGTATTTTTTCAGAATAACTACATTACTTCAGGGGGGTGGAACCCCCCTGAACCCTCCGTTGTCGCTTTAATTATATATTCTAAATTTCCAGTAATTGTGCTATTTCATTTCTTCAGTATATGTCTGAATGTATTTACTATTTTAATTTCATTAGAATAACCATCTCTTTGTACAGGAGGTTTTATCCTATCCTTAAAAGAATACTTATTTTTCAACCACTAAATATCATATGTTGCTGAAATTGAATAAAATTCCGTGTATTAAATATGCTTATACAAATGTAAATTTCTCTTATGAGACTTGTATTCCATTTTCACATTCAACGTTTTTATATTTTTCGTTTGGAAAGCCGATTTGGTCACCTTTCTTTAGTAGTTAAAATAAATTCTCATCTATTTCATTAGAAAAAGCATATTAAAAAATTAAATCACCCGAAAATTAGCTATTTTGTTAATAACATTTCGCGACAAAATAATTCACTTGAATTTTCCTTTGTTGATATTCTTTGAAATATAGTTGCTTAGCAACCATTTAATGAAAGAGAGAAAGAAAATACATTGGAATTTTTTGTAAAAAATGAGAAATTAAAATTTTCATATCTTTCAAATTAATGCATAAAATTTCCCAATAATTTATACAATTAATTTAGAAATTCTAATAAATATATTGGGAAATTTTCAAAGCGATCAAATTAAATTAAGATATTCATTTCGTAAATTTAATATCCATAATTTAGCATTTACAATTATCCCAATGAGTGATTTTTTTTTCGCGGAATGTTAAAATTAAAAAGTCGTCTGACTTCCCATAGAAAAACATTATGACTTAAAATAAAATATTCTATAATTTTCGAACGAATGAACCAAAAACTATACAGCTAATTCCGGGTACCTCGCCAACATACCCACCAAAAATCAACCTAATCGGACCCTTTTTGCGGCAGTTATCGCGGAACAGACAGACAGACAGACAGACAGACAAAGAGACAGAAACCAAAAACTTTTCGGGTCTCAACAGAGAGCCTTCACTGACGTTTCGGCAATTACGTTTACAAAATAACTGAACTGTTATTATGTTATTTATAGGAAAAACATTGCTAAAACAAAACTATGCCAAAATAATCTTGATGATCAAATGCGATCTTGCGACCGCATTTGTCAAGCCCTGCACACTCATTTTTAAACACAAAAGCATAAAATTGGCAGGCCTGACTATTGAAGCGATTTGGAATAGAAATGAGTTTCCATTTTTTTCCAAACAAAAACGAATTAAATAATATGTCATAAAGTAGTCAGTTTGGATTTGAGAAAGCCAAAAACATTTGTTACATATGGAGGAGTGAGCATTTATAACGCTTGTTTGAAATGCAGAAATTTTCACAAACTTTGAGGTGGTTCTCAAATTATCTGCTCAACAAACGCGAAACTTTCTTTTAAACATAAATTGGCAGGCCTGATTATTAAAGCGATTTGAAATCGAATACGTTTTCCATGTTTTGATAAACAAGTTACTTATTGATTTATAAGCGATTTTTGTCATCTGGCGACAGGTTTTTCTTCTTTCCTGGTCTGTCGCGTCTGGAAATCGGTTCAAAACGCCGAATTCGATAGTATTTTCTGAAAAACTTTTGCCTTTACCAAAAAAATGGAAAACGCTATTCGATTGCATAGTTTCTGAATAAGAACAAGTGCCAATTTCATGTGTTTCCGAAGAAAAATGAATTCTGAAATGTGTCAGAAAGTAAGTCCTTTGGATTTGAAAACAGCTTTAAACAAAATATACGTCTGACAAAAAATTGATTACTGACACATTTATTTAAATTCTTGCATGTAAAATAAATAATGCTTCATTTATAGTAACTAATAATAAATCGCACTGAAATATGTTTTTTTTTTCTTTTTTTTTTAATCTTTGAAGTATAATTTAAAAATGTTTCATTTGTGAAAGGAGAATCACGAAATTTACCGAAAAAAAGAGAACCCGTATAATCTCATCATTTCTGAGTTTTAAATTAGTGTAACAAAATTTAATAATAAAGCTATACAATAGTTATTTTTTAGTTAATCTACCGCATAAATATTTAATATTTTCGAAAGAAACGTTAAAAGTAACTCAGTAAGAGTTATGTAATAAATAATAGAAAAAAGGTATTGTAGAAAATTTAAATACAACTGTATTTATTCGCTGGATATGTCTATTGTCTATCTATTCATTTTAATGACACTTGCCACTGTATGTTTTTTTTTTCCCGAGAAAGAGTGAATAAATGATAGTTCTAGTATTTTTGTTTAGCAAATAAACGCTTTTTCATTTTACTATTGTAGGCAATTAAAAAATATATCGGGTATTAAACTTCAGAGGTGAGAGGTGAAAAAAATCTTTATTGAACCCAAATCAATAACGTTTTTTAAAAATCTGTATGATGCCTAGTAAAACAAATAATCATCATCTATTTACATCATTTCAAAATACCATTTTTTAAACTTTCTTCTCTGCTCTTAAAATGAAATTTGCAGCTTTACAAGTTGCATACTGATAGCCAAAGGCAAAATTTCACACATTAGGTGGTCTTTCTTATCGCTCAATGAAGATTTTTCCCTTTTTGACTTCCCGTTGAGTTCCCGGAAAGAAAGGGAGGTAACTTGTTTGGGGCGGTCATTTTACTGTTTTCGGCTGTTTTAAAAAAGGCAGTACAATTTTTTTAGGATTGTAGCATCGATTAAATTTTTTTTTTAATCGAAATAAAAAGCATTTTTGGAAAGCTAAATAATCAGGCTACGATTGTGTCTTTACCAAATTTTAAAATGTCAAACAGATTTTTCGCGATAAGACACTAAACATGAATCTTCAAAATAACGCACTTATATCACATTAAAAAAAATAATAAAATAAAATTTGAAAGGAGCATGCATAATTTAAATGTACAGGTTTTGAAAGCTACAAAAATTACCAAATTCGAGCAAAATGCGAAAAGATGACACTTCTAAATTTCTCCCATTGAAATAACATTAGCTGCTCTGTCTGGGAGAGCCAGTGAAGTAGCCCCTTAAGATGTGAATACACAATTTATTTCTACAAAATTTTTTCAATCTTCTGTTGTACAAATAAAAGTAAATTGTAAATAAAAAGCAATAATAATATATACATTCTAGATATATAAAATGTTTATATATATACAGTAGAAGATCTTTATAACGCAAACCTAAAAACATGAAGTTGTGCGTTATATAGAATTTTGCACTATATAGATCACATTTCACACATCATTAAATTTAGCTTGTAAAACATGGCCAAATATGTGTGAAACATACAAAAATACATTAGAGTATCTTTATATTGCATTCTTTATTACCAAGAGTTGTGCAGATTATAATTTTCTGCATAATATAGATCATTCCACACACTGTTAAATTTACTTTATAAACATTGTCCAAACATACCTACAAATTTCAGAAATTCAAATATAAAATTAATATTAATGTTATTTTGCTATATTATACATTTTACTGTGATACAAATGTGAAAAACTAAGCAATATTTCTGTAAGATTTAAATTATGTATTGCTTTTTCTGTTTTCACTGTTTGGCAAATATCTTATTGATATACTCAGTAACAGAATTTCCTGTGTCAAATTACATCAAACCAAAATTATATATCAAATCATAGCAATTTTTCACTAATTAGCTCTGAATTAAGGAGATAAAATTGAACTAATGTATCAAATTTAGTCCTCAAGAGAATAGCAACTATTTATAATGTGAGAATTCAGGTGTTTCTTAACTGAAAATTCATTGCTTACATCTGAGAAGTTTTGCGTTTTATGGAGAATTGCATTATATAGAATTGCGTTATATATATACATATATAAACAAGCATAAAAGTTCATTAGGTTTATTATCATAGCCATTTATATCATTTAGCGACAAATCTCACTTTCTGAAGCTTGAGTTGCACCATGGTCTTTAAAAAATCGCTGAGACCTTTATACTGGAAAAGTGTCATTAAATATTTTTCATGTGAGATTACGGAAATAAAATCAATCAAAAGCAAAAGTAAACCAAGCAAATGTACAAAGAAATTAGGCACTTAAAATTGTTTTTGAAGACAATCTTGAGTATTTTATGAACAACTCTTTACAGGATTAATTTTAACACAGTTATTTCAAATTGGTAAATAAATCATACGAGTAGTAATTTTCCAACTGGACGAAAAATGTCCGGGCCAGGATTCGAACCTGGGCTGAAGCCGCTGGGCTGAAGCTTGGCTGAAGCCGCCACGCTCTACCACTGAGCTATCCCGGTCGAATCTGGAGGGCATAATTCATCCAGTTAACCTTATTGATCAGAGAATCTGGTCTGATATTTTAATCAGCTCAACAGAAAAGATCGCAGGTAAAGGAACTCCAGTAAACGCTGGGTACGTGATTACACTGGATTAATTTTAACACAATTATTTCGAACTAGCTGTTACCCGTGACTTCGTTCACATACCATTAAAAGAAGAGGAAATGCAATAATTAAGCAAAATATTTAATTCCCGATAATTAGAAACGTAAATAATTAACTAACTCTTTATCACATTCCATAGGAGACAATACAGTATTTCTATGTTATAGAGGCCTTGACATAACTAAGTTTTAAAAAAGTGAAATTTTGTGACAAATAATCACGAAAAGGAAACTGCAACCAATGAAAAAAGGCGGGCCAAGTAAAATCGTGGAAATCGGCAAATTATATAAAAACATATGTCAAGTTTACCTGGTAAACCATTTTACTTTTAACGCCTTTGTGAAACGTTTTAATAGCAATCCTTCAAAGATAATGGAAATAGTATATTCTTTTTCATTAAATTCAATTTTTGTGAATAGGGAACAATTATTGTAGACCTAAATGCAAGGAGCTTAAATTAGCCTCCTTGATTTAGTCTATGACTGAAAAAAAAATCTTTATTTCTAAATGAAAATATGTTGACAGATGATTTTTGTTCTCCAGAATAAATTGATTCATGAAGTTTGAATATGTGAAAATTCGTTTTTATTTTTCAAAAATTTTACTGTAATCAAAAAAATTTTTTTTTCTTTCACCATCTATTTAAATTGAAAAAAAATTCTTTTCTTTTCAGTTTTAATGAGAAAAAATATATTAATCCGTTTTATTTCTTCTTTTTTATCCACAAAAATGGAATAATTTAGTTGCCATTTTTAGAGAAACTTTGTTAAAATTTACAAAATAAATAAATAAATAAAAATAATAATAATATCTTGGAATTTAAATCATTTTTTTAAAATTCTGAGAGTTTATGACATGCTCGGATGAATGATAACCGGTGTTAAGTAAATTGCGTTGTGTTCGACAATCTGAAAAGAGTAGTTGCGAAATACAAACAGGTGGTCAGATTTTAATATAATGGATTCGTATTTATTTTTATTTTCCTAATAACCATGGTGTAGTTTTTGGCAAAAAACTATCATCTGTATGTAACTGATATTCATCCTTAATAATCGGTTTAGATAAAAAAAAATTTCAATTTTTCGTTTTAAATATGTCGTGAAACTAATCTACTTTCTATACTTACTGATCCTTGTATTATTAATGTACGGAATTAATTCCCGCGTCTTGTAAAACACATTTGAAAATTCCTGTTTTATTTCAAATATGACGTCAGATTTTTCTCAGAGAAATCTCTTTTTAATGCCATAATTCTTGTTAATTTTCTTTTCCTGGCAATCAGGACGTAAATTTTAGCAGAAAACTCACATTTGTATGTTTCTGAAACTCTTTATAAAAAAAAAAGTATATGCTCTATTTGTTGCTCTCTACCAATAATAAATAAATAATCAGCCATTTAAATCATCTCTCTACCACCAAGATGTCTGTGTCTGCCCTTTTGCCTCCCCCCAGCAAAAATATCTTTAAAACTATTTAAAAAAATATATTCTGTCCTATATGTTGCTCTCTAGTAAAAATAAGTAAATAATCAATCATATAAATTACCCTCCACTCCACTCCTCTCTGAAACTTACACTTCCCCAACCTTCCCTCTCTGTCCTCTCAGGATACAAAGTTTAAAATCTTTAAAACTCTTTATTAAAACATTTGCTGTCTAGTAACAATAAATAAATAATCAACCATTTCAATTATCTCCCTATCCACAAAATGTCTGCTTCCGCGACTTTGCTAACATAACTTAAATTGGTACTTAAGCTAATTATTAATCGGTATCGATAAAAAATATTTCAGTTTTTCATCTTAAATATTATGTCCATTATCTATCTACTTTCATTATACATTGATATTCATGCTCCTTGTATTATTACGACTATTTGAAAATACATTGTTTTATTTATGACGTCATATTTGACCAAGCCGAGGAGGATCCTTTTCATAGTTCCATGGTCCAAGCGAAATCTATTTTTAAGAATATAATTATTGTTCATTTTTCCTTCTAGTTATAACGCAGTTTTTTGACAGAAAAAGATCTTTTTAATGTAACCAATATTCATACTTCATGTATAATAACAAATACTCCATATTTTTGTTTCAAACATCACGGAAATTCATCTTCTTTTGAATTCTTTTTCATTTTCATTTTTCACGTGAAAATCGTTCAATTGAAAATTAACTGTTCAGGAATTTTTTTTTCCGTGTTTTTATTTATTGGCAACGATCAAAGCCCTAGCAACGATAAAGTAAAATGGTTAAATTTTATGGGAAAATGTCCATTTATTCTCTATGAAAATAACGAAATTTTGAATTATTAAAAAAAAAATATTTGAATAAAATGAACAAAAACTGGCCTATGTTCATTTGAGGGTTATAATCAATGTATATGCAAAGATACAGGATCATTAAATGCTCCATTTTGATGCTGGCTTCAGCCTAACATTTGCACACAATCAGATTTATAATATTATTAGGATAGGATTGGTAAATAAATCATACGAGTAGTAATTTTCCAACTGGACGAAAAATGTCCGGGCCAGGATTCGAACCTGGGATCGCTTGGCTGAAGCCGCCACGCTCATGGTAGAGCATCTACCACGCTCATGGTAGAGCGTCTACCACGCTCATGGTAGAGCGTGACGGCTTCAGCCAAGCGATCCCAGGTTCGAATCCTGGCCCGGACATTTTTCGTCCAGTTGGAAAATTACTACTCGTATGGTTCCTCTACATAATCAATAATTATGTAGGGCAATATTTACATGAAAACTTTTTGAAAGATAAACCATCTAATTTTGATAATTTTTTATTTATAGCTTCATTAGAAAGAATCTTTTATGGTTTTGGTTTAGATCAGTTTAAACTGTACAACATGGTTGGTGAATGAAATATGAGATAAGCTTACTTTTATGTAAAAATTTTTTTAATAAAAAAAAATATCTTTATTTAAAATTTTGTTGTGTAAAATGTACAATTTTCTTGATACAGAATCCTATAGTTTTTTTGGAACTTTTCGGTTAGCCGGGTGCCAGTGATATATGTACATGTATATATACACATATATATCTATCTATATAAACATATATATATATAAACACTTATATGTATGTATATATATATGTATATCGTAAAATCCCATTAATCCGCCCCCCTAAATGTGACGGAAAATCGTAAAATAATAAGAGGGGGGGGGCGCTTACACGGTATTAAAATTGTAGTACATGATATTTATGGGTAGTGGTGGTGGTGGTGATGGGGGGGGGGAGATACTAATGGCCGACCATCGCAAAGTATGCATTATTTTAATAAAGTAAAAAAGAAAATCATTTTGAAAAAAAATTATATACAAAATAGAAAAACAGTATAACTTCACGATTAATGGCGATTTCAGAAGCTTTGAAAGTGGAATGCTTTTAGATAAATAATAACACTAATATCTGTCATTAATATGGTAATAGAAAAATAAAAGGATCTTAATAATTTAAAATAATTAAAAAACACTGAGAAATTGCAGTTGAAAATGTCCAGAAATACTTTCTAGAATTAGTAACATTTTATGTGGTGTCACCATCTGTTGTAAATTAGGGAGATTAAATAACCGTTTTTTTTTTAATCATGATTTCGTATCTATAAATGCTAAATAAATAATACAAATCACAAAAATTGAGAACATACAGAACGAATTGGTAGTGTTGCCAGATTTTTAAAGTGAAAAACATTGCTACCACAAACATAGCAAAAAATACGCTACAAATTTGACTGGGGCGCCATCTACTGATCAATCAATCGATAATTTTTTTATGTTTGGTTTTCATAATAACGTTAAATATGACTATAAATTCTTTGATAAAATAAATAGATTATTTTTAATCAAAATATTTCACACATAGCATCAAATACACATTTTTAAACGTATTTTATGAGAAATTTTCACTATCGATACTTTTATTACCTCCATATCGCCATGAAGATAAATTTACAGCAAAACTAATGTTTGGTAGTATTGCTTTTTCAGATTGACAATAGTTGAAATTGTATATGTTACTTTTGTATTTGTACACATTTGCGATATATCAAAGAATCGTCATGCCTTTCTGATCTGTCAGATTAAAAAAAAAAAAGTGAGATAAAATTTTTGGTGTTGATCTTGACGAGTGCGGCAAAATTTCTTTTGTGGGAGGGCGCTTTCTTGGGTTTTTTCAATTTTCCAATTTGTTTACAAAGTGGGAGGGGGGCGCTTAATCGGGAAGGGTGGATTAACGGGATTTTACGGTATATATATATATATATATATATATATATATATATATATATATATTTATATATACATATATATTTATAAATGTACTACATATATCACTGGCTTCTAACCGAAAAGTACTGTTTTTTTATTATCATTATTTTATGAATATTAAAAGCATATTACGTCTGTTTTCAGTTAGTGGATCTTTAATTTTGTTACATAAGTGAAACAAAAAGGTTGGCGGTGGGGGGAATAAAAATACATTCAGATATACATATTTTTTTTAATTATGTTTTTATGCTGGGTGCAATATATTTTATTTTCTAATTTATATAAGGTCTGAAAATAGCTATAATCATCAGTAAGTTGACTATTTTCAAAATATTGGATATTTATAAAATATATCTTCTACCTTTAATGTGACACATTTGGTGATTCAAGCACTCAAATACACAATCTGGCGGAGAAAAAATATAACTTCTCACTTCAGGAAAATCCCCTGCAAGCACATTGAATTACATGTATTTTTAATTTGTTCCGAATGATTATTTTTTTGCACAATCTCAGATTTTACGTGACCTTTGTGTTCCGTGTCACATGAAAAAATAAAAATTATCCAAATTTGAATATCTAAAACTAAAAATTTGAATATCAAACGCTTTTACAATAAAGAATGATTTCAATGGCACTTTGGCATTAGTTAAAGGGACAATTATCTTGTACTGATGACTGCAATCAGTGCCTCTATAGGCCACTTTAAGTCCCAATATAATACTGACTCTGCAGTTACAAAGTAGCAAAATACTCATTATTCTAATTGTTGTAATCATTATTGGTACAGAGTATCTTCCTGGCTTGAGTTACACATAAATATAATTCTTCTAAAGGTAAGAGAACAAAAGGATTATTATTATTATATATATATATATATTTTAATATATAAATACAGCCACAGTACTTACAGGCAACCCATCTAACATTATGAAGATACTGGAATTTCCAAAATTTCAGATTCTTGAAGTGGAAACACTTACTTAAGCTATTTTCATATTTTAGGTAAATTTTTATATCTTTTGTTGGCACTTTAGTATGGAACCAAAAATTAAAAAAATATTTATTTTCAACTGAACTGAATACAGCCAAATTAAATCTCTATGAGCAACACAATGTTTTAAAAATATACTTTTCAAGAAATTTCAAACCAAAACTCAAATCAATTTCCTATTTTTAACTTAACATCTGAATACTAATCGTCAAACTAATTACAAATAAATAAATAAATGGAATTATAATCTATAAAAAACATTTTTAATGCCAAATATCCACAAAAATGAAAGTGGCGACAAATGAAATTTTGTGCAGTCATATTAACAAAGCCCAAATTGTACATTTTTTAGTAAAAGATTAACGGAAGAAACACATCTTACCATTAACTTATTTTAGTAAAGAGGGTAGAATCAATAAATTCGTGTTTTAAAATCCAGCTAATGATATATGATACAAACAGAGGAATTGCCAAGAAGCCAATGCTTTAAATGAATAATGAAACAAGTCAATACACCATTCAATTGGTGAAGTGGTTAGCTGTGAGTGAAAATGAAATCACGGAGGAAGAGATTCAAATGCTAGATTCGCGAACTTTGAGTAATGCTTTTGATTCCTTTTTTATAAATAAGTGTTTGTTTTGTTTATTGAAAAGGCTGTTTTTCTTAAATCTTGAACCAAATCCTAACATTTTATTTTCATTTCAACAGATTTATGATTCGATTCATTACTCATTCCAGTACTTCCTTGTGATTCATTCCATTCATTGGCGTTTCTTTAATTTTGGGAAAACGTAGATGAAAAATATTATATTCAAGGAGTATCCACTGATTTTAATAATAGCTCATTTTTTTAACATAAACTCAGTGACCCAACTTCTTTGCGAAAATAAGTTAATGGTAAGGTTTGTTTCTTCAGTTACTCTTAAGTAAAAAATCTAAACGTTAAATAAATAAAATCATAACGTCTAAATTCGTTATGATTTATTTCATCCTTTAATAGAAACAAAATTCCATGTGTGGCAACTTTTATATTTGCTGATATAAAGAGCGCGTCCAGTAGACCTAACCAAAGTGACCAGTGTGACCGGTTACTTACCAGTCTAGTCATTTAAAGTATTATTAAAATATTATACTTTTTTTTACTGGCAGATAATTTCATTTATCTTTTGAATATTCCTTAAACCGTTATACATTCATCATAATTTTCTCCAAACATAGTTTTCCATACATTTTTGAAAAAAAAAATTATATGCAACCATATAGTGAACAAGTGTGCCCCAGAAGTGGGGCACAGTGGACTGCTATTAGATGTTATCTGAAATACAATATAAATCTATTTTTCATTAAACTAATTCTTTTTTATTTCCCATTTACCTGCAAAATCACATAGTAATATAAATTTACAAGTAACATTTTGAAACAAAAATTAAATTATATTTTGAAAATAATAACAGATTGATACAGGAACAATTGCAATTTAGTTGAAGTTATTACGTAAGTACAAAAAAAATCAGCACACATTAAAATTTGCAAATGAAATTCCAAAATACTTATGAATAAGATTGAGCCTGGAATTTTCCTCAAATACTTTTGGGTCTTGGAGCAACATTATGAAATCATTGACATCAACAACAGATTCATCTACAGTTTTGGGAAAAATAAACTGATTTCCATTCAATTTGCATCTCCTGAACCTTACTTGAATAGAATCATCTCCAATCAGACTACAGTTATATTTATCAAATGCAGTAAATACAAAACAAAATATTTCTTACTGTGTTAAATAAATTGTTATTTTTCTTTGTTTACTCTATTTTACAGTTAAATAATTACTTTAAAACAATATTTCTTCATAGAAAATAAGCCATTATTAAATATTTCGAACATTCTGCATTACAGGAGCAGAGTGAATTGTGGACCATTGTGCCCCAGGAGTGCATGGTCCACTGTGCCCCATGTTGAAGTTCAATAAATAATCATATTAATATTGTTTACAGCTTTAAAGTTAAAAAAAAATAAGCATCTAAGCTTTGCAAAAAATCTGTTTTATCTTATTTATCTACAACCTTTAATTACTAAAAATGTAAAAATATGATGATGAAAAATTTTACTTTTAGAAGCTCAAAACAACCAATCAGGATAAAATAGTTCAATGTGAGCTAAACATATTTTCTAAAAGATATAAATAGTCAGTGCAGTGCTGTTGTCTATTAGGATAGAAGAGAAGCTTAAAAAATTTTAAATAAATAAAATATTAGGGAGTGGACTGCTGTGCCCATAGGTCTAGTGTGTGCCGGTCTCCTTTATATTATGAAAAAAAAAAATCCTTGACAAAATGACTTACTCTAAATATCTAATCAAAAATCAGCAATAGTTGTTGTTTTCGTCTAATTGTCCATAAGCTGATGTTGGTGACAAAATCACGGAAATACTTGTTTAAGTATTTTTTTAGAAGACTGATTTAGATGTATATTATGCTCTTACATAAACCTGCAGTTGAGATATGGAGAAATTATCTGAAACTTTCGACTCCACATTTAACCCACTTGATGGTTGAATTTATAAAATTGCTGAAATATACATTAAACTACTTTTTTATTACATTTGTTATGCTGAATTTTATGTTCCAACCTAAAACTGCTCATGAGGTAAGGCTGAATGATCTAAAACTTTAACACCCCTCCCCCCCATTTAAAACCCTTAGGGAGTGAATTTTCAAAAATCCTTCCTTATTGCTTGCCTAGGTTATAACAGTAATCTACTGTCCAAATTTCATGACCCTGACTTTAGTCATTTCAGCTCTGCGATGAAAAGGCAGTCAGGAGTTCTCTCTTTATTATAATAGTGTGATTAAAATAGATATATATGGGCAAAGAGTATGTATATGTAGGATAAGATATAATTGCTGCATAATTGATTTCATTATATACTATTACATTTATTACCAATGAGCTAAAAAGAATTACTGAATAAAATTAAATTTCAATTCAACTCTAACAACAAATCAGTTTTGATCTATAAACATGTTATACTTTTTTAATTTAATTTAATTTAATTGTATCATTGAAATACAATAGATCTGTGGTAAAGGCATCATTGCCAATAATAAACAGATTTTTTATTCAGAAAATCATCCATTAAGAAATCTATTTAATATTTACAGTGTCGATTTGATCCCACCTGGACAAGTGAAGATTTCCCACATTCTTTGCACAAAAATGTCATTTTGACCTTATCATTGTCTACATTTAATATTTTCCAGTGTTGAAAGGGTAACAGTCATAATATATAGCCTATAAAAATTGTTTATTACCAATTTATTGCTTTTAATCAGTTAAAAAATAAATTTATATTACGAAAAATTGTAGAAATAAAACAGAAAATTATTACAATTATTTTAAAAATTGATCAAATGTAAAATTAAATATATTATTGATTCAAATTTTATTTTTTTACTATTATTTTCAGAATTTATGTTGACAATTTAAACAATATCATTCATTGTTTAAAAAAAGTTCTATTGAAATCCATTCTCGCATTCATCTATGATCTTTTAGACCATATGATCTTTAGATCATATACAACATAATTCATATGAAATATTCAGTGCAGGCTCTGTTTTAATCATCTTAGTTTTTGTGTTTTTCATTTATAAGAGATTTTATGAATTTCAGATGAAAATTTTGTTATAAGTCATACTTCATTTATTCATTTATTTCTATATAAAGACTGTCATAACTAAAAAAACTGCATATCTATTTTATAACAGGCGCCCTTTTTGGTTTTCAGTTTTTTATATCTCTGAAAGAAATAATATTGGGTCATTTCGTTTTCTTTTTATAAATTGCTTTAAGATTATTTTTTTTTCCACAGGGTCTCTACTGATCATGATATTATGAAAAAGTCATAAAGTTTTTTTTTTTTTTTTTTTTTTTTAATACATAAAGGCAGGACATCTTCACCAACAAATTTTTGTTCAAAGAGTTATTTTAAGAAAGCATAAATTTATCAAGTGTATTTATGCCGTTTGAAAATTTATCATTCATTTTTATTTTTAAATATTCAATTTAAATTAAATAATGCAAGATATATATATATATAAATATATATTATACACTGTATGGCTAAAAATCAGTTTCGATTTTAGATGTTTCATCGAAAATCTAGAGAAATACAACGAATTCTTTTAGAAATTTAGGGCATATAAAGGAAATGTTTGACTTCATATTTTTCAGTGAAGGTTTGATCACGAGGTTTAATAGGGGACTAACCATAGATTGAAGAAAAAATACTTGGGATCACCCTTAAAATAAAAGGCTCAGAGTGATCTGCAATTGCAGCACATAACTATATGGATATTGTGCAACATTTGCAAAATAATAGTATGTATATTAATGGAGATATAATGATCTTTAAAAATTCAAGAAATTTTTGCATGTTTTTTGTTTATAGCAACCACTTTTGAAAGTGAGGACACTAATGAAGTATAATACAATGCCCCGCTTTTGCTGGGATGCAATTAAATAAATGCAATAACACCAAGGGTGATAAAAAAATAAGAAAGATGGAAAAATAAAAGAAAATGTTTTGTGTAAATCTCTGAAATATTACTTTAAGCACATGTTTCTCATATACAGACCAGAGGAATTCAATATTAAATATTTCTGTTATAATGTCAACTAATAATAAATCTGTAAATAAACCAATTCTAAAATAAGGAACACAGCATTAAAACATCATGTTCTAATAATAAATAAGTAGATAGCTGTTTTGAGAAAGAAAATTAATTAATTTGATTTTGATTTACTGGCAACTCTCAACAAAAAATCGATGACTTCATACAATGTGCTGCAACTAAGTTGCTGACATTCGCAAATTGTTGCACAGAACACAATTTGAACAAAAGAAACAAGTTACTCTCACGTAACTAGAAGAATAGCACATTTTTTCCACTGAAGTAGTGTCACTATTCGTTATAAACTACTGTTTTTTTTCTATTGCACTATTCGCTACATTACATTTTTCAAAATGTAGGGCATTGCACTACAAGTTATTGGAAAATGTAGAGACTAAGGAAGCCCACACACTGAGACGTCATGAGCAACATGAAGCATGACTTAGGGGAAGAAACAGGTTGAAACAAAGGACAAACCTGTTTCAAACTTGTTTATTCACCCAAGTCGGGTTTTATATTGCTCGAGACTCCTCAGTGTGCAGCCTGCCTAATGTATAGTTTCACTACTTGTACTAACATGCTACTTACGGCCACTGGTTGACTTTATTAAGTTAATGTACTTTATTCTTTAAAAATCCTCTAATAGATTGTATTAGACTTTTAACGATCTGGTAAGAATTCTTTGAAATAAGGGGGTGATTCTTTCCCTTATGTATTATGCTTATTTTAGTGCCATTTTAATGCATGTAATGTTGCAAATACCTAAACAGGCCTTAAAAATATTTAAATAAGTCCTTAAAAAGTTCCTGAATTTTATTTGTTCTCAAGTGTATGACACATGTACACTAAGTTTTTGGATATGTTATCGTTTTCATTGCCAGTAATGTGATTTACTTGTTATTTACTGGTGAAGGAAACTGTCCTATTGTGTTTATAATTTTCTCATAAAAAATAACATTGCTTCTATAAATATACTGACTGATATATTACTGACATATTTTTTTCCTCTTATAGGTGTTGACTATTTTAGTGAAAGGTTAACAATGAATTACTTGAATTTAGTGAATCCATCTCTTAAGGACATTGCTCTAGTTAAGGTAGCTATTACATTGTGGGAGACTTATATTAGAAACTTAGCAAAAGACAAATTTTTTTTTTTGCTTGTTTATAATTTAAGAAAGACATTCAGAAAAATAATACTAGATAAAGTACCACAGCTTCCACTGCCAGAGCTTTTAAAAGAGAAAATATTACTCTTTGTAAGAGCCATTGGCTGTCAAATATTACACTGGATAGAATATCATCGTCATAAGCTCTGGTTTAAGATTGGTGTTCCAGATGAATTTTGTTGGACACCACGAGGGACTATAGACAAAACGAAAACGGCAAAAATGTTAATTAAAGATGAGAGTATCGATGTCACCGTACGCTATAAATTGGCATGTAGTTACTGCTTAGAGGATGATGTTGGAGAACTATGGGACAAAATCCCTGAAGATTGCAAAAAAGATTTCTATAGTGAAGAAGACCCCACACATGTCATGCAGGACTACTTAGTGGTTCTTTGGACATACAAAATAAAGGGAAAAATGGCAAAGATGGATAGTATGATTGAAAGGAAATTGAATCGCAGATGTTCTCCTTACCTGTATGCATTTGAATGTGCAGCAGAGCACTGTAATAGAGCAGCTGTTGAATATTTCTTGCAAAAATTAACTTCTGGTGAAAGGAATGAGTCCTTAATAAGGGCTGCAGTATCTGTAGCCATTTCACATCAGATCGAGCCATTTCTGAAGGAGGAGTATTCTGATATATTATGTGTTTTGCTCTCTCAAATTGATGATGAGCAACAAGTGGAAGTATTTAAACAGGAACCTTTCAATGTACTGGAATGCTTTTTAGATTGGCAAAAGCAAGTTTTCTTCATAGAAACAGCCAGTCGTATGTGGAGTTTTCTTTCTAGTGCAGATTATGCTGTTTTATTGAGAAGAATCATTGGTAAAGTAGGGTATGGCTGTAAGGATTTCAATTATCTAAAACTGCTTGGAGAAATGTGGCAGCAAAGCCTTAATACTCACAAAGAGTATGTTTACCATCAACCTATTACTTTTAATTATTTACTATCAACATTGTTTCTGATGAGAGACAAAAATACCATCAAATCGATTTTCCAAGAAACAACTGATACAGTAAAAAATAGATTTATTGACTCTATTACGGGAGTAAATGTTTGTGGCAATTTAATAAATTGTGAAGAGTGGGATTTACTTAAATTTCTCATTCAAGAATGTTTATCGTCAAGGGACGAAGTGATAAAATTAAAAATTGCCTTTACAAGAAGATCACATGATATATTCTCTGGGGATGATTTTGGAGAGATAATAATGAAATTGGACAAGTTCTTTCTTCTGTTAGATGATTTTATGAGTGAATTTAGTAAAAGAAAATGTGTAGAAGATGACAGTAGTGAAGCTAAAAGACTTTGTAATAATTTTTGAATTTTGTCTGCAACACAACTACAATATTATCATAAGATGTTAAATGAAACATCTTGTATGACATTTCATTTCAATGTTATGAAAATGTGAGAACTATGCATTTCACAAAAATGGAAGCTTAAAAAAAATGTTTGGATGTTACAAGGAGTTAATAAACGATCCTGCAATCTGCCATTTTTTTAAATACTGTTGTAATAAATCATACAATAGAACATTTTATGTTAAACCTAATAACACTGTAAAGGCAAACTGGACTTTTGTAATATGTTACAATAAAAAAATGCTCTTTCCTACTTAACCAAGTTTTCCAATTTTTATTGATTTAAATATAAAATTTTAATAATAATGATTTAACCTTAAGCTAAACTTATTACATATCTAAAAAGCTCCTTCCCCTCCAAAATGTTACACTTAAAAAATATAAGCTTATATTGTCTTACAAAAGTAACAAATGAATGTTAGAAAATAGCCTAATCAAAGAAGAGTATGTTAAAACTCCGCTTATGCAAACTCTGTTCACCAGATTTATGTTAGGTAATACATTCAGGCGATAATGAAAAAATCTTGTGTGGATAAATATACTAAAAATATCAACGTTTGACACACAATAACATCGTGTAATAAACAGACGCACGTTTCATGAGTATCCTGGACTCATTTCCTCAGTGTAAATAAACTTAAACCCTATTGTATTCCCCCAAAGACATGAAAATGAATCTAAAAACCCAAATGAAAAACAACAACACACCGAGAAACTCCTCCAATCTGATTAAGTCGGTTGGTTGGTTGTAGAGGATTCACTATGACAAAGTAACTCAACCCAGAAAGGTGAGATGTACGGTACACTTGAAAAATCATTAACCAGGGAGTTACCAAATTTATGAATATAAACTGCCTCAAAGAAGTCTAAATCTAATGGAGTGTTACATTTCTTAATAATAGTGGCTGAGTCGAAGTTAAAATTATGTCCCTCACTCCAACAGTGACAGGCAATAGAGGACTTTTGTAATTCTTTTTTCTTAATGTAATTTTTGTGTTCATTGAGTCTGAAACGGAGTTGTCGTTTAGTCTGTCCTATATAGGACAAACCACATTGACATTGGATATTGTAAATGCCCCAAAAGTTTTAATGTGAATTTCACATCAAAGTTCACATCATTGAGTTCCAAGCATTTTAGCTTCGGGTGTTAGAGTAAAATGAATTGAATTTTTAAAAACACAGAATATGGAAGATACCTTTTCCTCCCAGTACAGGCTGGAAGGTCTTTTTTGTATCCATTTTACCCCAGGGCTGGGGTAAATTGGGTACTGATAAATATACTATTATAACTATCCCAAATTTTATGAAAATGTATATATTTTCTTACCAGAAAAAATGTTAGTTATATTAGCTATAATTTATTTAAGAAAACCTCTAACATCCACAGTTGTTATGGGTCATTCCATGTCAAGTTCCCTAAATTTGAATACAGTTTTACTCGACCCCTTCAATTTTTATGCAATCACAAAAGATCATACATATAGGTCTAGTCAGATGAACATCTGCAAACTGTCAGAGGCAAAGGTAGTATAATTGGATCACCAGGGGCCTTTATCTGTAAAGTTCACTATTTCTTGTATAGTGAGCAATAAAATGGCAAAATTGGTGACTTGATTTTTTTCCTGTGACTATGAAATAGTGAATTTTACAGAAAAACCCATGGTGACACAACTATACCACTTCTGAATCTGACAGTTTGCAGATGTCCAACTTCGACCTATATGTATGTTCTGTAGCAATTAGTACATCAAAACTGAAGGGTGTCGAGCTGGATTTTCTGGTCCAGTTGACATGGAATGACCTTTATATTAAAATCCTTTAAGAATTTGATGTTTTAAAATGGCACATGTCGTCATATTTTGAAAGTGTATGAGAATTATAAAATGGAGATTTGCTAATGAATTTCAGAATGAAATATTTATCATCCATGACTTTAATCTCAATATTTTGTTTTATTTCCTCGCAATGTCGCAGGTAAACTTTAACTGGAAACTGAGGTTTATGTAGTTTTGTCTAGAGTTCTCACTAAGTAAATATAGAGGAAATGTATCCTGTTCTTTTTGTATTGTGAAATGATCTCTGAATTATATCCAGAGATTGTTCCTATAAATCTTTGCCCTACCACAATATTTCTAAGTTTGTAGAATGTGTTCCACTACACCAGATTCCATCATCACTTCTCCAACCTTATTTCGAATTTCCTCTCTTTTTGTGCAGCGTTTTCGGAATATTATTTGTTTCTTTTGACATAGGTCTTAACTGGAATTTGTTTTGAGAATGGTATATTTTAGAATTTTGTATGGAGATAAAAAAATGACAGAAGTGAAAAAATCCTTGATCTGGATGCCTGTTCAAGAATATTTGCTCCTTCATTTGTTCAGGAAAATTATATTACATCCTGTGTCTCTCAGTTATCATATTTTTATGTTCAACGACACTTTTTTTCATCATTGAAAAGACCATATCTTTTAAAACATTTCACGATATCTCCCCATACAAAATTTCTGCATCTTTCGTTACTTTCTGAAGCTGACTATCTTAAAATTATATCTTCAGAATTGTTCTCCTTGAATGTTTCAGTAGGGAGAATTTCTCAACATCCTAACAATGTAAACCACGATTTGTATTTGTATTGAAAAAGAATGGTTAATTTAATGTTTATTGCTTGTTTTATCGTTTTGTATGACCATATATATATGATGCTCATGATGGGTGGGCACCATGAGCATAAAACATTAGATAAATACCACCATATATAAGTAGTATTCAATTTATTTTAAAATGTTTGCCTCGAATGTTTAAATATGAATTTGATGTATTCTACAAGTACTTTCAAAATACAAACAAACACAATATCAATATATAAGATTAACATATTTACTTCTTCAAAGAGAAATAATTTAAATAATATTTTATTTTTAAAGAAGTATAAAAATATACCACCAAATTTAAAATAAATATATTAATATTAAATATTTTACACTAAAAATTCATTCGAATTCATTTTTATTCCTGAATACTTTTAAAATTTCAACTGCATTTTAAACCTACCCATCGCATAAAAATAATCATCCAACAAGAAATATTCAAAATATTTCTTAGCTGCTTTTGACAAAGTGTAGTTCAAAAACTCTTATAGGAAAAAAATAGTCAAATAATCACAAACGAAAGTAAAGATTATTTGTTTTCGTAATTTTTAAGAGAACAAAAGAAAAGCAAGCATTCCTTAAACGGGAAAATATTTCATATACGTGCCATATTCAGATTGCAAACTTGCTTATGGAGTATAAATGTTGTCAACAAATGTATGAAAACATTTTATGAAGTTAAAACTTATTTTTAAAGCAGAATATATGTTCAATAGATAAGTATTAAAAATTACTCATTTTGTGCAACAACTCATTTTATCCCACCATACCCTAGTCCAAAAGGCGACGTCATTTTTTATTTAACTATCTTATACACGCTGATCATCAAATTTTGTAACTGTTCATATTTAGTCAATTGTGAAAACAGCCATCACTTGTCACAAAAACGGTGTATATAACTTCGGATACCACAAAATCACACAGATAAAGTGAAAAAAAAAATGGAAGCTTGATTACAGTTGATGGCCACTGATCAATGATTGTCACTACACATCCATAATTAGGATACAATTAATTTCACTTCGATTGCAGGATGTTGCAGTCACACAGGCCACTGCTGTTGCGACAACTGATGGCTGTTTTCATGATTGACTAATTAAGATTAATTACATAGTTGCAGATCTGTATGTATAAAATAGTTATGTTTCTGCCACTTAGACTCCTACAATTTGAGGTAAACATTATTTTGTTAAAGCTGACATTTTTTTCATGAAAGCTTAAAAATGTTTATAATCTAATAAACTAATAAAATATATAGGCAACATTCATGAGAGTTAATAAAAATAGTTACCAGTTTGATGTGAACTTTTACAACAAAGAAGATATTGCAACAACATTTTCAACAAATTTATTTTCCTTTACATGATACATGACAATATTAAGAAATGTTAGAAATATCCACCTTTCACGTCCAAACAACATCGACTGAGATAATCCATAATTTTCAATATATAGCTTACAGTACATATGATGTCATTGACTGAATTACAGTGCACTTCCAGCAATTAAACGATGTCATTACATTTCACACAAAGCTATTATTTGGTTGAAACTTTTAAAATCCTGGTTTCCTGTAAAAAAAGTGTTTTATGTAATGAGTACCAGAGGTGCAGAGATTGGCTAATGGGGATAATGTTTCACAGGAAGGGGACACATATGTATTTGCTTAAAGGGTGTAATATTAGAGGATATTAATAATAATTGAATTCAATATTTTAAAATTAATCTCTAGTTATGTTTTTTGTTTATAGTAAACTATTTTTTTTATAAATTTCATTTTTTAAGCATAATCACTTTTAGTTAATAGGTTTGTACTATTTATGATTTCTATGCAAAATACATTGGCATGAAAAATTCAAGTATCAACTATAAAAAAAAATATTTTATGTTAATTCTAATAAGTCAAATCAAATGAAAGGTTGTAGGACGGTAGCTCAACATCAAAACAATTTCGTCCAATTGTATACACATTTGTTACACAGAAATATGCAAATTTGAAATAAATTTTAACTTGTGTAAGATGTGAAGTGCCACTGAAAAAAAAATAACACTTGACAGTTAGTGAGTAAGGGCATTAAATTGGAAGAATGGAAAAAGGACAGCAAGCTGTAAAGCTTTTTTTCTCAATTTATTAGTTATTCTTATTTACTCAATTTTCCAAAACATTTTGCTCAAAGGTATCCATACACCATATATTTTTTTCTACATATCTCTAAAATGTTGTAATAAGTAACACAAACGTTTTCCTGACCCATTTTATATCATATTTTATGTATTCTTATTTAAATATTATTTCTTGCAAAAAATGAACATTCTGCATTTTGAAGATGCGTCAGGCACAACGAAATAAAGATCTTGTTAAAGTTCCATGTGTTTAGCTGCAAAATTAGCCAAGTCAAGTGAGGTTTTGTACTTCAGATTTTATAGTCAATGTACATATTACAATCAGATAATTATGTGCAAATATCACTGTATATTTGTGTTCGGATTTATAGCAACAAATTGGTAGCAAGTTTCCGCACCAACATAGACAAACGTATTGCATATAGCAAGTTGCATTATTTTTAATTGCAATGTTTCCTTAAGAGACATATATAAAAAAAACTTGAAAATTACTTCTAAATCAGAATGAACTTGAAAAAGTACTTTGAGCAATGTATTTTTTTTTTTATTCCTGTTATATACAAAAACAAGATTTAAACTTTAAAAGTTCTGGTAATGTTCTATCCATAAAATGCATCAAACTTATAGTAGAAAGAGGTCTGTTTATACAAGGGTTCTCGGGGATCTTTCTCCACCTATCTCCCCCTATCTGTACCGTCAGTTTGTAGTACCACTCCTTAGTTTTCGCTCATGAGATCTGAATTACACTGCATACAAACTTTTTTGAGAACAAAATTTTTAATTGCTATGAATTTATAATGAAAACCACGGCACATGTTATATGTATATGAAGACTCACAAGTATTATTGAACATAAATGTGCATTACAATGTATTGTTACATTTCTTACATTTTTTATGGTAACAAACAAATGGTTCGATATTTGAATTTGTTTAAAGATGTTTTCTAAAAGAACTTAGTTCAGAAAATCCTATTCAATAGTACTTTGCAAACTAATTGTTTCTGTTTTATTTCTATGAATACCGAGATGCCTTTTAAGACTCTGCATTTGGGAAAATCCTTTCGAACATGTTTTGCAAACAAATGGTTTTTCTTTTAAATGAATACTAATGACATGTGTTTTTAGATGACCACTTTCAGAAAATCCCTTCGAACATATTTCCCAAGCATATGGTTTCTCATTTGTATGTATTCGAAGGTGTCTTTTAAAACTGCCACTATGAGAAAATCCTTTCAAGCATATTTCACAAACAAATGGTTTCTCATTATTATGGCTGCGGATATGTCTTGTTAGATCAGTGTTACGAGAAAATTCTTTCAAACATATTTCACAAATAAATGGTTTATCTTTTGTGTGTATTCGAAGGTGTCTTTTAAGATTACCACTTTCAGAAAATCCTTTCAAACATATATCACAAATAAATGGTTTTTTATTTGTATGTATTCGAAGATGTCTTTTAAGATAACCACTTTGAGAAAATCCTTTTAAACATATTTCACAAACAAATGGTTTCTCATTTGTGTGTATTCGAAGATGTGTTTTAAGGTTGCCTATATGAGAAAATGCTTTTGAACACACTTTACAAACAAACAGCCTCTCATTTCTATGGGTATAAAGATGTTGTTTAAGTTTACCATCTTGAGAAAATTCTTTAGAACCTATTTCACAAACAAATGATTTCTCATTTGTGTGAGACTGAAGCTGAGGAACAGACATTTTCTGTATGAAAAATGTGTATCTTCATGCAACGAAAATTTATTTTTGGAATATGTTCAGGAAAAGCTGCAGCTTTTGTTTCTTTTTAATAAAATGACTTTTATTAATTTTCAATAATGAGGATTAATGTGCTTAGTCTAGCTTCTTCTAGAAAAAAGAATTAAATTAATTCAAAATTTTCATATAGACAGCCATAAATGAATAGTATTCTAACATCCTTTTAGAAGATTTTTAAATTAATACAACTTAAGATAAGCAGGGGAAATTAGGTGTTACGGATAGCTGGATGATAGTAATTTTTCAAGGAAATATTTTAATGACTCTCCAAACAAAAATTTGACAAAAATTGCATTGATAAATAATAATTACAACTACTCCTGCAAGTGTTTGCATGTCCTCAAACAAGAGTGTAAAGTTAAAAAAAATAAACTGACAAGCACTGAATTTAGCCATTTACTATATATACATATTTTAAATAACATTATAGTGAATTATAATACAATATTTATATTATGTATTATAACTTAATAATTTTAAACTAAATTTACTTTATGTTTAAAAAACTTTTATATTTTTTACATCATTCTAAAAAAAATTACCATTCAATATTTTGGAAAAGATTTTCATTGAATAACAAAAAAAGTGATTATTTCCATTTTATTAAAGAGAAAAAGAAAATTTTACTTTCATCTAATTCACTGCTTCATACGTACAACTAATTTCTACTAACTACTAGCATGCACGTAAAGAGATAATTTATCTAATACATAATAATCATAGAGAAATAATTTATTAAATCTATACATACTTTATTTAACACACTGTGAGCTCCCAGCTGGTGTAAAAAATTACCATATAAAGTGAAAACTATTATCCTATAACATTAAATCAGTGGTTCCCAACAGGGGGCGTACACCCCACAGGGGGGCAATTTGACTTTTCAGGGGGGCAATTCCAGATTTTTGTGAACTCATACCCTCTGAATTATTTTTGTAATAGTAATGCTGTAGACTGAAAATAAAAGTTACACATTCAAATTTAAAAAAACAAGTTTTTATTCACTTTTTAAAAAGTTTCCATTCAAAAGTTTTAAATAAAACCTTACCAGAATAATTATAGAAAAAATATTTAATATATTTAGATACTTTTATATATTTACAAATTCTTTATAATTTTTCTGATTTATGAGTATTTTAGAATTTTAAACATCTTTTTTGATTATTTATTGAATAAGTCGCACTGCAATATGTCACATGGAAATCAATTTTACACATGAAACTATTCAAGTGTATATTTAACAGTTACTTGACGACCTTCCTTTACAGAATTGTTTATCACGTTTTATTCTGATTAGAAATTTTTCTGTAATTTAATCGCAGAAATTCTGTGATTAAATAAGACAAAAATGTTTTATTCAAAATTATTGATTGGTCTAATCAAGGATTCTGAGCACTCTATACATCACGCATACGTGGCGACCGCTACGAAGAGATTAAAAGTGACCCTTTATGTGCCAACGATAATTTAAACTACGAGTAGTATCAAATGATTATAAAAAATATTTGATTCATCCATTACGTTCGGTATGTTTCAGGATCAATGTTAAATGTTTTCTACTCTATCAGTTCATTCATTTAAATTTGTATAAGAATTATATTTTTTAAGGGGAGAGGGGGGGCATCATCATTTTAGAGATGCTTTGGTGGGGCACAGCCAAAAAATGGTTGGGAACCACTGCATTAAATTGACATGAATTGAATTATATCACTCATGTTCAACTCAAAATGTACTTTTATGTGTCCCCTTTACAACGTATTACATTATACAGGCCTTTAATTTGCCTTAAAAAATAAAGAATGAGGTTTAGCAACATGTAGAAGAAATTTAATATACAAGGTGAATCAGAATAACTGTTGAATGATTTGTAAGTTGTTAGAGTATGGTATGGCAAACAAATTTTGTGTAAGCCAACGAGGGCTAATCCATTTATGCGAACAAGAAAAAGGATGTCTCACTCCAATATGAACACAGATTTTTGTTTATAATTTTAACAATAAAAAAAATAATAAAATTTGCAGAAGACCTACCTTCATTGTGGAAAATGCGACGTCAGAACAAGCAACCAACTACATCCATACAGTCTTGAACTAGACACATCATATTTTAGAATGAAGTTCACATTACATACAGAGGCACTTACCAAACTACTCTGTTCTTCCAGTACTTTTTGCAATGTTATTGTATGTTACACGAAACAAAATAACTTTTCTAATAATTTTGTTAGAATACCTTCATTACTGCTAAAGTTGTGAACAAAAATCTGTGTTCGATTTGGAATGAAACACCCCGTGTCTTTAACTGAATAAAAGAATTGCCATCCTAGTTTTCTATGTAATTTGTTTGTTGTAGTATACTGTACCACACTTAGATTATTGAAAAGATCTTCCAAATCACCCTGCATACATAAATAAGCATAAATAATTCATACATTTCATTTTCAAGGCAGTTTACAACATTTAGCAACAATTATAAATTCTGTATTGTGCTACTGTCACCATAAAATAGAGAGTACCAAGAAAAGTACAATATGTAAAATTATGATCAATGAAATGGTTTTTATGTTCTCATGAAAACAATGGCAATTTGAAGAAAATAATGTTTATCTCAAATTGTACTATTTCCTGAGGCAGCAACCATTACCAATTTACCATTTATTACCATTGACCAACCATTACCATTTTATACAAGCTGAGCTTCAACTACTGACGTTACTTGGTCAATGACAAAAATAGCCTTCAGCTGTCACAACAGCAGTGGCTTCTGTGGCCATAACAACCCCTCAATCAAAGTAAAATGAATTGCATTCCAATTACAGATGATATGCAGGTGGCAATCACAGACCAGTAGCCATCATTCATAATCAAGCTCCCGTTCATTTCTCTCTGAAGTCATATGTATGGTTGTTATGACAGAATGATAGCAGTTTTTGTGATTAAATGCAAACAATTACATATTTGTAGATCAGCTTGTATAAAATGGTTAAGTAAAAAATGTTGCTGCCTTTTAGAGTATACAGGAAATGATGAATTGCAAACTATAGTGGACAATACTGGCTATTCTGTGGGTGTTTTTTCTGTACTACACAGTATACAACAGCAGATCATTGGCGAAGTTTTTCTAAAATGGAATAAAAAAGTACTCAAACATTTTTCAAAACTTATGATTCAGGACCCGTACACTTCATCTACAAGGTGTCCTGGAACATAATGTAGAACTTCCAATTTTGGTATACATTTTTAAATTTAATTAATTTTTTACACTTTAATTTGCATGTATTATTTCGATAGACCATATACAGGGCTGTACAATGGAATTCAGATATTTTTCTGACTACAGATGATAATTTCTGAAATTGGATTTTCAAATGTGTTATGTGCTTTCTGAATTGTTTATTTAGACCTGGGCAGGGCTAGTTGAGCTAAAGCCGAAAGTTAGGCCTCCCTGCCTAGTTTGACTTTGACTTTGTTTATTTATACATCATCTTTCAGCTTATTAAATGGTGAAGTTTTGTTATAGCATTCTGAATTTATGGGAAAGTGTTTCATAACCTATGCATGACGCATGGTTTTTCTTTCTTGTCTTAATTTTTCATTTGTTTGCTTTTACATAGAACACAAATTAGAATTTTTTTTCGTAAACTGTTACGATAAATTAGAGAATCTGGTATTTTGTTAAAATTTAAATAAGTCAGTAGTCAAGAAAAAATAATTATATAATTTTTACCATTTCTTTTTCTGATTCAGTTGGATCTACTCAGATAAATCGCTATTACTGTGAAATGGTACACAACCTGCAATGTTGAGAAAAAAGCTAAACTAAAACACAAATTTTATAAAAATTTATAAAAATGTGATTTTTCAAATTCAAGATTTGTTTATTTTTGAAAAAACGTCATACACATTTTTAACTTGTTCGTAGACATAATTTTTTTTATATAAAATATACTTATGTTTTGAGCCAAAAGAGTCCTAGTAGAGAATAAGTGGAAAATTTCTATACATAACACAATACACAAGAAGCATTTTTGGGTTATAATCTGTAGTAATTTTAAATATTCCATTTTCTTTCCCATTATATCAAGTATCTTTATTTGCTTTCCCTTTCCAAATATTGCTTGCTAACTGTCTTCTATAATGTAATTTTAATTTTTAAAATGCATATTTATTGGTATGTTGTGTATAAAAAACATAAAAAGTGTACTAATGACCCATTTCCTTCTGTGATGTCCATATAACATTTTTATAAGGTTAGTAGTACCTCATTTAGATATTTCAAATACTTTCTAAGTCGGTCAGTTTTAGTTACATCCCTAAGTAGTTTCAGGTATTATTTTTTTTATGTGACTTATTGGACAGCGAATATAAATACATGGTCCAATCAAAAAAACAACAGCGCTCAATAAATCTATTAAATAAATTTAACTAGTAAATCTGCAGATCAGGAGCCTCAACGTCAGCTCTGCAAGTCATTTTTTAATCTCATTTTTGATATTATTTAACATTGTACAATCCGCAATTATTTTGTCAATTGCGTGCATATTTATAAGCATATAAAATTCTTCTAATGTTCCAGAAATTAGAATAATTAAATTAAACACAGTGTTATACAATGATATTCTGAAATTATGATGATTATTCTTTTAATTTTTTTAAATAAATAGGTATTCATCCCCCCCCCCCCGTAGTCTCATTAAATTTACATTTGTTTTAAGAATAATAATAATAGTAATAATAATAAAGATATTTCACTAAAATAGTGAAAGTTCCTTGAATTTTATTATTTTATACTCTTTGAAATACGGTTGCTAAGCAACGAATAAATTAAAGTGGTAAGTCAAAATAAACGCTTTTAAAAATTGTAAAAAATATGAAAATACTAGGAAGCTATGCCCGCTGCGCTGGTCGGTTTCTACAAATGAACCTTGAATCAAACGAAATATATCGTGTAATTTGACCATGTATTTGAAAGCAATGTCTATATTTACCTGGAATATCCTTCCACATAACTGAAAAATGACGTCATTGAGCTATTATATTTTCTAATGTGCAGTTAAAATTTTAGCTGTTAAGGACCAACTCTCTGGTCATTTACAGTTAGGGTTTGCTAAAGAATGATAAAACTATATGCATTATACAAAAACCATCATTAAAAGTTATCGAACTAACAATGCAAATACATGAACTAATTCATTCTAATGCATTCAGTAGAAGTTTTTATAAAGGCTAATCTTTGATAATCGGGTTCGTCTGATTATAGAACTTTTCCACATAATTCTAAAACTAACAGAACGATATGAAATATACTAAAACCATCCTTACAAATTATCTACTTAACAATGCAAGTCGCAAAAAATACGCCCAGTAAAAACTTTCAAAAAGGCTCATCTTTCGGAATCGGGTTCACCTGACTATATAACCTTCAAACATAACTGTTTGACTAAACAACGTAGAACAATATGTAGTACACTATAACCATTCCTAAAATAACATGTAACTAACTAACAATACAATTCTCATCAAAATTCGTCCAGTAGAACTTTTTCAGAAGGCTAATCTTTCATAATCGGAATCAAATATTGAAAAGTCTAATATTTGATAAAAAAATGGTCACTCGATTTTCGAATTTCCCCCTATAATTCTAGAACAAAGCAACGTAGAATGATATGTTATATAATAAAACTTTCCCTAGAAAATTATCTGACAATGTAAGTTCCATTGAAATACAGTCTTTTAAAAAGGCTAATCTTTCATAATTGGATTGATCTGATTACAGAACTTCCCATAATAATTCTGTAACTAAGCTATGGAAAACGATATGTTATACAATAAAACTTTCCCTGAAAAATTATCTTACAGTTTAAGTTCTACGAAAATCCATTCAGCAGAACTCGAGTTATAAGCAGCCAACGAAACTTCATGTATGTAGAAGTAAATAGAAGTATATTGCCATCAATATAGCTTGCATTTGAATAAAAAAAAGGTGCTTTTCGGTTAGCCAAGCGCCAGTGATATATGTACATATATAAATATATATATATATATATATATATATATATATATATATATATATATATTGTTATGAGCTCAGGGTTCGAAAGGACTGATGCCAATATATAAGAACAATCCACAGGCTTTATTCACTCTAAACAGTGCAATAAGAACACAAATATCTTCTGAAAATCACAAATATTCAGTAATCTTCAAATCCAATAAAAGCACAGCAAAATTTCACATAGAAACAATGCGTTCAATACGACGTATCAAAGACAAAATCGCTCAGAGAAACGTAGTCTCAATGCAGTCATATAAGTGCCCTAAATTGTTTCGCGGATAAGAATAAATAAGTTTAGGAAAATGTAAATGCTTGAGACAAATGTTTACTCTCATATAACGGAAAAAAGATCTACATTTGACCGCAATTTTTATGTAATAGTAGTGACCTAAGACGCGTGTCAAACGGCAGACATTCTTTTGAACGAATGTAAACACTTTTTTGTGATTTAAATATGAATATTTGTTTGCGACATATTCATCGAGCTTTATAGCTATACATTGAAAAATACAAAATCAATTTGCCTTATATTACCTAAAAAAGTAGTTTAATGAACAACAACAACAACAAAAAATGTTTTTTTAAAGTTCCGTTTTCATGACTCTCGTATATATTCAATCGGCAGTTGACAGAGAACTAACTGAACTGAACTGATGGAGGTCCCGGCTAGCCTTTATATAGGCTTTAGAGATCATTCTAGAATATTAGAGAGCTTTCAGATGCCCAGAATTTACCAGAAATTACTTCAACTTTCGATAGAGAACCAAGCAGGAGAGGATCCCAATGTATAGGTATAAGGGGGGGAGGGTTGCACAAAAAGTCGCCAACTTGGCGATATATCGCCAAATTTGGCGACAAAAATAAGTCGCCAAAACCATCGCCAACTTGGCAATAAATTCATTCCTTGGCGATATTCCCATAGAACTCCATTATAAAAATGAGGGTGTAAGGTTGTTCTTCTTGCAAAGCACCCGAGACCTTTTGCTACATAATTTTCGACAGGAAAAACATTAAATAATGCTGCAATTTCACTATAAAAATTTGGAATATGTACAAAATTCATAACAATATATATATATATATATATATATATATATTCATACATATAAGGGTATATATATGCATTTGTGTAGATATATGTGTATATATATGTGTGTGCCCAGTGGCAGAAAGTTCTGTAGCTGTCTGCGACAAGCTTTTAAAATTTCATAATCTGTCTGCAAATTATGCGTGTAATTTTAATGAATGAATAACACACTAAACTAGGATTTGTTCATCATTTTATTTAAAATAGGGTAAGCTTGATGCATTCTCATTAATTTTGCTTATAACTTTTGATGTTACATATCGTTTCATCTTCTCACTTCTTCTGGGATTTCTAAAATAGGAAGGATAAGCTTAGGGGGGAGAGAAATTTCCCTACCCTGATGCAGCTACAGAAATTCCTTCTGGAGAAAAATGTCTTAATTGAAGTCCTGCATCATCTGTAGATCGGGTAAATACTGTTTTCAGTTCGAGCTGAGTTTAGATTCATGCAGGTTGGATTCGGGTTAACCCAATTTTTTAAAAGTTGGTTCTGTATATTGTTTCAGATTTAAAAATTTATGTATTAAACATAGATGTTTGTCTGTGTGTGATGCTTCCTGAAAAGACCGCTAAGTGCAGAGCTGCAAGATTTGGCAGGAAGAGTCTGAAGTGTTGCTTTGTCGGAAGTTATGCACCTCAAAGCCCACTTTTGACTAGTTTTCTTAATTTTTTATATATTTTTTTCTTTTTGCAGCAAGTTTTCTACATTAGTGAAAGGAATCTGGAATTCCTCCATCTAATTTTGAATTTTTTATGCAATTTTTAGCATTTTTCTCGTTTTGCAACGATCTTTAGACATTGGTAAAAGGAACTGGGTTTCAATATTTTAGCAGTCTTTTTATTCAGTAAATTTTGACGATACTCACAGTTATTTTTTTCCAAAATCGTTTGATGAAAATCACGTTTTTTATTTTGTTTACCGAAATTTGCGTGTTTTTACCGTGATCCTTTGTCGAAATTCGTGTGTTTTTGCCGCGAGAGTTTGACGAAATTCGCGTGCTTTTAACGCGATCTTTTGATGAAATTCGCGAGCTTTTACCGCGATCTTTTGTCGAAATTCGCATGTTTTTACCGCCATCTTTTGACGAAATTCGCGTGTTTTTACCGCGATCTTTTGCCGAAAATCGCGTGTTTTTACCGCGATCCTTTGACGAAAATTGCATGTTTTTACTGCGATCTTTTGACGAAAATAGAGTGTTTTTACCGCTATCTTTTGATGAAAATCGCGTGTTTTTACTGCTATCTTTTGACAAAATTCGTGTGTTTTTACCATGATCCTTTGCCGAAATTCGTGTGTTTTTGCCGCGAGAGTTTGACGAAATTCGCGAGCTTTTACCGCGATCTTTTGACGAAATTCGCGTGTTTTCACCGCAATTCTTTGCCGAAATCCACGTGTTTTTATCGCGATCCTTTGCCGAAATTCACGTGTTTTTACCCCGATCCTTTGCCGAAATTCGTGTGTTTTTACCGCGATAATGTAACGAAATTCGAGTGTTTTTACTGCGATCTTTTGACGAAATTCAGTGTTTTTACCATGATCCTTTATCAAAATTTTGCCGATCCTTTGCCGCACACGTTGCGGACAGTTTTTAAAATTAATTTCATAAGTGCAGACAAAATTTGTCTGCAAGAGGTTTTCTTTGTCCGCGACTACGTCGTCGTGTCGCGGTGTTTCTGCCACTGGGTGTGTGTGTATATATATATGTATATATCTATCACTGGCACCCGGCTAACCGAAAAGTAACAAAAATAATACTGCAAAAATGCTGTCATACACTTGAAAAAACACCTTTTGGCTTAAAATCTCTCATCGAAACTGTTTTTCTTATTTTTCTTTTCTTTCGTTTTTAAAATAAAATTAGTAACAGCTTTTTCTTTTTTTTTCCAGATGTATAATCATTTCAATTCTTCCTGCAAAAAAAAAAAAAAAAAAAAAAAAAAAAAAACATCTTTTGGCATAAAATCAAATTTTTTGGGGTCAAAAGTAAAATCAAAATCGCCCAAAACAAAAGATAACTCGCCAAATATTATTTCAATTGCAATCTTGCCCCTTGAATAATTTTTAAAGCATTACGAACATTCCCCATCATGTTTAAATTAAATATTCTTGTTTTATAATATTACCAGTGGGGCCCATGCGAGGATTTCACACTGAAATCTAATATTTTTTATGTACTTCTCTATTATCCCATCGACCACTTTTCATAACAAAAAACTATCGCCAAACTGTAAGATTAAATGACAAAAAATGCAATCCCATTTACTTGATGTCAGAAACATTATACGTGTTTGTTACGTCATCAAGTGGTTTTTAATTCGACATTTGCGTGTATTTTTCATTATGTTTTACTGATTTAGTAGTTATTTTATTAATTAAAATAACAATTGTGTCCTTAAATTCTTATATTTTATTTATTTATTTATTTTGATATTCCAATGGCAACATTCTCCCGTTTATTTGGCGAAAATTTTTTGTTATGAAAAGTGGTCGACGGGATAATAGAGAAGTACAATTTTTTATCAATATGTAATATTTATTAGATACAGGTTTAAACTTCTAAAGAAAAAGTAAGGATAAAAATATCTGCAAACAACATTTAGTTGTTAGTCAAGCCAGAATATCATCTAATTTATTCCATCAAAGTTAGAGTAAAAACTGATCCAAGATTGTAAAAGGCACACTAGAGAAAAAAAAATTAACAATCGTATTTTGACTGCATTAGAGGATGACGTCATCCACTTCGGGAAAAACATGGGACATAGAAATATAAATCTAACCATTTCAATTTCAATTTCGCTTTTTAATCATGAATATAAAAAAAACATGCGGTGTTTTTTATAATAATTGCTGAGCATCATATAATGTGGTATTTTATTTTTGTGGCAACAATAAATTGACGAAAATCTTTCATTTCTTTTATGAAAACAATGCCAATTTAATTTTTAATTTTCAGTAAATTTTAATCAAAAGCATGTTTTAACAAAATGTTAAGTGTGCTATGTCAGAAGCCTGTTCAAAATCCTTTCATATGCTATCTCATTCGTCGTTCTGTGTTTCGTATTTTCTTAGAAAAAGGGATGTTGACAGGAGAAATAATATATATGTTCTCTTATCAAAACTGTTTTTCTTTTTTTTTTAAATTAGCGACAGTTTTTCTTTTATTTTTCGAGATATGCCTTTTAATTTCTTTCTGCAAAAATAATGATCGCCAAAAAATTAGCAATGGTAACCTTTTGGCCAAAATAACAGAACTTTCTATCATAATTCTGTAACTAATGTACGTAGAACAATACCGTAAAATCCCGTTAATCCGCCTCCCTAAACACGACGGAAAATCGTAAAATAAGCAGGGGGGGGGCGCTTACACGGTATTAAAACTGTAGTATATGATATTTATGGGTGGTGGTGGGGGGATGCTAATGGCCGATCATCGCAAAGCATGCATTGTTTTAATAAAGTAACAAAAGAAAACATTTTGAAAAAAAAATAATAGACAAAATAGAAAAAGAGTATAACTTCACGATTAATGGCGATTTCAGATTATAGAAAATTCTGGATTTCAGAAGCTTTGAAACTGGAATGCATTTAGATAAATAATAACACTAATATCTGTCATTAATTTTGTAACAGAAAAATAAAAGGAACTTGACTGAGAAATTGCAGTTGAAAATGTCCTGAAGTAATTTCGAGAACTAGTAACATTTTATGCGGTGTTGCCCTCTGTTGTGAGTTAGGAAGATTAAATAACCATTTTTTTTAATCATGATTTCATATTTATAAATGCTAAATAAATAATAGAAATCATGAAAATTGAGAAGATATAGAACGAATTGGTAGTGTTGCCAGATTATTAAAACAAAAAACATTACTACCACAAAGATAGCACAAATTACGCTAAAAATTCGAATGTGTATCGACAAATTGATTGATCTGATCAATGAATCGATATTTTTTTTGTGATTGGTTTTCATAATAATGTTAAATACGACTATAAATTCTTTAATAAAATAAATAGATTCTCTTTTAATCAAAATATTTTCCACACAGCACCAAATAAACATTTTTTAACTTATTTCATGAGAAACTTTCACTATCGATATTTTTATTATCTTCATATCACCATGGAGATACATTTACAGCAAAACTAATGTTTGGTTATATTGCTTTTTCAGATCGACAATGTTTTTGTAGATGTTTGCGATATATCAAAGAATTGTCACGCCTTTCTGATCCATCGGGGGAAAAAAAACACTCGGGAGAGGGAATTTTTGGTGTTGATCTTGATGTGCACAGTGAAATTTCTGTTGGGGGAGGGCGCTTTCTCGGGATTTTTAAAATTTTCCAATTTGTTTACAAAGTGGGAGGGGGGCGCTTAATCAACGGTATGTTATATACTAAAACCTTCCCTGAAAAATTATCTATTGAACAACACAAGTTCCATCAAAATCCATTTCGAGTTATAAAAGAACGGAAGGAAATTTCCGTTTGTCTTTTATATATATAGTAGAAGATGTTTATATTTCCCGAACAGATGCAAAAACATTTTCAAATATTTTCAGCAATTAATTTTTAAATTCTATTAAATTTATCGGCAAAATTTTAAAACTACTGGAAATCCATATAAAAAATGTAGCTTTCATAATTTTACGTGTAAATCCATTAGGCAAATGTGCCATTTTCCTTTCAGATAAAAATGAAATTTGAAAAATCGTCTGTATCCTGATAGGAAAGCATTATGACCTAAAAAGAAATGTTCTATATTTTTCAAACGAATGAACCAAATGTAACTAAAAACTGTACAGCTAATTCCGGGTACCTCACCAACATACCCACGACTAAAAAACTTCTTTTTGGAATTTTATTTTTTAAATTTGCATTTATGAATTTATTCTCTTTAACAGGCAAAAAAAACGGACATAGAAGGGTTTATTTTTCTGTCTGGAATTATCCCTTTAAAAAAAAAGCCTTGCTGTGCTTATAGCACATTGAGAACCCCTCAGCTAGGGGAGGTGGATGCAAACTGGGACAGCCGCTCCAGGTGCCACTGCCAAGAGATGCCAAATTGAACGAGGTTTTTAACACCAAATTGTCACACATATTTTGATAATAAATAAAACGTTTTGACCTTTTTTGTGTGTGTGTGTGTGTTTTCTTTAGTAAAATATTTTTTTATATTGAAAAAAAGAAAGAAAAGATTCTATAGTAGTTGCTAGGGATGGCTCAACAAACTTTGCACCTTACATGATTACATACCTGAATGGAGGCGCAAAATGATTAAATGGAGATGGGGCTCTCTAATTGAGAGACATGTTAAACCGAAATTATCTCACATATTTTGATAATAAATCAGAATTGTTGACCTTTTTTCTGTGAGTGGGAATGCTTTGAAGAAATTCTGAGAAGTGAGGTGGGGTGGATGCAGCGATCCACAAGTGTCCATCTCATATGGAGAATCCTCAAGCCATCAGCTTATGAAACAAAGGGCCCTGCTGACATCGCACTTCGGATAACAAAAGAGCATTTCTATATTTCTATGGTAATATTTCCCTGGTAATTTTTTAGATCTTATCCTTCCATATGAATATTTTAATGTAATAGACTTGTGTGAACCAGTGCAAAATGAACTTAGCTGGAGGCACCACAAGTAAAAATACAGTTAAGTAAATTATATTTTTTCATAAGTAAATTATATTTTTCAGTAAAATCATATTTTTCTGTAATTAAATTACATTTTTCAGTAATTAAATTTTATTTTACTATAAGTAAATTACATTTTTCCGTCGAACTGGCATTGAGAAAAGCCAAAATGTATAAAAATCAAAGCAGGACTTTTCAGTCATTCTAGTATGGAGAGTACAAATTATTGTATGGAAATGGAGAAAAATCAAAATTATTCTGTTGACCTAGTTTACTGTGAAATGCAAGTAAGGGTGTGTGATCTTTAGAAAATTTTGATGATTTATTAAATTATTTCACAAGCATTATTAAGGCATGCAGCTTCCAAATATCACTTAAATGCTCATTTAGCATTGAACAAATAAACAACAACAACAACAAACAAAATCAAGGTATCTGAACTGTTAAATGAACATTGAAAATTGCAGAAAATTAGGTACTATGAAGAAGTAAAAAAGAACAGGGAAACATTTTTTAAGTATTTTTATTAAGTATATATATATATATATATTGTATTTAAAAAATAATATAATCAATACATTTTTCCAGATAATGTATTTTTGAAATAATTTTAAAAGTAGCAAAATGTAAAAAAAAAAAAAAACTTGAACTGAGAAAATAATTTTAAAGATTGCAACTCTGAACCAACTAAAGGGAAATGAATTTTCCACATATTTATAATCATCATATCTTTAGATTTTATAATTATCGGATCATTCACCAGAATGTATAACTAAATTTCTAAACAAAATATTGGAAAATTTATGTTTTTGTCATTTTTTGCAGAAAATAGTACCTAATCACCTTAAAAAGGAGGCATGCATTTTGCATTTGAAAGATTGCTTTTTTTTTCTTCTGTTATTTCAGTGACAAACAAGCAGCACTGTTTTCATTAGTAATCAGTCTTCTAATGCAAATATCTTACCAAAGCCTTTATACTGGAAAAATACCTTTGAAAATATCAGAACATACAAAAAGAAAATAAGAGAACAGAAAATTCATTCAATGCCATTGCAGTAAATTATTCCAATTGTATAAATTGAAGTACTTGTATATGGAGTCCTTATATTACCAGATTTTATTTTCAGGCAAAAAATCATTTCACTATCAAAATGTGAAAAGCAATAAAGCATTACTTAAATCTTTTTCACATGAAAATTAGGAGATAATAGTAACAAAATGAAAGTAAATCAAGCAAAATTACAAAATATTTTAGGCACTTAAAATTGTTATTCCTGCAAGTAATTTTTAGGATAATACCCTTAAATATTCTCCTTGATAATATTATATTTAAAAGATTAATTTTTTTTTTTTTTTATATTCAACCAAATTTAGTCGAATTAAGATATGAGAAAAACAGTTTGTAATCTTACCTTTACAAGATCATTCATTTTAATTGTTACATTTCATTATTTGGAGGAAAATCTTGTGTTATTTTATTAATTAGGTTACATAAACAATACTAATGGTTTCTGTTATCTCTGCAACAAATCTCTATTTGGTGAATGAAGGCAGTTTGAAATATACATCATGTTCGGCAGCAAGTTCTATGACTGTGGTAATTGGATTTACTTCAAATAATACTTTCAGTTTCTCAATGCGAATGAGATATTATTATACACAAACCTCTTTATCTTCAAGTTCCTTATTTACACTATGAAATTTCAGATAAAACACTAAATACTGTTTCCATCACCAACATTTGCATTGCTTTCATTTTATTTTAAATGTTCACTCATTTTATTTAAAATACAAATAAAAACAACAATAATAATAAATAATATCATAAATCAAAACAGTTTATTTCAATATCATAGCACTGTTTCTAATTTGCATACGCAAACAATAAAATATGCTATTGTCAAAATTGTGCTTGATTAACATAAAAGTATGCATTTTTTTTAGCAATACAGCCAGAGCACTTACTGGCAATCCATCTAACATTAACTAGATACTGCAGGGTACTCTGGACCCTTTTTATATTCTATTTGCACCACTATTTGAAAGAAATAAATTTTGTAGTATTTTTCTCTTGCACATGTTGTCAAAGTGTAATTGAAAGATCTTTGTTTTGAGAAAATGGTACGAGATAGAATTAAAAAATAGTCCTCCGTGGCAGCTTTGTAAAGGAATTTCAAAATTTTAGCTTCTTCAAGAGGCCACACTTACTTAACCTGTAACTTTTCATAAACTTTGTATAGGTACATTAGTATGCAATCAATTATAAAAATAAAATATTTATTTTCAATTGAGCTGTATAAGCAATAAAATATTTTAAAATTAAGAAAAGTTCAAATCAATTTTCTGTTTTTAACCAAAAATCCGAATAGTAATCACCAAACTACTAACGTATAAATAAATAAATGAAATTATCTGCAACAGAAAACATTTTAATAGTGTTATCCATGGTGTTTAAAATGACAACAAAATATCAGGAAAAATTAAAGTTGCCCACATAAAATTTCCTGCCATCATATGGTATCACAAATTGTGAATTGTTAATGTATGAGTAACCCAAGAAACATATTTTACCATGAACTTATTTTAGTAAAGAGGAGGGGATTAATAAATACATGTTTTAAAATCTAGCTAATACTAATATCTGAGAAATAGACATGACGCTGATTCAATGAATGATTTAGACCAGTGAATGATTCTTAGATTTGTTTCATCCGTTATTCATTCATTACGCTGGCATCTTGTTTCTTGTCTATACAGCAGATTGTATTATTAGCTAGTTTTGTGTTTTGTCGTGTTTGCGTGGGTATAAATACATTTAATAATGGAAACTGAAATCGGACACGATGCACATACTTTACTATAACAACACAAACATTTATATACACAAAAGGTACAACATTTTCTATCTATGCTCAATCGGCATACAACTACTCATAGCCATCTTATTAAACACACTCTCCGTATTCCATAATCTCGTTCACTGTTCCTTATAATATTATTTATTCAGTCCATCGATATAAACCATAGAGTCAATGTCACTATTCAGACACCACATCTCCTCCCCCTTTACAGGTCAAGCTTCTTGGGTGGTCGGCGAACTCTCTGAGATCGCCTGGGTATTACAGTCGGGCTTGCTTGAACCGGTGGAGTATCTGTCGTAGCGGGAACTGTTGACAAACTACTTGGCTGGTGAGTTGGCGAAGTCAAGTCTGGAGTCGGATCATCCATTGAAGCTGATGCTACTGGTTCCTCATTGGAGATCTGGGGAGTGATACTTCCAGCATTGGAATGTTCCGGCTCTGAAGGAGTGTCTTTAGACCTTGTTGCTGGAAATCTTCGATATTCATTTGATATAGAATCATTCTCTTGTACTTGTTCACCCACTGAACGGATTTGATCAACATGACGTCTTACTAGTGCTCCTTGAACATTGATAGTGTAATGTAGAGCTCCATCTTTATTAATGATTCTTCCAAACTTCCATTTTGAATTGGCTGATCTATAATCTCTCACCGCTACAGAATCACCGATGTCAAATTTTCTGTCTCCGAATTCAAATACTCCTTTTCGTATTTTTTCTTGAATCCTCGATTTCAGTTGAGGTACTAGTAAATCAATTCTGGTTCGGACATCTCTTTTTAAGAATAACATCGCTGGGCTATAACTTGTTGTTGTATTGGGTGCTTTTCTGTATTGTAGCAAAAATGTACTCAATTTTTGTTGAATACTTCCTTCATAAGTCTGCATAGCTCGCAGCGACTGTTTTACTGTATGCACATAACGTTCAGCTTGTCCATTACTTGATGGTTTAAATGGTGCGCTAGTTTTGTGCTTGATACCGTTTCTTCGCATGAATCTCCGAAATTCATCAGATGAGAATTGTGGCCCGTTGTCGCTGACCAGGATTAATGGCAATCCAAATCGCGCAAAACTGTCTCGTAGACATTCAATTGTTTTCCTCGCTGTGGTCACCTTCATTGGATAAACTTCTAGCCACTTCGATTGAGCATCAACTATCACTAAAAACATATATTCAAATATAGGACCGGCAAAATCAACATGTATACGTTCCCAAGGCATGCTGGGATATTCCCAATAATGAACTTTTGCCTTTGTAGGATCTGATTTGTGTCTGGCACAGTCAGCACAATTTCTGGCTGCTTCTTCTATATCATTATCAATCCCTTTCCAATAGACGAATGATCTTGCGATTGCTTTCATTTTAACCATACCCAAGTGGCCTTCATGCAATTCTTCCAGAACACTTTTTTGATATTTCTTCGGAATACACACTCTTTGTCCGTACATAATGCATCCATCTTCAATAGTATATTGTGCTTCTCTTCCGTGCAAATTCTGACCTTTTCGTAAGGCTTCTAAAAGTGGACCTAATTCTTCATCTCTCCACGTTTCTTGCCGTAATTCCCTTGCAGTAACTGGTAGTGTTTCAATTTGTGACATCTGGAATATTGTAATGTCATCTTTTACTTCCAATTCTTCAGAAGTTTTAGGCAATCTTGACAAAAAGTCTGCATTTCCATGGTCATCAGTTTTTCGGAATACTATGTCAAATTGGAATGATTGTAAAATCAATGCATAATGTAGTAATCTTGTGGCTGCTAATATTGGTAACCCTCGTTTTGATCCAAAAATCGCTACTAGAGGTTTGTGGTCAGTTATTAAAGTAAACCTTCTTCCCTTTAGGTATAAGTAAAACTTTTTTACTGCCCACACTACTGCTAAGGCTTCTTTGTCGATTTGAGAATATTTCTGCTCAGTCTTGGTTAAGGTTTTGGATGCAAAAGCTATTGGCCGTTCGGAACCATCTGGATATCGATGAGATAAGACACAACCAATACCAACTGGAGATGCATCACTTGCCAGGATTAAGGGAAGTTTCGGATCATAATGAACTAAGACTTTTTCTGAACAAATTTCTTGTTTTATTTTCTCAAAGGCAACTTGACAATTCTTCGACCATTTAAATTTCACATCTTTTCTTGTCAAACTATTAAGAGGATTTGCAATAGTCGCTAAATTTTT
Organism: Maratus michaelseni; assembly: GCA_963931845.1. Taxonomy (NCBI): domain Eukaryota; kingdom Metazoa; phylum Arthropoda; class Arachnida; order Araneae; family Salticidae; genus Maratus; species Maratus michaelseni. The sequence continues at coordinate 333,626,109 of OZ007595.1, read as the reverse complement.
ACAAAATTTACCATAAAACGTTACTAATCCGAGGAAACTTTTTATTTCTTGTACACTTTTAGGTACAGGAGCATTTAAAATTGCTGAAACCTTCTCGTCAGTTTTATGTATTCCATTTGCATCAATTTTATGCCCAAGAAAATTAATTTCATTTTGAAAAAATTGACTCTTACTGAGATTAAGTTTCAAGCCATGCTCTTTACACGTTTTGAAAAACTGCTCTAAAGCTTTAAGATGTGACATTTCGTCATTTCCTGTTATTCTAGCATCATCCATAAACACTTTTACCCATTCCATACCTTGGAATAATCCATCAACGTACCGCTGCCAAATTGCAGGTGCTCCGTTTAACCCAAACATAAGCCTCTTGCAAATATAGAGTCCCTTATGAGTATTTATTGTCAACAGTTTCTGACTTTCAGGATGTACCTTCATTTGTAAATACGCATGTTTGAAATCTAATTTTGAAAATTGTTTTCCCCCATTTAAACTAGAGAATATCTCCTCCAACTTCGGCAAAGGGTGTTGTGGCACGATTAAATTGGGATTTAAGGTTACTGAATAATCCGCACATAATCGTATACTGCCATCCGATTTTACGACTGGTACTACTGGCGTTGCCCATTCAGAGCTTTCAACTCTCTCTATAATACCTTCCTTTTCTAATCTTTCTATTTCATCTTCAACTCTGCTTTTTAAAGCAAATGGCACTGTTCTAACCCTACAAAATACAGGTTTAACATCTGGTTTAAGTTCGAGCTTAGCTTCATAATTATTTATTTCCCCGAGTTTATCATCAAAAATATCTTTATACTCTTCCAAGAGATCTTTTAAGTTTAATTTATTTGTAGCTCTTAATGCCTTGATAGCGTTCCAGTCTAGATTTATCTTATGGAGCCATTCACGGCCAAAAATGGTATCCAAGTCCTCCTTAACAATGTATAAGTTCAAATTCGAAATTTGATTTTTTATATTCAACTTTAACTGTAACATACCCCATAGGTACTAATGCTTCACCATTGTAGGTTTTAAAAACTATATTAGTGGGTTGAATTTTCTTCCGTGAAATTTTCCTAAAATTCCTTATACTCATAACACTGACTGCCCCGCCAGTATCTAACTCCATTGAGCAATTTTTTCCATCAATTTTTAAATTAACCATTATTGGAGGTCGTCTCGGTTCTTCCTCACGTAAAGTACCGTTATTTGAATTTAATTCAAATAATGGGACCTGGTTATTGTTTTCAACCACATCCTTAAAATTTACTTGTTTTTGCTTAACTGGTCTAGCATTTGCTTTTCTTGCTGCGAAACATGTTTTTTTTATGTGACCAATTTTTGAACAAAAATCACATTTACTGGAAATAAATCTACATTTAGCTTTGACATGGTCTGTGCCGGTGCATCGCGTGCAAAATAAAGATTTTCGCTGTTTTTCAGCATAATTTGATTTCCTGTTCCATTGTTTTTTTACTGCATGAACTGCATTTATTCCTCGACCCATAATATCATTTGCCCCCTTAAATGCTTTTTCCATGGCTAAAGCTATTTGCAAGGTTTTATCTAGATCTATGTTATCTTCTTCAAATAATCGATCCAGAATTGTTTTATCGCGTAATCCGCTAACAAAAACATCGCGTAACATGATATTTAACATATTGCTATCATAATCACAATTAATTGCTAGTGCTCGGAGTTCCGCTATATAAGTATTAATACTCTCCCCTTCCCGCTGTTTACGATTCAGAAATTTATGTCGAGAAGGTATAACCAATGGCTTTGGGGTTAAATGTTTTTTCAAAACATCTTTCAATTTTTCCAAGCTTTGCGCAGAAGGAATTTCTGGAGACAGCAAATTTTTTAATAACTGATACAATTTAGCACTTAAAGAAGAAATAAATACTTTAGACCTAGCGTCTTCTGGGACTTTTTGTACATCTAAATATGTGAGAAATCTTTCAAAAAAACTATCGAAGTTTTCATATTCTTCATTAAACTTTTCAAATTGTACAGTTACTTTGTGAGAGCTACTCTCTTTATTCTGGAGAGCAAGAATCAGTTCTTGATTCTGCTTCAATAACTCTTGAATTTGTTTCTCCATAATTCAATATAGTAATTAAAAGATGAAAAAAAAATCTTTTACCTTGAGCCGTCTTCAAACAGTTCAATTTTTAAATACTCGTCGCCAGCTGTTTTGTCGTGTTTGCGTGGGTATAAATACATTTAATAATGGAAACTGAAATCGGACACGATGCACATACTTTACTATAACAACACAAACATTTACTATATACACAAAAGGTACAACATTTTCTATCTATGCTCAATCGGCATACAACTACTCATAGCCATCTTATTAAACACACTCTCTGTATTCCATAATCTCGTTCACTGTTCCTTATAATATTGTTTATTCAGTCCATCGATATAAACCATAGAGTCAATGTCACTATTCAGACACCACATTTTGTAAACATACATTTATTGATCCCACACTCTTTATTAAAATAAGTTAAAGGTAAGATATGTTACTTCAGTTCATCTTCTATTTAAAATTCATAATCATCTGTGATTGTTCTATGCTGACACGAAATTTCATGTGTAGCCATTTCCATTATTGCTGATAATTTGCTGTTATTTAAAACATTTTTTGTAGCAGGTGATTTCATTTATTTATTCAGTCGTAAGTATTTGGGTGATTATTACTTAGATTTTAGGTTAAAAACTGAAAAATTATTTCAATTATTCTGTAAACGTTTAATTTTAAATATTGTATTTACGGCTAAGCTTCAGCATTAGCCTGCTGTTTTTGATTCGTCGAAAATCATCGTTATTTGGCGTGTTTTTTGGCGAGCTTCGCCTTTCATGCTTGCCAATAGCAACCCCGACTTTTATGGCAGCTCTAGCATTCTGGCCCTTTCACGTACCCTTGCGACCCCACGGACAACTGGACACATAACAACGAGTGTCGCCGTTTTCTATTTATTTTTTTCAGGTTTCATTTTTGCGATTTATTTCTTGTAAATGTATTAATTATTTGAATTTAGGGATAAATTTATTATTTTTTAAAGCAGATAATTTCTTTTGACGACTGTTTAATATTCTGTAGCTTACTACTTTTCTCTTCGATTTTATGACTACACGTGTTTTTTATCCGGATGCATTTTTGCAATTTATTTATCATTTATGATTACCGGGGAGTTAGCCCCCCTGACAAAAAAATATAAGTAATCTTTATTTTAAAAAAAAAACCCTTTTTATAGACCCCTAAAACTTACTAAAAAAAATCACCATTTTATAATTTTTCTATGTAAGTGAGATCGTTGGTTTTCTGTTATTTTTCTTAAAATGTATGTTTTTTAAAACGTAATTATGGCAATAATTTACTATTTTATGTTTTAAAGTATATATTTTTGCTTTTGATTCTTGCGATTTAAATTTACGTAGTTTTTCGAATACTCATGTATGTTTTTTAAAATGTAATTTTGACATTAATATACTCATGTATGTTTATTAAAACGCTGAATTTGGCTGTATTGTGCTCATTTGGAAATATATATTTTATTTTTATAATTAATCGCATACTAATGTACCTATATAGTTTAAGTAAATATGACTGTTTCAAGAAGCTAACATTTTGAAATTCCAGTATCTTCATAATGTTAGATGGGTTGCCAGTAAATGCTGTGGCTGTACTGATAAAAAAAAGTGAGTACTTTTATGCTATCCATTAGCGTAAATCTCGCCAATAATTACAAACAATGATTTCATAAGGAAATAAAATGCTTTGATTAATGATATTATTTATTATTATTGTTGTTTTTATTTGGTATTTTAAATGAAATGAGTGAATAGTAAATGTTTAAAATAAAATGATTGCAATACAAATGGTGGCACTGAAAACAATATTTAGTGTTTTATCAAAAGTTTTGTAATGTAAAGATAAAGAGATTTGTGTATATTAATCTGATATCCACAGTGAGAAATTGAAAAGAATTAGTTGAAGTTAATTCAATTACTACATCACCAGAGCTTGCTGCTGAACTTGAAGTATATTTCGAAACTGTCTCCACTCTCCAATCATCAAACTGAAATTGTTTACATAGCAGAAACGACTATTGTAAAGGTAGGATTATGAACTGTTTCTCAAGCATTTTAAATATCTTTTGAAGAATATTCTTACTAAGAATATGTAAGTATATTCTCCTACTTACAGGAATAACATGATTTTAAAATTCTACATTTGAATGAATATCTCCAAAATTAAAAAAAAATATATTTCACAAAAAGGACTAATAATAGAAAATTTATTATATTACTAGTAAAAATAATTGGCATATCTTATCAAGATTATTTTTTAAACGAAAGTTGTTAACCATCATAATTATACAAAATATTAAATGTGCTTATTCTTTAAAAATTATACATAAAATATAGTCAGAATTGTCTTAGATGTCTTGAAAATTAGTTTTAAATGCCTAAGATGTTTGTACTTCTGCTTGATTTACGTTCTTTTTTTTTTCTTTTTTTTTTTTTTACTAGGATTTTCTAATTTTCTATGTGAAATAGACATAAGTAATACTTTATTACTTTGCATGTTTTGATGGTGAAATAATTTTTTGCCTGAACGTAAAATCTGGCAATAAAATCTCTGCATATACAAATACATCATTTGTTTTATTTATGTAGGGTTAGTGATATTTTTGTTGAAAAATATTGGCATTAAAAATCACATTATGTTTAAAGAAAAGATTCATTTTCATTTCTACATTTGAAATAATTTACTGCATTGGCAATGAGTAGATTTCCTTTTCTCTTATTTTCTTTTTGTTTGTTCTAATATCGACAAAGGTAGTTTTCCAGTATAGAGGACTTGGCAAGAAAAGAAAATTTTCTATTGAATATCACATCACTTTTGAATCTAAAAACAAATTTTAAATCTTTGAAATTTAAAGGTATATATATATATATGAAACAAATTAAAAAAAAAAAAAAAAAAAAAAAAAAAAAAAAAAAAAAAAAAAAATTTTTTTTTCGCCGTTGACTTCATTAAGACTATAATTCTGTGTAAATCCCATTATTCTAAATTATTTTCTCGCTCCAGTATTCGATTGTCAAAATTACATCTAGCGAAATATATAGTTTATTCCAAATTCATTCTCTTAAAAAAATGGCACTGATAGAATGTTCTATTAAATTTACGCACTTTTATTTTCTTTAAATAAAAAGCATCCTAGAATCTAATAATTCAAAAAATACCCATTTCCCAGCTAAAAATATTTTACTCTTTTGAAATAACAACCTATGAATTTCTTTTCTTTATTTTTTATTTCCCTACGATTCCTGACAAAATATTACTTTTCAAATTCTGAAAGATTTTAATCTCAATGTAAAAATTATTTTGGCATATTGCCATACTTGATAAAAACATATGTACTCCTTTTCTCTCTGCTTTTATTTATTCGAAGGAAGTAGAAGGCACGAGATTGTTCTAGAACATTTTTTGGCGCGCTTTTGCCAGCTTCGGTAAGTTCACTTCGATATTAATTCGCCGAAGAAGTTAAGCCGTGAGCGTTGATTGGCCTAGAGGCTTTTTAGATAGAATGTATTCTGGCGCGCTCGGAAAATGATATACGGATTTTTTCCCGCGTTTAGAGCAGAATGTTCCGGGATTTCGGTGGTGGATGCAACTAGTCATGTACTTCCTAATCTTCGAAGGTTCTCCTTGGCCGCCGATTGATTTTAAAGAATACCTGCCTGTACTAACTAAGATGTCTTCTTATATTTAAATTTAAATCATCAAGTTTCGCCACGACCCTAAAATTAGCAGTGCATGGAGTGAGATTTCAATAGAGTAAAGCTTAATCGATTAATCTTTAAATTTTTCGAATAAAGTGTGAACTGGAACGAACTGCCTCTTCTCTGTAGCTTATACGTACACAATGAAGTAAGTCTCGGTGCTCGACTGAAAATCTCCTCGGAGAAACCTCCCTTGCCTTGAATAGGAGTCTACAAAAGTATGGTGACTCCAGTTAAATCGTCACATATTGAATTTTTTTAGTTGACAGGATGTTGACAGTATTCTTACATTAGACGAACATGGTTTTGAGACATTTTTTGGAGTCTAGCGAATATGCTACAAGTTGTGCTTTTGTTCAAACATTTTGCCAGTGCGTGCAGACAGCAACTGTCGCGACGGATGGAACGATGTTTTGGTATGATGTAATCAAGATTGAAATATGTGTGTATAGCGGATTTGAAGTGTGTATCATCGAATTAAATGGAAATTTGAAAAGACTTATTTTATGAGTTGCGGCCAAGTAAATAAAAAAAAAGAAGACGTGGCAGTGTAAGTTATTTTTTCATGATTGATATTTTATTTTGTGACTTTATGATATTTGAATATTTTTATGTGTTTTATTTTTACTGTTTATGATTATTTAAAATTCTATTGTTATTTAAATGATACTTAAAGTCGGGGCTTTGTAAAGAAAATGAAATACATTCTTATATTGATAAAAGTAATTGAAAGATAAATATAATTAATTACATTTTTCGTTCTAAACAGACTATATTTTTCTTATTTCCACTCTAAAGCAATTTGACTGGAAACCATTTGCGTAATTTACTATTTTTGCTTCCTTTTTATTCTGTGTTTATGTTTTCACTAAAAAGATGTAATATGATTGAAATTTATTATGCTGTTGAAGTTATTTCCAACTATTTGGAAAGAATTGATGGTTTGTAATTTAAATAACAGAATATTAGATCCTTTACGTAATTTGATGTGTAAGTGTATACTGATATTACTTGTTGTTCTTATGTTGTTTATTATTTTGAATTTTAGAGTCAGATAATTTTATAATTGTTGTTAAGTTAAAGATTAATATATTATGAATTGATATTAGATATTATTATTATTATAAGTTATAAGATTATATTATTAGGTTTTAAAATTTTAAATTCAAGTAATTACTAAGATGAACTGTTGGAGTAGTACAAATACCTTAATGAAGATCAGAGCAAAATATGAACGTGATTTCGATCAATCTGGGAAACAGTATGTCCATTATCTGTCAGTTGAGCATAGGAATATAATGGATTCTTTAATCAATCGCCAATACACGGGTAGACTTTCGGGTACTTTAAATTTTTCGGGTCCCAATAGAGATATCACACAAAATGATATTCGGACAATTCTTATTGATGAAATATACAAATTTGAAGGAAAGTCAGGTGAGCTCGCGACAAGTGATATAGCGGAACATGAAATCGATTTTGATATTTATGACAAAAGTGTAGACAATAGAAAAATTGACAAGTGTTGTAAATGCTTAGTGAAATTTGTGGAGCAAAAAATAATGTGTAACTATTGCCACGAATTCTTTATGTACCCTAAAAGTAAAATTAAATTGGATTAAACTCAAAATTTTTATGTGAATATTATATTTGTACTGACACATTTACTGTGTAGAATGTTTTCTGTTGCAAATTCCTATAATTAATAGAATTCAGTAGGGAAGCTTATCAGAAATGTCTATCAGTATTTTGGGGTTGAAATATGATGTTTACTAATAAATTAATGGTGATTGGATAACTTTGAAAAAAAAAAAAAAAGGGTTTTCACTTTAAATTATATTTGTTCAAGTGATAATTTTAGTGGCAGAAGGAATACGGTCGCAATTTAGAAACATGGAACAATTCGCGACAATATTATTTTCCAGATGACTTCAAATTATTTCATGAAGATACACAAAAACCAGCACAAACAACTTCACATACAGGTTCACAAAATCAAACTAAAGTAAAAACAATAGATTAAACTCAAATTCTTTTAAATATCGCTTATTACCATAATTTCAACATTATCAGGTATGTTCTTGGGTCGACACAGGAATATTACTTGTTTTTGAAAGTTTTTGAGGTTAGGTAGACAACTTATGCAGGCATAAGATGTGTATTATGATTTTAGGAATTTTCAAATTGATGTTGAAAAATGAAATTAAAATTTATATATAATTACAGGTTTTAGTAAATATAAGTTATATTATTTAATGGATTCACAGAAGCTATATTTATTTTGTTTAATACAATAAAGGTCTTGAATTATTCTTGAATGCTGATATTCTGTATTAGTCAGAGTTGATATTGTGATGTTGTAGTAAAATGTTAAGAGAGATTAGTTGAAATTTAAGGATTGCAATAGTATAAATAATAGTTTTATATTTCAATTCTCTGTCACCTATCTATCTAACAATTATTATTATTATTATTATTTTTGCTTATTACTTAAAAAGTGTAAAAAGAAGTAGAGGATTCTACACTTAAATTTTGGTAATTAGCTATACCCGATTATGTCATAGATTTTTTAGTAGTCAAAAGAAGAGTATCAGAAAGGGATATTATTGTTCACAATTGTTGGTTGAGTGAATCCTATCTAAATATTTGGGCATCTAAATTATTTAGTATTGGAAAATAATGTAGAGTTAAATTTCGGCTAGCAAAAAATTATTTCCTTATCCTTTCAAGTAAGGAAACAAACATATTTTGCTATGTATTTTTTTTTCCTCAACCAAGAATTTTATATTGAATGTAATATTTACTGTGATATATTATATTGTTAGAGTAGTTATTGAAGTCTGTTGATATTATTTATTTTTGAAAAGATTTATTAATGTTATTATTTATTAAGAGAAAATATTAGAAAAAATGTTGAGAGAGATTTAGAGTTAATATTAGAGTTATTAGAGTATTAGAGTTTTATTTACAAATTGAGTAAACTGCTTACAATGAAATGTAGTTATAAAATATATGATGAATTAGAATTTTTGTACCAAGGTTGTGATATTTCAAAGTAGTATGTATACCATGTTGTGCAATATGGACATTTATTAATTCAAAAATTTTACTGATTGCGACAAAAAGGATAGCTATCGAATGAAATGAATTAGCTCTGGTCTTCAGTGTGACCACAAAAAGAGTGGCACCACAGATTAGAGTGGGGGTAATCCCAAAACCACAATGGAGAAAGACTGAAATTTAGTCAGAACTGTTTTGAGACTGTTGTTGACTGCTGTTGTTGTTCAAACAGTGACTGTTTAAGACTATTGAAACTTCGGTATTCAGTTATTCAGTATTAGTGTAATTAAGTTTTTCAATAGTATTCTGAAGAATAGTTTTTTCAATTGGTAATATTTTTCAGTTTTCAATGTAACTAATTTCCAACTTTATTATTTATTATATTATTTATTATATTGATTTATTATTTATTACTATTATATTATGTTGGTAATATTATTATTATGTTAGTTATTTCTTAGTTTATCTTGATGTATCCCATTTATTTACACTTGCAAAAAGTAAGTGTTGCTGTAAACTTATGTATTTGAGGTTATGCTTTACTCTAAAAATATTTTAATTTCCATTCTTCCAAAATTTAAGACAATTACTTTGTTTGTGATTCTTGATGATTTAAAATTTTTAGAATTTTATATTTTAGGAAAATTCTCTATTTTTTTTTTTATCTGAACTGCTGTTAGGGAACTGCTATTCAGATAAGCTTGTTTTTTGGGGGGGGGGATATTGAAAGAAATTAAAAAAAAAAAAAAAAAAATTTTTTTTTTCGCCGTTGACTTCATTAAGACTATAATTCTGTGTAAATCCCATTATTCTAAATTATTTTCTCGCTCCAGTATTCGATTGTCAAAATTACATCTAGCGAAATATATAGTTTATTCCAAATTCATTCTCTTAAAAAAATGGCACTGATAGAATGTTCTATTAAATTTACGCACTTTTATTTTCTTTAAATAAAAAGCATCCTAGAATCTAATAATTCAAAAAATACCCATTTCCCAGCTAAAAATATTTTACTCTTTTGAAATAACAACCTATGAATTTCTTTTCTTTATTTTTTATTTCCCTACGATTCCTGACAAAATATTACTTTTCAAATTCTGAAAGATTTTAATCTCAATGTAAAAATTATTTTGGCATATTGCCATACTTGATAAAAACATATGTACTCCTTTTCTCTCTGCTTTTATTTATTCGAAGGAAGTAGAAGGCACGAGATTGTTCTAGAACATTTTTTGGCGCGCTTTTGCCAGCTTCGGTAAGTTCACTTCGATATTAATTCACCGAAGAAGTTAAGCCGTGAGCGTTGATTGGCCTAGAGGCTTTTTAGATAGAATGTATTCTGGCGCGCTCGGAAAATGATATACGGATTTTTTCCCGCGTTTAGAGCAGAATGTTCCGGGATTTCGGTGGTGGATGCAACTAGTCATGTACTTCCTAATCTTCGAAGGTTCTCCTTGGCCGCCGATTGATTTTAAAGAATACCTGCCTGTACTAACTAAGATGTCTTCTTATATTTAAATTTAAATCATCAAGTTTCGCCACGACCCTAAAATTAGCAGTGCATGGAGTGAGATTTCAATAGAGTAAAGCTTAATCGATTAATCTTTAAATTTTTCGAATAAAGTGTGAACTGGAACGAACTGCCTCTTCTCTGTAGCTTATACGTACACAATGAAGTAAGTCTCGGTGCTCGACTGAAAATCTCCTCGGAGAAACCTCCCTTGCCTTGAATAGGAGTCTACAAAAGTATGGTGACTCCAGTTAAATCGTCACATATATATATATATATGTGTGTGTGTGTGTATTTGTATTTTGCTGAATTTCTTTTTAAAATATTGTAGCAGGAAAGAAAATGAAAACCATTTTACATTAAAGGTATCTTTTAATTATGTCTTAACATAATGATATTCTGAAATAACACAAAATGATTAAAGAAAATAAAAAACAGCCTATGTTTCATTTTCAGTTATAATCTACATGCATAAAATGTTTGATAGGACTTCATTCAGCCATTTATATGATATGATGGACAGAAATTCAACTATTTTTCTTAAATATAACTTGTTTAGTTGTATTTTTTGCAGTGTTTTTAGGATTTAATGTGTTTATTGCAAAATAGTAATTCAACATAATCTCTTGTTACCGCAGTATTAAAACTACCATTGTGAGGTGAGTATACAAAAAAAAAAAAAGAATTATATTGTTTTTGGAAATTTCTATGATTTATATTTCATAATTTAAATGATCCAATAAGTTCTGCCTAAGATGGGATCTTTCTAACACTGAAATATTTTAAATTTCTGCAGTACAGTAAACTCTGTTTATAGTAAGATATGGTCCATTGTCTACAATGGAAAAAATGTCTGTGCTTTGATCAATTCCTCTTAAATAGAATTTTCTGTAATTATAATTTTTTCATTTAAATATAATTATAAAGGGTACTTTTTCATTATACAAACACTATTCTCTCCAAGTGTAATATGAGGGCAAGTAAGTAAGTACCACAATTTAGAGAAAAAACACCGCACCCATCATAAACGCTACACTCTCAAAATTTGGCCTTGTTTGTAAGAAATTGGCATAATCGCCACAGTCAAAAAAGATTATTTTGTTCTATTAAGAAAGCAATAAGTACCAAACATATCACATAAATACCACTAAAATAATGGAATTATTAAAATAACTAATTATCTAAAAATGAGTAGAATTAGAATATTTACAGTCTGACCGATTATCCAAAACTACAAAATCTGGAAGGACCCAAAAATAAATATCTTTTCCGGAAACATTTTTCGATAAAACTTTTTCATATGTCTGAGCTTTGATCAATTCTCCTTAGCTAGAATTTTTTGTAATTATAATTTTTTTCATATAAGAATAAAGGGTACTTTTTCATTATACAACCACCATTCTCTCCAAGTGTAATATGAGGGCAAGTAAGTACGTACCATAATTTAGAGAAGAAATGCCACACCCATCATAAATGCCGCACTCTGAATATTTGGCATAGTTTTGTAAGAAATCAGCATAATTGCCACAGGCGAAAAAGATTATTTTTCTCTATTAATGCAGCACTAAGTACCAAAAATATCTCATAAATACCACTAAAATAATGGAATTATTAAAATAATCAATTATCTGAAAATGTGTCGAATTAGAATATTTAGGAAGTCTGACTGATTATCCAAAATCTAAGAAGACCCAAAATTCGAAATTTTTTCCTGAAACATTTTTTGATAAAATTTTTTGATGCGTTTTTTCTTTATTTTAAATAGTAACATTGGCGCACCCACGGGGGGAGGGGGGCTAAGGGGGCTGAAGCCCCCCCCCCCCCCCCAGAGCCTGAAACTGAATAATGAAGTAACTACATAAAGTTTCCTAAAATAAAAAAGCTTTTTTTTTTTTAGGTTTTTAGAAAATTTTCGAAACCTTTGTATCTCATTTCATCTTTATTCTAAATTTTTTTTGCCATTTTTGCCATATGTTAAGTGTAAAGACTTATAGCGGTACTCTGATTCTCTCAGTTCTTAGTACACATCCATCATCCATATTCTTAGCACGGTCAAGCAGATTCAAGTCCAAATGAGAGCGGTATTTCTTCAACATTGTACATATGTCTAATGTATAATACGACCCATTCAAGGTCAATAAAAATTTTACAGAACACTCCTTTTTTTCTAAATCTATCCCACATTTGTAATAAGGCACGTATGCTTGGCAGTCTGCTTTTTTGATCTATTTTATTAGTACTTCTGGGTATACACTGTTTTTTTAGCATCATTCTTATTAAAACATTTAACTCAACGTGTAAAAAAATAACCATAGTTTTAAATTTTATATTTGGAGAATTTATATCATCAAATTTCAAGAAAATCATCTAAAATTGGAATAATTCACCTGCACTTCATCACTGGAATGGTAAGTATACATATTAATTTCTTTCTAATAATAATTGCACTAGTATATTCGTAAGCGTAAAGTTTAAAATTTATTAATAGCCAAGAGAGGGCAATTCCGGTGGTATGCCTCTCCCTCCTGTGCTGAACAGGGTACTAATTTACTGAATCATGGACACAAACAACAATAAAAAATGCTAACACAAAATTGCTATGAATTGGTGAAGAATTCCGTTTTATACAGGTTTTTGCTATAGCAGGTAAACTTTCAAGGTGTTTCTTTCGCTGAGGCCATGAAATGTTTGCGATCAAGACAATATTACATTATAGACAAGTTTCATTTACATAAGTTAAACAATATGGGATTATTCATGCATGTTTTACATATACAGTTTAAATCGTATATGGTTTAACCTGTGTAAGTGAAACCTGTCTATAACGGAATATTATTTTAATCGCAAACATTCCATGGTCCCTTCGAAAGAAAATCTTTAATGTTTACCAGCTAAGACTAAAACCTGTCTAAAGCGGAATTTCTCACTGATTTATTGCAATTCCATCTTAGCATTTTTTACTGTTTTTGTATCCATTGTATCCAAGCCAAAGAAGGCTCCATATTATAAAATTGACTGTGTTTTCCTATTCACAATAGATGTAAATTGTCATGTTGACAGTTTTTAGCTCACAGTTTATCAAAGCCTTAGAGGTAATGGCCTGCTGGTTCTGTATGTACATATGTATGCAACGCGATAGAACTAACTGTTTTGCTTCAAATGTTGTTTATAGGTTCATTGTGATAAGACGCTTCCCTGATTAGATTTAGAGGTTCATTGGTTAAGTATAAAGGGGGAAAGGGGGGGGGCTAATGCCCCCTTAATTTAGATAAATGGGATTTTCTTGCAGAATTATCCGATTTTCTTCAAATTGTGTATATAGGTCCATTGTGATAAGGTGCTTCCTGAATTAGTTTTAGGGTTTCATTGGTTAAGTATAAAGGGGAAAAGGGGGGCTAATCCCCCCTTAATTTAGATGAATGGGTTTTTCATGCAGAATTATCCCATTTTCTTTAAATTATGTAGATAGGTTCATTCTGTAAAGGCACTTTCCTGATTAGTTTTGGGGGTTCATTGATTAAGTATAAAGGGGGTAACGGGTCTAATCCCCCTTAATTTAGATGAATGGGTTTTTCATGCAGAATTATCCTATTTGCTTCAAATTATGCATCTATGTTCAATGTAATAAGGCACTTCCCTGATTAGTTTTGGGGGTTCATTAATTAATTATAAGAGGGTACGGGGGATGATCCCCCTGTTAATATATTATCAATTTCTTTATTTTTCGAGGGTTTATTTCAAATTCTTTGAAATAAGAGAATAATATACAATTAGTGTGAATAGCCTGTGAGCTCAATGCCCTCAGTTTAACTGGGCAGTTTTCTCTTATTAGCTCACAAGCAATCAAAGCCTGAGAGCTAATGTGTCCATGAGTTCTGTATGTACGTAATGCGATAACTCTTGATAGAAATATCCGATTTGCTTCAAATTTTATATATAGGTTCATTCTGATAAGGCACTTTCCTGATTAGTTTTGGGAGTTCATTGGATAAGTATAAAGGGGGAGGGAAGGGGGACTAATCCCTCCCTCTTAATTTATATAAATGAATTTTTCATGCAGAATTATCCGATTTGCTGCAAATTTGGTATACCTGTTTATTCTGACAAGGCGCTTCCCTAATTAGATTTGGAGGTTCATTGGTTAAGTATAGAGAGTGGGTATGAAGAAGAAACCCCCCCCCCCTTAATTTAGCTAAATGGGAATTTCATGCAGAATTATTCTTCTAAATAAGAGCATAATATACGCAATCAGTGTGAATTGTCCCGTGAGGTCAATGCCATCAGTTTAACAGGGCACTTTTCTTTTCTTTTTTTTTTATTAAAAAAAGTTTTAAAAATAGATTGACTGTTCATAATATTAATTAATTAATATAAGAGTAGTTTTCCCCCTGTAAATACACAGCAGCAAAAAACCGTTGATACTGAAAAACAAATAAGTAGATATCAAAGTTCTCATTCATATCAAAGTTCTATTTATAGTAACAGGCTAATTATTTTATTATAAAATTATATTCCTCTATTTTCTTCAAAAAATGTTTCATTCTGTTCATTTATGATAAATAATATGCGTTTTAGCATATGTTCAAATTCAAACAATATCGAATTACTGATGATAAAGCAGCAGAGACGCACAAGAGCAGTCATCGTAATTTCATTACGTTGCTGCACTACAACGAATACCGTACTATAACATTACATAAAATATTATATTACAGAATATGTAAGCTTTATATCGTAAAATAAAGCATTTTTGTAACATTTTTCAGTAATGTAAAGTATAAAGGAAAGAAGTAAAAAATCTGCCTATATCCATAAATAATTAACAAATTTTGAATCATTGATGGATATCAGAAGTGATTATATGGTAAACTAGGAGGCTATGCCCCATGCTCGCTACGCTCACCAACCCCCGTTCTGATTTCACAGCCTCTTAAAACCTGGTAAATGCAATGTATCCTGTTTTAAAAAGATGATGATGATGATATCACGAATGGCGACTATCTTCTGTAATCAGGTTATAATGCTTTTTCATTTAATTCATCTTTTTTATTTTTAATATTCATGTGTAAACACAATTTTTATGATGTAATTTTTTTTTATTTCCTGCTTTCAACATGTGATCATTTAATTATTATTTTAAACTTTCATTATTGTTTTTAATAGTCTCGTGCAAATACATTTTTTATTTGAGATAAAATATAATCATTTGCGCTTATTTAGAAATTGGCAACAATATAAAAAAATGACTTTTTCAATAAAAGTTTTTTTACTCGATTTTTAAAGATTTTTTGAGTTTTTATTGTCCGACTGTGATAATTTTTTGAATTTCTGAAAGCTTGCTATATTTTGCGTCTGGTTGGTATGATTTTCGAATCCGTAGGATGGCTAGAAAAAAAGTAATCGCTCCTCAAAAAAGTCCCTAGTAAAAAAGCGATGAGAATAACCTGGAATATCTACGCAGATTTTCATTGGTCCATTTTTAAACCATTACTTTTTTTTATATATAGAAGAATTTCAGCGACTGTTGCAGTGTGCAAATGCAGCTGGTCACTTGATCACCGACTTGTGAATGTCATGCAAATGCACTAGAGGTCTGCACAGGCCAGAATTTCGAGGCCAGGCCCGAATGAAATCTATCTTGCCCATTGCAAAAGTTAAAAGTTTGGCCCGGCAAGTACAAAAATCAAAGAAAACAGTCCCGACTCAGATCGTGACAAAGTTAGTTAAATCATGGCCTATCCGGTCCGCTCAATTTGTATTTAGAAAGTCCTTCCGGCCTGTACCAGGAGGAAAAGGTAGCTTTCCTATATCTTTGTTTTAAAATTTTAGCTAATGTTACACGAAAACAGCAAGTTAAAATGCAAAGAAAACGTTTACAAAAGATTCGTTAATACTGAATTTGAATAAGAAATTCGTCAAATTATTTAGCAATAGCCAAATTGGCTTCGTTTATGAAGACTTATTTTGGTCGCAAAATTTGGCGAGAATTTGGCACTAACGGATATGAATATATAGTTTTATGCGTATGAATTTTTGTAATGTGCTGTCTTGTTTCAAAATGTCAGCCACCCTCGAATTTCAAACTGCTCTATCTCAGCCATTTTTTAAGATAGAGGTAAACCAAAAAATGCTCTGGAATCCACGTATCAAGGCCTAACACTTAATTAAAAAATAAATTTGAATTTTTAACTTTTTTGTATATTTATTTTAGTTTTAAATTTTTAAATGGCCGCCATCTTGAAACAAAATGGCAGACCAAGCCGGCCAATGAACTCGGTCGAGACATTGGTGAGAACTTAATACACACAATTAGTTTCATCAAAATTTATTTATAAATACGAGCGTTATCATATGACATAGGTCAGATATATATATATATATACACACTATATGACCATTAATGACCGGCAACTTTCAATGTTGGACATTTTGTCGAATATTTAAAAATATACTTGTCAGATTCTTCTGGAATTTTAGGATTAAAAAGAACAGGTTTGTCTTCATATTTATCAATGTCGATTTGATAAGGAGGACAATTAGGGGGCAAAAAAAATATTAAAGAAAAAAAAGAATACTTTGGTTCACCCTGTAAAATAAAATGCGCGAAATGATCTATCGCTACAGAATATACATAGGCAGACATTGTACAATATGTGTATTCATTTGTATAAGAATAGCATGTATATTAATAGAGTTATAGCGATTTTTTTAAAAAATGTAAAAAAATCTTGCATGTTTTTTGCTTATAACATACAGGGTTTTTAACCAAATTTAACGCCAGTTTCAGAAAAATTGACAAAATGTAGTAGAAACAATATAGTGCAATTGGATTATAAATATATTAAATATTTAAGGAAATATGGGCAGTTGTATAAAATAATTTTTATCTGCGCATGCGCGAACGATAACAAGGATTTTTTTGCATAATTTAATAGTCTACTCTATCGAGCAACTTATTAAAAAAAATCAATCAAATATCGTAAAAATTTAGAGAGATATCGGCCTTAGAGTGAGCTGTTTTATAGCTTCTCCCTAAAACTCGCTGAAGGATAAGGGATTTTCAACAAATTGTCATTTTTTATTTTCATACTATTTTCCAATTTTTAATGATACTTTAGTTCTCTTTGAAAAACTACCCTAACGAGCTTATTCGAACTAAAAAAGAATAATCAAAATCAAATGATCCGTTCCAAAACTATTATAACCTGGTGAAATGATGTTTTCAAGGGCAAACTAAAGTATCAATAAAAAATGAAATATAGTATAAAAATTAAACATGACAATTTGTGAACAATCCCTTATCATCCAACAAGTTTTTGTGAGAAGCTAAAAAACAGCTCATTCTAACGCCGATAACTCTCTAAATTTTTACGATATTTGATTGATTTTTTTTTTATAAGTTGCACGATAGAGTTGACTATTAAATTATGCAAAAAAATCGTTGTTATCATTCACGCATGCGCAGATAAAAATTATTTTATACAACTGCCCATATTTCCTTAAATATTTAATATATTTAAAATTCAATTGCACTATATTTTTTCTACTACATTTTGTCAATTTTTCTGAAACTGGCGTTAAATTTGGTTAAAAACCCTGTATGTTATAAGCAAAAAACATGCAAGATTTTTTTAATTTTAAAAAAAAAATCGCTATAATTCTATTAATATACATGCTATTCTTACACAAATGAATACACATATTGTACAATGTCTGCCTATGTATATTCTGTAGCGATAGATCATTTCGTGCATTTTATTTTACAGAGTGAACCAAAGTATTCTTTTTTTTCTTCAATATTTTTTTAGCCCCCTAATTGTCCTCCTTATCAAATCGACGTTGATAAATATGAAGACAAACCTGTTCTTTTTAATCCTAAAATTCCAGAAGAATCTGACAAGTATATTTTTAAATATTCGACAAAATGTCTAAAATTGAAAGTTGCTGGTCATTAATGGCCATATAGTGTATATATATATATATATATATATATATATAAATCAACATTTGAACGGAGGGTGGTTTTGGGGTCTGGGGGTCATGATCGGTGAAAAGATATCGAAATTTTTCGGAACTGCTTTCCTCCGAACGGCTGCAATAGGTAGCTTTATACTTTTAGGTAGCTTTCAATACAAAAATGTCCTTCCGGACTGTACCGGGAGGAAAAGGTAGCTTTCCTATATCTTCGTTTTAAAATTTTAGCTAATGTTACACGAAAACAGCAAGCTAAAATGCAAAGAAAACGTTTACAAAAGATTCGTTAATACTGAATTTGAATAAGAAATTTGCCAAATTGGCTTCATTTATGAAGACTTATTTTGGTCGCAAAATTTGGCGATATTTCGCCAAGTTTGGCGAGAATTTGGCGCTAACGGATATGAATATATAGTTTTATGTGTATGATTGGGAAAATAATTACAATGAAAATTTTTGTAATGTGCTATCTTGTTTCAAAATGTCAGCCACCCTAGAATTTCAAACTGCTCTATCTCAGCCATTTTTTAAGATAGAGGTAAAACAAAAAATGCTCTGGAATCCTTGTATCAAATACTAACACTTAATTAAAAAATAGATTAGAATTTCTAACTTTTTTGTATATTTATTTTAGTTTTAAATCTTTATTAAATCTTTAAGTGGCCGCCATCTTGTTTCAAGATGGCGGCATTAATTCTGATCAAAATTATAGGATTTGTGGATTAAACTATGGTGAAGTAAAAGTTAAATGTCATTCGAAATGAAATATCGCACGAAAGTATTGCTCAATTAATAACAAATCATACATGATAATGTGTGCCAATTCTTAGAGATGTCTATTTAAAAAAGTTGTATTTGATTGTAATTGATTTAAATTTCATACAAAGTTTTAGATCTTCGTAAAAGTTTCAGCATGAATGGAATAACAAAAAAGATTGAACTCTAATATAGTACATCTGCAGGTGAAATGCATAAAAAAAAGAAAAATTAACAGCAGAACAGCAGAGTTTTCTTTATATAGCAAAGTTAACAAGTAAATCTCTGGAAAGGCAAACCGTTTTGCATGTAGTAGTATATATTTCGCTTTTAAAAGAGAACATGATAATACAAAATACATTGGCTTATTTATTTTAGAGAAAGTTTGTTTACATGCTTGAATAAACATGAATGTTCAAGTATTAACAAAACTGGATTGAAGTTTGTCTTTAACTAATTTTCAATTTAAATATCAATGGTATACAGTAATGGCTACAGTAAACAAATCTTTCTTAATACTTATAATTAATTTAAATGAGAAAAGAGAAATTTAATTCTAAATTGGCGAAAAACACATTATCAAATAAGCATATATAATAAATTAAAATCAATGAAACAAGTATATTTAATTCATTATGAGAAAGAAATATTCATAATATATATTTTTATTTACTTTTTGCATAGTTAACATTTAATAATAAAATAATTTTGAGAACTGCACTTTATACATCCATTATTACATCGTAAACGAAATCCTTAAACGAACTATATATTTAGTATTTTAATATTAATAAAATGCATCTGAATCAATACCAAAAACAGAGATATTTATCGTACAAAAAAAGTGCAACAAGAAGTAATCTATACTGGATTGCTATTTACTAAACGGAAAGACATATTGTAGGATTATATTTAATTTGATTGAAAAAAGTGAAATTTCCATATTGCAAAAGTTTACACACTTTATTGTTTTTTGGCAACTGTTCACGGAAAAATTCAAATGTTAAACCTATGACGTCACATGCATGAAGTATTTAAGTGTACCTTACATTAGCATTGGTTACTGAAGATGCCGCGAGGTAAAGAGATTCAGTCAGATGAAGTAATTGAAGTATGGAAGTTGAAATCGAAAGGGAAGACTGTTGCAGAAATTTCAGCTACTTTGAATCATTCAAAGAAGTCTGTCTATCGAGTACTGTCTAAGGGTGACTCCTACAAAGCAAAACGTAGATCTGGGAGGCCTCGTGTGACCACAAAACGAAATGATAGAAGGATCCAAAAACTGGAATCAACACAAATGATGAGTGCAATGATGAGATTAAAAGTGAGTCTGGACTTTAATAAAAGATATAAACTTAATAAAAGATATAAACTTGTTAAGAAAACTCACTATTTTGCTTAAACCGAGAGAGATCGCGCGGGGCACAGGGTCACCCCATTCTTAGAAAAACATCAGTCCTGCGAAAAATGTTTATCTGTAATAACATCTTTTCAGTATCCTCCTGTCTGACTCTCCCCTTGCTAGGTGTAGTGTTATTTTTACATTCCTTTCCTTTCTACGCGTGAAACAATAATTTTTTGGAATCCATGTAAAAAAAAGGGGGTGACTCAGTCTCCACACGCGACCGTTATTGCTTCTTAATTTCTAATTCTAAGCAGCGTAGTTTTCTGTACTGAAGTGTTTATGTAGTTTTTTGCGTTGAATTATCTAATAAATAGTGGCGTGCAAACGTAACTTACGGACTATTAAAAATAATTGGAACGTTTGAGAAATCTATTAGATGAAGTCGAGTCTTCTGAAGAAGAAATTGTTTAAGCTAGTGAAAATGAACCTGATGAGGAAATATACAGTTCTCACGACAGCAAAATGATAAAGATTACGAAAATTCTAATTCAGAAGAAAGTATTTTTGTTAGCAAAAATAAAACTGTTTGGATAAAAGAAAAAAGAAATCAAAAAGTGAAAATGTGATCTTAAAATATTGTTGTGAGCTCGGGGTTCGAAAGGACTGATGCCAATATATAAGAACAATAAAAAGGCTTTATTCACTATAAACAGTGCAATACGATCACAAATATCTTCTGAAAATTACAAGATATTCAGTAATCTTCAAATCTAATAAAAGCGCAGCAAAATTTCTCACAGAACAATATAGCGTATTGTTCAATACTAAATCGATCATAGACAACACAGTTCTCAATGCAAAGCCTCTCGTATGAATTCAATCGCAGTTGACAGACAACTAACTAACTGGACTGGTGGAGGTCCCTTATATAGGCTTCAGAGATCTTTCCAGATTATTCCAGAGCTTTCAGATGCTAGAAATTACCAGAAAGTGCTTTAACTTTCGATAGAGAACCAAAGCGAGAAAGGATCCCAATGTACAGGTATAAGGGGGGGTGGTTGCACAAAAAGTCGCCAAATCCGTCGCCAACTTGGCGACATTTGGCGATATATCGCCAAATTTGGCGACAAAAATAAGTCGCCAAAACCATCGCCAACTTGGCGATAAACCCATTCCTTGGCGATTTTACCATAGACTTCCATTATAAAGATGAGGGTGTAAGGTTGTTTTCCTTGCAAACCATCTGAGGCCTTTAGCATTGAGTTACATGATGCTCAATAGGAAATACATTAATAATACTGAAATTTTCACAATAATAAAATAAAATAAATTTAAACAAATGGAATATTTACAGATATATACAAAATTCATAACATTGCCCCCCTCTCAAGGACTGCACGTCCCGGGCAGTTCAACCCTTGATCGGAAAGCAAACCCGTTGCCAACAAATGCTATACTATTCAAAACACTTAATGCAAACATGCAAAATAACAATTAAACACATTCATAATGCTGAATTATACAAAATATACACTTATTTAAAAAAAATTAAATTAAAACATAGACATCATTACATACAAGTATTTAAATAATAATAACATTAATAATGATAATGCTAAGCAAAAGAAATTATTACAAGACCATGGTCATACTAATTTACATTATTTACATTACACTATTTACAATCAATGAACTAAGTACTATGGCCATAGTATGGAGCCAGCCTGTCGTAATGAACGACTCTAGGCTTCGAACTTGGTGACTTTCGGATCCGAATTACGACATCGTTCAGTCTGTTTAGGACTGTATAAGGACCGTCCCAGTGCGATTGCAGTTTGGGAGAAAGTCCTTTACGTCGAGTCGGATTATAAAACCAAACCTTGTCACCTTCTTTGAATTGATGTCCCGTGGCCTTCGTGTCGTACCTGGTCTTCATCTTCTCCGTCTGTATATTGATCCGCTCTCGAGCCAAGTTGTGGACGTCTTCAAATCGTGCCTGGAGATTCTGCACGTATCCCTCTGGCGATGAAGGCGCATCTGGAGGGCGACCAAAAATCAGATCACAAGGTAGACGAAGATCACGACCGAAAAGCATCTGAGACGGGGAATAGCCGGTTGTTTCATGGACGGCGCTGCGATAGGCGAGAAGAAACAAGGGAAGTTTTTGGTCCCAGTCTTGTTGGTTTCTTGAGACTAGCAGTGAGAGATTGTTGAGGATGGTACGATTAAATCTCTCAACCATGCCATCCGATTGTGGATGTAAAGGCGTCGTCCTAGTTTTGTCCATTCCGAGAAGTTGACAGAGACCCTCAATCACAGCAGAGATGAAATTTCTCCCCTGGTCCGAATGCATTTGAAGGGGGACTCCATACCTTGATATCCACTGGTGTACCAAGGCATCCGCAACCGTAGAAGCTTCTTGATCAGGGATGGCATAAACTTCAGGCCATTTCGTGAAGTAGTCCATGACAACAAGGAGGTATTTGTTGCCATCAGCACTTCTTGGCAAAGGACCTAGGATGTCAAGGGCGATGCGTTCGAAAGGTGCTCCTACGTTGTAGAGATGTAGTCTTCCTCGGCTACGTTTCTTTGGTCCTTTCCGAGCTGCACATGCATCGCAAGATTTGCACCATTGTTCGACGTCAGCTCTCGCTTTTCCCCAGAAGAAGCGCTCTCGGACTCTATGTAATGTTTTCATGACTCCAAAATGGCCACCAGTGGGACTGCCATGTAATTCCTTGAGGACCTCTGGTATTCGGGATCGAGGAAGTACCAACTGCCACCGAGATGTCTTCCCATCTTCCGATTCGAATTTTCGGAACAGGACACCATTCCTGACGTGGAGGGAGTTCCAAAGAGCCCAATATTGCTTCGTCGTAGGACTGTAAGTAGAGATGTCTTTCCAACTGGGCTTCGTGCTAGAAGATTCTAATAACTCCAAGATTGGTTTGATCTCAGAGTCTGCCATTTGATCTTCTCGAAGATTCTCATCACTCCAGGGATCTGGTGGCGTCAATAGTGAAGTCTTCGTCTGGCGTATGACATATTCGGGATTATACTTGCTCTCCGCTCTGGAACAATAGCGACAGCTCTCGAGACACGGTCTTCTTGATAAGGCATCGGCGTTTCCATGCGATGAGCCTTTGCGATGCCTGATGTCAAAGTCGTATTCCTGGAGCCGTTGTATCCATCTGGCTACTTGGCCCTCTGGGTTCTTAAAATTCATCAGCCATGTTAGGGATGCGTGATCAGTACGAAGGAGAAATTTCCTGCCATAGAGATAGTGATGGAAGTGTTCTATGGCTTTCACTATAGCTAATAACTCCTTACGAGTGACGCAATAATTCCGCTCTGGTTTCGATAAACATTTGCTCCAGTATGCTACGACTCGTTCTTGGCCATCTATTTCTTGGGAAAGTACAGCGCCGACACTTTCATGACTGGCATCCGTGTCCACAATGAACTGTTTCTCGGGGTGCGGATAGGTAAGGACTGGAGAGGATGTGAGAGCTTCTTTCAGCCGCTGGAAGGAATTCTCGCATTCTTGTGTCCATAGAAACTTCTGCTTGCTTTCAGTGAGCCTATGCAATGGTCTTGCGATGTTGGAGAACCCCTGGACAAACTTTCTGTAATAAGTGCATAGTCCCAGAAAGCTTCGCAACTGATGGACATTTTCCGGACGCTTCCAGTTCTTTACTGCAGACACTTTTTCAGGATCTGTTCGAACACCTTCAGCTGAGATGATGTGTCCTAAATAGTTTACTTCTCGTTGGAAGAACTTGCATTTCAAAGGGTTCAACTTTAAATTCGCCGCTCTTAGTTTCGTTAACACTTTTCGAATATTCTCTAGATGTTCTTCAAACGTGCGGCCACCAATGATGACGTCATCTAGGTAGATGAGACAAGCTTCAAAAGTCAGACCTTTTAACACTGTCTCCATGAGGCGCTCGAACGTTGCTGGAGCATTGCAGAGCCCGAACGGCATAACTTTAAATTGCCAAAGTCCTTGTCCAGTAGTAAATGCGGTCTTCTCTTTGTCATCAGGATGGATCTCTACTTGCCAATATCCACTCTTCAAATCCAGCGTGGAAAACCATTTATGTCCTGAAAGAGTATCTAGCGTGTCGTCTATTCTTGGTAGAGGATAGCTGTCCTTCTTCGTGATATCGTTAAGTTTACGATAATCCACACAAAATCTTGTGAAGCCATCTTTCTTTCGGACCAACACGATGGGAGAGGCCCACGGACTTGATGACGGTTCGATGATGTCACTATCCTGCATCCCTTGTAAGAGCTTAGAAACCTCTTCTTGTTTTGCGAACGGCAAGCGTCTTGGATGCTGTTTAATCGGTGGATGGTTGGCAGTATCAATTCTATGACGCGTCAGTGAAGTGCGCCCTATATCACTCTCGTTTTGTGAAAATACATCCTTAAATTCCTGGAACAGTCTTTCAGCGGCATGTCTCTGTTCAGGAGATAAATTTTCATTTCGTCCAATTACAGGTGTTAAACTTGTAGGCGGCTCCGACAACGTCAAGCTCGGGTCTTTGCAAACGCAGGTGACTGGAGCACAGGTTGCAAGCACTTCACCCTTCTGGATAATTCTAGACTTTTCACTTACGTTCGCAATCCTCACAGGTATCACATCTCTCGACAGATCTACCAGCGCTGATGCTATTAGCACTCCCTTTGGGCTTTTCTCAGGATATCCAACCAAGCCACACTGGAAACTTCTTTCGTTCTCAGTGAATCCATGTATCATCATTTCGGTCCGAGGAGGAATGATAACATCTGCCTTGGCTGTGATCTGTTGAATAGATTTGGGCTCATTTCCAAGTTTGAAAATAGTGACATCTTCTTGAGCAGAGCGTAACTCATTATTCTTAAAATCCAGTGTAAATCCATGCTCTTTTAAAAAGTCCAGTCCGAGTATGAAAGGGTCTGAAATATCGGCCACATAGACTGTATGATGGTAAGAGGCGTTCCCAAACTTTATTTTCAATTTCAATGTTCCATGTATGTCTATCTTATCCCCGGTCACGGTTTGAAGGATAACACGGGGCGGAGTCCAGAGGAGTTTTTCTTTTAGCCGCGGAGCTAGATCTTTCCGAATGATGGTCACATTGGCTCCTGTATCGATGATCATATTGCAGGGCAAATCATTCACACGCCCGACTATAAAAACTCCGTTCTCGCCGCAACTTCTTGCAGAAATTTGACACACTTGATAATGGGGCTTCTCAAAATCTGGCAACCTCCGCCCCGCGAGATGGCCATTAATTAGTTTTCCTGCTCCGCCGTTCGTGGGGAGTTATTACCTTCTGTGCTGGGTCGTTTTAGGCAGTTTCTTTGAATATGGCCTTCTCCACCGCATTTCCAGCACTTGATTTTTCTGCCAGGTTTGTTGTCCAACAAGGAGTTCATCTGTTTCATCATATCCTTCATCTGCTGCTGTAAACGCTCCACAGCTCTATCCGACGTCTCAGACATGTTGGCTGCTCGCACAAAGTGTCGATCTTTCCTTGTAGCTTGCTGGGCTGCCTCGAATTTCAGGGCATAAACTAAAGCCCCTTTTAAATCACTGAGATCTGCAATCCGGAGTGCTTTCTGGATCTCAGAATCACGCACACCATCGATAAAATGTTGCAGAGCTAAACTCTCTCTAATTTCAGTCGGACAGTCAGGATAAGCAAGATGTGAAAGTCTCTCGACATCCGTAGCAAGCTCTTGCAGGGATTCAGTGGATTTCTGCTGTCGAGATTTGAGCTGGAGTCTGCTATATTCCTTCATGCATTTCTCGCCAAAACGCAATTCTAAGGCACTGACGAGCGTTTCAAAATCCAGCGGTTCATTTGCAGGCAAAGTCTGTAGGACGTCGGCAGCATCAGCTCGTAGAGAAGCAGCTAGCTGGCAAGCCTTTGTCTGGGAATCCCATTCATTAGCGTCCGCTACGATCCCAAATTGTGTCTTAAAAACTGGCCATGAGGATTTTCCGTCATAGGTCGAGAGTTTAATACAGGAACGTGGAAGTATAGATTGATACTTGACATCTTCGGTATAGTTTCCGGCAGTTATCTTTTGTTTCTTCACATTTTCCAACTCCTTTTCTATACTCTCTATCCTTTCTTCTACGGTATTGGCTGTCTTTTGAACTTTTTCCTCTATTTCCAGAAATCTTCCTTCAAATTTGTTTTCCACGCTGTCAATTCTTTCATTTAAAGATGTTATTTTATTATCTATTAATTCTTTCAACTCACCAAGGTTGGTTGACATATCCTTCTTCATTTCTTCCGACATCTCTTTCATTTCAGCCTGGTTTGCGGTCATTTTCTCATCTATCGCTGACATTTCCTTCTTCATTTCTTCCGACATTTCCTTCATTTCAGCCTGGTTTGCAGTCATTTTCTCATCTATCTCAGTCATTTCCTTCTTCATTTCTTCTTTCAACTCGCCAAGGTTGGCAGTCATTTTCTCATCCATCGCTGACATATCCTTCTTCATTTCTTCTTTCATCTCGCCAAGGTTGGTTGACATCTCAGCCTGATTCGCAGCTAATTTCTCCAATAATTGTTTCAGTTCACCCTCCATTGCTCTGGTGATCGGCATTCAACCCCACTTCTGACACCAAATGTTGTGAGCTCGGGGTTCGAAAGGACTGATGCCAATATATAAGAACAATAAAAAGGCTTTATTCACTATAAACAGTGCAATACGATCACAAATATCTTCTGAAAATTACAAGATATTCAGTAATCTTCAAATCTAATAAAAGCGCAGCAAAATTTCTCACAGAACAATATAGCGTATTGTTCAATACTAAATCGATCATAGACAACACAGTTCTCAATGCAAAGCCTCTCGTATGAATTCAATCGCAGTTGACAGACAACTAACTAACTGGACTGGTGGAGGTCCCTTATATAGGCTTCAGAGATCTTTCCAGATTATTCCAGAGCTTTCAGATGCTAGAAATTACCAGAAAGTGCTTTAACTTTCGATAGAGAACCAAAGCGAGAAAGGATCCCAATGTACAGGTATAAGGGGGGGTGGTTGCACAAAAAGTCGCCAAATCCGTCGCCAACTTGGCGACATTTGGCGATATATCGCCAAATTTGGCGACAAAAATAAGTCGCCAAAACCATCGCCAACTTGGCGATAAACCCATTCCTTGGCGATTTTACCATAGACTTCCATTATAAAGATGAGGGTGTAAGGTTGTTTTCCTTGCAAACCATCTGAGGCCTTTAGCATTGAGTTACATGATGCTCAATAGGAAATACATTAATAATACTGAAATTTTCACAATAATAAAATAAAATAAATTTAAACAAATGGAATATTTACAGATATATACAAAATTCATAACAATATAATAAGTCATTTAGCAGGAGTAAAAATTATCGCACGCAATATAACAGAACTAAACAGATCTAAAGACAATAAACTACAATTTCTTGCATAAAGTATGATAATTTTACCTGTAAAAATCATTCTTATGTTTGCCAGAAATGTATGTAGATTTAAATATCCTGATAAAGGTATGTAATTATTTTGATTGTAAAGTTTCTGAAACATTAAAAAAGTTATTTAACTAAAGAAGTATACTTTCTTAATGATTTAATGAACTTATTGTTAAAATGAAATGATATACTTCTTGTTTATAGCACAATATTTGTATAAAACTAATTGGGGTGACCTAGTCACCCCGCGCGATCTCCAATGTCAGTGCTGGGTGCGCGCCTTCTGTCGGGTTAAATCACAAAAAATGGAATTTCTTTTTGTAAAAGCTGAATAATTCCAAAATAAATATTATTTATCCGCCGCCATTATGTATGAAAAGCTCTTTTCTAATTGGGTGGGCTTGGGTAAGATGGGCTTAGGATTGAGTACTGATCAAACCTTAAAAATCGCTACCTAACTACCTAAAATCTTGGGTTTAGGTCGAAAGTTGGGTAAATTAGGCCTTGGGTCGACCAGTGAAAACGCAGCTTAAACCACTCGGCCACGGAGGCCCCTCAGGCACTTTGGTCCTGAAAGAGTTAAAAATAACAACAAAATATCAGAAAAAAAATGAAAATGGCGTCACATGATACATCGTGCCATCATATAAACAAATTGTGATTTTTTTTTTATTAGAAGAGTAACGAAAGGAACATATCTTGCACTTAATTTATTTTAGAAAACAGAATAGGATCAATAAATTTGTTTTAAAAACAAGCTAAAGCTAGTCCTTCCTACTATCTGAGAGATGGGCAAGTCGCTGCTTCAATGAATGAATCAAATTGAAGAATCATTCATTGATTTTCGGTTTGTTGGCCAATGAGACTTTTGCCTGCCACACCCAAGAGGACGATTTCAGAAAACATCACAGCTTAGCGTTTGTTTACTTCTACATGAACGAAGAAAATATGATGTATACCATTGAATAGGAATTTGGATCTTCCTTGCAACTTTTCATGGTCAAAGGCAGTAAGATATAGATAGAACTATTAGTTGCATAAAATTGCTTGTTGCAACATAGATGTAGACCTCATTTCAAGCATCGCGTCAGTTCAGGTAATCTTTCAAAATACAATATTCAACCAGTGTCCTCTGATTGTAATTTTAGCTAATTTACGATACTTAAATTACTGACCCAAATCTCTTTATTAAAATAAGTTTTTGGCAAGCTATGTTTCGATGTCTAAATCCTAGAACAAGCGAGACACTCGACTAGGTGACTGTTATGACATACGAAAGGACAAACAATTTTTTAGCATACTTAAAAGAAATTCAATTTTGAACTTTAACTCTAATACACTGAAATTTGTCCTGAGGACTTTTGAATTTTTTCATATTTTTAACATATTTTTTCGTGTTCCATTGCAAATTTTTAACATTCTGAAAAGAATATTCACTTACAATGTTTTAAGCCACTGTAGTAAATTTTGTCCTGTACTATTTTTGAAATTACAAAGATATTTTGTGTTTTTTCACTTTTCACTCTGATTTTTGCACAGTACAATAAAACTGTAGCCTCCATGGTCATAAGAAACTTGTTATTTTTTAATTGAATTTTAATTTAACTAGTTGTTATGGCAACAGAAAAAATGTTCCATGGAATTGTAGAAAATAAACATGTCATTTGGTGTATTTTAAAAGAATGTTTTCTTTTCGTATTTTTATTATTTAAGTTATTATGTATTTTAGTTTAAAAGTTTATTACTATGTTGTGATGTAGTAGTAAATGAATTAAATTTAAACATATTATTAGTGTAAAAAAAGCCAATAAGTGAAACATAAAGCTACAAATTGGTCACCCTTGTACACACACAATGCCGGACGATGTAAAACAATCAACATCTAATGATGAAGTAGCAAAAGTAAGTGTTAAAATACCTCCTTTTTGGACTGAAAAACCAGAAATTTAGTTTTATCAAGTTGAAGCTCAATTTTATGTTTGAGGAATAACTGCTGAAGAAACAAAGTTTAATTATTTAGTTTTACAGTTAGAACCAAAATTTGTGGGATATAATATGTGATGTTAGTGCTATTAAATATACTGCTGACAAAGAGTGGCTTCTTAACACTTTCAAAGAAAGTGAAAATAAGTGTCTACAAAGATTGCTAATGTGCAATGATTTAGGAGATATGAAACCCAGCCACCTACTGCAAAACATGTGAACTCTAGCTACTGATGGAGTTTCCGATAAAGTCCTTAAACTCTTTTTCTACGAAAAATGCCTGATTTTGTATGCAATATTCTATTGGTTAGTGATGAAGACATTGATAAACTGCAGTAATGGCCTATCGTATTGCAGAAATGCAACCAAAACAAGAACTGTATTGCTCGAGCAATTTTTCTTCTTCAGGAGCAGATGCCATCACTGAATTATGCCAACAAATTGCAGCTTTGAATATGAAGGTGGAAAAACTAAATGTCACTAGAAATTCGTGACCTCGATCCAGAAGTAAGGGTCGATTTTCTTATGAATGCAGTAAATCTCGCAAATGTTTTAACTCCGCAGGTAAGTACTGCTATTTCCATTTTATGTTTGGTGAAAAGTGTTTCCTGGATAAATGTAAAGCACCATTTGCTTGGAAAAATAAGCCATTGAAAAACATCACTCAGCAGTAGATTTAGCTGCAAGCTCTGCTGCTGCAAATAATAAAGATTGCCGTCATTACCGTTTATTTGTAAAAGATAAAACAACTGGTTTACACTTTCTTGTGGACAGTGGAGCTGATTTATCATTAATTCTTGCTTCATCCAGCCATAAAACATATAATTCTTTTAAACTATATGCTGCAAATGGTACAATTATCCCTACATTTGGTTTCAAAATTTTAATGCTAGATTTAGGTCTACGTAGGCAATTTCAATTTACTTTTATAATAGCCAAAGTAGATAAAGCTATTTTAGGCTGTATAAACTGGTGTGTTATAACTGACAAAAATTGTCAATATGCACATTTGTTATTAGAATATCCAATTTAACGAAACACAATCTTTTAATTAGAAACTCCAAACACAACATAAAGCATTAGATTGCTACTAAAGGCCCACCTGTTTTTTCGAAAGCTTGTCAATTAGACACAAAAAAATTAAATTTAACTAAGTAAGAATTCAAGTTTATGCTAGATAATGATATAATTAGACCTTCAAAATCACCTTGGGCAAGTCCAATACATTTAGTCTTTAGAAAGATGGCACTTTATGACTTTATTAATTTTTATTAGACCTTATTTAATTGTAGAATTTCTAGAAGTAAACAAGGCAAAGATTTCTATTAAAAAAGAATATTAAAGAAAAAGATTTAAAGTTTGAGCAAAACAAGCACTCTGCAGCCACTAATGAGCCACCACTGTCAATAATGCATCAACTCAGTGGTGTTGCAATTAAAATATTATGGGAAGGCTCAAGTTAAGGTTTTCAAATAGTAAATTAAACATGTATGATTATTAATCAATTATTGAAATCTTTGTAAGAATAAATGATCCTTGAAGTTAATCGTTACTGCTATTATTTTAAAAATCAACATTTTAACTATTTTAAACAGAATTTTTTTATTTTGCAAAAAAATATTAGACAGTTATGAGTTAAATCTCCTGGAACTACTTGAACTCTTAATAGCAATAAAATACTAAAATGAAAGAAATGGAAATACAAATTGAAAGTTTCAGAATATTAAATAAAATCAATTCAAAATAAAATTGTGAATTTTAGAGGCAACATTGAGACACTTGATTTGCAAATATACTAGTTAGAAATGCAATCCATATTTGAAGTACTTCTTGATGAAGAGAAATGAATTATCAAACTTTGAAGACAGAAAATAGTATTCTGTGGGACACCTTATGTCACATTAAAAAATTACCTTTATTTGGATCAAAAGGGGGGGGGTATCCTATGGTACTCCCCCTCTCTTTCCTCTGTTCTTGGTTAAGATTATTGGTTAAAAGGCTTATTAATTTCAACAATTTTGTTAAATCCTTAAATATTTCTCGAATATCTTTTTAAAAGATTATCTGTTCAAATTTCTCTTGGGTAATATTTCCAATCAATCACCATTCTTTTGCTAAAATTCAACCATTTTCTTCCATTTAATGAATGTTAATATTTTTTTCTACCAGTTATTAAAAAAAAAACTTAGTACAGTCTTAAATGTAATTTTACAGCCATTGAAACGACTCTCTTTTTTAATATGTATAATCACTTCTGACAATTTTTTATATAACATTGCTTCACCATTCATTATCAATTTTTAACACTTTGCAACATATTAAAAAAATTTATGACTTGGGTTTGTCTGTCATCTGGCTGTCTGCGCTGCATATTTCATAAATATATTTGGATTGCCATGTAAATATATGTTATTGAGGATTTCTATGGAATGTTCATTTTTAAAAATAGAGTGTGTAAGATTTATAATATATTCACAGGGACACTATAAATAATATCTTTACATTAAGGTCATCAGATTGGGGATTATTTAGCGTTTTTTAATTAAATTAAAGAATTTGTAACGTAATGTAATTGAGATGCATCTTTTAGGTTCACTAAAACATGTTTTCTGTAGAATATGGTATGGAAAGTATTTACCATTCATTTACAGAGTCACACAAGAGAATTCGGTTATACCTACCTGAAAAAATTGTAGCATATTTTAGTAATGATGCATTATTTCAAACAATAAAATTTGTGTACATGGTTGAGGTGCTCTACAAGATGCTTACTGTAGAACATAATATAAACACTGTATTATTTATACATACACCATTTAAGTTATTTTAAATAAGTATATAAGATAAGCAGGAAAATTCAGTACTGGTGGGTTAATTTTTGTAATTCTTTTAAATTTTGTTTTCTTGTTTTAGGAGAAATACAAACACAAATATGGGTACCTGCATTTATTATTTCTCACTCCAAATTTTTTTTAAGTAAATAAAACATTTCATTTGAAAAATTATTATCACCCAATTACCCATGATACATAATAACCCCAATTACCTTATATTAAGTTGTGTCAATTATAAACTTTTCTGAAAGGATATTAAAAAAATGTATATTTAAGGCTGTTTATATGAAAATTCTAAATTTATTTTATTTTATTTCTTAGATGAAAAGCCAGACGAGGCACATTAATCCTTGTTATTGAAAATTAATAAGCCATTTTCTTTAAAAAAAAGCTGCAGTTTTTTTCTATATATAATTCCTGAAAGAAATTTTCATTACATGAAGAGGCACTTTTCTCATACAGAAAATGTCTGTTGTTCAACTTCAATCTCAAACAAATGAGAAACCATTTATTTGTGAAAAATGCTCTAAAACATTTTCTCGAAAGGACCACCTTAAAAGACATCTTTATACCCACTCAACTGAAAAACTATTTGTTTGTGAAGTGTGTTCGAAAGCATTTTCTCGAAACGACCACCTTAAAAGTCATCTTCGACTACACACAAATGAGAAACCATTTATTTGTGAAATATGCTTGAAAGGATTTTCTCAAAGTAGCAGTCTTAAAAAACATCTACGAACACATACCAATGAGAAACCATTTATCTGTGAAACATGTTTGAAAGGATTTTCTCAAAATAGTGATCTTATAAAACATATTCGAATACATACAAAAGAGAAACCATTTATTTGTGAAATATGTTTGAAAGGATTTTCTGAAAGTAGCATGCTTAAAAATCATCTTCGAATACACACAAAAGAAAAACCATATATTTGTGAAATATGCTTGAAAGGATTTTCTCAACGTAGCAATCTTAAAAAACATCTACGAATACATACAAAAGAGAAACCATTTATTTGTGAAATATGTTTGAAAGGATTTTCTGAAAGTGTTTCACTTAAAAATCATCTTCGAATACATACAAAAGAGAAACCATTTATTTGTGAAATATGCTTGAAAGGATTTTCTAAAAGTGGCAATCTTAAAGATCATCTTCGAATACATACAAAAGAGAAACCATTTATTTGTGAAATATGCTTGAAAGGATTTTCTAAAAGTGGCATTCTTAAAGATCATCTTCGAATACACACAAAAGAAAAACCATTTATTTGTAAAATATGCTTGAAAGGATTTTCTCAAAGTAGCAGTCTTAAAAAACATCTACGAACACATACCAATGAGAAACCATTTATCTGTGAAACATGTTTGAAAGGATTTTCTCAAAATAGTGATCTTATAAAACATATTCGAATACATACAAAAGAGAAACCATATATTTGTGAAATATGTTTGAAAGGATTTTCTGAAAGTGGCATGCTTAGAAAACATCTTCGAATACATACAAATGAGAAACCTCCTTGTGAAGTATGTTCAAAATGATTTTCTCAAAGTAGTAATGTAAAGAGTCATCTGCTTCATCATACTAATGAGAAATAATCTATGAAATAGGTTTGAAAGGATTTTCCCTGAAAAGTGGTTTTACAAATCATCTCAGTATTCATACCAATAAGAAATCCTTTGTTTATGAAACACAATAGAATAGGATTTTCTGAACCTAATTCTCAAAGAAATCATCTCTAAATGAAATCAGATAAAGAACCATTTTTTTTCTTTTCATTATCACCAATGCCATGCTGTAACAATTCATTGCAATGTACAATTCTATTCAATATTACTTATGTGTTCATTGACATGTGTCATGTCATGACACTCATCTAATCTTGCAATATTATGTATCTATTTATTCAATCATTAAGTTTGTGTTATTCTGGCTATTGATGCAGTGATGGATATTGGTTATTTTTTTATCCCACATTCAGTCATCCTGATAGTCCAGTGACTCACCAGAATAAATTTGCAAAACTAATTCCTGTTTCCTCTATAAAAATAATTATTCTTATGTTTGTCTTCTTTTTGTTAATCTGCATCGAAAGTAGGAGAACTACTATGGCATTTCACTTTACCTTCAAATCTACCACCTCTCCTTTCAAAGTTAACTTCATATCTTCCATTATCAAACTTAATGGCATGTCCTAATGACTGTTCATATGTCCTATAATTAGTATTATGCCAGAAATACAGATTTGTATGATGATCATTAAAGTAGTTTATAATTTATATTAAGTCTAAAAATATTTATAATCATCGAACTGTTTTGAAAATATCAGATATTTTTCATATTTTTGAAAATATATTTACGAACACTGAGTGTATTGATACTTCTGGCCAAAATTCAAACTTCACAGCTTACTGTCCTCCTCCAATTCTCCCACTTCAATATCAGTACCCACATTTCACCAAGTACCTTCTCAATGACATGTTCCATCTTCCACACATGAAATTTTTTACCGAATTTGCATATTTCTGTGTAGTAAAGGGTAGAACCATTCGGTTATGCCATAATTTGAAATTAAGTCATCAACCTACAACCTTTCTGTGGACTTCACATACCATAAAATAACTTTTTATAGTTGTTACTTTAATTTCCCACCCAGTGTTTTGCATAGAAATCATGAACAGTGCAAAACTATTAATTAAAAATTAATTTCCTGTAAAAATGAAAAAAAAATCTATAACTATTTTCTAAAAAATAATTTTAAAATATTGAATTTAATTTTTATTATTGTTTTTAAAAATACTCTTTTAATGCAAATAAATATTACTTCCTCCTTTTTGAAACATTATCCTCAGTACCCAGAAAGTTGCCTTTCTGTACCTCTTTACCACAAACACTTTTTGTAAAAGGAACCAGGTTCCCACTCCACTAATTTCAGTCGTCATATTCATATAAAAATACAGGGGGTCTCGCTCAAAGCTCAACTTGAATTTTCATTCATAACTGTGAGAGTAACTAGGATGTTTTAACGACATTTTCAACAAAATGACAGCTTTGTATGAAATGTAAAAACATATTTTAAGTGTTGAGAGTGCTCTGCAATTCTGTCATTGACAGCATATGTACTGTTAGCTATATTTAAACTTATGGATCATGTCAGTTTGGACATAAATGATGGCTATTTCTAGCACTTTGCAGTATTGTTATATCCTGTAAGGTAAAATAAATATGAGGAAAATTTTGTTGCTGTATCTTTATTAATGTAAAAATTCTAAACAAATTTTCAAGTTCTGATAGGAGTGTATTTTTAACAGAAAAATTGGACTGCAACCCTCGTAACCATATACAAAAGATGCTTCTTGTAATGGGTGCTACTAACTACCCATAAAAGTTTAACCCCCGAGTTCTGAATCATCCTGTATGCAAATAAAAAGAAGGAATACAAATCATTAATAATCCTCAAAATAAAATCTTTGGTATTAGTGCTTAACATTTAATAAACTATTATCTGTTTGTAGCTGTTTCAAATTCAAGCCTATAATAGTTCGAACACTCACCTTTGGTTATGCTTTTCATATTTTGACCAAACTTGTAGCTTTAGTTAAGATTTTGATTAGCATTTTATTCTAATTTTAAAATTTTCATTGTCGCATGTTTTTAATTTTGGTTCTAGGTGTTTACGTAATCTGAATCTGTAACAAAATTCTTTAAGAAATTCTTATAAAATATATAAGAAAATGTAAAATTTTATTAATAAAACTTTGATTCACTAAAATTAAACTGTAAATTGTAGAACACAGTCAATTCTTTTAAATTTACAGGTACTTATATATTATCCAGGCAGCAAATATATTGTCAAAAATTGTTCCCAATTTCCAGTCTTATTTATTGTTACCAGTTATGTTCAAAATAGTAATTTAATATTATTAAATACATAACATTGTAAAAAATGATAAATATAAAAAAACTAAATAAATAAAATATAATAAATGAATAATAATAAATAAATAAGAAAAAACTATAAACTATAATAATATTTTTTTTTTAAAAACCTATGAATTATAATAAAAAATAAATAAACTATTTAGTTGTCAAAAATAGGGACTACTGTAATCAGTATAATTGGTGCCATGTTTGGTGCAGTCATATCTGACCTGGTCCGGATAATACATAATTATCAATTTATATATTTTGGAAACAAAGGTTTTGTGGATTCTAGAATGTTGCAAATTATAAATCTTATTTTTGTTAACATATTTTTATCCTGTTCATCTAACTACAAATTATTAAAGATAAATCTATGAAAACTAAAATGAGAAAAAGAAATGTAATGCAAGGGAAGCTTAATATTTCTAAATACATTGAAAACAAAATTACGTATATCAATTAGTTTAAAAATCTGCTTTTGAAGCATGTAATGCTATATCTGCAGGACCTGAAACAGGATTATTTAAACAATTTCAGTAAGCCTGGGTTAATACGGGCATTTCAGAATATGCTATTTGAAGTGATGATCAATTTACAATAAAGTATTGGTTTATTTATTTATAAACAATTAAATTCAAAATGTAAATAATTTTTGCTGTAGTTCTTACCATTCTAAGTACTTTTGCTCATTGAACCTATTTTGAATAATTAAAATAAGTTAATTCTATAAAAAACAATGTATTTTAAGAATCACATTGCATTTTCATCTATGTACTGATCACTTCAACATCATTCATGTATCTAGTTTATAATGAAATCTGAGCAGGTATTCAAGAAAATCTGCTTTTGATTGTGTTGTATGGTTTGTAATACCTTTCCATCCCTAGTGGACAAATAAAATTTCTAAATAGAAATTTTATTTTTTTATTTTTGGCCATGTTTTAAGGATTTGAAGCCAGTTTGCACTGTTACAAATAGTTCCACACATGTGCTATGACATGAGTTCCTAATCTGGGATCTATGGCTCTAATGCCGTGCCTAAGCTTTTAGCAGCCCTGAGCAAAATATTGTAGCAACTCTGAGTGAAGTATTTTAACAGTGCTTGGGCATCCTTACATAAAAGGCTTGTCTTTTCTGAAGTTTCTGTCAAAACTAAAAGAAATTTGTGGAGGTGTCAGTTAGTATTTAGCCAAACAAATTAAAGAGATTCCTTTACTGGTACACTGATACTATATTTTTTTGTCAATTTAAACAACCTATGTGAAGAAAATAACTTTGATTCGAACAATTAAGCGCAGACTGTGCTTGTACATTTCGTTAAGACTTTCATTTCCGTCCACGAGGACTCTTTTTTGAATTTGTACTTTAACCTATGAATACTAATTTTTTCTTTTCTCTTGCAGAGAAATATTTTGATCAGTTGGGTCTTTGAGACCAAAGAACAAGGATGTAGCTCAATTTTGTTGTGAACCATTAGGAAAAGGATTTATAATTTTAATTGTTGTGTTTTGTTAGTGATTAAATGTTTTTGTGAGTTTTTAAAAAGACTTAAGTTTTAATGTGTGTGTGTCCTAACTAATGGAAAAATATGATGAAGATACCTGCATGAAGCATCCCATCACGAACCCGCAGGTAAGAGATTTTATTTATTACAAAATCTTTAAATCTTACCTAAAGAAAATTAATGTTGACTGTTTTATTGAGAATTTTTGACATGGCATCCCTGTCGTGATGTATAGTGCGGGTAAATAGTTGTGAATTATGAAATAGTTTAGAATATAGTTTGAAGTCTTTTTTTTGAAATAAGAAATAATTTAGAAAATTTTGAAATCTTATTGTTTGGGAAAGATTTAAAATCGAATTAAAAAGATTTGAACTATATATCATTTCGACTCACACACACACACACAAAAATATGTCTCAACCATAAACGTTAGAAGTTCTTAAAAAAGGAAGAACTATTTTATGATCAGCAGTCACTAAAGCATTAAGCAAAATCGAAAACTTAATAGAGTTAGAAGATGTGTCTGCTGAAGAATTAGAAGAATATGTCGAATCGGTTACAGACAAATTTAGGTCTTTAAAAACTATGGACAATAACTTAGAATTATTGATTAATCCAGATGATTTAGAAAAAGAATTGGAAGCAGCTGAAAAGTACGCTGAAAACGTAATTTGTTGGAAAGCGCGCGCAAATAGAAGAATAAGAGAAATAAAAGCAGGAATTTTAAACAATTTTAAGTCAAAACAGGAAGTAAATTTCGAAAATGCTTCGGACGTTGCATTTAATAATAGAGGAGAGAATTCTGTACGTGTAAAACTTCCTAAATTAAGTATTCCAATATTTGATGGGAATATGAATGAGTGGCTTACTTTTTGGAATTGTTTTGAATCTTCTGTTCATAATAACAATTCCTTAAATAAAATTGATAAATTCAACTATTTACGAGCTCAATTAAAAACTACGGCCTTAAGTACAATCGAAGGCTTTCCTATCTCAGAAAAAAATTACGATGCTGCAGTGGAACTATTGAAAAATAGATACGGAAATAAACAAATGCTGATTCATACTCATATGAGTAACATTTTGGCAACCAAGCCGTTACGAAATTCGGCAGATATATATCTTTTTCGAAAATATTTCGACAAATTATCTGTTGAACTTAGAAGTTTAGAAAGTCTCGGTACAAATATCGAAGAAATATCAAGTGTATTGTGTACCACTATACTGAAAACAATTCCTCAAGACCTTCTCATTGAATTAAATAAATCGGAAAATGAGAAAGGTTATTACGAAATTAAAGAGCTGATAAAATTTTTATCATCTTGTTTACATGCTAGAGAGAAAGCTATGTTAGTGTCAAATGCAATTAAGGAAGATAGCCGGAAAACTTTTACTTTTCCCGATAAGAACATTCACGATTCGCGAGCTAAGCATAAAATATATTCGACGGTGAATGATTTAATATTGACTAATACGGAAGAAGATTTAAGTTTAACGAATTGTGTTTTTTGCAACACCGCAAAACATTGCTCAAGTAAGTGCCAGTTCGCAGCTAGCTTAACTATTGAAGACAGAAAAAGCATTTTAATGAAAAAGGGAGCTTGTTTTAAGTGTCTGAAAATGAAAAAACATTTATCGCGATTTTGTAAGGAAAAAATAATCTGCTGTCATTGTAAAGGAAACCATAATGGGCTATTTTGCTATAAAACAAAAACGAAAGAAAAACCAGAACTGTCGGACACTACCCTCTTTTCGAACGAAAATTTGTCGAGCACAATTTATTTACAAACTCTGTGTATTTATATAAGGAATAACGGTTTTGAATATATAGTGCGTGCTATTTTAGACACAGCGTTCGCAAAATCTTATATCTCAAAATTCGTGGCCAATAAAATGGAATTAGAAGGTATAAGAAAAGTAAAAATCACGCATGGGCTTCTTGGAGGTACCGAAACAACGGTTGATCATAATTGCTATTCTGTAGATTTAAGGGGTTTGAGGGGAGGAAAAAATATCAAAATTGAGGTCATGGAACAAGACAAAATTTGCGCTACTGTTCCTAAGATTAGAAATCTTAATTGTATTTCGGAATTAAAAGAAAAATACATTTTTTTGAGCGATATCTGCCCGGAAAGTAAAAATTGTTTATATGAATGGGATATTAACGAAATACATGTTTTGTTAGGCGCAGATGTTGTAGGAAATTTGTTTACGGGTTGAAATTGAAAATCTTTCTTGCGGTTTAGTTGTGATGCAAAGGTCACTTGGATGGACTGCTATGGGGAAATTAATGATAAAGAAAGGGATAGTTCTCTTTTGGTCCTTTCGTTATTAGTCAATGATGCAAAAATTACGGATTTGTGGAATTTAGATTCCTTAGGCATAGTAGATCCGGCTGAAAAACAATCTAAAGAAGAAGTTCAAAAATTGGTTATGCAACATTTTAAAGAAACCGTAAGCCGAGAAAATGACGGTAGATACAAAGTTAGTCTCCCCTGGATAAATGAACATCCCCCTATTCCTAATAATAAAGATGTAGCGGAAAAACGCCTTCAAAATAATATCAAAAATCTTAATTCTTGCGGTTTACTGAAAGATTACGAAAAAGTTTTGGATGAATGGGAAGAGGAGGGGATCATTGAAAAAGTGAATTGTGATGAAAAATTTAACCCTTTTAAGATCCACTACCTCCCTCATAGAGCGGTAATCAAGCCTACGTCTACAACCAAAATTAGACCGGTATTCGATGTTTCAGCACATGTTAGGGGTTCCGTTTCCATAAATGACTGTATAGAAAAGGGACCTAATTTAATTGAATTAATTCCTTCCGTCCTAAGTCGATTTAGAATAGGAAAGATAGGGGTTGTAGCAGATATTCGAAAAGCATTTTTGCAGATATCTCTAAATGAAAAAGACAGGGATTATTTACGTTTTCTTTGCTGGAGAGATGGGAATTCCGAAAACCTTGAGATTTATAGACATTGTTTGGTGGTTTTCGGGATTAGTTGTAGCCCTTTCCTTTTGGCTGCTACTCTTACACATCACTTAGATCAGGCTCCTGAAAATCTTAAAAATATTGCTGTAAAACTTAAAGAATCCTTTTATGTAGACAATTGTGTAGCCAGTGTAGAGACGAGGGAAGAGTTAGAGTATTTTCGATATGAAGCACGAAAACTTTTGGCATCAGCACAATTTGATCTTCGTGGTTGGTGTTATAATCAATGCGAGGAATTTGGATTAGGCAATAATGACAACGGTTATTTGAACGATGGGAATGATATAAAAATTCCGTTACTTGGTTTAATATGGGATAGTGAAAAGGACACGCTGTTGTGTGATTTCCGGAATTTTAAAGTTGAGAATGAGCTCATCACAAAAAGAACGATTTTGTCCTTAACGCATAAAATATTCGATCCCATCGGTTTCACTTGTCCCGTGACCTTAATTCCAAAATTGCTTTTACAGAAATGTTGGAAAATGAAAGCTTCATGGGACTCCAAATTGCCCGATGAGATAGTCAAGGAATTTAAAAAATGGAGTAACCAAATTAAGGATTTAGAAAATCTTGAAATACCTCGAAAATTATCTGACTTTTCAGTAAAAATGGGAAAATTATCTCTACACGCCTTTTGCGATGCGAGTAAATCTTCTTATGCTACATGCGTTTTTCTCAGAAATGAGCAATCGAATTTTGTCACCTGTCAACTTGTTCAGGCTCGTTTTAGAGTAGCTCCGCTAAAAGACATTTCGATTCCGCGTCTTGAATTACTAGCTTGTTGCATTGGAGCTAGATTGACCAATAGCATTAAAGCAGATTTGAAACTAGAAAATATTGATACGTTCTATTGGTCAGATTCTAATGACGCGTTATATTGGATAAAACGGGAAGGACCTTGGGCTACATTCGTAGAAAACAGAGTTAGGGAAATTCGAAAACTTACATCCACCGCTTCGTGGAATTTCGTACCTGGACATATGAATCCAGCCGATTTGCCGTCACGCGGTTGTTGTGCGAAATCCCTTATTAGGTCTCAGTGGTGGTTAGGACCGACATGGCTTTTGGATTCCGAAGAAAACTGGCCTAAGTCTAACATTTTGCCTGACATGGAAATAGTAAATACAGAAAAACGAAAAACAATTGTAACTGCCTCTAATTTAGAAAGTAATGACCCCCAATTTTATAATCGCTATTCTTCGTACAGTAAAATTTTGCGAATCACTGGTTGGATTCTGCGATTTATTCAAAATTCGAAAAGGGTTGTGATGGAATGCTACAGAGTGATCAATTAAATTATTTGAATTTAAGTCTGACTGCATAGGATTTACCACTATATTGCTGTTTATTGATTAATATGAGTATTTTAAATTATCCGAGACGTATAGTATTTATTTTGCACCTATGACTCTAAGGATCTGATATGATAATTTATACTTAGAAAATTTTATTAGACAAATTATCAATTAATTATAGAAAAGAAACAGTTGCGTTGTGAATTATTTTTGAAGTTCAGATCCTCTTTGAGCCAATTACAATCATCAAAGGTTACCTGCAGAGAGTTATGTAACGTTAAATAAATAATGGCTTATTTTAAAACCTAGATTGTAATATTAAAGAAAACATTTCCTAAAATAAAAGACTTAATATTAATTCAATAAATTAAGTAAACAAAATGAAAACTGACTAAAATTAATTGAATATAAAATTGAGTTTATTTACAAGGTAATTATAAACATATAATTAAAAACAAACATAAATGTTTAAAAAAAAATTCAATCCTAGTTGAGAACTGTATTCTCAACATTCATTTTCTGAGAATTACAGTTTATCTTACTGAATTAACAAATTCGATTTTGAAAGGCAGAGTTCCATACCCTAGAAGTATTTATTTGATTAGCCTTTTTATGTTTAGATCGGGGTAGGATCTTCATACACACGTAAATTCGTATCATTAAAAGAATATAGCTTAATTAAATAAAATGGAACAATGGTGAAGGAAGATTGTTTGTTACCTTATATTACTAGATAACGTTGACAGCAGGAGGTAATGGCTGACGCGTTTTCGCTTTTTCTTAGCGCGTACATT
Organism: Maratus michaelseni; assembly: GCA_963931845.1. Taxonomy (NCBI): domain Eukaryota; kingdom Metazoa; phylum Arthropoda; class Arachnida; order Araneae; family Salticidae; genus Maratus; species Maratus michaelseni. Next base: position 333,582,878 of record OZ007595.1, on the reverse strand, counting down.
TCCATCTATTGGCACACACACTCAAAATCTGTTTTTTAGTTAGAGAGCAGTCAACCTTCTACTTTTCCATCTTTTTTTTGAATCCCTCTTCTCAAGAAAAATCCCATTCCTTTCGTGGAGCAAAAAAAAAGGGATGGAACCATTTTTCCCTTTTCACATAAAATTAAAGACTTATACGTTTTAACTTCTTGAAAATTTGCATGTTTCGGCCATACCTCTGATTTTAGAGAGATGACCATTGGCAGGCGGGAGAAATTTGGTACTCCCCTTGAGTGTTTCATAGGTCCGTCGGTACAATAGCGATTCCTCTTGACGCCGTGCTGTGTCTGGGAGGTAAAGATGCTTTTACTTGGGAGGTCTTCGTGCCTATTTAAGCTCTCATAAATAAATGTGTCATATTATTGTTCTGACAATTTTCTCCATGACATTTTTATTAGGTGTAGTTAAATCATTCGTGGGAACGGAAAACCAAATATTTCCTTGACTGCCGTGGTTCACTTTGTTCCATAATTATCTATCTGTATGCGCTGATCCTAAAATAGATCATTAATTTGTATTGTTCACTGTTCACTGATTAAAATGATACCAAATACTCTGTTAATATGCAGAAAAAAAACCAAATACTTTTTTTTTATAGTGTGTGCTAGTTTAGATCTAGATGGTGGTATTTCTCACCATCATCTCTTCCCCCGACATTAGAAAAAAAAAAGGTCAACAGTATCTTTTTTTTATATATATATGTAGCCACAAAGTACTCGATGAAAGTCCATCGTCGTATTATATTGAAGATCAAAACTGAAAATATTCACATGGAAAAGTCTAGGAACTTGGGATAAGCTGGAGTGTCACTAGGTTTGGAGTGTAAGTAGGTTTGCAACACCAGAAAAAAGTTTTACACATTGGTGAAATAAAGCGTAATCAAAAGTTCACTGTTGAAAAATCTGATGAAAGATATGACTTCTTCAGCAAGTTATCATGTGTAGTTGGTTTCAATTCCCATTGTTCCAAAAACATTTATTAAAATTTTGAGTTTTAATAGGTCCAAATCCAAATAAAGCAGGAAAATTTGAATAAGCCAAATAATAAAATAAAATGCCCGAGAGAAGAAAGAAAAAAAAATTAATTTTCTTTTCCACTCTTATATTTTTAATTATTACATACATATAAATTGGCAAATCTTTAATTTTAATTATTACAGGCTAATTAGGTACCCATGAATGGAAACACAATATACAGAATCATTTAAAACAAATACTCAATATAATCAGTAAGCTGTATGCATTGATAATGAATACCATACAATTAAAAAAAATTATATAATATATGAAAAACATTGAGAGAAAACACATCTATATAATCACATGTCTGTTGTACTACAATCTTTATTATAAACATTATAATATAATTCTCACATGAATTATTTTCTCTTGAGCAGAAAGGAAAACTTCTTTATTTTTTTTATATATATAAAGAAAATGTTATGTTAAAAAAAAAAAATCTTATCATTCTTACTAAAACAATTGCTTTGGAATATGTGAAAAGGCTACTTTTCTGAATGAAAGATATTCTCAATAATAATATATTTTCATAAAGGAAACAGATCGAAAAAATGAAATTTTTTTTTCTTTCGATACCAAAAATTTAAATATCCATCGATAAAGTCAAACACAATACCCTTTTAAACTGTCTGCCTTGGAATGAACGGGGTTGGGAAAAAAAAAAGGCAGAAGAAGAAAAAGAAAAAAAAACAGTAATCTTTTCTCCCTCTAATCCATCACCGCTATGCGGAAGGATAGAGAATGACAGCTAGATGACCCTAACTGTGGACAATGACCCATCTCCCTACCTTCGGATTCAGTTGTACACGGGGGACGATTTGCGAAATGATAAGCCGTGTATTAGGTATCTTTCCTCACCTGTGGGTAATGTTTTCTAAACTCCTGGATTACTGACAGTGGAAAAAAAAATCAGTGAAACGATTTGATTGCACGTGTGTCTGTGAAAAGGATTACTCGCAAAAAATCCAGCTATCTGTTTTTTATTGTTAAAATAAGATTAAATGTGTGATTAAAATAAAAAAAAGTCGTGCATACCCGGCTTGGATTTTAAAAAAAATGGGGTATGTAATTAAATCTGTATATCTGCTTAATATTTTCTATAAAAAAAAATCTGTACACGTGTAACGTGGTCAAATCCGTTTGCATCGCACTATCTTCTCGTCAATTTATATATTTACTTATTTATTTATATTGTGTATAAAAACGTAATGTATTATAATATATATATTTTTTTAATATAATATTGATTTTCTAGTTACAATTTAAGTTAGCGAGAACAAGCGAGCGTTGCTTTGCACAAACGAAAATGTGCATGCAATTGTAAAATGTTTATTTAATTATTTATTCTTCTTATTATTATTATTTTAAAATATATTAACGTGTAAATATACATATTTAAGGAATGGAAAGCGAGCGTTCGCTTTTCTTTTCTCTTATTTTTTTTTTGTTTTATAAAATATTACATAGAATAGTTAGAGAAAGAAAAGATTAAACAAATTCTTTTTTTTTTGTAAAGTTTGGAAATTTAGTTAATTAGAAATATCTCAGCTAAATGCATTATTAGATGCTCTGCGCAGATAGTCTCAATTTCGCCTGCAAAAACGAGACTTTAACATCCAATAAATTGCTGAAATGATCATTGACATGTATCCAACACCTTTTTATTATTATTATTTTTTAAGTATGAAATAATTTACCTAAATATTTAAGGTATAAATTAAACATCCAATTTATGTTTTGTAATAATTGAAACGTTCAATGGTATTTTTTTTATTTTTATTTTTTTTAATTAAATTATCTGAAATGTTAATCCTTAGGGACAACTAATAATTTTTTTTTTTTACTTGTTTGTTTTATAATATGCAATCGTACAATTATTCTAAAATTAAAATTGAAACGCGTTGTTCTAACCAAGTTATAGATTGTATCAAATATTAAACTAAAATAATTTTGTAAAATCTGACCGATTTTTTTTTGTTATAATAATTCAAGTGGATTCGTCAATCCGTGGCTTTAAGCAAAGGATGAATTATTATAAATATTGGTCAATATAAAATGTTGTATTATTATTATTTATATTTGTGTCGCCGAGTGAATAGATGTTGACTTGTAATTTTAAATCGATTAGTTATATGTTTTGTGCTACATATAAAGACTTATTTTCACTTTTAGTAGAGGGGGTAAGGTTATATATTAAAAATTTTTTTGTTTTGTTATATAAATTAGTATAAAATGGGTTTGAAAGGGTGATACCCTGGCAAGGCTGCCTCTGTTTTTATTTTTACCGTAATTATTATTTTTTTTATTTAACGTGCATGTTTGTTCATAACTCCCTCTGACGAGCCAAATCCCTCAGTAGTACACTGTGTAGCAAAGAAAAAAAAACTTGCAGTATCCTCCCTAAATGATCTTTTTTTTTTTTTTTTTTTTTTTTTAATAGTAACCTGTCCTCAATGTACTGTAAATAAACAATAATGGAAAATTATAAAATGTGTACTAAACTAAAGAAAAATAAGACATCTATAAACAATAAAATTTTAAAATAAATATATACATATTGCCTCGACAGCAATAAAAGAGAAAAAAAATTTCTCGCTTCCCTATCTAGGAATTTATGTGTATAGTCTGTGATTCCACTTTCGTTGGTGAGAATAATTTATTTATGTGGCGTTTAATAGTCGCTTTATCTGGGAATGCAATTTCCTTTAATAGGTAATTGTTATTCCTAAGCTTCCTTACCACCTCAAATGGTCCCAAGAATTTTGGCTGAAGTACACCTGGTTTACCCACAACTTTTAAGTAGCATTCTTGTCCCGCTTGTAGAAATTTTACTTTTTGGACTGGAGTACTGTCGATGTACTCCGCCATCATTTTTTTTGGTTTTGTAAGGCTAATTTCTTTATTTCCTCAATATGTTGGACTCTATTTTTAACGTAGGTTTTGACAATTATGTCTTGGTCAGGCAAGTGTATGGAAAAAGGGGTTCTTACTTCCCTACCGAAAAATAGAAGTGCCGGAGAAAATCCCGTAGCTCTATGCGGTGTACTGTTATAATTAATTTAAAAAAAATCAATTCTGGTATCCCATTCCAGAGAGTTTTTACACATGGCAACAATTGAATTTTTTAATATTTTATTAGATATCTCACAGAGACCATTACTGCGTGGATTATTCACGGACGTAAAATCTAGGTCTATGTTAATAGAATCCATGTATTCTTTGAATAAATCGGAGTGAAAATACCGGCCATTATCCAATTTTATGGATCGCGCCAATCCGAAATTACTAAAATAACGATTCAATACATTTAGAAGTGTTTGTGATTCACAATTGCGAACCGGTACAGCCTCCAAGAATCTTGATGTGGAATCAATAATCATAAATACAAATTTATTTTTGCGTAGCGTCATTGGAAGCAAACCAATTAAATCTATATGCAAAACTGATCCGATTTCTTTATCTTTGATTATTTTTTGTGTGGGAACTTTAATAGTTTGATGTTGTTCAGTCGTGTTACATGTTATACATTTAGTACAATAATTCTTTACATCCCTGTACATCCCGTACCAGTAGAATCTAGCTTTTATTATTTGATAAGTTTTAAAAAATCCGAAATGTGGTTTATGAGCTTCCTGTATTATTTCAGCTTTAAGTTTATCCGGAGCAATTAACAGTTCATTTGTATCAGAGCCTGGCTTTAATATTAATATTTCTTTTTGATTGAGAGTGAATTTTTTTGTGGTTTTGTTTTGTTTGTCAGTTTTAATTTTGTTTATTATTTTATTCAATTTTTCGTCTTTTAATTGTTGTAGTTTAATGTTTTCATCTGATAGAGCTTTGTTTACCGTAAACAATGAATTTTGCAATTTTTCTCTTGAAATTATATTATTAATGTTCCTCGAAACATAATCAGCAGGATTTTTAGATCCCTCGATATGCTGAAAAGAGTAGTTAAAAGAGGATAAATTGTCCAACCACCTTGCTACAATGTCTGGTTGCTTTTCCAAATTTAAAAAATACGTTAGCGCTTTGGAGTCTGTATAAATATTAAATTTTCTCCCTGCGAGAATATGCTTGAAATACATCACCGCTTCATGAACCGCCAGTAGTTCGAGTTTGAAACTGGGGTAGTTCTTTTCGGGATCCCTTAATTTTCGCCCAAAATGTTCAATTGGCAGCTGTTCTCCGTCGTATTCTTGTGCTAAAATTCCAGAAATAGCTGTTTTAGAAGCGTCTGTGATTAAAATGAAATCTTTTGAGAAATCAGGGGGTTTTAATGTGGGATTTTTAACTATCGCTGCTTGGATTTCTTTGAAAGCATTTTCTTCTATGTCAGACCATTTAAATTTCACTTTGTCTTTAGTAAGATTAATTAATGGGTCAACTATTTTAGAATAGTCTTTAATAAGCGATCTAAAATAATTCGAAAGACCAAGTAGAGATTTAACTCCCTTCTTATTTTTAGGTTTAACTAAATTTTGAATTTTATCTATGTTTCTTTTTGAAGGAGAGTATCATTCGCTGTTTAGGGTGAAACCGAGAAATTCGATTTCTGACATACAGACTTGTATTTTAGTAGGCTCAATAGTTAAATTATTTTCAATAAAAGCTTTAAGGACTTTGTCTAACAGATCTAACATTTCTTCGAGTGAGTCGGCTGCTAGGATCACATCGTCAATAAAATAAGCGACTTGATCTTCATTAAAGTGGCCCAACACTTTATCAATTAATTCTGCAAACACCGCAGTACTGAGTCGCGTTCCGAAAGGCAATCTTAAAAAGGAGAATTTACCGTGCTCCGTTATGAAAGCTAATTTTTCAGTGTCTTCTTCACGTAAATTTATTTGGAAAAACGCACTGTGTAGATCCAGTACTGTATAATATTTTTTTCCACTCATTCTCCGCAGAATCTCTTTAATTTCGGGTATGGGGTACGCATAATTTTGAAGTATTTCATTTAAAAGTCTATAATCGACCGCCATACGATATTTAACTTCATTAGCCTGTTCGTTTTTCTGCAAAGATTTTTTTTTAACGAAAATAACAGGGAAAGCGTAATCAGAGTTGGATTTACGAATGATATTTGCTCTCAAAAATTTTTCAATTTCTTTTTTAGCATACTCCTTAACATTGTGTGCAGTTTTGTATGGTTTAGTCTGCAGAGGATAATAATGTATTAAATTAAATCTTGGGACGACTAATGAAGATTGTCCGAGTGTATCGTAATTCTTAGAAAAGGCATGTGCGTTATTTAGAAGTATTTTTTTAATTTTTCTGCTGTGTCCGAGTCTAAATGTTGTAAATTAAAGTCGTCTAATCTAAGTTCTGCTTTTCTCCGTTCACGAACTTGCTCTAAATTCAGATTATTAATGTGCACTACCTGCTTCGTTACTTCTTGACCCTCAGTATCAACTGATTTTATTTCAAAATGTTTAGAAATTTTGCCAATGTTCATTCCCTCTGTTAAGATTAATTTTTGTTGTGATTTGTTAGTGATTATTATATGAATTTTATTATCCTTGGCAATTTCGTGAATTGATGTTTTATAATAAATTTTCATATTATGTTTAATCGGTTCCAAGAGTATTGTATTTGTAGTTGCGAATTTATCTGGATCTAATAGTAATGCAACAATTTTTTTTTCGCCTGGTAGTAACTCCGTTGTCTGTGTTAGTTTTGCTGTAACAAAATTTTTGTGCGAGATACGTTTTTTTTTCTTTTTGCGTATTGTTTCTTTATTTTGATTCTCATTAGAGTTAGCAGTTAAGTTACTTATCAGACTTTGAGGTTCATTTTCTAGAAATTGAAGTGCAATGTTTTTGTTTTTTAATTTCATGGTTTTATCTTCAAAATCTAGGATAATATTATTTGTTTTGAGGAAATCGAATCCCAATAGCATATTGTAGTTCCGACCAAAATCTTGAGTTGTAACATAGAATGCCCCCGATACAAAAACGTTTTCCAATTTGAAAGTTAATTTAATGCATTGCTTAAAAGAGATTGTCGAATTTGTTAATGTTTGAATTTTTACCTGGTTACAGAGATTTTTATATTTTACGTGTGCATTCTTTAATTGTTCGAACAATATAGGTGATGCCAAAGTTACTGCCGCCCCACTGTCTGTCAAAGCATTAATCTTAACACCATTAATTTCAAAAGTAATAATCGGAAGTTGAGAATTGTCATTACTTTTGACACTAGCAATAATTTTGTTATTTTTTTTAGACCCGCAGTGAGACTTACGCGGGTGCCTTGTATTTGAGAATGTAAGTCCCGACTTTAGTTTCCCTTATTGTTACTAGAATTCTGATCATGATCTTTATCTTGTTTATTGTTTTCAAATGTCTGCTGTGAATTATTTTTTTTTGTATAATCATGTTTTTTATAATTATTTTGCTTGTAGCCCCCTCTATGCCCTCTATAATTTCTTCGCTGGTCATATGATCTCTGTTCGTTGAAATTGCCTCCATAATTTCCGAAACTGGGATATGATATCGGCATAAATTGTTGGTGGGGTGGGGGTGGTGCATAGTACATGTACTGAGGAGCAGAATATTGCATAGGGTTGAAGTTTTGGGGCGTGTAATTTGGGGTTTGCTGAAAGTTTCCCTGAGCTTGTTGGTTTCCCCCTTGATAAAAATTTGGTTTTTCGATTTGAATATTCTCAGGAATTTTTTTATTTTCGTCCACGTAATTACTGCTGTTTTGTTCGTTGCCCTTGTAAAACCAACAATGTGGGTTCGTATGGGATGTGGATTTACAGTACTTGCAAAACCTAGTTGTATCATTGTTAGTGGCATTTACCTTTAATTTTATGTTATTTAATTCCGCGGTTAATAATTTTATATTCTCTGCACTTTCTACATTGAGTTTAAGCAATTCATTTAACAAATCAGAATCTTTAGTTTTGGAAATGTTGTTGATGTCCTTTAAATTGACATGTGAATAAGCCTCCTCTAATTTTAAGGCTATGTTGCACGCTGTTTTAAAGTCCGGCGGAGAGTTTTTTCTTACTTCCAGACTTAAATCACTACGAATTGATTCCAAAAACTGAGATAATTTGATCATTTCCATGAATGTAGAGCTGTTGTTAGCTCCTATATCTTGCCCACTTTTTTTTAGATAAAGGTCTGCTGCCGCATTAAATTTTAATATAAATTCGTTCATGTTTTGTTCCGGTTTTTGTTTGAGATTGCAAAATTTCTTTTGCGCTTCTAGAAATGTGGTTTTGGGTTCGAATAATTGTTTTAACTTTGTTTTAAAGGTTTCTAAGTTCTGTTCCACGAACAAATTTTGATCCCTCATCAATTTATCTTTAGCAGGTCCTACAATTTTCGCCTTTAATATAGTTAATTTAGAATCATTATTCAATTCAGTTTTATTGATGAGATTGTCAAATTGTAAGAAAAAATGGTTAATATTTGCTTCCTTTTTTCCATCATAGTATGGAATCAGATTAATTAGGCTATCTGCATTTGGGGTGTCCATTGTAGTAATTTTAGGAGTAGCTTTTTCAGAATTTATAATTTTCTTCTCTTTCTTTTTTTTCTTATTATTATTATTACTATTATTACAAATAATATTAGTGTCTACAGTTTGATTATTTAATTCGCGTAATTGTTGTCTAGTTTTGACACCAGTATCTATTCTACTAATTCTTTGACTTTTACGCTTATTCATCCAATTAAAGTACAAAAATCATAAAATAGAGAGAGAGCAAAAAAAAATTGTTTAACATAAAATAAAAGATACCCAATGGTGAATTGTTATGCACTGTTCGAGAAATTAATTATATATAATATATATCATTTCAATATTTGAGCATTATTATGTATTTATTTTATATTTGCTGCTGTTGCAGTATATGTAACCAAGTCATATTTTCAATTCTTTGTTAATACAAATCAATCCAATAACACTTATTATTATTTAATATATCATTATATATTTAGTGAGGTACCCAAAAAGAGTTGCCAAGTATATGCATGTTACAGAGTGTGTATGAAGATTCCCCAGTGAATGCTTAAATTTTTTTTTTATTAGTTGTTGAAAAGAGGCCAAAAAAAATTTTTTTAAAGAATTTTAAAATTAAGAACATTTATGTTAGCAAAATTTTTTTTTTTTTTTTTTTTTTTTTTTTTTTGCAGTCTTAATATTGCATATATATTTTTATATTTTAAAAAAAATTATACAATAACCTAAAGTTCTATTTCTAAAATTAAATTAATATATTAAAATAATTTAGAAAGAGGTAACGGTACCACTTCTAATTCGGTAAACCCTATGATGGAATGCTACAGAGTGATCAATTAAATTATTTGAATTTAAGTCTGACTGCATAGGATTTACCACTATATTGCTGTTTATTGATTAATATGAGTATTTTAAATTATCCGAGACGTATAGTATTTATTTTGCACCTATGACTCTAAGGATCTGATATGATAATTTATACTTAGAAAATTTTATTAGACAAATTATCAATTAATTATAGAAAAGAAACAGTTGCGTTGTGAATTATTTTTGAAGTTCAGATCCTCTTTGAGCCAATTACAATCATCAAAGGTTACCTGCAGAGAGTTATGTAACGTTAAATAAATAATGGCTTATTTTAAAACCTAGATTGTAATATTAAAGAAAACATTTCCTAAAATAAAAGACTTAATATTAATTCAATAAATTAAGTAAACAAAATGAAAACTGACTAAAATTAATTGAATATAAAATTGAGTTTATTTACAAGGTAATTATAAACATATAATTAAAAACAAACATAAATGTTTAAAAAAAAAATTCAATCCTAGTTGAGAACTGTATTCTCAACATTCATTTTCTGAGAATTACAGTTTATCTTACTGAATTAACAAATTCGATTTTGAAAGGCAGAGTTCCATACCCTAGAAGTATTTATTTGATTAGCCTTTTTATGTTTAGATCGGGGTAGGATCTTCATACACACGTAAATTCGTATCATTAAAAGAATATAGCTTAATTAAATAAAATGGAACAATGGTGAAGGAAGATTGTTTGTTACCTTATATTACTAGATAACGTTGACAGCAGGAGGTAATGGCTGACGCGTTTTCGCTTTTTCTTAGCGCGTACATTTCCATCTATTGGCACACACACTCAAAATCTGTTTTTTAGTTAGAGAGCAGTCAACCTTCTACTTTTCCATCTTTTTTTTTAATCCTTCTTCTCAAGAAAAATCACATTCTTTTCGTGGAGCAAAAAAAAAAGGGATGGAACCATTTTTCCCTTTTCACATAAAATTAAGGCCTTATACGTTTTAACTTCTTGAAAATTTGCATGTTTCGGCCATACCTCTGATTTTAGAGAGATGACCATTGGCAGGCGGGAGAAATTTGGTACTCCCCTTGAGTGTTTCATAGGTCCGTCGGTACAATAGCGATTCCTCTTGACGCCGTGCTGTGTCTGGGAGGTAAAGATGCTTTTACTTGGGAGGTCTTCGTGCCTATTTAAGCTCTCATAAATAAATGTGTCATATTATTGTTCTGACAATTTTCTCCATGACATTTTTATTAGGTGTAGTTAAATCATTCGTGGGAACGGAAAACCAAATATTTCCTTGACTGCCGTGGTTCACTTTGTTCCATAATTATCTATCTGTATGCGCTGATCCTAAAATGGATCATTAATTTGTATTGTTCACTGTTCACTGATTAAAATGATACCAAATACTCTGTTAATATGCAGAAAAAAAACCAAATACTTTTTTTTTTATAGTGTGTGCTAGTTTAGATCTAGATGGTGGTATTTCTCACCATCAGGTTGTAACGACAGAATATTTGGTCAATTGACTAACAGTGAAATTCAGAAGGCAGAAACAGTTATTTTAAAGCTAGTACAAAAGGAATCATTTGAAAATATGAACGATAAAAGATATAAATGCTTACGCACTTTTACAGATCCGGAAGATATCATCCGTGTGAAAACTAAAATTTTTCATCGAGAAGATGAATTTAACTTTAGGTTACCTGTCGTCTTACCTTCAAAGCACCACGTTGTACAACAACTTATATTTTCGAAGCACGTAGAATTTGGTCATTGCGGTGTATCATTTTTTATGACTGTGCTAAGAGAAAAATATTGGATTCTCAAAAGTCGTAAGACTATTAAAAGCGTGATTAGTAAATGTTTTGTATGCAAGAAACACGCCTCGAAACTCCCGGAAGTTGAAGAAAGTGTTTTACCGATAAACAGAGTGCGAGAAGCGGCTATTTTTGAAATAATAGGGGTGGATCTATGCGGTCCTCTTTATTTGAAAGACGAATCCAAAGTATGGATTTTATTAATAACTTGTGCCATTTTTAGAGCAGTCCATTTTGAACTGTTGTATAATATCTCAACAGACAGTTTTATCCTTGGACTCCCAAGATTTACCCAGCTAAAAATGAACTGCAGTTTTTCTACAGAAGTGAAGTATTTTTAAAGTTTTTCTACAGTCAACTGTAGATTTTCTGTAGTGCAATCTCGACTGTAAAAATACTTCAGTTATTTTGCAGTTAATGTGAAGTAATTTTGCAGTAATTTATTTAATTTATGTAATTTCAAAAATACTGTGAGCTTTTAACTGCAAAAATACTGTAGTTTACGTGAAGTTATGTTATAATCATAAATTTAAAAAATAATGAGACTTTACATCTGTAGTAAAACTGTAGTAAATTTGAAGTAATTTTACAGTCATTAATTCAGTATTATATTTTCTGAAGTATCTGCAGTATAAGTGCAGTTACTGTAAGGTAATTTTACAGAACTTAATTTTAGTAAGTTTGTGAGATATTTTCTGCAGTTTTAAAAGCTAAACAATATTAAAGTTTTTCAGTTTTTGACAATATTGAGCATTTGCTTTGTTATTAATAATTAACACTGTTTTCAAGACTTTTAGTTTAATGGGACTAAATTGAACACCTGGGAAAGTCCCCCCCTCCCTCCTTTTTTTAAATGAAACAAAACAAATATTCAAAGAAATTAAACTTTAAAATCCAAAACAAATATATATATATATATAAATAAATGAATGTTTATCATTAAAATCTTGAACCTACCCAGGTAAAAAAATAATATAAATTAAAAAAAAAAAATATGTTGTTTATATCCTCTTTTGCTCAGTGTTTAATTATTTTATGTTATTCAAAAAAATAAATTTAAAAAAGAAAATTAGTTAAATTTTAATTAATTGTACAAAATTCGAGGGGTGCCCTCCCCCCTCCCTAAAATCAACACTGCCCTGAAATACCCAATTTTAAGGTAATTTTTTAGCACATAAAAGTTAAAAGAAAAACAGGACAAAAATTAACTGCGATGAGTGATTAAGGGGGAGCACCCCCCCCCTACACACACACACTACGAGATTTCATAATTTATCTTTCTTTTAATGTTTAATTATTTTAAGTTACTCACAAAAATAAATTTTACTGCCTTTAAAAATTGGAGAAAAAGAAAATTATGTCAATTAAATTACAAAACCTGGGGGGGGGGGGGTTCCGCTCTTTTCAGACTTCTTCACTTCCCTGAATCTCCGTTTAAGATACTTTTTAAACACATACTCGAAAAGAGTACATTTTACTATCTCTTTCAAAATCAACGAAAAATAAACTTACTTTAATTAAATTTGAAAATCCGGGGGGGGGGGGTTGCTCCCCTTCCCATCTGGCACTGAATTCACCCCCTTCCCCCTCCCCACGCACACTACAAAATGAATATTCATAATTTATCTTTCTCCTAATACTTAATTATTTATTTTAAGTTCCTCAAAAAAGCTAATTTTACTGTCTTTAAAAATTGGAGAAAAAGAAAATTATGTCAATAAAATTATAAAATCTGCGGGGGAGGGGGGGGCTTCTTTTTGACTTCATCACTTCAATGAATCTTAAGGTACTTTTTAAACACATACTCGAAAAGAATAAATTTCACTATTTCTTTCAAAATCAGCGAAAAAGAAAATTACATGAATTAAATTTTAAAATCCGGGGGGGGGGGGTGCTCCCCTTCCCATCTGGCACTAAATTCAACACTCCCCCGAACCTCCGCTTAAGATAACTTTTAAAGACAAACATATAAACGAAAATAAAGTTAAAAATTTACTTCCATGGGGGATTTACACGGGGGGGGGGGGGGGGGGTTGAGCCCTCCCTTAACAAAAAATTTTTAGTTCCTCTTTCTCTTAGTGTTTAATTATTTTAAGTTACTCAAAAAAAACCAATAAATTTTACAATTTCTTTCAAAGAAAAAAGAAAATTTTGTTTAGCAAATTTCCAAATCCTCCGTGGGGAGAGCAAGAATCCCGCGGGCCAGCCCTACCCTAATTCAACACTGCTTTGAACCACCCCTTTGAGATAAGTTTTTAACACATAAATATAAAAAATAATAAATAAATAACTTTTATGGGGATTTAGGGGGAAATTCTGCACTTCCCGAATTCAGGAAATAGTAATTAATATCCCCATCCATGCGAAAAATTCTTAGTTATTTTATTTTAAGTTTGGGGTTATTAACTACAGACGTGACTTCCAGTTTTTATGAAAATTACTTCAAAAAACAAATGAAAAATGTATTATTTTTATTAATTTATTTAAAATTTCCTTTAGAACATTCGATTTTTTTTTTCGCAACTGACACGGCAGTTCCGACTCCACAGTGATTTTCCAATGGTAGAAGAAACACTACAACTCAACTCAACTCTGAGCTGAGCGTGTTTATGTTTTGACTCCCGGCGTTAAACGGTAACGTTTGTCTGTTGATATTTTCTGTGATTCGCTAGCTTTGTTAATATAATAATTAACAACCTTAATTAATTTTTTTAATGTTTATACATAGCCATAAGATGGATAAAGATATGTACCGACAGATAAAATTAAACTCTCTTTTAAAAAAATAGACAGATTCAAAATATTTATAAAAAATACCACGAGGCCTTACTAAAATAAAATTATTTCGGAGGAGATATGTAAGTTCAAAGTATCGTTCATATTATCTTATTATAGACTTTTTTTTTATACTTTAATAGCGATGGAGTTAATTTAAAGTTCATAACTTTATACATTCATATAACTCATATTTATTACAAAATTAAATTTAATATTTGAGCCTTGTATCGTTACAGTGGAATTTAAAGTATTGTTTTCGTTGATCTTTATTCTACTTCGCATGTGTGTTAATATTAATTGTCAACCCAATTAATGATTTCTCAAGGTTTTTACATGCATTTTCAATTGCTTTTAATCTAAGTTTATGAATAATATACCAAGATAAAAATAATTTTATAAAAAATATGAATTAAAGTAATACTATTTTAAATATTGCTCTCTTGAACGATGGTATGTTACATGAGATGTTATTTATGTCAAATGTATGTTAAAGGGTTGAAGAATAAATTTAAACTTTTTATTGATTAAATTATAGTATTAAAAGAAATATACATATATATATAACTTTTCAAATGATATTGCGGGTTTTAAACAATGAAAGGTTTGTAACTATTTTACCCCACAGTTGTTTGTTTTTTTTGTACTTTTTGCAAATAATTACAGTTTGTGTTTTTTATAAATTTAGTTTTGAAACCTGCCTATTTTACCCTATCTGACCTTATCTTTACCCTATCTGTTCAATCTAGAAAAAAAAAGAAAGGGCACTACTCACACCAATATAATGTGCTACTGGAGGAAGAAAAAGCTTTTAATAACATTCCATGTAACATACCATCATTCAAGTGGACAATATTTAAAATAGTATTACTTTAAATCATAATTTTTATAAAATTATTTTCTTCCTGGTACATTATTTATGATTAAAAGTAATTGAAAATGCAAATAATAAATATGAGTTATTTGAATTCCCAATAACAAACTTTAAATTAACTGCATCGCTATTAAAGTATTAAAAAAAAGTCTAAAATAAGATAATATGAATGAAACTTTGTAAATACAAATATCCTCTGAAATATTTTTTTTACTGAGGACTCTGTATTTTTTATAAATACGTTGAATCTATCTAATTTTTTAAAAGAGAGACCAGTTTTAAAGAAGTGTCTGTCGGTACATATTTTCAGCCATCTTTTGGCAATGTATAAACATTTAAAAAATAAATTAAGGTGTTAATTATTATATTGTCAAAGTTAAAACAAATTACGGAAAATAATAGATGCGAATTTAGCTGATAAGGCGCATAAAAATCACGAATTTAACCGATAAGGCGCATACAAAATCATGAATTTAGCTGATCAGGCATGTAAAAATTGTGAATTTAGCCGATCAGCAGGTAAAAATCACAAATTTCGTCGATGGGATGTGTAAAAATCGTAAATTTAGCTGATAGAACGAGTAAAAATCGTGAATTTAGCCTACCAGGTGCGTAAAAATCGTGAATTTTGTCGAGCGGGCGTGCAAAAATCGTTAATTTTACCAATCAGGTATGCAAAAATTGTGAATTTCGCCGATCGGCATATAAAAATCGCGAATTTCACCAATAGGGTGCGTAAAAATTGAGAATTTTGTTTAACAAGTATGATTGTGGACCTTGACAAGCTAGTCATTTTTTTGAGTGGCCCATGAACCAAAAGTGGCCGACATCTTCAGAAATTGTGCATTTCGTCAATTAGTCCGGAAAAAATTGCAAACTTCGTCAATCGGGAGCGTAAAAATCCTGAATTTCCGTCGGTCAGAAGCGTAAAAATCGTGAATTTCCGTTGGTCAGAAGCGTAAAAATCCTGAATTTCCGTCGGTTAGAAGCGTAAAAATAATGAATTTCCGTCAGTCGGGAGCATAAAAATCAGGAATTTCAGCGATCGGCTGCAACAAAATCATGAATTTCAACGATCGGATGAAGAAAAATACTGAATTTCGTCGATTGGACGCGAAAAAATCATGAATTTCGTTGGTCGGACGCGGAGAAACCATAAATTTCTGCGATCGGGCACGAAAAAATTATGAATTTTGTCGAACGGGGGCGAAAAATTCACGAATTTTAGAGTACAGTAAGGATATCAGAAAATCCTGCATTTGGCCGTTTCTTTTTATGCAGAATGTACGCGACGCTGCGGCGGGCGCCACAGACTTTTTAGGGCATCTGCAGACTAAAAACGGCAAACTTCGTCGAAGAATTGCGAGAAAAATGCGAAATTTATTTAAAGATCGCGAAAAATGGCTAATTTCGCTGACAGGTTGCGGAAAAAAATGCAAATTTAATCAAAAGGCTGTGGAAAAACGTGAATTTCGCCAAAAGGCCGTCAAAAATACATGCGTTTCGTTGAAGGATCGCAGAAAAATATGAATTTTACCGAAGGGCTACGGAGAAAACGCCAATTTCATCAAAGGATCATGGAAAAAATCTGTTAATTTCGTCGAAAGATTACGAAAAAATGGCAAATTTTGTCTTAGGATTTCGAAAAAACAGAAAATTTTGTCGAAGGATCTCGAAAAAACGGAAAATTTTGTCGAAGGATCTCGAAAAAATGGAAAATTTCATCCAAGGATCTCGAAAAAAAAGGTAAATTTCGTCGAAGGATCGCAGAAAAAATGCGAATTTTGTCCAAAGGCCAAAAGAAAAAAGACGAAATTTATCAAAGGATCTGTTAAAATGGCTAATTTCGTTGACAGATTGCGATAAAAACGCAAATTTTGTCAAAGGGCTGCGGAAAAACTTCAATTTCATCAAAAGAATATTAAAAAAAAGTTTCGTTGAAGGATTGTGAAAAAAAAAGCGAATTTCATCAAAGGGCCACAGAGAAATGCAAATTTTGTCAAATGGTCGCAGAAAAAAATGCCAATTTCATCAAAATTTCATCACATAATCGTGGGAAAAACTGCTAATTTCGTCAAAGAATCACAGAAAAAGTGCAAATTTCGTCAAAGAACCACAAAAAACAAACAACAAACAAAAAAAAAACATGAATTTCGTCAAAGGATCACAGGAGAAAAAAGAAACGCTATTTTCGTCAAAGGTTCACGAAAAAGAACGTGAATTTTGTGAAATAGTCTCGGAAAGAATGCAGCATTTCTTTAGAAAACAGCAGACGTTCAAAGTTCTATGCTTATTAATATAGGCATAGTTTTTAATCTGAAACAATATCCTGAACTAACTTTTGAAAAACGGTTAATCCAAACCCAATTTGCAAGGATCTACACTCAGCCTGAAATCGACTCTAATGAAAAGCAGAGTTAATCCGACCTGCAACAGGAATAATTATTGCCGAGAGGGGATTTTCTCCCCTAACCCCTCTGCTGTAACCTTTCAGAATATTTGCTCTGAATTTCAGAATTTTTTTTTTACTCGGAAAGGCTGATAAATGCTGATGCCTTAATTAATTAGCACTACAACAGCAGCAAGAATAGATTTATATGATATATTGACTATTGCAGACTATTTTTGAAAACATTATTAGCGTTGCAGACACTTGAAGATAGTTCTGCCACTGGGGCGAGTGCTTATTTTCACCTTTAGCAGAAAGTCTTTTATGCATCACATCTTTGGGTCCACACGTGTGCATGGAAACATAACAGCATCACCCTAGCAACTGAAGTGGTCCTTTTGCTAAAGTTTTCCTTTTTGGTGAACTTGTTTTGTTTGCTAATTACATATTTAAAAAATGAAGAGTATGTTTTTATGGGAAATTTTGTGAAGTTGCTATTTTTATTATAATAAAGTTTGTGAAGGGGGTCCTGTTTTATTAAGAAGAATTATGTGAAAGCGTGCTAAACAGGCCCCAAATTTTTCCTGGATCAACCCCTTGAGTGTGTAATTTCATTATTTAAATGTAGGGCTGTTATGCTGCATATGGTTGCACAAATAATTAGTCTTGGGATACCATTTCATTGGTAAGTAATTTATTTTATTTTTTTAAATGTAATTGATGTATACAAAGCTATTATTAAAAAGAATTGCTCTGTATATGGGTGAGAATCTTCTATGCTTTAAGCAGATTCATATGTTTTGTTATGTGTAGAAGTGTAGATAAATTTTATTTTCATGTCAATTTCTGTATTGTTTACATTCTCGCCTGTCAAAAAGTATGACTTTCTCTAGAATAATATTGACTCTAGCAGATGGGTACGGTGCAGTGCCAACATCCTTTTTTAACTTTATGCACCTGGCAGAACCCAAAATTGTACAATTAATGATGTTGAAAATATAAAATTTTTGCCTTTTTTTATGAAGCTGTAAGAACAGAATTAATGCCAAAATAGTAGAATTTTCACTTTTATTTTTCTTGTGTTCCCTCATAATTTTTCAGTCTGGAGACCCCAAATGATACTTAAACTGTAAAATTTCTGCCTTCTATTTTTGGGGTCTGCAGGAATAGATATGGAGCCAAATTAAATTTCCTTTTGCCCATATTTTGGTATAATATATATTTGATATTGCACCCCATATTTGGCATAAAATATTTTGGTCGACATATCAACATAATATGTTTGGATTCAACTGATAGATTTTTGTGTGTGTTGTTCAAAGTAAATTTTGGAGATTTATGAGATTTCAACTGTTGTTTCTATCTAATACCTTCAAATTTAACTTTTTGATTGTAATTTACACATACAAAAATATTTTACGTACAGTTGTTGCACAGTTTTGACGTAATTAAATTAAAAAAATTTAATGCATGTTGTGTTTTTGTGTGAGTGTGCATAGATTATCTGATAAGAGGGGGAGGATGTTCAAAATATTTTCAGGCTTGATTAATGCAGGGACAAAGTTCCGCAAGCATTTTATAAGAGTATTTTTGCCTTATTTAAAATTTAAAAAATCCTGCGTTTAAAAAAGTGACACTTATACTAAAATATTGCTGGAAGTTTGCCACTGCAGTAACTGGGTCCTGGTCTTGACTACCTATCATCATAGCTTACACCCATATCCAAAGAAATGAAACGGGGGAAAAAAGAAAGAAAAAAAAATTGGTTCATATGTATATCATATGCTTCATGATCAAACAGGAATGTACCAGTAGTTCCAGTGTTTCTAGTTACGGTTTTTTAAATTCCAATTAATTGATTGCTGCCACTTTTTAAAAATAGTAAAATTTCCTTTATTTAATAGCAAATTTAATAAAGCGACTATTACTATTTCAAAACAAATGTCAGCAATGAAGCAATCTGAATAATAGTAGGAACCAACAGGCAATATTAGTACTTTCACCATCCCGGAGTCAATCATTTTTTCCATCAGCTCTGCTGAAGTTTTTTTTTAAGAGTGTGTGTGTGTGTGTGGGGGGGGAGGTGAGTACTTTGAGAAAAGTTGAAATCTAAATTACAATAGATGTTACATAATCAGTGTTGAATTCAGACATCTTTCCCCGCGAAGGATTTCTGGGCTTCAAGGGGGGGGGGGGGATTGCACTTTTTAACCATTGAAAGTATAAAATCTCAAATCTTTCGACGGGGACATTTCAATGCTCCAGGGGGGATTCCCCCTTCCCCCCAGGTCACCCCCTGAATTCAACACTACATAATTATTGCCCTGCAAACATTTGCATAAGAATTAGAACGTTTTAACTTTTATAATTTGTTTTTCTATTTTTGCATTTTAGCAAAAATTTTGCTAACACATTTTAATACATTTTTTAAAATACTTTTGCAAAATGGGAAAAAAACCCCCCAAAAATTAAGGTTAAATGTTAAATTTAAATTTTAAAACTTTAAAAAAGAAACGTTTGAAAATTACTACTTCTCCCTTTGAAGATTTTTTATATAAGGAAATTTCTAAAATGTTTAAAATACTTAGAAATGTTCACAAATTAGGTTCTTTCCAACTATACCAACAACATAATACTGTATGCTAATGTGCTATTTATTTTAACCTTGACCGTGCAAATGATTGCAAGAGTATTTTTGCCTTATTAAAAAAAAAAAAAATTCTGCATATAAAAAGCACAGATTTTTTTTTGTCTAAAGGAAAAGTAAAGGCATTACAGACAAAAAAGTGAAAGAAAAGTACAAGTTTTTTGCCTAAAGGAAAACTGAAGGTATTTCGGACAAAAAAGTGAAGGAAAAGTACAGGTTTTTTACAGACTTATATTGTATTTCAGATAATACCTAATAGCGGTCCACTGTGTCCCAGAAGTGGGGCACAGTGGTCCACTTTACGGATGCATATAAAAATTTTTTTTTGAAAAATATATTGAAAACTATGTTATGAGAAAATTATGATAAATGTATAAAGGTTTAATGAATATTCAAAAATATTTTCATGCAGATCGGTTTGTCCATTAAAGAGAACAAAATTTTTAACTGAAAAAGTGTTCCACTGCGTACCAGTCTCCCCTACATTTAATATTTAAAATTATCATCTAAATCTGCCACAATAGACTTCATTATGAATTGCTTATGAGATTAAAAATTTGCAATCCCTTTCGCATATATATATATATATATATATATATATATATATTCTCACAAGCTACAAAGAAAAAAAATTTTTTTTTTGGGTGGGGGGACATCAGATTTTTATATAAATTGTGAAAGTAACAGGTATGTATACAACTGGGAATGTTTAATTGAAAATTAGCCAAATGAGGAGCCGGAGAAATGGAGAGAGTTTACCAGCTAGTTAAATTAACTACAGAATTCTAGAGGGGGGGGGGGGGGGTAATCACTTTCATTCTGCTCCTAAAAAATACAAGTTGAGAGTCTAAAAACAGCCAATGAATTTTCTCTATATTATTTGTAATATTTATTGTTTTGTTTTAAAGAAAGTATTGGTAAACATAAATAAACATTGATTACGCCAAGGGTGTCTGTAAAAACAACAGAATTATTCAGGTCACTTAAAAGAAACGAGGTTCTCTATTTTAATGAACTACAGAAAATTTGCAAAAAAAAAAATGCAGGTGGGAAACTACAGAGAATCTGCAGAAAAAATGCTGTTGGGAAACTACAGAAAATCTGCAGAAAAAATGCAGTTGGGAAACTGCGGTGATTTGGCCGATTCCACTACAGAATTTTTGAGGTAGATACAACTACAAAATTACTGCAGAATTTTTGAGGTTGATACAACTACAAAATTACTGCAGAATTTTTGAAGTCGATACAACTACAAAATTACTGCAGAATTTTTGAAGTCGATTCAACTGCAAAATTACTGCAGAATTTTTGAAGTCGATTCAACTGCAAAATTACTGCAGAATTTTTGAAGTCGATTCAACTGCAAAATTACTGCAGTAATTTTGCAGTTGTATCGACTTCAAAAAAACTGTAGTCGAATTGGCCAAATCACCGCAGTTTCTCAACTGCATTTTTTTTTGCAGATTTTCTGCAGTTCATTTTTAGCTGGGTATTGCGAGACGAGGCCATCCTTCAGTAATATACGCTGATAACGGCACCAATTTTACTGGATGTCGTAATTTATTTAGCAAGATTGATTTTGAGAAACTAAAATCTGTCAGCGTTTTTCACATATAGACTGGCAGTTCATACCACCTTCTGCGCCCTGGTGGTGTGGTTTTTGGGAGAGACTCGTCGGAATCCTGAAGCGAATGCTAAGAAGAGTGGTAGGGAAAACATCTCTTAATTACGAGTAACTATCGACCGTACTTTGCGATTGTGAGGGGATAATAAATTCACGCCCTCTAACTTATGTTTCTGATGATAATGAAGACCTTAGGCCGATAACGCCATCTATGTTTTTGCAAGAAATAACAAAGATAGATATTCCTGAATTAGAATGCATCGATCCAAAGAAACTGAATAAACGATACATCTACCGATGTAAAATTAAGAATGATTTAAGATCTAGATTCCAAAATGAATATCTCGGTTCGCTCAAGTGTTCCATATTTAGTAGTAAAAAGACTACATCACTATGTGTCAACGATGTTGTGCTCATATGTACTGACAACAGAATAAAAGTAACAGAACAAATTGGCCACTTGGCAGAATTCTAGAACTTTACCCTAGCAAAGACGGTGTTGTCCGAGTGGCCAAGGTAAAAACAGCTTCTGGAGTGCTTATTCGACCGGTGAAAAAACTCTGTCCTCTAGAAGTGCATGGGGAAGGAGAAAGTCGGGATGCTCCCGCTTTGCAAACCTGTCTGTCTACTCGTCGAGGGCGGACAGTACGTCCTCCCGATAAACTGCAAGTTGGGGTTGGCTCAAGTTGAGTTCTGTCCCCTAGTGAACTCAAAGGGGGGAATGTGAAGAAAATAACTTTGATTCAAACAATTAACCGCAGACTGTGCCTGTACATTTCGTTAAGACTTTCATTTCCGTCCACGAGGACTCTTTTTTGAATTTGTACTTTAACCTATGAATACTAATTTTTTCTTTTCTCTTGCAGAGAAATATTTTGATCAGTTGGGTCTTTGAGACCAAAGAACAAGGATGTAGCTCAATTTTGTTGTGACCCATTATGAAAAAGATTTATAATTTTAATTGTTGTGTTTTGTTAGTGATTAAATGTTTTTGTAAGATTTTAAAAAGACTTAAGTTTTAATGTGTGTGTGTCCTAACTAATGGAAAAATATGATGAAGATACCTGCATGAAGCATCCCATCACGAACCCGCAGGTAAGAGATTTTATTTATTACAAAATCTTTAAATCTTACCTAAAGAAAATTAATGTTGACTGTTTTATTGAGAATTTTGACAACCTATGCCATACACACCTGAGGCGGCACATATGGAAATTAATCTGGCACAAAAAAAATAAAAAACGGATAATCTTTATGTAGAAATAATTCATTTTTCTTTTTATTATAACAAGCGAAATTTTGCTTAATACTTAAAGAGTAAATAATTCAATCATATTTACATGAATTAACACATTAATGAAACCTTTTTTTGTGTGCATGATGTTATGTTTTGAGTTGTAACTATTTTAAATTTTGTACGAATTAACAAAAAAAAATTTTCAAATAAATTTCTTAACTCCTCACTGTGATAAAATGACAAACAGACCTAATTTTACTAAGTACCGAAATTTTCGGCGTATAATCCGCAGATTAAACAAATCTGTTTCAACCAAGAAATTTTATTCAATAATTGAAGCCAGTTATTTACAGTGATCTAGTAAGTTAAATTTTATAAAATAAAATTTCCGGGTCTAAACTTGATTGTTTGATCCGCGGATTATACACCAGAAATTACGGTATATCAGTAAAAATAACAAATCCAGGCATTCACATAACAAAAGCAAAACTCTCATTAATAATTTTGTATTACATTTTTAAGGCAACTTTGATTATTATCATACGTTAAATATTGCAGTAATAATAAGTTAAAAATTATTAAAATAACAACTCGAATTTTTCCCTTTATGCCAGTACTTATGTGCTTATTATATCCACCTTATTATATACTTAAATGAGTTAAATTTCTGAATCAAAGTTTTATTAAATTAATGGCTCATTTCAATATACAGAAAAGTCCAATTTGATTTTTCATTGCATTATTTAATGCATTAAATGTACTTATTCTATTAACCAGTGCTTCCCCTATTAGATGGATAAGCTGCAGTGTATTTTTTAGTAATCCTTTGGTGGCACATTACAATGTTGATAGATATTGTTTGTGATTTTTTTGCCCACACCTATAAAAAAGTTTGCCACCCCTGACCTATATAAATAATTCAAAATAAATGTATAAAACGGAAAACAGATCTAAGTGAGAGCACAATCAGTTTATATTACTATACAATTTGCATAAACATGTAAAAATGTTGCTGTTGACATGGATACTTCTTGAAAATTACTTTGTTATTTCGATGTACAACAACCCAACATAAAATGCTATTTTTTATTCTTCAATAACAAATTTATTCTAGAAATCTCAAACAATCAGAAACAAGAAAAAATCTTGCATCAAGTATAACTTATGGGTTTTTTTTTCATACTAAAATTGTACCAAACTCTAAAATTTTCTATACGAACACCTAATTTTACATCTTATTTGGCATTTTAGTAAATTTTACCATCCGATACTAAATGGGATGTCATGGCGTCAAGTAGTTAGCAGTTTAGGAATGATGACTGTTTAAAGTTTGTCATTTCTAATGTTAAATTCATTTGTAATTGCTGCAAAACAGTTTGCAATGAGGGTAGTTTTTAAAAACAAGTGAAGGATTTACTTGGCCCTATGAACTGGTAGATTCGCATATTTATAGCTTCTAGAAATCAATTTCTATTAAAATATTTATAGGTTATAATTAAAAAAATAACATAATTATTTTCAAAAACTATATATTTGAATTTTTTTTAAATGAGTTATAACGTCCGAAATTTTTAACAGACATCGATTTCTAAAAGACTTAAATGTGTGAATTAAAATTTCAGCTCATTCTGCCAAGTAGTTTTTGAGTTATGCTTAAAAACTAACCCCATTGCAATATATTTTGCAACGACTGCCAGTGAATTTAACATTTGGAGTTTGAAACTTTAAATCTTCACAGTTTCGGAACGACTACTTGACCGAATGACTTCCTTTATGGTATCCTAAGGTAAAATTGACTGAAAAAGCTAAATGTTAAAATTCATGGATGTATTATAAACATCCTTATTGGTAAAAATTTCACTATGAAGAAGACCTCTAATCTTATTTTTTTAAATATAAATTGAAACAAAGGGGTAAGTGTGATTTGAAGATTGCACAAAGGTAACACTTTATCCTTTAATTAATAAATCCAAATAAAATTCATTTTCCAAATAAAAGTCATGTTTTTTTATAAAATAAAAATTTACCGATCTATTTTTTCATTTTTTTTTCAAATATCTGAACCAGTCTGATTGTGGGCGATGTCCGCTATTTTGCTCTGTCATAATAATGATCCACTGATCTGTCATGTGGACTAAATGCGATATTTTAAAAAAAGTAGTTTTTCATCTTTTCCCCTACTTTATTAATAATCCTTATTCGCATTATAAATTACATCATTGTCTATTAGCATTTTATTTCTTTTTTCTATACAAAATCAGCAATTTGTGATAAAATATAAATTCAGTTCTAATAATGTGATAAAAATTAGATTTCTGGATTCACCATAAAAGAATAAGGATGCAAAATTTTCAATTCGGTTAATACAATATTTAAAAAAATATTCATAGAGCTTTTAATCTCTTACTACCCTCAAAATCTGCAAGGTTTATTTATTTTCCTCCCTTCAACAGTTGAGACGAAAAGCAACCTGCTAGCATCACATTTTGGATATCAAAAGAGTATTTCTTTATTTCCCTGTTGGATTTCACACTAATTTTTGTGTTCTGAGTATTTTATATAAGTAAATTCCTGTAATAGGGAATTCTGTGAACCATTGCAAAATGGATCTATCAGGAGGAACTGTAAGTAAATATATTATTCTTTCTTTATTGAAAATTTTATTTTTCCGTCGATTTAGAAATTATATACAGTGAAACCTGTGTATAACGATACTGTCTATAACGATAAACCTGTCTATAACGATATTTCCCTTTTGTCCCAGCGAAATTCCTATTTATTCAATGTATTTTGAACCTGTGTACAGCGATAATCAATTTTTAGCTGCACCTGTCTACAGCGATATTTTTTTCTCTTTCAAAAGCTGAAGGTTCCCGATATAACCAGATTTTTTTCTTGGAAAACGACACCCCATCATCCGGAATGTAAAATAACAAAAGTCTGTGCTTATTTCCGTGTCCAAATGTTGACTCTTTCTTAATTTTGACCTCTTTGTAGAAGGGATTAGAGGATGTTGGGGAGGGGGTGTCACTTTGCTGCGTGTATGGAGCTTAAGTCTTTACAGCTGATCATTGTCAAACTTGTTTTAATAGATAAGGAATTGGGAGGGAAATTCTCCGAATTCGACCAGTCACTGTCGAATCTTTTCCTTCCTAGTTTAGACACCCTTCACTTCGGATTGACCCCTTTTTCGTTGCAATTCATTTTTATGTGCTCGTATTTTTCATTGTAAGTTCGTATTTTTCATTATTCGTTTTAAGTGATGGCTCAGCGTAAAGCATTGTCATTTGAAGAAAAGTTAAAAATCATTTCGGATATTGATCAAGGAATGAAACAAGTTGATGCTTTTAAAAAGTATGGGATTTCACAGTCAACGATTGCTTCTTTTTGAAAAAACGAAAAGATATTGAATATACTGTGGAAAAAAGTAAAGTGGATAGCAAACGAAAAAGATTTAAAGGTGCCGTAAATGACGATGTTTACAAAGCTTCCCTAAGAGGGTTCCATGAGATGAGAAACCAAAACGTGGCTATCAGTGGACCTATAATTTCTGAAAAAGCAAGAAAATTCGCCTCTTTGCTAGGCAACAGTGATTTCAAAGCCAGCAATAGATGGCTTACTTCCTTTCGTGAACGTCGCGGAATTGTTTTTAAAACTATTGCGGGAGAAGAAAAGTCAGCTCCAGTTGAGGCTGCATTATCCTGGAAACAGCGAGAAAAAGAGAAATTTGAAATTTTTTCTCCAGATGATGTGTACAATGCTCATGAAATTGGTTCGTTCTATCAGCTAATGCCAGATAAAACAATGCCCTTTAAAGGAGACAGCTGTAAAGGTGGGAAGAAATCAAAGCAAAGGCTGTCAATCCTGCTGTGTTCAAACAGTACTGGAACCGACAAATTGAAGCCTTTAGTGATTGGAAAGTACGCGAAGCCAAGGTGCTTTAAAATGTAAAGAGTTTACCAGTTCACTACAAGGCAAATAAGAGGGCCTGGAGGACGGAGGAAGTCTTCAACAACTGGCTATAGATAAAGAAATGAAAAATAAAAAGAAGAATGTTGCTCTCATAGTTGATAACTGTACACCTCACAACAATCTCCCACGTTTGAAAAATATATAAGTGTTTTACTTTCCACCAAATTGCACGTCAATCCTGCAGCCTTTAGATTTAGGCATTATCAAGTGTTTCAAGGGATATTATCGAAAAAGGTTAGTTTAGAACGTTGTTTATAATCTGGATAACAATCTCCCAAATCCATATGCAGTTGATGTAAAAAATGCATTTGATTGGGTCTCCGGAAGTTGGAATTCGATAACAGCATCTACAATCCAAAATTGTTGGAAGAAAGCTTCATTCTTTGAAGAAAAGGCCAATATTGAATTTAATGAAATCGTTAAGGAAGAAGAAGAATATGTGGAGAGTTTATCAACAGCTGTTAGAGCTTTCCAAAGATCATCAAACCTATATTTTACATTGAATGCTGAAGAATTTTTAAACTTAGACAATGATGTGCACGTGCTCAGTGGTGCAAGCGATGAAGATATTTTAGCAGAATTAATTCCAGGAGATCAGAGTGATGAAGAAGAAGCAGTTGACTGTTCACAAAACAAAAGTCAAATTTCTCCTGAGGATGCTATATCCTTAATTAGCACTCTTCAGGATTTTGTTGCAACAGTACCAATTGTTTCGGACGTGCATCTGAACTCGTTAGACGGGTTGAAACACATGTACATGCAAATGTCATTTGCATCAAAAAGTAATCAAACAAAATTAACAGATTTTTTTTCTAAATAATTTTTGTTTCTGCAATTTTCTTACAAAATAAACCTATGCGTGTATCTTTTACGTATATTTTTATTTTGTTTACTTATTACGTTTACTTATTACTTATTTAAGTTTAAAAATATAATTTTAGATATTCAATCTGTCTATAACGATAACCTGTCTATAGCGATATCTTATCTGGGTCCCTACAGTATCGTTATAGACAGGTTTCACTGTATTTCCCTTTTAAGGCATGCAGCCTCCGAAGATCATTTAACTCATTCAGCCCTGAACAAACATTTAAAATATCTGAAGTATTAAATGAACATTGAAAATTGCAGAAAATTCAATACAATGAAGAAGTAAAAAATAACAGGGAAATATTTTTTAAGTATTTTTATCTATTGTATTTAAAAATTTGTGCATTTTTTGAGCTAATACTTTTCAAATGATTTTAAGTAGGAAAAAAACTCGAACAGAGAAAATTAATTTAAAGATTGCAACTCTCAATCATTTAAACGGAAATGGATCCAGTAAAAAAGCCTTTATAACATATTTATAATAATTGGATCTTCATATATTTGCAATCATCGGATCATTTCTGTTAGAATATACTAGGGATATCTAAATATATTTCTAAACAAAAAAATGAAAAATTTATATTTTTGTCATTTTTTGCAAAGAAGAGTCCTAGTCCCCTTAAGGCTCCTCTTCAGTAAACTTCCCGATTCCCCTCGCTAATGTTATTCCTATGGGAGTAGGATGCATTCGTATTTTTAAAATATCTCCTCGGAAAATTAATATTTTTAACTTCTGTTTTCTTTGTACTATTCTTAAAGAATGTCTCTTTTTTTCTTAGTTGTCAATTTGTTTCTAAAATATATACTTAATTTTATATGAAACGTTAAAATCTTATTCAGTTTCGCTAATATTTTAACGGATAAAAATATAAATTAAGCATATAATTTAGAAATATTTTGATAACTAAGAAAAAAAGAAACATGCTTTAAGAACGGTACAAAGAAAACAGAAGTTAAAAATATTAATTTTCCGAGGAGATATTTTAAAAATACGAGTGCATCCTACGCCCATAGGAATAACATTAGCGAGGGGAATCGGGAAGTTTACTGAAGAGGAGCCTTAAAGAAGAGTGTGCGTAAGTGTGGGTTTATATTTGAAAGGCGGTTGTTTTCTTTTTCTGTTATTTCAATGACAAACAGTGTTGTTTTCATGAGTAATCAATCTTCAAATGCAAATTATTAATAATAAAGTAAAAAAAATGTATTTTCAAATTACACTTTTATAAGAATTCCATGTTTATTTTAAAATTACACTTTATTCCGTGACAGCAATTCATACAGTTTAAAAAAATTTCCATCACAGTACGTTAGCATGTACTCCGATAATTGAAAATTCACTATTGTGATTTTACGCTTGGTAGAAAATATGAAGTGCTGAATTTATTATTATTTTTAAATTATAATAGTTACTCTGTTTCTTGATTAATATATGCAACAGAAAAAAAGCACCATTTAAACTATATATTCATGATTTCTAAACTGTTTTCTCAATGTATAGTTATAATTTATTTAATATTCATTTAATGATAAAAGAGGGGTTTTCTTTTAATTATTACACTCTTTATTTTTTATCTATTTTTTCTACGTTTGAGTGTTTAATACATTTCTTTGTTGTATTTTCACAGTCACCTGGGATATTTTCACAAGCTTGGTTTGGTGCATAAATTGTCTCCATTTTTTTTAACTCGTAAACATAAAGATTATTTGACGATTTATCTTTTCTGGCTATCTATGAAAAAATGCCTTAAAATTATTTTATTAATTTATAATAAAGTTCTTAAAATATTAAAATGCATTATTGTGATCAGAAATGCACCTGCATACAGAATATTTATAATTCTATCCTATCTGGAAGTGACTGAAAAATCAAACAGAAAATAGCACCTTTACGTACAAAAACCAAGTTATCTATACTAATAAAATAAAGTTTCGCTCTATATGTGTGTGTGTGTGTGTGCGTGTCTGTTGGCGATGGCTAGCAAAATCTAGCCCACCTAGAAGATCGAAAATTTAGGTGTGGATAGTCCAAGGTCTAGTCATGTGTACCTGAGTCTCAGAATTTTAATATTTTGAAAATTATAGTAGTTATTAATTAAAAACTATTCAAAGATCGCAAATAAAAAATCACTTTTCCGAAAAGAGCTCGCGCATGCCCACAAATCATTTATTCGTTCCTCCAATAAAAGAAGAAACAAAGCATGGGCCATTCCTTTTTTTTTAAGTGTTTCTAAATTCGCCATGGGAGAACGGCTGGAAATACAGAAAAGCCGTCTACATATTCTCAAAGAACATACTTTTTCGTCTCGAACGATCCGGTTGGTTCGAAAAATATTTCACATTTAACCCTTTCAAAAAAATAATCAATAAGCCTCGAATTCATGTTTTTTATTTTCTCTCGTTTTCCTAGCCTTGCATCCACTGGAATACAAAATATACTGAAAAACGAAGGTCACTAAATTAAAGAGCTGACTTTGACCTTTTAAAACCACTTTTGGTTTTAAAAAATACGAAAATTAACCCTTCAAAAAGTATATTTTCTGTATGCTGTTTTGCGATTTTGGCAATTTTTAAAAATTCGCATCGGCGGTTCAGAGAAAGGTACAAAAAATTAAAAATACCAGACAAAATCTACATTTATTCCTTTTTCGATATCTGTATTTGTTTTACAAAAATATGAATATTAACCTTTCGAAAAAAGTTCGCGCACAGGACTCACTTTTGCGAATTCCGATTTTCTGCGATATATAAAATATGGCACCGGCTCTCTAAACTAACCAAACAAAAAACAAACACACCTATAGACATCTACGTTCTATCGGGTTCAGGCAGAAACCTTTAATTAAAAAAAAATGCACGTGAACCCTTTCAAAAACGTTTTTTACTGTAAATCAATTTTGCTTTTTCACTATTTCTCCTATCTTTAAAAATTCAAAACGGTGTTCATAAACAAGATACCAAAAACTAAAAATACCGCCCCTAATCTATATCCCATTGCTTTTTACAATCTGATATCCGTTTTGAAAAACTTTAATTTTAACCTTCCGAAAAAAAATTCCTCCCAAAACTCATTCACGCGATTTTCGTTTTTCGACCCAGGTTTAAAAATTGGCATTGACTCGGGAAATGCGAATACGGAAAAACAATGGACTCCAGATCATATACACGTTCATTTTCTTCAAAGCGCACCGTTGGGTTAAAAAAAATATCTACATTAACCCTTTCGAAACCGATCATTTACGTAACCCACTATCACGATTTCTGCTATTTTGGCAATGTTTACCGTAGGTTAAATTTCAATTCTACTAGGAAATTTGGTTGGGTTGAGTGTTCTGAAAAGGCCTCTTCAAGAACAGATTGCGCCTCCTGGCAGTGGAACTATAGGAGTATCTCTGATTCTATGGGCCAGATTACGGCAGGGTTTGACTCATTCGACTTGATATCTATAGCCTTAAATATTTTAGATGCACTTTCGACCGTCAGGTTGCGTTTTCTGATCTTGGGTTCTATGAGCCCGATTACGACAGGGTTTGCCTCATTCAACTTGATTTCAATAGCCTTACAGATTTCAGTCATATTCGTATAGAACAGATTATTATTATCTCGGGCCCGGGCAACGCCAGGCGGGTTAGATAGTGTCAAATAAAACAGTATAATAAAAAAAAAATTCATGAATTATAAATGAAATCTTTATTGAGTAAAGACACAAGTATAGTAGTAAATGGATTCCAAAGGTAAATAGAATGCTAATCATAGATAATTTTATAACTAAAATGTGTTATGAGATCTTCAGAAATATTTTTTTTATAAAGAGAGAAATTTTATAAAATAAATAAAGATAAAAATGCATAAAAGTCACCAGAAAATGGGCAGGGCACATACCAAACTTTTGGAGTTTTACATTCAAATCAAATCGCTTCCTTGTTGTATCTGGGATTTGTTATACATCAGAGATGCTATTCCCGAGATCATCTGCGCACCTTTTTATAGCTAAGCCACAATATTATAAGCTTCGGGGACGCAGCCGAATTTATACCGCAACTTTTAAACAACAAGCTCATATAGTTTGTAAATAGCTTTTTAGTTTGTTTTTCAAGCTAGGATTAACCACCATGATCAAATGAAAGCAAGACAGAAAATAACGAATTTTCATCTGAAAGGATAAAGATATATATATTTTTTTTTCTTTTTGGTCTAATCAAAGAAAAATTTTACTGTAATTAAAATTTGCAAACTATAGTCTGTTCAAGGAAAGGAGATAACAAAAGTAAACAAACGGGTTGCAGAAAATTCGCCAAGGAGTCACACATTTGGCACAAATCCCTAGGTTGGCGAATTTTATTTTTTATTTCGATTTGTTAATTTGAAGCTCAAACACTTCAGACAGTCTGTTTGGCACTTCTGGCACATCGCCAGGTTTAAGCATTGCCAATCCGCATGTGCATTTGTTTACTTCTGTTATCTCCTTTCTCTGAACAGACTATAGATGTGCTGTTATAAATTTTTAAGATGCAGTTTTTATTGATATTACAAAATGGTTTTATGAAAGTTTTATGACTTAATCAAGCAAAAACGCAACGCTTGAGATAAAATTAATTTTGCATTAAAAATTTTTAATTGAAGGTCTTTTAAAAAAGATAATAAAACCACATTCTTTTTCTACAATTTTTTACTTTTTGCAACAATTTTATCACATTTTCCTTAAAAATCTGCTCTATAACTGTAAGGATCACATTATTAAAAAGTTAATTACTTAAAATGTCATGACAAATTTTTAAATAAAAGAAAAAGACTTTTTACTTAACAAATTTGTTTTAAAAAATTAACCTATTTATATTTCTGAGAATCTTAATTTTAATTTTATAAAATGCACCTAACAGTTGGTTAAAAAAAGAAAAATTATGCAATTAAAAAATATTTGCTGAAATTTTGTCACATATGACATGTGGAACTCATTGGAAATTTCAAAGAGTGTACAAACCTTGTAAATGAAATAAGGCAGCAGATTTTTTTTTCTCCGAATTGGGATAATTTAGGAGTTTTAGCAAATTTACATTCATTGTTATAATCTTTGTCAGTACTCTCATACGCTTAAAACTACTACATAGTCCTATCTGCTAATGTCAAATTCACACGAAGCTTGGGGATATTTGGATAAATATTTTGCCGATACAGGTTGGTCCCCATAAATTAAACTAACTTGGCAATAACTGACTAATTTTTTGAAATTCCCATTGAAATTTAGTATTGATGAAAGCTAAGGATTCGTCCATAATCGGTTCCATGCATTTTAACTTGTTTGTGTGTTTGAATAAAATTAGCTGAATTCTTAAAAGAAAATAAGAGGTAAGCTACCTCTTCCTCCCTGTACAAGCTGAAAGGACATTTTTTTGTCTTTATGAAAAATAATGTGGCAAGTTTTTAATTAGGGGGGGCGCCGCATTTCTTCCTGCCCCGGGTGCCAAAAATAATAGCTATGCCATTGTTCACTGTTTATTCAATGTACCACAGATTTTCTTCATATTTGTGTAGGTTTAAATTTTATTTAATAAAATTTTATTTGTATATCTTAAAAGAATTCTCATTTCGGTTTGGAAAAAAAATTCCTTTATATACATAACAAAAATTTGTCTATCAGCGTCAGATATTTTGATATTTTTCACAGACTTCAGGAATCACCCTATGTATTTAATTGTAGCTCAGTATCTAATGAGAAAGAATGAGACTATTCAAGAAAATATTACACAAAGCTGTTTTCATGTTTTTAAAAATGAAAATTTAATTTTGGTCATACAAGTCAAAAACGTTTTTAAACATACCCAAATTTAAGTTTGATCTGACAATTTTAAAGTTAAATATGACTGATCAATCATGAAAAAGAGAATAATCTAATTTTGCAAATTTTATTTAGCCATGGCAATACATTTATGGGGTTACAGAACACAATTTTTTATTTAAATAAATAATTTTAGATAACTTTTTCCTTCAAATGTAAATTTGTTTGATATTTTTTTTATTATAGTGGTCTCCAAAATTATAATTATGCAAAGGTCACAGATACAATTTAGCCATCCAAATGAAGCAGGGAGTGAACATGTAATAATAAAAAAATGAGACACATATATACATATAGATATATATAGATATATATATATAGATATATATATATATAATACAAACAAAACATAATAACATTATATATATAGATATATATATATAATACAAACAAAACATAATAACATGATTTATAAAATAATATATAAACTCATAAAAATATGTGATTGAATCTGCATTTTACTGCATAAACACGCAAAAGTTTACTCGCTGAGGGAGAAAAACGTGCATTGGAACTATAAAAGTTTTTTCTTCAATAATACATACAAAATATAGTAAATATGTAAAATATATTTTACATCTGTTTATTACAGATGTATATTATGCATGTATTAATTCAAATAATTAGCAGGATTTTACAACTAAGCTTGGAGATTTTAAGATACCACTAGAATAAAGAATTAACATTTATTTATATATTTCTATTCATACGTAGGTTTTATAAAACTTTCAATTATAAGACCTGTTTACATTTAATTCATATTCTGAAAAAAATATTTTTTATTCATTTTTGAGTACAGAAAGGAATGAAATTTCTTTTCAGAATTTATAGAACTACTATTTAATGATTTGAAAAAGAAAAAATATACCAAATTATAACAACCTTGTAATAATATATTTCTTTCTAACTGCTAAATGACATAACATGAAAACTTTATACACAGTAAAATAAGTTTTATTAGAGTGTTGACATGTTTGGGGCTCCATTACGGCCATTATCAAATCAAATAATAATATTCTACAATTGCAGTCTAATAAAGTGACTATTTGAAATGCCAACATTTAATTTTTCCTGTATTTTTTTAAATTAGGCACGTTATTTTTAATTTTTACTAAGATGTTTATTTCTATATTTGTATAACCATGGAGAAACTCGAGCCACAATTTTGGTAAGTTAAATTATTCTGCATTGTTACATATTATATTTTAACTTGTTAAAATCTGTATAGTTTCATTTATAATGGATAGATAGTACAGATTGGAAGGGAAAATTATCTTACTTTCATTGAAACATAAAAATACAATATGTAACAAGGCAGCATCATTTAACTTACCAAATTTGTAGCTCTAGTTACTCCATGGTTACATATATGGAAATAAACATCCAAGTAAAAATAAAAAATAACTTAATTAGAAAAAGTATGTGAAAAATTAAATGATGGTGTTTTAAATAATAACTTCATAGACCATGCAATTATAAAATATTCTTAGTTGTAGAATATTCTTTTTTTTTTAATAATAGCTCCGATGGAGCCAAAGAATGTTAATAGTCTAATAAATCATATTTTACTGTTTATAAAGTTTTATTTTACATCTTTTAGCAAATAAATGAAGTATGAGAAAGAATATTCAAATTTTTCTCTTAAAATTAAATATCTGATATACAGTTTAGAGAATATGGAAATGAAGAACAAAGTAGAAACTGTTGTAACCTTATCGTTCTTAGAACTTTAGATACATCAATTTAAATAAGATAAATATTAGAAAACACATCATGAAATAAATGGATTTAAATCAATGATAAAGGTTTTTTTTACAAATATAAGTATGATTTATTAAATGTTTTTTCAGATGATCACTATATGATAATTATTTAGAGTATATTCAAGAATCAAAAGGTTTATCTTTTGTGTGAATCAAGAGGTGACGTTTTAGATGAGTATTCTGAGAAAATCCTTTGGAACATACTTCACAAACAAAAGGTTTTTCTTTTGTATGAATTACGAGGTGACTTCTTAGATTACTACTCTGGGAAAATTGTTTAAAACATATTTCACAAACAAAAGGTTTTTCTTTTGTGTGAGTCAAGCGATGACTTCTTACATGACTGCTCTGGGAAAATCCTTTGGAACATATTTCACAAAGAAAAGGTTTTTCTTTAGTATGAGTGAAGATGTGAACTCTTAGACTAGTATTGTCAGAAAATCCTTTGGAACATATTTCACAAACAAAAGGTTCTTCTTTTGTATGAGTCAAGAGGTGTGTTTTTAAACTACTTCTCTGGGAAAATCCTTTGGAACATATTTGACAAACAAAAGGTTTTTCTTTTGTATGAGTCAATAGGTGACTTCTCAAATTATTTCTCTGGGAAAATCCTTTGGAACATATTTCACAAACAAAAGGTTTTTCTTTCATATGAATCAAGAGGTGACTTCTTAGATTACCACTCTGGGAAAATTGTTTAAAACATATTTCACAAACAAAAGGTTTTTCTTTTGTGTGAGTCAAGAGATGACTTCTTAGATTACTACTCTGGGAAAATCGTTTGGAACATATTTCACAAACAAAAGGTTTTTCTTTTGTATGAGACAAGAGGTGTTTTCTTAGTTCACTATTCTTGGAAAATCCTTTGGAACATATTTCACAAAGAAAAGGTTTTTCTTTTGTGTGAGAAAAATAATGATTTTTTAAATGATCACTTTGAGAAAATGTTTTAAAACATATTTCACATACAAAAGGTTTTTCTCCTGTATGAGTCAATAGGTGACTTTTCAAATTACTTCTATGGGAAAATCCTTTAGAACATATTTCACAAACAAAAGGTTTTTCATTTGTATGAATCAAGAGGTGACTTCTTAGAGTACCACTCTGGGAAAATTGTTTTAAACATATTTCACAAAGAAAAGGTTTTTCTTTTGTGTGAGAAAAATAATGATTTTTTAAATGACCACTTTGAGAAAATGTTTTAAAACATATTTCACATACAAAAGGTTTTTCTCCTGTATGAGTCAATAGGTGACTTTTCAAATTACTTCTATGGGAAAATCCTTTGGAGCATATTTCACAAACAAAAGATTTTTCTTTTGTATGAGTCAAGAGGTGACTTCTTAGATTACTACTAGTACGAAATTTCTTCGAACATACTTCACAAATAAAAGATTTTTCCTTTGAGTGAATTGACAGCTGTTTCGTTGTATCAACATTTTGAGGAATGGAATGTTCTTCACTCAAGTAATGCTTTTGTTCTGTAATCACTAACATTTTCTCAAGAGAGAAATTTTGTTTGATGTCACAATAGGCATTTCATGGTATCAGCAGGAAAATATATTGCTGTCCTTTTCATCCAACAAAATAAGTTATTGCTTTTAAATAATAAAGTTGCATATTTAGTCAATATTTGAACCTAAAAAGGAAACAAAAATAATAAATATCACATCTTTAATGAACTGTAATATTTTCTTATTTTGTGTTAAATATCAGATTTGACAACTTTCAATTACATAAATAGTACAAAATTCGTTAATTAAATGATTACATTACTTATTCACATGTATAAAAGTATAAATTGATATTTTTAGGTTAATTAAGTAAATTAAACTTACTTTATGTCAATGTTTAACATTGCAATTACAAAAATGATTTTTAAAAATTAAGAAATTTATTATTTAAATTTTGCAAATCATGCTGTTATTAATTGTTTTTATAAGTTTAAGAATTAATCGATATGTTTTTGTAACCATTGATTCTGTTCGTGTGTCTAATTGTGTGGGAAAAAAGTGTGCCTGAGAGAAATTGAAAAACATTCACAAACACAAAACATAGACAAACGATCGTACTGCTATTTTTCACACTGTGACATCATGATGCTATTGCCCATAAGGTAAGACCACATTTGGAAACAAACAATCCTATCCACCAATCTACGTACAGATTTTTGGACTTAGTTATCGAAGGAATCATCATAGAAGTAGATACAAATCATATTGCAGACCATATGCCAATCAGATCATAGTTGAGTTATTCATAGAGAACCCAAATTGCTTGAGTGTTATTTTTTTAACAATAAGGCATAAGGACGGCCAGTTAATATGATGCTATTTTGCCAGTCATCTCAACTACTACCTTTTCTTATAGGATATTAATAGAAATATTTATTATGTTCTTAAAGTTATTGTAAAACTTTTTCAGCAATCTGTGAAGTTTATTTTACTTAAGGATGGAAAATAATGTCAATTTTCAAGTAAACAAACGAACAACTTCAGATGTTACAATTCGAAATGAGAAACCCTCTTCATTTTGGATTGTTTTCCAGAATACAAAAAGATATCCTCATCATAGAACAAGACAAATGAAGAAGAAAATTCAGTTGATAAATTATCAGAAATAAATTGCTATTTCGACAAACAACTACAAGCTAGGATGGAATATGCACTTAATCAGTGGTAAACAAATGCAAAAAGCTTTTCAAGACTTGTAAATTTTTCAAAAAAATATTTTTCATTTCATGCAAACATAATATACAGTGAACGTTTATTTTCTGAAGCTGGCAACATATACGAATTCAGGCAGAACAGAATGCTTCCTGAGCATTCTGAAAAATTATTGTTCTTGCATCATAATTTTAGGCTTAACAATGATGAATGATTTCTTTTTTAACTTCATTGTATATTTACCATTATTTCCCTCCACTATTAGTCATATTTCTTAATTTACTACTTAATGATGAATGATTTCTTATTTACTCTACGTCATTTTGAAATAATTCATTACATATGTTTTTTTAATATAATTATGCAGTGTTTCTTTCTAAGCATGAAGACATTTATTACATAATCAATACGATTTATTCTCATTATTAATAATAAACTATGTTTCTAAGTATTTTTTGTTGGTATTATCAAGGTTGTTTATTATAAAGATTATCATATGCCACAGTGAAACATGACAGGAAAGTGATATTTTAAGTTTAGAACATTAAGTCATATTAGTGACATATTATTTGATATAAACAGATGATATAAAATGAAATATTACATGTGTTTTAATAAGAGATCTAATATGGGATTTCTGTAATGTTATCTTACTATCATCATGTGTTATGAACAATCATTCTGATAGTGGCAAGTCATCAGAATCACCCCCAAAAACTGTGTTTCCAAAAGTCAACCTCCAGAGGTAAAAAACATTCTTCATATGCTTTTAAGTATAATTTGAACTTTAATTTTTGCTTAAAGTGCATAAAAATTTAAGACTGTTTAAAAATTTCAGGAATATAAAAATGTATATTTGTTCTCTATCAATTCTATTTTTCATTTCTAAAAAGTGAAAAAAAAATTTTACCTTTGAACCAAGGCTTTTTTTTAAAGCAGCTTAATCAACATTTTTTTTCTTTTTTTTTTAGAAATCTACTGAATTTTTTTTTGCATAAGTTGGCAGCTATATGTTGGTAAAGTAGTCATAAAAATATGCATATGTTAAATATGAAAGTTTAGAAAAAAGAGCTTTTGCATTTCTTAAAGAATAGAATATAATTCACAGAAATATATTAAATTCAGCTTAAAATATGCATAGATAATGAAAGGAAATTAAAAATAGAACAAAAAAAAACTATTGCAAATCTCATTATAACTATTTTATTAATAATTAGAAATATTACCAATAAATGTAGGAAAATGCAATTTAATTATCTATAATGATTAACACAGCTCATGTCTGGGGTCGATCTAGGCAAAAATTAGGGTCCTTTAAAAAATAAAAGGGACCTTTTCACAACTTTAATTTAATGAAAAGGTATCATTCTCAAAATTCTATTTCACAAAAAGATCCTTAAAGCAAAATTAAATTAAAAAAAAAACTTGCTTCAATCCTTACATATAAAGTATGTCCTTTCCTTTTCTTTCTTTTTTTCACCTCAGAGTAGTTTTAAAATGCTAAATTAGAAAAAATAGCATCCTAAAATATTATATTCTATGTTTGGTAGATGGCACCACCAAATTGACGCAAGAACGATTTTTTGAACCTTTCATTAAAAAATTAACAATTGAGAATTAAAAAGTCTTAAAGAGGGCGTTAATTGAAGCTGTCTGTACAGGTGTCTTATAAACACAGAACACTGATTTCACATGAAATCTGAAATTGTGCAAAAAGAAAAAAATAATAATACTTATGAATATTAT
The DNA here is from genome assembly GCA_963931845.1 of Maratus michaelseni. Taxonomy (NCBI): domain Eukaryota; kingdom Metazoa; phylum Arthropoda; class Arachnida; order Araneae; family Salticidae; genus Maratus; species Maratus michaelseni. Next base: position 333,543,312 of record OZ007595.1, on the reverse strand, counting down.
TAAAAATTAAAATTAATATTATTAAACATTAAAATTATTACTATTAAAAATTTAAATTATTTATTGCAAATGAATGATACATGTAATGCAATGGACTTGCATGAGATTTTCCTCAAGAGAGAAATTAAATCTTTCTCCACCAGATAGTGTATTTGAGCGCTTGAATCGGCAATTAACTCCATTTTTCAAAAAAATATCAGTCGATATAAATCCAGTATGGAAAAGTGAAAAACGCATTTCAAAATATTTAAAAGCTTTAATATTCTTTTACAAATATTTTAAGAGCAGAAGAAAATGTTAAACTGTATTTTTTTAATGAAGCGTTCAAAGAGTCGTACATTTGTTTCTATATTAAAAATTTGTAATTTTGAATGGCAACAGTGTTTGTTCGTCTATATCTGGTAAACTGTGTTTAATCTTTTTCATTTTTAATTTAGAACACAAACATTATAATTGGATGTGATATACATGTTTTATAAGAAAATATACTGAACAGACATGATTTCAAGTAGAAGAAATTATCATTTAGCTGTCATATGTTAACATATGTTTTTCACTAAGCCTAACATGGCATTTAGCTATGGTCGATTCCCAGACCGGAGTGGTCGCACCTAGCATGATTACCAACAGACTCCTACATTTGCATTTTATTATAGGTAGATATTTTAATTGCTGATTCAACTTGGTATACATATTCTGACTTCAAAACTGCAGATTTCAGCAAAATGTACTTCAAATAGAAATTTTTGCTGACTGAAGATTCTTTTCTAATTAGCATTACATTTAGCTTAAATATTTTATTTGAAGTTTTTTTCAGTAATGGGAAATGTTTAAAAAGATATAACTGCTCTACAAGTGGAATAAGAAATTTGAGATAGCAAGAAAAATATCAAAAGATTATGAGATTATGAAATTACAGACTTGGGAAAAAGTATTGAGTATTCAAGCATTTTAAATAGTTGTTTAAAACTAATAGTTGGACACAAATGGCAGTAAAAAATGGCAGCAAATGAAACACTAAATTTTTAACCCCTCTATGCCCATTTTTTTTGTATATTTGAAAAATCATATTTGCCATATTAAATCACAAAAAATTAGTATTTTAGAGTTTTGTTTTTGAATGTAAATACTTATGACTATAATTATTTGCCTATTACTTGAGGTTTGTCCATGATAGAGACCTGCTTCCAATTCTCTACAGCAGGGGTTCTCAAACTATGGTACGCATACCAGTACTGGTACTCGAAGCTCTGGCTACTGGTACGCAGAAGTCCGATAATGGTACGTGGAATAAAATACAGAATGTAGCATATTATTATGGAATAAAAAATGACTTGTTTTTATTAACTTGGAAATAAAAAACAATTTTTTTCGAATGCAATTTAGGATCTGTAAACGCTTTTTCTGTTTTTTGTGGCTACGAGAAATGTTTGTTATTTTAAACTTGCTGAATTTTGCGCACACCGTTTATGACACAATCAGTTTTCCAGAATTAAAAACATAATTATTAGATTTATATGGATAAAAATTGATTTTTTTTTAATGAAGATCTATTTTTAAAATTATTGAATGAAGTATTTTTAATTAGAAGAAGAACTGTTTTTAAACATTTGTGATGTTTTTTAAACTTTATATGATTTATAGCAAATTGTTCTTTTTGTACTAGAACTTCTAGGATGTGTTGAAATAAAAGTTTTATTTCAAATATAATTCATAAATTAATTCATTCTGTTGATAAAAATATCTTTCCTTCTCTTGTTCAAAATGTGTGTACTTTCTTTCTATTTCATGAAGATTAGTTTTGAACAAAGTAAATTTATTTAAAATGGTGATCTGAAATCAAACCAAAACTGTGGTCATATGCAGTGTGGATTTGAGGTAAAGCATTGTACATATGTATTGTGGTGGTATGTACATAAATGTATGAAGAAATTCGCAAGTGTTTGCCTACTTCGCGATGTTATTGTCGCATTTAAAGGTATGCAGATTATTAATACAGTTTCATTGAGCCTATGTTAAATGTGCTAACTAAACTTTGGATAAGAAACTCGTTTCTCATTTGCGATAATCTGACACTGTATCTCACGAGAGAGAGAAAAGAAATGAACTTATTCAGCTATATTGGGATGGATTACTGGAGTCCAGATTAAAAAAAAGGATGAATGTAACAGAATTTTAGTTGGTGAGAATATCATTCAGCAGTACCGTCTGATATCATCAAAGTCTGTTTGTGTTTAGCACAACATATCTATGTGAATATGCTTCTCCTTCTTTATATGATTTTGCTCCTCTACCTAATGGTTGGCAGTCTGAAAACAAATACAGGAATAAACTACACATCGAATCTGACTTATGACTAAAACTACCTAATATTGAGCCATACAGGGGGAAGTTGTACTTGATACCCTTTTCATTAGCGATAGAAGCAAATTAGTGCAATCAGCCTACTATAACACTATGAATCAGTGTGCGCCAATATGTCCTTAATTATTGTAGCTTTTTTTCCTATACGAAAACACTATATTTTGATATTGTATGCATAATTAAAATGTAATGATAGTACTTTTTACTTGAATGTTATTATAAAGTAGTCAGTTTAAGTACCAATTTACTAATGTAATCATTCATTTTTAAATAGAAGAAAACCTGCTAAGACGGAAACACAGAAGATCAAAGATATCTTTCGTTTTAGACAGGTTCCTTTTTACAGATTTTTCTATATTAGCATATTAGCTTTACGTTTGTTACTTAGTGGTACGTCAGTTTAAAAGTTTGGGACCCCTGCTCTACAGCCTTTATTATTATTATTTAGTTGAAAGCAAGATCGATTTTTGTTATTTTTCAATGAAATATAATTTACAGCAAAACTTCAAAATGAAGAATACTCTATTTAAAAACAACAAAAATAAAAAAAAACGATGGTAATGGCTAAAATTTATTTAGTTAAGAATACCTTTTTTTTTTTAAATCTATAATTTATTTTACAAAAATCTTTTATTTTAGCACACCTTGCAAAAAAAAAGTGGATAAAATGTATTTGATAACAATATTTATTTAAAGGCACATTGCTAAAAAAAAGCTAACCTTTTTTTATTACTTTCATAAAACTCTTCATATATTTTATTTTTAAGTCTTTTTTTCTTATTCATTGTCCAAAACCAGAAAAGAAGCAAAAAATCTAAAACTTCTTTATTTTTTTCATCAAAAATACATATTTGCAATCTGTATTATTTAAATATTTTTCTTATATTTAAACTATATTATCTTTATTTTACCCTTAATTTAAAAAAAATATATCTCATAAAGTATTTTTTTCTTATTTCTTTAAAAAAAACAGTTTATTCAGATCAATTTATAAGACGTCAAATGTAAATTTATAATAAAAAAATTATGAAGAACAAAAAACTGTGATATTTTATAAGTGATACTTTAAAATATGGAACAAGAAAGCTTCTTTTCAAGTAGATAGAGTAAGGCGCATTAATTTGGCGCTTAATGTTTTAAACCTAAAATAACAAAGAAAAAACTGTAGGTCGTTAACAAGAGTGAAATGTACAAGGCAAAACTATACTTTTTTCAAGGACAAATTCATAAAAAAGAAACCATTTTAGTCAGTACTTATTGAACAAGAACTATTTTTTTAATAAAACTAGGAAACACAAAATTACCTCAGGAGTAATTTTGTGTCACATTATTAACCACAGCACACCGCAATCATATATAATGGAGTAATAAGGTGCATGCCATTTTTTTTTACCTTTAAGAATGTGCTATTTAGAACACTGAAAATATTTTAAACAAGATAACATTTATAAGAAATTTGTGAATTTTTCTTTGAGAGCACATGTCTTTTTAAGCAATAGTTTGAAATAGGAATTACATGAAGAATTTTAAAGGTTCTGTTGAAATTTATAATGTTTTATACTCGTTATAAGATGTTCTTTTAAATTAAATTAACCATAAATAATTAACACAACATAGTTATTTGAAACAAAGGTTAATACACACGTTTTATATACATCTATGAAAGCATAAATGATAAGTAGAAGGGTTTAATTCAATAATTCAGAGGAAAACCTTTTTACAATGAATATTATGATATTTTAGATAACATACCTTCTAGATAATAATAATAAAACTGTTTCAAACAATTTCTTAAGAAATAGCAGTCAACATTGTTGTAAGTACATGTGTTAAAAATTATAAATGGTGACAAAATGAATCTCACTCAATGATATAGGCTAAAGTGCAACATTTTAGAATGAAAATAATGATATTTTAGACATTGTAAAGTCTTCTGAATAATAGGCCTATAAAAAAAATTAACAGTTTTTTAATAAAAGGTTATGCTATAGTGTTAACATTTTTATACACATTTTAATAGCCTAAATCCTAAGTTCCTACATCTTTATTCTAGTCCCAGAAGTTTTAAAGTCATCAGCCTCCAAACCATGAAACTGTGAAGAAACAGGTACTGGTGATAAAAATTATAAATGGTGACAAAATGAATCTCACTCAATGATATAGGCTAAAGTGCAACATTTTAGAATGAAAATAATGATATTTTAGACATTGTAAAGTCTTCTGAATAATAGGCCTATAAAAAAAATTAACAGTTTTTTAATAAAAGGTTATGCTATAGTGTTAACATTTTTATACACATTTTAATAGCCTAAATCCTAAGTTCCTACATCTTTATTCTAGTCCCAGAAGTTTTAAAGTCATCAGCCTCCAAACCATGAAACTGTGAAGAAACAGGTACTGGTGATAGGCAGAGGTACAGGCAGATGACTTAAAAACTATTGACAAGGAGAGTACCAAGCTTAGTAGTCACAGATTTTGATTATTTTTATATAAGTTATAGGATAGAAGCCCCTTAGTCTCAGGTTCAACAGATTTTATACAACACTCCTTAGTTATTGAGAGAAATGGGAGGTCCAATATTTTAACAGAACTTAAAAACTTACTTTGTAACAAAATTACAGCGTTGGTCGTAGTCAGTTGTTATGGCGTCTGCTCATTGATCCAAGGGAAACCGGGACGAGTTACGTTAGTTTTTCCCATTTTTTGTTTTATAAATATACTTGTAATTATAATTTAATAATCTCAATTAAATTTTTTTATTTTGTACATTAATTATAATGTTAACAAACTTAAATTTAATTTATTTGATTTTTAAGCCTGATTTTGAGATATTAAATATTTCTCATCATTTAAAGAGTTTTTTCTTTTTAATGGATCCGTTATTGGCTAGTAAAAATTACAAAATAGTTACAAAATCATACCTTATTTTATTAATTATAAATTAATTCAAAGCACAATCATACGTATTACAAATTAAAAATATTTAACATGCAAAAAAATATGTTCTAATTTAATTCTTATGCTTAATTTTAATATAATTATACTTCTTACTTTAAAAACATAATAGTATTATCATCGCATTGACTTCTCTTGTCAAGGCAATATATAAACAATGTTTTTTTTTAAATCACGAGTTGACACAATTGATCAATATCATTGCATCAATAAAGCATATATGAAAAACATTTTAAAAGTGATTAAAAAAATTAATTGTTTAATGATGTTTTATACAATGATTTAGTTACAAATAAAAAATAAATTGGTTAACATTATAATTAATGCACAATATTATAATTTTTAACTAGGATTATTAAATAATAATTACAAGTATATTTATAAAACAAAAAATGAGAAAAACAAACGTCCCGGTTTTCAATCCGGGCCCTCGCATCAACGAGCAGACTCTATAACAACTGAGCTACGACCAACCCGGTAATTAGGTTACAAAGTAAGTATTTTAGTTGTGTTAAAATATTCGATCCTCTAATTCTCGAGAACTAAGGAGTGTTGTATAAAATCCCTTGAACCTGAGCCTAAGGGGCTTCTACCCTACAACATAAATAAAAATTATCAAAATCTGTGATTACTAAGCTTGGTCCTCTCCTTGTCAGTAGTTTTTAAGTCATCTGCCTCCACTGGTGCTTTTACTTTCACCAAATTGTCAATATTAATTGTCCTGTGAATATCCACATGTTCCCACACAAAATTATTTGCAACAATCAGCTAACATAATAAGACTACAGTAAAAATAAACCAGTTTATAATCAAAATACAGTGACACCAATTTCCTGCTTTTTTTTACATGGATCAATTTAGTGCTTGCACCAATATTACCCTTTTCTGTGTCATTTTACAGATGCAGATGGAAGGAAAGCAATACTTATTAGAGTGTGGTTTCAACATACCAATACAATTTTTTATTCATACGTACATCATCGCGCTTTTGTGACGCTTCATGTAAGTAGAGAGACATTTAAACTTCAGAAGGTGGTCATTTTGAACAGTTTTTGACAGATTCCAGATTTTTTTTTTCTTGAAAATGTGCTACTTACATAACAGGAATATATTTAATGCTAGTACACATGTGTAAGTACTTGTAAAAAATTTTTAAAGATTCATACCATACAATAATATTATAATAATAATAATTGAAAATGAGACACCAAATTACCCCAGTACCAATTTACCCTGACTTTCCCTACAAGTGTTTGTGGAGATTAAAATCTAATTAATAAACTCAATGAAATTATCTATACTGTTAATGAATAATAATCTGTTAAATTAATCATTTTAAATAAATAATTAAAGACACAATTTTAAAATTTTAATTGCTATTATCTTTTCCCATTCGCCTGTTATAAAGTATGTAAATTTCTAATAACAATATGATGCAGAACAAAGAAAACTAATATGTAAGTGATTCTTTTCAAAATAACTGATGATACCAAATTTAAATTACATTACATATTTGTTTCAAAAAGATATATTTTTGAAATTAAATAAAAAAACATATGAATTGGAATCTATAAATTTTTTAAACAGAAATCGATTATTAGAAACCTCAAATATGAAAACCTAAAATTTACTGTCATTCTGTCTAGTAGTTTTTGAATTATTTTTAAAAAACTATTCGCACTGCACTGTTTTGCAACAAATATAAATTTATTTAACATCGGGGGTTCCAAACCTCAAACCTTTATAATTTCTGATTGTTTGACTTAATTATATCCTGTTTAGTACCCTAAAAGAAAATTGACCAAAAAAGACAAATTGGATTGTCAAAATTAAATGTTAGTATTGAAAATTTTAGAATTTGGTATAATTGCACAACGAAGTTGACCCCCAATCTTATTTTTTTAACATAAATTGCAAGAAGATGTAATTTCCAGCCAGCTATTCCTGATTTTTTTCTGAGACAATTGAAACATTAAAATGTATGGAATGTTCTTTTATTTTTTTCTTTTGGACGACTGTAAATATTAAAATTTGACTTATTTTTTTAACCATACCTCCAAATAAAGTACACCTCTAATTGAGAGACAAAATATCTGGTACCATGCGTTTTGCTTATTGAGAAGTATTTATAATTAGTGTATTGTTTGAAAAGTTATATTATTAAAAGACATCTTATAGTGTAAGTTAATATATTATCTTCATTGTGAATGTTTGCCTTTCTTCTGAACACTACCTTCAAAATATTTCTGTAAAGGTATAAACTTATTTAAATGTTAACATTTAATAATTTTCTAAACTGTTTAGTGAACACTATTTAAGAAGGCATTGAAATGAAATTGCCAATTTAATGTAAACTGACAGTAAAAAAACTATCCTTTAATTTTTTTTATAGCCAGACTTTTTTGAATAGTTAAAACCAGAAAACCCAAATAATTTAAATTAAATAATTTTAAATCTAGTAATCCTGAAGATATGATAATGGTGCAATGTGATAATGGTGCAATATGATAATGGCCAATGATAATTTTGCCTGAATACAAGACATTGGTTCAGTAAAAGGGGAGATTTAGGAGTTAAAACCCCTCCCAGTTCACTTAAATCTGATAAGATGCAAGTAAAATCCTTGTGTTAAAGTGTTTACATACTATATAACAATTACCAGCAACCAGAGATAATATTCCTAAAAGGTTTAAGTAAATATTTTATATACAAAACAGACTAAATTTTTCTTCTTAAACTAAAGCCATTTTCAAGACAAATGAGAATATTCTACAGATGCACAATTTTTAATGCAAATGATTTGAAATGCTGTCATCAAAACATGAATGATGGTATTTCAAATCATTGCATTATAGATTGTGCTTCTATAGTTAAACATAAAAACAAATACCACTTCTGAAAATGTGCTCAAACACAGTAGTGTAACCAAAAATTTTTCATATGCCCCCTCCCTCTAAATAAATGATAATATTACAGTAAGCATCTTGTACTGTAAGTGCATATCAATTTCATTACAAATGCAATAAAGTAGCAGCAATAAAATGCAATGCAAAGGATTTTTCTCACTGACCACAAAGTTATTTTATACTTTTAAGAGGGTACTTCACCTGCACAAAAACACCCGCCTGCTACTGTGAAACCTATGGAAAATATTTTTTATATCTAGTTTACATTTCAATATTTTTAAGTGATTTTTTTGCATTGCATAGCTGAAATTGATATCTATGCAGGCCTTTTTTTTTTCAATTTTGTTAACAAGTTTTTTTTATTAAGATACTTTTACTTTCAGAACCAGTTTCAAAAGCGAAAGTATCCTTATGAAAAAAAAAACCTGCAAACAAAATCAAAAAAGTAAAAAATGACCTGCATAGAGATCGACCTCAGCTATCCAATGCAAATAGATAAATAAATAAATTAATAAATAAATAAAAATATTAAAATGCAAATGAGATATTGTAAAAACTTTCTGTCATGCCACAAAAAACCTCAATAACTTATATTTATATAGCAAGTTATGAGAGTTAGAGACAAACTGAGGTCATTAAAAACTTTTCAACTAAGTGTTAAAAAATGGATAAAGACTGGTGACGGAATGTTATGTAAAAAATAATTACCAGTGAATATCTACTAAAAAGAAAAGTGGTTCAATGGCACTAAAATTACATTTAAATCTATAACATGGTTTATTTACAACTGGTGAAAGAATATTAAATTAACAAACAATAAAATAGTGGAAAATAGTAGGATTTTCACAACAAGATAGTGTTTATTTAGATATATTACCCAAGAGAAATTTGTACATATAACCTACTCAAAACATTCTATATTTGAGAAAAAATTTAATAGCCTAACAAAATTGTAACAAGTTGGAAATTGCACGTCAAATGTGACAAATGAGGTGAGTTCGTACTGTTATTATTTCAGTGAAAGAAATTATAGTGTCTGTTATTATAATATGATTAATGTATAATATAATTTATAATATAACGTAATAAAATAAGTACATTTTAAGCTGGCAACATTTTATCTTTTGTTGACACTTACTGAAAATTCCAATGGGAAACTTAAGCCTAGCTTTGAGAATTTCAGAAATTGAAATCTATATTTAGACTTTTTTTTTCTTTTAGTATCTATTTCTCTGAAAACATCTATCCAAAAAACTGTCAGTAGATTATAGGATTGCTATAATTAAACAATTTAGTATGCAAATTCAGTAATATGGAAATGATAGGACTCCATCTTAAATAGGACATAATCCCCATAGCAACCTAGAATCATTACCTATCGTTGGATATCATTGAATTAATTATGTATGATAGGATTTAATAGAATGAATAACGTGACTATAATTTGGTCATAGAGGTTATAAAATGTCATATATGTTATATATGACTATATCTTGGTCATAGACATTATAAAATGTCATATATGTTTTATATGACTATATTTTGATCATAGACATTATAAAATGTCATATACGGCATTTACATCATACATGTCAGATAACTTGACGATACATCTCGGTCTCTTGATGATTAATCCTCTGAAACTGCTATAACAAGGAAGTACCGATTTTTAAAAAAAAATACAAATTACTTAAGAAATATTTTTATTAATACCTTTTTAAGTTTTGATTCAATTTTCATAAAATTTTAAATGACTCGACAAAATTTTGCAACGATTCTATATATTAAATTTCAAACCATTTGGTTGGGAAGTTTTTGCTCTGTTATATGCGGACAGTCAGATCAGACGATGACTATAGGTGCTACGTATTTATATAATTATGAATGCACCTAAAAAGTGGTAAATGTTTTTTATCCAACACTGTAAAAAATGATCAATGTTTCTTATTTAATGAAAATATACTATAACCACGAACGAAAATATAATATAATCTTCAGAGTTATCTGAAATTCCGAAAAGCGTGTTCCATTGTCTTTTGAATCCCCCCAAACCAATACATTTCCAAAATTTAAACAATTATTGATGAAAACAAAATTTCTCTAGCTGCCTGCATTTTTCAGAAACGTTTCCAAATAGTTTTTATAGTGTATTAAACAGTTTCCTCAGCTTGGAATACCTATTTATCGTATGTCGTTCATTCTCAAGTAAACGTTTTCAGCTGCATAAGTTAATTTATACGTTAAAGACTAAAAAAATAATCTTAATTTTAATGTTAATGTTAACACTGTTAATTTTGCATGTTAGTCTGTTAAACATGTTTGTGGGACATGAAACTGTTTACTTGAGAATGGATAGCATCGAAAAAAACTATATTCTGGGCTTAGAAAATGGATTAATACACTTAAAAAGTTACTCATAAACGTTTCCGAAAATTACGGGCAGCTAGAAAAATTTTGTTTCTAAATGATTCTTTAAATCTCGAAATGCCATTGATGTCTGAGCTTTCTAAAGATAAAGAAACACTGTTCAGAATCATGGTCAACAGGGATGAGTTTATATTATAAATTTATTCGTCGTTATATAATATTTTCGTAGACTCAGAAACATTCGTCATTTTTTACAGTGAATAATCTTATCTAAAATTATAGTAAAAGGATGGCACACAGCATCCCTCCTCCCAATCTATACAGTGACAATTTTTTAAAAGACAAAAGGTGCTCCAGAGAATGATACTTTCTGTCTTCGATGTTTGATCATTTATTTCTCTTTAGAAAGAAGTATTCTAAATAGTGATTGCATTTCTAGCTAGTAATTGGACAGATCAGGATCACAATATCAATTCTGTAACTCATAATTTTATTAGTATTTTAAAATTTTTAATTGGTAGTATCATTTCTTTCACTTCAATATTACTGTTAGTAAGACATCAAATAGTTTCAACTTGTATGAATTGTAATGAGAAATACAAATTCATGCATTGATACTCTGTTGATTTTCTGTGAATGATTTTTACGTTATGAGGAGGTTTTGCCTATTAAAACCTCTGCTGTATCAAAATTTTATAATCACAACAATTTTTCACTACATAAAAAAATTCTGTTTAAAATAATTAAAATGTTGATTTTTTTAACAATAGCATAATTAATTAGTTTCTGGTACTAATTATTCTAATAAATATTTAAACCATTTATCGATAATCATAGCTATTCAATTTATTATTGGAAAATGTTAACTTGACACTTATTATTTTTGAATTGTAATGTCACTGAGCTGATCCATTATTGCCAGTAGTGACTCATGACTGGATATAGGGTGCATGACTCCAACTTTCTATCTTTTTTGTCACCACTAATTTTTAATAGAAATCTTTGCCTTATTTAATTGTAAAAATTCTCAAATTAAATAAGATGAAGATATCTGAGCTAAACATAAAAAATAGCAAAAACAAAAAAGCATAAAAGTTAGAGCTATGCATGTAGCATGTAGAATTGTAAAAAGCAGTGCTTTACTGACAAAATGTCACATTAGAAAAGTATTTTCAGAATATAGCTGGAAAAAGAAAATAACATTTAGAGATTTTATCACTGGTTAAATTAAAAAAAAAATTAATGCATATATATATATATATGCTTACAATTCTATTGAATCTATATAATAAATAAAATTGAAAATCAGGTATTTGTAGTCTTGAAAAAAAAATGAAAATTTACTTTGTCACCAAAATTAGACCATAAATACCTTTTTCTTGGCAATCCTAATAAACCTGGTAAATTATGACAACCTTTTTCCATGTTCTTGTTCTTCAGATGAACAGAGACATTTCTCTTTGTTCACGTATAAAACAAAGGCTCTAGAATTTTCAGTGATTTCAAGGGTGCATACTTTTACACGTAAAAAGAATTTACTTAAAATTTCCATTCCATTCAATGGATTTATTATTTTTTTCCCTGTGATGGATGCAAGTGCATTCAACACTCTTGCATTATTTACTTTGCATAAATTTTAAAAGCGAGCACAGAAAATGTATCAATCGAAAGGTGTTTATGTTTGGAAACTGTTTTTTTTAAAGTTATTTCAGGCTGTGTAATGTGATAGATTTTTTTTTCTCTATTATTAGCGTATACGTAATACATTGTTAATTTTTCACCAAATCTACAACAATAGTTTATTTTTTATAACTGAATGAGTTTTTTCTGTCTGTTTCATTATTTCAGAATAACTGAAATAATGAATAGTCGAAAGAGGGGGGGGGGGTAGCTATCCCCTTCATGATGACGTCAAAGTTACTGTGTGGTGTGGCATTGCAGGCACAATTATTCTCGGGCCGTACTTCTTTGAGGAAGCGACACCAACAGGATTTGTAACTTGCTCTGTAACAGGCTGCCGCTATACGACAATGCTGCAAAATTAGGTCATACCAGAATTGCTGCAGTGAAAAGCACTGAATGTTTTCGTTTGAATGCAAGATGGTGCACCTCCACATGTAGCGAAGTCTGTTCGCAGGGTCCTGGAACAGGATTTTTGCGACCTTGTCATTCACACCATTTTCCATTTCAGTGGCCTCCGCGATCCCCCGACTTCACGCCTCTGGATTTCTGGTTCTGGGGATATCTGAAATATAGAGTGTACATGTGCAATCTGCAAACTTTGTCGGATTTGAAAGATTCTATCAAATGTGAGATTGCAAACATCCCTCATGGAATGTTACGTTCGGCTGTATTGTCCACAGTCACCCGCATGCAATGTGTGATGGCACCCATCTGGAAAATGTGTAATCAAAATAAATGTTTTCTTTTCTCCGACCTGTGTTGTAATCAGTGATTGGTGTACTGACTTTGAGTCATATGCAAATTTCCTCCGTTACAAAGTGGGAGGGGGGTGCTTAATCAGTAAGGGTGGATTAACGGGATTTTACGGTAATACTTCTGGTGTGAACTCATCTGGATACCGATAATCTTTTATTAATCAGGCATTTTATTTTAATTTTTTCAATAAAGCTGCATAAGATTAACTTTTTTAGAAAGATTGTGAAAAACAAAAAACATCTTGAGCGATGACTTACATCAAAATATTCACGTTTTTCAGCATATATTTCATTGAATTTCGTATCACATTGCAATAGCAATTGTAAACAATATGTGATTCATTCCTTTTGAGATTCAGTAAAATATAGACCCTGGATGCTATAATTTGCTCAATGGTGATATAAAACATCTGTGGATGCGCCGCCGCTTTTCTGACTCTTCACTTTTATAGGTAAAGTAAGTTTTAGGTAACATTGAAAAATTAATTTACAGAAAAGAAGAGGGGCCAATTCAGGGTTTTAGGCTTCCGTCATTACGCTGGTTTAATAGTTGACACCACTTAGTGGGTTGTAACATGAGATACTGTTCAACCACGCTTCTAAGAACCCCGGTTGGCAGAATGCCAAGCCGATTCCATTCACATTGTAGGGAGAATAGCCGCGGCAAAAGAAGCTGAAATCATCACCACTTTATCTTAGGCAGCGTATACCATTTTCGACATGGACTAGCCATTTTCGCCCATGTGCAGTTCGCACCAGGTTTCTATCAAGCGTGGTGCATCAGTAAGTATGACTAGCAATTTATCAAAAATCAAAAAGATTGGACATATAACTTGTTTTAGATCAATGATTTTCTAGAAAATAGTAATACAGAAGACATCTGCATAAAAATTGCATCCCATACGAAATTTGAAGGTGCAAAAAGAATGACTGAAAGCATTACTGTATATGAGGGCATCAGTGATAACACATTTATTATGACAACTAAAGTTTTATTTCTTGAAACGACATGATGAAATATTACATGTAATCAAACAAAATGTAGACTGACTATTTGTCAGTAATATTGAAAACCAAACTGAAAACATGCATAATTTAATCAATTCAAACCAATCAGAGACGATAAAGATATGAAATTATGAGCAGTCGTCACATGCATTAAACACCATTTTGCCATGATGTTGGTTTAAGAGAAAAGTAACAAAAGATAATAGATATAAGGTATTATATTATATCATATTCTTGCATCATGCTGAATTAAATAACACTGATAATCGACATATACATTGCAAACAGGAAAAGGTCGACGAGAAATTAAACATGTACCAAACAATGTATACTAAAATTTCATTATAAATCTCATAATTGAAGCAATAAAAAATCAGGTAAATTCATACAGAAACCATTATGATTGGTTGCTAATTCTGCAGAGCACTACACATAACATTTTATTAAATAAATTTTCTGTGTTTATTTGAATTGAAAAATATCCCAGAATCTTGAAATTTATCACAGTTATAAATAAATACTTATGCAATCGCCTTATGGCAACTACGTAGTTAAATGCAGACAAGGAAAGGGCAGCTGGCATTACTTTGGGTAAAATTTACTATGGGATACACGTTCTTTATGACTCCTACTCCACACAATCTCATCAGTCTACAAATAAATCATTTATGATTAAGTCATCTGCGATATGATTTATCTACAACACCATGATGATTCCTCAATGATGACTAAAGCTAAAACAAAGTAGGTAGATTGGTTGATAAAAGTGTTTGTTGGCAAACATGCATTTTCCTTATATTAAAAAAGGGGGGGGGGTTACTGCAATTAGTGTTACTGGCATCATTGTTCGTACAGTATATTTTCCTTACACAGGTGCAGCCACAACACTTACTGGCAACTGATCTAAAATTATGTAGATACCGAATAATCAAATTTTCACATTCCTAAAACCCTTGCTATTTTCTTAAGCTGTTTTAATATTTTAAGTAAATTTTGATAAACTTTATATAGGCACTTTATTATGCAGTCAATTACTGTTAGGCACAATTATTAAAGAAATGTTTACTTTAAATTGAACCTAATACTGCCAAATTCCGTCTATGAGCAACACAATGTTTTAAAACTAAACATTTCAAACAAACTCCTAATCGAAATTCAAATAAATATCCTGTGTTTAACACAAACACCGTACAATGTTCCCCACCAAACAACTTCCAAATAAATAGATAAATGAAATTATCTGCCACAAAAAATATTTTAATAATGCTTTAAATGACTAAATATCAGTAAATATGAAAATTGCGGCACATGAAATTTTGTTGTCATAATAGGATGAAATCAAACGTTATAGAATTTTTAGTAAAGATTAACCGAAGAAACAAATCTTACCATTAGCTCATTTTTGCAACAATGATGTGTCAATAAGTTTATGTTTCAAAAAATTATTGCTATTAGAATCAAAAGACACTCGTTGAAAATTATTTTTTATTCATGTTTTCACAAAAGTAAAGAGATGCCAAAGCGCTGAATGAATCACAAGAAAGTACTGGAATGAATAATGAATCGAATCAATAGATCTGTTGCAACAGAAACAAAGTTGAGATGTTACGATTTGTTTTAAAACTTAAGAAAAATATCTTTTTCAATTAACAAAGCATACACTTATTTATAAAAAAGGAATCAAAAGCAATACTCAAATTTCACGAATTTGAATCTCTTCCTCCGCGATTTCCATACGACCAACATCCAACCACTTCACCAATAAATGAATGATTTATTGATTATATTCATCAAACTAGGCATGAACATTATGTTCCTAGAACTAAGAAACCGGTTCCATGATTTTTGGTTGTCGTATGTCATAAAAATCTCAAAGTGGAGTGTCTCGCTTGTTATAGGATTCTTCCGCCGAAACAAAGCTTACCATTAACTTATTTAATAAAGAGAATAGGGTCAATAAATTTATATATCGTAAATTAATTAATATTACAATCAGATGGCACTGGTTGTAAGTTATATTTTGATTGATTACCTGAACTGACACCACAATTTAAGTGCACACTACAACTATGCTTGAAGGAGCAAACTTGCGGGACTAATAATTCTATATCTTACTGCCTTTGACCACAGGAAGTTGCAAGAAGTATCCGTTTTCCTATACAATGACATATATTATATTTTTTCGTTCATGTAATGGTAAAGAACAGTAAACAGCATACCTACGCCAAAGCATGATGTTTTCTGAAATCTCTCTCTTGTCTTGGGTGTGGCAGACAAAATTCTCATTGGGCCTGGCTGATAAAAAGCACCCCAATGAATGAATCTCCGATTTGATTCATTCATCGCATAGGCATCTTTCCTATTTCTCAAATTGTAGCATTAACTATTTTTTTAAACAAAAATTTATTGATCCTATTCTCTTTACTAAAATAAGTTAAGAATAAGATATGTTTCTTCCTTACTATTCTAATAAAATTCACAATTTGTAATTTAATTATATGATCGAACGATATTTCATACATGTCACCACTTTCATTTTTAGGGTCTCTTTCATCTCAGGAAACCCGCTCCATTGTCTGTCTGTCACAGAGCCATTCTCGAAAACTATGTAACTTACAGAGTTGAAAATTCGTGTATAAATCAGAATATCAGCTGTGAAGAGCTGAAAATATTAAAATTTGAAAAATTCGTATTATTTTAATAAATAGAGATAAAATGTAGTGGCTCGCTTACTCAGTTTAAAGCAACTGAATATCCATTTTATTAACTCCATGTTCCATTTATTTTATTTTATTTTTATTTATTATCTGTTAAAATTATCGGAACATATTTGATTTGAAATCTGGCAATGGTCCAGGTTCGTTGTTATTAGAATAAAAAAAAAAGAATAAAATGTTATCGTTTGGATACTGTATTTTTGTGCTAATTAATAAGTTTTATAAAGACAATTATCTACGAAAATAAGTATATTATTCAAGCTCCTTTCTAACATTGTACGAGCCACTCCCCACACAAACTGGTGACCCGTTAATACAGTGCCTAGAAGTAAGTAGTGTGCTTAGCGCCAATACAACCGCAATAAAAAAAATGTCCCTAACAGGAGGAAAACCAGATTCTCCGCGAGAGGGCGTCGAGTTCCCACCGCCGTTATTAACGTTTGAAGTTTCATTTAACAGGCTTGATCCTAATGTTAGTTTCAATGTAATTAACGCTGTATTTTCAAACAAACTATACGAATGTTTCTATTTCTATAATATTTTAAAGTAAACATATATTATGCCTGTTTAATGATAAATCAGTATGGATAAATCTGCAAATACTAAGAAAAGAAAAGCTGATCGAACATGCTCCGGGCTTAATTTCTAAGAAAAAAAGTGCCGGAGCCCTAATATTCTGCGGTACTAACACGCACCCCCGCCCCCCCACCGTCACTCCAGTTTGCCTATTTATATTTCATACATTATCTTCAAAATTTAAAACACTTTTTTTTTTTTTTTAGCAAAATAAAAATAATTAAATACATCTATCTGCGTATACTTAGATATCAACTGTTCCATTTTTTTTGTTATTACTACTTCCAAATAGAAACCTTTGCTTTACCTAATCTTAATGTTAATTAATCGCAGAATTCTGCGATTAAATAAGCTCAGGATTATGATTCGGAAATAGTGTTAACACAAAAAATTAATAGTTTGCAGCTATGCGGAATAGAAAAAAGACTATTTCTGTTTACTCGTTATTCTGATCAAAATAGCATTAAAATTATTTGAAATGGAAATAAATAAAATTTGAATTTAAGACAGATTGAGTTCAAGCCTCCCAAGACTGATATAAAAACCGAGCCTGTTTTATCTCAATCTCTTACGTGAGCGACACATTACCTCACTTATAAGTGTTTTGATACAAAAGCAGGCAAAAAATTGGGGATGGGTGGGAAAGGAAAGGGTAATTTAGAATTCGTTTTTCGGAAGCGTTATTGCACTGGGCTCCGGAGCGCAGTGTTTATGAGCTCCGGTGAATTCTGGCCAATATTTAAACATTTACAAAAAATAGAGAAGTACCGGAGCTGAGGTCTGGTGGGCTCCGGCGCAAATTAAGCCCTGAACATGCTTCGTTCCCGGATATACTAGTGGATATAAAAGCAACAAAACTAACATAACTCTATCCCCCCCCCCCCAAAGACTAAAACTAATGAACCAACATTCAGTTGCATGTGAATTAGAGAACCCGCAAATTTCATTTGAAGTCAATTAGCAACCCGACCCGAACCCGACAAAAAATTTACCTCGATTTCCTTAATCTGAAAAAATATTGGACATTCTTTTGAAAAAGCGGGTCATCCCGAACCCGACCCGCAAGAGTAAAAACCCAACCCGAACCTCAACAAAAAAAAAAAGAGCGCCAACCCGACCCGAACCGCAGGACGGGTCGGGTGCGGGTAACCCGACCCGATGCAGGACTCTAATGTGAATCGCATTTTCATGAGCGATTTATTGAGAGAAATTACAAATACACTATTGAAGGGAAAGAAGATTTGCTCAATTATTTTTAATTTAGTATTTTAATTTTTCTATCTAAAATAATTAAAATATTTATCTTGTGATAATGACAATAAATAATTTAAACAATGAACATTATCATAAATATTTTATTAATTATTGATATCCTAACTTTAAAATTTATTTTAACATGACTATTTTGTTTCATTAGTATGCTTTCATTCAATCATGGTTTTAAATACATTCACAAAATCAATGTATTACTTTTTGTAGGGTGTCTATTACTTGAAAAAAACTGGAAAGTGTTTGATTTATTTCTGTTATTAAAATTTTGATTCACATTTGAGAAATGTGAGTATGAGAATGGTTAAATATTGTTGATAACTTAATGTAATAATAATAATAATAATAATAATAATATATAATAATAACTATTAATCAAAAATAATTTTTAAATAATTTTTTAAGGATGATTGGCGCATCTACCCTAATTTAAAGAAAATGCATTCTTGTCATACTTTCAGGAGAGTAATTATTATTTTTTTCTAGATTTGAAATTATCATTAATTTAATGTTTGATGTTTGCTAGTATACCTTAAATTATTTTACTCAAAACTAAAGCTCCGAAATGTCAGAAATTTTTAACAACTCAATTTACTCTTAGTTTGTTAACAGGAGATGTAAACAAGTTATGTAATAATGAATACCGATTAAAAAGTTGTCAAAATAGGGACATGTTTTTGCAAGAATTCATCATAGTATAATGTATTTATCCAATATATTGTATTTATCCAATTTTAGAAATAACTAAATATTGTAGGAAGAAAAACATTGTCCTATGATAAAGTTTGTAACTGTTTGAGTTCATTACAATTAGTTGTTATGAAATCAATTACATTTCTCTTCAACTGTATTTTCATTATTAGAATTTTTTTCCTTGTTTATTTTTTATCTAGAGCATTTTAAAGTACTGATTTATACAGAAAAAAATAGATTTAAAATGAGGTGTATGTAAAAACGAAAGTTACCATAGCCGCGGCGAGAACACTGGCGCCATCTATCGGCGTCCTCTATTTCTGAAGTATAATATTGACGCCGATAACAACACTATATACTTCTAGGCACTGTACCGTTAAGTTTAAAAAATGTCTACAAGTGAACTGGAGAAGAATGATTCGCCTTCCACAGAAAAGCCGGAAAAAAACAAGGTGAGTATTAAAATTCCACCTTTCTGGATTGATAGACCAGAGATCTGGTTTTATCAAGTTGAGGCTCAGTTTAAAATTAACGAAATCACTGAAGAGGAAACTAAATTCGATTATTTAGTTGTGCAACTTGAGCCGAAATTCATAGAAAATTTATGGGACATAATAAGTAGTGAAAGCTTAACCAAATATTCCAATTCGAAAACTAGGTTGCTTAATTTATTTAAAGAAAGTGAAAATGTTCGAATTAAGCGATTGATAACCGGAATTGAACTTGGCACTATGAAACCTAGTCAGCTACTTCAAAAGTTAAAAACTGTCGCTACTGCTGATGTTTCAGAAAAGTTGACTAAAACGCTTTGGCTTGAAAAATTGCCCGACTGCATAAAAAATATATTGCTTGTTAGTGAAGAAGACTTAAATAAATTAGCTGTAGTGGCAGACAAAATCAGCGATATGAATCCCAAAACCGAAATCTTTGCCACAAGTAATAAAACTGAAATTGTTAATGATAGCACGACGTCATTTGCCAATAATGAACTTTTAAATCAAATTGCTTTTCTGGAACAGCAAATTTCACAACTGTGCGTTTCACGACAATCCAGGCCTAACTTTCGAAATAACGAAAACCGTTCTTGCTCCCGAAGCAGGTCTCGTCAGCGCTACAATCCTAACGGCAAACTCTGTTATTTTCATTTCCGTTTCCGTAATCGTTGTTTCCCTGACAAATGCACACAGCCATGTGCGTGGAACAAAAAAACCGATTCCAAACAGGAAAACTCAGATCTGCAGTAGATCTAGTGGCACATACTACTGCAGAAAATGTAGAAAGTTGTCGCAAATTTCGATTATATGTGAAAGATTTAAGAACAAATTTACGATTTTTAGTTGACAGTGGTGCTGATATAAGTGTTCTTCCAGCCACTGGAAAAAACAATGAATCTTCCGATTATAAGCTATATGCAGCAAACGGAACTGAAATAGAAACTTTTGGCATTAAAATTCTAAATCTAGACTTAGGATTTCGAGGGGATTTTCAATTCCCTTTCATGATTGCTAAAGTTACAAAAGGAATTCTTGGAGCAGACTTTTTGAATAAATATAATCTTCTAATTGACCTGAAAAATAAACAGTTAATTGATGGAGAAACAAAATTTTGTGTAAAAGGTGAAGTTTCTTCAATTGCTTTTAACAATATTGGCACATTGAACAAAACTGTTAAATTTCAAAATTTATTTTCTAAGTATCCTGATATTGCGAAGCCAAATTTGCTAATTTCAACATCCAAGCATGATGTGAGGCATTTTATCTGTATGGAAGGTCCTCCAGTGTACAATAAAGCTCATCAACTCGATTCAAAACGACTGGCAATAGCCAAAGAAGAATTTAAATACATGCTCGACAATATTATTCGTCCTTCTAAATCCCAATGGACAAGTCCATTACATTTAGTGGTTAAAAAGGATGGATCTTATCGTCCTTGTGGTGATTACAGACAGCTTAATTCCAGTACCATTCCTGACAGATACCCAATTCCCAGAATTGACGATTTTCATCATATTTTGAAAGGTGCAAAAATTTTCTCAAAAATAGATCTTTTTAAAGCTTACTATCAAATACCGATTGCAGAAGAGGATAAATGTAAGACAGCTATCATTACTCCTTTTGGATTATATGAGTTTAATGTCATGAGTTTTGGTCTTAAAAATGCCCCAGCAACATTCCAAAGATTTATCCACAGTGTTAAGAGATCTTGAATTCATTTTTCCATATTTAGATGATATACTAATTGCTTCTGCTGATGAAAACCAACATGAAAATCACCTCAATTTAGTTTCTGAAAGATTACACAAATATGGCCTCAGAATAAATATTTCCAAATCAGTATTTGCAGTTCCAGAAATAGAATTTCTAGGTTATCTTATTACACCCGAAGGTTCACGTCCCTTACCAGAAAAAGTTCAAGCTATTATAAATTACCAGAAACCATTCATGATTTAATTACTTTTCTTGGCATGATTAATTTTTACCGTCGTTATTTTAAAGATGCTGCTAAACACCAAGCATTATTACATGACTACCTTAAAGATTCCAAGAACAAAGATAAAAGAAAAATTGACTGGACTGAAGAAGCACGAATGCAATTTGAGATTTGATCTAGCAAATACAGCTTTATTATCTTTCCCCAATTCTGATTTACCTCTAGGTTTGTTTACAGATGCATCAGATTTGGCCATAAGCTCTGTCCTGCAACAATACGAAAATAAATCTTGGAAACCTATCGGTTTTTATTCGAAGAAGTTAAGCATCACTCAACAGAATTATAGCACATGCGACCATGAACTATTAGGCATTTACTTATCGGTAAAATATTTTAAATACTTACTAGAAGGAAGAACCTTTACGATTTATACGGATCATGAACCGTTGGTGTATGCCTTTTTGCAAAAGCCTAACAAAGCATCACGAAGACAGTGCAGACAATTACAGTATATTTCTGAATTTACTACTAACATTAGATACGTCAAAGGGAAAAATGATATTGTAGCAGATTCATTATCAAGACTTGAAGAAATTACAATAATCGATTATGATGAAATAGCAAAAGAACAATCTCAAGACGAAGAAATTAAAGATTTACAAAAGTCTAAGACTTTAAAGTTTAAACAGTACTCTCTTTCTTCTGGTCAGAATCTGTGGTGTGATGTTTCTACTTCCAATATTCTTCCTTATATACCTCATACTTACCGAATGAAGATCTTCCAGAAATTTCACAGATTATCCCATCCGAGAATAAAATCAACAGTTAAGCTAATAACATCAAAGTTCATTTGGCCTAACATTAATAAAGATGTTAGAAAATGGGCTAGATCATGCATTTCATGCCAAAAAGTAAAAATTACTCATCATACAAAATCAACAATTGGTGAATTTCCAGAGCCATCAGAGAGATTTCGAGCAGTCGATATTGATCTCGTTTGTCCACTACCACCATCAAATGGCAACATCTATTGCTTAACCTGCATTGACAGACACACCAACTGGATGGAAGCCATTCCACTGAATAACAGCACGGTAGAGACTGTAGCAAAAGCCTTTTATAATAATTGGATCTCTAGATTCTGAACACCTTCAAAGCTCATTTCTGATCGTGCAGGTCAATTCTATTCAGAAATAGTACAAGCCCGTTCAAGATTCTGAGGTATTAAGCTACAACATACAACAGCCTATCACCCGCAATGCAATGGCAAAGTGGAACGGCTCCACAGATCACTAAAAGCTTCTCTAAAAGTGCATAATCAAATAAATTGGATTGAAACCTTACCTACAGTTCTCTTGGGTCTTCGCACAGCAATTCGAACAGATACGCCCTATACTGTAGCAGAAATGGTTTTTGGAGAGAAACTTTGGCTGCCTGGTGAATTTTTACAGCCGAGTACCATGCAAGTCTCACCAGGAAGTTTTATTCATAAATTACAAGAGCAGATTCAACTAATTGGACCAAGAAAAATTCAACATAAATATATTCCAAATATATTTGTTCATAAGGATTTGGAATCAAGTACACATGTTTTCCTAAGGATAGACAGAGTATGCAAACAACTAGAACCACCATATGAAGGTCCTTATGAAGTAATTAGTCACTCTTCAAAATATTTCACTATAAAAATTAAAGGTAATAATGTGAATGTATCTATAGATAGACTGAAACCAGCATATATTCTCTCAGATGATCTCAAAATAGATTCACACCCTGCACAAGCAACCCAGTTACAAGTGAAGCCTTCTTCTACACAAAATATGAACAATAGAAACTTTATTCAACCTGGTAATACAGCGGAAAAGCCTGTGCAAGTTTTGAAACAATCACAAACTGGTAGAACAATTAAACTTCCAGTAAGATTTAGAGACTAAAAAATTTGCTTCTTTCTTTATGTAAATATTTTGAATAATTGTAAAATTGTATTTATTTTGTATATATTTATATTGTTTTCTGTATGTTTTATACTTTCCTACCTTTTTTTAACGTAACGTTCATTACTGGTAGGGGAGTAAATGTAGTGGCTCGATTGCTCAGTTTAAAGCAACTGAATATCCATTTTATTAACTCCATGTTCTATTTATTTTATTTTTATTTATTATCTGTTAAAATTATCGGAACATTTTTGATTTGAAATCTGGCAATGGTCCAGGTTCGTTGTTATTAGAATAAAAAAAAGAATAAAATGTTATCATTTGGATACTGTATTTTTGTGATAATTAATCAGTTTTATAAAGACAATTATCTACGAAAATAAGTATATTATTCAAGCTCCTTTCCAACATTGTACGAGCCACTCCCCACAAAAAAAATCAAAATTCTAATAGCCTTTTTCTATTAAGGCTGTATTCAAATCCAAACTGCTTATTTTGAGACACATTTGTAAATTCATTTTTGTTCTAAAATGCATCCAATTGGCAGGTTCTGTTATTCAGAAACTTTATAATGTCCGTATTGTCTCGATTTTTTGATAAAGGCAGAATATATTTCAAAAAATGCTGTCAAAATGGACATTTTGAACCGAATTTCCCAAAGCGATAGCACTGGAAACAAAAAAAAATGATCGTACTGTAACAATAATTGTCTTAAATCAATTTCTAATTAACTGAATGAAAAATAAAAACATTGGACCCTTATAAATGTCTTTATAAATCAGGCCGCCAAGTTTCCTGTTGTTACATTTAAAAATGAGTCTGAAAATGTGTCTCAAAATTTTGAGTTGTTGAGCGTGGAAAAATATTTTTTTGAATACCACCTTAAATTTAAACATTTTTCGTTATAGCAGATGCCAAAAATTTAAAATCCACGATGAAATTCTTTCTACAATAATTAATTTTCTATCAGATGATTTTCACGTGAAAAATGAAAATGAAATAAAAAGTTTCACCAATTGAAAAAAAGATGAATATGAAATAAAATTGATTGACGTCATAGTGGTAAATAACACAGAAAATGTCTAAGATTTCTCAATAATACAAGGAGTATGAGTATGTGGATGCACACAAAGCAGATTAATATCACGTCATTAGAGAATTAAAAAGAAAGTCTGACGTCCTATTGGAAGTTTAACAAATTTTTCCGATGTTTGAGAATATTACAAAGCGAGTATAAATATGAGTAATAGAGAATAGTAAATATATGAGTTTGAGGAATGTATTGAATCATGATAAAAAACCGATTATGGAAATATTCGCATATTTTAACATTTTGAAGACGTCCAACATGTTTAATTTTGAAATTATACATTTGTTAAATATTGCATTTAGTCCATATGACGGATATTATTATGACAGAATATAATAGCGGGTTTTGCCCACTATCCAGCTGGTTTAGATTTCGAAAAAATGGAAAAATAGACCGGTAAATTTTTACTTTATAAAAAACATTACTTTTTTTTGTTGTTGTTGCTAAATTATATTTATTTGAATTTATTAAAGAAAGGATAAAGTGTTTTGAAAGGAATATTAAACGAAACCCTTTGTGTGATCTTCGATCACACTTACCCACTTGTTTTTTGGATATTTTTTATCATTTAAAACATTATTGAAATGCTGTGTGGCAGAATTTGGCGAATTTTTTGGCGCACTTTCTGAGCGATAGATGTTTCGATCTGGTTTATGTTTAGTCGTTGACTTTAAACGACTCTACGTTTGCTTTTGTTTGGAAATCCTGTTTGAAGATGGAGATCTTGAAATTGATTGGTTATCATTAGTATTACGTGAGCACCTAGCTATTTCTTGAATTCCGTTCAGTGTTGCAAGATTGGGGATTTGTCAAGTTGGTCATCAGATGAAGGGGAATAATACATTGACTTATAAAACTTGAAGAATATTTCAGGAGATGGATGTTTTTTTCCCTTGCTTGGATACTTTTATTTCTGGTCTCGTTTATCGTTAAAGAAAGAGCAAAAGGATATTGAAAGGTTTTGATGCTCTGCTTGGTTTGTACTAAATAATGGTGAGTTTTGTTATTGAACTGTTCAACCGGAGCTATTTTTAATCAATTGTTAGTGTACTATTACGTTGTTGGATATTATCTTGAAGGGCTAGTTTTTATCTACTTATTTAGTATTACAATTTTGTATTTCGTCATTGTACAGGGATATTTAAGGCAGTTACAGAACTATCGGAAAGTCCATACGATTTTTTCCACTGATTCAAAATGGCATGAAAAACAGTGGAAACGGCTTTTATAGCAACTACACTACAGCGTTGAATTCAGAGAGAATGCAGCATTGAAATGTCCCATCTGAAGATTTGTGATTTTATGCTTATTTATGGTCTAGAACTAGAAGTGTGTCCTCCCCCCCAGCTCGGAACTCGAATGTGTACCTTCCGGAAAAAATTGCGCCCTCCGCAGAAATCCCTCCCACAGAAAAATGTCGGAATTCAGCATTATATTTGACACAAGTACAACTCTTAAATGCACAGTATAACATTTACAAAAGCCAGAGAGCTAGCTTTTGAACTTCAAATATGTTCTAAATTCTAAAACTGTTTCCAACCACTTAAAAAAAATTGGTTGAAAATTAAAATAACAAAAACCACCACAAACTATTTTACATAATCTAACACTTCCAAAAAAGTGCTAATTCATCATAAATAAAATTGTTACAAAGATTTAACATCTTTTTTATATGGCCAGATATCGGAAACAGCTATTGGGCCTGAATATTTACTTTAGTATCAAAAACGGCGAAACTTGAAACAGAGTAACCAAGAAGAATTATGACTGTTTTAGACAATTGTAATAAAACTATATTTCCTAACATCAACAATATTTGTTGCATGTGTTTGTTATATTACTAGTTTCTGAAGCCAAAATTTCAAGATCTTTTTTCTAAATTTAAAACTTTATCTCAGAAACTCCCATGGGGAATCAACGGCTGCCACGATTGACAATTATGTGAACTTATTATCTAGTACCTATTACAGCACACGATGACAAGAAATTAAACATGAAAATTGCTGTTATGAACTTAACCATTTGATCCTAACTTTAATGTAAGCAAATGTTTATGTTATACGAAACTTGACTTAAATACTTTTAACTCTAACTTTAACCCTTCAGAATGTGGTCAGTTTTTTATATAAATTTTTTTTCACTGGTAAATATTAATGTATCTTCATTGTATTATTATCTGCCTTTCTTATAGGTTAGACTTACTTTTATTTTACACATGCTAATTTTATAAATTATAAGAAATTGTTAAGGGTATACCTAAATTCATAAAGTTACATGAAATATTTTTATTGCACACACACATACAGTCAATCTTGTCAAGACGGGATCAGAAGGGACTGGAAAAAGGTTTCATTTTAGACAGGTTTCCAATTAAAGAAGTGTAATTATTCATATCTTTAAGATACACTAATTCAATAAGATGTATTATTCGTTTCGTCGGGATCCTGAAACTGTTCCATTTGAGACAGGATTCCGTTGTAGAAAGAATCCATTTTAACAGATTTTACTGTATTTATAAGTACAGTTAAACCTGTTAAGACGGAATCAGAATAAAAAAAAGAGCGATGAATAGTACTGTTTAATCAGGTTTTCCACAAATTAATTTGTATAGTAATCCATATCTGGACCTTGTGATATTTTCATTTAAGACAGGATTCTGTTATAAACAGGTTCCGTTTTGACATGTTTCAGTATACATATAACATAAATATGTATATTTGTATAAATATAGCAAAACTTGTGGAAACGAAACTTGCCTATAACGGAGTGCTGACTTAAACGGAAATATTCTTGTGTCCCATAGAAAAGAATGCTATACAATTACAACTGCTAACTATAAACCTATCTAAAACGGAAATTTTTTACTACTCTGCGATTTTATTTTGGCAGGTTTTACTATATAAATAACCTCAAGAAAAATTCTGGACCTTTACTGAGAAGAAATCCTAGATGTCCAACTGCATGTCGTTCACATCATGGATGCCTCCAAATGGTGTCAACGCGTGATCGTGAAATTTTTAACAGCAGAAAATGTGAGTGCTAGTGAAATCTATCATCTATAGTTTTCTTGCATGATAATGCTCGTCCTCATGTGGCTGTGGCATGCCAAACATTGTTACGGCAATTCCGCTGGGAGGTTCTGGAACACCCCCCCTTACAGCCCAGACCTCTCACTTTGTGACTACCACATCTTCTGTCCACTCAAGACTGCTCTGAAGAGACAGCAATTTCCTGACGATAATGAGGTCCAAGCTGCCGTTAAAAACTGATTCCACAACCAAACCAGGAGCTTCTTCACCTAGTATATCCATCTCCTCATTGACCGCTGGGACACTT
The DNA here is from genome assembly GCA_963931845.1 of Maratus michaelseni. Lineage (NCBI taxonomy): Eukaryota > Metazoa > Arthropoda > Arachnida > Araneae > Salticidae > Maratus > Maratus michaelseni. The sequence continues at coordinate 333,515,229 of OZ007595.1, read as the reverse complement.
GTTCAACCTACAAGTTGACTTTGTATAGCCTATCTGTTACATCTTTATTACTTCTTTCTTTTGTATACTCATTTATATTAATACCATTAAATCGTTTCTCAAACCGACTGTAGTGCCACTTTCATTTGGGTGACCCATACATTATAGAATATGGTTAAAACTTCAAACATATAAAATAGCTTTATAATTTTAAACATTTTGATTTATTTTTGCTTTGTTTGAAATATATGCAAATAACGATATTGGGGCATATGATGACTTGCAGCAGAATTAATACAGTGCAACCCTTTTTAACATTTTCCAACATGGTTGAAAAATGTTTATGAATTTGGTTTGTCTGTCTGTCTGTCTCTAACTTGCAGAACTATTCCTGGATTGTCATGCAATTGACATATGTTATTGAAGTTTGCTATGGAATGTTCTGTATTGATAATGAAATGTGTAGCACCTTTACAGGGCCATTAAAAAGAATTCCATTACATTACGACGGATGGGTGAAATCATTTGTGGTTTATTTTAATGATGTTAAACTATTTCAATCATATTAAAATTGGCATATATCCCTGAGGTGTACTGCAAGAGGCTTACTATAGAACATGGTATGCATAGCACTTATAGTTCCTTTACAGGTATACTCAATAGAATTTTGTTACATAGCAGTCTCTTGGAGAAAGTCGTCTGCAGTGTACTTTAATAATGTTTTGCTATTTCAAACATATTGAAATCAATATATATCACTGAGGTACACTACAAGAGATTTATTATTGAGTGTTTTATGTATAGTATTCATCGTTCATTTACAGGGACATACAAAAGAATTCTGTTAAAGTACTATTAACAATAGCTGTGGGAAGTGCGTTTTCAGTTGCAGAACACATTTTTAAATTTAACTATATTTTTACCTATTACTTGGTGTGTATAAATTCCACAGTTCATATACAGTGCAGCACAAAAGATCTGTAGTACTTTTTGTTTATTAATTGAAATTTCAGAAAGGGAATTTTAAACTGTGCTATACATTTCCTAACTGAAATAAAATTTAGCATTCTATGTAGTATATATACAAATCTATAGATCCTATGCAGGGCTGAACAAAAGAATTCAGATATTTTTCTGAATATTGTTGATAATTCCTGAAATTTGGTTTTTAAATGTATTATGTGTTTTCCAAATTGTTTACTTCGGCATTGGGCAGAGCTAGTTGAGCTTAAGCCGAAAGGTAGGACTCCTAGCCCGGTTTAACTTTGAACTTGTTTACTTCGGCATAAACTTTCAGTTTATTAAATAGTAAAAAAGTATTAGATAGTAAAAGTATTCTGGAAGTATTGGAAAGTGTTACATAATCTATGCTTGACGCATGGTTTTTCTTTCTTGTTTCTTCTTATAACTCTACTAAACATAAAAAATGATATAACTAATCAAATTTAAGTATAAAATTTAAATATAAACGTAATTTGTTTCTCAATATATTTAGATATATTAAGCTAGTCTTGCATTACATTTCTTTTTTCCATTTTAGTTTTTATAGAATTGAATACGTAATAATTTGTAGTCAGAACAAAAAGGGGAAAAAAATTAATGCATCAAAGAAAACATGATTTACAATTTGCAAAATTATATAATCCATATTCCTAAAATATATAGACTTAGCAGAATTGACGTTATTTTACAATTTAAAATCAGTGAATTAAATTTATTTTTTATAAAATTTCACATTTTGTTATGTATTTTTGTAAAAATTTCTCAACATATTTTTGAAGAGCTTCAGTTGATTTAACTCCTAAAACCAAAATCAAGAACTTGCTATAATGAAGATTTTAAAATTAGAATTAAATCCTATTCAAAATCTTTTAATTTAATCTGAAAAGTTAGGCAAAAAATGAAAACAATAACCAAAGTGGAGCATTGAAACCATAGGCTTGGACTTCAAACAGGTACAAAACCAGCTGTGAGTTATAAAATGTTAAGGTCCCACCCTAAATAATTTTATTTTGAAGCACTTGAGGACTATTAATACTTTTTTTCAATTGTATACAGGATAATTCAGAACTCAGAAGTAAAACTTCAATGAGCTCATTACAAGTATTTTTTGTATTGGTAACTAGGGTTGTAGAACACTTTTTCTGTCAAAAACACACTCCAATCAAAATTCAGAAATTTGTCATCTTTTAAAATTTCCATAGATAATAATACGCAAATAAACTGTATGTTTGTGTTCTGAGTTATAGAAAAAACTGGAAGCAATTTTCCATACCTACATGGACAGAAGTATTTCATATAGTGAGTTGAGTTATTTTTTAATTGAACGTTTATTTGAGAGAGATATATCAAAAAGGATCTTCAAAGATTTTTAAATCAGAAAAAGCTTATAAAATTATTTTGAGCAGCATATTTTTTCCCGCCCATTCTGCACAAAAGTAGGATTCACATATTAAAAGTATTTTTTTAAAAAAACGAATAATTGTATTAAACTTATAATAGAAGGAGCTCTCTTTTTATCAGGGTTCTCAAGGATATTTCTTCCGTCTCTGTGCCATAGATGTGGTTTAATAACTCCTTATTTTTTACTCAAGAGATCTGAATGACACAGCACACAACCTTTCACTAGAACTGAATGTTAAATAATTAGCAGTTAATTTATGTCTTTCCGTATACTAATTCTTAAAAAATAATAAAGATATCGGGATTTATATGTGTATTTTGTATGTTGACCCTCTTTTTGACTTTTGTATGTTAATTTTAGAGATTAAATACTTTTATTGTGTAGGGTTCAAATCTATCTTTATAGTGAATATAAGTACAGAAGTTACATTATACATCATACATATTATTTCTTCTGTCAACATCCCTTTTTCTAAGAAAATACAAAACTTAGAACGACGAATGAGATACTATATGAAAGGATTTTGAACAGGCTTTTGACATAACACACTTAACATTTCATTAAAGCATGTTTTTTTATTAAAAATTGCTGTTAATCAAAATTAAATTGGCATTGTTTTCATACATGAAATGAAAGGTTTTTCTCAAATTTGCATTGCCACAAAAATAAAATACCACATTTTATCATGTTCAACAGTAATTATAAAAAGAAATAAGTAGTACAAAAATGATGAAATGATTTCTCTGCAAGAGTTAATTTAATATTTATGATTAAAAAGCAAAATTGAAATTAAAATAAAAGATATGCTTTATTATATTAAAAATGCATTCAATTTATTTATTTATTTATTTATTTTTGTTTCACGTTTTTCAAGAAGCGGATGACGTCATCTTCTAATGCAGTTAAAATACGATTGTTAATTTTTTTCTCGCGCGTGCTTAAAAAAATATATTGAGCTTTTAATCGGGTTTTTATTTAATTTTTATATGTGTGTCATATATTGTTCTATTTATCATCATTGTGTATATGTGTACTGTAACGGAGTAATAGTACATTATCTTATTTAAGGATTATCTTCTAATCGGATATAATTTTTTTAGGATTTACAAAAATTGTATTTATTTTTTATTTTTTCATTATGCTACATTATTATGTTATTTATTAAAGTTTCATTATTTTCACAAGCTTGCAAAAAAATCATGTACCAATATTGATTTATGTATTTAAGACATTTCTGGAACAGTTTTGTAAAGTCTGAGGAAATGCTTTCATATGAATTCACTTAATCTCTGATTCAATGCTTCATTTTTTATTTTATTTTTTATATAAATTCGTTTTTTTTTTCAGTATGGGGGCTTGGCAAGGTAAAAAAAAAATGACTTTAGCGAGAGAAAAAAATTGGCCAACATATTTTTTGGCAACCTATTCACACAAATAATGTTATCATAAAATACACACAATGATCAATTTATTATAAAACATTCACTGTTTAATACCCACGAAATCTGCTCAACTGGGTTGCCATATGAAGCAAAATCTCACCAAAATCGCCCTTTCAGCGCTAAAAAGATGCCCCAGTGCGTCTGTGACATCTGTACCTTATTGAAGTATACAAACAGAAGTAAATTGTATATAAATAATATTGGTACAGATCTTGCAGACGCACCGGAATATATTTTTGGTGCCAAAAGGGCGATTTCATGCCTAGGCAACACGACGATTTTGGAGAGATTTTGCTTCATATGGCAACCCGGTAGAGCAGATTGCGTGTGTTTTATATTAAATTAAACATTGTATGTTTTATAATAAATTAATCATTGTGTGTATGTTATAATAATAAAAAAAATGGGTACTTACGTATTGTACGGGCCAGGTGAAATACAGTTATGCCAAGCATGTGCCAATTAACTAATTATAGTAACCCTTATTTTTCGATATGTATGTAATTTATTTATTTATGATAGTTTATAGTTTCTTTTATTATAATTTATAAGTTTTTTTTAACTATACCTTATAGTTTTTTTTTCTTATTATTGATTTAATATTGTTCATTCATTATATTTTATTTATTTATTTTATGTTATTTACCATTTTTAAAAATGTTATGTATTTAACCAGTGGACCCGTACAAGGATTTCGCACTGCAGTCTAATAATTTTTAGCAATATCTAATATTGTTTAGGTACAGGTTTAAACTTCTACAGAAAGATTGAGGAGAAAAATATCTGAACACAAAACGTTAGTCAAGCCAGAATATCATCTCATTTATTCCTCACAGTCAAATCCCATCGAAGATAGAAAAAGGCATTTGTGAGGGAAAAGATAGCAATTGTATTTTAACTGCATTAGAGGATGACGTCATCTTCTTTGGGAAAAATACCGAACGAAGAAAAATAAATTGAAATACATCACTTAAATTACAATTCAGTCTAATATAACAAATCATATCTTTTATGCTACACGTATAAAATACCACTTCTTCGATCAATCAATAATATTTAATTTCTTTTAAATGTTTCAATTTCAATTTTGGTTTTTAATCATAAATATAAAATAAACCCATGAAAAAGCATCATATTTTACCCCTTTTGTATTATTTATTATTTTTTATAATCATTGTTCAGCATCCTATAATGCGGTATTTTATTTTTGTGGCAACATCGATTTGAAAAAGGCTTTCATTTCATTTATGAAAAAACAATGAAGATCATATATATTATTTCCGTTGTCAACATCCCTTTTTCAATGCACATACAAAACATACAACGAAGAATGAGGTATAATTCGAAAAGTTTTTGAACAACTGACATAGTACACCCACATTTCGTTAAAATGCGTTGTTGGATATAGAAAAAATCAGTTAATTAAAAATTAATGCTAAAATGTGCCAGGAAATAATTTTAAAGATTGCAGTGTGAAAGCTTCGCACGGGTCCTTCTGGTTATAACATTATACATAAAACGATCTTTATAACAAATATCATGGGATATGTAAGTATATCTCTATGAACACACAAGTACTATTGAACATAATTATACACTGCAATAGATTGTTACATTGCTCAGATTTTTCTACAGTACCATCAAGATATTGGTGATAAACAAGACAAACAAATGCTGCATAATTTGAATTTGTTCAAAGATGGTTTCTAAGATGGTTCCTATTCAACTGTGTTCCAGAACCAAAGATTTATTTTTTGTATGAATAGTGAGATGCTTTTTAAGACCTATTTTCGAAGGAAAATCCTTTTGAACCTATTTTAGATATGTTTTCTCTTTGGTATGATGAAGCAGATGTCTCTTTAGATTACTTCTTTGAGAAAATCCTTTTGAACATATTTCACAAATAAATGGTTTCTCATTTGTGTGTATTAGAAGATGTTGCTTAAGAGAATCTCCTACAGAAAATCCTTTCAAACATATTTCACAAATAAATGGTTTCTCTTTTGTATGTATTCGAAGATGTCTTTTAAGAGAACTTCTTACAGAAAACTCTTTCAAACATATTTCACAAACAAATGGTTTCTCTTTACTGTGTATTCGAAGGTGATTTTTAAGATTACCACTTTGAGAAAATCCTTTCAAACATATTTCACAAATAAATGGTTCTTCTTTTGTATGTATTCGAAGGTGACTTTTAAGATTACTACTTTCAGAAAATTCTTTCAAACATATTTCACAAATAAATGGTTTCTCATTTGTGTGTATCTGAATGTGTCTTTTAAGGGAGTAGCTTCGAGAAAATCCTTTTGAACACACTTCACAAACAAATGTCTTCTCATCTGTTTCAGACTGAAGCTGCGTCATTGACAATTTCTTTATAAAAATGAAATATAATGAAAAATACTTTTAGAAAAACATATAAAAAATAATTGCTGCCTTTTCTGAAGAAAATGGTTTAATAATCTTCAATAATGAGGATCAATGTACTTGATGTGGCTTCAAATCTAAAAAAATAGTAAGTAATTAATTTAAAATTTTCATATAAACTGCCTTAAATGAATATTTTAATATCCCTTCTGAAGAATTTTAATTTTTAAAATTGATAGAACTTAATATAACGGAAGAAGGGGGTAATTAGACACTAGTATTTTTTCAAGCATATTTTTATTTACTCTTTTGATAAAATACTGACAAAATTTGGAGCAAAATGTACCCACTACTACATATATTTTATTTGTCCTAATACAATAGTATTTATTTAAAAATAATAATAAGACTAGCACCACATTCCTTCCTTTTCCTGCTTAACATATATGTCATAGGCTAATTGCAAAATCCGGCTCTTTGCAAAGAGCCTAGGGTCTTTCCAAAAAGTCGGCTAATTGGAGAATCATCTTCCTTTCTCCAATCAGCCTGATTGTTACCTACATCTGAACATGAAATAAAATTAAACTAATAGTTTATTTAAATATTATTAAAGAAAACTTACTAAAGAAAAGCTGAAATATGAGTACAGTGTAGGTAATATAAGTATAGGGTGGGAAAAGGGGTGAGAACTGTCACATCAAAAGTACATCAAATTTAATGCATAAAGAAAGCTTCTGCGGATGAAAACCATTTTAAAATTAAACATGTATTAAAATTCATAAAATTAAAATATGTTATTATGGTTGCGCTGTCAGTAGCAGAATTTTTGGTACTTGCATATTATCCAGGTCAGGAGATAGATTGCCAAAAATAATTCCCAACTGTCAATCTTCTTTATTGTTGGCAGTCTTGTTTATTAACATTATTATTTAATTATTATTATTAATTTATTTAACATTATTAAATACATAACATTGCTAAAAATAGAAGAAATTTAAAATAAATAGGTAAATAAAATATAATAAATGAACAATAATAAATATATAACAAAAATCTATAAAGTGAAATATAAAAATAATCTATAAATTATGATAAAAAAATAAAGTATAATAAATAAATAAACTATATAGTTGTGAAAAAATAAGGTTTACTGTAATTAGTATAGTCAGTGCCTTGCTTGGCGCAGTTGTATCTGACCTGGCTCGGATAATACTTAAGCACCGTATTTGTTCACTATTTTTTCTTTTTGCAAGAAATTTTGTTTGAAATTACATTTCTACCATTATTAAGATTTTTGTAAAATTAAAACAGAAGAATTTTTAGTATTTTTCCACTAAAAGAGTCTTGGGATTTAGAAAAAAAAAGCTCAGGCTTCGGAATACAAATTCTATTTCCAAAAGATAGTAACAGCTATCAAACATATCTCTTAACTTTCATGCTTGTTTATATATAAATTTATGTATGTATAAATATTTTCTTTAATATATATTATTATTTTTTATATAGAATTTCAATTTAGATCTGTTTGTACATAAAAATAGATAAATCGCTTCTTTATATTAAATAAATTGCATAAATATTGAAAAAATTGCTTGTGCATATGAAAGAGTGAATAGGTTGCCAGAAAATATGTTGCCAAATTTCCTTTTCTCGCCAAGGCCCAACACTAAGAAAAGACTTTTGCCAATATTAGAACATATAAAGAGAAAATAGGAGAAAATAAGAGAAAAGTAAATCTATTTAATGTCATTGCAGTAAATTATTTCAAATTTACAAATGAAAATGTATCTTTTCTTTAAACATGATGTCCTTTTTAATGTCAATTCTTTACCACAAAAATCTCACTAACCCTACACAATTAAACAAAGTATTTGTATATGCAGTCATTTTAGCTACTGATTTTAATTTAGGCAAAAAATAATTTCACGATCAAGACAAGCAAAGTAATAAAGCATTACTTAAATCTTTTCTAAGTGGAAATCGGGAGATAATAGTAAAAAAAAAAATAAACTAACTTAGCAAAAGTACGAACATTTTAGGCATTTAAAACTGTTTCCAAGATAATTCTGAACATTTTATGCATAACTTTTAAAGAATAAACACATTTAATATATATTGTGTCACTAACAAAAATTCAATCACTTCCAATGATTTCATCACATTTCATATGAACCAAAGTTAATAGGATGAAAATCTTGCTAAATTATCTTCATTATTTTTAAAGTTGTAAGCAAAAATTTGGGTTTAGCTGGTAGTGAAACACCTTTTTTTTTTTGGATTGAATAACTGAATTGAGATGCTGGTTTACTGAACAGAAAATGTTTGTCTTGACTGCTTTATCTAAAGAATCTACCTTATCAACCAGAAAAATTTGTTCTAAAATTTTATGAACACAATGTACATTTCCAACCTGAAAATAATCACCCTCTCTGGTACATCCAAAAACATTCCTTCTATGTGGCCGCCATTTGAATATCTGGAATTTTTTTTCACTTGCTTCCTCACAAATAAACGTTATATAACTGTAAAATATTCCTTCAAAATTTCTTTTTGATTTAAAAATATTTATTTTACAATATATGAAAATTTGATTAATTTATTTCAGTTTGCAGAAGAAGTCATGGACATATTTTTAAAATTTATTACGAAAGCTTAAAGAGCTTAAAAAGCTTTAAGTATAGATTATTTTTTTGTTATAAAGTTTACATGTGAAAGGGTTTTGTTCATCAAAAGTATTTTTGTGTTAAATATGATGTAAAATATTTTAAAATTTAATTTTTTAAAAGTTTTAAACCCTAAAATATAGGAGTATTAAGCAAGCCGAATATTCGGTAGTCAGTTCATCTGTGTGCCGAATATTCAGTATTTGGCCAAAATCATCACTGTATGCATCCCTATAAAACACTAAATATTGTTTCCAGAACCACTTTTCGTATTGCATTCCTTTTAAATTAAACGTTCACTCTTTTCATTTAAAATACAAAAAAAGATAACAATACATAAAAAATAATATGATAAATCAAAACATTTTATTTCAATATCAAACCACTGCTTCTAATTTCCATACAGGAAAAATAAAAGTTGCTATTGGCGAGATTGCGCCAATGGCTAACATAAATGCATCCATTTTTTTCTTTTTTTTAAATCAGTACAGCCAAAGCATTTACTGGCGACCCGTCTAACATTATGAAAATACAGGAATTTCAAAATTTTAGTTTCTTCAAGCAGTCATACTTACTTATTTTGCTGTTTTTATATTTTAGGTAAATTTCAAAAAACTTTATACAGGTACACACATTAGTATATGCAATCAATTATAAAAATAACTTTCAATTGAGTTGAATACAGCCAAATTCAGCCTATATAAGTAATACAATGTTTTAAAATTAAACGTTTTAAGAAAAGTCAAATCAATTTCCTGTTTTTAACCTAAAATCCACATAACAAACACCAAACTATCTATAAATGAATAAATAAATGAAATTATCTGTTATAAAATTCTTTTTAATGACGTTTTAAGTAACAGCGAAATATTGCCAAAAATGAAAGTGGTGGCACATGAAATTTCCTGCCATCATAGATCTAATCATAAACTGAGAATGTTTAATACAAGAATAACTAGTATACAGTAATCAGTTTATCCCAATTTAATAGACGAAACAAATCTTACCATTAATTTAATTTAGTAAAGAGGGTGGGATTAATAAATTAATGTTTTAAAAATTGGCTAATACTGTAGTCGGAGGATCAGGCAAGGCGCCGATTCATTGAATGATTACTGAATGATTCAAATCGATGAATCATTCATTGGATTTGGTTTGACCAGCCAATTTGAGATTTTGCTTACCACACCCAAGAAAGCGATTTCAGAAAATATCATGGCTTGGTGTCTGTTTACTTTTGTTTACCACTACATGAACGAAAAAATATAATACATTTCATTGAATGGGAATTTGGATCCTCCTTGCAACTTTCTGCGTTCAAAGTCAGTGAGATTCTGAATTATTAGGCATAAATTTTCCTGTTCGAGCAACAGACCACATTTCAAGCCTCTGTCCTGGTATTCAATCAAAATATTACATCCAAATAGTGTCTTCTGATTGTAACATTAGCTAACTTACGATACATAAATTTATTAACCCAATTCTCTTGGCTACAATAAGTTTAATGGTAATATATGTTTCCGTTACTGTTCACTAAAAATTCTACAATTTGTGATCACTGGAAATTTCGTTTGTGATAACGTTCATTTCTGCCGATATTTAGTCACTTAAAGTAATTTAGAAATGATTTTTGTAACAGATAATGTTATTTGTTTAATTAATTTTTAGAGATTAGTATTTAGTAGTTATTCAGTGGTTTAAAAAAAGGACATTGATTTAAATTTCAGTTAGAATTTTGTTTAACTTTTAATTTTAGAACTCTGTATTACTCATAGCCTGAATTTGACTATATTATGTTGAAATGAAAGTCAATATTTTTTTAACAATTGGCCTAACAATAACTGACCTCCTACATATATAAAGTTTATTAATATTTATGTCAAATATTTAAACAGCTTAAGAAAGTTGGCAAAAGCTTTATGAATTCATGATGTTAGATGGGTGGCAAGCAAGGGCTGTGGCTGTACTGATAAAAAAATATTTCATTGTTGTTTTACACTTTGAGTAATGGTACTTATGTATTACACATGTAAGGAAGATACACTGTATCAACAAGGGCAACAATAAAATTAATTACAGTAACCTTTATTTTTCTACATTGTAACCACATAGTTAATATTATATAGTTGCTATATTAAAGTCAGTTTCAGAAGTTTTATGTATAACTATGTAATGCAGTGCAGCTGCCTTTTTGGGGGTGGTGGTGGGGAACTAGCTATATGTAATACGGATATAGATATATTATTCTATTATTTTCATAGCTATAGTATGTGTATATATACAAATATTGCATCCCAACACTCAGTGGTGTATTTTTTTTTTTTTTTATCTTGGTCAAAAATTGAATTATTTTTCGCGTTTCTGAGTTTTTTCAATATTTATTCAATCAGGTAAATTCTGTTACAAAATAATGAAGGGGAAGTGTATCAGTCTTTTATGAAGCATAGAGTTTTGAGGTACCATGCATATAATTTAACTTTGTGATGTTCAGGGCAAAATCCTAGCCATTGCATTCATCAATTGGAATAATTATTAGGTTGTATAAAAAAAATGCACATTTCTATTATTTTTTAAAATATATATATAATTTTTTAATCACATATTACATTGCAGTATATTATTATGAGGGGAAGATTTCTGTCTACTCATTTAGTAGTATAGTTTTGCTTTTTGCTATAGTACAGGATAAATGAAAGACATTAAAATATCAGGGAAATGAAGAATGTCTGTATGATATTTTTGTACAACTTTAAAATAGGATGAAAATACTTTTTCAGCCATTTTTGTATAATTTGATGGACAAATATTTAGAGACATTTTCAGATTTATAATATGGAAATTTTTAATTACTTTTTCTTAAATAGAACTTTGTTTTAATTTATATTTTTTGCAATGTTTGTGGCTTTTAAATGCTTTTATTACAAAATATTAGTTAAACAAAATCTCTTTGAGCTACAACTAAGGATCCTCTTCACACACTTGAAAAAACCTGCTCACTAATGTTAATTCTATGGGGCATTATTTTTCTAATATCTCGTTTACATTTCAATATTTTTAAACGATTTTTTTTGCATTGGATAGCAGAAATCAATCTCTATTTCTGCCATTGACTACTTTTTTGATTTTCTTTGCAGATTTATTTTAACGAAGATACTTTCACTTTCAGAACCGGTTTCGAAAGTAAAAGTATCCTTATGAGTTCATTTCACAAAGAAAACTGAAAAACACTGAATAAATTTTTAAAATAATAGTTGAGCAAATATAAACATCGTTTGATTGATAGATTTGTGGCACTCATTTATAAAGCTGATGCAAAATAAATAATGTGTTGAATGCCCATGCATCCATCACAGTAAAATAAATAATAATAATCCATTGAATGGATTTAATATTGTAAGTGTCTTTGTATGCACAAAAATGTATAATATAGCACATAAAATTCAAAATAATGCTATGCTTCACTTGACATCATTAAAAATTCTGGAGCATGCTTGGACAAACAAAAAGCCCTATTCTCCTTCAAAAAGCAAGCAGAATGGAAAATATTGCTATAATTTACCTGGGTAGTGAGAAAAAGGCATATTTATGGCCAAATTTTGACAATCAAGAAAATTTTCACTTTATATGTGCAGATGATAAACACAGAAATTTGAATTTTATTTATATAATATAGATTGTAGATAGAACTATGAGTATATGAATTGCTGTTTTTTCTTTCACCAATAACAAAATTGATAAACACTATTTTTTTTCAGCCATATTATTATTATGAAAATGCTTTCATAATGTCACACTTTGTCTGTAAAGACCTCAAATCACCCACATCCTGGTGAGGCATTGTTACATCATCCAATTAGTGCTCTCTTTGTTATTCATCTTCTGCACAGAAAAAAGTAAGTTGTTATTCTAAATTTAACAAAAATTTAATGATGATAATAATTGGTACTTAAGTACTTTTCTGCCGACCAGTTTCTTAAAAAATAATCTTTTACCAAACAGCATGTCAACAGCAATAATCAATGGCAGTTCCTTACACTGTCTTTTTACAATGCTTCATGCACAGTTCTAAATTTTATGCTCTTTGTTTTATCACTATTTTTAAATAGAAATCATAAAAAAAGCTTGAAAGAATAAAGAAAAAAGATGAAAGAATAGCTATCCTATAGGTCTTGTTAAAAAAATCTTTAAAAATACTTTAAATTTTGTGAATTCTACTCCCCCCCCTTTTCAACGTAGTAAACCAAACTCTTTTATCTGTATCCCTTATTATAAGAACATTTCTGAAAAAATTTCTGGCATTCTAAAATCATTCAATATTGGAGTTTCTTTTAAACCAATTAATAAAGTGAGTTCCTTTTTCACTAAGCATAAATTTCAATATGATAAGTCTAAATTACCCGGTGTTGTTTATATTATTCCCTGTAAAGATTGCAATAGTGTCTACATTGGTGAAACAGGTAGATCATTGGAAATTCGTCTAAAAGAACATACTAGTGCTTTAAAAAATAGTAATTTGAATTCAAAAATTGTCCAGCATTCACTTCAAACGAATCACATCCCGCTAATTGCGAACGCCAGTATTTTGAAATCAGGTTGTAACAGCTACCATGGTCGATTACTCCTTGAGAGTTGGTTCACTCAATTGCGATCGCAGACGTTGAATGAAGCTCGTTCTGTCCCTAATGAATATTATCTGTTTTTAAAATAACTTCAACTTTCCTTGATTTCAAACTTTTCCTTTTCCTTGTTCTGTGGTTTGTTATGCAATAGATTGTTTTTGTACTGATGATGCCTTGCGTGTCGCTTGGCGAAACGTCTACTATTTTGTATTTTTAACTGTTTTTAAGTATATATTTTTTTATAAAATTTTTATTTTATGTGTACTCATGTCTGTCTTAAATTATTTTAATTGGTGTTTTTAATATTTTTCACATTCAGACGTTAAAATGTATACATTTTGCAAAGAAATTGTCATCTTATTTAATTGCAGAATTTCTACTATTAAATGAGCAAAGATTTCTAGTAAAAAACTGCTGTAACAAGATGGATTAAAAGTTGTATCAATGCACTGTAGCCAGTCATGAACCACCACTGGCAATAATGGTTCAGTTCTGTGGCACTGCAAACAAAAATTATGAAAAGTATCAAGTTCACATTTTTCAATAATAAATTTAACATTTACGATTATCAATAAATTGTTAAAATATTTATTAGAAAAATTAATACTCGAAATTAGTTATTAATGTGCTGAACAAAAATCAACATATTTATTATTTTAAACAGAATTTTTTTAAGTACTGAAAATTATAGAGAATTATGAATATAGAGAATTATGATTATAGAGAATTATGATTATAAAATTATGATACAGCAAGGGTTTGAGGTGGGGCAGACCCTCTCATAATCTAAAAAACATTCACAGAATATAAATTGTGTATCAATGCATGCATTTGTATTTCTCGTTACAATTCATGATATCAAACTATCAGTTGAGAGTTTCAAAATTTTAAGTAAAATGAATTTAAAATAAATATGTGATTTCCAGAGATGACATTGTAACCCTGATCTGCAGTTATACAAGTTAGAAATGCAGTCAATATTTGTAGTACTTCTTCCTGTAAAGAAATAAATTATCTAACATCAAAGATAGAAAAGAGTATTTTTATGTTGCTTTAAAAAATTTCATTATTTGGATTGAGTGTGTGTGGGGGAGACTTCCTGTGAGCCTGTCCTTTTCCTATGTCCTTGGATAAGAAAATGGTTTAAAGAACTTTTACCAATTTCTAAAATCTTCTTAAGCCTTTCAATTTTACCCAAACATACAATATTTTTAGAAGATTATACGATGTACAAAATTCTTGTGGGTAATATTTCTGATTAGTCAATATCATGTTGCTAAAATCCAGCTGTTCTTTTCCCGATTTTGTCCATGTTACTAACTATATTTATTTTTTCACTAGTTGTAAATATAGTGTAGTACAGTTTTAAATGTAATTTTTTAGCCTTTGAGCCACTTTTCTTTTAGTTAGCTCTCATTACAAAAAGTAAAAAGCTGCTACCTATTGCAGCTGTTCCAAAGAAAGCAGTTTCAAAAAATTTTGGTATACTTTCACCGATCATGACCCCCAGACTGCAAAACCATTTTCCATTCAAATGTTGATTTATATATATATATATATATATATATATATATATATATATATATATATCTGACATATGTCATGCTGTAACTCTCTTAATTTTTAATCGATTTGGATGTGACCGAGTATGTTTATAAGACATACCAAGGTCTTGACCGAGTTCATTGGCCAGCTTCATCTGCCATCGTGTTTTAAAATGGCAACCAGTTAAAAAAATTAAAATTTTTTAAAACTCAAAAATATGTACAAAAAAATTATAAATTCAAAACTTTGTTTTCATTAATTGTTAGATCATAATACAAGGATTCTGAAACATTTTTTGTTTTGACTTTATCTTAAAAAATGACTGAGATATGGCAATTTGTAATTCTAGGATGGCTGACATTTTAAAACAATCTGATTTTTGTTATGCTGTAAATCTCGTATTTATGAACCGTTATGAATGTGGCTGGTCATGTGTACAGGACATACCAAGGTCTCGACCGAGTTTGTCGGCCAGCTTCATGCACTATCTTGTTTGAAAATGGCAGCCAGTTAAATTTTTAATTTTTTTTTAATTCAAAAAGATATATATAAATTATAAATTGAAGATAGTTGTTTCTGTTAAGTGTTAGACTGTTATACAAGGATTCTGGAGCATTTTTTGTTTTGGCTTTAACTCTAAAAATCGCTGAGATGCAACTGTTTAAAATTCTAGGTTGAGTGACATTTTGAAACAATCTGATTTTTGTTATGCTGTAATTTTTCATGTTAAAATTTGCATTCAAATTCAGCATTAACAGAAACCAGGATTGAATCTTCAAAAATCCAATCAGGTTCCAAGAATTTTAGCGTCAGGTGTTTGAGTAAAGTGAGTTGTATTTTCAAAAATATGGAATGTGGAAGCTACTTTTTCTTCCCGGTACAAGCCGGAAGAACTTTTTTAGTAGCTATTCACTTGTAATCATCTTTTACATAACATTGCATATCCATTCTTTTTCCATTTTTCACTCTTTCTAACATTGTTGAAAAGTTTTCATGACCTCGGTTTGTCTGTCTGTCATTGCTTTAATAACACCAGTAAATATATTTGATTATCATGTAATTGGTATATAAATATAAAGGTTTTCTGTGGCATGTTTAATTTTGAAAATGGAGAGGGTAGCATTTATAGCTTGTTTACAGAGACACTTAAAAGAATCTCATTACATTATGACCAATAGAAAAAAATCTTTTGTGGTGAACTTTATTGATGCTACACTAATTTCAACCTAATGAAATTGATATTTATTAATGAGGTACACTAAAACATGCTTTTTGTCGAATATAACATGCAAAGCATTTATCATTCATTTATAGGGTCACTCAAAAGAATTTGGTTACATCATGGTCTAGGTGTAAAATTGTTTACTGCTTATTTTACTGGTGTTATATTATTTCAAACATAATGAAATTTAAAAATTATGAAAACATTTAAAATGAATCTTAATTTATGTATTACTGAAATAGCTGTAAAATAAAATAAATGTTCCAAAACATTAAAACCATTCTAAGAGGTTAAAACTTTTGTTGAAGTCCCGAGCGCTTTTGACCAGAACCTAGCCATCATCAAAGGGCGAAAATGAGAATAAATACATTAACTTCCGGATTGTATACTGGTTAAATAACAGAAGATGAAACCACATATGAAGAAGGGGATCTAAGGGGATGGATGAGTCTTTTGAGCGAGGTCGGTTATTCCAAACTAAATGTACCATTGATACTATGGTATATTGCATGATAACATATCGTTACAGGATTTCTTACCACTTGTCATTATTTTCACAGATTCCCTCAGTATACCTGTACTATAATCATTCATTTGCACTATAATCTTTACTTTATTGAAATATATATCAATTTCTGTTTTCAAATTTAAACGAGATATGCAGTAGATGGTTTTCCTTTTTCTATGTCTGTCATATGCTACCTTATTCGGTCTTATAATTTTCTTGTTGTCATGCCTATGTATGTAAATACTTCATTTTTATTTTTACATTTAAATGGGATGATATAAATTCCTACATTTTCATGCATATCTATGGGGTCTATTTTTCTATGTACCAGATTTTGCAATTTTGTTAGAGGTTTGGCAATTAACGTTATGTCATATTTCTTTAAAGCCTAACCGAATGCTTACATAAAGTTGGAGGATATAATCTATACTACAAAACTTTGAAACTTGTCTTTTATTTTTCTGTTATTTAATTCATAAATTACTTGGTTAATAAATCTCTCGGAGTATCCATTCTCGGTTGCAATTTCTTTAATCCTGGTTAATTCTGCGTTTATTTAATTTTATGAACTGATGTTAAACACCCTTCTGACATAAAAATTATATGCTGCTTTCTTATAATTAAATGGTACTATTCTGTTATTAGCTATTGTATTATACGATCAGCATGGTTTCCTGTAAACATTTCTGTCTAAACTATGCTTTAAGTTATTCTTAATTAGTTCAACATCCATAAAAGGCAATGATCAAATTTTCTCTATTTCCATTGTAAACTGTATATTCTGTTGTTTATACTATTGGCATGTTTTAAGAAAATTTTCAAATTTGAGATTCCATGCTCCCAGATTATAAGTATATTGTTGATGTATCGGATCCATCAATCAGGTTTTAAATGGGAGGTTTGCTTTAGTTCAGCCAATAAACCGAAAAGGGAGGAGCCCATAGGTGTGTCTTCTGATTGCGTATAATTTCTGTTAAAAATGAAAACGTTGTTATTGGTAATTAAATTTAAGCAGGAGATAGGAGTATTTTTAATGTTGTCGTCATACACTGGGTTACTGTTGATATGATTTTCAATAATATTTCTGACTTCTTGTACATTGATTGAGTGGTGTAATGACTTATCTTCAATTTTTTAAATCTTTGATTTGTTTGACTAATTCTGTAGTAGGGTTGATTGCATACTTTGTGCGGCATAACATTAATTTGAATAGTGGTACAAATGCTTTCTAGATTGTAATGGTTGGTGCTGAACATTTTGATACAATAGGTCTCAGAGGTAAATCTGGTTTATGGTATTTCAAACATCTTATTCAGAAAGGGGGGGGGGGTTGTGATTCTATTAATCATAAGTTTAACTTTTTTTCACAAGGCCAGGTTCCATGTTTTCTTATTTCTTGTGCTTTTCTGTTAATCATTAAGTTTGGATCTTTTTTTAGTTTTAAACAGTTCATTTCACTAATACACTGCTCCATTTTGGTGATATAGTTTGCAGTAGGTAAGATTGCTAGTTTATTTGATTTGTCCATTTGTATAATTGTAACTTCTTGATTATTTTTAATCTGCTTTATTATATTTAGATTTTTATTATGTGTTATCTTAGGTTTCTTCTACTTCTGAACATTATTGAATAAAGAGCTTCATCTTTTTTATTAGTGGGTATAATGTTAATAATTCTTTCACAGTCTGCGCCCACATAACATTAATTGCTAAACCTCCAACTAAATTATTAAATCTGGGCCACAGAAATATAGATCCCATAGATATATATGAAAAAACAGGAATATATATCATCAAATTTAAACATAAAAATAAAAATGAAATTATTATTATTTAATATTAAATATTTCATTTTTAATTAGAGTATCATTTGATTAAATGTATATAAATCTGTTTCTGTAAATTATTGTAATTATTATTATTTGTTTTATAATTGTATTTTTTATATTATTATTTATTATCAATTACTTGTAATTATTTTTCATATCTAGTGCTAATTATGTTTGGTTTTTAGTAAATTGCAGCTTTATTATTGCTATCGTTATTCATTATTTTAATATTAAAATCAGGACATATGTCTCTGTCGGTGGACCACTTTAAATTTTACTTTTAGTAAATTCTTTCGAGAGTGGAATATTCTATAAGTCAATTTTCCATCACAAATTACTAAAAAAGTTTTACAATTATTTTAAGGGTTTAGCAACATTTTCTATTAATATCCTATAAGGGAAGGGTAGCTGTTGACATCAATGACAAAATTGCATCTTATTAACTGCCATCCTTATGTCCCTGTTGTTCAATATAACTCAACCAATCTGGGTTTTCTATGACATGCTATCAGTGATCTGATTGGTCTGTGAATAACTTGTCTGTTACATGCAGAGTTGTATAATATAGACGCACATGCGCACGCCGTGCACGGAAAATTTCCTGTAAAATTCGAAACTTTGCAGAAAAAAATTTTAGGGGAAAAAAAATAAATACCAAAAAATTAGAAATATTCCCCAATTTTATGTACGATTTATTTACTGTTTGCGAACAATTCAAAATTTAAAGATGCAAAACATTGTTGTGACATTACAGACGCTTGTGAAGAGTTCAGGATATTAAGGATTGGGTTGTTTCCAAATGCATTGACAAAATAATTGATAAGAATTCAGCTCTTCCTATCATGGATTTTTAGCTTTATTATTTTTAACCAAAATAATTATTCTTTAATTAATTTTAAATGGTAATTATTTTAAACTACTGTTTTTAATTTATATCGTGAAAATAATATAACACGTAATTTGATTAAAAATTAAATTAATTTGCAGAAAGTTTTTGACTCAATATTTATGCGCGCAGAAAGTTTTTGACTCAATATTTATGCGCGCAGAAAGTTTTTGGTTTGATACAAGTCTGGTGATATGATTGGTTTATGCCTCTACGATAATTTCCTCCATGATGACGAAAGCAAAAATCTAGTAAGTAGATTCATAGATGGGATTGTTTGTTTGTAAACACATTACATACCTTAAGGGCAATAAGCCTCATGATGTCAGTTTGAAAAACAGTAATGCGATCGTTTGTCTATGCTTTCTATTTGCGAAATTTTTTTGCATTTTTACTCTCACTTTTTTTTCACACCTACAGACACAGAGGCAGAATCGATACTATAAATTCCTCTTTTTAAACTTATAAATAATAAAAACAAAAATAACAGGCTGACT
Organism: Maratus michaelseni; assembly: GCA_963931845.1. NCBI lineage: Eukaryota > Metazoa > Arthropoda > Arachnida > Araneae > Salticidae > Maratus > Maratus michaelseni. The sequence continues at coordinate 333,495,269 of OZ007595.1, read as the reverse complement.
TGCAAAATTTATTATTAAAAATCAACTTTGTGATTGTGAAGTTCAAACTAAACACATTGAGGTAAAATAAGTTTAATTTACATAATTAATCAATATTCATTATTTTTAACATCTGTATATAAGAGTAAATAGCGCAATTATTTAATGCAAATTTTCTACTATTTAAGAAAATGAAAATTTGCAATTTTAACACAGAATTTTGTAATTTTTAATGGTCATTAAATATGTGTTATTTATTATTTTTTTTCTTTTTTAGATTTAAAAGTTCTCTGAATATGCAACTTTATTACTGAAGAACAATAAACTATTTCGTTTGATAGAAATGGCAACAATATATCTTAATATTGATACCTTAAAATTTGTGCTGTGACATAAAATGAAACTTTTTCACTCAAAAAAATGTCGATGATTACAGGAGATAAACCTTTCTTGAATGAAGAACACTCCATTCCACAAAGTGGTGATGCAAAGAAATATCTATCAATTCATACAAAAGAAAAATCTTTTGTGTGTGAAATATGTTCCAAAGGATTTTCCCAGTGTAGTTACCTAAGAAGACATCTCTTGATTCATACAGGAGAAAAACCGTTTGTTTGTGAAATATGTTCAAAAGGATTTTGCGACCATAGTAATCTAAGAAGTCACCTCTTGACGCATACAAAAGAAAAACCTTTTGTTTGCAAAATATGTTCAAAAGGGTTTTCCCAGAGCAGTAATCTAAGAAGTCACCTCTTGACTCACACAAAAGAAAAACCTTTTGTTTGTGAAATATGTTCCAAAGGATTTACCCAGAGTATTCACCTAAGAAATCACCACTTGACACATACAAAAGAGAAACCTCTTGTTTGTGAAATATGTTTCAAAGGATTTTCCAAAAGTAGTAATCTAAGAAGTCACCTCTTGGTTCATACAAAAGAAAAACCTTTTGTTTGCGAAATATGTTTCAAAGGATTTGCCCAGAGTAGTCATCTAAGAAGTCACCGCTTGACACATACAAAAGAGAAACCTCTTGTTTGTGGACTATGTTCCAAAGGATTTTCCCAAAGCAGTAATCTAAGAAGGCACCTCTTGACTCACACAAAAGAAAAACCTTTTGTTTGTGAAATATGTTCCAAAGGATTTTTCCAAAGTAGTACTCTAAGAAGTCACCTCTTGACACATACAAATGAAAAACCTTTTGTTTGTGAAATATGTTCCAAAGGATATTCCAAAAGTAGTAATCTAAGAAGTCACCTCTTGGTTCATACAAAAGAAAAACCTTTTGTTTGTGAAATATGCTCCAAAGGATTTTCCCACAATAGTCATTTAAGAAGTCACCTCTTGACGCATACAAAAGAAAAACCTTTTGTTTGTGAAATATGTTCCAACGGATTTTCCCAGAACAGTAATCTAAGATGTCACCTCTTGACTCACACAAATGAAAAACCTTTTGTTTGTGGAATATGTTCCAAAGGATTTTCCCACAGCAGTACTCTAAGAAGTCACCTCTTGACGCATACTAATGAGAAACCTTGTATTTGTGAAATATGTTTAAAAGGATTTTACAAAAGTAGTGATCTAAAAAGACACCTCTTGATTCATACAGGTGAAAAACCGTTTGTTTGTGAAATATGTTCCAAAGGATTTTCGCAAAGCAGTACTCTAAGAAGTCACCGGTTGATACATACAAAAGGAAAACCTTTTGTTTGTTAAATATGTTTCAAAGAATTTTCGAAAAGCAGTGATCTAAGAAGACACCTTCTGACTCATACAAAAAAAAACTTTTTTTTGTGAAATATGTTTGAAAGGATTTTCTCAAAATGCTTATTTAAGAAGTCACCTTTTGTGTCATACAAAAGGGAAACCGTTTGTGTGAGGTATATGGTCTAAAATGTTTTCACAATAATCACCTGGAAAATCATGTAAGCAAAAAAGCCTTCTTCGAGGAATTAAATGCATTTATTTCATAATGTATTTTTTCAAATTTATTATATATACAGTGATATATGTGAATGTCTTAGAAAGATAAAAAAAATTATGTCTCTTGCTACATTTTTTCTCGCAGTGAAAAGTGGCCATAAAATAAGATATTTTTATTAAAAAATCATTAATATTTTCAAATTAAATATTTTTGTAAATCCCAAAAGCAAATTAATATTTATTTTTTACTGTCCTCACAAATGAAAAGATTATTCTTTCAAATAATGTATCAAATTTTAAATATGAGTATGACTTGAAATTAAAAAAAGAATAAGGTAAAATTTTTCAAATGAAATTAATGAATAAATTGTACTTCTTTATTATATTATTCTCTGAGAAAGCATTGCCAAGATTGGTCATAAAATTTCGACATTTGTGTTATTAATATTAACACATTACACATAGATACAAAGTATCTTTTATGTATGTGTATATTAATGTATTATTGAAGAGAAATTTTCTATAGGAACACCAAACACTTTTTTCCTCCACAGTGAATAAAGCTGATTCGTCATGATGCTTATTTAGGCAGTCAAACACAGATGTAATAGGATATTTTTATTTATATATGTGTATTATTGGGTATTATATTATGTTTGTGTACATATATTATATATGTGTGTTATTTTTCTCTAATACTCATACAAACAAAAACCTTTTGATTGTGAAATATGCTTGAAAAGATTTTCTCAAAATGCTTCTAAGATGCTGTCTTTTTGTCTCACACAAAAGAGAAACCCTTTGTTTGATATATGCTCTAAAACATTTTCACAGAATGATTTGCACTTCACAAGCTTGGCTAAATCATAACTGTCACCTTAGAAAGATTATAATTTCAGGGAATGATTTAATAAAAAAATTTAATAAATTTGAAAAAGAAAAAAAAATGAGCAAAAGATATTTATAAAAATAGTGAAATTTTGTATTCTGTACCACCTTAAATGTATTGTCACTGGGAAATAAAAATTGCAAAATAAGATTACTTTTCTTTTTTATGATTGATGTGTCTTATTATAGTTGCAAAATTTTCTATCCAAACATAAAATGATGGGATGACAAAAATTTCATTTTTCATCCTTAAATAATATTAAATTGGTTTTGTAATAGCGAGGTGTTATCTATTAGATATAAATAATAAGTTTATGTTGAACACTTAAATTATAAAAATATTCACTGATCACAACAGTGTGAACTATTATTTACTCAAGAAATAAAAGACCAAAAAATGTATGACAAACACATAAATTGTTGTTTCAAAATAAGCCCTTCAACAATTTTGTTTAAAGATGAGACAAAATACAGAGCAATTCCTTAAGTCTCTTTTGCTTCAAATAGCTGGTGAACTGAGTTAACTCAAGTCATGAATGTAGTGTCTAAGTTATAGTGAAATAATTTTGATTTACAGAAACCCTCCAAAAATGTTGATATTTAAAGGAAAAGCAATATCATCATAAAGTTAATTAAAATAGTTAGACAACAAAACAATATAACAAAAGTAATATAATTCATACTAGCAATACATGGCTGTGAACCTGCAGTTTTTTTTAAAGTCAAATAAACATTCTGAACCTGAAAATGTATTTAGTAAATATCTAATTATTATCTAAAAGGTGGATTAAAACTTTGTGCCGTTATATTAAAAATAAATGAACAATGTTAAATTAGCACAAATTAAAATCATTTATACTGGCAAACAGCTGTTTCAAAGCCCTTAAGCTCCATCTTCAGTGCCAATTCAAAAGGTAAAATGAATTAAAAACTCCTAAGCCATGTCAGCTTGCCTGCCATCTCTCGCCCGCGCTCAGATGATATGGCGCTGAACTTTTCAAAAACAACAGTGTGTGACATAGAGACCAATAGGAACACTCTGCCTGACCAGGAAAGTTTAAGTGTGAAGGCGAATAAAGGAGGGGGGACGAAGAGAATGAATTAAGAGAAGCGCAGCCAGACGTTTGAACCGCTTTGTACGGCAGAGAAAAAAACCAGAAAGTGGGGGGGGGACAATGAGAATGAATTAAATGAAAGGTAGCCAGACATATAAAAAATTTGGTGTACTGGACAAATCATTAACCAAGCTGTTCGAATTTTTCCATATGTGATAAGCTTCCCAGAAATTTAGGTCGTAAATTGATGAGCATTTCTGAATTATTGTACCTTCCGAAAAATTAAAACTGTGATTTTCAGACCAACAATGGTTAACTATTGCAGAACGTTTAATATCACAATTTTTAACATAGTTTTTATGTTCCCCTAAGCGGACTCTAAGCGGTCTCTTGGTTTGACCTATATACATTTTATCACATTTGCAAGATATTTTATAAATTCCCCAATGTGAGAATCTGTCTATTGGATGTTCGAGTTCTGTAAATTTGATTTTGTTAAACGGTGCATAAACCATTTTAAAGTGAAAACTTTTCAAAATTTTAGATATTTGATGGCTTATTCTCGGAAAATATGGAAGTATAATTAAATTTTCCTTGCGAACATTGTTAACATTGGAATGCTTACGTTTAATTTTTTTTTTATGAATTGAATCAACTATTTCAACAGGATAACCCCGGTCAATGGCTATTGATTTGATGTAGTCTAACTCCGCTTTGAGTAAACTCCCAGATGAACAAATTTTTATGGTGAAAAAAACGCGCGCCATAAAAATTTGTTAATTTTTATGTTTAGTTTTTTGTTTTTATGTTATTAATAGATGTTTTGTTAAAACATCTATTCTATATTCTTTGGAACGCCGTTCGGCATCTCAACGGCCCCCTATCACTAGCAGCCGAGAAGATGCATGGCCGTAATGGATCGTGCACCTACGTCACGGGCCCTGAGTCAAGAAATGGGGTCGTTTGAAAGACAACAAATATCTGCAGGAATAGTCCGACGACGTTTGCAGCAGCATAGACTCTCAGCTCGGAGACCATGGCTGCGGCTTCCCTTGACGCTGTGTCATAGACACGAGCGCCTTCAATGGTGTGATCAATGACGAACCTGGATGCACGAATAGCAAGACGTAATTTTTTTACATTTCTGGTGTGTTACGACCTGTGGCTCTACCCTTTATTCGAGCCCTGCGAAACCCTACGTTTCAGCAGGATAATGCAAGACTGCATGTTGCCGGTATTGTACAGATCTTCCTTGATACGGAAAATATTTGGCTGTTCCCCTACCCAGCACGTTCTCCAGATCTCTCGCCAATAGAAAACGTCTGGTCAATGGTTGCCGAGCAACTGGCTCGTCATCATACGCCAGTCACAACGGTTGATGAACTGTGGCATCGTGTTGAAGCTGCATGGGCTACCTGTACATTGCTTCCAATGTCTGTTTGACTCAATGCCCAAGTGTATAAGTGCTGTTATTACTGCCAGAGATGGTTGTTCTGGGTACTGATTTCTCAGGATCTATGCGCCCAAATTTCTTGAAAATTTAATCACTTGTTATTTCTAGTATATATTTGTCCAATAAATATCATTTTGTTATCTGCATTTCTTCCTGGTGTCGCAATTTTAATGGCCAGTAGTGTATTAAAAGTCTTTCAATGATGAAATTAATTAACTGAAATATACACTACTTACTTGAATTATAGTATAACCTCATGCAGAAAACAATTTCATTGTTTAAATGTTAATTCAGTATGTATTGCAAATTCAATCATGTGCATTTGGTGAACACTTATCTTTTTTGCCCAATTGCTTTTTCAATAAAACTCAATGGTTTATTATTTTTTTTTTAGAGATTTTCTGTTGAGAAACCACAAGTAAGTTTTACTGATTTTAAATTAGATACACATGGAAAACCATGAGAATTTCTTTCAAAATATTTTTGGTGTGCCCTTTAAGGGGACCTTCCTTGTTAATTGTGTTTATTAAGTTACATTTTTGGTTAAAAAATGTTTGCAGATTTCCCTGGATTAGTGTTGTTAAGTAATCCCTAAAATTATTGCACTAATAAAAACATACACCGAATAGGAAAAAACTACAACAGATTTACAGCCAATTTATTAAAAATCCCGTGCATATTAATAAGACAGTGTAATAATGTACTAAGATGTTGTTTTTGACATATTATTGTTAACAAGTACATATTGCAGCTTGGTTTGAAACTTTAACAAAAATGTATTTAATTTTCATGAACTTCCATTTTCATAAACATGTGAGCTGATTTAATGTGTAGCAACTGAGAAACATAGAAAAGAAAATTTTAATTCTTCATTACTACAATTCTTTATGCTGTTTATGTTAGGTTGCTTACCATTACGTTGATTTTTTTTTAAATTACATAATTTGATTTAAAACTTAATTTAATACAATTTGAGTACATTGCATACATTTTAACTTATTTAAATGAAAACTTATGAATTGGCAGTTATACAGGTTCGTCTATCCTTTTGGAATAAGTGTTGAATTCAAGAGGTGGCTTGGGGGGGGACTTTCTCTTCCCCCAGAGAATTGAAATGTACCCCCGGAAAATTGGAGATTTTATGCTTTTAATGGTTAAAAGTACAATTTCCCTCTGGAACTCAACAATGCCTCCCCCTCCCCCCGGACAGACAAAAATCCTTCCCGGAGAAAAGAGTGAATTCAACACTGTTTGGAATACTTCTAAGAGAAAGACAAAATTTTATTTTCCAATTCTTGATGCATTTGTATGCTTCCACTTTCCACTGATGTCTCTGGATCTATCAGATGTGGCCTGAGGTCAGGAATTCCAATTTTTGTAAAGCTTCATAAAATTCTTTTAATGTTTTTTCTTTTCCTTTTTTTTTTCGTTTCTGCAAACTATAGTTTCAAAACTTTGATGTCATCTTGCTTGGGGGAAAAAATCTCTCATTTTGGAATTCAGAAGAAAAGGAAAGATTCTGAAAAAACAGGAACACACAATTCCTAAAAAACAAGAACAATTTCGAGAGAAAGAAACGCTTCTGCGATAAAAGGATCAATTTCAAGATAAAATGAATGATTGTAAGAAAAAAGGAACGAGTCCAAAAACAATGAAATGAACATGAAATCCATAATATTAATAAAACTAATTCATTTTCTTTCGCATCCATCTGCCTTAATTTTTGGGACAGGTGATTTTGTTTTTAAGAGTTCATTTCATTGATCATTGTGTGCAATTAATTAACAATTAGTTCTAATCACCTTAATACAAGTATTCCCTGACTTTATGATTTATGGCATTAAACGTTTTCTAGCAAAATCTTTTTCCAAGCTTTTAATAACTCTCTAAGAAAAAGCGGAAAAATAATTCCTCTAGACAAGAAAACCCTACTTTGAAAACATCCTACTTTAGCACAAAAAAGAAAAGCGAAAACCATTCATCTTTCGCGTGAAAAAAAACCCAGCAGTCTCACCTATTGGGACTTAAAACGGCCTATGGAGGCGCTGATCGCAGCCATCGGTACAGGAAAATTGTCCCTTTAACAAATGCTAAAGTGCCATTGAAACCATTATTTATTGTAAACGTGTTTGAAAATGTTAGATATTCAAATTTGAATATTTTTTACCTTGTCATATAAACACAGGACACAAGTATATGAAACCTGAAATTGTGTAAAAAAATAATCATCATGAAGAAATTAAAATGCATGTAATGCAATGGGCTTGCAGGGGATTTTCCAGAAGCGAGCAGTTATGTCTTTTCTCCACCAGATGGCGTATTCGAGCGCTTGAATTCCCAATTGTCATTTCATTACCCATTTACCTTACTTACTACCTTCATCCCCATATACATGAACAGTCTAAACCAAGACATCCAAACAGATTTAATCTATCTGGGTAAAATTTCTGTCTTCGTTTGTATTTGGAATAAAAATTATCTATCATTTGTGATATTTCTGATCAGTAATTATTCTATGTCGACTGTTACATGTTCTAATGTTATATTTGCTTCAACATGGGATCTGTAGTTCTTCCAGTTTCAATGAGCAGAAAGAACTTATATCACCTGTCTCACAGATTGCAGTTTCTTTCAATGTGTAGCTATGAAGCAGTTATATAGTGTAAAAAGTTATTATCATTTTGAAAGAGTTACTTATCTAGAGCAGTAATACTGTAATCTGAGAGGATTGTATGTTTGCGAGAGGGAAGGATCGTCTTTAATTTCAATGTCGTAAGTTAGAATCACACATGCTTTGGTGTTTAGGGATGCTGTGCGGCATTGGGGACATAATTTTTTTAAATTGCTTTTTGAATGTTTAAGAACTAGTTTGATAATGCTATGGGTGTGGCTGAAGCTTAACTATGATACTCCAACCATTCAATATGATATACCTAGCTGAAAAATCTTTCCTCTCTTCATTATGATTGTTAATTTATTTCTCATGCATGCCTTTTGGTATCTTTGGTCAGTATCATGACTGAAATTTTGATGGAATAAATGAGATGATATTCTGGTTTGATAAATATTGTTTGCAGATATTTTTATCTTAAAAATTTTTTTAGAAGTTAAAACTTGCATCTAAAAAATATTAGATATTGCAAAAAAATATTAGACTGTAGTGCGAAATCGTTGCATGTGTCGACTGGTATACATATATTTAAATTGATTGCAGCAGTTTTAAAATTTTCCTTGTTGAACAAACATTCCTGTCTTCATTATGACCTAATTATAGGGTATACATTACTTTCCATGTTATATCACACTTTCATCATGTAAAATGCTATAGTTATAGCTTGGTTGAATGAAATTAGTGCTGCAGTTTGCAGTCATGCCCAACAAATAAGAGTGAATTAAATGTAAAATTAAAAATGAAATATTTACATACATAGGAATGACAACAAAGAAATTACAAGATAAAATAAAGAAGCGTATGGCAATAGGAAAACCATCTACAGAATTATCTACTTTAAATTTAAAAACAGAAATTGATATATATTTCAGCAAAGTAAAGATTATAGCACAAATGAATGATTATAGTACATGTATACTGAGGGAGTCTCTAGAAATACTGACAATGGATAGGAAATCCTGTAATGATATGTTATGCAATATACCAAAAATCTGGTTTAATCTACTTGGTGTCAATGGTGCATTCGATTTGGAATAACCCATCTTGCTCAATAAACTCATGCATTCCCCTCCAATTTTTCATATTTGGTTTTGCCTTATGATATTTTATCAGCCATACCACGGCCAAACTCGATCTTTCCCCTTCTCTCATACGGCCTTCACAATCACCCCTTAGTTTCGGAATCGTTAAAGGCTACTTTCGCCGGTAGATGGCGCGGTATACTTACCATAAATAATGCTTAATAAAGGTTACTTCTATAAATAAAAATACAAAAATCTTTGCAATGTATTCATTATAAAAGGTATATGTATATATATGTATCGTATGTAACTTTAACCTCAGCTTTATCTTTACTACAAACAAGAAAAAATAAGATTTAGAGATAAAATAAATAAATACAATTCTTTAAGTAATTAAAAATAGTTTAAATAACACGCTACTATAAATGCAAAACAAACTTTATAAGTAAATTTCTATATTTATACACGTTTAAATTCTTGATTACTTGAAACATTGATAATTCTGAGCGTAAAATACACAGTAAAAATTTTTAAAACATTTACTAGTTTCATAATAGTAAGAAAATTAAGCAAGTTCGCCAATATCCGGCAATCTACTCATATCGATTTTTTTTTCTCAAAACATGGATTATTTTTACACGATTCTTAATTATTTAAAATATGTATATATATATATGTACATTCAAAACAATTTTCAATAAATTTAACCATTGTAGGTGCTGATCTGAAATATATAAGCGTATAGAAATATAATAGAATTACATATAAAATTAAATATTATATTCCAATTCTGGAAAGTAATGGTATAAAAGTATGTATATGATAAAAATAAAAAGATATTTACATGTTTTATAATAACAACAGAATAAGAAAACCTATTTCGCCAATATCCGGCAATCAACTCATATCGATTTTTTTCTCTCAAAACATGGATTATTTTAAAATGATTGTTAATTATTTAGAATATATATATATATATATATGTATGTGTGTGTGTGTGTGTGTGTCTGTACATTGCGGACATTTTCAGTAAATTTAAATACTGTAGGTGATGATCATAAAGTAGAGGTAAACAAAATAATAACAATTTTTAGAGGTTTCGTTATTTTATACAATGAACAAGCTTTTTTGCTGTAACATCATGCACTCCATTTATAAGAGAATAGTTTTCGTGGAAATTTTAGAATATTGGGCAACAGAAATTACAGAATATTTTTTCAGAATTTTAAAATATTAATGCATAAATCTATTCACCATGCTTGTATATATAAATGTATCTATAAGGTATATGCAGATTCCATTTCTTGATTAGACTTTAAACATTGATAATTTTTACAGCGAAATATACAGTAAATATTATATAATTAAAATTAAGTAAACTTTAAAATTTTTCTTGATAAAGAGATCGTATATTCAGATGAACTGGCTTCATTTGTAAAATTCCTTGCCATATTTTTTTTAAATGATGGGCAAAAATCTTGCACATATTAATGAGCATATATTTATTCTATGCTTGTTTAAGTCACATTCCCATATAGTGTTTTTTATTAGTCTCGGATATATCAATTCATAAATAGTTTCGACGATTCCGTTTGAATTTAGGATTGGTACAATCCTAAAATTCTAGTAAAATTCAGTCTAAAATTGTGGAAATTAGACTGATGAATTGTAGTTTAGGATAAGACAATCCACCTCTATCCTGATTGGCAATTAACTGAAGTATGATTGCATCACATTGATCTGTTTCTATGTTTAATAAGCAGGATTCTCATTCAAAATTTTCTTGAATTACTCTTACAAGATTACTTATCCGCTAACAATGGCAATACTTGCAAACTTCAGATTAACTCTTGGTGGTGCTAGCAATTAAAAAGAAATTAATTTAGTGGTTTATAATTTCGAACATTAAAATTCAGTTTAAATCTACAAATAAATTGAGAGCCGCAGCAATTTTATAAGGCACATATTTCGAAAATTTTGTTCTGTACTTCTACTGATTGCTGGTGTATCGGTAATAAAAGCGCCTATTCATGAAAAGAAATTCCAGGGTTTTTTTTTCTCTGAATTTGAAGCACAATGTGGAACACAGCAATGAACCATTTTCAACAAAAGAAAAATAAGAACACGCAATTTCATTTACGTTATATCTAAGAAAATACAAGAGTGAAAGGCGAGAATAAGGAAATTCTCCATTAGCCATGGTAAGTAATAGCGCCCCCTACTTTCTCCGGGGAGAAAAAGTTATTCCTCTTGAACAAAGGGAAAATGACTTTTTGTTACGGCCGTATAAGAGGAAGGAGAACGATCGAGTTAGGCCGTGGCCATACATTCTGAAAGTTACAGAATTTTTCTAATTTTCATCCTCTTGATCCAGGTTCTGGTCGAAAGCGCTCAGGACTCCGACAGAAATTTTAACGTCTATAGAAAGATCTTAATGTTTTAAAATCTTTGTTTCCTTTTACATCTATTTTAGTAATAAGTAATAAAAAGGGATTCATTTTAAATGTTTTCATGTTTTTAATTTAAAAGACTCATAGTTGACTAGTAGAAAAAATTATCATACTTTTGTGTATTTATTGTTAATCTATTTTAAAATATGATGAATGTTTTTTGAAAGTTTTTTAAATCAAAGCTGCTTAATTTGTTTTCTATTACCCTCTCATGCAAGCTTTATTTTAACACAATATTAGCAAAAAAAAAACGCCTTTTCTTTTATTTGGGAGAAGTGGTCAAAACGACCGCTGAGCTTAGTTATAGGCATACGGAAACCACCATAATGCTACAGTTAAACATGTAAAATGGCTTTCACTTGTCCACATTTTTTAAATGTGTTCTTACTTATTTAAATTAATAATCAAGACTCATATATATTATTGGCTACGATGGAGGATTAATAAAATTTATCACCAGAAATATCTGAAAAAGAAATGACGAGTCGAAAGTAAAATGGCTCAACTTCTGCTTCCATTTACGGAATGCTTTAATCCACTAATTTGAAGGTACAATAATGTTTATTTTCTACATGAAGTTCGTCAATTGAAAAAATTTACGGCGGTGGTAATTCTACATTTTTTTTTCTTTCTTCAATTGAATAAAGTGCTATAATGTTCTCAAATTTTAAATAATTCGATAATTCGATTGAATCGTTCTCAGCGTACGTTAAAAGGCTGGAACAATTGTTTATTCTTCATGATGTAAAAGAAGAAAAGAAGGTTCTTGCTATTATTTTTTGCATGGGTCCTAAATTATATAATTTATTATCTGATTTATCTAAACATAAAGCTGCCGAATCCTTGAAATGTGAAAAGATTATTGATAAAGATATTAAATATGAAAATAAATCTATACAAGATTTTTCTGCTAGATTAAAAAAATTGACAATTTTTTGTGCTTTTTCTGATGATACATTAAATGAAAATGTTTTGGAGTAATTCCTTAAAGGTTTAAAAAATGAAACTATTGAGAGTAAATTAATTATGCAAGTGGATGATTTAAATTTTGGTAAAGCCTTTAAAAAGCAGTAATTTTACAAAATGCTGAAATTAGTATTTCTGAATTGAAGCATAAAATTTGAATGTAAACAAAACTGCAAGTGCTAAAAATGTAAAATCTAAAAAATTTCAACATAATTTTCAAAAATAGAAAATCAACAATCATGCAAATAATGTAAATAACAGAAATTCTGAGGTAAATACGAATAAATCGACATGCTATAGATGTCGAAATGCATCACATTTAGCTAATGTATGTAGATATATTAGTACAATTTGCAATCAATGTAAGAAAATGGGTCATTTGAGTAAGGTGCGGTAAAGTAAATATAACAATGTTGGGCAATTCAATAAAAGTGTCAACTTTTATCAACAATTTGTTATTTTTATTTTTTATAAATTAAGTTAAAAAATATCTTGAAATATATTCCAAGTTTTCAAATGAATTGTTTAGATTCAAAACGTTTAGGTTATAGCTGAAAAATAAAATAATTGCAGTTTTTTACAAATAGTATCTTTGAAAAAAACTGTGAAAAAGAATGTAATTCTGGTTTGCTTTGTATTTTCTTAATAAATAAATGCATGTAGTAAAATATTTAATTGTTTACAATAGTCTTAAAGCCATATACTTGAAAATAATGCATGCAAAATAAATTACGTAATCGTGCTCGATATGCTTTTGAAAAAGCTGTCACATGTGAATAGTTATATAATGTAATTAATATTCTTATGATGATTCTGGATAATAAAAAAATATAAAATTTATTAGTTTAGTAAATTTTTAATAAATGTTTAAGAAATTTCTGTCATTCCGTCATGCCAAATGATAGTTAATAAGGACAGGTAGATTGCTCTAAATTATAATTTTATATTGCTTATACATCATATTTAAGATATGTATTAGTTTAAAAACTGAATGGCTTCTTAATTCACAAAAATTTCCAGTTTTAAACACCAGGTTAGAGTCATGGTAGCAAAAATGTCATTCCATCACACTGTAAGAAATTGCTAAAAAGTGAAAGAATAAAATAGCTAAAATAATTGTTTCATGTACTTTTTTAATCTTTTAATCAATAACAGTCATGTGCAAATTGAAAAGTCAATTTTCATTTGAGAATAGCTTCAAGGTAATTCCCTTAACTTAATTCAATAACTCCAAATGTCATTCTGTTACATATGGAATTCCCCGTTCAGAAATAAATTAATGTATTCCATACAGTAGATATTTTATCTTTGAGTCATGATAAAGTATCAACTACTACTCCAATAAAGTACTACTCCAATAAAAGTGTGTAATTAACTAAGAATAAGGCTAAAGTTAAAACTGAGTTAGATACTGGTTCTCGAATTTCTGCAGTACCTGTAAAACGTTTTCGCAGAATTTGTCCTAATTACAAAATATTTCTGCCAGATGCTCAGTTAAAGACTGCAACGTGGTGAAATTTTTACAATTGTTAGGTATGTAAATGCAGATGTTTCTTACGAACATAAAACTATAAATCTTTAATTATATTTGATTAAAGAAGATAATTTTCCACCATTTTTTAAAAGAGATTGGTTTTCTGCATTTAACATGTTTCCCTCTGATTTGAAATCTGTATATGTAAATGAAATTGCGAATTCTGCTGAAATCTTGAAAGTATTATTAAATTATTTTTCTGATTTGTTTACTAATAAAGTTCGGGAGATAAAAGGTTTGAAAGTAGAACTTTATCTAGAAAAAGATTCAACACCCATATTTTGCAAAGCTAAAATAATTACTTATGCTTCGCGTAGAGCAGAAAATGAAGAAATACAAAGATTACAAGATGAGGGTATTATAAAACCTGTCACTAGTATTTAGTGGGCAACTCCTATAGTTCCAGTGGTTAAGCCTAATGGTTAAATTCATTTATGTGGTGATTTTATAGTAAAATAAATAAATTTTTGAGGGTTGAAAAATATCCTTTACCTAAGGGATGCTGACTAAATTAGATGACGGTTTGCATTTTATAAAGATTGATTTAAAACAAGCATATCTTCAGTTTCCTGTAGACGAAAATTCACAAGAGTTGTTAACTATAAACACTCCGAACGGCTTATTCCAATTTTGAAAGTTACCAATGGGTCTTACTAGTTCTCCACTTACTTGACAAGGAACAATTGAAGAAATTTTAAGTGATATTGAATTGATGGAGTTACAGTTTTTATTGATAATATTGGTGATACAGGGGAAACTGATGAAATTAATTTGAAATGGCAAAAAAAAAGTGTTAGAAAGATTACATGAATATCATATTAGGATAAATAAAGACAAATCATTTTTATCGCTGATCAAATTTCATAGTGTGGTAATAAAATTTATAAAGAAAGTATTCATAAAACATAATATAAAATTGATGCTATTTTAAATGCTCCTAGGCCAGTACATGTATCACAGGTTAAAGCTTTTCTAGGCTTAGTTACGTATATTATTCTAAATTTGTACAAAATTCATTTACAACTGCTCAGAAAGAATGTGAAAATTATATGGTGTGCTGTTTGTGAAAAAGCATTTAAAAGTATAAAAAATGAGATGATATCTGAAAGAGTTCTTACACATTTCAACTCTATATTACCTTTAGAGTTAGCAACCGATGCTTCTCTAAATAGTATCTTTGCAGTTCTTTTACATGTGATGCCAGATAACATGGAAAAACCTATTGATTTTTTTGCCCAGAACTCTAACTAAAGCCATAAAAAGGAATAGCCAGATGGATAAAGAAATACTAGCTATTTTCTTTGGTTAAAGAATTTTTCAATATTTGTATGGTAACAGAATTATTTTATTTACGGACAGTAAACCACTTGTGTCTATTTTAACTCCTACTAAGAGTATATTTGTAGATTCAGCTACTCGAATGCAAAGACATGCATTATATTTCCAAGCATTTAAATATTATATTTACTATAAGAAAATCTCCGAACATGGAAATGTCGATGCTCTTTCACATCTTCCATTATGTAGTGAAGATTTATCTCCAAAATTTAACTCAAGCAATGTAATTGATGAATCTGATTTTTTTCAAAGTAACCAAATTTCTACTTTACCTTTAAATTCCACAACAACTGCTGTAGCTACAAAATCATATCCTTTATTACATCAAATTTTTCATCACCTAATTTCTGGTTCTCCAATTCCAAAAAAATTACTTTCTGGAGGCAAACAAGAAGAATTTACTCTTCAGCATAGTTGTATTTTAAAAGGATGTAAATTAATTATCCCTGAAATTCATATAAAACAAGTCTTAAATAATTTACATTTTGGACATTTCAATATAGTGAAAATGAAATCTTAAGCTCGAAATTTTGTATGGTGGCCAGGAAAATTGACGAAGATATTGAAGATCTTGTATGGAATTGCACTACTTGTGTCAATTTTTAAAACTATCCTTCCAAGATAAATACTTATCATTGAGAATAGCCTACAGCTCCATGGGAAGGAATTCATGTTGATTATTTTGGTCTGTTTATGGGTAAAATGCTTTTACTTTTTATTGATGCTCATAGCAAATGACCAGAAGTTTTCATTGTTCGTAGTACAACTTCAGAACATACAATTACTTGTCTGTCTTCACTTTTTGCCAGATACTGATATCCTGTATCTTTGGTATCAGACAATGCTAAACAATTTACTTCTACATAATTTAAGACATTTTTAAATAATCCTGGTTTAAAACATAGGTTTAGTGCTTTTTACCCTCATTTTTACCATCTACTTTTCATCAGGTGCAAATTTTGATTAAAAGCTTTATCTTCAATATCTGGTACTTTACAAATGAAGTTAAATAACTTTCTTTTACAGCATAGAAAGATGCCTCATGTTACAACGGGATGAGAGTCCTATATCTCTTTTCAAAGTGAATATACGAACTATTAATAATTATACTCCTGAAGTCATTTAGAAAATTATTGCAAGACAGGGAGACATTAGATTATCGAATTCAAGTTGGTTCAAATATTCGGAAAAGGCATGTTGATCAGATAACTAATATAGGTTCAAAGGTGCATTTAACTAATGATACAAATTCTGAAGAAAGTGATACAGAAAGTTACATAAGTGAAAATACAGTTGTTAAACAATGTGATTCTCAACTATTGCATCATAATGTCAGAGATATTTGACCATCTGACTCTTTTGACCCAAATAATCCAAATCCTAAACCAGTTGACTTTTTCTAGCCAACTAATCCAACGCCTAAAGCAGCTGACTCTTGCGTCCCAGATGCTCCATGTCTTAAGCAAGTTAATTCTGATATGATACATCCAGTTCCAAAACCTATGGTTCCAAATAGTACATTTGATGATGCTGCAGAAACATTAAAATCTAATACATCTTCTTCCTCCCTACAGATAATCAGGCGTTCTTCAAGAACTAGAAGATCTACCACCAGACTCAAATATTATGTGGGGGAGAACTATGGTGATTGTCCTTCAGTTAAAACACTGTAGGTGGTAGCACTAAAAATTGAAAATTTTCGCTAGTGTCATCGATCTAATAATTGTGTTGTACTGTTAGTAGCTTATAAAGATAGTGTAGTTATGTCTTGATGTTGTGATTTTACCTATTGTGTTTGTGAAGTGTAATTAAATATATAAAATGATCCACATTTATTAAATACATGTTCTTACTTATTTTAAGTAATAATCAAGACACCATATTCATAAAATACAGAAAAAATTTATTGATCATAAACCAAAACAAATTACCATTGCAGCAATAATTAAAATTGTAAACTTAATGAATTTTAAACACATATATAATTTCGACAGCAATTTAGAAATGTAGTTATTCTGGTGCTACATTTCCTTTTTGCATTTTAATTTTCATAACATTACTGCAAATAATTTGTATTCAGATAAAATGTAAAAATATGTCAACTAAAACAAAAAAATGCTATCATATCTATTCTGTAACAATTAATCAACATAATTTTTTAGAGTTTCAGATTATCTTAACTTCTAGAACAAAAGCAAAAAAAATATTCAGGAAATAACTGGACATTTTGAAAAAAATAAGTTTTTCCCTCTGAAAGGTTTATTTCCATTTTGAAAATTTTTAATTCCGTTTATAAAATAATGCATTAAAAGTTTTATAATAGCTACATTCTGATGATTTTCCTTTATTTTTTCATGTTCAGTGCCCCACATGAAAACATAAACTTTAAACATAGATAATAAAATACTACTTCTTTCATTAAAAAGGAAAAGTCATAAGCAAAATTATATCAATACAGATTTTCCTCGGTTGGTGCATTTAATTGATCCTGCAATAGTACCACACTATAATGAAAACATACATTGAATAAGTATTGCCTCATCAAAAGTATCTACAATCACTTAATACCAGTATTTTAAGAAACTAAATTTTTTTTTGTTTAATCATAGAGCATTCCATGATTAGATAAGCTCAAATTTAATGTATAAAAATTCTGGTAGTAAAATGACTGTGAACCCCTTGATAAGCTGTCCTTGGATTTAATGAGAAAAACTACGATAGACCACAGGCAACTTTTTAAAAGAGAGTACATATTACTTTTTAACTTGAATCTTTTAAAATAAAATATATCAACGCTACATTTACTTCCATTAACTTAAATGTGTGATCTAATTTAATAATCGTTAATCAAGAAATATAAAAAAATCGATTTTAACCCGTCAGCACACGTGCCCCTTTCCATTACATTACTACGCGCGTGGGATAAATTTTATCCCAATGGGTTTTCTTGTGTCAATTTCTCCCCGATTTGATTATAAACAAAAATTTATATTTTGAAATAACCTGTAAATCAATAAAACACATAATTTAACTTAAAATAAAAAGTTCTTTTATATTTAAAACAGCCAAAAAAAATAATAATAATAATAATAAAATAAATAAATAAATAAAATGAAATATAGCACTAAGATTTTTTTTCTGCATATAAAGCTTTTACAATCCAAATTCAGCCATAAATACAAAAAAATATAAAACTGATATATAGAAACTGTATGTGCAAGAGTTGTTAATGTTTAAAAGAACAATTATATTATTATTTGCATTGCATAAACATTTGCATTAACATTTTCCTATCATTATGGGTACCATTATAACACATGTGGGGTAAATTTCCTCCCACATGACATTTTTATAACAAAAGAATGGAAAATCCACAACCGGAGGTAAATTCCTTTTGGCCACAGCTTGAAAGGTACTATAAAGCTCAGAATGATCATGGATGATTTTCATACATTTTTAAGTAATAGTTGCGAGCTGGAGTAGATTTTATCCCAGCATGTGTGCTGACGGGTTAAATTCAATTCTGGATAATGAAGACCTTTGATTGGTGTGTCATTGCTCATGTATCTTATCAGATTTAAGTTTATTTTTATAACAAGTTGGTGCTATTTGAGGGCAAAATAGAATAAATAATTTCATGCTTTGTAACCTAATTAAAAATTTCCTCCACATTATTTGAGGGATCATCTGAAAAAAATATATATATCACAGTAAAACAAAGTAAACATTAAATATAAATTTCCAGAAATTGAAAACAGTGTACTGTCATATTATTTGAAAAAATCATTTATATTTATCACCATATTTAGCAATTTTGCATATAATCTGATAGAAAACACTGGAAATAATTTAATAATTATTCAAATAATAATAATAACATGCAGTTGAAATGATTTATTCTTTTCTGCCTTTATTTTTAAATATAGACCTTTAAACTTGCCTGGTTCTAATACAAATATCTATCAATAAACATTGCAAAAAAAGCAACTTCTGGCAAAATTTATTGATAAAAATTTATGTAGGTTACGAACACAAATATCCACCTGTAGCATAACTTTTATTTAATTTTTAACTTCAGTTGCTTTTAAGTTGAAAATTAAAAAAGTAGGAATGCATAATCACTCACCAATGAGTTAACAATATTTTAGAAAGAATAATTTGCCTTATTTAACGGAAACAGCTTTTTGCATTTAACAAATTGTGATGGTAATCGATTTTCAGACAAAAGATTATGCATCTCTAATTAAGGAAATAATAAAATTTATTATTTTCCAATTTTTAAGGTTTTTCAATTAAGTTTGAACAAAATTTATATTTTATCTTTATGACAATCTTCATTCTAAATCTGAACTTATTGACATTGCTTAGAGATCAACACTCTGTTGAAATACCGTATTTGCATGACATTCCTTTGATCATTCTATTATATTATTCTTTTAAATATCTTAATATCCATAAATGGATACCAATTTATTTGATATTGAAATTCTAATAATTACATCAGCATGTGTGTATTTAATAATTAATTAATGGTACAATTTCAACAAATAAGTTTTTTATATTATATACATGCAGTATTTCAATATAGTCACCATTCATCAAACACATTCTACATTATAACTTAAACAGAAAAATAAAAACATTAATATATAAAAGAGGGGGAAGAAAGAGGCAAACAATTTTGTTAAATTAAACAAGGAAAATTACTCTGAAAAATTCTGAGACTAAAAGATCAAAATTTTAACAGTATAAACATTTTACTTTTTTATGCAATACATTCATATGAGGAGAAAATAAAAACTTTTCAGTGTACATAGACTTAATTTTTTTTATATTTATTATTTTCTGTAGAATATAGTTGTAAGAAAAGCTTTTGTTTGCGAAAAATGTATTTTCCAGAAAATAAATCACTTTTCCATAACTACAAAATTTCATTCTACATAAAAAAAAACATGCTAAAATGATGAGTTTAAAATTAGAATCTAATCAAACTCAAAGCTAAAACTTTAATTGAAACTGAAAATTTCAGCAAAAATGAAAACCATAATGAAACAGAGTTTAAATTAGTGGCTCTGATTTTACAAAACAAGTTATGGCTTATAAAATATTAAAATCATATAGAACATGATTTTGAAACATTAGAGGATTTTTTCCTTGCATACAGTGTGATTCAGAACTCAAAGGGAGACTTTAATGAGCAGTAGAATACACATGACAAATCATTTTTATATAGATAACCAGGGTTGCATTCCTTTCTTTTCAGTCAAAATTACAGAATCTTTTACTCCCATCAGATCATAGATTTTTTTAGAACTGTCACAATAATGAAGATGAGCAACCCTATTTTCAACAAATTTAGATGATCCATAATTCCAAATGTAAACAACAGTACATATAATGTCACTGACTGAATTATAGTGCACACCAGCACTTACAAAAATTGAAACTT
This sequence comes from Maratus michaelseni, assembly GCA_963931845.1. Taxonomy (NCBI): domain Eukaryota; kingdom Metazoa; phylum Arthropoda; class Arachnida; order Araneae; family Salticidae; genus Maratus; species Maratus michaelseni. The sequence goes on along the minus strand of OZ007595.1, from coordinate 333,474,544 downwards.
TTCTTTAAATATATTAATTACTGTTAAAGTTATTGATGAAAAATTCAGTTCAGCTTACAGAAAGAGATCCCATATTTACCATCCATGTATACGGCAAAATTTAGTACAGTATTTATATTATGTATTATAACTTCATACATTCGAAATTTTTTATAACGAATATCATGGCACATGTAAATATGTCTATGAACACACAAGAATTGAACATAATTATTCATTGTAATAGATTGCTACATTTTTCAGAACTATTTTGGGGTAACATAAAGAAGTTGGCGATAATCAATATAAAAAACGGTTCTTTATTTGAATTTGTTTAAACATAGTTTTTTAGCTAAATATGTTCAGAAAATCCTATTCGATTGTGCTTTACAAACTCTCATTTGTATGCTGAAGCAGATGTCTCTTTAGATTACCATGTTGAGTAAATCCTTTCAAACATATTTCACAAATAAATGGTTTCTCCTTTGCGTGTATTCGAAGATGATTTTTAAGAGAACCACTTTGAGAAAATCCTTTTGAACATATTTCACAACTAAATGGTTTCTCCTTTGTATGTATTCGAAGATGTTTTTTAAGATTACTACTTTCAGAAAATCCTTTCAAGCATATTTCACAAATAAATGGTTTCTCATTTGTATGTATTCGAACATGATTTTTAAGAGAACCACTTTCAGAAAATCCTTTCAATCATATTTCACAAATAAATGGTTTCTCCTTTGTATGTGTTCGAATATGTTTTTTAAGATCATTACTCAGAATGATTAGTTGATTATTGACGGCCAAATATCTACACTAGGGATATAGGCCCGGGGGGAGTGCCCTTCGTGGGGGTCTTTCTAAGGGAACCTAATCCGTATTTGCGCATGGATAAATCCACGGCTCGAAGAAAACCACGAAAACTCCGAACGATTAGGCCGACGGGCGCGATTGGGATCGAACCCAGCACCTCCCGTCTACCAGCTTCGATAGCACAACCTCTCGGCCACTGGTGGGGCCTCATTACTCAGAAAAAATCCTTTCAAACATATTTCACAAACAAATGGTTTCTCTTTTGTGTGTACTCGAAGATGGATTTTAAGAGAACAACTACCAGAAAATCCTTTTGAACATATTTCACAAACAAATGATTTCTCACTAGTATGTGTTTGGAGATGTGTTCTAAGATTACCCTTTAGAGAAAATGTTTTTGAACATACTTCACAAATAAACGGCTTCTCTTTTGTGTGTTATCGAAGGTGATTTTTAAGGTTTTCATTTCGAGAAAATGCTTTTGAACATACTTTACAAACAAATAGCTTCTCATTTGTATGGGTACAAAAATGTTGTTTAAGATTACCAACTTGGGAAAATTCTTTAGAACATATTTCACAAACAAATGGTTTCTTATTTGTTTGAGATTGAAGCTGAACAGCAGACATTTTCTGTATGAAAAAAGTGTGGCTTGTATGTATGTATTCGATGATATTTTTTAAGATCACCACTTTGAGAATATCCTTTCAAACATATTTCACAAATAAATGGTTTCTCATTTGTATGTATTCAAAAATGATTTTTAAGGTGGATATTTCCAGAAAATGCTTTTGAACACACTTCACAAACAAATGGCTTCTCATTCGAATGGGTACAAAGATGGCGTTTAAATTTACCATCTTGAGAAAATTATTTAGAACATATTTGAGAAACAAATGGCTTCTCCTTTTGTTTGAGACAGAAGCTGAACAAAAAATATTATCTGTATGAAAAAAGTGTGGCTTCATGTAATGAAAATTTCTGTTAGGGATACGTATAGAGAAAACTACCACTTTTTTTTTGGAAGAAAATGTTTTATTAATTTTCAATAATGAAGATTAATTTGCTGTCAGGCTGTGCATCTAAAAAATAGTATTATATTAATTAAGAATTTTCATATAAACAGACTTAAATGTATATTATTTTAATAGCCTTTTAGAAGAATTTTAAATTGCTATAAATTAATATAAGCTAAGCAGGGGAAATTAGGTGTTAGTGCTAATTGTGTGAGAGGGATTTTTCAATGAGATATTTTATTTGCTTTTCAGCAGATTGAATGTTTTATACAATAAATAAAATAATTCCAAGTAAAACTGTAGAACTGGAGTGTTTGAGGCCACTGATCTGCAGATTTATTAGTTTTATTACTACTATAACTTTAATTATTTAAAATTTTTTTGTTTTTTATCAGAGGTGAATAAGCAAACATTTCAGACAGAAAATAATAGATTTTTAACAACTTCTGCAACTTAATTGTTTTTTTTAAGAGAGAGTGATAGAGCACCTTTTTTCTCTATCCCCTTAAACAATATTACGTGCTTTCTGATTTGTTTTATTGATTGCCAGATTATAAAATATGCAAGGCAGATTTATAAAAAAAATAATTTGATTAAAATATTGAACATTTTATTAACCACACGAAATGAATTAAAAGCAGCTATTTATAAAAAATTTGGTGCTATTGCATACTGGTAAGTGTAGTTTAAAAATTAAATTTGATTACTTGGGTTTTCAGTTAAGTCAAAAGGTTTTATGCATTATGAATATTACTAAAATTGCAATACATAAACTAAAACCTTTAACAACGTAAGCACAAATACATACAAACATGGCACAAATAAATCCCAAACGGCTGTTTCAAGGATTCTTGGACCCTCTTCCTCAGTGTGGAAATAAAATTAATATGTGTTCAAAGAACCCCTCGGTTGTAACCCCGAGTATTGGCTTATGGATTCATAGAATTCCTCGGTTGTAGCCCTAAGTACTGGATTTATCAAGCCAGTACTTGGGGCTTGATAAAGAAAATCTGGCTTTATCAAGCCAGTACCCTGGGCTACAACCGAGAGGTTCTTTGAACCCATTTTAATTTTTTTTCCGCACTGAGGAAAGGGATCCAAGATTCCTTGAAACGTCCATATGTGATTTTTTTGTGCCATGTTTGTATGTATTTGTGTGTTAAAATGTTGTTAAAGGTTTTAGTTTATGTATTAAAATTCACACAAAGCATTAGATTTTGGCTTATTAAAAATGCATTTTTAGCAGTGTCTATTACATGGGGTGTCCATTACTGGAAGTTGACTAATTAAGCATTCCAGTAATGAACACATGTCTTAAAACCTTAAAAATAAATGAAAATTTCTAAATTGTCATTAGTATATAAAATTCACAGTTTTCCATGGCTACCAAAACAAAAACATACAAATTTCGCAAGAAAAAAAGAATGTGTAAATTTATTAAATGAAGGCAGCTATTAGAATGTTCATTAAGATTTTCACTGAAAAACAGTGGAACTTCGAAATATTATTTTCTGCTTCTTGATTGGTTTGATTAGAAGTGTCAACAATAACCCAGATTATAAGACATACAAGGGGAAGTTATGAGAAAAAGATATAAAATATAAGTTTTTATTCGTTATTTTTTTGTAAACAAAAACACTGAAGGGTGTCCATTACTGGCACATATACCCTACAAAAAATACAGTGGCAGAGCCAGGATTTTTACATAAATAGGGATTAGGAATTATTATCACTCATAAAATGTAAAATTTCTCTGACTAAGATGTTTGTAAAGCAGACTTTTGAAAATATGTGGCATGTAAAACAGAATGTAATCCAGAGGAAAAGCAGACAAAAAAAAAAAAAAAAAAAAAAGCAGTCTGCTGTTCTAAGGCTTCATAAAATGAGATTCTTCTCCAATTGTCACCTAAAAAAAGGAGTGAGAAACAATACTTGAGTAATTTTTGTAAATGTTCCTTATTCATTTTTAATAGTGAACTGAAGAAGGGACTCCTATTATGACGCCTTGAAACAATCCTTTCCTGAGAAACTAAATATTAATTGACATAAAAAAAATAAACAGAAAAATTATTTAGAAATTAGACCACCACCTTAATATGCTAGTATGTATAATAATAGTAATAATAATAATACATGATCAAACAAAGACGTGATGGTCTGGCTTCATAAGATTATCAGTTATGTAATAGACTATAGTATAATTATGGGTCACTTTATTACATTTAGTGTAAAACTGATGACATGATTTCGATACTGTGTCTAAAGTATGAAAATAAAATCATAAAAAGAAGAAGTAACTACTATCCTTACATTGGCGATTCAACGCCAAAGATAGCAACCAGACTTTCTGATAATCATAAGATAAATTGCTTTGTACTAATGTCCGGCACAGATATTCACTAAACGCAGCCTTAAACATATATTAGTGTGCAGCTGCATTTATGTATCTCTTAAAGGCTTTCCTATGTGGATTTACATTTTAAACACACAAAAGTAAATTATTTTCAACTAATTTAGTTTTTGATACTACTATTGATGAAAATACTTTTCGCGGAGGTAATAAATAAAAAATAAATAGGATCATTGTTTAGAAAGCATCTGGTACTAAGATTTCATATAAAACAGTATAATGGGGCTATATACTTTTTTTTACGAATGTTTAGAGGGTCTCAATACTTCAAAATTTTAGAAACAATTATTTAGAACAAAATATATGTAAGCCATTCTACCAAAATTCTAACTTTCATGAATAAGAAACTTGTGAAATTCAACTTAATAAAAAAACATTTTTAAACTTTTTTGCTCTTTTTGATATATTACACATGTTCTTGTTCAGCTTTAACATTTAATACTGTACTTACTATCCCTGTCAGCCCTTTCCAATATAATGTTTCATGCAGGGGTCGGAAAAACTACTTTTTTATTGCGGCGAACTAAAACTGCAACTACTTTCTCAAAAATGTAGTTAACTATAACTACATGTTTTAAAAAGTAGTGACTACAAACTACATTTCAAAAGTAGTCACTACTTTTAGATTTTGTCAATAGTACCGTAATTTAGGAAAGAAACGCCGTGGCGTTTACGAATTTTAAAGTTTAAAATTTGCGAAATGCGGCATTTGTGAAAATTTTGTGTAAAATATTCAGGGTTTAGAAATTTTTTTTCCCTCATCCCTTTTTTTTCTTTGAATAATTTTCGCCTCGATCGCGAAGCAATGTTGCCGATGGTAAATGAGAGATCCGATGGTACCCAAGGAATGTAATACACAAGTCGTGAATGGATTAACGGGGGACAGGGAGTCACAATGGAAATTCCTTTTTATTGCACTGCACTGTAGAAACATAGAATAAGAAAGCTGTTTTCTAAAGTTAGCAATGGAAATTTAACTCTTTTGTTTCTTTCTTATATTACTCATTAAAACATTACATTATATTCATTGGAAAGTAAAGACTATGTTGCTGTCATTGCTTCGTTCAACTTTTGTTACAACGATTTTCTGTTAATGAAATTCCCGTTCTTACGGCGAACCTATAGTGAAGATTTTTCTAAAATCTTTTTGATTATTTATTCAATAATAGTTTTGGAAGTTTATTTTTTAAACGCATTTTGAATCCTCTGTTATAACAATTCCCCATTAATGCGCGATTTTGAAATTTTCGTTCTAATGACGAACCCATAGTGAAGATTTTTCTAAAATCGTTTTGATTATTTATTCAATAATTATTTTGGAAGTTTATTTTTTAAATGCATTTTGAAGTATCTGTAATAACAATCACCGTTAATCCGCGATTTTGAAATTCCCGTTCTTACGATGAACCCATAGAGAAGATTTTTCTAAAATCTTTTGGTTTATTTATTCAATAATTGTTTTGGGCGTTTATTTTTACGAAATTATTATATATATTAATGCGAAATTCTCTTGCTAGCATTGCAATAATTTTCTCACAGCACTGTTCCCCTCAGGGCCGTGCAAAATGGGAAGGGGGGAGGGAGCTCTTGCACCGGGTGCCAAAAATTGATTGGTTGGTTGGTTTTATGACTGTCGATTATCTACACAAGGAATATAGGCCCTAGAGAGGATTGCCCTCCGTGGTGATCTTTCTAAGGGTTTCCTAACCCGTATTTAAGGCAAGGTTAAAAGAAATCCAAGGAAAACTCCAAACGGTTAGGTCGACGAGCGCGACAGGGATTGCCAAAAGTTGAGGGGCGCTGAATTCATTCTGCCATCTCATTTTTGTAGACGGTAAAATTCTTCCAAGAATTATTTTCTTTCTCCAGCTATCAAACGTCTCACTTAAATATGGCTTAACCTAGTTAATGAAACTTTGTAACAACATGTATACAAATAATATATATACATATATGTATATATATATATACAGTAAAAGCTCGATTATCCGGCATTCAACTAACCGGAAAAATTCGAGAGCTCCTTTATTTTTCTCTCCCCATAAACAGGTGAAAATTTTTACTGCTATTTTAGGAACTTTACTGTTAGCATTCTCAAATTATCACCGTGACTGATTTGGCTTAAAATAAATCTATGTATGCTCATGACAATGAATGTTATAAAATATAAAAATATAACGTAAATAAAAAGTACAGCTGGATGGTACAGAATAATTGTTCAGAATTATGTTGCGTCATCCAACCGCAGCTGTTTTTACCGGCAAAAAAAAAGGAGGAGGAGAAGGAAAAAAACGACGTGAGGAGAGAAGAGAGACTAATTAATCTTTCGGCACAAGAAGCTATGGAATTGCATCTCATAAAATAACTCTTCATGAAAAAAAGAGAACTTTCTTTCAGACAGACAGACATTAGACATGCCATGCGTTTCGTAGTATTCCTGACACATCGACAGAGGCGGATCTAGACTAAATTTTAGCCGGGACAAGCTTCTAGATTTGCGACCTCCCCCCCCCCCCAGCTCCCAAGAATATCATAATAAAATCTGCGTAAACAATTGCTTAAGGAAGTAATATTAATACTCAATACTCAAAATCTGTATTTTTACCATTCATTTTTTCTATATAAAAGTACAATATTACACAATACAAAAATTACAGAAAATATACTTGTTTTAATATCTACAATACCTATTAAATATTTACTTTGCAAGCTTTCTTTGATGCAAAAGTTTTTATCATGTCGTCATACGGTAATTTGCTGAGGCTAACGAAAGAGACAAACTACCGCGGCGCATCCCACGCATCTTCCCTTATAGAACGCTAGTGTGACGTGATGCTCTTTTCGTACACCTGCATTGGTAGATTCTAGCATCACGTGACTCCCGCGGTCTGTAAAAAAGACACGCGCAAAGCACCGCGGCAGCCCCTCTCTTTCGCTAGCCTTGGTAATTTGCAAGCTATCTCATTTTCAAAATTTATTATTCATAAATTGGATAATCGTTGTTCTTTTGTTAAATTTCTTAGATATATTTTAATCAATTTATTTTACTGAAACTTCTTTCATTAGAAGCGACGGATACAGGTAGTGTTGGAAATATTTTTAGACAAGTATGTAGTTACATTTGGATAAGCATCCCGAAGTCCATATAAATTTCAAAGGATTCAAAGGAGCGGCGATGTGGCGATCGCCCTGCCCTTAGGCGCTGATAAAAGGTCTCCAAGTCAACATGTGCAGGCTTGTTTTAGAGTCCTAAAACAGAATTGTGGTAATGGGTCTTTGAGGAGAATCATTACCAAATAAATACACGTCAATTCGTATCAGGAAACTCTTTATAAAATAAGTATAAGTTAAATATATGCTTCCCAGGTTCAGCTAGGTGAGGAGGCCTACCCAAGAGCTAAAGTTTAACAAGTCCATCCATGTATGCTTTACAAAAACAAATTAAATATGCAAGTTAAATGGTTTTAAATAAAAATTCTGATATAAAATCTATACTTATAAAAGAGTAGCTTAATTTTCTCATAATCAACGCCGAGCCTCAACCGTTTGTCCTAGAACAATGAAATTTGAAAGACATGTTCTTTACACAATCTAGACACCCACTAAAAAAGGATTTTTGAAATTCCCACACTAAGAAGGTTAAATGGGGGACGAAAATTTTAGATAATTTCGTCTTTTTGGCATATCTCAGCAGGAATTTTTAGTAGGAGCGTGAAATTCGGGATAACAATTCTATTAAAGAATAGTTAAACCTGTATTTCAGGCGATTTTAGAAATTCAACCACTAAGTGGGTTAAATAGGGGTCGAAAATTTTCGGTGATTTCACATTTTCACCATATTTCATCTGCAGTTTTGGGCAAGAATGGTGAAAGTCAAGATATCAAATCTACTAAAAAAATAATTATACACATATTTCAGCGATTTCAGAAATTCAACCACTAAGGGGATTAGAAGGGGGTCTAAAGTTTTAGGTCATTTTGCCTTTTTGCCATTTCTCAACAACAGTTTTAGTTAAAAGTGAGAAATTCGGGATAACAAGTGTACTAAAAGTTAGTTGAACACATATTTCACAAATTTTAAAAATTCAACCACTAAGGGGGTTAAATGGGGGTCGATAATTTTCGATGATTTCACCTTTTCACCATGCCTCAGCAGCAGTTTTGGACAGGAGCGTATAATTCAGGATAACAGATCTGCTATAAAATAGTTAAACATATATTTCAGCGAGTTTAGAAATTCACTCATTAAAGGGGCTAAACGGGGGTCGAAAATTTTAGGTCATTTCAAATGTTCGCCATATCTCTGCAGCATTTTTAATTAGGAGCTTGAAATCACAGATTCAGGATAACAAATCTACTAAAAAACAGTTAAACATGTATTTCCGCGATTTTAGAAACTCAGCCACTAAAGGGGGTTAAATTGGGGTCGAATTTTTTATGTCATTTTACCATATCTAAGTAATAACTAGGAGTGTGAAGTTTATGATAACAAATGTAAATATTTAAATATGTATTTCAGCAATTTTAGATGACTAACCATCAAGGGGGTTACACTTTGTGTCGAAAGTTTTAGGTAATTGTGCCATATATCAGCAGCAGTTTTAGGTAAGAATGTGAAACTCCGCTTTACAAATCGACAAAAAAAGTAGTTAATCATGTTTTTCCCCAGCGATTTTAGAGCTAGCGAGTTTGTAGGCAACATCGGCTGTGAACTCGATTGCGCAAGATTAGACGAAAAAGAGAACTATTGATGATTTTTTATTATATAATTTGTGTGACATTTTTTCCAAGGAATATGTTTTTTAATTTCCCATTTATAATTTTTTTTTTCGATTTTCGTCTTTTAGCGATTGGATTTAAAATTTTAAGCAAAATATTACACTTCCACCTTTTTCAAAATACATTTTTTGAAAGTAAAAAAGTGCGATTAAAATACTGATTGCCATATTTATGGGCTAGGGTATGCACAAAGATGCCTTATGATGATTACCATATAGTGAGATTAAAAGCATGCAACCGAATGGGTCTTGTTAAAATTATTTCATTTTAATGATTCATGTACGCAAAATAACTCAACCACGTTATAGTGATCGCTGCATTAACGATGTGTGGCTGAGAAATACACAGGGTCCCGTTATTTTGATCACCTCATTAATAATTTATGGGCGTGACAGTACCCATTTACAATGATCGCCATTTATCTTAGGTAATCCCATTTTTTATTTATTTCATCTGAAAGCTCATCTTAGATTGCCCAGTGATGTAGTGATGAAATACATATTTAAATATTTACATTTGTTATCCTAAACTTCACACTCCTAGTTATTACTTAGATATGGTAAAATGATATAAAAAATTCGACCCCAATTTAACCCCCTTTAGTGGCTGAGTTTCTAAAATCGCGGAAATACATGTTTAACTGTGTTTTAGTAGATTTGTTATCCTGAATCTGTGATTTCAAGCTCCTAATTAAAAATGCTGATTAACAATACTTGACTACGTATACACATCATACGCATAGCGTGAATAGTATTTTGTCAGAGGGATTATGGAAAAAATATTATTAATGTCACGAAATATTTATTTACGTGCTTTTATATATGTATATACATACATATATATATATATATATATATTAATTAGTTATTTTCACATAGTTTAAAATAAAGCATTTTATTTAAATTTCTCTCTTTACATCTAAAATGCAATTTCTGAGCCTTAACCCATTCGGGACCATGGGTGCATTTTTTATGTCATTTTACCATATCTAAGTAATAACTAGGAGTGTGAAGTTTAGGATCACAAATGTAAATATTTAAATATGTATTTCAGCAATTTTAGATGACTATCCATCAAGGGGGTTACACTGTGTGTCGAAAGTTTTAGGTAATTGTGCCATATCTCAGCAGCAGTTTTAGAGTGCATATGCACCCTCTAAGAGAGCACACAGAATTTGTTTTAGGCACCAGTAAAAAAAAAGTAATATTTGCTTTCTCTAATTAGAGCATTTTTGTGATAGTTTAAGTAAAGGTAGCTTTTTTAAAAAAAGTGGTGCCAACCAAATAAAATTTGTGTAATAGCTGCCGGTCCCGAAGGGGTTAAGGGAAGTCAAGACAGTACGCTGCAGAATGTAGTTGTGCCCCACTCAAAAGTGACCGGCTAGACGGGCGAAAACCGGCTAGTATTTTTATAAAACTTTAGTAACATTTCCCGCTGTTTTATTAACAATCTTTAAATGCTAAAAGGGATACTTTGGTCTTTCTCATTTTTTACTGCCTAAACAATTATAAAATTTGACTAATACTATAAAAGTTTTAAAAAAAATATTTAATATACAAAAATCTGAAAACACACACCAAATATTCTATTATAACTTTCACGGTTATATAACGAATGAAAATTGGAGTGATGACCATGAGTCTGACTGCCAGAAATTACCTCTTAAAAGGGCAATAATATTCAGTTTTTCGTCAGCTATACTTGGTTGCTGAGTAAATGCTCCATTAATAAGTTTCAAAATATTTGTTATTCAACTACATTAGAAATAAAGAAGCAAGCAATTTTTTTAAGCAGGAAACCTTTTTTCAAACAACTGTAACATTTAAAAAATTATAGTAGAACTGTTATAAACTTTATTCGTTATTGTACGTAAAAAAAACAAAAAAAACAGGAGATTTGAAGCGAAAATATAAGCATAGTAAGAAATGTAAACAATCATGACGATCTCGAATGAAAGTAACTTTTAAATTTATTGCTATGTTATCCTACGCCGTTTAAATTTAATTAATGTACTTTTTTTCTTCAAAATTAGTAAAAGTGACGCGACTGTGAAGCACAACTTAAGTTAACATATTTTATTAGATAAACATTTTTAATGTAAATTTTTTTAATTTTTAAAAAGTATATGTGCGATATTTTGGAAATCAAAATTTAAACAGCTTATTAACAACTCATATACATAAATAAAAACATAAAACTGATTCCCATGGATAGAAAACGTTTTTAACTACATAAATAACATGGCTTTAAAGGGCCAGAACACGTTGAATTCTCAACAGAGTATAAGTTTCGTTTTCATTTTTTAGACAAAAATATCTGCTAAATACAAAAATATCTAAATTTAGAAGAAATAATAAAAAATCGATTTATAATTCTTTTCTTATATATCAACTACGCTATTGCATAGAAAAGGAGATTTTTAGAACAGAAATAATACATATAAATTGTTATATGGTGTAGCACGTATAAAAAAAACAAGTAACTTGGTTGCTTACCTTCATGAATATCGCTCGGCTTAAGCCATGAGGACATACTAGATGATAGCTGTGAAGCCTCTTCTTCTCTTTTTTTAGCCTTCTCTCTGTAATAATCACCCGAGTGTCTTTTAGACATAACCGAAATAAAATACTGCACACGCTGTAAAACAACATAGATCGGTGTCGGAAAAAAGATGACGCAAAATCTTTGAATTTTAAATAAATAAAAGTTTCTTTTCTTAAAAATACTGGTGGCAATGTGATATTTTACATAATGTAATATAAATTCATTTAATTTTTATTTTTGATCCTTATGCAACGAAAGTAAACCACCGTTGAACAAAATAAAATTGAATATCTTTTCATGTGAATTTTTAATTTTTCTTTATTCTTAATCCTTTATGATTCCTCATTTTTGCGCCTTTTCAAGTCTTGCACCCGGGATGCTAACCCCCCCTTAGATCCGTCACTGCACATCGAAAGGAACACAATCAAATGCCCAGTAACTGCTGAGAAATTATTTATCCCAAACTATTTTTTCTTATTATTTTACTTATTCAAGAATAAGAAATCATTATTTTTAAAGAATTATTTACTAAGGTCTTTATACTATATTATATTTTAAATACTATATTTACTCAAGAATATTATATTTTTTAACTGAATATGTTTAGAATATACACACTTAACTGGAAATTAAAAAAAAAGATACTGCAGGGTAAGTTAGTTTCTCTATTGTTTTTGTTTTATTGTTGTATTTTTATCACTTCAAACATTTCCTTTCCAGCCGTCTGCCGAGAAAATATTTTTCAGCAGAATAAACAGCAAACAGAAGTAACGAAATGATACCCTTTTTTTTTCCTTACTTATTATTAAAAAAATAATTGATATCTCTGTTTATAATCATCCAATTGTATTTAAATTTTCAGCAAATTCAAATGATAATAAATTAGGCCGCTTACCAAATTTCTATTTAAATACAATACGTTTTCAGAAAATTAGACCCCCCTCAAAAAAAGCCTACTGTCTGAGCCCAGCTACTCAAAAAAAAAAAAAAAAAAAAAAAAAAAAAAAAAAAAAAAAAAAAAAGTGCTGACAACTAATTTGTTTTTATCGTGATCTGAGAGGAGGCGAAATCGGACGTTACAGCGTGCATCTGATAACGTTCTTAGCCATGCAGAAAGGACTCATTATTATGGTGACTTGTTGCACCTTTTCTCGCCTGAGTAAGTTTTGTTATTTCCTATTTTGATGTTTACTTTTTTAGCACATGAAGTAAGAGAAGCATCTGTTAATCATCTTTGTCCTAAATTAAAATCTTTGAAATGTCTAATTATAAATAAAGTAGCGTTATGAAAGATTAATAAATAAATTTGAAATAATGTCCTAACACAAAATATTGTTTATCTTTCTTTTTAATTGGTCAAAATTAACTCTATCAAATGCAAATTTAATAATAATAAAAGAATTATTTTATCGACTTCCCGATGACAAGAAAATAGGCCAAAAAATTATTTTCCTTTTCCCCTGTTACATTGATGCACCCCCCCCCCTTTCTTTCATGACAGATTTTTTAATGCTCAACTATATGGACTTTTTAAGTATCCAGAAATCGGCGCTTCCCAAGCACACCGGTTAGTTGATCTTTTGCTGTATATATATATATTAAGATTTAAGATAAAGAAAAAAAAACAGATCAAAACAGTTTTTTTTTAAAAATGATTCAAGAAAAAAGTTCGAATTTCGTTTTTTTTTCAGATTTTGGAGTTTTGGATAATTCATTCCACTTTGTAAATATTTTAATTCTAAACATTTTTATATAATTTGTTATTTTAATAATTCCTTTAATTTAGCCGCATTTATGTTATTTTTGTGTACTTATTGCTGCGGTAATAGGGCAAAATATATATTTTTTTTTATTGCGGCGTATACGATGGGTGCGGCGATTATGCCTATTTCTTACAAAACGATACCAACTTTCAAGGGTGCGGCGTTTTTTCCCTAAATTACGGAAAGAAAAGCTCATCAGGAAATGGATGACTCAAGGTCTTTACTGGCAAAATGTCACATTATAAAGAATTTCCATAATATGGCTGAAAGAAAATACATTTAGAAGTACTATAACTGGTTGAACAAACAAAAAAAAAAGCAATGCATATACTCACAATTCCATCCAATATATAAGAAATAAAATTCAAGAGCATGTGTTTGTGGTCTATTAAAGAATGGAAAGTGTATATGGTCATCAAAATTTGCCCATACGTGTCTTTTTCTAGTGAACCTGACAAACTTGGTAATTTATAGCAACACACCTGTGCTTGCTTTTTGGAGGAGTAGAGAGATTTTTTTCTTTGTGCATGCAAAAACAAATGCACAAGAATTTTCAGTATGTCAAGTTAAGCATTATTTTGAGATTTGTATGCTGTACACTTTTGCATGTACAAAATCACTTAGTTACAATTTTAGTTCCATTGAACTGATTCTTATTATTTTTTTACTGCGATTGATGCATGGACATTCCACGTTTTTGCATTACAATTAGTATTAATTTTGTAAGTGAGTACCAGAAAAATATCAATCGAAAGGTGTTTATGTTTGTCACACTGTTTTCTCTTTTGAGTGTGTGTAATGCTGGTTTTTCAATATTATTAGCATAAAAATATCTTTTTGGAACTGTACATTGTTACATTTTTACTGAATCTTCTACTATGGTTTAATTTTGATAACTGAATGGGATTTTTCATTAAGATAAAAGTAGTCAAAGGAAAGGGAGTAAGATCCCCTTACTGACAAGAAAATACTTCATTTTTAGAGTTTCATAATAAAAATGTAATAATACAATTGAGATATTTTTTCTACTAATGTTACTATGATATAAAAATGTAACAGTATGATTATTTTATGCTTTTATTGAAATCTGGAATGTCAATTTTTATTACAGTACAAGACCCATTATCTGGCATCATGGGGATTGATCAGATTTTGGCTTTCAGATCCATGTCAAAAACACAAATATCACATCTGCAAAAATTTCCCCCTCACACCCTCCTGTACTAATTGTTTTTCTTTTGTTATGATCTACTTTTTTAGGTAGACACATTGGAGAAAATAAGTTTAAAAAATACTTATTATTTCTGAAAGAAATTTCTAAAACAATAATAATAATGACTTCAAATTTTCCAAAATCTTTCATTTTTTGTCCATGATTGTAAACACATTGCTAATCTCTTTTTGTTTCAAATAGTTTGGACGTTCTAATAATAATGTTTCTTGTATGCAGATAAAATGTCATGTTCTCTGAAAAGGCTTTTTGTTCCATCCCGCAGATAAGGTCTTTCGTTAATTCAGTACAACAAGCTATTCTTTTCCCTTTTTTTTCTTCACATGAATAGCTTTTCTCCCTGAGTCTGTTAGACATTGTAAATTGAAAAATGAAATCCCACAAACACAGGTGCAAAAATAAGCAAACAACCACAGAACTGCATAAATACTTGATTGAAAATTGACAAACATGTTTGTGTTAAGGGGACTCACTTGAAAAATCCGAGCTCAGATATCTAGCGAGCGCCCCCTGTCTTCCTAAAAGCTAAACACCGAATGGGCGGATGTAATTTACGACTTTGAACAATCTCCCCTCCCAAAACGGAAAGATCAAAGCGTAAACTGACCGGCACACATGTGACATTTTTCGCGCATTATCGCTTAAATTATGCCTCATTTCTTGAACGGAAAAAAATTGAAGACCTAGATTAGCCTAGGTTTCCAGACTTCTTGGAAAGCATTATGGAGTGAGTCTCCAACTGCTTGAATAGAAAAAAGTTACGTCTTCGGCAGAGTGAAGCTGATAAAATATGAAGAATTTTCAATGGACGTGATTGGGACGAGAATAAGTACAAATGGTGCTGCACGAGCTGATGCTAGCTTGACAACATCAGTGCAGAAATATAATGTCCAGCGTAAAAATGGAAAGATAAAAGCCTTAAATATTGTCTTTCCAAAGTATTCTGTAGTAAGTTTTTCTCATAAAGTTAATTTATTATTACTAAACTATTTAGCTGATACTATTATTAAACTAAAAATTTTAAATAATGTAATTATAATATTGGTACTAAAACGGAAATTATCATAAAAATAATTGTTAATAGAAAATTTAAAAATTAGATCAAAAAGAAAATAACATAGAGATAGCTAGCTAATCTAAATCCTTGCTTAATTTCTTTAAAAAAAATGAAAATCTAAAAAGGACGGGTCGAAACATACTGAAGCCGGGTATTCGGTATCCGGCCAAATTGACATCCGTTGCATCTCTCATAGTGTATTGATGTTGCAAGTATCTTGGATGAATTCGTTAATCAAGTATTTATTTGACGCCCTCCCCTCCCCCCCCTGAGGTCTTCTAATGGAAAAACCCGCCCATTAGAACAAATAAAATCAACGAATACATTTTTACTTTGGGTTGTCTGATTGCATGACTTTTTTCCCACATCTTGTTATTTATTTTTTGTACTGAAAGATTAATCAAATCTTCTTTTGGCGCCTTTAATCCACACTGGCGCCCGGGGCACAAGCTCCCTTTGCTCCCCGCTAGTTTCGGCCCTGCCAGGACATGCGAGCAAGTAATTTGTTTAAAAAAAATAGTAATAGCAATAGTGAACATCTGGTAATGGAATCTTTTGAAATATATTTTAATAAATTACAGAGAAACATTTTCAAAAATGTACTGTTTTGTTATTATACAGCAATAAAAGTTATGATATTTTTAACCATCTTTTTCCTTTTAGTCTAAGCTACGTTAATTTTTTTAATGTCTTTATTTGAATGTAATAGTCTAACAGTCTAAGTAAGCATTAATGTTACTCTTCTGTATTCCATGGCTTGCAAACATATAGTAATATAAAATATACTTTAAAAATTTCCCATAAATATATATGTAGTATTCATTAAAAGAACCTTAAGTATATGTTAAGAAAAATCGAAATTTTTGTAGAATCAGCGGGTCTGTATTTACTGATTTTTGAACGGGCCGTGCTGGACTGTGAACAGCAAAATCATAAACGAGCCGGGATAAACTTTTAGTTTCTACACCAGCTGGGCCGGGCCAAGCTATCTTTCGTTCGGGCATCGCCGAGCCCGTGTCTGGAAATTCTAGCCCGGACAGACCTCTAGTATAGATAGATAACCTACCTCCGGGTGTGGGGGGGGATGAAATGGGTAAGAGATATTTTACGTCTTTCAATTAAACTTCCCGAAATCTCGAATACTCCATTTTAATTTGAAACATTACGAGGCAAAATCTCGAGAAAAAATCAATAACAGTGCATTACTTTATATGTTTTGTATCAAACGGAAAATAAACGCGCATTTTTTCTCAAACGTAAAGAAAATAAACAAAGAAAAAGAAAAACTTACACGAGAATTTTGTATATTATCCATTCCATATATTTGATACTTGCACATTTATGTTAATAATGTAGAAATCAGTAATTATCTTTGGTATCTCTATAGTACTTGGATAATTTCTCAAGTCCTTTAAAAATACAGATTTTCAACTTACAGATTCCACTGTGCTTTACCTATTTTAAATTTTAATTTGAAGTGAGAATACAGTTTGCAACTTAAACGTCATGAAATTTTAATATATTATTAGAATTTTTTTCTCTCTTTTAAATAAGCAATATTATATATAAATCTACTGGATTTTCTTTTAATAGTATGTACATGTACACATGTATATCCAAGTGTATATTCAGCTTTAGCCTGGGTAACCGAAAAAAAAGTGACCGGGAAAAAAAGTGACTAAAAATCAAGAGCGGAAAAAAGTGGCAAGAATTGACAAATATTGAACTTATTGATAAATAAGTGTTAAAAACTAACGAGGTAACCAGATCCGCAACAGGCGCCATCATTTAGGCTAGGTGCGGGCAGGCTTCATAGGCACCTTTAGCTGTGATTATTGATGCGCCGATGATGTGTAAAAGTGTTCCGCACCAGGCACCAAATGGGGTTGCTGCAGTGCTGGAAGTAACAAATGTCTGATTTACATCATTCCCGTTGGCGAATATTTACTGTAAATATTTGTGAGGGCTATTAGAAATAGTGTAAAAAAGTGGGACTATTCGCGTACGAGAATACTCGTATTCATCACTACTTGATTTTTGACATTCGCGAACGCGAATATTGAAAAATGGTGTGAATATTCGCATACGAGAATACTCCTTTTAAGCACTACTTGATTTTTGACGTATGTAAATGTTCGTAATTGTCTTAGAGAATGTAAAAAATCAAATGGTGATGAATACGAGCATTCTCACGTTTTTACACTGCTGCTAATAGCATTCACAAATATTTACAGCAAATATTCGTCTATGGGAATGATATGAATCAGACTTTTATTTATCAATACATTCAATATTTATCAATTCCTTGTCACTTATTTATGGTTACTTTTTGTCTTAGATTTTTTAGCCAGTAGGTACCACGAAAAGATTGGCTCATCATCTCTAATATATGTATATATTTTTTTATTATTACTTATTTTAATAATATCTTAAACTACATTGTATTATGAATTGCATTACATTATAATTACATTATATGAATAATAATAATCGCAATTAAAAAAATAGAATTTCTGTTACATACAAAGAACTATTTTTTCTAACTCTTTGTAATAAATTTTCTGGCGTTTTTCTCTTTCACGCATTTGAAACTAATTTTTCTGGTTTCTAAATTCTCATCTTCTCTTACCATGATTATGGGTCTTTTTTGTTTCGACAAAAAGAGCTCTAAAAACATTGTCCTCTAAATACAATTTTGTACGGCATATCTCTTAATACTATACAACATCATATATGTCCTTGCCTGTGTCCATATATTTCCTTGTATAAAAACTTTATAAATTGCAAATCCCGAATGTAAAACAATTTTTTTACCTTTCTGAATGTATATACTTATCTTTTCTATTTTATCCATCAACACGTGTCTTTAAAAAAATAAAAAAATAAAATAAAAATCATTTTATCAGTGCCTAAGCTTAAAAATTTAACATTCCGCAAAACATAATTTTAAAAGACCTGACAGTTCCCGATATATAGTCCCCCGCCCCCTTTCTACAGGTATCCTTGTGTAAAACGGCATGTGTAAGAAAATCTTTTAAATAGCCTCATTTTTTTTTCAATTATTCATATCAAAACATCAATAAATGAAATACTTTTATAAATTATATTTAATTATTCATTAAATAACACAATGATAAATCTTTTAATTTGATTAGTTTAATAATAAAAAAAATCATAATAATGACCAATAAATAATAATGACCCCCCCCCCCCCAAGATTAATAAGTAAAAATTTTCGAAGCAATACGTATATACTTCTGCAGATATCGTGTTTGATTTCTTAAATAAAATTCCTTAATAAGTACATAGTCAATATTTTATTTATTGATATAAAATTCCAAAAATTTTTCAACAGGACGTGACATGATAATGAAGGAAATTAGATATTACATCACACAAAAGTTATGTTAAATAGGCGTGGTAAAAATACAGAAATTGTTATAACATACACATAATATATTGTTGTATATATTTAATTGTTGTATAATGTATATACATAGTTAAAGTAATACTTGAGCATAGAAATGCTAGGTAAAACAAATAAGTTAATTTTTCAAACATTATTAATAACCCTGTAAAAACAGTAATAAACAAAATGACGCATAATATTCTACTAATTTACAACTTTAATAACTGAGATTTTTAAATTACATATGTACAATATAACTGATTTTTCACTTAAACTTTGCTGATTGGGAATGCATTTCAAAATCTAATAAGAAATGAGAAAGAAATTAAAAGAAGAGATTACGTATAGCATTTTCATCACCACGCTGAGAAGAGAGATGATACATTTCTATCATTATGTTCGGATTTCTCCATAAATTTCTGCGAATATCCATGATTATTTCCTGTTGCTAATTTGAACTCCTGATGCAATTTATGCATAAAAAATAACAGAAAAACATTTTTCTAAAGTTTAAAAGAACACAACTTTATTACACAATATTTTTAACAGGTAAATTTTTCAAACATTATTGATAATTCTGTAAAATCAGCAATAAATAAAATGACGCATATTACAATATTCTATTAATTTACAACTTTAAGAAATGAGATTTTTAAATTACATATGTACAATATAACTGAATTTTCACTTAAACTTTACTGAATGGAAATGCATTTCGAAATTTAATAATAAATGAGAAAAAAATTAAAAGAAGAGGTTATGTATTACAGTTAGAGATCGACCGAAATTTCGATTTCGGCGCAAAATCGGAGTCTTGCCGAATATTCGTTTTCGGCGAAACTGCTGCCAAAATTTCGGCCTGACCGAAACTATCTTTATTTCAAAATATCGTCCCTTATTTCAGAAATGTTCAACTTTACTCATTGATATCAGTTGTAGCGGCTCAAATGAGACGCTGTTTGTTGCTGTGAACTCCACTGTTAATCATTATCCGTCATGACTGATTCATAATGCGAGTGTAAATTATAAAGCACACGCAATGCATAGTACTTTATTTTAATCAATTTAGATGCAAAATATTAATGAACTAAAAATATGAATACATTTAAAAATTAAATATTCATTATTGAATTTGCTTTACATTATTTAACTACATTGTTAATTAATTATTGATAAATGCCTATAATTATTGGGTATTATAAAATAGTAAAATAAAAAAAGTTTTATTATTTATGTTTCATTTTTGTTTGAAACTTATGCACACACACATATATATATGTACGTGTGTTTGTTAGAAATGTGGTTCAATACACGGATAATTAATAAATTATTTACAAACGTAATTAGTTATTATTATTAATTATTTGTTATTAATTAATCTGCCTACTGATGATCTGCCTATTTATGAATGTTCAGCTATTTTATTTTTTTTATTTCTTATTTGTATAGATTTTCTGTTTGCATAGCTTTTCTGTGCATTTAAAATGGTAACAGGATCCCATATTTCCATTGAACGAGTGTGTCTTGGATCTACAAGCTCAGGCAACATGCAGTCATAAAAAAAGTCTTTTAATTTTTGTGCCATTTTTGTGTTCCAAAATTCGACATCTCATTCAATTTTATGGGTATAAACTCCTAGAGGAGTCCACACCACAAACAAACAGTAATCCCTATTTGTTACGTGTAGCTGTCCTTGAACTTGGAAAAAATAATTATTATTTTTGTTAATAATTATCTCACCTTTATTTGTCTCAAATTTAAATAAAGGAAACTTTTTTTTCTTTATAGCCTCTTCAGGAGTAAAATTAGCGGATGATGGTGGACACTTTATTTCTATTACCCCGTCATCTCCAATAAGGCCATCAGGGGTAGCTCCCAAATACGGCTCTTCTTTTTTAACGAAAAAGCCACACGACTTCACTTCAATTTTCAAATTGTTTGAAATGTATTTTACAGCATCACTTTCGTGAATACGTCCATATTTAAACTGTATGGTATCCAACGTACTGTAAAATGTTTTTTAATTAGATTTTTGCAACTTGTGTGCGGTTTTTTGTGGCATACTTCGCTAAAAAAGGAAGCTGTTAACCTTTTTCTCCGTTCAAAATGCCACACAGCATAATCTCTTTGAGCTCTTGTCTCCTCTTCCAAACGTTTTATTTCTTCAATACTTAAGGCTAAGTTTTCTAGAAATTCTTTGCATTTAGTTGTATATAGCCCTGAATCAAGGTCAGGTTTTTCGGCAGCTGAGCCATAGTTTTTATCTTGAGTACTGGATTTTTTGGGGGGGACAAATAATCATTTTTTTACTTTTAAATCGGTCCTGCGATTCTGCGCGTCGATGCGTGCTTTTAGACGGCGTTCTTCAAATTTTTTTGAATGAGACGAGGGGCTAAACTTATACAAAGTTTTGTGAAAGTCATAAAGAGGATGGCTTTTATTAAAGTGTGCAGCTGAAATGTTACATCTTGTGATGTATGACTCTTTTAAGGAATAATTAATCCTTTTACCTCCCAAAAATTTAGCTATCAAAGAATTAAAATTCTCTACCTTGTTTGTGCTAACATTATGAAGCAAACTTTTTGCAGAATCCGATAAAATTTGAAAAATCTCCAGCAATTTATAGAAAAGACTGCTACTTTTCAGAGCTGGGACTTCATTTTTCGAATTATCCTCTTTAAATTTACAAAAGTATTCGCCACAGCGTGTGTGGTCACCAAAATAATGAGATGGACAATTCAAAATATCGCCACGCAATTTCATAATTTTTTGAGGCAACTCATCTGTAGATGATTTTCTATACGAAATTGCATGCATTATGCCTGTTCTCATATTCTTTACATTGTTTCCAATTTTCTTCCTTAGCCCGATATGTCCGAGTTTAGTATTTCTCGCCAAGTCTCACAATTTATTGCAAAAGTTTCTTAATAAATGGTTTTTGCATTCAATTTTTTCCACGAATAAATCATCGTATGGCCGTGTATCTACAATCATCTTGTACACATTACTGGCTCCATCACCAATGACCCTGTGGAATTTTATACCATACATTTTCATGCTTTGGCAAAATCCCTCAACAATGATGTCCGATTCCATCGCTGTGGAGTTCCCACTCCAGTTTTTAAAGCATTTATGCTCTTTTGGTGGTACATTTAGTTTTACTGCTCTTGTACAGGCAGCACAATACTTGTTTCTAACTCCCAGGTAAAGCAATTTTCCTGTTTGGGCTCCAATGATAGCAGCCTATAAGAGTAAAACAGTCATTTTAGAAGAAATTCAATCTGCGTTACTTTTAATAAAACTTTAAGACAAGTAACTAAAAAACATTGATACAAGAAATAGAAAATTAAACGGGCATATTGATGATACATTGTTTTAAAGATTAAATTTTAAAGCTTTTACCAAAAAAAAAATTGCACTTAATTAGAGTCTCATGATTAATGTGTGAATGCATATTAATGGATGCATTTGTTTATTAAAATCAAAAATCATAATCTGATAATAAAGAAGGAAACTTAATAATAAACTTGTATTTTAATAACAATTAAAAAGACAAGATTTAATCGATTATCCGAACACATTTTAGAACTATTTTTTATAATTTAATATTAATTTTCTATTATTTAGTTACATTTTTAATTAGTTTATATTTGCAATGAACGCAAATAAATATAAATTAAAATGTCAGTTTTAAACAACAAACAATTAAATCTTATTTAATTAATTTTACCGAAAATTTATATATCTTAATTATTAATCTTAATTATAATAGTTTGAATTTTTAAACCACACACCCATTTCTATGCCACTGAAATATTGTAATGAAAGGAAAAAATAATTTAATATATACTTACTGCTCCTGATACAGATGAGTAGTTGGTACGATAAGATCGTTTGCCCCAGCTTCCGTCTACAATGACTGTAATTAATGGTGTCCCAGATTTGTCTACGTCTCCGCATTGTACGGCTAATTCTTTTTCTAACATAGCTGCTCTTTCCATTTCAATATATGCCAGCTTTTCCCATGCTTCAGATATCACTCTGTGCTCTTTGTCATACACTGACTGAGAAATCGGTGGAATGTCTAAAATTGTTAATAAAGAATTTAAATTTGTGTAGCCACATCCAATATTTACTATTCTATTAACAACATCTGTGTTGATTTTTCTATGGATTTGTTCATCAATATTTACTATTCCATTAACAGCATCTGTGTTGATTTTTCTGTGGATTTGTTCATCATCAATCTTTTTTGATGCTGGAGGACTACAAGTCCATACGCTGCGTTCAATATTACACATCTTACATTTGAATGTTAAAGAACAATTGAGTCCATGTCGTGTTTCTTTAATAACATGCATGTCTTTGAAGCAACATCCAATTTCACTATGATTATCCAGGTCTTGTAGCGACTTTATAAATTCAAGTAAATTGACAATTTTGCGACCTTCAAGTTTAATTTCCTCTTGTTTGGTTTCACATTTTTCGATTTCAAACGTCTTTACCTCCTTTCTCCTTAAAAATAAATAAATAAGTAAAAAAATAAATATATAGATATATATTAAATATATATACATAATAAAACTTTTGTGTATAATAACAATTAAATATATATATATATATATATATATATATATATGTTTAGACTAAAACAACTATGCTCTTCTCATCTTATAAATAATGAGACAACTTATTTATGATGCATTACAGCATGGTTTTCCAAACAAATTCATATATTCTTTGATGAAATAATAAAAAATAATAAAAAAATAAATAAATAAATAAATAAATATATATATATATATATATATATATATATATATATATATATAACCATTAATGAAACATTACCGAAACACCAACAAAAACTATGAAATTATGAATTAGAACAACAATAGTGTTCCCCAACACTCTGAATATAGATTCCATATACATAGTAAAGTAATAATAATAATAATAAAAGAAGGAGAAGAAAAATAAATTAAAAATTGAAAAAATGAAATTTGTGGAATTTGGACAGAATCTTCAGGTCCCAAATGCCTAAATTACCACAAATAAAATGTGTGGTTTCATCATCATATTAGCCATAACATTGCTAAAGAATATGATTTCGGGACTACCACATCATAATAGAGAAATAAACTGTGAAAAAATCATAAAGTTCAAAAAATAAAAACAATACTAAAAAGGAAATAAACCTTACCCATAATAAAGAGAAAAACTGTGAAATATAATCATAAAGTTCAAAATACAACAAGATTGAAAAGGATATAGGGAAAAGAAAACAACAGTTACCAGATAGAATACATGATCCAAACAGGAGTCAACACATAACACAGGCAATGAATTGGAGAAAATCATTACATGTTGCCAAAATAAGTTTTAAAAGATGATTGCCCAAGGATTATTACTGTACAGTAAAGACAAACACAAACCAATATAGAATCAGCTTCCTCTGTAGAAAATTTAAAATAGAACACCAAACATGTTTTCAAATAAATTAATAAGGTGCTGCCAACTATGAGAAAATTAATATTCTATGATTTAATAAAAGCATTTGATTACTATTATTAGTTAAAGATTAAAACAAATACTGTCTAAAGAACGATAACTGATAGTTAAATAATAAATAAATAATCGCAATCTATCGCAATTTACTCATTTATTATAGCATTTAAACTAAATTTCAAGCATGATTTTTTTCGATCACAGACTATCAAAGCCTGAGAGCTAAATATGCCCGCAGGTAAAAAATCTATTAGAGTTTTCAATAAAAAAATAAATGGTTTTCTCCTATCTCTATC
The DNA here is from genome assembly GCA_963931845.1 of Maratus michaelseni. Taxonomy (NCBI): domain Eukaryota; kingdom Metazoa; phylum Arthropoda; class Arachnida; order Araneae; family Salticidae; genus Maratus; species Maratus michaelseni. The sequence goes on along the minus strand of OZ007595.1, from coordinate 333,449,742 downwards.
TCGAAAAGCCCAAATTGGATGCCCTAGTATATATAAAATTCAAATGGATGTTTTGTTCCGGCTGCTTATAACTTGAGTTTTTCTGAATGGAACTTGCACTGTTAGATAATTTTTCAGGGAAGGTTTTAATATATAACACATTGTTCTAAGTTGCTTAGTTTTAAAAGTTGGGGAAAAGTTCGATGATCAAGTGAAACCAATTATGAAAGATTAGCCTTTTTGCTACTGAACGGATTTTGATGGGAATTGCATTAGTTAGAAACTAGATTTATGAAAGAAAGTTCTATTGTCATGTGAACCCGATTATGAAAGATTGGCCTTTAAAAAGATTCCTTGCAGGATTTTCTTTTTGAATTCGACGCTATAAATAAGGTTTTTCTATCTGATTTGTGGATTAAAATATTTTAATATGAAATATTATGTTCTCGATAAAGAGGCTGAAAGAGCAATATCTTAAACTTTTACAGCCACTTCTTCAGCTGTTATTGAAAGCATATTTTCCACATTCGGATTATTTCAACCAGCATTTAGAAAATGACCGAAAAATGAAAAAGTGTTTAAGCTTAATTTTGATCTCATGATTAAATAAGAATGCAAAATAATTTTCTGTACTTGGCTTTATAGAAAAATGGAAACTCTAATAGATTTATTTGTATTCGAGTAAGGAGAACTGGAAATTGTATACATTTATTAATGAAAAGGACTTTGTGTCAGAAAAGGACGAAGGTGAATGTGTCAGAAAATAGTAACTAAGGGTGAATTTTTTTCCATCCAATGGGATAGTTAAAAACCGAAAAACAATTTAGATTCAGTTCCATATAAAATAAAGATTTTTATTTTGTTTTATTAATTTTTAATTATTATTTTATTTTAACCTGTTTCGGTTTTTTCGCTCTGTTCCAGTTCAAAGCCTTAGTAGTATTTTACTTTTTACGTATTTATAGATTAATAATTTTAATTATTTTTTGCATTTCGATCCAACGCAATCTAAACAGCAATGCACTGATTCAAAATATAGTACTTATCAATATGTCGTTGTAGCCCATGCTTTGACGTAGCGTATTTTCTTTAGGAATACCCAGAATTTTTGCGCATATCCCTTGTCTTTAGATGTATTGCGGTTATCTTATTTTTTGGTGAGGGGGGGGGGGAGGGAAAATTATTCCTTGCTCCGGACGCCCAGTTCCTTGGCTACGTCACTGTAATTGAAAGATTTTACCAAATATTTCCAAATTACCATATACTTGCATTTACTATGGACGTGTAATGATAATTAACAGGTATGTCTTTTTTGTATTTATTACTGTTTCTGTTTAGATTTTCAATTTGAAAAATTAATTATTTTATGTATGTTTAATATAGTGGTATAGTGAATGTTTAATTGTTTTTTTTTAATCTAGAAGTAATTAATATAATAAATAATTAAAAGTACACTATACCCCTACACTTAAACTGAAACAATTATAAGCACCTCTATTAGTTGGACAACTTTTTCTGGAACTGTATGTTTTTGACTTAGGTTTTATTGTATATATACAGTATACAGTTCATAAATAGAATAAATAAGTCAAATTTACAGTTTAAAAGTTAGTTACAGAGGATTTTTACATAAAAATCACCGATATTTTGTTTTTCACATTCTTACGGTAAAAAAAAAATGTTTTATGTACTTCAAATTATAATTTTAAATTTTTGAGCAGATTTATAGTTAGCACTAGAAGCAACTAACATAATTTGCTATTTAATTTTTTATAAGTCATCTTCCTCACAAGCTAAGATATGTTTTCAACTATATTAATTCAAATATAAAAATGTAAACCATTAAAATATCACCAGTACAATCATTTTAATCACATATGAAACTAGTCGGATGTGTCAATCCCAAATCTTTCTTCAATCTCACGCAGGTTTCGCATATACTAAAAATGAATCAGCACCAATTTATATCAATATCTAACTGAAGCTCAAGTTTTATTAAATTCCGTGCATTATTTCTTGAGATATGAATATCGCTAAAATCGTGTACATCCTTCAAAATGCTGCATAGCAGCGCCACCTGCTGGATGATTTTTACCAAAAACTAATCAGCACCAATTTATATCAGAGACTAACTGAATCTAAAGTTTTATTTAATTCCGAGCATTAGTTCTTGAGATAGAGCTATTGCGGAAATCGCGAAAAATGCTGCATAGCAGCGCCACCTGCCGGGCGATTTTTACCAAAAACTAATCAGCACCAATTTATATCAGGGACTAACTGAATCTAAAGTTTTATTAAATTCCTAACATTAGTTCTTGAGATAGAGCTATTGCGGAAATCGCGAAAAATGCTGCTTAGCAGCGCCACCTGCCGGGCAATTTTTACCAAAACCTAATCAGCACCAATTTATATCAGGGACTAACTGAATCTAAAGTTTTATTAAATTCCGAGCATTAGTTCTTGAGATAGAGCTATTGCGGAAATCGTGAAAAATGCTGCTTAGCAGCGCCACCTGCCGGGCGATTTTTACCAAACACTAATCAGTACCAATTTATATTAGGGACTAACTGAATCTAAAGTTTTATTAAATTCCGAGCATTAGTTCTTGAGATAGAGCGCCCACAAAATTTTTGTCACATACAGACAGACAGAGTCACAGACAGACATTTTCTAAAAATAGTCAAATCGTGTTCAGGACCTTCTAAAACGTATAAATCCGTCGAAAACCGGAAGTCGAAAATTTTCATGAATCCAATACTTTCTTCTTGTAAAGATAGAAGAAAGTAAAAATACAAAGGTTGGAAATTTATAAAATATTTCAATAAATATAGAAAAAAATCAATAAAATATGTTTTTTTTTCTAATTTGAAAAACTAAACAATAGCATATTACAGCAATTGTAAATAGATAATTATGATTAAAAACAATAATTAATAAAAAAGTATAATTTCATTCTTACTTGTTTTTCCGATTCGGTAAATATTGTCCTCTTTTGTATCTTCTAGTTGATAAATGCAATTGTCCAGACTTTCCATAGCGTCCCATAATAAGCACCAAATCTTCAGCAAAGAGATGATCCTTCTTGATATAAACTAAAGCTATGGAGCAAAAAAGACAATTTTCGTTCGCCTTCACTTTCCCTCAAATATGACCCCTCTTTTTTCTATTATTGAGATTGTCTTGGGAATATAGGGTGTAATTCGATAGGATGCGTCCGGGGAAAATAGTCACGTGATAAAAAGACCGTAAAGGAAGGAGGCAAAATTTCAGGGTCATTGAATGAGGTGTTTGTTTTGTTTTTATTAATTCACTAAGATTAGTTTTACAGCATTTATGAAAGGTTTGCTAATAAATTGTAGTGTGTGTGTCTTTACAAAAAATAAATTATTATTCTAAAACAAGACAAAACACGAAAAATTTATGTTTGATTTTTTCTTTTTGTATAACAATAAAATTCTAAGTGAATATTTAATTTGAAATTTAATTATCATTTTAATCACTATTAATTATTATGTTTATCGTCTAATTTTAATGTGGTTAAAAGTAATTCATGATTTATATATTTTTTTTTTCATTTTAAATCCCTAACTAAATTTTGTTTTATGTATTATTCTTCTAAAAATCTACAGGATAATTAAAATAAAAAAAATAATTTCCAATGCGGGATTTTTCAAATTTATAATGAAAGAAATAAATTAATGTCAAAAGAAAAAGTTGCTTTGATAGTTTGTGCTAACTTTAATAAAATGAATGTAAGTTTAATTATTTATTACATAAAAAAATGTAGATTTCCAAATCAGTGTTGAATCCAGGGGGTGGCCCGGGGGAGAATGTCCCCCCCCCCGGAAGATTTGAAATTTTATGCTTTCAATGGTCAAAAAGTGTAATTTCCCCCCCGGAACTCTATAATGTCCCCCCCGGAGCCACATAAATCCCTCCCGGAGAAAAGTGTCTGAATTCAACACTGTTTCCAAATGATCCAATATTCCCAGGATCTATATAAATGTTCGGTCCATGCTCAGTCCTGGCCCGAATGGAAACTTTATTGGCCGAACTAAGACTAGCCCATTTATTTTTGACCAATTTTTGGAATGGCCTGTACAAAAATCAATGAAATCCAAACCGATTCAATTTTTCCGAAAAAAATTTAGATATTTCTCGGATTTTCACCCGAAGAAGCACGTTCGAAATTTAAGCACTGAAATAAAAAGTTTTAAAACATTGAAAAATACTTTTTTTTTTAATGATTAATTTTTCCAGAAAAGGTGGAAGCTGGCTTTTTTCAACCATTTCAAAATTTCTAGGAATTTTACATCCCTACAATTAACGTGTCTTTAAAATTGCTTGATAACCAGTAAGGAAATATTACGAAACATGTCATTTTCGGTAACTCCGAACCTCCCCTGGGATGACACAGGGATAAATTTTAATTAATAATCATTCTATCTGCATCTATGCTCAAAAATGTACTATTCCACGAAATTTAATTTTAAAGCATCTGATAGGACCTGAGATACGTTTTTGCTCCCTATCTTAACCAGGGGGGGGGGGGAGAAGGTCAGAATTTTTTTTTTAATTAAGAATCATTTTATCAGCGCCTATGCATAAAAATTTACCATTCAGCAAAATATAATTTTAAAAGCCCTGACAGATCTTGAGATATAGTTTTTTGTCCCCCCCCCCCCCAGCTATCCATCACATCCTTGGGAGGAGACAGGGATCAAAATTTTAAAAGCGAAATTTTCTGACAAATTTTCTGACTCATTTTTAGACTCTAAAGCATAAAATTGGTAGACCTGACAGTTGATACGATTTGGAATCGAAGTGTGTTTTCCATTTTTTGATAAATAAATTATTTATCAAGTTATAAGTGATTCGTCTCACGTGATGATAAGTTTACTCCTTTCTCGTGCTGCGGTGTCGGAAATTCGGTTCAAAATGCCGACTTTGACATTATTTCCTGAAGTATCTTCTATATTTACCAAAAACTGTAAAACGTCTTTCGATTACAAAATTTCTAAATAAAAACACTTGCCAATTTCATGCGTTTTCGTACAAAAATGAATTAAAAAAATATTTCATAAAGTAACCAGTTTGGATATGAAAACAGCCATGCATGCTCAATAAGTCTATCGTCTATTCAAACTACTTTGCCAAGACCCAAGACTGGAGCAAAGATACCTATATCGTTTGACTAAAGCTCAAAGCTTTCTTTTTTACAAAAATCACGCGCCTTCCAAATTATGGCAACCCCTGACCCTCCAACGTGACCCCTCTTTTGCTGAGAGCTAAGCAATCAATTAGGTCAGGTTGACAACTTGACAGGCCTGGAGTGTTCTTTGGCGATAGCTAATTTTTAATTGTCAAATTACAGCGTTTTGATTAGAGTAAATTTTAAAAGTTGCCTAATTACATGAAAGAAAACAAAAAAACATTTTATGGTATAAGCTCAAAATTTTTATATCTTTTTTCAATCCAGAGTTACAAACTAGTAAAGTAAACTCTTTATACTTTTCAGGATTTTTTTTTACTTTAACATAAATTTTAAAATACTCAGAAATGTTTTAAAAATATTTTAAACTTATGACTGTATGGCGAGCTTTCGGATTTATATGCTGGAAAAAATAAAAAAGTCGAAATTTTAAAATTTGAATGAACAAAACGCAGAAGAAGTTTTTCCCATAGGATAACATGGGATTCCGCAATATTTTTTCCCCTCGAAGTAAGTCCCCTTAAGCTTGTAATTTATATCTTATTACACTTGAATTAATTTAGCAAGAATTTAACTAAAAATATTAATTGAGTGATTTATTTTTACTTGTAATAGTCTCAAAATTAAAAAATATATATATTAATATTTAGTATTTTCTAATTTTTTTTATTACACAATTTTTAGAAGTTTTCATTAATTTTATTTTTATTAGCCTGTCTCTAACACCCAGATAAACCATGGATATCATGGTAATTTCTTTTATAATTATTATAAGGATACTTTTGCTTCGTTCTTTTGTCCCTTCTTTACCTTTCTTTCGTTTTTTTTTCTTTTTTTGTTCAAGGAGAATAATCATGTACTTTTCTGAGTTATACAAATATATCTTATTGATAATGGTCATACAAAATATAAATAAAAGCTTAGATCACTTTATCTAATCAATAACAACATGCAAAATCTTTTAATTTAAATATTTATAATATAAAATAAGTAATTAAAAAATATTGTTGGTTGTTAAATTTTACTTACCACCATCACAATATTTTGAAAAATAACAATATTTAGTATTTCTGATTTTTTTTTTTTTTTTTTTTTTTTTTTAAGTACACGACCTTAAAAATTGTTTTATTAAATTAATTTTTATCAGTCTGATTCTAAAACCCTGAATTTAAACTTTGCTTTTGGCAGCTTACGATTTATAAATCGTAAGCTGCATATTGTTTAATGACTTGAATTTTTATTTTACATTTTCATACATTGTTTAGTTGTTATATCCTGGATATCATGATAATTTAGAGTTTCTGTATGAATATTTTTCCTTCCTTTTATTTATTTTTTTTTTTACGTAAAATAATCCCATACTTATCTTATTATATATATAACCTCTTGATAATAGTCATACCAAATATAATAAAAACTGTAGATCAGTTTAATTTATTTAATCGAGAATTACATGCACAATCTTTGATTTAAATACTTTTGATATATGTTTAGCAATTAAAACTAAATATTCTTGGGTGTTAACTTTTACTTAATTATAAAGCATTTGATTAAAAATATCTATATAAATTGTATAACTTTTCCTCTTGAATTAAATATGGCATTATTAAAATGAATCATTGCCAATAAAATAAGAAAAATCATTCTGCCAGGAGCGGGTATCGAACCGACACAATGTTCGGAACAGAGAAAAACTTCGCCTTATGCCACTCAGCCACCCTTGTTTTGTTCGATTGTACTCTAAAACTGATTAGGTTCTAGATTTAATTTTACACATGTGCAAATGGGTCATTTTCATGTGAAAAGTGAATTTGACAAAAATCCCTTTTCGTTTTAATATATAAGAAAAGGGTTACTGAAATTAGTGTTACTGGCATCATTGTTGGTACAGTATATCTTCCTTACAAAGGTGATAGATAAGTATCAGTGCAGTCACAACACTTACTGGCAACTCATCTAAAATTATGTAGATACTGGATAATCAAATTTTCAGATTCTTAAAGCCCTTGCTATTTTCTGAAACTGTTTTAATATTTTAAGTAAATTTTGATAAACTTTATATAGGTACTTTATTATGCAGTCAATTACTGTTAGGCACAATTATTAGAGAAAGAGTTACTTTAAATTGAACCTAATGCAGCCAAACTCAGTCTGTTAGCAATACAATGTTTTAAAATTACACGTTTCAAACAAATTCCTAATCGAAATTCAAATAAATTTTCTGTGTTTAACACAAACACCCTACAATGTTTCCCACCAAACAACTTCCAAATAAGTAGATAAATGAAATTATCTGCCAGAAAAATATATTTTCATAATGCTTTAAATGACTAAACATCAGCAAATATGAAAGTTGTGACACATGATATTTTGTGGACATAATAGGGTGAAATCACAAATGGTAGAATTTTTAGTAAAAAGAAACTGAAGAAACAAATCTTACCATTAACTTATTTTTGCAAAGAGGTCGTGTCGAAATGTTTATGTTTAAAAAATTAGCTGTTATTAGAATTAGAGGACACTCGCGGAATAAAATTTTTTTATCCATGTTTTCACAAAAGTAAAGAGACGCTAACATACTGAATGAAAAACAAGGATGTACTGGAATGAATAATGATTCGAATCAATTAATCTGTTGCAACGGAAATAAAGTTCTGGTATTACAATTTGTTTTAAAATTTAAAAAATATATCCTTTTCAATTAACAAAACAAACATTTATTTATAAAAAAAGAATCAAAAGCATTACTCAAATTCGCGAATGTAGGAATGTTTCTTCTTACGTGATTTGAATGTGACCAACAACCAAATGGTTCACCAATGAATGATTTAATGATTTGAATCATTAGTCGATTTAATGATTTGAATCATTCGTCATTTGAATCATTCACTGCATTGGCGTCTTGTCCCTGTTTACAACTTTAGCCAGCTTTTAAAACACGAATTTATTTATCCTACCCACTTTACAAAGATAAAATAATGGTAAGATGTGTTTCTTCCGTTACTCTTTTACTTAGAAACGTACAATGAGTGATTTGTTAATATAACTGTTGCGTCCATGGTTGTATTTACACGCGCAGACGACTCCAATTCTGTAAGTTATTTTTCGTTGCATGGCAACTTACTTAGTTTGTTGTTGTTCTAGAAATGTCATCCATGAGCGAGTTGACAATTTGAATAGTGAATAAATATCTGTTTTTTTTTTATATGAACGTAAAATTATTTTAGATTAAGACACGCAACCTATAACATAGTGGTGACACCCGGAAGTGATCGGTATTTTTAAGGTCAGTTTTCGTTTTTAATTATTATTTTCAAGTTTGAAGAATAACATTCGAATTGTATTTGTGATCCGTAATGAATATCTTAGTTAAACAACGAGCGCCGATAAGGGCCAATTTTACAAAACTTTACCAAAATTTAAAAACTTTGTTTGAAATCAGTTCAGCATTTGAAAATATAGAAGCGAAATTTTTGTCATTTGAAAGAACATTTGGTAATTTAACGGAACTCGATAAGGAAATATTAAGGTTATTACTAAAGGATGAATCCGAATCAAAATACGCAGACGAATATGATAATGTAGAAAATTATAGAGAAAAATTTGATGAAATTAAAACTCGCTTTAAGCTTATAACTCAAAATTTTGCTTTTGAACAGCAAAATGCTGTTGTTAAAACTAATTTAAAACTTCCGAAAATTGAGCTTGTTCAATTTGGCGGAGAAATAAGAGATTGGCTCACATTTTGGAGTCAATTTAGTAGAATTCACGAAGATAAATTGTTAGAGGACGTTGATAAATTTCATTATTTAATACAATGTATGACTCCTGGTAGCAGGGAGAAAGAAATTATTGATAGTTATCCTCCATCCTCAAAAAACTATAGTAAAGCAATTGAAAGCTTAAAGGCAAGATTCGGTAGAGAGGAACTGCTTGTAGAGTTTTATGTACGTGAACTATTAAGTCTAGTTGTAAAAAACGCTACTAGTACAAAGATAAAAGGCAACATAGTTCATCTTTATGATAAATTAGAGTCTTATTTGAGATCGCTTGAATCTATTGGTATGACGTCTGATAAATATTCGGCTATGTTGTTCCCTTTAGTTGAATCCTGTATACCCGGAGAGTTACTTAGAGTTTGGCTTAGGAATCCAGCACTGAATAAAGGTGAAAATTCATATGGAGATAAATTATCGCAGTTGTTGTTATTTCTTCGCACCGAAGTTGAAGGTGAAGAGCGAGTTTCAATGGCAAAAATAGGAATCAAATAAAGTGACATCCCTATGAGAAAACAAAAATATAGAGAAATTGAGTCGAGTCCTACAGCTACTGATTTACTTTCTAATGTGAAAAAGGGAACTTCTTTACAATATTTATTTTGTGGCAAGGCCCATGAGACTAAAGATTGTTTTAAGGGTCAGGATCTTTCATTAGAAGAAAAACAAGGTATTTTAAAGAGTAATAAAAGTTGTTTTTCGTGTTTCAAGACCGGCCATTTATCGAAAAATTGTAAAAGTTATGTAAAATGCATTGTTTGCGGTAAAAAACATTGGCCGATTATGTGCTCTGAGTTAAAACATGAATTGAAAACTTCAACAGAATATATTTCCAAAGGTAATTCGGATTCCACGCTGTCCAATTATAGTGGTTCTGCTGAAGTTTTATTACAGACATTATTGGTTACGATAGAAGTATGTGGAAAACGATCAAAAGTCAGAGCTCTCATCGATACTGGTTCGCAACGGTCATACGTCCTGAATTCAACCGTTGAAAAGCTTGGTTTGAAACCAACAAGGTCTGAAATTCTAATTCATACGATGTTTGGAGGAAGTACTTCAAAAAAAAAAAAACATAAGTGTTATACGTTGAAAATTAACGAACTGAGAGGTAATTATTCTTGCAGTATTGAAGTTTTAGACCAACCTGTAATTTATGGCATTGTACCTAGAATGAAAGAAGGAGTTTGTTTGAAGGAACTTCAAGAAAATGGTATTCAGCTACATGATGTGGGAGCGACTTCTCCTCAAATAGAACTTTTAATCGGGGCTGATTACGCAGGAAAATTATTTTCTGGATTGACGTTTCAATTGAAATGTGGTCTCGTTGCTATGAAGACACATTTAGGATGGTTAGTAATGGGAAAACCAAATGTAAAGTACGTCAATAATTGTGTCGCATCTTTGTTGGCTCAAACTGATGATATCGCTAATTTGTGGAATCTAGAAGCGATAGGTATTATTGATCCATGTGAGCGTAAAAATCAGGAAGAGTTAGAGCAAGCTGCATTGCATCATTTCAGGAATACAGTCCGTATTAATGATGATGGTAGATATGAAATAAGTCTTCCTTGGGTAGAAAATAAAGTCGACCTACCAAGTAATGGAGAGGGTGCTGAAAGATCCATCACTTCCAAGCTGAGAAGAGAAAGTAAATGGAATGCCTATGATGAAGTATTCAGAGAGTGGATGGCTGAGGGCATTATAGAAGAAAGTAGAGAAGGTCCAGGCCACTATTTACCTCATCGTGGAGTATTCAAAGAAAATTCTACAACAAAAACTCGGGGTGTGTTTGATGCATCATTCAAGCAAAGCAGAAAGAACCTGTCTTTAAATGACTGCTTATTGAAAGGGCCTAATTTCTTGGAACAAATTCCTTCAGTGCTTATGAAATTTCGTCAAGAAGAAATCGGATATAAAGAAAGCATTCCTTCAAATTTCGGTAGACAAACAAGACCGTGAATATTTGAAGTTTCTATAGTATGATGAAGAAGGGCAGATAAAAGTGTTTCAACATTGTAGAGTCGTTTTCGGCTTAAATTGCAGCCCGTTCCTATTAAGTGCAGTTTTACATTTCCACTTAGAAAAGGTACTTTCCTCTTTCAACTCAGTATCTTTCACTAGTAAAATTGTTGAGTAGCTCAGTACATCGTTTTATGTCGACAATTGCGTCACTTCAGTTAAAACCAAAGAAGAATTGAAACAATTTATAGACATTTCAACAAAAGTTATGGCAGAAGCCAAATTTGACCTACGAAGGTGGGAGCATACCGATTTGCAAGAGTCAAAAGGATCCACTGACGTTTCATGTATTGAAACAAATATATCTTTTGTATTAGGTTTAGTGTGGAATAGATCAACTGATACTCTTAGCTGTTACATACCCACAAAAAATATCAACCTAGACATTGTTACCAGACGAAGCATATTATCACTTACTCAAAAAGTCTTTGATCCGATTGGATTTTCTTGCCCAGTTACTCTATTACCTAAACTTATGCTTCAGGAAAGCTGGAAATCTAAACTGAGCTGGGACTCAGAAGTACCTGGTGATATTAGAAGAAAATTCCTAAACTTACATCTGCTGCGCCTTGTAGAAATTCCTAGACATGCATTCCTTACTGAAAGCTCTGAAAAGAGTCTACACACTTTTTCGGATGCTTGTGCAACTTCCTATGCTGTTGTTGTTTACTTAAGATGTCAATCTAACCAAAATGTTTCTGTACAGTTACTCATGTCCAAATTCTGAGTAGCACCTTTGAAAGAAATATCCATACCCAGGTTGGAACTTTTATCTTGCTGTCTAAGTTCACGTTTAGCTGCATTTGTGAAAAAGAGCCTCAAACTTCAAAACTTAAAAGAATATTTCTGGACAGATTCAAAAACAGCGTTGCAGTGGATAAAGAATGATGATTCCTGGGGGGTATTTGTACGTAACAGAGTCGATGAAATTCGTAAGTTAACACAAGAACAAGACTGGAGGCACATTCCAGGAAATTACAATCTGGCTGATTTGCCTTCGAGAGGTTGCTCTGCAACTAAACTCCTTTCTTCGAGATGGTGGGAGGGACCCACTTGGCTACGATATCATGAAAAATATTGGCCAAAATCTGAAACAACCTTTAGCAAAGACGAAGTTTTAAAAGAGAAGAAGAAATGCACTACTTTGGTTGTGAATGAATCACTTGAAAGTGACAATTATGTATCTTATTTTTCAAGTTATACGAAAGTCATTAGAATGTTAGGCTGGATACTGAGATTTCTGTTCAACTCAACGAATAAGAATCAGAGAACGGGTAATCTAACCGTAAGTGAAGTAAATGAAGCAGAGAAAAGAATTATCAGAATTATTCAAAATGAAATCTTAACGGAAGAATATGTTAAAGGTTTGAAGTTGTTGAATATTTTTAGAGATGAAGAAGGGATTTTGAGAATTAGGGCAAGGTTAACTGAGAGGAATGATACGCAAGACTTCAGATTTCCTATTATTCTTCCTGGAAGGCATCGAATAACAGAGCTTCTCATCAGAGAGACCCATTTGAAAATGATGCATGCCGGAATACAAATTATGTTATCTTGTTTACGAGAGAAATTTTGGATTATAAATGGCAGAAGATGTGTTCTTCAAGTAATAAGTAGGTGCGTAAGATGTAAAAGACATAATTCTAAACCTCTAGAGACCCCACCAGCTCCTTTGCCAGAAGACCGAATAAAGTATGCTTCGATTTTTGAAGTAGTAGGAGTTGATCTCGCTGGACCTTTGACACTGAAAGGAGAAGAAAAAGCATGGATTGTGTTATACACTTGCGCTGTATATCGTGCTATACATCTAGAGTTGATAACCTCTTTATCAACTAAGGCTTTTCTTCTCAGTTTTAGAAGATTTATCGCTCGACGTGGTCGTCCGGATATCATATATAGCGATAATGGCTTGAATTTCGTTGGAACTGCAAATTTGTTTCAATCAATTGATTGGTCTGTTGTAAAACAGGAAGCAACCCTTAAAAGAATACAATGGAAATTCAGCCCTCCTGCAGCCGCTTGGTGGGGAGGTTTTTGGGAACGTCTCATTGGAATCATGAAAAATCTCTTGAGACGAGTTTTAGGAAGAGCGTCATTGAATTATGAAAAGATGATGAGTATTCTTTGTGAATGTGAAGCTATTGTTAATTCAAGACCTCTGACTTACATTTCCGAAGATCCTGATGCATTGATTCCTCTAACGCCATCAATGTTTTTACAAAACATTCAGACAATTGGTGTAGCAGACCTAGACTTAATCGACCAACAAGATTTAAAGAAAAGTAGGAAATACCTCCAAACATTGAGAGAAAATCTCAGAAAGCGCTTTTGTTTGGAATATCTTGGGCAACTACTGCAGCGCAAACGTGGTAAGAAACACATTCAAATTCAAGTTGGTGATATAGTCCTTATTGAAAGTGATTCAAGAAAATGAACTTTCTGGCCATTGGCAAAAGTTCTAGAGCTACAGGTAAAGATGGCAACATACGTGTTGCAAGATTGAAAACTTCAGTGGGAGAAATAATTCGACCTCTTCGTAAAATATACCCATTAGAGATAGAATATAGTTCACAAGCTTCAGATATCCAACCTAGCACTGCAGATCCAGATTAGCCGATTGTGCGACATGCTCCTATTGCTCCGGATATTGATCCTGATCTAGATCGTGATTTACCGATCATTCACACACCGAAACAAGAACATTCCTTGGTTCCAGATTGTCTAACTGAAAACAAAAAAGTAACTACTAAAAGTGGTAGAACTGTTAAATTACCTGTGAGATTTCGACAAAACTGAATATAAACTCTGTTCCATTTGAACTTTAATGTTTAACTTTATATTTTTCAACTTGGTGTATTTAGCTTTGATATGTAAGTAACTATATTTATTTTATATTTTATGATATTGTTTAGTAATATGAGTTTTGATATTAATGTCATTCAATCAAAAGGTGGGAGTGTGTTGCGTCCATGGTTGTATTTACACGTGCAGACGACTCCAATTCTATAAGTTATTTTTCGTTGCATGGCAACTTACTTAGTTTGTTGTTGTTCTAGAAATGTCATCCATGAGCGAGTTGACACTTTGAATAGTGAATAAATATCTGTTTTTTTTATATGAACGTAAAATTATTTTAGATTAAGACACGCAACCTATAACAATGACTGTACTAAATTTCATTTGTGGACACTTTCATTTTTGCGGATATTTGGTATTAAAATGTCATTTTTAGATTATAATTTCATTTATTTATTTATTTGTAAGTTGTTTGACATTTATTATTCGGCTTTTAAGTTAAAAATAGGAATTGTTTTGAGTTTTGATTTGAAATGTCTTGAAAAGTTTAATTTTATAATATTATGTTGCTCATAGTCTGAATTTAGCTGAATTCAGTTCAACTGAAAATAAATATATTTTTTTAATTGTTGGTTGCATGAAAATTTACCTAAAATATGAAAACAGCAGGGGAATCCTAGAACAAGCGAGACACTCGTTTTGGACATTTTATGATGTATGCCAAGTTAGGCCAACCTAAAATATGGCAACGTGAAAAGCGAAATTCTCCCAATTCACATCATTTTTGTTGTGGCGGACGATTCATTACCTAGACAGTTCGGAAGAGAATTTCATTCACAAAGTAAACATTGAATGCAAAAAAAGTTTAATTTTTCAAAAATTTACTAATAAAATCATTCCATTATATTGATTTTGTTCTATTCTGAGACGATTTTTAAAAATTCGTTAATTGATTTAGGTTTAAATTATTTAGTCTAATATAAGTAATTTTTTTAGAATATCGAATTTTCGATTCTACTTTAGAGCCGTTATATTTTTTTAAACCCTTCTGATTACTGAAAAAAAGGGACTTCAAATAAAATATGTAAGCTAAAAGTTATAATAGTCATAAGTATTTACATTCAAAAACTAAAACTCAAAATACTAATTTTTCGTTATTCAATGAGGAACATATTATTTTTCAAATTACAAAAAAAGCATAAAAGTTGGTTGCTGTGGAAACATCAGTATACTCATGATTGGTCAACAATGTTTTAAAAAGGTTAAAATTGAGTTGTTCATTTGCTGCCATTTTTTACTGACATTTGTATGCAACAATTAGTTTTAAACAAGTATTTAAAATGCTTGAGTGCTTAATACTTTTGGTCAAGTCTGTAATTTTCTCATAAATTCACGGTATTTTTCTTGTTAACTCGAATTTCCGATTCTACTTGTAGAGCTGTTATATATTTTTAAACCATTCTGATTACTGAAAAAAAGACTTCAAATAAAATATGTAAGCTAAAAGCTATAATAAGAAGAAAAGAAACTTCAATCAGCAAAATTTTCTATTATGAGAACATTTTGCTTAGAGATGCAACAGATATCCATAAAATATCCAATATCCGGAGTATCCGGCTAATTTTTTAATATCTGAAATACCATCGGATATCAAAATCACAATCACTGGATATCCGACTTCTCTGCTAGAAATCTGGCTCTCTACTATATAAGTTCTATCAATAATATGTATAGGACAGGATGGCAAATTGCATTTGAACATCCTTGATAAAAGTGACACATAAAAGTGACGAATACATTTTTAACGGATATGTCTTATCATATGCAGTCAAATTGAGATGTGATATCATTCTGTACCAATCTTTAATATATGATTGACAATAATGAATACATAATTAAATTATTTACACTAATTTTATGTCAGATTTTTAAAAATCAGTACAGCATTAAGAACATTTACAATTTAATTGCATTGAGATTCCAAGTGCTCATAAAATTATTAAAAAAAGAATCAAAGTTTTACATCATGCAAAATAAATTTTATAGATTCTTTACTCAAATCATTACTATTAATGTATATCTTAATAAAGTTTTTGAAATTGAGTAATTTATTAAGAATCGAAATTCAAGTAACTTTTTTAATAGTAAAACATAGTGGAGATTGTAAATAGTAGATGAAAAACGTTCTTTTTCCTCCAGAGAGTAAGTTAAACCACAACTACAATTTCAAGAGATTAAGGTTTAAGATTCCCTTCATCAGGAAAGAAGACAGCTAATTAATTACTTTGGAAAATATTGTTGTGACTATACTTACTCTCTGAGGGAAATTTTTTTTAATCTTCTGCATAGCTTTAAATAATAAGAAAATGACAATTTTTCAGATTTAATTTAAATTCACAAAATCTGTAATTTTTATTTAAAAAATTGATGAGCATGGTCCAAGAAAAAATTTAATAATGGAACAAATTCTTGCAGCAGAAATTCACGAAGATATATGGGATTGTTTTTCAAAGTTTATTGTTAATGAAAGTAATGAAGATAATATGACAACAGTAGAAAGTAGAAAGTAATGTGAAAAGAGAATAATTGAGGATATATTTCAGTATTCCTCTCTCTTATTAAAAGTAGCAAAAACACAAGTAAATGGTGAAAATATCATATTGAAGAATTTCTAAGAATAAAACCTCTCGTACTAAAATATTTATCTGTTCCACCAAGTTCATTAAATTCAGAATGTTTGTCTAGTGCAGCAAAGCAATTATATACAGATAACAGAAATCGTTTGGCTCCAAACAATGCCAAAATACTTTTGTTTATAATGTGAAACATGGAATACTAGCTCACCTGCCCGGCATCGCCCTGGCCTGTAATAATAACATTAAATAAACCCCAAATTTGTATTATTTTGTACATTTTTCCCGATTTTGTGGTGTGACCGTGCAGAAACACCCCGTTATCATGGGTTTTAACTGAAAATGTCTCAGATTTTATTTATTTTTTATAATTTCTTCTCATTCGAATATTTTGAAATTGTTGTAGGTGATGTAAATCTGGTCTATACCGAGATGCTCTAAAAAGATTGTGTCGAAATACGTATGTTTAGTAACTTTTAGTGTAAGAAATAAATCGTCTCGTGAGACGCAAAATGACCTAGGTTTGCCGATATTTTGTAAAGGTTAAAATTGTATTTTTTAAAACTAATTATACCTTCGATTAGAAGAAGGTTTCAGCTTTAAGAATATATGATTGGTTTGTCCGTATCTCTAAAATTGTGCTCTTGAGGGGCATTACAGTCAGGAGGAAAACATTCACCCAGTAAACGACCCTTTTTCAAAAATGTTTTCAAAGGGTTAACATCCATTTTTTTTATTTCATTGTGGCATTTGAGACATAAGAGTGTGTTTTTTCAGAATTTGTTTTTCGTTTTTAAATAAACCAAATGGTTTAGTCGATAGAAGTTAAAACAGAATTGCAAAATAAATGTATTCTTCATTCAAATTGTTCTTCATTCTCGTTAGCTGCCATAAATCGGGTTCTGGGCATTAGCGAGTGCTGAATGCCAGCTCGCAGAGAAATAGACCAGTTATTGATCAGTTTTTAATTAATATTTTGAATAATTATTAAAATATTAAAATTC
Source organism: Maratus michaelseni (assembly GCA_963931845.1). NCBI lineage: Eukaryota > Metazoa > Arthropoda > Arachnida > Araneae > Salticidae > Maratus > Maratus michaelseni. Next base: position 333,432,320 of record OZ007595.1, on the reverse strand, counting down.
TGAGACTTAGGTGCATCAGGAGAAGCCTTGGACTATCCTCACCTAAATTTTCACACTTCTAGGTGCGCTAGATTTTGCTAGCCATTGCTGACACACACACAGAGCGAAACTTTATTTTATTAGTATAGATAGTAAGTTCCCTATCCATGAGTACAATGTAACTCTCAAAAGTTTAAAAGATTGCTAGCTTTCCTAATATTGATATTTAAACTCATTATAATAAATTTAAGATTTTATTTTTACATCTTTTGGAAAATTGTACCTTTATTTTCAGATTGTAAAATAAAATTTGAAGTTGTTTATTAAAGTATGACATTATTAATTTTCTTTCTTTCTTTTAAGTTAAACAATTAAACCGACCTACTTTTATTCTTGTTTTTTTAACTTGTATGTTAAATAACTTTAGACTTATTATTTTTAATAAAGGAATTTTAATGCGTAACTTGAAATTCTGTTTCATACCTGTATCATACCTACAAGTGAAAGTATAACTTCATTATAAACATTTAAAATTAAAAATAATTTTTTTTACTTATAAGTCTCTAAAAGTAATTTAACTTGAAAATAACTCTTCAACCATGGGTATGGGTATATTAGTAGATATTTTATGCTTAAATTTAAAAGATAAGTATGTATTTCTTTCTGAAAATACTCTACAATTGTAAGTATATCAATAAATGTGTTATAGTTAAAATTTGTTTACTTCTGCCAGCATTGTACAAATAAACAGAATATTTTAATGTTTAAATTACACTTTTTATACAACATTATTAATATACATATATTTCAAGAGGTATAGTTTTTGTATATTATATTTCAATATATTTAAAATGTTTTAATGATGTGTGAAACATATTTGTAATTTATTGATCTGAGATGGCATTATATATAAAGAAATTAATAAACATGCACCATAAATAAATAAAAGCATATCTATTGCCAAATATCTGATCAGATATCCGTGTTTTGCAGGCAGACGAGCTTTGGATATTCAATGTCCGATATCCAGCAAAATCAGTGTCTGGTTCATCCCTATGAAATCTGCAGTTTTGAAGTCAGATTACGTATACCTAGTTGAATCAGCAATTAAGATATCTTTATAATAAACACCCTTGATAATACCAACAAAAAATATTTATAAACATAATTGATTGTTAATAATGAGAATAAATCGTACTGATTACGTAATAAATGCCTTCATGCTTAGCAAGATAAGTCACATACACATATTGAAAAAAAAAACATATATAATGAATTACAGTAGACTCCTTTAAATCCGCATAGATTATAACCAGAAGATGTGCGGATTTTTTGTCACTGTTTTGTTAACATTTTTTTAACAATAATTTGAATTTAATAATGCACTTGAAATTATAATGAATGCTTACAATAAAGTAAAATGATGAAAATTAGAAAATTTAAATTATTAAAAGTAAAGGTCAAGTAAATAATTAATGCACAACTAAATATGTATAATGATGATGAGATATCTTTTTCTTGAATTATTCAGTTAAACTCTTCTTAAAAATGTACACTAATAATTCCCATAAAAATCTTAAAATAACAAAGTTTTATTTCATGTTTAGCCATACTTAATAACCCTAAAAGCTCGATTAATACACAAATGTATTTGGTAAAAGGATCGAGATTGCCACTGATATCAGCACTCTCTTGAAAATTTTCAGAAATAAATTTATCTCTCCATCATGAAAAAAACATGATTTCAATCATATTAACCAGAATTCCATATTGAAATGTGTACAATATGATATAAAAATCTTGAATTTTTCACATACATGATACATCTTATGTGTAAGTTGCTTTGTTTACATCTGAAACGATGTGCGGATTTTTATTTGTTTGTAGATTTTAAGGTAATGGATTTGAGGGACTCTACTGTATTTCAAAATGATATAATGAGAGTAAATAAGAAATCATTCATCTTTAAGAAGTAAATTAAGAAATCTGACTAATAGTGTAGGGAAATAATGGTAAATACACAATTAAGTAAATAAAGACATCATTCACATCATTGTTAAGCTTGAAATTATTAAGCGAGAACAATAATTTTTCAGCATGTTCAGGAAGCATTCTGTTCTGCCTGATATCGTAAATGTTGCCAGCTTCATAAAATAAACGTTCACTGTATATTATGCTTGCAGGAACTGAAAAATATTTTTTTTGATAAATTGACAAGTCTTGAAAAGCTTTCTGCATTTGTTTTCCACTGATTAAGTGGATATTCCTCTCTAGCTTGTAGTTGTTTTTCGCAATGCCGCATTTTACTTCTGGTAATTTATCCACTATATTTTCTTCTTCATTTGTCTTGTTCTGTGATGATGATATCTTTATTTCTGAAGAACAATCCCAAAATGAAAAGGATTTCTCATTACGAATTGTAACATCTGAAGTTGTTCTTTTGTTATCTGGAAAATTTATATTTGTTCCTTCCATAAGTGATACATTCTTCATTACACATTACTAAAAACATTTCATAATTATTTTAAGAACATAATAATAATTTCTATTAATATCCTATAAGAAAGGGTAGTTGTTGCATGAATGGCAAAATAGCATCATATTAACTGGCCATCCTTATACACTATTGTTAAAGAGTAACACTCAAGCAATCTGGGTTCTCTAGGAATAACTCAACTGTGATCTGATTGGTGTATGGATAATTTGTCTGCAATATATATAATTGATATATGCTTCTATGATGATTCCTTCAATGATAACTAAGGCGAAAATTCCGTAGTTAGATTGGAGGATAGGATTGTTTGTTTGTAAAAGTGGCCTTACCTTATGGACAATAGCATCATGATGTTACAATGGAGAAAACAGCAGTACGATCGTTTGACTATGCTTTGTATTTGTGAATGGTTTTTCAATTTCTCTCAGACACACTTTTTTTCCACATCAATAGGCACACAAACAGAATCAATGAATACAAAAGCATATTCATTCATTCTTAAACCTATAAAAAATTAATAACAACCTTATTTGTAAAATTTAAATGAAAAATTTCTTAATTTTTTAAAATCAATTTTGTAATTATTACATTAAATCAACATTGACGTACAGTAAGTTTAATTTACATAATTAATCTAAAAATATCAATTTAAACATTCATACATAAGAATAAGTAATGTAATTTTTAATGTACGATTTTTATATCATTTATGTAATTAAAAATTGTCATACCTAATATTTAAAAGAAAATAAAAAATATTATTACAGGTCATTAAAAATATGATATTTATTATTTTTGTTTCTTTTAATAGATTCGAATGCTGAATAAATATACAACTTTATTATTTAAAGGCAATAAACTTTTTTGTTGGATGAAAAGGACAGCAATATTTTTTCATGCTGACACCATAAAGTTTCTATTGTGATAACAAAAAAAAATTTCTACTCTAAGAAAATGTCAGTGATCAGAGAACCAAAACTTTCATTGAGTGAAGAACACTCCATTCCTCAAAGTGTTGATACAAAGAAACCTCTGTCAATTCACTCAAAAGAAAAATATTTTGTTTGTGAAGTATGTTCAAAGACATTTCTTACGAGTAGTAATCTAAGAAGACATCTCTTGACTCATACAGGAGAAAAATCTTTTGTGTGTGAAATATGTTTCAAAACATTTTCTAGATATGATAATTTAAAAAGCCATTATTTATCTCACACAAAAGAAAAACCATTTGTTTGTGAAATCTGTACCAAAGGATTTTCCCAGAGTGCTAATTTAAGACGTCACCTCTTGACTCATACAAAAGAAAAACCATGAAATATGTTCCAAAGGGTTTTCTCATAGTATTTCTTTAAGATGTCATCTCTTGACGCATACAGGAGAAAAATCTTTTGTATGTGAAATATGTTTCAAAACATTTTCTAGACGTGATAATTTAAAGAGCCATTATTTATCTCATACAAAAGAAAAACCTTTTGTTTGTGAAATATGTGCCAAAGGATTTTCCCATAGTGCTAATTTAAGATGTCACCTCTTGACTCACACAAAATAAAAACCTTTTGTTTGTGAAATATGTTCCAAAGGATTTTCCCGGAGTACTACTTTAAAAAGTCACCTCTTCATTCATATGACAGAAAAACCTTTTGTTTGTGAAATATGTTCCAAAGGATATTCACAGAGAATACATTTAAGACGTCACCTCTTGATTCATACAAAGGAGAAACCTTTTGACTCTTAAATATACTCTAAAGAATTTTCCTAGACTGATCATCTGAAGAAACATTTAAGCAATCATACTTAAATTTGAAAAAACTATTCATCCAGGATTTAAATACATTTATTTCATGATGTGTTTTTTAATATTTATCATATTTAAATTGATAGTATATATTAGTGATGGGCCGATTCGAGATCTTTTAAGAATCGATACTTTAGTTTTCGAAAACTTTTCAGAATCGAAATCAGAATCGATTCTTTGTATTCAAATGTTGTATCACTAAGAACTACTCCAGACTTCATTCAAACTAAATGAAGGGTCTGTTTCACTCTTCGAATGTTTATTCTACGTAAAAACGTTTTCTTTTCTTTTTTTTTATGATCACGTGTCAGATTTACATCTGTCCATTAGAAAAGTATGTGTAGCGCCTCTCTCTGCCAATCCAATGTTTATTTTTCGTACAAAGGCTTCTCTTTTGTTTATGATAACGTTTTATAATTTACAGCTCGAAACAATTTCTTTTCTGTTTAATGTTTTTCAGTTTTGATATAAATACTACGATTGTCATAATGCTTCGTGTATACACGTTCTCCCAAGATATAATTCTGCCGACGTCTATGTCTCTTAGTATTGCAAGTTATATCTTATTATTTTTCAAGATTTAGAAAGCGAAGAACTGGCCTTCCCCTGCATACGCCCGTAAAAGTAAGCAATTTGTCTTTAATTAGCAAAATCAAGAATTTTTTTCTTTTTATGAACGTGCAATTTTATTTTCCCCTATGAGTAATTATTTTGACAGTAGAATGTTTAAAAAATTAATTAAAAAAATATATTTATGATTCTTAAATACAAATTTACAGAATGTTATTCATTATAATTGTTTTCTTAAATTAAAAATTCATATGATCGATTTAACTAAAAATATATATGTATATTAGTTGAATTGATGGTATGCTTGAAAAAATAAAACTAAATTTCAAATCTAAAATAGCGCCCGCCGATCATCATGTTAACCGCAAAATATCGGAGAAAAGTCTCAAACAGCGCCGAGTAGTCTATCATTTGAATACTAGCATTCGCTGGCGCATCTTATGAAACCATAGAAAACTCCAGCTATGAGAACTGAATACTGAATACAGTCGAAAACCTCAGTTTTCATCGCCGACACAGATGCCAGGTGACTTGTATTCGAACACTCCTGTCTGAAATCGAGACCACTTGAGTACTTGGCTGAATCGAGAACACAGACATTTTGTATTCGAATACTCCCATCACTAATATATATATATATTTCTAAGAACGATAAAGTTACAACACTTTCTACTGTTTTCTTCACTTCCATATTCTCTAAACTGTATATCAGATTTTTAGTTTTCAGAGAAAAAAATTGAACATGCTTTCTCCTTCTTCTTTTAATTGCTAAAATGTGTAAAATAAAAATTTTAAAAACTGTAAAATAAGATTTATTAGACTGTTGACATGTTTCAGCTCCATTGGAGATAAAAATAATACAGATAAATAAGAATATTCTACAATTATGAACTCTACAACTAAAAAGATTCTACCATTGCACAGTTTATGAAGTTATTAATTGAAACACCATCATTTTATTTTTCACGTTCTTTTCCAAATTAGGCACATTATTTTTTTTTTATTTGGGTGTCTATTTCCATATTTGTATAATCATAGAGTAACTTGAGCCACAATTTTGGTAAGGTAAATGATGCTGCCTCGTTATATATTGTAATTATACATTTCAATGAATGTAAGATAATTTTCCCTCTACTCTTTTCTATTTATCCATTATAAGAGAAACCACCCAGATTGTAACATTTAAAAATACAGTATGTATAGAGGCAGAATCATTTAACTTACCAAAATTGTGGCTCCAGTTACACCATGGTTATACAAATATGGTAATAAATATCCAATTAAAAAGTAAAAAATAATTTGACTAATTTGAAAAAGTACATGAAAAATTAAATGATGGTGCTTCAAATAATAACTTCATTAGACATGGAATTGTAAAATATTAATATTTGTTTTGATAATGGCCCTAATGGAGCCGAAACATGTCAACATTTTAATAAAACTTATTTTGCTGTTTATAAAGTTTTTTTATGCCTTTTAGATTTTAAAAGAAATATATTATTACAAGGTTGTTGTAATTTGGTATATTTTTATGCTTTCTCATTGTAAGTCCTTACTATAAAATACATTTTTCTTTTTAAAATCATTAAATATTTCTATAAATGCTGAAAAAAAAATTCCATTCTTTTTGTACTCAAAAATGAAGAAGTTATTCTTTCAGAATATGAAAAAAAATTATGCAGGGCATAATAATTGAAATTAATTAAAAAAAAACTCTATGTGAAAATAAATATATAAATGTTAATTCGTTATTATAGTCGTCTCTTAAAATATATCTTCATGCTTAGTTGTAAAGTCTTTCTTAATGTTTAAATTAATACATGCATAATAAATACATCCATAATACATAGATATACAATATATTTTATATATGTACTATATTTTGTATGTATTATTGGAGAGAATACTTCTATAGCTCCAACACACGTTTTTCTTCTGCAGAGAGTAAACTTTTGGATATATATGCAGTAAAACGCAGATTTAATCAGATAAAAAAACAGATCATATAACACTTTTGTTTGTCATTGTGCTATGTTGGAGAGGAACAACAAAACTTTTTTGGCATAAAGGTGAAGATGTATAATCTGATTGCATTTATAGAGTAATTTTAAAAAGACATATGTGACAGAAAATTCACCTCTTTGACATAGTTATTGTTAAGGATCAATCAGGCTTCCTCTGCGTGAAAAGAGTTCACTTTTTAAATAACAGATATGTGTTACAGAGTGCAAAATCAGAGCGGGTGAAGGATCGTCATTTTACCGATGCTTCGTGGGGTGTGGCTAATAAAAGTTTGGGAACCACTGGTACTACATAAATATGAATACTATCTTCTAATTTTAACAGAGTATGCTTGAATATAAACTTTAATTTTAAATAAACATTTTTTATTTCAAATAGCCTAGTTTATGAAACCAATACGTAGTAGCCAATATTAGACAACATTTTAACATCAACTTAGGTACAGTTCACATACTCGTTTTAGCATAACTCAGATCATTTGATAGTATTTAAATCATTTCATTTAGAAATAGTAGAAATCAATTTTTACATAAATATTACCTGAACTTTTAATTGAAATTACATGAAGTTCTTATAAGAAAACATCTGTTTATGTATAATTTATTGAAAAAATATCAATGAATTGATGTTTACCATGACATTCACATACGGATTCACATCAAACTTAAAACTTTTACTTTATACTTTGACTCTACACATTTAAAAAAAAAATTTATCAACAGACTAAGTTAACTTTACTGTATACCAAAATATCTTTAAAGTACGAGTAGTATCATATTGTTATAAAAAAAATATTTGATTTATTCATTATTACTAGTACATTTCAAGATCAACGTTAAATACTCTACCCTGTCATCTATAAATAGCATTAGTAGTTCTGTGCTCTGTGGCTGTTTTATGTCGATAATATCTGAATCTCATTTTATTTTCCATTTTGTTGTTTTATGTTTGATATTAAGTTTCTGCAGTGGAACATCTAAACATAGCTAGGTAAATTTTTGTATATGTATTTTTTACTTTTTAAAGTTTGAGGAGTATAATATTTGTGTAATTAAAATATATATGTCCTTTTATTTTATTTTTCAAGTATTATGTATAAGGACTGTCAGGATTGGGAGGCAAGAAACAACTGTTAATGTATTTACTTTTAACTCGACTTCTAACTTAGGAATAGAAGTTTGTTAAGCTTTGTTTCATTTCAAAAGAAAGAGTTTTCTCTTGTATTCTTTATGCTTATTCTGGGCAAAAACAAACATTTCTATCACATAAAGTTTTGTCACAGATTGAGAATTATAGTCTGATTGGTAAATTATAAATCCAGTTGTAAAAACATTAGGTTTTCTAACTGACAACTTATAATTTTGTTTTATACCAGGCACTAATAAATAAGATAACAGACTAATTTTGGTTTATCCAGAGGAAGCAATTGGAAACAGTGCACAAGACAAAGAAAGGTCTGGGGTAAACATGTTTCTTCGGATTAACACTCAACCTACTGGAGAAATTACTCAAGTTTTCTAAAAATATTTCGCACCAGAGTTTTTATTTAAAACTATTTAAATTATTTCTGTGTGATTTATATTTTATTTATTTTATGAAGGAATTTCTGGTTCAAATCGAAATATTTTCATATTTTACTGGTCAAACGTCAAGTTTGTGGTATATTTAGTGTTACAAAATGCATTATAATAATATTTCACTTTACAACAACTATAATAAATGTGGCTTATTAATAAAATGTAAGTTACAGCTTAACATTTATTCAATAAAATTTTATTTTATTCTTCCATGTCGACTGTGTTATTTTCCTGGATGTCCATCCTCATTTCATCAAAAAATGTTATGTGATACAGAAAATACTCATCATATTTTATCCCAGTGCATTGAAGAATGGTATCACAGAAGGAAGTGCCTAATAGTAAAATTTTTATGGCTCTTATTGAGGCCTCATACACAACATATAAAATTTAATTATGACTTTTAAATCAGAGTGTACACGACTGTCAGCTGGCGATAGTAGGGAGGAAAAAGTCTGCTACTTCCAAAGAGTGTTATGGTGGAAAATAAAGACTACTTAAAAATGATAAGTGCAAGAATGATTCTTGTGTATTGTGTTCATAACTACCAGTGCTACGAGTTCTGGAATTGTTAATTAAGAATATGAATCTCCTTTTTTAATCAGATAATTCTGTGATAAAATATGACAAAAAACCGTAGTAGTTGGTAGTTATGATTGAGTTATTCAAAGGGAGTATCCAAAAATTTACCACTTGCTACCAATGAGGTACTAAAATTAATCATAACACTATCATATATAATGCTAATTGTGAGTCTCTTCAAGAAGTTTCGTCACGATAAAACGACAGACCGTAAGATACTTTTGTCGCACATCATTTATAAATTTATTTTAAAAGTATATTTGTGACATGAATATTAGCAGTTTTATAAACTTAAAAATGTATAAAGTAACTTTACATTGTTAATGTTCTTCTAGACTACCTTCATGCAGATAAGAGATCATTTTTTTTATTTTTTTGTAAGAATTATATGTTTTACAGGTAGGGGACATCATCATTTTACAGACACTGTGGTGGGCCATGGCCAGGAAATTGTTAAGAACCACTGCTCTAGAAGCACATATTTTATTTTTAATTTTTTTCCAATTGAGTGCTGGGCATAGCACTGTTGAAAACAGAAGGAAGTTTTTCTCAAGGTCTCACACTGACACCCAATTCCTTAATTTGTTCAATCATATAAACTTGGGATCTAATCTCAGAATGCTAAAATATTTTTTTTAATGACGTCATAAAACTAAAGCATTTTGTTCCCTTGCTTCAAAATGACATTTTCAATGGTTTTCCATTTGGTTAGTACTCAGTTGAAGGCCAATGATACACATTTAAATAGAAATTATTTATGTGTGTGTTTATTGATAAGTCTTGTCCTGTAACAATGTCTCTGTTTCTAACGAGCAAAATCAACCTTTCTTCAGAAAATAAATGTTTTCCCTTCACTCTGTGTTGTAAAATAAAATAACATTTTATTTACAGCGCCAAATTTTATTATAACGATCATCATAACTCTAACGAACTCAAATATTTAAATCTAAATTTATTATTTTCAATGATCCTTGAAACTTTATTCTTATTTTAAATAAATAAATAATTTTCTTCATTAAATAAATAATTTAAAACCCATAACATTAATCATATATATTGCTTTTATTTTAGTTTCAACAATTTTACTGAGATTATCTTTGTTGCATAAATTTTTGTATGTTTTTATTCAAAATTTTACTTTTAATAAAAAAAAATACTAATAAGGATCTGTTTAGAATTTTTAAGCTTTTCATCATCATCTAATTCCTGTGTCTTTTATGTAGTTTAGGGGTTCCTATATTTGTTTTAGAGCAGAAAAGTACAACTCTGTTCGCCATATTCTTAATTCAGCATAATGCAATTATTCACACCAAAGTCATAAACAAAATTCCTTGGATTCCTGAATACTCAGCCATCGTTGCCAGTTTAAATAAAAACTCTACACAAACATCTTTTTCAAGACCGTCAATCATTCTACTAATCGATCGCCGATCTCAAAAGAAAAAATTAAAAGGCGTGACATGCTGTTTGAACAAAGAGTACCATATCAGAATGTCACGTCTTTTAATTAGCATCTCATTATGAGTACAGCGCCATTTATTAGCCAACTTTTGAACTTTTTTCTTTCACAAAACATTCCTATTACTTCATGTATATTCAGATGAAATATCACATTATTCTGAACTGTGGTTCTTTTTCTACAGCCATTTTAAAGTGCAACTTTAATTATAATAACCGTGTATATTTAACATTGAAATTGAAATTGTTATTATTAGTTTCATTTTACAAATAATGCTTGAAATAATTATTTTAAAATGTAATTTATTTTTTTCTAAAAAGTTGATAAAGTACTTACATATTCGAGCCAAGATCAGTAAAAATGGCTTTCGATCACCAATTTTGTTTATCATTGACAATCGTCAACACAACATCGTTAAAGAAGATAAATAATGTAATAGCAAACTAAAATAATACAAAACTATAATTAAGTATTCATTTATTAAAAACAAAATATTCAGTTGACAGCTTTTAACCATAAAATATATTTATACAGCAGTTTTACATTTGAAGGGATGTTCCGTCTACATGTCCATCAGAATGAACATAATACATACATCCTATACAGTTACAATAATCAAGAATATAATACAAGTAAACATCTCTATTCATACAATATTATATTACATAGTTATATGTATAAATACTTTTGCAATAACCTACATTGAGGCAACAATATAAATTATGAAATTTCAATGCAGGGCCGTAACCAGTTAGCAAAGTTAGATGTGGCTTTGAATTTTTTAGTAGGTCTAATTCATAGGTTGTCTTTTTTTTACTAATTTAACTATATAGAAATACACACAGAGGTAGAGCGCAGGTATCTCCTGTCATAAGACTTCTGATTACAAAGTTTCAAAAATTTTAATTTAATGTAGATGATCTTAATATTAGAAGATTATGAAATCAAGATGGGCTTCTTAAGAAATTGCTAGGAGAGGGGGAGGGGGTTCAGTTATTTCACCCTGTCCTGTCTGGTTACGGCCCTGTTACAATGTAGAAAGAAAAAAAATATAAGGATCAGAATGCTTTTTTATTCATAAACATGACAGCGATAAATCGCATTGATTGCATGCAAAATAGTTTCATAAAATCTATGACAACAAAATCATCATAGAATCCTTAGGTGAAAAAGTGCATAGTGCATATGAATACATTCTGCATACACTGATGCCCGATAATGACGGTCGTGTACGATTTATCGGTGTCATGTCGGTAAATGGAAAGTTGCTCTTTCTGTAATTAATATTATCACCGAAATTATTGGCACGGTATACCAATACTCACACAGATAACACTTAGGTACCAAAATGATGAATCTGTAGGCAAATATGTGTACAAAATTGGTGTTTATATTGAGCTTGGACAAATGCTATATATAGAGGCTGGGACTATAAAGATAAAGTTGGACTAAATAGAAAAATTCCGTATTATTATTAAAATCTTTATTAGTTATCACATTGCAAATAGTATTTTTTTATTTTCTTCATATTTTCTGGATCTAATATCAATATTCATTAGAAAATTACTTAAGATTACTATATATAAATTGCAATTATTATTTATACTAAAGCTATTAATAATGAACAAAAAGCATTTTTAAATGTCTTGAATGATAAACGAAATGCAAGTGTTACATTAAAAAATATTTAATTTTTCTGCAATTGTAATTTGTGTTGTTCGGTAATATTTTGTATAATTTAAATAAAAATGCTTAAAAAAATATGAACAACTTACATACATAAAAAATATTTAAAAATAACATTTTACATATGACCTAGAGGAATGTTATACTTTTCATACGTGCTTTACAAAAAATGTTATTGTTGTGATTTTTTAAAATCAAAATTACTATATCTATTATTTAATAGTTGCCACAAAAGTTTCTATGATTGCAATATACTGTAATTATTATTTCTACTGAAGCTATTTATGTGGTACAGAAAACATTTTTAAAGTTCTTGAATGATAAATGAAGTGTGAATTTTCCATTAAAGAAGGTCATTTTTCAGCAATTATATTTTCTCTCATTTGGTGATTATTTGAATGATTTTATAAAAAAGAGTTCTTCAAAGTATAAACAGCCTACAGACATAAAAAAAATATTACAAAATAAGGTATCACATAAGATATAGAGTTCTGCATTTTTTACACAAAAATGTTTTGTCTAACATTGAAAATTCACCTCAAAAGTGCCCAAGACTGCTGTATATTGCAACTCTTATTCATAGTGATATTGAACAAAATTATTGTATTAATTAATTAATTATAAAAAATATCAGTGAACAAAATGAACAATCAATGAACAAAATTATCCTATTAATATTGAAGAAAAAACATTTTTAGAAGTCTTTAATGATAAATGAAATCTGAATGTTATATTTAACAAAAATTCATTTTTCTCCAATTTGTTTTTCCTTCTGTCATTTGTAATAATTTAAAAAAAGAGTGCTTAAAAAATGTAAATAGCATTAAGACAAAAAAAAAGTGTCAAAATAAGGTTTCTTGTATGATCTTGATAAGTTTTAATACTTACCTTACACATACTTTACTAAGTGCTAGTTATTACGATATTATTTTATTTTGTTGCTTTTATTCTTTTTTAATCAAAAGTGCTATATCAGAATTTACCTCTTACCTTATAACTGTTGTATATTGCAAATCGTGAAAGGTATAATCCTTTCAAGGGAATTTTTAAATGTATTTAATAATAAGTGAAGTATGTGCATTACGTTAAATAAGAGTTTCATTTTCTGCGATGAATTTGAATAATTTTTTAAAAAGTATTAAATGTGTACAATCATTTATGATATTGCAAAAGGAAATTTCACATATGACATACGGGATTTTTTTATATTAATATAATTTTAAATAAAAACTACTGTAATTTCTGGTGCATCAGCCACATCACAAATAACTCTGTTTCCTACAGAAATTTTATTATGGCGGTTTTATAAAATGGGACTGATTTCTGCTTGGTACCTTTTTGACTTTATTTATTAAGTAACATTTCTGGTTTGAAACAGCCTTATTTTAGTTCTTTAACAAGTATTATATTTTTCATTTTTAAAGTATTTCATTTTCACTTGTAAAATTTTTAAAATTTGATTTATGTTTTTTTATTTTATTCTAAGTAAAATTTAATGCAATGTGAACTATGAAAATTGCACTCTTTACATGGTAACATTTCTTGTTGCTTTTTGTGCAGTTGAAATTTTAAAATTCTGTTAGTTTTCATCCCAATAGTAGAAATCGTGTGGCATATCAGCAGATTATTTTTGACCTTGCAGATTAATCTAGGAGTTTAAACAGAAATGCCTGCCTTACCCCCTAACTCAAAGTCAACCTCAACTGGCGAGTTACGCTGTAACTCTCCGTTGACCCTGAAATCCAATTCTCCGCTAACTCAACCAGGAGAAATGTGATCGAAAAACCATAGTTGAGTCGAGTAACTGAACTAAGGTATTGAGCTCACGTTAGTCGACGCGCGCATGTGCAGTTGAAACAAAGATGGCGGTCGCTTTGAATAGTGGTTTAACGTTTATTTTGTAATCACCGCTATTTGTGATGCAATAAGCAAACGAAATGTTAATTTTTTTTTAAAATGAATGTGAAAGAATGCGTTACTTTTAATTCTTAGCCCTTTTAGGATATTTCAACTCTGTGATGTCAAGATTATAGTGATTTTTGACAAAGTTTCCAAGGCCTAAAATAATTACTGTGAATATTTGGTAGCGCCATCTATCGAATTCAAAATCAAATGTTCTTGCACCTCAAGTATTGTTGTATGATTCAATTTTTTTTTTCTTTTGAAAAATAATTAAAAGTTTTTTTGTTTTTTTTAAATTTCTGATTTACTCCTACACTTTATGTTTGTTTAAAGAATAAAATCATAGAAGACGGAATTTTCTGTTAAAATATCGCGTATGTTTATCCATTTATAGTAGATAAATAATTTGAACTAATCTATACTTGTTAGTTAAAAATAATTATTTTTGTTTGAAAGAAACATTTTTCAGAGGATTTCTTGAAACTTTTCGCACTTTACGAGAATTTTTTCAAACAGCTTCTAAAATTATTATACAAGGAATTAAAAAATATATATATGTATTATAATAATTTACACATGAAATTAAAAACAAAAAAAAAACTTTCTTACATCTGGTATAAGACATAAAGAATACCAAGCATGCAATTTTATCCAAGATAAATTAATTGAATCTGTAATCAATTATTTTAGTTAAATAAAAAATATATATACTAGAATAAATATATGAGAATGTTTTTTTTTATATATATATAATATTTTTGCAAAATAAGCATAGCTCATTATTTGCTTTTATGCCACTTATTACTGTTAGCCTGGACATAAAATTGTTTATTAAACTTAGATAATATATATATATATATATATTTCCCTTTAAACAAGTAACTAAAAAAAATTTAAAAAAAAAAAGACTTGTTAGTTAAAAATAATTATTTTTGTTTGAAACATTTTTAAGAGGATTATTTGAAAATTTTCGCAGTTCACTAGAATTTTTTCAAACAGCTTCTAAAATTATTACATATGAAATAAAAAAATATATATATATAAATTATAATAATTTACACATAAAAAACACTTTTTGGGTCTCGTATAAGGGATAAATGCTACCAAGCATGCAATTTCATCCAAGATAATTTAATTGAATCTGTAATCAATTATTTTAGTTAAATAAAAAACATACATTAGAAATAAATATATGAAAATATCGTTTTATATAATATTCTTGCAAAATAAATAAATCTAGCTCGCTATTTGCTTTTATTCCACTTATTAGTGTTAGCCTGGTCATAAAATTGTTTATTAAACGTAGATAATATATATATATATTTTTTTTTTCTTTAATCAAAAAACTTTTAAAAAAATACTATACAATTTTGTAAAAATGAGCATTTTATGACTGTGATACTATTTCTAAACCACCAAATCAAAATGTTAATTCAAAATTTATTTATCAAAAAGTAAACACTTCAATTATGCTCTTTCAATACTCTGTTTTGTTTCATTATTGAAAACTGATTCAAGGGAGGACAGAACTGATAAAGACTATTGCTACGTCATGTGATCCCTTTAGCCAATGAGATATACACATTTCAACCTGCCGTCGACTAACCCAGAGTCGAATAACTATGCCCCTGAAGTTAACGAAGAATTCGGAAATATCAACCGGCAGTTAGATTCGCGAACCTGGGGTTACTCAACTGAGAGTTGAACGGGAAGTTGAAGATTGGTGGTGAATTGACCGGTTACAATAATTGCTAAATTTTACTGTTTCTAGATTATTATATCTTATTGCTGTATTTTAATTGTAAGTGCAAATTTTGTTCATTTAATGTGTTACTAATGTGCTATTATTTCTCATGGTAGTAAAATTTGTTGGATCGCAGATAAATTTAGGCTTGCTGCAGATTGGTGTACAAAAATCTGCTAGTAAGATCTTTATAAAAGAGTACTTTTTAAGGTACTTTTCTGCTGTACCAATACCAATGATGCCAAGTGTAATAGTTCACACAAAATTACATTCACATAAAATGAAACATTTAAAGAAAAATAGCACATTGCTGCTACGAAAGCGATCATTTAAAAATATAATATTAGAGAATTACATACTTTCACGACTATTTTAATAAATCAATACAAATATACACTTAAAATATAAAAATAAACGTTATACAATAAAGTAATAAAATAAAATTCAATTTAAACTGCAGGCATGAAATTGTTTTTCTTAGCGATGCACTAAGCATTTATTTTTTGAATGAAGACGTTCAAAAACATTTTTATGCATAATTCCAAAGTCCTGAAACATTTTATTGCAGCTTCCTCATCATCCAGTAATGGCCAAATGTAAAATTCATCTGAGCGTTAATAATAAATGTAAGTTATAATTAATAAGGACTTTACGTTGCACATATAAATACTCATGAAACATTTGCTTCCATCGTAAAATTAATTTAATAAATATGAGTTATTTTAAACTACATATATAAATAAACCTCAACGTTTCGGTTAATCTTTATAACCATCATCAGGAGGAAAAAAAAATCAAAAATATGAACAGCAAAAAATTAAAATATGTTACATGATTGATTCCAATGTTCAAACTGACACGACGCTAACAAACGGAATTACAGCAAAATATTCAAAATAAGCCAGGTGGCGCCCTCTATGAATCATTATTACAGTTACATCAATGATTCATAGAGGGCGCCACCTGGCTTATTTTGAATATTTTGCTGTAATTCCGTTTGTTAGCGTCGTGTCAGTTTGAACATTGGAATCAATCATGTAACATATTTTAATTTTTTGCTGTTCATATTTTTGAAGTTTTTTTCCTCCTGATGATGGTTATAAAGATTAACCGAAACGTTGAGGTTTATTTATATATGTAGTTTAAAATAACTCATATTTATTAAACTAATTTTACGTTGGAAGCAAATGTTTGATGAGTATGTAAGTTATAAATTAATAATAAGAATTTTCAAGTCCAAAAATAGCAAATTAATAAATAATAATAAAAATGTGTCACGTTTAATAAATAGAAAATCACAAGGTTTGGCTTTGTTTGTTATAAAAATCCTTTGAACAGTCAGTGTTAAAAAAAATGGCGCAATAGCATACATTTTGCCATGGTGTCTACAAAACGAAAAAGTTCACTTTTTACATAGTAAAGTTTAACACTGCTTACATTTCATTTGACTTTGAATGAAGTATTTGATATTTTATTTAACTTTATAAAAATTGTTCTTATTATCTTTGTTTGTTAATATTTCTTGCAATTTTTCATCAGAAAAAAACTTTTTACCTTGCTTTTCTATATCTGTTTAAAAATAATAATAAAAATATGCATTTTGTACATTATTTCTATATCTTGATAAGAATTTTATTTTTTAAAACAATTTAAATAACTTGGGACTTTAAAATTGAAGTATAAGATATCTTTTTTGGAGAAGGAGGGGAATATAAGTTGAAAAAAAATTATAACTCTGAACTCGTTGCAGTAAGTGGTGGTCTTTAAATTTAAATTTCTTCATTTTTTTCATCATTAACCACAAAAAAGATATATTACCACAAAAAACCCTAAATGAGTAAAAATTTTGTGATGGAGCACTATACTTATGAGTTATGACTAAGAATTTTAAATATGTGTCATAAAAATAATTATATCAAACTTTAAGTGACAGTGTGCTTTTAATTTAAAAAGATCTCATCAGTTTCTTTTTTATTCTATTTATATTCACAGGTGCAAATATTATTTAAAATATGAAAATCATTCACTGATGCTTTTTCATGCACATCTCTCATAAATTCAAAATATGCACTTTAAAAGAAATATCAAAATTGGAGTGACGCCTTTATATTAATTTAACAGGTTTGCTTTGAAATTCTATTAAAATTATTTTTATTTTGTCATTTAAAATATACTTACAAATTCAAACAATTTTAATTTCTCAATAAACTGTGGAATATATATAACACATTCACTGAGCCGATATTATGAATTGAGATGTATATCTTTCAATAAATTGTTTTTTTTGTGCCAAAATTATAAGTAAAATTTATGCAAATGTCTTCTTTATATCATACTATCCATTTGAATATACTTCAA
This sequence comes from Maratus michaelseni, assembly GCA_963931845.1. Lineage (NCBI taxonomy): Eukaryota > Metazoa > Arthropoda > Arachnida > Araneae > Salticidae > Maratus > Maratus michaelseni. The sequence goes on along the minus strand of OZ007595.1, from coordinate 333,414,152 downwards.
TTAATTTGGATACTAATGGATCGGATTATTGGATAGGAGAAAGTGGCCTAAAATGATCCCGTTATGGAAAAAACTTGTGTAAAGTAACATAACTTTTTAAATAAAACTTTAGGCCTTTGCTAGTATGTTTTACACTATATTTTGCATTATAAGCATATTTTAAATCCAAATTCAGTAATGAAAATAATAGATTTTTTAAAAAGTGTCCAAAGGATCATTTTACCCTTACCAAAGGGCAAAATGATCCTTCACTTAAAATTAATTGCAAATTGTTTTCTTATCAACAAAATAAAGGCAATAAAAGTAATTATGACAATATATAAGTGTAATTCACATCTAAAACCATACTTCATTAAATAAACCAAGTCATATTTTTGTACACAAAACACTGCATATCTAAAAAAATATATGAAAGTTAGTGCCTACCTTATAATAGATGATATAAAAACCAATTTTTCAAAGAATTCTATTCAGACACGTAATACTGCGATCGCTTGAATACCACCATTGCTTCTTCTTTACTTATCACAAATAATTTATGTGTTACTCTGTAGATAGCGTCACCTGTTTGGAAGAAAACAAATGTGGATCGTTTTGCCCATTAGGATCATTTTAGGCTACCTTCCTCTAATTTTGGATTCTCATTTGTATGCATTTGAAGGTGTATTTTAAGATGACCGCTTTGAGAAAATCCTTTCAAACATATTTCACAAATAAATAGTTTCTCATTTGAAGATGTTGTCTAAGATCACCATTTTGAGAAAATCCTTTCAAACATATGGTTTCTCTTTTGTGTGTATTCGAAGATGACTTTTAAGACTACTACTTTCAGAAAATCCTTTAAAACATATTTCACAAATAAATGGTGTCTCATTTGTATGCATTCGAAGATGCTTTTTAAGATCACCATTTTGAGAAAATTCTTTCAAACATATTTCTCAAATAAATGGTTTCTCTTTTGTGTGTATTTGAATGTGATTTTCAAGAGAACTTCTTACAGAGAATCCTTCCAAACATATCTCACAAATAAATGGTTTCTCATTTGTATGTATTCGAAGATGTTTTTTAAGATCACCAATTTGACCAAACCCTTTCAAACATATTTCGCAAACAAATGGTTTCTCTTTTGTGTGTATTCGAAGATGACGTCTAAGATTACCATTTTGAGAAAATTCTTTCAGACATATTTCACAAATAAATGGTTTCTGTTTTGTATGTGTTCAAAGGTGTTTTTTAAGATTACCATTTAAAGAGAATCCGTTCAAACATACTTCACAAATAAATGGTTTCTCATTTGTATGTATTCGAAGATGTTTTTTAAGTTCACCATTTTGAGCAAATCCTTTCAAACATATTTCGCAAACAAATGGTTTCTCTTTTGTGTGCATTCGAAGATGACATTTAAGATTTCTATTTTGAGAATATCCTTTTAAACATATTTCACAAACAAACGTTTTCTCATTTGTGTGTACTCGAAAATGTTCTTTAAGATCACCACTACGAGAAAATCCTTTCAAACATATTTCACAAACAAATGGTTTCTCATTTGTGTGTATTCGAAGATGTTTTTTGAGATGACCACTTTCAGAAAATCCTTTCAAACATATTTCACACATAAATGGTTTTTCTTTTGTGTGTATCCGATGGTGTTTTTTAAGAGAACTTCTTACAGAAAATGCTTTCGAACATATTTCACAAATAAATGGTTTCTCTTTTGTGTGTATTCGAAGGTGATTTTTAAAGTTGACGTTCCGAGAAAACGCTTTCAAACACACTTCACAAACAAATGGCTTCTCATTTGTATGTATTTGAAGGTGTTGTTTAAGTGAACTTCTAACAGAAAATCCTTTGAAACATATTTCACAAACGAAAAGTTTCTCATTTCTTTGAGACTGAAGCTGAACAACAGACATTTTCTGTATGAAAAAGTGTCTCTTCATATAATGAAAATTTATTTCAAAAATATATGTATAGAAAAAAGTGTAGCTCTTTTTTGAAGAAAGTGCATTATTAATTTTCAATAACGAGAATAATCATGCTTGTTCTCACTTTGCATCTAAAACAAAAATATTATTAAATTAATTTAGAATTTTCATATAAACAGCCTTAAATGTAATATCTTTTCAGAAGAATTTTAAATTGATACAACTTAAGATAAGGTAGGCAGGTAAAATTAGGTTTTTGGAGTAATTGGGTAATAACAATTTTTCTAAGCTATATTTTATTTAATCCTCAGGTACAGTCATTAACAAATGGAGTTGAGCACTGGTATCTCTGTCAGAAATTTTTAAACCTCTGTTTAAAATTTTTGTTTTTTATTACTAGTTTCAATATACCATCAAGAAATATATTTAAAGTCGACAATCTGAAAAGCAATATTTTTGAATGCTAACTATATTAAGAAAGTACTTTAAACTCACTTACCTGTTTATAAAATCATTATTTAAACATTTCTAAGTATTTTCATATGATTTTGGTAACTTTGTTTTGAAATGCAGTTTCCAGCAAATCCTTTCATTCAACAGTTCCGAATCAAATTGGTTTTGATCTGTATTTTAATAACGAATCTTGAACGGACAGCTTAGGGGGGGGGGGCTGCAGCCCTCCTTATAAAATTTCAGAAACTCATTTTTAATCGGGGCTGTATTCGATAAAATGGAATATAATTTTTTAATTTTGGATAAAGAAATTCTTTTTGATGAAAGTGCAATATTAAATCGCATTGCTATCAGGCTTTAGACAGATTGGAAAAGGATTTTTCATTTTTTGATAAAGGAATATGCTTTTATACAGGTTAAAATTCATCACAATGTAGACTACATGTATAATGTTCTTGAAGTTTCTCGTTAACAAAAAATAAGAATTTTCTCGAAAAACAGAAAAATAACCCTACAATTAATCCTGAAAAAGAGAACCTGCTTAAAACAGAATTTGTTTCCGATCCCTAGTGATGTCCCTGTAACCAAACATGAATTTAATAAAATTGGCCTCATGCAAACTGAATTTCTAAACACTTTCTAAACCATGAAGTGGAAGGTTTCATTTACAGCAAAGCTGCAAGTAACTAACTACTCTTGTGTGTCCCTGTGAAGAATAAATAAATCCGTCTTTCAAACTACAGTTTATAAATTATATACTAGTTATCCTTTATCCTCCAAATTTTACCAGGGGAAGTTGCCCTGTGATTATCAGTACCTATACACTTTTCAAACCATGTTGTAGAATATTTCATTTACAGGGAGAACCGCAAGACACTTAGTTTGTGTGTCTCTGTAAAGAATAAATAAATCTGCCTTTGAAACTAGTTTAAAAATTATATACTAGCTATCCCTTATCCCCAAAATTGTACCGGGGATCGTCAGTATGTTTAAAAACCAAGTTGATTATTAACTGTTGAATGAAAGAATTTGCTTGTAACAGTATTTTTGTAAAAACACCTTTTCAGACACTTCTCCATCTTATGGTATTTATTTATCTTCAGGGAACTTCTTCTAGAACTTTTTTTGGGCCTGCAATCCAAAAAACTGCTAATTCACAATCGCATTTACCATTTAAGGAAAAAAATATTTCAGGGTCTAGCTGACCCCTGAACACTCCATTTCAGATATGCTATTTGAATAAGGTTTTTAAAATATCCTGTTATTTGAAATGTTTTACATTCATTCCACTGTAAATTTGTAATCTAAACCTGAAGTAAAATTTATCTGATTGATAAAACTCATTCTCTCCCTCCCCCTCCCCCTCCAACAGTGTATAATGCCCCTCTAGTGCGGAACAACTGAGCAACCAGTAACCTGGTAGTAGAGCATTAACCTACTGGTCCAAAGATTCCAGGTTCAATGCCAGGTCCCTCTGTCGCCTTTCTCATTTTTTACCTTTTGGACAGCCACAACCAAGTCACGTGACAGGTCAGTTACGATGATTTTTTGCATGTTTCTTCAAGAATGGGTTGGAAACTTTTCTCTGGATGTTGAGAAAACGTGTTTGTGTTCCGGTTATTGACCCTTTATTTTTACTATAAGATAAGATAGGGAAACTGTTTTCCATAGATTTGCATTGTTTCTTTGGAAACTTTTTTAAGGATTATTTTTTATTAGTTTTTAATTCCTTTTTACGAAATTTTTACTTATTTGCAAGTATTTCTTTAATATTTCGACACTTGTTTAACTACTTTTCTTTCCTTTTTTCACCCTAGCGATTCTTATTTTATTTAAAAATAATATATTTTTTGTATTAACAATAGATTTGTTAAGAAAAAAGTCATTTGTATTGATAACTACAAGATCGGTGTGTCGCTTTTGTTGGAGGGAGGGGGGGCGTCGAACCCCCCACAAGATATTTAGGTCTGTGTTCCTGTAAACGAATGAAAGCGATTCCATTTTAGCAGGGCTTTCTGTATTAGAGGCCCTGAAAAGAAGTTCTGAATCTCCCTGAAGACAAAAAAAAAAAGAATGATACCTGCTAAGGTGGAAAACTGTATGAAATAGTGTTTAATAAAATATAGTTGTCAGTGAAACCTTTCATTCAACAGTTCCCTATCAAATCATTTTTGAACCATAATGACAATCAGAGAGTAGCTTCCCTTGATAAAATTTTGGGGATAAAGCATAATTAGTATGTATTTCTTATACTGCAGTTTGAAAGGCATATAACTGCATCTACACAGGGACACACAAAAGAAGTGTCTTACAGGCTCCCTGTAAACGAAACATTCCACAACATGGTTTAGAAGTGTTCAGGAAATCAGTCTGTATGAGGCCAATTTAGATAATTTCATTTTTGGATACATGGACATCACTCGGGATCGGAAAAAAATTCCATCTTCTCTCTTAGCTAGTTTAGTTGTAGGTTTATACTTTGATTTTTCGAGGGAAATTTTTTATTTGATAAACGAGGAACTTCCTCAGCATAAGACAGTAATTCGAAATTGAGATGAACTTTAACTTGTATGAAAACATTTGCCTTTATGGAAAATGAAAAATCCTATTCCATTCTGTCTTATGACAGATAGTGACACGATTGGACATTGCACTTTTATAAAGAAGAATCCCTTTATCCAAAAGTAAAAAATGCTATTCCATTCTACCGAATGCGGCTGTGATTAAAAATGAGTTTGTGATATTTAACCAGGGGGAGCTGCTGTCCCTCTATACAGTCCACTTAAAACTCATTATTAAAATACGGTTTAAAAACAATTTGATAGGGAAGTGTTAAATGAAAGGATTAACTGGCAACTGTACTGCTAAACAAGATTAATAAAAACACATTAAATACTGGTTAATATTTAAATAATGATTTTAAAGATACATAAATCAGTTTTAAGTATTTTCTTAATGTTGTTAGTGTTCTAAAATAGTGTTACAGTGGAGCATCAATTATATCAACCGCAGTCAACCAAACAACTGGTTAACCAAACACATTCCAGAAGGCGCAATTCAAAATTGTGCACCATGCACTGCAGGAATTCGGCACATGACCACAAATGTTTGGCTACCTGCCATGAGTGGTCCACATAACGCATTTTAGAATGCAAAATTCAAATTTGTGTGCCATGGACCAGGGGGTTATCAATTCAATGCTTCAATCATCAAGGGGGTTATCAGCCTTCAAATGTTATTACAGAAAGGCATTGCTGCACATGGTTCTAATCAGGCAGGACAATGAAAATAGTATTCAACAACTGCACAAAGGAATCAATTTGAAGAATGCTATGTACAGGACAGCAGAAGCTTGGGCCTCTGTCAAGGACACTTCCTTTGCTAAAGCTTGGAATAAGCTTCTTCCATCAGATGACTCTACCACTGCACCTGAAGTGCCACCAAACTGTGCATTTGCATCAGAACTGGCTGAGTTAATTCAAGTACTTTCAAGATTTGAAGATTGTGATCAGGAGTACATTTAAGAATGGCTTGAATGTGATGTTGGTGGCCACCAACTATTCACGAACGATAACATCCTTGCTACTCGCATGGAAGACAAAATCCCTTTAGAATACCATGATGATGAGGAGGACTTTATTGATGAAGAACAAGTTGAAAAAACTTGTTGACAACAAGTTGAAGAAGCTTTTTGGTGCCTAGAGACAGGCTTGAAGTGGATGGAGCAATAAGATGAGTGTGATTCTGTTCAACTGCTTTCAAAACGTATAAGATATTTAGCAGCATGAAGAAGAATGTCCGCTCAGAAGTAAAAGAAAATTTTGTACTTATTTTCTTAAAATGTAGACCTACTGTACTGTACTTTTGATTTCCTGGAGACTTCTTTGATAACTTTATTTCTTGATAGTTTGTTCCCTTCTTGTTATAAGCATTGTAGAACAAAATATATACATATTTGTGTTTATTATCACTGTTTATTTGTTTCACTATGCTCATATAAACCTTGTTAGTTTTTTCAAAAATGATTGGTTATCTGAAATTTCATTTATCGGAACACCACCCGGTCACATATTAGTTCAGATAATCGATGCTCCACTGTGTTAAGATTATAACCTTTGAATATATTTCTTGATGGTATATTGAATTTAATATTGGAAATAAAAAATTGAAAAGAGATATTTGAAAATTTATGACGGAGATACTGCTGCTCAACTCATTTTGCTTCAGACTGTAAAAAATAAGATAAAGTGGAGTGATAAATAACTAATGCAACATGTGTTTGCATTTGTCTTAAAACAAGACAGTAAAATTTTTAAAAATAAAATAAATAAACACACCAGTACTGAATTTTCCTGCTTACTCTATATACTTATTTAAAATAACATTATAGTAAATTATATACAGTGTTTATATTATGTATTATAAATTAATAATTTAAAACTAAATTTACTTTGATGAAGTTTTAAAAACTTTTATGTTTTTTACAGCATTCTCTAAGGAAAAATTACCATTCAATATTTTAGCAAAAATTTTTATTGAATAACCAAAAATGAGTACTTTAATTTTATTAAAGAGAAGAGGAAGAAAATTTCCTTTTCATCCTATTCATTGCTTCATATACACAACTAATTTCTACAAATTTTTCTAATAATAATTTCAAATACATATGCATACAGGAAGAATTTATTCAATGTTTTTAAAAATCATGCAATAATAAAATAAAAAGATTTTCTCAATCTATTCAACGTTTCACACATACGAGCAATTTATTCAATTTTCACACACTTTATTTAACACACTGCAAGCTCCCAACTGGAGTTTTACGGATGAAAATTTAAAAAAATCACAATATAAATTGAAAACTACTATTCTAAGATTTAAATTGATATGAATTGAATTACATCACCTGTGTTCCTGTCAAAACGTATTTTGAGTGTCCCGTTTACAATGTGTGACATTAAACATGCTTACATAATTTGTCTTACAAAATAAAAAATGAGGTTCAGCAACATGTAGGAGCAATATAATATAAAAGGTGAATCAGAAGAACTGTTCAATGATTTGCAGGTTGGAAGGGCATGGTGCAGCAAACAAATTTTGTATAGGCCAACCAGGGACATAATCTGTTTTTTCAGTCAAAAATACAGGGTGCCTCACTCCAGTACGGAAGGAGATTTTTGTTTATAACTTTAACAATAATGAAGACACTTTAATAAAATTTGCAGAAGACTTTCCTTCTTTTGTACCAATTGTGATGTCAGAAGAGGTGGAAGTGTTCACCAACCACATCAAAACAGCCTTGAACTAGACACATCATATTTTATTATGTAGTTCACATTACAGAGTCATTTACGGAACTACGTGTTCTTTCAGCACTTTTTGCAATATCATTGTGTGTTACACAAAACAAAATAACTCTGTTAATAATTTTGATTAGAATACCTTCATTACTGCTGAAGTCATGAACAAAAATTTGAGTTCGAATTGGAGTGAGACATCCTGTATCTTTAACCAAATAAAAGAATAGCTATCATAGTTTTCTATACAATTTTTTTGTTGTAGTATATTGTATGAACCATAAATTATTGAAAAGTTCTTCTAAATCACCCTGTATACATAAGCAAGCAAAAATACTTCATGCATTTCATTTTTAAGGCAGTTTATAACATTTAGCAGCAAGTTACTTCTTGTATTGTACTATGGCCACCATAAAAAAGCAGTAATAAGAAAAGTGTACCTATGTACAAATGTGATCAATAGAATTGTTTATAAGCTTTTATGAAAACAATGACAATTTGAACAAAATATTGTATATCTCAAATTGTACTGTTTCCTGAGGCAGCAGCACATTTTACCTAACCATTTTATACAAGCTGATGTAACTGATCTTATTTAGTCAATCACGAAAACAGCTATCAGCTGTCATAACATCAGTGGCCTCCTTGGCTGCAACATCCCCCAGTCAAAGTCAAAAGAATTGAATTCAGATTATAGATGTGTAGGTGGCAATCATTAACCAGTGGCCATCCTTCGTAAACATTCTCCCTTTCATTTCACTTCGCCTATATACTGTTATGGGCTCTGAAGTCATACCCACGTTTGTTGTGACCAAAGTATAGCAGTTTTCATGATTAAGTGCAAACAATTATATTTTTAAAATAATCAATTTTTATAAGATGGTTAAGTAAAAAATGTTGCTGCCTTTCGGAGTATATGGTAAATAATGAATTACAAACTGTAGTGCACAATATTGGCTATTCTCTGTAGGTGTTTTTATTACTCTGTACAATATACAACTATAGATCATTGCAAAAGTTTTCCAAACATGGAGTAAAAATACTCAAACAATTTCAAAAGCTTATGACTCAGGACCAGAACACTTAATGTAGTCTAATTTATGCTTTGAGTAAACTATCAGATGAACAAATATTTAAGACGACTGCGGGTGTTAAAAAAAACGCGGCACCCATCCAATACTGGACATTGCCCCCTTTATACTTTCATGATGCCTGAATCAGCGCGATCGTAACCCCTTTCATGAGTACGACAGTGGCCGGACAGGCTCGGTTCATGAGCGACAGTCCGTGACATCCTCGACGCCGAACTTGTCTGGAAAGCTCACAGGAGCAACCAGGGCCCAGCGACTAGTCAAGGGCTCCCTCTCATGATTTGCTATATCCCAATTCGAGATCGAGAACAACTCACACGAGTGATCTCATGTCTCTCTAGTCGGGAAACAAATATTTAAGGTACGGTGAACATAGATATTAAAACCAGCCAATTTCTTATTAGGGGGAGTGAGATGAAAGACGATGTGGGGGGTAAAGAAACTGGGAATTATTTACAGTAAACAGTGGTTTGAAATATTTTGCGATAAACCATAACATCAAGGAAAGATAGTTGGTTGTTATTTTTAAATTCAAAACATATTTTAAATTGCTCATCTACAGATTTAATAACCGAGAGCATATAAGGAATATCTATATCACTAGAATCCAGTAATGTGAAGCAGTCATAGACATAAGAGGTGTAATATGAAAAATTTAACTTATTGAATAGGTTTGACTCGAAGTAATGAATATAAAAATCATCAAAAATAGGGTTGAAGGGGAGCTCATAGATAAATTATCAATCATTACTGTTAAATATGAATGTATTTTGTGATAGACAATTGCCAGTAAGATATATTAATTTATTAATTTCAAATTGTGAGTAGTTGAATTCATGGAGGCATCTTTTAAGACAGTTTAAAGCACCTTGAACCGGTACGTTAGTAAACAGCGATTTGACATCAGACGAATCCATACTGTGGTTTTGAGTAGTGGTGAAGTTAAAAAATTTTTGACAAACTCACAAGAGTTCCTGCATGTATAAATATTGCTGAAGAGCAGCGGGGATAAAATAGAGAAAACATATTTCGATAATTTATAGGAAGAGTTACCAATGTCAGAAACGATTGGTCTGAAGGGAATGCCAAATTTGTGAACCTTTGGGAGTGCATACAATCTTGCACAATGTGACAGAGAAAGAATGATGAAAGATTTAGCATTATTTGAAATAAGGGGTAAAATGCTGAATAATGAATTTAATTGTTTTGAGTTCTGTTTGAGAAAGGTCAAGCTTGATCTTTTTATAATGACCATCTTCTATCAAATCCTGACTAAAACACAAGATTTGATAGATACAATGTTCTGGCTCCAGAATCATATCCACCACTGTTTATGTTTTCGTTACTGACTAAGTGGAAAGAAAATTACATATTTGACAATCAGCTTGTGTAAAATGGTTAAGCAAAACAGAAATTATAACAGTAAGGACAGTAGCAAGGAATTACAATTAAATATTTAGAACACTGTTTCTGAAACTCTTGGTCACAAACAGATAACAAGGGGTTGCAGTTAATCCGAAAAAGCAAAATGCTTGTACAAAAATAGAGTCCAGTCTCTCTATAATGAACTTCCATATAACAAATTTTGGTACTTTTCAGTTAGCCAGGCACCAGTGATAAATCGCCAAAAATTGTTTCATTTGGCGTTATTTGAATTTTAACCTTTCCCTACTTTTTTAATTTATAGTTCTTTTTCTGAGAAGGAAACAACTCAAAGTCATAGTTTTCTGTTTTAAAAGAAATAAAAATTGTTCCATGAAAAATTTGCTGTGAAGTTGCAAAAGATTTTAAAGTTTTTTAATCGTGATATTTATAATATCTGCAAGCTGGAATAATTGAAATTATTCTACGAAAAATCTCACAAAAGTTTCATGATGATGAAAATTTGGGATTTGCCAAAAACAGAGCAAGAAGCTGTAGTTTTCTTCCAAGAGAAAGGTATTTTGCCTAATAAGATGTTTTGTAAGAATGAACATGAAATGAAGTTGTATTTTGGTGATAGTATTCGTTGGAGTATAATCTTCGTACTTGTCATACTAAAAAGTGCATTCGTCAAGATACGTGGTTTAAATCAAGTGGATTGAGTTTTTTAAATTTCTTTGAGGTTTATTTATGGATGGAGTGAAGAGATGACGTCCATTAAATGGTGTGAGAGACAGTTAGAAATTGATCATTCAACAGTTGTTGATTGGAATAACTATATGTGAGAGATTTGTGCTTTTTCCTTAGTTCAACACGCTCAACAAAAGATAGGAGGATATGATAAGATCGTCAAAGTAGATGAAAGTTTATTTACAAAGAGAAAAAATAATGCTGGAAGAGTGCTTGCGCAACAGTGGATTTTTGGAGGCGTTTGTCGTGAAACAAATGAATGTTTTCTAGTTAAAGTACCAAACAGATCTTTAGATGTGTTATTAGAGGCTATAGAAAAAAATGTGATAGATGGAACCACGATTTATTCTGATTCATGGAAGGGTTATTGTACAACGAAACTTGAAGAAGAGGGTTTCAAACATTTCAAAGTTAATTATAAGTATAATTTTGTAGATCCTGAAAGTGGAGTTCATACTCAAAATATTGAAAGGCTTTGAGGTAGCGCAGAATGGCGTAATAAGAAGCATCGTTGTACTGCCCGCCATCATTTAGAGTCTTATTTAGCAGAGTTTACCGTAAAATCCCGTTAATCCACCCCCCTAAACGCGACGGAAAATCGTAAAATAATCAGGGGGGCGCTTACACGGTATTAAAATTGTAGTATATGATATTCATGGGTGTTTGTGGAGGGTGGTGGGAGATGCTAATGGCTGATCGTCGCAAAGTAGGCATTATTTTAATAAAGTGACAAAAGAAAAATATTTTGAAAAGAATATTATTTACAAAATAGAAAAACAGTATAACTTCAAGATTAATGGCGATTTCGGATTATAGAAAATTCTGGATTTCTGAAACTTTGAAACTGGAATGCATTCAGATAAATAATAACACTAATGTCTTTCACTAATATGGTAACAGAAAAATAAAAGGAACTTAATAATTTAAAATAATTAAAAAAACACTGAGAAATTGCAGTTGAAAATGTCCTGAAATACTTTCTAGAAATAGTAACATTTGATGTGGTGTCGCCATCTATTATAAATTAGGGAGATTAAATAACCCTTTTAAAAAAAAATCATGATTTCCTATCTATAAATGCTAAATAAATAATACAAATCACAAAAATTGAGAACAGACAGAACGAATTGGTAGTGTTACCAGATTATTAAAACGAAAAACATTGCTACCACAAACATAGCACAAAATAGGCTACAAATTCGACTGTGACGCCATCTACTGATCAATCAATCGATAAATTTTTAATGATTGGTTTTCATAATAACGTTAAATATGACTGTAAATTCCTTGATAAAATAAATAGATGTTTTTTTAATCAAATATTTCACACACAGCATCAAATACACATTTTTAAACTTATTTCATGAGAAACGTTCACTATCGATATTTTTATTACCTTCATATCGCCATGGAGATAAATTTACAGCAAAACTAATGTTTGGTTCAGATTGACAGTGGTTGAAGTTGTGTATGTTACTTTTGTGTTTGTACACATTTGCGATATATCAAAGAATCATCCAGCCTTTCTGATCTGTCGTAGAAAAAAAAATAAAACACTCGTGAGATAAAATTTTTAGTGTTGATCTTGATGTGTGCGGCGAAAATTTCTTTTGGGGGAGGGCGCTTTCTCGGGATTTTTTGAATTTTCTAATTTGTTTACAAAGTGGGTAGGGGGCGCTTAATCGGGAAGGGCGGATTAACAGGATTTTATGGTATGTGGAGGAGAACAGTTGAGAATCTGTTTTTTCAGATTTTAAGCGATTTTAAAAAAAATTCGGATCTACAATAGCGTGAATTACTCTTTCATTATGCAATAATAACTTTGTAGTTTATTATGTTTTATTTGAATACTTCTGTTAACATATTTTGGGTTTTCAATAACGTGAGTTACTCTTTCATACTTGCATTATGAAATAAATTCTTTGTACTTTATGCCCTGTTTTATTTCAATATAACTGTTAATATATTTTAAGTAAGTTTTTTAAGTTATGTCTGTCATTGCAATGTTAAAATAGCGACTATTTGTTATTGGCTATTGATCACTGGCACCCGGCTAACCGAAAAGTACCAGCTAGGTAGTAGGGTTATAAGATTGGCGAGATTCAAAGCATTTTGGTGATCAGTGGCACCCAGCTAACTGAAAAGTACCCAAATTTTTATATGTAATGAATTTTTAAGAGGAACAGTCGCTTTTTTCCATGATTACATGAAAAATAATCGCCTTATAGCAAAAGATTTATTGCTATAGAACGAATTTTTTTAGATATTTTTGTTCTTTTGTTCAGAAAAAGTTTCAAATTCACAGGAATCAATTTTCCTTCACTGATTCCTGGTTTATCTATCAAAGCTACCTTATTCTTTATTTTATTTATGAAGTTCCTTTCACAAAAATTTTGCGAAATTATTTCATTTATCATTATTGATCTTGAAAATGTCACCCATTGAGCGTACAAAGCTTGTTGATCTGTTTAAAGATATTTATAAGCCTTTTTGTGCAGTACTGTTATCACTTTTAGCATATGCAGTTTCACTTTAATGATAATAAGTGATTTTCTTATATAATTCTGAATTCCTTGATAAAGTGTGAAAATTTTTACAAGGATCAACAGATTTAAAAACAAAACAACCAAAAATTACAGATTTCTTCATTTAAAACAAATGTAAGTTTTGTTTATCCGATTTTTTTCACTATGCTTTTAAATAAATGTTTATTTTTCATTTTGAAACTGTTTAAATAATTAAAAAATACAATATCAAGTTAATATTTAGAGTTAAACATTTCAAAATCTTTATTAAACCCCTCAAAAATAATTCAAAATTTACACATTAAATAGGAATATTTTCCTTATTCTCTATATAATGAATCTTTTGACTAGAACAATGGATTTCGTTATAGAAACTTGACTGTATCTGTTATTAAATAATAATAGTAAAATATTACATAACTGCTACTGATGTCTATGTAATCTGATAAGTAAACTTAAACATATATTACTGCACAGCTGCATTTATTTATTGCTTGAAAGCTTTCCTGCATGAGGATTTACAATTTAAACACACAAAAGTAAATTATTTTCAACTAATTTAGTTTTTGATGCTATTATTGAAGAAAATACTTTTTGCACAGGTAATAAATAAAATATAACTAGGGTCATTGTTTAGAAAGCATCTGGTACTAAAATTTCATACAAAACAGTATAATGGGGCTATATACTTCTTTTTTACGAATGTTTAGAGGGTCACAATACTTAAAAATTTTAGAAACAATCATTTAGAACAAAATATAGGTAAGCCATTCTCCCAAAATTTTAACTTTCATGAATAAGAAACTTGTAAAATTCAACTTAATAAAAAAGCATTTAAAAACTTTTTTTGTTCTTTTTGTTATAATTAAACATGCCCTTGTTCAGCTTTAATGTACTATCCCTGTGAGTCCCTTGCCAATATAATGTTTTATGCAGGGGTAAAAAAAACTACTTTTTTATTGCAGCAAACTAAAACTGCAACTACTTTATAAAAATGTAGTTAACTACATTTGCATGTTTTAAAAAGTAGTGACTACAAACTACCTTTAAAAAATAGTCACTACTTCGCTACTTTTAAATTTTGTCAAATGGTTCAATTTACACTAGAAATTGAAGACACTGAATAAACAATAAAGCAACCCTTCGTCATATCACAACTGAGAGGGTACAATTAAGTAAATGCAACATAACTGGGGTATTAAGAATTACAAGACTAACAAGAAAATGTTTTGTGTTTGTCTCTGAAATGTTAATTTACACACACATTACAAATTTCGTAGCAAAATTAAGAGAGATATTATAATCTAGAAAATTACAGAAAAACAACTCTAAGTGCAAAACAATACATAAATCTGTAAATAAAGCCATTCCGAATAAGAAATCCAGAAGATGAAGATCTAATTAACGCATAATATTACATGAAGATCTAATAACGATTAAATAGACAAGTGTTGCCAGCAAGAAAATTAATTCCTTTAGTAGGTTAGTATTTCATTGTAGAAGCAAGTGCCAATGGGGAAAATCTATGACTTCATCTGATGTGGTGCTATACACGGCAGCTGATCAGAAGAAATTTTGCACAACAGAAGCAAGTTTCTTCCACATGATTTGCAGAATGGCACATTTTTTTCCTTAAGTAGTGCTAAAAGTAGCATTGGTTATAGCAACAAACTACTGAGTTTTTGTATTGTGCTACTCGCTACACTACACTGTTCAAAATATAGCACACTACACTAGAAACTACAATAAAAATTATGGACTACAGTAGTTTCGCTACTTGTAGTGCGCTACCTCCGACCCCTGGTTTCATGCATTCTAGAGATTGTAGTATCACTAGTTTGCTGTATTGCTGTTTGTAAAATAAATGAAAATTCGGAAGATATTTAAACTGCTTTATTATATAAGTAGTGGAAGAAGGAGAGTTTAACTCCAGCAGCAGGAGCCAGGAGCCAAATCATTGACTCCAGCAGCAGGAGCCAGGAGCCAAATCATTGACTCCAGCAGCAGGAGCCAGGAGCCAAATCACTGACTCCAGCAGCAGGAGCCAAATCATTGACTTCAGCAGCAGGAGCCAGGAGCCAAATCATCGTCTTAGAGTACGATGATAAAATTCAAACTTAAAATCGAGGGGTCCACTATCCCCCCCCCCCCCGCCCCATTTTTTTTCTTTAGGAGAGAGAAAGTTTAAGGTGGTGTCGCCCTCTATCAGTAAGTATGAAAATTATGGAATTTAAAATGACTGCTTCTGAATTTTAAGTTATAGCATAGTATAAAATAAAATATTCTAAAGTATCTCATCATACTGCTTACAGTGGAAATTTAAGTTATAGCATGGTGTAAAATAAAGTAACTTACCACTGCTTAGAATGGAAATATATAGTTATAGAATAGCACTTAATAAATAATTTTAAAATGTGTTACCATAGTGCTCGCAAAGGAATATGAAATAGAAATTTAAGTTCTAGAATAACGCTAAATAAATAATTTTAAAGTTTCTTAGCAAACTGCTTACAATGAAAATATTTAGTTAAAGCATAGCACTTAATAAAATATTTTAAAGTTTCTTACCAAACTGCTTACAATGGAAATATTTAGTTATAGCGTAGCACTTAACAAAAATTTTAAAGTGACACATGTAAATAATTATAGTTATAAACCGACATATAGGCAGATAGGAAGGCACACAGACAAGCAGGCAGGCAGGTAGGCAGACAGACAGACACACAGTGAACTATTTGTTACGTACACAAGCATGCATATACAAAGTGAACTAATTGTAATAAAATACAAGATGTGCATACGTTTTAAAACATTTTTTTTCTTCACAGAAATTAAGAAATTTTTAAATTTCGACTACAACTTTCACTTTGAAATAGCGTACTCCCTTGTTAAAAATTATTAGCTTTTAACAAACATGTAAATGAAGCGGGGTTCGAACCTCGAACTTGACAAAATGATCTCATGATGTGTTGATTTGCAGTAGGTTTAAACGAACACACCATGAGACCATGTTTATTAGACGCGATTTAAGATATATAAGAAAATGTGTCACGTGACTGAACATATTGGATTATTACTATACAGTACTAATGATATTATAAATTTTGTAAAATAATTTAAGCTTTACGATAAACTTTAATGTTTAAACTTACAAACACATTGGAATGTATTTATAACATATAAAATAACCTTATAAAAGGTTAGTTGGTTTGTTGGTTTTATAAACTTGCAAAGCAAAGCGTATCTTACCAATTTGCATACAAGAGATTTTGTAACATAAATTATATAATACAGCAAATTTTAACTTACCAACTGGGGTTTAAGGATACTGTAATAGAATTTTTAATTGTATACTTTAAAAAAGAAAGTTTAACTTACCATTATTTTTATGCTCGGATTCGAACTGTCAACCTTTTGGCTAGCTTTCCAATGCGCTCCCAATTACGCTACGAAGGCTCCGTACAATTAATATAAATAATGAAACCTAACACAATGTTACTTTTTTTTCCTAAGATTTTCAAGTTAATAAAACAGGATATGACGACATTTGTAGAATAACATCCTGTTTTACAACGATAAGAATAGCAATATAAGAAGCTTGTACACCATAATGAATTTACTGTTTAAAGTTTTGACTTAAACGATTATTCTTCTAATTACTTAAAACCTCTGCTGTATATTTGCTTGATCACCTATCTGTTTACCCTGCTTTTTGGATACTTCTAAACCTGAAAATGACTACTTCGCTTAACACATCTTACTATGAAATTTCAGAAATCAGCGAATTTAGTAGAATATTTCAGTATTTTGACGTTTTTACCCCATACCATTGGGACTTAGGGGAGGATACGATTGTCGAAGTGCAAATGAATAAGGACTGTGAGTTAAACGTTCACATTCAAAAATATAAAGAATTTGAGAATAGTGGTAAAATGTACCCTACAAATGAAGGAATTACAATATCGTGCGCAACCTTTGATAAATTTGAAACGAGAATGACAAAATTTAATTTTGACTCTGCCAAAAAAGAAACATTCGTATCTAACAACGACTTACTAACGATTTATGTGGATAAGGAATCATGCATACTGCAAAAACTATTGAAACCTGATTGTTTACTACTTACAAAAAAACAATTTCTCAAACTAGAGAAAAACTGTATTGAAATTAGCGAATGTCTTATTCAAACTTTTTTAACGAAACTTTTACCTGTTTATGTTTTAAAAAACGTAAAAATATGTAAATGTTCTCACTTTACAGAGGAAGAAGCGATGGACTATTTTTTAGAATGCTTCGATCATGAATTAGAGAGATCAGTATATCACACGTTTGACTGTTATTTATGTTCAATCGGCCAACCAGTAGAAATGGATCATGAATGTATGAGATATAATTTAAGAAAACAGTTTAACTGGTGCGCAGACAGTGCTTTGTTAAATTTCAACATTAAGGAATTTGTGAAAAACCTGCTAGAGAAATGTACATGTAATTATACTTATTTATTTTTTGAATCTATGAATGTAGACTTTTATAATAAGCATTTGAGCAATGTATTTATAAATTAACGTAGAAATGTTTTATATTTAATAAATATTTGTCTAGTTTTTCATCATGTGTCTGTTTTTATTTATGTATAAGGAATAAATAAGTTTAGTTTTCGGAAAGTTTTACAATTTTTATTCAGAAAATGTAGAAACTTGTTTTATTTTTCTACAAAAATTAAGGATTTTATACTATTTCATTAAACATGTGTACCATTATTATAATATAACTTACATATTGCATACAAAATACTACCCTTTACTTAATAAATTATTTAAGATTTTAAACCAAAACTGAGCGAATATTATAACGATTATCGAGTTTGAAAATAGATCTGTTGTCTACCAGAGCAAAAACAGGAAACTACTTATTTGCGGATAAGATCCCTGTTTTCTTACTGATAACGGTACTTCTTGTATAGTTTAAGGTATAAAAATTCTTTCACTAAATTGAATATTATGTTTTTATTTTTCATGATATGTAACTTAATTAGCAATACCATATAATGAACGAGTATTTTCACACATTTAAATTTGCATTTTAAGCCATGATGAATACATAATAAAACATTACGTGTTTACTTTTACATAAAATATGGAAAATAAATTTGTACTTAACTTATTAAATCACCCACTGTATAATAAAAGATACTTTACCTAATTACTTATGTTAACATACAGACTAATTTCTGTATAAGATATATATCACGTGACGCTATTTTTAATTATTTTAAGCATGCGCGCCATCTATAATTAAATAAGTATTCATGAAAAGTTTTATTTGAAATAATATACATACTGTTTCTGTGCCGTTAAGGCGTTCTAATTTTTTCCCCGTTTAAGTGATCTATGATTTTAATTGATTTAAATTAAATAAGTACAATGCAAGACATGGTGTTAGACGAACCAACCAAGATAAGAAAAGCCTTGACATCGGAGTTTAAGGAGCAAATCGACTCTACTATTTTAATGAAACCTATTTTGAATAAGGAACCAATGGCCTCTTCATCAGATCAAGTCGATCAAAAGTTTCCTTTTACATGTGATACGTGTAAAAAGTTATTTACTAAAAAATATTTATTATTAAGACATATGAACTTACATTTAGGAAAAAAACCCTCGAAGTGTGATAATCTGTTTACTACAAAGAGTGCTTTACGGGATGATATGCTAATTCATCCAAAGTCATCTGCCACATATAAGTGTGAGAAATGCAGTAAGACTTTTTCGCGAAAAAATGTCTTAGTTAGACACATGAAATTTCATTTAGAAAAGAAACCTTTTAATTGTAAAATGTGTTCGAAATCTTTTGTGCAGAAAAGTGACTTACAAAAGCATAACTTAGTACATTCTAAACGAGGAGTTGTGCATAAATGTAATGAATGTGATAAAAAGTTTTTACGGGAAAAAAATTTAATAAATCATACTATGATTCATAACACCCCTCAGCAAAAGCAAAGGAATATTGAACCATTTACCAGACACTATAAATGTGTCGATTGTTCTGAAATATTTAATCACTGATTTGACTTAGTGAAGCATAGAAAAATTCATCTCTCGCCCACAGAACATATATCTGAACAGCGTACTGAACTTTTAAACCATTTACAGAATTTATTACTACGTATAGACACTTTACAAAATGCTATAAAAAATGAAACTATTCCGTTTTGAAATATTGACCTTACCAATTTATTTGAACTATACATATTCTTGTATATACTAATGTATGTGTTTAAATAATTAAATAAATAATAGATAAGTGAAAAAGCTTTTGTGTTTTATTTTTCAATATGATTATATTATATCACTATTATGTGAATGAATGGACTTGTAAATTTATACACTATGTATAAAAGTAAATTTCTTGAACTTTTACAAGAAGTAAAAATTTAATACAAGTTACTTAAATTATATATTTAATAAATTTTTTTAATATATTATTGGTTCACATATGATAGTTAAATTAATATGCTATTAAACATATAATTTTGTATAATCTATATTATTAATTTTCTTTAACACATATTACTTTTTTACAATAAATCGATTTAACTAATTATACATTTGTGTAATTAAACAAACTTATTTTTCTAAATATACGTATCGATAATTAATTTTTATTATTTACACACACATGATTATACTTTTTATCGTACGCGATTAACTATTTATACATTTAATAAGCGTTGCCATACCCGCTTTTATAAATAATTAGATATTATAAAGCATACGGATTTCACATAAACAAGCAATATACATTTTCGTTAAATGAACAACTTGAATCTTTAATCTATAACGTCATATTTACTTTTAAACTTGCTTTTAACTGTAACCATCACTCTTTTTTAACCTATGTTAGTAACTGTTTACATATAATATAATCAGTTTACTGTTGACTTTTGTCGTGACTGAACCTTTTACTGTTTGTTATTTAAAAATGGCTTATGAATTAGATAGGATTAAACGGTCGTGTGAAGAAATGGCTTCTTCAACAAAGTTTCAACGTTTAGATAAACCTATGGAAAATTCTGATTTTTATAAACATGAATTTTTACCCAAATCTAATATACAGGAGAACTATGAAACACTATCCCCTACCATTGACTTGTACGCTTCAGAACCTATTGCCAAGGATTCTACAACCCCAATATTTTCTAACTGTGATAATGACGAAACGTGTTTCCCCGACACCTGTTGTGACTCTACCTCTGCTAAAAGCTTTTTGGATACAGTGTTTAAGGATTTAGATTTTAAAAAATTGGAAACATACCTTACCTCACCGACTACAAGCGATTTAATTGCTTCAAATGAACCATCAACTAGCATTACACATAGTAGTCAACAATTATATACCATATCCCCTCCCATCGCATGTGTGAATAACATTTCCAAAACCAAACATGGTAAATCTCGCATTTTTGTCATGTTTCGGATTAAACTTGCTGATTTTATATTTTTAACTTTAAAACGACATTATAAACAGTATTATGTACATATTGAAGAGATCAAACATAATGTATTTACAAATGAAGAAATTTCATCAACAAATAGAATTTTTATGGATATTTCAACATGGTATGAATTCCAATATAAAATTTTTGGTTTTAATTTAAAATATAAAAGTTCATCGTTTATAGCTAACAATACAGTATTAGTGTTAAATTATAATAATTCTATTATGCAAATAAAAAATTTAAAGAATTATACACATTGTGTTTTAAACGATTTTCAGTTAGAAAATTTAAAAGAAAAAGCTATTGATTTTAATAGCAAACTTATTAAACACTTGTATACAGTTCATCTACCGCAGTTAATTAAGCAAAAATGCACACTCGTTAATTTACCTTCTGAAATCGAGCGTGTTTTACTAACGAAACTTATCTCTTCTATTGAGGATAATGTACTGGCAATATTAAATCAAATTTATGAATGTGTAGGATGTATATTTAGACACCAATCCCAAAGTCTACATACATATTTCACCTTTAATAAACGTGAAAGATTTAATCACTTAGGGGATATAATTTTAATGCTTGTAAATTTTGATTATGTTATTTCAAGGTTTTTAAACGGAGTTGAATGTATCAGTGAAAACTTTTTACGTAACATTAATGTGGAATTTATTCGAAATGTATTATTTAAATCCTAAAAATAAAATATTTTGCTTTAAATATGTGTGTTTATTTAAACAAAATGTGTGTGTTTATTAATATTGTTTAACTTGCAATTTAAGATTAATAATTTCTGTTATATGTTTCTAACAGAAACATGATAACATAGTATGTATACTAAATGTTAGTAACATACTACACATGTTAGAAAATGTATTTTTGAACTATTATAAAAGTTTTTAAAATTTTACAAGATAGCAAAATTATTTTTCAGTTAAAAAAGTTTTATAAATTTACAATTTTAAATTTAAAACTTAATAAAAGTATTTCATACTTTATCAATGTTGATTCGTCTTGTATGTTTATATTATATAATGATAACATACTATATAGTTGTTATGTTACTACATGTACTTATAAAAATAATTTAAACATGTTATATTATTGTAAAAGTTTTTAAAAAAATTACAAAGTAACTTAATTAAATTATAAGTAAACAAAATAATTATTTTTTTTTTAATTAAAATAAATTAACAAAAATGAAAAGTTATCAAAATTATTTTATAAATGTTTTAAAATACTTAATTTTAATAAATTGTGTCTATGTATATATATATATATGTGTGTATGTACCTATATACATGTGGAACTTTAGTTAAGTAATAGAAATTCTCACACTTTGTCATTAGAAACCCTATATTCTGATAATTAATAACAATTAGCTTTAAATTAAAGAAATAGATTAACTTATACTTACAAATATAGCCCACTTATAATAGCACATCCATCTTACATAGTTACTTCAGACATTATGCTTGTTACTATCCTAGCAACAGGATGTTTTTGTCGTACCACGTGATTTCCTTTAAAGTCACGTGATCATGAAGATAACAGTTAAACACAACGTGTTTGACATTTTCACTTCTGCTATAGAAGAGGCTTGTTTATTAAGTTATAATGTCCTGTATTCTTTATTTTACACTTTATTTTACAATTTATTAAGAAGATCTAATTCAAATAACGTTTATATTGCACTAAATTATTGTTTTAAAAGCCTTTTATTTTGTAATTCTATCGACCATAAGATGATGTAATACATTTAAAATCTTACTATTGGGTTTTATTTTAGCATAAACATTATTTATTCAACTGGCTATTGCTTTTAGAAGTAACTTAATTTTCTTACACAAGCGGAAAATAATATTTCTTCATTAATATATCATGTTTACAAAATTTTTGTTATATATAATATAACTTGTAAATACATAGTATATTTATATACCAAATCCATAAGTATTCATATATACTTAAATAACATGAAAGTATACATATACTTATAGATACTTATAGTATAAAAATATAATAGTTAGTAAGTCGTTGTTAGATACGAATGTTTCTTTTTCTGCAGAGTCAAAATTAAATTTTGTCATTCTCGTTTCAAATTTATCAAAGGTTGCGCACGATATTGTAATTCCTTCATTTGTAGGGTACATTTTACCACTATTCTCAAATTCTTTATATTTTTGAATGTGAACGTTTAACTCACAGTCCTTATTCATTTGCACTTCGACAATCGTATCCTCCCCTAAGTCCCAATGGTATGGGGTAAAAACGTCAAAATACTGAAATATTCTACTAAATTCGCTAATTTCTGAAATTTCATAGTAAGATGTGTTAAGCGAAGTAGTCATTTTCAGGTTTAGAAGTATCCAAAAAGCAGGGTAAACAGATAGGTGATCAAGCAAATATACAGCAAGGTTTTAAGTAATTAGAAGAATAATCGTTTAAGTCAAAACTTTAAACAGTAAATTCATTATGGTGTACAAGCTTCTTATATTGCTATTCTTATCGTTGTAAAACAGGATGTTATTCTACAAATGTCGTCATATCCTGTTTTATTAACTTGAAAATCTTAGGAAAATAAAGTAACATTGTGTTCGGTTTCATTATTTATATTAATTGTACGGAGCCTTCGTAGCGTAATTAGGAGCGCATTGGAAAGCTAGCCAAAAGGTTGACAGTTCGAATCCGAGCATAAACATAATGGTAAGTTAAACTTTCTTTTTTAAAGTATACAATTAAAAATTCTGTTACAGTATCCTTAAACCCCACTTGGTAAGTTAGAATTTGCTGTATTATATAATTTATGTTACAAAATCTCTTGTATGCAAATTGGTAAGATATGCTTTGCTTTGCAAGTTTATAAAACCAACAAACCAACTAACCTTTTATAAGGTTATTTTATATGTTATAAATACATTCCAATGTGTTTGTAAGTTTAAACATTAAAGTTTATCGTAAAGCTTAAATTATTTTACAAAATTTATAATATCATTACTACTGTATAGTAATAATCCAATATGTTCGGTCACGTGACACCTTTTCTTATATATCTTAAATCGCGTCTAATAAACATGGTCTCATGGTGTGTTCGTTTAAACCTACTGCAAATCAACACATCATGAGATCATTTTGTCAAGTTCGAGGTTCGAACCCCGCTTCATGTACATGTTTGTTAAAAGCTAATAATTTTTAACAAGGGAGTACGCTATTTCAAAGTGAAAGTTGTAGTCGAAATTTAAAATTTTCTTAATTTCTGTGAAGAAAAAAAAATGTTTTAAAACGTATGCACGTCTTGTATTTTATTACAATTAGTTCACTTTGTATATGCATGCTTGTGTACGTAACAAATAGTTCACTGTGTGTCTGTCTGTCTGCCTACCTGCCTGCCTGCTTGTCTGTGTGCCTGCCTATCTGCCTATATGTCGGTTTATAACTATAATTATTTACATGTGTCACTTTAAAATTTTTGTTAAGTGCTACGCTATAACTAAATATTTCCATTGTAAGCAGTTTGGTAAGAAACTTTAAAATATTTTATTAAGTGCTATGCTTTAACTAAATATTTTCATTGTAAGCAGTTTGCTAAGAAACTTTAAAATTATTTATTTAGCGTTATTCTAGAACTTAAATTTCTATTTCATATTCCTTTGCGAGCACTATGGTAACACATTTTAAAATTATTTATTAAGTGCTATTCTATAACTATATATTTCCATTCTAAGCAGTGGTAAGTTACTTTATTTTACACCATGCTATAACTTAAATTTCCACTGTAAGCAGTATGATGAGATACTTTAGAATATTTTATTTTATACTATGCTATAACTTAAAATTCAGAAGCAGTCATTTTAAATTCCATAATTTTCATACTTACCGATATAGGGCGTCACCACCTTAAACTTTCTCTCTCCTAAAGAAAAAAAAATGGGGGGTGGGATAGTGGACCCCTCGATTTTAAGTTTGAATTTTATCATCGTACTCTAAGACGACGATTTGGCTCCTGGCTCCTGCTGCTGAAGTCAATGATTTGGCTCCTGCTGCTGAAGTCAATGATTTGGCTCCTGCTGCTGGAGTCAATGATTTGTCTCCTGGCTCCTGCTGCTGGAGTTAAACTCTCCTTCTTCCACTACTTATATATAAACTATCTCAAGGCCGCGATATGTACAGCACAATTACCAGCTCAGAACATAAACACAATAGCCAGCCTCGAACTCAGAGTTCCCGATAAGTCTCTTTTTTAACTGTTGCCAGATACATTACATCACATCTCCCCTTTAAAAGTCTTCTTCAATAAGTCTAGAAGGAGCACGAACAGTTCTGCCACTACGAGTCTTAAATGGACTGGCCTGCTTGGTCTTTGGAACTACAGCATTAGGAGAGTGGGTGATAGTAACAGGATCACTCATAGGCACTGCATCTTGGGAGCCGTCTTTCATGGATACAGCATCAGGAACACAGTTCTCTTTCACTGGAACATCATTATCTTCCCATCTGAAGGATTTCGGAACCGTAGAAGGATGCAGATATACACGATTCCTCCTCAGAATACCTCTGTGTGTCTCCACCATGTATGATCTTGGGGCTTCAGGAGCACTTTTAACCTTTCCGTATGTTCGCATGTCGGATACCCATACCTGCTGACCAACGTCTAGTTGTGGTAGAGGTCTAGCCCAATGATGACGATCGAAGTAAAATTTTTGTTTCTTGATCCTTTCCTGTTCTTTTTTATATATAGATTTCTCATCTAAAACTTTAGGCTTTAACTTGTCGTTCACTGCCGGAATGGGCGTTCTTAAGCGTCTTCCCATCAGTAGTTCTGCTGGACTAAACCCATTTTCAAGTGCAGTTGATCTTAACGCAAATAACATCAGATAAGGATCATCAGTTTCCGATTTCAGGTAATGCAACTTAAAAGTCTTCACCATCGATTCTATAAAACCATTACTTTGTGCATGTTTTGGACTGGATGTCCTGATGGAGAATTTATAAAGTTTGGCAAATTTTCTATATTTGGAATCTATTTATTCGTTGAGAAAATTGAGGGCCGTTATCACTCCTAACTACTTCTGGAATACCATGGCGTGCAAAAATGGACTTCATGTGATTAATGACTGCATCTGAACTCAGATTCTCTAACTTTGCCACCTCAATATATCGAGAATAGTAATCTGCCATTATAAGATACCAGTTACCACTAACTTTGAGGAGATCCGCTCCGACTGTTTGCCAAGGTCTATTTGGGAATTCTGATGGAAGTAAATGCTCTTTAAAATATTTTTGTTGTTGAATACACCTGTGACATTTTGAGACTAAGTTCTCAATTTCTGATGATAATCCTGGCCACCAAACAGACTCACAAGCTCTGGCTCTGCACTTTGTTATTCCAAGATGACCATCGTGTATTCTATTTAATATTTCTTCTCGCAGTTTCAGAGGTATAATAATTCTAGAGTCTTTCATCAGCAAATCATTTTGTACAGAAATTGAATGTCGATGTTCCCAGTATTTTAGACATTCATCTGGCACTTCATTTTTGTCTGGCCAACCTCCTTCGGAAAATTTAATTAATAGATTGCAAATCGGATCTTCTTTTTGCAAAGACCATATTTCCGCCAATCTAGCATCTGATGAAGGAAAATTTTCCATAACCATTTGCACATAAGCAGTTATTTCTTCACTTAATTCTTCTTTTCCTTTTTCTGGTAAAGGACTTCGAGACAACGTATCTGCAATGACTAGATTCTTTCCTGGAGTATATTTTATGCTATAAGAATATCTCATCATTCGTAGTTTCATACGCTGTAGTCTAGGAGTTAAATTATCTAATGGTTTAGACATCAAAATAGGCACCAGAGGTTTATGATCTGTTTAGATGTGAACTTCTACCCCGACAATGAAATCATGAAACCTTTCACATGCCCACACAATAGCCAATGCTTCTTTTTCTATCTGTGCGTACCTCTTCTCTGTATCGGATAATGTCCGGAATGCATAGAAAACTGGACGTAGATTACCATTATCCTTCTGACATAAAACTGAACCGATGCCGTATGATGATTCATCTGCTGATATAAAGGTTTCTTTCTTTGGATCATATAATGCTAATTCAGGAGTATGACAAAGTTTCTGTTTAATATCTTCAAATGTCATCATTTGAGATTTTTCCCAAATCCATTCTACATTATTCTTTAATAATTCGTAAAGAGGCTTCGCAACATCAGCAAAATTGGGAACAAATTTATTTAACCCCTTAATCGTCGTGCCCGAGACATTCACGGGCAGCGTAGGTTGCGCCTGTTTAATTCAGATTGTTTGATTCCCACCAGTTTTTTTAAAATAGTGTAATCGGCTTTATTCTCGCATTATTATGCCTATTAAATAAGGCGAATATTTCTACTTAAAATAAAACTGGTGGTAATCAAGCAATCTGAATTTTAAAAAAGTAGCCTACACTTATCGGGCGCGACGATTAAGGGGTTAAAAATCCAGCCATTCCTAAAAATCTTTTTAATTCAGTCACATTCCTAGATGTTGGAATCATAGAAATAGCCTTTGTTTTTTCTGTATCAGGTTTTATTCCATTTTCAGAAATTATATGTCCAAGAAAATGTATGGATTCTTTTCCAAACTGGCATTTTTCAGCATTTAAAGTCCACCCAGCAGCTTGAAGTTTTGAAAGAACTTCGTATAGTCGTTGATTATGCTCTTCCTCAGTCGAACCAAAAATTACAAATTCATCCATAAGACCCACTATACCAGGACCTTCTTGAATAGTTTCACGAATTCTTTTCTGGAACACTTCAGGAGCCGTTTTAATTCCAAACGGTAAACTTTTGAACTTAAACCTTCCAAAAGGTGTAATAAAGGTAGTTAACTTTGCTGAAGCTGGATCTAAACTTATTTGCCAAAAGCCTGCATTTGCATCAATAATACTAAACACCTTAGCATTACTAAATTGACTTAAAGTATAGTCAACTGATGCCATGGGGAAATATTCTCTTTCAATGTTCTCATTCAGAACTGATAAATCAACACAAATTCTTATATCACCTGATTTTTTTGGAACAATAACCATAGGCGCACACCATTCTGTGGCTTCGTCTACTGGTTCAATAATTTTATTTTTTGTCATTTCATCTAATAATTTTTTTAATTTACCCCTTAAAGCTAATGGAACTCTCCGTGGAACAGAAATTGCATAAGGCTTAGCATCATTTTTTAATTTTATTTGATACGGCCTTTCGACCTTACCAATTCCTTTAAATAATTTAGGAAATTTTTCCACAGGATCCAGTTTTGATTTCAATTCAAGGATTCTTTGGATGAGATTCAAATTCTCACTAGCTGTACAACTTAACAACGGATGTTGTAAATTATTTATTACATACACGTCATCTTCATAACTAAAAGTTTTGCTCTTTAATTTAACGTGAATTATCCCAGCTATCTCCAGATTTTTCCCATCTGGACCGCAAATAACTTTATTTGATCCCTTTAACTTTATATGTTCCAATTTCGAATCATAAATGTTCTTAGGAATGACCGTTACATCTGCCCCTGTGTCGATCTTAAATTCTAAAGGAGTCTTTTCAATCAAAACTTTAGCGCTCCAACGGTTATCTGATATTTTTATTGGATTATTTTTATCCGAAGTATTCATTACGAAACCCAAAAAATCAGAAGAGTTCGTAGATTTTGTTTTTTCAACTTCGTTAACATGCAGTTTTGATTTACAAACTTTAGCATAATGACCGACTTTTTTACATCTGTTACAAATTGCTTTACGCGCAGGGCATTCTAATTTCGTATGTTTGTTTTGTTTTCCACACCAAAAACATACTTCTTTTTTCTTATCCGAATTATAAGATTCGACATTTTTATATTGTCAGTTTTTCTTATTCTGTGGTATCGCTACTCTGTTAGCTACCTTATATGATGTAGAATCATTACTCAAAACTTGTTGTTGATTTTTTATTGTTTCAGCCTGACGAGCTGTTGTAATTGCTTTTTCAAGTGTAAGTTTCATATCTAGTTGTAGATTTTCAGACACCTTCTTATCGCGAATACCGCAAACAATTCTATCTCTAATCATTTCTTCCTGAAAAGAGGTAGGAAATTCACAAGTTTGCACTAATGTATATAACGATGTGATAAACTGTTCTACCGATTCACCTTCGTCTTGTGTTCTCGTATAGAATTTATATCTTTCGTATATAACATTACGTGTAGGAATAAAATGAGTTTCAAATTTGTTCTTTACAACATCAAAATCTTTTATATCGTATGCACTTAAGTTAAAAGATGACAAGATTTCTTCAGCTTGAGAACCCATTAAATAAACTAAAGAGTTTACCTGTTCTTCCTTTGGTTTCGTTTTCAAACCCGATGCCGATCGAAAACGTTCGAATCGATCTATCCATTTTTGCCAATCATCCGGGCGAAAGGAAAATTGTTCAGCCGCAGGAATTTGATACATTGTTTTTTAATAAACGCTGCCACCATGTAATATAAGTGAAAATTCGGAAGATATTTAAACTGCTTTATTATATATAAACTATCTCAAGCCCGCGATATGTACAGCACAATTACCAGCTCAGAACATAAACACAATAGCCAGCTTCGAACTCAGAGTTCCCGATAAGTCTCTTTTTTAACTGTTGCCAGATACATTACATCACAGTATTCAGTGATATTCTTTTTATTTCATGAACATGCAGTACTCATACATGCACTATTGACCCCAGATTTGATGAATTTTGTGCATTTTGAAGATTGCGAAAAAAGGAATTTTAATGTACTGTAACAGTTTTATTGTACTGTGTAAAAATCAAAATTAAACATGAAAAAATGCAAAATATCCCTATAATACAAAAATCGCAGAGGACAAAATTTATTACAGTGGCTTAAAACATAGTAAATGGAATTCTTTTAAGAATGTTAAAAATTCATCAAGGAACATAAAAAATTTTTAATTAAAAATCCGTAAAAATTCAAAAATTCAGAGGACAAATTTCAGTGTATTAGAGTAAAAGTTTGAAATTGAATTTATTTTACAAATGTTAAAAAATTGTTATAGAGTGCAAAAGAATATTAAATAGTGAAAATCATGAAAGAAAAAATTTACTTATATTAAGCTAAATGTTTTAAACCAAAATCCTTTTACTATTTTTTAAAAATAGCCGCAGAATGGAATAAAATCAAATCGATATGATGGATTCATTTTATTAGTAAGTGGTTAAAAAATCACACTTTTTTGCATTCAATGTTTATTTTGTCAATGAAATTTTCATTGGTACTATCAAGTCATCCAACCGCAATGGACGCGATATGAGTGGAGACAAATTATCTTTTCAGCCTGTCGTATTTTAGTTTGGCGCGCGTGGGTACTTGGCGCGTGTCATAAAAATTGCCAAGGCGAGTGAGTGTCTTGCTTGTTTTAGGATTCTGCGAATATCGGCAGAAATGAAAGTTATCACACACGAAATTTCCTGTGATCAAATCACATAACAAAATATAATATTTTTTGTGAAGAATAATTGAAACATATGGGAAGAGTTCCGTATCCTGTGCTGCTTGGCGAACTTAGCGAAATTTTTTTCGCCAAAATGCCGTTTTGGTGACATGAAATTTTTTCCAAGACAGCAGAAAAACATCATTTTTAAATATTTATGTTATTTATAAATCAATGATTTTGCACCATTTTTAAAAACAGAAAATGATGTAAAAACATGGATTTATAAATAACATAAAGATTTAACGAAGTTTTTCCGCCATCTTAAAAAAATGTATCTGGGTAAGCCTCTTGCTTTGCCGTTTATACTTATCGGCAGAAAAACATCATTTTTAAATATTTGTTATTTATAAATCAATGATTTTGTACCATTTTTAAAAACAGAAAATGATGTAAAAACATGGATTTACAAATAACATAAAGATTTAACGAAGTTTTTCGCCATTTTAAAAAAATTGTTACGATGCAATTACACTAATTTTAGCAGCATTCTAAATAAACTAATGAGTAAAAAGCAAAACAAATATGCTTTTTTTAAAATAAATATTTGTTATTGTTAGGGGGGCTCTGTCAACCCCCCCCGTTCCTAAATAATTTTGGACATTGAAAAAAAGAAAAAAACTTAATAGAAACTTTTAATGCAGCTAAAATCTCGCTTACAACTGCCAAAAAAAAAATTAGTAAATATTAAGTAAAAGGATAAATATAAATAAATAATAAATGAGACGGCGATTCAGAAAAAATGTAAAATTTGTAATGGTATTATTTGCCGGAATCTGTATAGACAATGCGGCAAAACGTGCAACATAAGGCCATTTTTTAAAAATATCTACCCTAAAAAACAACCCCTCTTTAATAAAGGGTGTATTTTAAAAAGCTAATCCTAAAAATCAGCAAAAATCCTAAGAAAAAAGAAAAAAAAAAAAAAAAAAAAAAGCCGTGCGTATCTGTACATACATAAGGCCAAATATCACTTTTGATTTGCTATCTAACCTAATAATACCTTTCATAAAGGAAGCATTATAAACAGCTAATGCAAAAATCCTAATAAAATACAAAAAAAAAAAAATTTTTTTTTAAATAATAATAAGTAAACGGCAAGAGGCTTACCCAGTTACCTTACCTTACCAGCAGCACAGACACTAATGCGATCTACGATCTAACAGATTTTCAAAATTTAGCTGAGTAACTACTACTCACGTGGTACTAATTAACAAATAAGTTTCAAGATCTCCCTTATAACGCGATTTCCGAACTAAAGCAACCACAGGGTCCGTTAAGCCGTCGAAAGGGGAGCGCTGAAAACTACCCCCATGAAAAGTTCCCCCATACGTCATTTTTACGTCACAGCAGATGGGGGTAGATTTCCAGTCATAGAGAATTTTACTTTCGTCGAAAATTGGAAAAGTTCCCCCTGAAAAGTTCCCCCAAACCAGAAGGAGAAAGTTTTCCAGTGCCAGGTAATTTTCTTCTTCACTGAGTTCTTGAAAACTTCCCCCATGAAAAGATGTCCCCATACGTCATTTTGACGTCACTACAGATGGGGGAAGATTTCCAGTCCTAGAGAGTTTTACTTTCTTCGAAAATTGGAAAAGTTCCCCCATGAAAAGTTCCCCCAAACCAGAAGGGGGAAGTTTTCCAGTACCAGGTAATTTTCTTTTCACTGAGATCTTGAAAACTTCCCCCATGAAAAGTGTCCCCATACGTCATTCTGATGTCATAGCAGATGGGGATACATATCATGGGGGAACTTTTCCCGTGCTAGAGAATTTTCTTTTTACTGAGAACTTGAAATCCATCCCCATGAAAAGTGTCCCCATACCACATTTTGACGTCACAATATAGGGTCACATATCTAATGCTAGAACATCTTACTTGTTTCGAGAGCTGAATATCTGGCACTCTAAATGTGTTTCTCTTTTATGTCTAATTACTATTGTTACTGTGAATTATTATTATACGGACTTGAAGAAATGCGCAGAAGAGATTTAGTGCGTAATGTAAAAATATCTTGCTTACTTTTCATATTCGGTTATCAAACACATACTAGGCGGACAAAAAGGATTTAAGTATTAATGTGATATAATATTGCTCAAAGCATAATCTGTTAGAAGGTTCATGGAAACTCGTCGAAAACAAAGATTTTTGTTATGTTAGCGGAAAGTGTGTGCATGTGATATTTGTTGTTGAGTAGAGCATCAAATGTGAATCTTTTAATGAAAAATTCACATAAATTATTTACCTTTTTTTTTTTTTTTTTTTGGAAAAATAAAAATTTGCTCTTTTTTTTTTTTTTTAAATATTCCCAATCAAATATCCAATATCAATAATTTGACACAAAAACAAATATTTCTAGAATCAGCAGATCAGAATTTAGAATTGTAATCTACTATCTACTTCTTTATTATTATCTTTAAAACTGTGTTTTTGAAAAAAAAAATAACCATATTAATTGAAAGGTAAACAAATCTTAAGGACAAACTAAAAAAGATACTATGTCATTAGTGTACAACAAACTTACAAATAAATAGTTATATTGTGGTAAACGAACATTAGCTTCAAAAATATAAATGGAATTTTAACTTTTAGTAGACCATAAGATACATAAGAAATCTAATTTTTGAACAGAGTTTGTAACAAAACTACTATTTTTTTTAATTGATTAATCTGTGATACCCCATTTATATGAGCAAATAGATAAATAAATAGAATGCTAAATTCATCTTTAAAAGTTAGACTTAAAATTATAGAATGTGCTGATTAATTAAAAAATGATAAAAAAAAATAAAAAAAAAATTAATTGGTTTATTGTATTCTCTGACGGCGGCTATGTTTATGCCTGAAAGTACTGAGAATTAAAATAATTATAAATTTTTTCTTTCAATATTTCTGTCATCTTTTAAGTATTTAGCACATTGTGTAATTTTAAGCCTATTTATAGTTTAAGAAAAACTATTTTTACCAAATTACTCTGCGATTGTTGAGGCAAAGTCAATTTTTTTCAGGACTTTGCTTTTTTTTTCAATTTAAAGCGGCCAGGAACAAATCGTTATTATTAGTCATTTTTATGTACCAGAGCTCTTAAGATTAAATAAATAATAATAATAATAATAATAAATTGCGCAAAAATAATTTTAGATTTTTTTTTTTTTTTTGGCTTTCGGTAACACTTACATTCAATAAAATGTGCAGCAAAGAAAATAATGCAAATTTTACAATTATTTTTTCATAATTAACTGAAATGCGTACAAAAAGATATACACTTGATTTTTAAATTTTTTAAAGAATAAAATCGTACGCAGAAAAAGAAAATGCTCTTTGTTTTTTATTTTTATTTATATTTTGCCTTTATAAATACATAAACAGTATCTACAGGTGAAGATATTTTTAAATATTTTCAACAATCAGTAGACAGAAAATAGAAAAAATCCTGTTTAAGCTACTTCACTGACTCTCCGAGATAGAGCAGCTAATGTTATTTCAATGGGAGAAATTTAGAGGTGTCATCTTTTCGCATTTTGCTCGAATTTAGTAATTTTTGTAACTTTCAAAACTTGTACATTTAAATTATGCACGCTCCTTTCAAATTTTAATTTATTTTTTTAATTTTAATGTGATATAAGTGCGTTACTTTAGGATTATTAAAGATTCATGTTTAGTGTCTTATCGCGAAAAATCTGTTTGACATTTTAAAATTTGGTAATGACACAATCGTTGCCTGATTATTTAGCTTTCCAAAAATGTTTTTTATTTTGCTTTAAAAAATTTTTAAATCTATGCTACAATTCTAAAAAAAAATACTGTATTTTTTAAAACAGTCGAAACTTGTAAAACGTCCGCCCCATATAAGGTGCCTCCTTAGCTTTCGGGGAACTCAGCGGGGGTTTGAACGGGGAAAATCTTCATGGAGCGATCAGAAAGACCACCTAATGTGTGAAATTTTGCCTTTGGCTATCTTTAAGCAACTTGTAGGAAGCTGCAAATTTCATTTTGAGAACAGAGAAGAAAGTTTTAAAAATAGTCTTTTGAATGATGTAAATAGATGCTGATTATTTATTTTACTTGGCATCATAAAGATTTTTTAAAAACATTATTGATTTGGGATCGATAAAGATTTTTTCACCTCTCACCTCTGAAGTTTAATACCCGATAATTATTTTAATTACCTACAATAGCAAAATGAAAAAGCGCTTATTTGCTAAAGAAAAATACTAGAACGATCATTTATTCACCCTTTCTCGGGAAAGAACAAATATACAGGGGCAAGTGTCATTAAACATGAATAGATAGATATATCCAGCGAATAAATACATTCGTATTTAAATTTACTATAGTACCTTTTTTCTGTTATTTCACATAATTAGTTTTAACGTTTCTTTCGAAAATATTAAATATTTATGCTGTAAACTAAAAGACAACTATTGTATATCTTCATATAGCTTCATAAATGAGTGTGTCAGTACACAATTTTTTGTCAGACGTATATTTTGTTTAAAGCTATTTTCAAATCCAGCAGACTTACTTTCTGACACATTTCCGAATTCATTTTTCTTCGGAAACACATGAAATTGGCAGGTGTTCTTATTCAGAAACTATGCAATCGAATAGCGTTTTCCATTTTTTTGGTAAAGGATAAAGATATTTCAGAAAATACTATCGAATTCGGCGTTTTGAACCGATTTCCGGACGCGACAGGCCGGGAAAGAAGAAAAACCTGTCTTTAGATGACAAAAATCGCTTATAAATCAATAAGTAACTTATTTATTAAAACATGGAAAGCGTATTCGATTTCAAATCGCTTTAACAGTTCAGGCCTGCCAATTTATGTTTAAAAGAAAGTTTCGCGTTTGTAAAAGCTATATTTCAAAGAATATCAACAAAGGAAAATTCAAGTGAATCGCAGGATTTTTACGCAAAATTTTATTAACAAAATAGCTAATTTTCAGGTGATTTTATTTTTTTTAAATGTTTTTTTTTAATGAAATAGATGAGAATTTATTTTAACTACTGAAAAAAGATTACCAAATCGGTTTCCAAATGAAAATAATAAAAACGTTGAATGTGTAAATGGAATATAGGTCACATAAGAGGAATTTACATTTGTATAAGCATATTTTATATACGAAATTTTATTCAATTTCATCAACATATGATATTTAGCGGTTGAGATATAAGTTATTTTTTTAAGGATAGGATAAAATCTATTGTACAAAGTTATAGTTATTCTAATGAAATTAAAATAGTAAATACATTCAGACATATACTGAAGAAATGAAATATCACAATTACTGGAAATTGGGGATATATAATTAAAGCGACAACGGAGGGTTCAGGGGGGTTCCGCCCCCCTGAAGTAATGTATTGTTATTCTGAAAAAATACAGTAATAAATAGTTTATTCTACCGGGTGTCCTAAAAAGGACTGACTGATTTTAAAATTCAATAACTTACAAACGGTGACAGATATTTAAAAAATTCTTGCAGGAGAGTGATGTACGATGTCAGGAGTTTTTTTACTGCGATTCCCGGTTTTAGTTTGAATTTTCATCAATAGATGGCGCGGAGAGCAATAGGCACTCAGTCGAGACCAAAACTGAAATCAGGAGGTTACATGTATGGAGTGGGTCTCTTTCACCAATACAATTTTTGTTAGGGCACGATTCTGAACTGAGACGGTATGACTTCAATATTGTAGGCAGGGAGAGTCAGAGCAACAATAGGAAAAAGTATTGTTTCCACGAAAACGACTTCTACCAAATAGAAATGTATAACGACAATGTTCAAAATATCAATTTTTTTTAAACTTGTTACATTCCAAGAAGGATAAGGTTTTTTAAAAATGAGTGTCTTCTTTATTCATCAATTTTTTTTCTTTCTAAGACTTTCCAGCACAATTGAAAAGTGTTTATGCACTTGGTTTCTCGGCCGGTCTCTCCATGCTCTAACTTGTGTAAATATATTCAAATTGCCATGTATGTATCTGATATAGTATATTGAGGTTTACCATGGAGTGCTCTGTATTGAAAACGAATTTTGTAACAATTATAGTTCGGTTACAGGGGCACTTAAAAGCATGCCCGTTTTATTGTGGTCAGGGGGATAAATCCTCTGCACTGTATTTTAATGATGTTACACTATTTCAAACTTATTGAAAATAATATATAGCACTAAAGTGCACTAAAAGATGCTTGCAATCGAATATTGCATGTGTAGAACTTTTAATTCGTTTACAAGGCCACCCAAAATAGTTTCATTGCATGGTGGTACATGGGAAAAAATCGTTTACGGTGTATATTAATGATGTTACACCGTTACAAACATAATGAAATTGATTTACATTTATGAAGTGGACATGTTTTCTGTACAATATGGAGTGTAAAGCATTTATCATTCATTTACAAGGCTACGCAATTAATTCTGCTACATAATGGCCTACGGGGAAAAACGGTTTGATGCGTATTTTAATTATGTTACAGTATTTCTAATATAATGAAAGTGATATACCGAGGTTTACTGAAAGATACTTGTTGTATAATATGATGTACATTTTTCGTTCATTTACAGGGACACGCGAAAGATTTCGTTTGAAGTACTGTATCAGGAATACTGTCTATAGGCGATAATTGCTGGAAGTGCGCTTTCAATTATGGTAAGCAGTTAAAAAAACAGTTTTGCATACTACGTGATGTGTATAATGCTATAGATCATATACAGGGCTACACAAAAGAATTCGTGAGCATTACCAACTATGAGCGTGAATTCCAGAAAAGAGTTTTTTATTCGAGCTATGTTATGCATTTTAATGATATCATTTACAGGGCCACGCAAAGAACTAAATATATGGCCGCCGATGGATGATAATTTCTGGAATTGCTATTTCAGTAATTTTTACCGTGTTTTTTGCCTGAATTAAAATTTAGTTTTATATTTGGCATGTAAAAAATTTGTAGGTAATATACAGGACTGTACAAAAGAATTCTAATATGTTTCCGTCTATTACTAGAAACCTCTGAAGGTGAATTTTCAACTGCATTATGTATTTACTTATTAAACTAAACTTTAGAATACTATGTAGAATATGTACAGTTTTATAGGTCATATACAGGGCCTTTCAAAAAAAGTGGAGTACTTTTTTGGCTATGGGTAGTAATTACTGAAATCTTGTTTTAAAATGTGTTATGCGTTTTCTAAAATGTTTAATTAGATATATTCTTTTATCTCATGAAATGGTGAACTTATTGTGGCGTTTTTAACGCATGGCGAAGTAAAATTAGAACGAATTATTTTGAGTTGCGGCAATTTCCTTTTGCATTTTTAGGGTTTCGTTCATCTCACGAAACCTTATTACTCCCGCTTCGTTGTTTGTTCATCACAGAGGCGGTTCTCAGAAACTATTTAACTTACAGATCTGAAGCTTTGTGTACTTATAGCTGAATACCTGCTATGAAGTTCAAAATCATAAAATTTGAAGAAAAATCGTATTATTTTATATAGAAATAAAAAACCAAAAACCTATCATCCTTTACCTATTGAATTTAAACATTTTTCGTTATAGCAGTTGCCAACAATTAAAAATCCACAAAAAAATTCTTTCTACAATAATTAATTTTCTATTAAAATATTTCCAGGTGAAAAATGAAAATGAAATAAGAAGTTCCACCAGTTGAAAAAAAAAGATTAATATGACGTGATATTGGTAATTAAAAGGAAATTTTCAAACATTTCTCAATAATACAAGGAGTGTAAGTATGTGTAAATACAGAAAGCAGCTTAATATGACGTCATTAGAGAATTAAAATGAAAATTAATCTGACGTCATAACGGATTTTCAAATGTTTCAGAATAATACAAAGAGAGTATCAATATGAGTAATAGAGTATAGTAAATATATAAGTTTGAGGAACATATTGAATCATGATAAAAACTCGATTATGGAATATTGGCATATTTTAAAATTTTGAAGGTCTCTATACCACATGTTTCATTTTGAAATTGATTTTTTTATATCGGATTTGGTCCAGATGACAGATATTATTATGACAGAATATAATAGCGGGCCTAGCCCGCTATCGGGGGCCAGTTCAGATATTCGAAAAAACGAGAAAAATAGACCGGCAAATTTTTACTTTATAGAAAACATTATTATTATTATTATTATTATTATTTTGGAAATGAAATTTATTTGGATTTGTTAAAGAAAGGATAAAGTGTTTTGAAAGGAATATTAAACGAAACCCTTTATGCGATCTTCGATCACACTTACTCACTTGTTATGAGAGTAACAATCCTGTTTAGAAGATTTTGATTACTTCTTCTTAAAGCATCACTTGTAAGAATTTATTTATTTATTGCCTTAATTTCAAGAACTTACACAAAAAGTCGCAAATGAAATGGATATTCAAAATATAAATAATACGTTGTCAAATGTTTCTCTCACCATTTATTTACCAGAAATACAAAGCTCTTCCGAAGATAACAAATTATTACTACAAAATAAATATATGCATACAGAAAGTGTATTATACTGTAAAAGGAAAGTTTTATGAATAATAAATCAGAATGACTATATCGATTGGATAAATGACGGTGTCACTATTTTTTATAGAGAAATTGATAATGATAACAAAGTTAATAAAGAAATAATAAGCAAAATAACAAAATAAATATTTTCAAATATTTTCGAACAGTTAAAAATGTTTCTAAAAAATAACTGATCATTAAACTTATATAGCTAAAAAAATTAACCAAACAGATAAAAAAAATTACATGGGATAAATACAAATTTGTAAAATTCTATAAACATATCAACTCTTTATAACTCATATTTAAAAGAATGTGAATGCCTCAATCCAAGGAGAAAAGGGTAAAAACCAGAAATTAGACGCGTTCAATCACATTACGATATTCTCAAAATGCCCACCATTCGACACAATCATATGTCTTAAACGGAGAACAAAATTACCACATACGTTCTGCAAAGTTCTTTCTGAAATAGCTTCGCATTC
The DNA here is from genome assembly GCA_963931845.1 of Maratus michaelseni. Taxonomy (NCBI): domain Eukaryota; kingdom Metazoa; phylum Arthropoda; class Arachnida; order Araneae; family Salticidae; genus Maratus; species Maratus michaelseni. Next base: position 333,374,736 of record OZ007595.1, on the reverse strand, counting down.
ATGAGTAATGATTTGTTGCAGTTCAGTAATAGTGGTGGGATTATGTCTGTGCACTGCATCCTTTAGGTAGCCCCATAGGAAGAAATCGCATGGATTTGTAAATTACCTAAGGTATTCAACATGGCCACAAATTGGTGCAATATTTCGATGTATCGACTTGAATTTACAGTTTCCTCCAAAAAAAAAAGGCCCAATAATTCCACTGCTAGATAAGGCTGCCCACACAGTAATTTTTTGTGAGTAGACTGATCGTGGCACGCACACATGAGGGTTCTCAGTTCTCCATATCCTCCAATTCTGTTTATTGACGAAACCATCCAGATGGAAATACGCTTCGTCAGAAAACCAAATTTGGTTTGCGTCAATACCCCCTTCATCTATCAACTGTAGCATTTCATTTGCAAAAGTTAGTCTTTTTTCTTTCATAATGATAGGAAGTGGTTCGTGCGTTTGTACTTTGTAAGGATACATTTCCAAGCATTTTCGCAGAATTTTGTGCGTTGCGGTTTTACTCACTGAGCATGAAGCTGCAATTTTACGGACCGATATTCTCGAATCTTGATTAATAACATTTTTAATAACATCTACGTTAGATCCAGTCTTGGCCGATTTATGTCGTCCAACTTTGTCTACCAAATCGTCGGCAACACTACCGGTTTTTACAAATTTCTCATACAATTGTTTAATTGTATTTGGATGCGGAGCATTCCTTACGTTAAATTTCTCTTGGAAACTTCTTCTTGTAGCTATTATGCTTTGATCCAAGCGGTAGTACTCTAGTATTATAAATATTCTTTCTTCCAAAGTATAAACCATTTCCAAGATTCTTTTAAACTGGATTCAACATGCATAAAAATATACTGAAAAACTTCCTTAAAGAATCTAAAATCTTCTTAGAATTTAACAAAATTTATGAAATTTTTAACAACAACAAAAGGAAAAAAAATACTGAATCTCTTCTCCTAGTTTTAAGATGCGATGCACAAAATATTATTTAAATCAGACGATAAAAAGTAATTAAATCCAGGAAAATAAAACTTCATAAATATAAAATCGTCTGCTCTCTCACATACTGCTTATTAAATTCATGCCCAATTCTGAACGCTGTTGTTATGTTGAGGAATTCCTTATTTCCATGGCAACAACACATTTCATCGAAAATATAACGACTGAGCTCAGAATCGTGCCCTAACAAAAATTGTATTGGTGAAAGGGACCCACTCCATACATGTAACCTCCTGATTTCAGTTTTGGTCTCGACTGAGTGCCTATTGCTCTCAGCGCCATCTATTGATGAAAATTCAAACTAAAACTGGGAATCGCAGTAAAAAAACTCCTGACATCGTACATTACTCTCCTGCAAGAATTTTTTAAATATCTGTCACCGTTTGTAAGTTATTGAATTTTAAAATCAGTCAGTCCTTTTTAGGACACCCGGTATCATTGTATAACATTGTGTTTAATGCGATACTTTTAAAATTTCCGGAACTTTCGATAAATTTTACATTCTTATAAATGCATAAATAACTTTAAAAAATTGAATTTTAGGATATCAAATATTATGCAGATAATGTTAAAAATTAGTGAGATCAATGAACAATGATTTGTGGAGCTGACGTTGAGGCCTCTGATCTGTAGATTTACTAGTTACTATTATTATTATTATTATTATTATTTTGTTGATTTTTTTCTTTTTGGAAATAAATGATGAGGGAGGTTTGGGAAGGGGGGGGATATTTTTTTTTTTTTTACTGGCGACTAGATTTTGTTGCTGGGTACCAAATTTGATCAAATTTGTAAAACCCTGATGTGTGTATATATATATATATATATGTGTGTGTGTGTGTGTGTATATATGATTAAAATGAAATCACATTACGTGAAAATCAAAGGAAAATATATTGTAAAAATTAAAAACAATAAAATGAAAGTGTAAAATGAAAAACTATGAATATCTTAAAATTCATCAGAGGAGTTTCATAAGAATAATTCATTGTAAACATATGTTAATTCGTCGAATATTGTCAAGCATAAAAATGACAATATTAAGCTCCTTATAACATATCGGAAAAACCCTGAGATGTGAAAAGAATAAGACATCCACTATATATATATAAGTAATGCAGTTGAATGTAAACAGAGTTACTGAATAATTCTTTTTATTTATTGTTTTGGTTTTGAAAATCTCAGAATTGTAAAGGAAATTAATTTTTAACATAAAAATATTTACATTTTGATAATCTTTTAAATTAGAAAAATTCTTTCAGTGTATAATATTTTAAGTACTGTTTGCAAGTCTAAAGATGTTTTATTTCTTTTATATGAAGAAAGTGTCAATTCTTAGAATTTACTAATAATATTTTAAATAGTCTAATTTGATTTTGAAAAGAGTAGTAAGTATGCTTTTGTGCGCGCAAATTGTGCAAATAAAATTTTTAGTATCTTTATATCACTCGTATATTTTTTATATTACGTATATATCATTGAAATCATTAATAAACAGGGTATTTATTCTCTTTTGTGTCGTGTAATCGTTAGTGTAGTATATTAACAATCAATAAAATAGTTTTGATAATCACAATTTGCGTATTTTTGTTTATGTATATATGATTATTTAAATTTTTTTGATGAGCTTGAAATTTCATACTTTTTCAATAAAATTCAGTGTTGAACAAATTTTTTTTTTTGTTATTATATATTAGTATTTCTATTTATTCTATTTTACAATTATTCTGTTCACGGAAATTTATTTAAGTTTTCGTGTCGAAGAAAAGTTTTTAAAAAGATTATATTAGTGAATATTTTTGAGGAAATTTGTTAATTAACATATCACTTTTGATATGATTTTTATTTGATTGAAATAATCTAAAAATCAACATAAATTATGTTTCTATTCCAAAACCCTTCACATCTTTGAAAACAAATTGAAGTTATATGGTATTTAAAAGAGAAATTAAAACGTGGTGGAGAATAAAGGTTCAAAAATGAAGAAAATAAGTAGAAAAAAAAAAACCTTTAACCATCATATATGTATTGTATTTTTATTTCGCAGTGCTACACTTTTAGTAGCTGTAGATCTATCAACAATATCAAAATGTTTATCATGCTTCAAAGACTATAAATAAAGGGACTATAAACAAAGACTATAAAAATAATTATACTATTCTTTAACACTTTATGCCCCAACAGTACTTTAAAGTATCATTGAAAAAAACTTGTTATAAAATTCATTTAATACATCGACTAGTAGTAATACAGTATACAATGAGTTAAAGATACTTTCCTTTATCTTGTTCCAAAAGCATTGTTGATTGCACAAAACGAAAATATATTTAAAAGGATGATTTCTCTTTCATTTGCATCTTTTCAGCTTTCTTGATGCTGGAAGATGGTGAGTTAAAAGTTTCAGTTCTGAAAATTTTTTGTATTTCTATTCTAATATTTGTGCATTTCCTAGTTCTATAAATAAAAAAAAATATTTTTTTATTAAAAAATTTGAATGGAGATATAAATATTTTACGTAATTCCTACACATTCGGCTTTGGTTTATTAATTTTAATTGGCAAAATCCTTCTAAAATAGATAAAATGATTATGTAAATCCTCTAATGTGGCTTCAAAAATTCACGAAACATACTTTAGAAGATGAAATTTTCATGAATTCATATTTTGGGACATAAGTATTAAAAATAGTTTCAAATCATCATTATTGTACGAATATCTGTACTTTTTACAAAGATTGTTGCCAACGGCTGATCCAAGGAAGTGGTCTTGGGTCCATGACCGCCCCCTTGAACAAAGAAAATTTCTAAAGAATATTTTTAAATATATATATTAAATTCTTTTAAATTTTCCCCTTGCTCAACTAAGAGAATCTTTCCGACTATCTTAAGCTCTACTCCAATCCAAATTAGGCAATTTCTGAAAGATCCATGAAATCATTTTTAATACCAGATGCAAGACAATTACAAGTGCACGTATTCAGAACAAATATAATTGAATAGCGTTTTCCATTTTTCGATAAAGGCAAAGAAACTTTCGGGGAAATATCCGTAAAATAGGTGTTTTAATCTAAATTTCAGGCCACATCAGCCAATTGCTTCCTCATGACGGCATTTCTGTAACTGCCAAATCTTAAAAGTTGTCTTAAAATGCTCATTTTAGGGATGATTCTTTGCCTTTATAAAAAAATGGGAAATTCTTCAATTTCTTGGTATATCAATAAAATGTGTAAATTTTATATTTTTAGTAAGGAAAGTGACTTTCTAAAAGTTTCAGAAAAGTAGTCATTTTGGATATGGCAACTGCTAGCCTTTAATATAAAAGTTGATTATTAAAAAATGTGATCACCCCCTCCAAAAAAAAAAAAAAAGAGCTATGTCTTCCCGTCTAATTGCAGGGCTGGATCCGCCTTTGGTTGTTGCGTCGGGACACATTTTACTGTTTTTTGCATGGATCGAGCCTTAAAGTTAGTGCAAATTTACGCATTTCAAACAAACATCACAAATGCTCACTCACACATCTACTGTTTGTCGATCACAAGAATAGCTCTCGCCAAGAAGTCTGGGCCTGTCTGTTGCCGTGGAAACAAGACTCGCTCCATTTTCGACAGGGAAAGCGAGAAGATAGGCATTCACATTGGTTTACTCAGCGCCTTGAGGGGGTCTTGGCGATGTTTTTATTATTATTACTTTTTTTTGGTAATTATTTTAATCGATTCATCGAGTGAGAGAAAACTGTTTCATATATTATTTATATGATAATATTTAGATTTTACAAATGAAAATAAAATATGAATCACTATGAATTAATCATGAAATTTATTACATTAAAAATTAAATTAAATTAACTTAATTGTTTCAAAATTAATATTTTCATAGCCATTAGTAATTATCAATGACTTTAAATTATTAATACAACGACCGAACTTCAGTGATTATTATAAATTTCAGCATGTATTTTCAAACAATTTGTAAGTATGGATAAATATTTTTATCATTAGAAATATAAATAATAATAATACCTTCTAAAATTTTAGAATTTTATTCCAGCATGTGAAAGTCCTCTAAATCACTCTCAGAAGTCTCGATTTCTTCTGAATCAGAATCGCCGGTATTAATGTTAAATGACAGTTCGTCCAATAAATTCTTTAACAGTCCATCTTTTTCCCAGTAATTATTTTCAACGTTTTCCAGGTGTTTTCAATGCGCTGCCCATTCTGCCGAAGTAACCTCAGAGATATAGTTTTCTCTCAAATATTTGTGTCTCCAAAAAACAATATCTGGTCTTTCCATGAGAACTTTTCTTTTATTCACGTACTTTTTCCATTGAAAATTCATTGAATGTAAGACTTTGAACAATGTGTCTCTTTTCCACGAAAATCCATTTTTTTCTTTCAACAAGGGTAATAATTTTCTGAGAAATAGTACTTTTCTTTCTACATAAAAGTCTTGAATCGTTTGACTTATAACGCATTTGTCAAAGTCATCTATTTCGCAGTTTTTTTTCACTATGTCTTTTACGATGTTTACCAGGTGATTTTAAAACTGTCGATGAGCTCAATGCAGGAACTTAATTTCTTATTATTTTTTTTTTTTTTTTTTTTTTTTTTTTTAGCTTCAGAAACTCCACTTGTTCGGGAGATGAATTAATACAGCTTTAGATGAAGCTTCACTGGAACAAAATTCCGCAACATTATGTACGATTTTACGTGCTTGCGATTTCCAGACTTCCCCTTTCCTAAGCTGAAAGGGCATCTTTCCACTTTAACAAAATAGCAAAATTATTTAAACAAATGGGAACAAATAATTTAAAAAGCAAAAGCAAAATTAAATCAAAAATAAGATAACGCGTGCAACTGCTGATCCGAGAAGAAGAATGACGTAGGGTAACCTTTTATTCCGCCAATTCCTCACGCGCGTATTCCCCATTCGAAATGGATAGGTCTTGTTACTATAGCGACCGCCACTAACTAGACTTTTTGGCGGGAGCTATTCTTGTGGTCGACAAACAGTACATACATAATAAATGTTCTTAAAAATGTGGCAAACACATCAGCACTAAAAACTTAGTAATTTCCGAATTACAGTGAATGAAACTATACGAAAAGAATACATGAAAAATGTATTATTATTAATATCTGAAAAAGAATGTTTGAACTATTACTTTTTCATATGGAGTGAATGTTTAAAAGAGGAAATAAAATTTCTAATTTTATTGTTTCATTACATTATTTAAAGCTGTTTAAAAAAAAAAAGAAATACAAAACTCATGCATCAAGATATAGGTTATATAAAACTTTCTAACACGTCCAATATACTTTAACAATTCTTTACCGTTTAATAAGATGAAAGATGATGTCTACGTAAATAAATTGGAATAAGCATAACATATTTAAAAACCCAATTTCAGGAATTACCAACAATATAAAAAATATATTCGAATTCTTTCGTGCATTCCTGTATATGATAAATAGATTTGTATATGTAATGCACGAGCGGGGAAGACCGAGCTATGCTCGATAAAAATTAGCTTTGAGTTTAAATATCAGGAACCATGACCAAAATGATCCACTAATCAAATTTTCCCGAACATGTGACCAAGCCAATTGTCTTCTCGTGCGCAAAACTCTCAGGATATAAAAAATTCAGTCAAAATGGTCTGAGTCGTTATTTAGATACAATTAGCTTGACCCTGACCCATGGTGACCTACTAATCGAAAATTCTCGAACATGTGACCTAGCCCAATGGTTTTCTGGTGCCCCAAAACGGTAAAATACAAAATTTCGTCAAAATCGTTAGAGCCATTTTTAAAATAAAATTTGCATACATATATAACCACACACACGATTTCCTCGTATCAGAATATATATGATAGAATGATAAAATTTTGTTTGGTTTGTAAACACATAGCGCAGTTTAAAATCTCCCTTTTGAAATTTCCGTCAATAAACGAAAATGTGATCGAGATATTTTGTGCTGCCTTGTGTATGATCTGTAGAATTTATACACACCAAGTAATAGACAAAAAATTAGTTAAATTTAAAATAGCGCACCGCAACTGAAAACGCACTTCCAGCAATTATTGTTAACAGACAGAACTTTAACAGAATTCTTTTGTGTGTCCCTGTAAATGAATAATGAAAGATATGCACACAGCAATCTATAGTAAGAAAGTCCCATGTAATGCAACTCTCAGTGATATACATCAATTTCAGTATATTTGAAATAGTATAACATCATTTAAATAATACGCAAATAATTTTCTTCTATAGACTGTAATATAACAGAACTCTTTTGAGTGTCCCTTTAAAGTAACTATAAGCGCGACACACTTCATTTTCAATGCCGAACATGCCATAGTGAACATCAATAACATATATCAATTGCGGGACAATCTGAGTACATTTACGTGAGTTAGAGCACGGACAGACAGATAGACAAACCGAATTCATAAACACTTTTCAACTATTAGGAAAGTGTTAAAAATAAAAAACAGAGACTCGCTCAACAGCGTGAATCTTTGCTGACATTATTACTCAATCACTTTGGAATCGAATATCGTTTTTTTTTTTTACATTTTTATTTTAATATAATTTGAATTATAAAAAAAATGGCTACTCGAATACAACTTTTTCCTGTTGTGTATAAAATCAATACAAAACACCATCTTTGCCATCGTTTTCCGAATAATGTTTTGCCTTCATAGGGGAAAAAAATAGCACCTGAGTTGGGTTGATTATTGACGGCCAATTATCTACACTAGGGATATAGGCCCGGGGGGAGTGCCCTTCGTGGGGGTCTTTCTAAGGGAACCTAATCCGTATTTACGCATGGATAAATCCACGGCTCGAAGAAAACCACGAAAACTCCGAACGATTAGGCCGACGGGCGCGATTGGGATCGAACCCAGCACCTCCCGTCTACCAGCTTCGAGAGCACGAAAAAAAATAGCACCTGAATATCTGTAAATAATTTCATGCATTTAAAAAGATATATAATGGATTTTAAGAATGTGTTAGAAAATAAAGTTTAGACTTGAGCCCAGCGGAGCTATCTGAGAAAGTGTGATTGGAAACCTATCTCCTGTTTGCTAATCACTTTTCTCGCGGTGGGGTATCACTCTCCCTTACTATCCGCCTGAGGCAAAATGTGTCTTGTTTTATGTTGTGGGATGACCTTTCTGTTTGTCAATCGCAAGCTTAGTAAATATCATTGGACTTTAAAAGTGTCAATCTTAGTCACAGGATACGCCTTACAGATGGCAACGGTTTTTCTTTTTTCGGCTATTTCGATCTTTCAACTGAGTGAAGTAGCCTCTTAAGCGATCGTAAATTTAAAATTGTCATAGGGATTTGGAATCGAATAGCATTTTCTTTTTTCTATTAATGTATCTCAGCTTGAGTTATAATAATAAGCGTTTCATGTTTGGCGACCGAAATTAATTTCAAAGCGACAAGTTCAACAGCATAGTCTGAAAAATCCTTCTTTTATCGAAAAATGGAAAACTGAATTCGATGGCAATTTCATGAATTTGCAAATAAAATGGTATTCACCATTGTGTCAGGAAGTAGTTAGTTTGAATTTCAAGCCACCAATAAGGCATTGAAGTACACTGCATAGACCATTGCTTTTCTGAAGGCTCATTACAAATTATAAGACTGTTGTTCAATCCAAACAATCTACCTTTTGATTTCTAAATTATTTAACATTCGTAGACTAAACTACCAGTATGTGTTCTTGTTCAAAAACTGTGAAATCGGACAGTAATTTTAATACAATATGATATATAATTGTCGAAAATACAAAATGCTATTCGGTTTCAAATTAACTTAATAGATATGACTTGCAAATTCTATGCATTTATGCATAACTACTGAGTGAATGCATCAGTTTTAAATTGCTAAGTGAGGAAAATATTTATTGAAATCAGTATAAGTTTTATAGTAGTGTAGTTTTATCGTATTTTCTAATTCTAAAGCAACGTATTTCAGAGAATAATAAAATAAAAAAATAAAAATAAAAAGATTTTTTTTTTATAAACATTCAATGGTTATCTTACAAATACGCTTATTTTTATTTTTATTTGTATTTTATTTATTTTTTTTACAGCAGTACATGTTTTTTCCCAAAATTTCACGTTTCAACACATTTATTTGGTATGGGTAATAACTCAATTATAAAAGAATCAATGCTTTTTTTTTTAATGCTTGCTAGAAAGTTTAAATAAATGGATTTATTAAAAAATATATATAATTTTTTATTCGTTTATTTTTTAAGAAAGGGACCTGAAAGAAAAAATTAAACATTATGTAAGCTATCTTCGTAGGATTCCTAAATAGATTTCTCAACGAATAATTGTAAATTAATTTTTATTTAACTATTACTTAATAAAAGCGTATTATTTTATATTACAATCTTCATTATTTATTTATAATTTAAGTCTTTAAAATGTTTCATTGCTGCATTTCACAGTGCTTTGATATATTTTGGCGGACATTTATTGTCACAGAAATAAGTCCATTTTTTGAACTACCATACAATTGTATGAGTTACAGATAATATTTTCCAGATTATATATACAGATTTATCACTTGTTGCAGGCTGCTCGAAAAATGCCTTAAAATCAATGTAGTTATTAAAAATTAAGCTCTTAAAATATTGAAATGTTGTATTGTCATCAAAAACGCGCCATTGTGTAGTTTTTTTTTAAATATTTTTTTATATCAGGAAGTGGGTTAAAAATGTATTGCAAAATTTCATCTTTACATACAAAAAACAGATTGAGTTAAATAAAAGAATGTGCAAAAAGTAACAAGTGCACGAAAAGTAGAATTGTTTAATAATAAACTGGCACAGTCCATTTAGAAAATGTCACGACGCTGTTTGTACTAATTATATCTAAATTAGACTCAATGTACTAAAATCACTCACATGTTAAAATCATCACTTAAACAAATGCAGCAATTTTTTCCTAACAGCAAATGAAATTTTTTCATATAATGCAAATATTTTTTAATTGGTATTTAGAAATACACACAAATTCTGATAAGATGTTTGCTTTAAATGGGATATTTTTATTTTATCACATGTTTTATATCAAGAAATTATTATATACTGTAAGACTAAAATCCTTAAAATTAATTATTTTATTTTTTCGATTCATTCAAACTTATAAATTACAGTCAAAATAAAGAGAATTTTCATCATTTAACAACATGTCACTAATGTATCACAGCACAAATATGCTATTATCAAAATGAATATACGTGCTATTCTTACACAAAGAATGCACATATTATACATTGTCTGTTGAATGGATATCAATGAATGCACATATTATACATTATCTGTTGAATGCACATATTATACATTATCCGTATGCTCGGAAAGCAGACAATTTGGATTTCAGTGTTTCAATAATTTTTCATTTTTTAAATAAGATTTTATTTTCTAAAAAAATGTATCTTTTCCATAAAATTATGTCAATGAAAATTTAAAGAGACTCATCTTGCTTTGTGCGAAATTCGATATCATCAAGATTAGCTAGAAATCAATCTTATTAGAAATTACAACTTTCCGCGACCAACCAGCAGGATTGGGTAGGGTACCCCACATCGAATATGGTTCACTGATTGAATTACTGTGCTTTATCAGCCTTTTTCGTGACAGATTTCAAACAAATCAAAAATAAGTTTCATATTTTCAGTACAATATCGTTACTGTTATTAACCATTTTATACAAATTTGTTATCCTTTTACTTTTTCTTCGCCTTCTTCTCTTTTTTTTTCCTTTCTTTCTAAAACGATTATTGAGAATTTTTTCAAAATACAAATAAATGTATGAGGATTAGGAAACTTTTCCCTATTTTCTTTTCTACATAGTTTATTTTTTACAGTAATCGTTGCAAAATGTGATTTCGCCAATAAATGATCTTTCCTTTCGCATTGTAGAGTTCAAAATATGATAAATAAGAATGATTGTTTAATTAATATATATATATTATAAAGGACAAACGTGTCCATCTATAACGGTGGCGTTATTTTTATGTTGGCAACAGCAGAGGATTAAATTTCGTTTCTCCTGCAATTTTTTTAACTTCTAAACATCGCTCATTTCAAATTCTTATACATTTGAATAAGAAGGAAAATTAAGTGTAAAATACAATTTGTTTTAATTCTGTATCGCAGTTCATTTGTAAACTTTATCGCAAGTTACTTATTTATTATAATTTAAAAATAATTTCCAAGCATGAATTACTTTTAAATCTATTTCTATCGCGTGCAGACGATTACGGAAGATAAATCTATTTGCACTTAAAATTATACGAAACATTTATTTTCAGCTTATATTCTATAACGAAATTTAAATTACATCAATAAATAATAAAAATAAAATATAAATAAAACACAAATTCAAGACACTTTATTGAACTCTGCGCTCAATACCACAGAAATGATTAGAATCAAAAGGCTGCTGTAAATATAAATCTTTTTTTGGCTTTTAACTCCTGGCACGAGGCTAATACGAAAGTATAACTCTTGATAAATTTCACAACTTTATTTGAACACAATTGCATTTTTTATATAAATATCATTTTTGGTATTGTTAGTGTTTAATCTAAGAAAACATATATAATGTAAAAAACTATTAGACTTTTCAATTAAAAACAAAATGGTTTTCATTTGTATTCTGCAAAGGTCCGAGTTAGATTTCCTATTATAACAGCTACTTATTCGGATTTTTGTATATGAAAGCGTTTTTGATTATTCTAAATTAACATCAACTCATACAGTTATTTAAAATAGTGCATTTCTTTAGATGTAGTATAATATTGCGACAAACAAATATAAAATAAACGAACATTAGCCTTGTGTTATAGACTTTTGTGTCTTTACTTCATTTTTGGTCTCTGGTCGATTACTCTTTACTTCCTGTATATGTACACACAGATAGATAGCACATCGATAAAATGCCCGACTTTGCTTTGAATTTATGCTCTTTTAAAGTATTTTATGCCGTGTCTTATTATTATTATCACATGGTATGATAATAAATTGTACATTTGCTGAAATGTTTATTGAAAACAAGCACTAATTTAAGCTTTTCACAAAATAGACATACATAATGGAAATTGATAATAAAAACTGACTTTAAAGATAATTTATCATTATTGTCGTATTACTTATGTATAAAATTTTTAATAAGTTTTAAAATATATATTTCACATATATAGTAAATATCCAACAAAAAATCATTCTGCATGATTTATTTAGAAAAAGAAAAAAGGAATAATCCTTCAATTGCTTATTGACATTGAATTAATATAATTATGCAAATCTAAGCTATTGTTTGTCTCAACTAATTTATTTAAGCGATAATACCATAATATAACTAAAAGTGCACTTTCGACAATCATCCATAGGACTGCAATGTGTCTAATTTCTTTGGCTTAAATATGAATTTATTTATAGTTTATAGACATTTCTTAGAATAATCTATTTCAGCTGGCAAGTAAATACCAGTTCGAAACATATTTAAAGCAATTCGCGTTATGTTTATATAAATATTGCCATATAATATGCCATATAATGCCATATAATGCCCTATAATGCCATATAATTGCCATATAATGCCCGTAAATATTGCCATAGACGGCAATATTTACAAATTCTTTTGTGCAGCCCTGTGTGTTATAATCCATAGCTTTCGTTTAACTATAAAATATACTAAAATTAATTAAGCTTAAAAAGTCCGTCCTCAAAAGTAGATTTTTTTTCTCCCTGTTTCAAAGTACAAAAAATTCATTTTTGTGAGAATCCTTTTATTATTACTATTTCTGTTAGAAATAAAAACTATCGATTACAAATGCGTGGCTTCATTTAGTGCTGCGCTAAAGTGTTATTTTAAAGTCCTTTTAGTTTATTTATTTAGATATTCTACGCTTTCTTTTAAAAGTTGCTATCTGGAGAACTATCGCGAACGACTCCAAATAACAAGAACAGTATTATATATTAATTTCTTATTTTTGCGTACTTAACTTCGCAATTTTGTCATAATTCCGCGTTTGCGACCGTGATTATTATTAATAATAACGAATATGAACCATGAAAATGTTTAAATGACTTGTTAGACTAAAAAAAAAACTTACAAAAGATAATTACAATAAAAAATATATCTTACACTGTCTGGCCTAACTCCTAAAATAAATTTTAATTTAAACTAATGCTACGAAACGGGTGTTTCAGTAATCAGTATAATATGCAATCAAGATTAGTAATTATGAAGTTATCAACTGAGGCTTTGCTCTTTTATATTACGGAATGAAAAATCGGCAAAAATTGTGCCACTTTAACACAAACATAACTTTTTTTCAATGAAATCTAAACAATGTCATTTTCACAACGAATATATATATATATATATACACACGTCGTCACACGAATTCACACGGCCGAAAATTTGCTCGATGAAAATTTTGTGAACGACCTCATTCAGCACGACGACGGCTACAAATTCCTCAAAAACATAAAAAATGCACCTGCTCATTGGGAAAACGAGAAAAAACGTGTGTATGCCGCAATGCGACAGTGGGGAATCCTGACTCTATTTGTCACATTGTCTGCGGCCGAGCTGCAATGGTTTGAATTGAAGCAGGCGTTATCTTTGAACGTCGACAATCACATTTTGAAGAGGGAGGAATCTGAAAATGAAAAATTGTTTACCAAAGAAAAGAAGTGCGAACTCATTCAAAAAGATCCCGTGACTTGCGCACTCTATTTTAATTTTAAATTTCGGGAACTGGTAAAAACATGGAAACAGAGGAACGGAGCTTTCGCCGGCTACAAAATTAAATATGACTATTATAGAATTGAATTTCAACACCAGGGGAGTCCTCATGTGCACATGCTATTACGGCTCGAGAATGCTCCTGTGTACGAGCAAGACTCTGTCGAAGCGTGTGAGAAATTTGTTGAGGAAATGATGACCTGTAGCTTCCAAAATACGTTCATAGACTACCAAAAACATCGCCATACCACCACGTGCTACATGAAAAAGGGGAAAATATGAAGGGTGTCGGTTTCACATACCGCACTTTCCCACGGATAGAACGCGAATTTTGGATCTTTTGAATGATTGTGACCCTCGCAATAAAATGCTCAAAGAAGACTATCGTAAACTACGAGACTATTTATCCGATCTAGACTGGAAAAATAATATGCAGACCTTTGATGAATTCCTATTTACTTTAGATTATTCATTGGATCACTACCTGAACGTCATCGAATCGGGAATCAATCGGACCACGGTGTTCTTAAAGCGTGAGGTGAATGAAATCATGCTGAATAACTATAACCCAAAGATTCTCAATATGATGCAATCCAACATGGATATCTAATATATTACGAATGGTTTTGCTTGCGCCGCGTATATGGTAGATTACATCAACAAATCGCAACGAGGCATGTCCAAATTGCTCAAAGAATGTGTCCAACAATGTAGGCAAAAACCGGAAAGGAACCTCAAATCCCTTTTGAGAAATGTGACGAATACTTATTTAAGTGTATCAGAAGTGAGTGTTCAAGAAGCAGCTTGGAGTCTTTTAGAACTACCAATGAGTCGGTTGTCAGTCAACGACATCTTCATTCCCACGTTTCCACCAGGAAAGCGGGTTCGAACGGTGAAAAATCAAGAAAGTTTAAAAGGTTTACCCAAAGGATCTTTCGATATCTTCCAGTCATCCATCTTTGATAAATATGTTAATCGACCGACAGCTTTCGAAACATTATGCTTGGCAGATTTTTCCACGGGTTATGAGCTTAAAAAGGCAGGTCGCGAGGAGCACAAGCTGATCGATCAACCTCTTTACATGCAAGAAAGGCGCATTCGAAAAGTGTTGAGATCAGTCGGTTACAGAGAACTGATCGAATCGGATGAGTTTTATCGAGAAGAAATTCTGTTGTATACGCATTGGAGAGATGAAACTAAAGACATTTTAAATCAAAATTTTAAAGAACTTCACCACGAAAAAAATCAATGATTGAGTTGAACAAAAAAAATATCATCATCTAACAGTGAACATGCATGACCTCGAAAAAAGAATAATAGATGAAGACGACGACATGGAGGAGGAAGAAGACAAAAGCATCAGGAAAGAACCGTTACAATTCAAAGATGAATTCAAAGTCGATATTCAGCGCGATTTTGATGAATATGTCGGCAAAGAAATTTGTACGTTTAAAATTACGGGCCGATGGGAAGAGAACGAATATCAAGCAATATTCGAAAAGCCAACGAGCGGCAGTTTCATCTGTTGAAGCATGTGATGCATTTAGAATTCACCAATGCCAAACCCTATTGCATCTTTATAACGGGACCAGCTGGTTGCGGTAAATCCTTTTTCATCCGTATTCTCGAGCAAACATTACTTCGAGGTTACGAAAAGTCGGGTGCCGATCCCTCTGCGTTAGCCGTAGTGAAGGTCGCACCCACTGGAAAAGCCGTTTACAATATCGGTGGGGCAACGCTATATGCAACGTTTGCGCTACCCACTAAAATAAAACAAATTTTGGTCGATCTCTCGGACCATACGGTGAGTGAGTACAGAGCGGCATATAGAAACCTAAAGACAATCCTCATCGATGAAATATCCATGGTGTCATATGCCATTTTCCGTTACGTTGACCAACGTATGCGACAAATTATGGGCAATGATCAACCTTTCGGAAACTTCAACGTTCTCTGTTTTGGCGATTTCAGACAACTTCCACCCGTCATGGGAACGCCCGTTTACCAGATTCCTAAAAGCTACGAAGCGGATCATTTGGTTGGAAATTTTCTTTGGGAACGTTTTCAATTTTATGAATTATGCGGCAAAAAGAAGACATGGCTTTTGCTGAGTGTCTCAATCACGTGGCTGATGGTACCATGACGCCAGAAGATGTCGCTTTGGTTGAAAGCCGTATCGTGCAGGACCCTTCAGCCTTACCTTTCTCATCGATCCATTTGTTTTATACGAATGCCGAAGTAGATGCCTACAACACGCTGAGAATTGCACAATTAAATACGGAAGGGTGCACGGTCGAAGGAAATGATTTCGTAACAGGCAAAGGAAGTAGACGGGCCAAGCAAAGCATGTTGCGAAAAGTAGGAAGTATGAGTAGGAAAGACACGAACAATTTAAATAAGAATCTTTCTCTCAAATTAGATGCCAGGTATATGCTCATCCTGAATTTGGATACGGCGGACGGACTCGTTAACGGAGCGATGGGGATCCTGAGGAAAATAGAATCGAGTCAACTAAAAAACAGTGAAGCACGCGCCGTGAAAACATTTTGGATAGAGTTTGATGAGAAGACTGTTGGTAAAAATTTAAGAAGAGAGTACAACAATTACATGGTACGAAACCATATTAATCGACATTGGACACCCATCAACTGTGTGAAAAAAAATATTTACTGTTCCCGAAATTCGCCACTCACCGTTTACCGAAAACAGTTTCCCATCATACAGTCCGAGGCGCTCACCATCCGTAAATCGCAAGGAGCCACTTACGAAGAATGCGTGGTCCATGTTCGAAAGAAAATGAAAAGAAATGTCTTATATGTCGCGCTGTCTCGAGTCACTCGAGCTGATGGCCTGTTTATCGTGGGAGAATTCGAACCACCAAAACCTCCTTCGGAATACGACTCCTTGGCGGCAGAGCTGACGCGTTTGAGACCCAAATCCTTAAAACCCATTTATGAGTTTCTAAGTAATCGCGAAAACTTTGCTGGTATTCAATTCATGTTCCATAACGTGCAAGGATTAGTTACACACCATGAGGATTTGTTGGCAGATCCGTGTTTCAGACAGAGTGATTTGATCCTTCTAGCCGAAACGCATACCATTCCAACGGATGACTTTCAAATTCCGGGATTCAAAGTCGCTTTGATAGTAATTTGCTTCGATAGTAAAAACTGACTCACTGTTGTCTTAAAAAGAGTGTTTTGACTTTTAAATATCAAAAGTGGCTTTAAAAACCAAAAGAAAACCTCTAACAATTAAAAAAAGTGCCCTTAAGAATCTGAAAAATGCCCTCAAGAATCCAAAAAGTGCCTTTAAGAATAAAAAAGTGCCTTTTTCTCACCAGCAGCACCCTGCCCTTTTTTATACCTGGGGAAACTCTGTAATAATTAATTAAAAAAATACTTTTTAAAGAAATTCCTTAAGGGTGTCCATTACTGGCACATCTACCCTATAATTAAATAGCAGGATATCAAACTACATTTAAAATCTTAACTACATACTACAAGCTTGACCTGGTTTAAATCAGTTGATTTAAATAAGTTAAATTTTCAATTAACAGTTGTTTTTTTTTTAATAAAGAGCATGTATTTTCATTTATAAATGGTAATCTCAGGCACTCCCCATTCAGATGAAGGAACTTTCTTTTTAAAGTTACAAATGCTCTTCCAAAGGATGTCACTTTTTTATTTGCAATGTTTGATAATTCATCTGTGAAAAAACACTTCTATACATAACGAAGCAGTACAAATATTGATTATAACATGCAATTCTGCAGATCAGGGGCCCCAACACCCACTATTCAAATCACATCTTCATTTTATTTTATATTTGAAACTTTCAATCCACAGTTTCATTTCTTCATATTATTAATACTATAAGTATGATTTCAGAGATTCACTTATGAATTGTAATTCAAAATCGACTATATGCACTCACTGACACAGAAAAAAAAGGAGGTGGGAGAGGTTATGGTTAAAACCCCTTCCAGACCATTTAAAAATTATTAAGATAACCTTAAAAGAACCTGCATCGACATCTGTATTCACAGAAAATGAAAAACGTTATTCGATACTTTGGCACTTAACTAGTATTTTCTTTCAATTTCATGCATGTACAGCCAAAAATGAGTTCGTAAATGTATCAAAGTTTCGTCCCCTCCCTTTTTTTTTTAGCACATTTTAATAATTTTTACTCTTCATTAAACCATTATAATGGTTCATTCAGTTTAAAGATTTCCTGTTACATCATCAGTTACAAATCTGGAAAGTGTATCATAATCAGTTAACAATAAGCGATACTTCTTTCATTTTCTTATATTTTTTTAGTGCAGATATACATATATCATGGATATAGATTCAATATTGTGAAATTTAGAAAATAAATTCCATTAAATTCAGTATTCTCGTATATATGTCTATTTGTTATTATTATTATTGATTTTTTTTTTAAGAAAAAAAAAGGGGGGATATTATGTTGTTATTATTATCAAATTATATTGGAAAAGTGTTGACATTTTAAATTTCAGAGACAGAGCTCAAAATGTTTTTGACAAATCATATAGCAAAGTCATAGTTAAATTTAGGAAATGATATATTACTTGAATTATTTGATTATATCTAAACATATTTAAATCATATTAGCAATATTATGCAATAAATATTTTAAAACCACTTATTTATATTCCGTACTGAATGCTAGCGAAAATACAATTGCAATTACACTTGTATTCATTATGCTTCATCAGAAGCAAAATGTTTAAGAACGAATGAGTGGTACAATTCTGTGATGTCTTCTATTAAAATAATGTATAACTAGATGTGTCCCTATTTCGCATTTTACGATAAAGGGAAACTCTCTACAATTCAAGACCTCTACAAGAAGAAATTTTATTAAAAATCACTTTTGTATTTTCTCTGCTGGAATGTAATTTGAGTTTTAACTATTTTATATAGTTAAATTTTTTATTAACTAATTTAACTATTATTATATAGTTATTTCTTTAAATAATTACAAAAGTAATAAAATTTTAAAACAAAGAAATGTAAAATGAATAATGTACTTCTAAGAAATCACTCTACAACAGAAAAATAAATTGAAACATGTGCCAACAAACATATAGCCTTCTACACAGAGCAATTGCAGACGTTATTAAAGATTATTTAAGCAAATTACCTAACATATTGAAAAAGTTTTAAAAACTGATTTTTGTCTACCCAAATTAGCACTTTTTCCTTGTGTGTGATGGGGAAGGAGGGGGGAAGAATTCTGGGGCTTTTGTGTTGGTGAAACCAGCCATTAGTGCAAATCCAGAGGGAAAGGAAAATTCACTCCACACTAATGAAAGTTTATAAAATCCTGAATTTTGCCAAAAGCCTATGATAATACATTCAATCATTCATTTATTTATACATTTCATGCAGCATGCAACAATTTTCGTTGCAAGAATTTAATTTTAAATTTGGTTTCCAAACTATATAATTTTTAATATGATAGTTTGAAGGATCAGGATGTATTTTAGATCACAGCGTATCGTTAATCTTTTGTGCATTTTAATATTTACATGATAAAATAACTGAGCATGAAATTACCAAAACTAAAACATTTACAACAACAGCCAACAACCATTTTAGTTTATAAATAATCTTTAGATACTTAATAATTAATAAATTATTATTTTCAAGCAATTATTGTGACTTAACTATTAGGACAAAATAATTCATATGAGTGAAAAATGCACCAAAATACTTTTATTTTATTTTATCACAGGAGCTAGGAATCTTAGGTACATCTACTAGATGAAAGGATACGATGAGAGAAAAACAATTTTGCTATTTCTAAGAAAAATTAGTTTCCATGGATGTAAAACTGATTTTTGCCCATATGCAGCTTATAATTTGCAATTTAATATCATTATGATATGCAGTTTTATAGATTTGACATTATTAAAAATATATAATTGCAACATAGGGGAGAATGCAATAGGTAGTATTTCTTAGGAAATCTACTTAAAAATACTGATATACTGTGGTCAAATGTAAGCATTGCTATTGCTACATAGTACATACTGTGTATTACTTAATATTGATAATTACATTATTAAAATATGTCATTGCACTCTTCATTTTCTTTATCATAGTTCACCATAGTACAACAATTTCTTTTATTGCAGAGCAATTTTGCAATAGATTTCTCAGTTTAGAATGAATTAATGCAAAAGAAGAAACAACCCATTTGAGTATGCAGAATTAAAAGCACTTCAACGTATCCATTCCATTCACCTGGTATGTTATTGACTTACAAACACCCTTCCACCATGTAATTTTTCCTGTTTGAGCCATTAAAATGTGTCTTGATATTAGGGCCACACAAAGAAACCATGGGCCACGGGAATAATTCCTATACAGGGCCCCCTGCCATAAGTATGATACAATAAAACCTGAAGTGCAAACTACCAGCGAAAAATTCCATTTTATACAGGTTATTTTCATCTTATAAGGTATGACTGTATAATATTTGTATTTATTTATTTAGGTTCTTTTCGGTTACCCGGGCGCCAGTGTTAATACATGTATATATATATACACACACACATATATATACATATATACACATATCTACATATACATATGCGTTTATATATGTACATATATTACTGGCGCCCAGCTAACCAGTAATATATGTACCTTTATTACTGGTAGGTACTTTATAGGTAGTTTTATATGTACCTATAAAAGTACCTTTATTTTATTTTTTTTTAATTTATTTTTTTTTTTTTTGGGGGGGGGGGCGCTGGACCATCTCTCTCTCTTTTTTGTTTTTTTTTTCAGTTTATTGCAAGATTTTGTTATACAGGCTTTACTCTATTAGAAAATAAATTTGCTGGATAGTACCTTTCTTAAAAATCTATACAGTATTTGCTGACAATTTTGAAATATTTCTTTTACAGTATTACAGTTTATGATACATTTGTCACACTTTTTTCATCTAAAGATTTAAAATAAAAATATGAAAAGTATAATTAAATTTTAATACCAATTAATTTTGAATAAAAAAAGTTTTAAGTATGAAAGAAATAAAATTCGAAACCTTTTTTTTCTCATGTCAACACCAGAATTAGCCAAAAAAAATATTTCAAGGAATAATTTCGCTTCTTTTAAAAGTTTTTTCAATTGCATTTTATTTCTAATTTTACCTTTAATATTAAGAAACATATAAGTTATATTGAAAGGCAGAATTTAAGTACAAAATCAACTTTTATTATTAACAAATGTTTATATTTAATAAACAATTCTTTAACTTGCATTCTTGAAAGATTTTTATGAAATGTTCTGGTTCTAGTCTTGTGACAAGATATTTAAAATTTTTCCAGAAATATTTATGCTCAATTTTACTCTTAAACATTTTATTTTAGAATTGACAACAAAGCACACCATCCGTTGACAGATATTAAATGTGTCAAAATATCTTTTACAGTGAAAATCTACAGAATAAAACGACAAAAATAAAATATAAACATATTATTACTATATCCTGATACAATAACAATAATACAGCTAATTCAGAAAAAAAAAATGATATGCTCATTCAGCATAAACACACAAGAAACAAAAAAAAGGGGGGGGGGTAGCGATTCTTTATTTATTGTTATTAGTAAAACAAACGTGTAACGCGAATAAAATTCAAAAACAGACGCAAAAATAAGTTGACATAGTAATAGAAAATCAGTAAACACAACAGTTTTGCCGAAACCACGACAGATCAACAGACGACAGCGAAAGGAACGCCAGAGACCAGACACGATCTATCGGAGTTCCATATTTGAATTTCCTCTCAAACACCGCTCTCGCCAAGGCTTTTCGCCAAGGTGCTGAATCGAACACAATTTCAAAAATCGCGGTTCGAACGGGGAAAAATCAAGAAAGTTTAAAAGGTTTACCCAAAGGATCTTTCGATATCTTCCAGTCATCCATCTTTGATAAATATGTTAATCGACCGACAGCTTTCGAAACATTATGCTTGGCAGATTTTTCCACGGGTTATGAGCTTAAAAAGGCAGGTCGCGAGGAGCACAAGCTGATCGATCAACCTCTTTACATGCAAGAAAGGCGCATTCGAAAAGTGTTGAGATCAGTCGGTTACAGAGAACTGATCGAATCGGATGAGTTTTATCGAGAAGAAATTCTGTTGTATACGCATTGGAGAGATGAAACTAAAGACATTTTAAATCAAAATTTTAAAGAACTTCACCACGAAAAAAATCAATGATTGAGTTGAACAAAAAAAAATATCATCATCTAACAGTGAACATGCATGACCTCGAAAAAAGAATAATAGATGAAGACGACGACATGGAGGAGGAAGAAGACAAAAGCATCAGGAAAGAACCGTTACAATTCAAAGATGAATTCAAAGTCGATATTCAGCGCGATTTTGATGAATATGTCGGCAAAGAAATTTGTACGTTTAAAATTACGGGCCGATGGGAAGAGAACGAATATCAAGCAATATTCGAAAAGCCAACGAGCGGCAGTTTCATCTGTTGAAGCATGTGATGCATTTAGAATTCACCAATGCCAAACCCTATTGCATCTTTATAACGGGACCAGCTGGTTGCGGTAAATCCTTTTTCATCCGTATTCTCGAGCAAACATTACTTCGAGGTTACGAAAAGTCGGGTGCCGATCCCTCTGCGTTAGCCGTAGTGAAGGTCGCACCCACTGGAAAAGCCGTTTACAATATCGGTGGGGCAACGCTATATGCAACGTTTGCGCTACCCACTAAAATAAAACAAATTTTGGTCGATCTCTCGGACCATACGGTGAGTGAGTACAGAGCGGCATATAGAAACCTAAAGACAATCCTCATCGATGAAATATCCATGGTGTCATATGCCATTTTCCGTTACGTTGACCAACGTATGCGACAAATTATGGGCAATGATCAACCTTTCGGAAACTTCAACGTTCTCTGTTTTGGCGATTTCAGACAACTTCCACCCATCATGGGAACGCCCGTTTACCAGATTCCTAAAAGCTACGAAGCGGATCATTTGGTTGGAAATTTTCTTTGGGAACGTTTTCAATTTTATGAATTATGCGGCAAAAAGAAGACATGGCTTTTGCTGAGTGTCTCAATCACGTGGCTGATGGTACCATGACGCCAGAAGATGTCGCTTTGGTTGAAAGCCGTATCGTGCAGGACCCTTCAGCCTTACCTTTCTCATCGATCCATTTGTTTTATACGAATGCCGAAGTAGATGCCTACAACACGCTGAGAATTGCACAATTAAATACGGAAGGGTGCACGGTCGAAGGAAATGATTTCGTAACAGGCAAAGGAAGTAGACGGGCCAAGCAAAGCATGTTGCGAAAAGTAGGAAGTATGAGTAGGAAAGACACGAACAATTTAAATAAGAATCTTTCTCTCAAATTAGATGCCAGGTATATGCTCATCCTGAATTTGGATACGGCGGACGGACTCGTTAACGGAGCGATGGGGATCCTGAGGAAAATAGAATCGAGTCAACTAAAAAACAGTGAAGCACGCGCCGTGAAAACATTTTGGATAGAGTTTGATGAGAAGACTGTTGGTAAAAATTTAAGAAGAGAGTACAACAATTACATGGTACGAAACCATATTAATCGACATTGGACACCCATCAACTGTGTGAAAAAAAATATTTACTGTTCCCGAAATTCGCCACTCACCGTTTACCGAAAACAGTTTCCCATCATACAGTCCAAGGCGCTCACCATCCGTAAATCGCAAGGAGCCACTTACGAAGAATGCGTGGTCCATGTTCGAAAGAAAATGAAAAGAAATGTCTTATATGTCGCGCTGTCTCGAGTCACTCGAGCTGATGGCCTGTTTATCGTGGGAGAATTCGAACCACCAAAACCTCCTTCGGAATACGACTCCTTGGCGGCAGAGCTGACGCGTTTGAGACCCAAATCCTTAAAACCCATTTATGAGTTTCTAAGTAATCGCGAAAACTTTGCTGGTATTCAATTCATGTTCCATAACGTGCAAGGATTAGTTACACACCATGAGGATTTGTTGGCAGATCCGTGTTTCAGACAGAGTGATTTGATCCTTCTAGCCGAAACGCATACCATTCCAACGGATGACTTTCAAATTCCGGGATTCAAAGTCGCAGGTGCAATCCATAGTAACGGTTGGAGTAGAACGCGAAAAAATCGAGGCGTTATGACATATATGAAAGAAAATGTAATTGATGAAAGTAAAGAAAATGTGATGGTCGACGGTGAAAAAGTGCAAATTCTCATTTCATACATATTGAATAACATGAGATTTGTAGTATGTTATGCGAATCCCCACACCAGTACAGCAGAAATTTTAGAAAAAAATTCTAGATATCATGACGATTGATGAAGATCAAAAAACAGTTCTCGTGGGAGATTTTAATATCAATTTCAATAGCGAGGAAGGTCAAGCATTTATCGAAGAATTGAGAGAGGTCGGTCTTGTATTACGAACCAACCCGAAGCATTGTACCACCCGAGGTCAAACCACCATTGATGCCATTTTTTTAAATAAAATCATGAAAACTGGTGTATATATGACTACCTACAGTTATCATATGGTTTTGTATGGTACAATTGATTGACATTTCTTAAAAAAATATTATTATTATTATTTCATTATTATTATCATTATTATTATCATTATTATTATATTATTATTATTATTATTATTTTATTATTATTATTATTATTATTATTTTTATTATTATTATTTATTTATTTATTTATTTTTTAAATAAAAGCCGTGTGTGGCAATCTATATTCTACCTTAAGGCAGAATTTTCCCCTCTTGGTTTTTTTTTTCAATACAGTTTTGGAGATTTTAAACTTTGAATATTGTGTGTGAGTGTGAGGCTAAAAAATGTGTAAATGAAATTTATTATGATCAAAAATCCACTAAAGCGGAAAAGAGTTTCATCCCTGATTGAAAAATAATACTAGAGTGAAATTAAGGATTTTTAAGAATTTTTTCAGATTCTGAATAAAAATGAGGATTTTTAAGGTGCAAGTATTATTTGTAAAAAAATTAAAGACTTTTAAGGACGGTACGAACTATGATTCATGTGTTACACTTAAATTGATGCGCACAACTGATGCCAACTGAATTAAACATTTATAGTTATGCTTCTTTGACACCCAGGGCAGTTTGCCAGTTAGAAATTTCCAGTCACTTTTCTTAAATACGTCGCAAATACTTCCTAACTTTTGTTAGTGAAACATTTCTTAGAGAAAGCCTTAAAACAACGCATTATTTGCATTGATTAGCATGAAAATGCAAATCACATCATTATCATGCAATATCACAGTATTTGTGATATTGCATGATAAAAGAGCATGGAAAATAGTAAATAATGCACCGCACATTTAAAATAAATCTTCAAAATGTACCCTGTGATGAAATCAAATGCTTGAAAAGAATGTATTTTCTAAGGATAAAAATTAAAAATATATTAATTATTAAAATATACAAATTATTTGCATGAAATCTGAAAGAAACAAAAGTAAATATAAAAATTTAATTTTAAAAAGCTGTAAAGAGATTAAATTTTAAATGTTGCACTTTATTAGGATATAAACAAAATAGTTTAAACGTTAAACTCACTTTCACGCAATAGTTTACTTTTCAAAAACTATTTCCATCAAATCATATAATTATACAGTATAAATATTTCGTTTTAAAAATAATAAATATTCATCAATTTACTTATTAAAGTTTCTATTTTATTTGTCTTTTAAATTTTATTTCACAAAACTCAATCTTGTGTATTTGTGTTCCGAAGTTCAAACATCAGTATTATTTTTCAAACCTTTATTTTACACATTTTTATAAAAGACCTATCGAAATTATTAAGATATTAGAATTATCTTCGTTTTGAAATAGATATATAATGATGATTGAAAATGATTGCGATATAATGACTGAAAAATATAAAATGGCGTTTGTAGAGATCAAACTCATCTAGCGATTGCATAAAATAAAATAAAATAAAATAAAATAAAATAAAATAAAAATAAAATCATTTAAAAAAATAAAAATGCAAACGAGCTATCTTTAAAAACTTCTTCCATAGGATTAACATTAGAGTACGGGTGTTTTTGTGTAATGAGATAGCCTCTTCGTATACAATAAGATTATGCCATAGGCAGATTCTTTTTCACTCGTTTTGCTGTACTTTAGTTATTATTATTATTATTATTATTATATTATTATGCCTTGAAATTTATATATACTATTTTTTTTAAATAATTTTAATTGTAACATAATGGCAGTTTAATAATACGGTTTAATAATATATTCATTTTCCCCCCAAAATACTGGACCAGAATTCATTGCGCTATGTTTGCTTGGCCTAGGCCTTATTTTACTGGTTTTTGCTCGTGCCAGAGCGGACAGGTCTAATGATTTAAACAGCATGGGTCAGGAACGGAGCTAAAAATTTTGGCCCGTGAGTATTTTTAATTCTGTTATGTGTGTTTTATTTAGACATAATTAAAACAAAACAATTTCGTGTCATTTTCTGAGTGCGCTGTGCAATTTACTATTAGAAAACTCCAATTTTCGAGTACTTACTCCTTTTTTTTTTTTAGAATTAGAAAGCTTATGCACTACTTAACTTAAAAAAAAAAAAAAATTCTCCCCAAACCCTGCAAGTCAAAGCTAATTCACCAACTTGTTTTTAAGCATAAATGCATGAAGCTTGGAGTCAAGACGATTGGGGTAATTTGAAATCAAATAGCATTTTACATTTTCTATAACTGTATATCATATTGGGTTAAAATTAACTGTTGTCTGAAGACAACTTTTCCCAGGCTATAGAATCTCAGAAATCGGCTTAAAACGCCAACTTGGAGAGCAAATTCTGTACGTTTTTATTTTCATAAAAAGAGGAATTAAACTATTCGATCCCTTAGTTTATGAAGAAAAACATGTGATTGACAATAACTATGACTGAAAACAGCCAATGTTTCAGAATGTTTTTTCATTTTTTAATATATACTAGATGGAACCCGTCAAAACTTGACGCAAAAAAATACTATAACAATATCAGTAAAATAAGCTTCTTTATTATTTATGAAGGGGCGCGTATAAAACAGTATTTCAAATATTTTATTTAAATTTTTTTCCCCAGTCAAATACAGTACTATTTCCGATGCAAACTCCAAACAAACAATCCGTAAATAACTGTGTAATGCAAATCAGTTTGACATTACCACCATATTCCTCACGGGAAGAAAAAAAATTCATGGACCTATGAAGTATATACAAATAGTATATTCCTACGTTCATATCATATTCAGTAAATAACAGAACATAGTAAATAAAGCACACATCTCCCCCCCCTGTGATAATGCAACCGAATGAGCTCCTATACCATATGCATTGCATCTGCCCAAAAGCACCGTCGAAATTCGACGTTAAAAAGGTTTTAAAATGATTAAATTAAAAGTTTTAAAATGTCCTCTTTAATCATTGTTCGTTTCAAATCCATATCTTCTAAAACGCATCCATTGTTTTAAGGTAATCAATTTTTATGCAGAGATTAAGAAGTTTTTTACAGTAATAAATCTATCTGCAGATGAGGGAGATTTTTAATGTTTTCAAGTGTAATTTATTTGTATGGTTTCTTCGGTTCCTTGACATAATCAGGATGATCCCTTTTCCGGATCCCTTTTCCATCACAGTCGGGGATATTTTTCCTCATATACAGTTGACAAATGTAAAAAAATAAAAAAATGCAATTCCTAGCATATCCTGATATCTGATGGAACATATTCATCAGCGAATTCAACATATCAATTTTATGTTCAACATAAACTAAAAATAGTCTTTTTTTTTTTTTCCTGACAGATTTTTGTTTAGCACCAAAATGTTCTATCTTATGGATAATCTGATCTTATGATTTATCACTTTTTAAAAAAAAAATTATTATTCACTTTTTATGATGGTTAGGGAAATCTATTTTCAATTGTGGCAACTTTCCCAGGGGCTATTTTACATTATTGAAGTAAACTGGTGGTCATTGATAAGATAGAATTGAAAAACTTTTCATGCTTGAAAATTATTTAAAAAGTCGTTAAATTAATCGGCAGTTTTCAAATAAATTTCAATCGAAAGCTATTTTTTTTTTCTATTTGATGTTGTAAGAATTGAAATTGTAAAATGTAGTAAAAAATAGAAATTTGTAGTATTTCGAAGTGATGTAAGCGCGATGAAAGCTAAAGCGATAGCGCCTTTGTTGTCACAACTGTTGTACATTTCTAAAAATTGCCACTGTATTTTGGCTGGCGTCCAAAAGTGGAAAAACATTTTTTGACATCGAAAGAGAAATTCACAGTGAAAGAAACAGGACTTTGCGCTAATAAGGAACTATTAAATGAACTTATAATAAATCTACCAAAATAATTTCTATGAAATATTAGTCTTACATTGTTTATTCTAGCTAAAAATACAATAATTATTTCAAGATTTTTTTCTACCATAACACTATTTTTAATAACTTTAAATTTCCTGAAATCTTTTACTTTTGTGATTTTTTTTATTAAAAAAGGAAATCTTCTATCCTATAATTAAAAAAAAAAGCAATTGGTAACATGTAATCAAGGTATGCAATCAAGATGAAGAAATCAATGACGGCTCCAATTCTAATCTTTATAATTATGAATGCAAAAATCAGTAAAATTATGTCATGTTAACACAATCATATACATTTTTCTCTTTAGTTTTATCAATGTTAAAATGCACTTCAAGCTAAGCATAACGTCATTTTCACCGGCGCAAACTTTTCACACGTACTTCATATACCTTACATTAATGCTTAAACACCATGCACACAAACAAAAATATATTTTGTATTTAATTGTAATGAAAAAATGGCATCAATAAAGTTATAATGCATAATGATAAAATAAACCCAATGGACAATATTCCCGTGACGTCACAATAAATATGAATTTTTATTCGCTTATAAAACACGCGGATAAGTATTTTTACCGAAATTTAACTTGCAAATTAACAAATTCGGCCTTAAAACCGCGTGCTTTTAATATTTATTATTTCTCTTTTATTCAACCACAGAGTTTAGAAAATAAACTCTGTGCTTCGGAACAGTAGGCGTTATCCGATTATGACATCATTAGCAGACGTAAAAGTTTAATTGAAAATTACGGTTAATTAATTAAATTTTCGAACAAACGAATGCACGATAACAAATCTGTGTCCAAATATCTTTCATTTAAAAAAAGAATGGTGTAATTTGATGCAGTAGTTTGTTCTCACGGATTCTCGAAAGAAATCGCTTAGCGTTTTAAATATATAGATTGTTAAAATATAATTTGAGTCAGCATATTATAGAAGAATTGGAATTTGAAGCATATGTTGCCAAGAAAAAATGAAAAAAAGTTATTTAAAAATTTATGAACCATGGATCAAGGAACAACATGTAATGTATAGCCAAGTGCATACCCCAATATATAAAACCAGCAATATATATAGTATATATATATAATTTATAATATTTTTTTCCCTGTAAATTATATTCTCTGATTCACCACTATTTTAATAGCCTAAAAAAGTGAAAATATTGTAATAAAATTTTGAAAAGACTTATCTTTCTTTGTGAGAAATTAAATAAAATCAAGACGACAAGTTCTAAAAATTTCCACTTTTTGTGCCTAAACAGTTTGAACATGCACTGCACATTGCTATTATGGGGTTATCACTAATTGAATTATTGTACTTTTCTGCATTTTTTTTAATGTTTTATTTAAAATGATTCGAGGCTAATTTCATATTTTTAGTAGAATATTTTTACTGTTATTAATTATTTAATGGAAATTTATCTGGCTATTTTTTCTAATAAAATCATTAAAGCATTTTCTTGCATTTTTCTTGATATATTTCAAATAATGTTAGCCTGATATCATATTTTTAGTACCATATTTTTACTGCTATTAACTTTTTAATATAATTTTATACAGATACTTTTTTGTAATAAAATTATTAAAATATTTTTCTGTAATTTTCCGAAATATCAGAAAAGGTATGGGTTTAGTAACTTGAAAACTTTTCTGCCTTTCATTTTCTACATTATTTATATTTACGGTAATTGTTGAAATATGAAAGTACGTCATAAATTCCTCTTTTTTCTTTCCATAGTAGAATTCACAAATAAAAAATCATTGACCATCAGTCAAATACTTCCGTTGCGTTTTTCCGTTGATTTTTAACTTTCTCTTTCCTTATCGTATCTGTCATCCGCAATGGTTCGAAGAAGTTGACTGGAGAGCAGCAGGGGATCTGTGGGGAGCGTTCGACAAGATTATGTCATAAATCCGGAAGTAGCCTCTTAAAAACTGTACGTTCTTCAAAAGTGCTTGCTTGACGGAAATATACAAATTCAACTCTCATGTTTGACTAATAACTAGATAGGGCTAATTGTTTTTGGAGGTGTCACGTATAACGCCAAAGATTTCCCATAGCTAGTGAAGGGAAGTCGTAAAAAATGCACCTGCGAAAAAAACCCCTTAATAAAATCCGATATCCACAAGACATCAATTAATCTTAATTCATCAAAACATCGTTAAATTAATGGATTTTGAAACAAAGGAAATTGGAGTAGAAGCTATTCTCACGTTATAACTAACGATCGGTCCTCTTTATCATTCATATTAAGAACAAGTGTTAGTCCGTGTACTTATTGGATAATTATTTCTGGTAAAATAATTCAATCGATCTATGTTGTTAATTTTCTTGAAATACTTGAAAGAGATAAAAAGTAATGTTAAAATTATTTTATTTTAGAGATAGAAAGAAATAGATGAACGGTGGTTTTTTTTTCCAATGAATTAAATATTTTACTTATTTTTGTGTACTAAAAATAACACAAAAATCATAATTATAAATGTCCGTTTATTTAATTGCCCCTCCTTTTTTTCTTTTTCTGGATTAATGCGTTATTTCTCAGGACATTTTTTGCAATATTCAGATAACTTTAGAATACCAGAATATTACAACTAGGATAAAAATAATTCAGCAATTTCTTTAAATTTCAAGATGTGTGTTTTATTTAAACATCTCTAGAACCTATACGAAAAACTGTTTTATAAGTCGGCGAATCTTTATGAAGTAAATAGTTTCTATCAACTCTTTAAATATCAAAAAATAAAACTACGACTGAGATTAAACTACTAGAAAACCAATATTGCCGTAATAAAAAGATAACTTAAAAAAAAAAAAAATGTGCGAATATCGTATTTTTTAAGCATTACTTTTAACACCCCACGCTAATTATGAGTACCTTACCATTTATTTTTTTCTTTTATTCTAATCAATATATATATATATATATATATATTTAACTAATAAAGACACAGAGTTTTTAATAATAGTTATCGATTAAGTAAGGAAAAAGATCATATGTATTGCTTGTGCCCGAATCCTGGAAAATAAAACACTATATTACAAGACTTCAACTTTTGGTTATAGGGAGAAATTAAACTAAAGCTGTTTTAGGATTAAAAAAAAAAGAAAATGAGTAAAGGATTCACGTGCCACTTGATACACATTTACATACAACTTTACAGGATAATAAACTGATTACGAAAAAAGTGGAAGAAATAAGAAAGATCTTACATTTTTTAATTAAAAATAATAAAAGCTTTTTTTTTTTTTTTAAATAATACATATATAAGAATTTTATTTTTACAATAACAGCGTGTTTACCTGCAAATTATTAACACTTGAATATAAAATTAATATTTCTGATATTTTACCTTTTACACTTATATTCCTTTCTTATTTTATATTCCACTTATATTCCTATTTACCTTTTTCACTTATTCTCCACAGCCTTAGCTGAAAAATTAAATTGTAATAATAATTATAGTACTAGATTAATTTTAACACAATTATTTCAAATTGGTAAATAAATCATACGAGTAGTAATTTTCCAACTGGACGAAAAATGTCCGGGCCAGGATTCGAACCTGGGATCGCTTGGCTGAAGCCGCCACGCTCTACCACTGAGCTACCCCGGTCGAATCTGGAGGGCATAATTCATCCAGTTAACCATATTGATCAGAGAATCTGGTCTGATATTTTAATCAGCTCAACAGAAAAGATCGCAGGTAAAGGAACTCCAGTAAACGCTGGATACGTGATTACACTAGATTAATTTTAACACAATTATTTCAAATTGGTAAATAAATCATACGAGTAGTAATTTTCCAACTGGACGAAAAATGTCCGGGTCCAGATTCGACCGGGGTAGCTCAGTGGTAGAGCGTGGCGGCTTCAGCCAAGCGATCCCAGGTTCGAATCCTGGCCCGGACATTTTTCGTCCAGTTGGAAAATTACTACTCGTATGATTTATTTACCAATTTGAAATAATTGTGTTAAAATTAATCTAGTGTAATCACGTATCCAGCATTTACTGGAGTTCCTTTACCTGCGATCTTTTCTGTTGAGCTGATTAAAATATCAGACCAGATTCTCTGATCAATATGGTTAACTGGATGAATTATGCCCTCCAGATTCGACCGGGGTAGCTCAGTGGTAGAGCGTGGCGGCTTCAGCCAAGCGATCCCAGGTTCGAATCCTGGCCCGGACATTTTTCGTCCAGTTGGAAAATTACTACTCGTATGATTTATTTACCAATTTGAAATAATTGTGTTAAAATTAATCTAGTGTAATCACGTATCCAGCGTTTACTGGAGTTCCTTTACCTGCGATCTTTTCTGTTGAGCTGATTAAAATATCAGACCAGATTCTCTGATCAATATGGTTAACTGGATGAATTATGCCCTCCAGATTCGACCGGGGTAGCTCAGTGGTAGAGCGTGGCGGCTTCAGCCAAGCGATCCCAGGTTCGAATCCTGGCCCGGACATTTTTCGTCCAGTTGGAAAATTACTACTCGTATGATTTATTTACCAATTTGAAATAATTGTGTTAAAATTAATCTAGTGTAATCACGTATCCAGCGTTTACTGGAGTTCCTTTACCTGCGATCTTTTCTGTTGAGCTGATTAAAATATCAGACCAGATTCTCTGATCAATATGGTTAACTGGATGAATTATGCCCTCCAGATTCGACCGGGGTAGCTCAGTGGTAGAGCGTGGCGGCTTCAGCCAAGCGATCCCAGGTTCGAATCCTGGCCCGGACATTTTTCGTCCAGTTGGAAAATTACTACTCGAATAATTATAGTAGCCTGTTGTCGTACACTAATAAATTTTTTTATAAAGCCATTTAATTTTTATAGGTTATGATAAATATTATTGTTTCAGAATATTAAGAAAGAAATATATTAAAAAAAAATAAAAATACATGCAATAAAAAATTATGTCTATAAAAAAATATGCAAAATCAAAATTACAGCTTCAAAAGTTACGTGTGTCTGAGTTTTTTTGCGTTAATGTTGTTTTCATATAAAAAAACATGTCTGTAAATAAATTATGTTTTAATCAGAAAAAGAAATTTTAAGGGTAAAATTTACTATAAAGACAAAGACTTTATAGAAAAAATTATGTTACATTAACTTTGTCACGTTAACTTATGACATTTAAAAAAAAAATAAAAGAAAAGAAAATTAGCGAGATTATTTCTATTAACAGAGAAAATGTAAAATGAACTAGACATAACTTTACTTAGTTATTTTTTTAATACAGAATTAATCTTTGTAATAGACGTATAGTTGTAGGGAAAAAAAAGTAAACATTCTCTACTAACTCTGCAAAAAATTATCGTATATAAGAAAGTTCGTGGTACCAAACTATTGGAAATAATAAAGTCTACTTTTAAATGATACATATAAAACTTGATTAAAGGACAACCTGCATATAAAAAATAACTCAATTTTCGTTTTTTTTTTCTTTCAAAAGTAAGACACAATTAAAACATCATAAATTAATGTTTCACCCTTTTAGCCAAAATACAAATTTTCATTAAATTCGTACGATTAGTTTCAGAGAACTTAGTTATTTTAAAATGCGCATATTTTGGGGGCTATATTCAAATTGAAATTTGTCACTATATTGTTGAATTGACTATGTCTATTTATTTTTTCTTTCCAACATGACCATTTCACTCATCTTTATGTGTTTCAGCTATTGCTAAATGAAATGAAAAAAACATATATTTGTTTCAAATTATGCTTTTCTGTGCACCAGATATGCCCTCCCCCCAAACAGCATTTTGACGTTTTATAAACCTAATTTAAAAACTACTTAGTTTGAAGTCAGTTATTTACTTACTACTTAGTAGAAAAATACCCTTTTTTGAACAGAAGAATTAAAATTTCTTGTCGAAATTAGATGTTGCCATTGAAATAATCAAAATTTGGGCTGTTTTTATTTGTAGATGGCCTCCTAAGGAAATTTTATGTACGCCATTTAAAAGTAGACTATATTTCCAATCTTTGGTGCCAGTAACTTTCTTCTAATATAATTTTTCACAGAATTAGTAGGCGTGTTTACTTTTCCCGACAAAAGTGCAACTTTTATATTTTCAGCGTCATTTTTTTCCGATGCCGCCTTTTTCTCGACATTCGCTGCTCTCATTTCAGTAAATTTAAATGATTTCTTTTTATTTTTCAAATTTATCTGCACATTTGCCGTTTTTTATTTTTTTTTTTTCCATTTCAAATACATCTTTTTTATTTATTTATTTTTTTTTTTTTTCAAATAAATACTTTACATTTCGGAACCGGTTTCGAATGTGAAAATATCTATCATAAGAAAAGGTTATCTACATTTTGTTCCACAAAGCGGATTCCTTAATAACATGAATTTATTTTAATTAATTTGAGATAATTTAATTAATATTAGATCGCTTTAAGAAGGTTTTCATCTTAACAGATACCTTATTCTTTATAATTACAATCTTTTCTTCAAGACCATGAAATTTACCGTTTAAAAAAGTTTTCCACTACACATACGGTAAATTTTCACTGGTTTTAGAATCAAATATATCTTAATTTAATTGTAAAATCCATAACATCTTCCAATTGTACATAAAAGACAACCGCTTTTATATATATATATATATATAAAGTTTAAGTCCGGTGAAACATATTTATACCACTTTTAAGACGGTTCTGGACCAAAAAAAAAAAAAAAAAATCCTGAGCTCATTAATACAAAACATTAGTGATTTGAAATCGAATATATATATATATATATATATATATATATATATATATATTTAAACAAATGTATTTTGAGTTATAAGTGATTGTTGTCTCACAATGACCTTTAGCGAGCTGTCGCGTCCAGAAATTCTGTCCAAAATGCCATCGTTTATAAGATTTTCTGATTTTTTTTTTTTTTTTTTACGAAAATGGAAAATACTATTCGATTTCACGGTTTTTGAATTAGAGCACCCGCTAATCTTACGTGTTTGAGACAAAAAATAAATTCATAAATATCTCAGAAATAAGCTTGTTTGGATATGAGAACCGCCTTAATACAGAATAGTTGAAGCTTACCTATTGAAATCTTATTATTATATACAAGTATTTTTACTGAAATTCACACATTCAGATTGCGAACGATTATGGAATTTGACAAGCATGTCAAAAAACTTTCTGTTACAACTGAATGTTTAAACGATGGTATTTTTGTAGTATGTTTGAATCGATATTAGTCGCCGTATAGAAATTACCATAATTTACAATAATGATTATCAATGAATTTTCATAATATAAATTATTTTATCTTTAAAAAAATATTTTGTTTTTCAATTTAAAATTTCACAATATGATAAAGTTTAGCGACTTCCGAGTTTTAGTTTCTAATTATTATTAGATTTTTATTTTTTATCTAATATCTTGCAGGTCTTAAATATAAACACTTTTCCTTAATCTAGCGTAATCTGAAATCTGCGGTTTTTTCACCCTTAATCATTAAAAGTATTTGTCTAAAATATTTAATGAAATCATACGAGTATATTGGAATTTGCGCAATGTTAGTAAATCAATACTCCGTTTATTAGCACAATAGTTTTAAATCGGTATCACAACTTTCCAGATTCATATGCATTCTTTGACTCTCACGCAAAGAAATGTTTTGAGGTAAAAGCGTCTGTTTATAAATAGAAATACATATTTGAAATAAAAGTCTAAATAATATAACTGAGTGAGTTAAGTGTATTTCTCTTATTTTCTTGATAAATTCTCTGCATATTAAAACCTGTGCGTGCTATTACTTGGACACCACATCTTAAAATAGTTAAAACATTTTTACAAAAAAAAAAAAAAAAACTTTGATTCAACCATTAATGATTTATGGAAGTGTATCATTCATTGACATTCAGCCTTCAAATATCCATTTTAGGTTGGCATATAACATGTTCTTCAATTAATCAAATCGTCAGTGATGGTGTGAGAAATTCTTGCCACATTAAAAGCGCGAGATAGATAAAATAAAATGAAAGCATAATAATATAATAATAATAATAATAATAATAATAATAATAAAACTAAGCATACATTATGTAACAATTTCTAAACTGTTATATTCGCGACGTTTGTTTTCCTCTGAATTATTACGGCAAAATGTGCTATTTCCAAATGAAGTATTTCACAGAAATAATTTACTTTTAATTAAATTATTCTACTTAGCACATTACATATTCTCAAATTATAGGCACAAAAACGTAAGAAAATATTAAACATGAGATAAATAATTGAATATATGAAAACTGTGTGAAATCTTAAAGGCAGTATTCACGCTTGGTACTGAAGCCCAATTTCATTCACTCTTAATAATAATAATATATAAAAAATAATGTAAATATAATGCTTTAAAGTAGATTAATTTAGACTTTGTTTCTATTTAAATGCTCGTGTTTAGAAGAAATTCTATAAAAAAGAAATATAGAAACTTAAACAGAAAGACAACAGGCACATCTTTACGGAAGTTAAAATAATTATTTTTATTTGCTAAAGAAAAGAAAACTTGTGGTAATTAATATCAACACCTTTTGGTTGTAAAAGCACTATCACTCGCACAAAATTTGCATAAAAGTTAAGAATTCTTAATCTGTTTATTATTTTTGGAAACCATGTGGTTAATGAGTTAGTTGAAGCACCCTCTTTCACTCTTGATTAATATACCTGTAAATCTGGTACTATCCATAAAGGTTACTTATATTCTAAAAAAAAAAAAAAAAAAAAACTTTTTATGAAATAGTAATCCATAAAAGTTACTTATATTCTAAAAAAAAAAAAAAAAACTTTTTATGAAATAGTAATTTAATTTTATTAATTTACGATTATGCATTGAGAAATCAAATTTTAAATTCTAAAATAAGAAATTACGTAATGTTTATTTTTTTCTTTCTACTTGCATTACCTTAAAAAAGATTTAAAAAAAACTATGTATTTTTGACAAAATTCGCTTGTTTGTGATTTCTACTTAGCGTAAAAAATCTGTATATTTTTTATAGTGGAATTCAATGTCAAATTATTACGGAAATGTTTGCCAAAAACATGAAATACCTTCAAAAAATTAATTTTTAATTTCTAGTTATTAATGTTACAGATTGATGATGGATATTTAATGAGTTGGTTTTTTTTATATAATAGTAGAAAAGTTAAAGTGAAGATTACTGTGTCAAATTATTAATATTGGATATTTGATTGGGAATATTAACAAAAAATTAAAAAAAATAAGAGCAAATTCTAATTTTCCAATAATAATAATAATAATAATAATAATAACTAATGGGAATTTTTCATTAAAGATTCACATTTGATGCTCTACTCAACAACAAATATCATATGCACACACTTTCCACTAATATAACAAAAATCTTTGTTTTCGATGAGTTTCCATGAGCCTTGTAACAGATTATGCTTTAAGCAACATTATATAACATTAATACTTAAATCCTTTTTGACCGCCTAGTATGTGTTTGATAACCGAATATGAAAAGTAAGCAAGATACTTTTACATTACGCACTAAATCTCTTCTGCGCATTTCTTCAAGTCCGTATAATAATTCACAGTAACAATAGTAACTAGACATAAAAGATAAACACATTTCGAGTGCCAGATATTCAGCTCTCGACACAAATAAAATGTTTTAGCATTGGATATGTGACCCTATATTGTGACGTCAAAATGAGGTATGGGGACACTTTTCATGGGGATGGATTTCAAGCTCTCAGTAAAAAGAAAATTCTCTAGCACTGGAAAAGTTCCCCCTTGAAATGTATCCCCATCTGCTATGACGTCAGAATGAAGTATGGGGATACTTTTCATGGGGGAAGTTTTCCAATTTTCGACTTTTCAAGATCTCAGTCTGGCACTGGAAAACTTCCCCCTTTTAGTTTGGGGGAACTTTTCATGGGGGAAGTTTTCCAATTTTCGACAAAAGTAAAACTCTCTAGGACTGGAAATCTGCCCCCATCTGTGGTGACGTCAAAATGGCGTACGGGGATACTTTTCATGGGGGAAGTTTTCAAGATCTCAGTGAAAAAAAAATTCCATGTCACTGGAAAACTTCCCCCTTTTGGTTTGAGGGAACTTTTCATGGGGGAAGTTTTCCAATTTTCGACGAAAGTAAAATTCTCTAGGACTGGAAATCTGCCCCCATCTGCTGTGACGAAAAAATGACGTATGGGGGAACTTTTCATGGGGACACTTTTCAGGCGCCTCGTCGAAAGTCAAGGAAAAAACGTAAACAAGAACGAAACATCTATCGCCCAGTAAACCGCGCCAAATTTGGCGACAAAATCTCCAGCACAGGATATGGGACTCTTCCCAAACGGGACATATCTTACCGTTAAAGTTATTTTAGCCAAGAGAATAGGGTCAGTAAATTTATGAATCGTAAGTTAGATAATATTACAATCAGAGAACACTAGTTGCATGTTATATTTTGATTGATTACCAGGACTAAGGCTTGAAATGATGTCTGATGCTGGAACGCACAAATTTAGTCCTAATAATTCTGAATCTCACAGACTTTGAACGCAAAAGTTGCAAGGAGGATCCAAATTCTCATCATTGATATATATTATATTTTTTCGTCCATGTAGTAGTAAACAAAAGTAAACAGACCCTAAGCCGTGATGTTTTCTGAAATGGCCCTCTTGGGTGTGGCAGGCGATGAATGATTCATAGATTTGTAACATTCATTAATCTTTCATTGAATTTGAATCATCGATTTCAATCATTCATTGATTAGGCTTTTTGTATGTTCCCCAGACTGTGGTGTTAGCTAATTTTTAAAACATGAATTTATTACTCTCATCTGCTGTACTAAAATAAGATAATGGTAAAATAAAGGCAAAAGACTCAAACTGGTCAAGCAATCCAAAACCAATGAATGATTTCTCGATTTGATTCATTCATTGAAGTGGCGTCTTGGCTGTTCCTCGGAGCTGTTAGCTAATTTTTAAAACAGGAATTTATTATTCCCACCCTTTTTAGTAAATTAAATTAATTGTAAGATTTGTTTCTTCAGTTATTCTTCTATTAAAAATTTTCAGTTTATGATTAGATCTACGATGGCACGAAATTTCATGGATCTCCACTTTCATTTTTAGTGATATTTCACTGTTATTTAAAACATCATTAAAAGGCAGATAATTTCATTTATTCATTTGTAAGTAGTTTTGTGATTATTATTCGAATTTTAGCCTAAAAACAGGGAAAAGATTTGAGCTTTTTTGAAAATCGTTTAATTTTAAAACAATGTATTACTCATATTGTTTGAATTTGGATGTATTCAGCTCAATTGAAAGTAAATATTTTATTTTTATAATCGTTCGCATACTCTAATTTACCTATATAACGTTTATTGAAATTTACCTAAAATATAAGACAGCATAAGTAAGTATGACTGCTTGAAGAAGCTAAAATTTTGAAATTCCTGTATTTATGTAATGTTAGATGGGTTGCCACTAAATACTTTGGCTATGCTGATAAAAAAAAAGGGTACTTTTATATTAGCCATTTGTGCAATCTCGCAAATAGCATCTTTTATTTTTGTGCAAATTAGAAACAATGCTTTGATACTGAAATAAAAAGTTTTGATTTATGATATTATTTTTTATGTATTGTTATCTTTATTTGTATTATAAATGAAATGAGTGAACGTTTAAAATAAAAGGAATGCAATACAAATGGTGGTGCTGGAAACAATATTTAGTGTTTTATAGGGATGCACAGAATGATGATTTTGGCCTACTGAATAATCAGCTTTCTTAATATTCCTATATTTTAGGATTTAAAACTTTTAAAAAGTTAAATTTAAAAAAAATTACATCATATTTCGCACAAAGACACTTTTGATGAACAAAACCCTTTCACATGTAAACTTTATAATAAAAAACTAATCTATGTTTAAAGCTTGAAAGCTTTTTAAGCTTTTGTAATAAATTTTAAAAATATGTCCACGGCTTCTTCTGCAAACTGAAATAAATTAATAAAATTTTCTTATATTGTAAAATAAATATTTTTTAAATCAAAAAGAAATTTTGAAGGCATATTTTACAGTTGTATAGCGTTTATTTGTGAGGAAGCAAGTAAAAAAAAAAAAAAAAAAAATTAAAAAGAGAGAGAGATTCAAATGGTGGCCAAATAGCAAGAAAGCTTTTGAATGTACCAGAGGGTCTAAAGCAAATGAATATTTTCAGGTTGGAAATGTACATGGTGTTCATAAAATTTTAGAACAAATTTTCCTGGGAGATAAAGCAGTCAAGACAAACATTTTCTGTTCAGGAAACCAGCATCTCAATTCAGTTATTCAATTTAAAAAAAGGGTGTTTCACTATCAGTTGAACCCAAATTTTTGTTCACAACTTTAAAAATAATGAAGATATTTTATCAAGATTTTCATCATATTAACTTTGGTTTGTATGAAATATGTTGAAATCATTGGAAGTGACTGAATTTTAGTTAGTGACACAATATATGTATTGTCAGCTGCATTCTGAATAATGGAATGTCTAGCTTAATGTTATTTGCACTGCAATAATTGGGATTTCTAGCACTTCTTGTCATATTTCACAGAAAGCAAAGTAAGTTTGATTTTTGAAACTATCATTACAATATCTTTTTTTTTTTTGTTAAAATTAAATGAAAATACAAGTTCAACTTGTAGTGAAATAATGTTTTTGAATAAGTGGATTGCAATCCTGCTCTCCTATACAAAAGCTATTTGTCCTGTTACATCTAACACTTGAAAGATGCATTCTATCTTCCATAATGTTTATAAATCCTTGTTCACAAAAAGAAAAAAAACAATATTCAGGAATTTGCATTTATGCATCATTAGTCCCTGTGAATGTCGTCATTAACAGTTAATTTTCTTAATTGTTATTTTTCAAACCGCAAATAAATAATATAAAATCAATCTCTGTTATTTAAATACGATTCTATTTCTATTTTTCCTATCTGTACTGATTGACAGTTAAAAATAAATTTATGTATAAGGTTTTTTTTTTTTGAAAATCAAGCGTATTCTTTAAGTATTCTGTTTGGCAGAATATCAAGAAACTAAGCCAAACCAATATTTGGATTACTAACTGAATATTTGGTAGTATTATCGAATACGTTTTGAATATTCAGTGCATCCCTAGTATTTTATCAGAAATTTCGTAGTGTAATTAAGATACTTGAAGGTAAAGAGCTTCATGTATAATAATCCATCATCTACAGTGAGAAACTGTAAGCATTAATTAAAGTTAATCTCATTACCATACCACCAGAGTTGGCTACTAAATATTTTGAATTGAAATATATTTCGAAACAGTCTCCAACAGTGTTGAATTCAGGGGGTGACCCGGGGGGACATTCCTCCCCCCCCCCCCATAGCATGGAAATGTCCCCCTCCCCCGGAGCTACAAAAATCCCTCTTGGAGAAAAGTGTCTAAATTCAACACTGGTCTCCAATCACCAAATAGAAATTGATTCCATATCTGAAACCGATATTCTTTACATAACCTAATTAATAAAATAAGATTGTTTTTTTCTCAAAATAACAAAATGTGACAATAAAATGAATCATGCTGTAAAGGTAAGATTAGAAACTGTTTCTCTTAGTCATGAATTCAACTAGATTTGATTGAACATCAAAATTTTTAAAAATCTTTTGAAGAATAATCTTAACAAGAAGAATATGTAAGAGTATTCTCCAAGAAATTACTTAAGAGAATAGCATGATTTTAAACATTCTTCATTTCAGCTAAAATAATGTTGAGTGACTCATTATTGTTAGGCTTATCCCATGTAACAAAATAGTTCACCTTTTAAGTAATAAGAATTCTACCTATTAGATGGGGCAATCATGATTTGAGAGATACTTAGCATGTCATGGCCAAAACAAGATTGGGAAACGCTGTTAGTTTAAGTCAATGGATTGCAACTCTACTTTTCCATACAAAAATTATTTGTTGTAGTGTGTTTTAACCCCATCATAATTTATGTATACAAAGATGTCCTAGAACTTCATTTGCATGAAGTTTCAGGACACCTTGTAGATGAAATGTACTCATTCTCAGTCATAGATTTTGGAAACTGTTTCAGTATTTTTACTCCATGTTTGGAAAACTTCGCTAATGATCTGTTGTTGTATATTGTATAGCACAGAAAAAATGACCACAGAATTATCCACCACAAAGTTTGCAATTCATCATTGTCAATATATTCATTGTTTTCAGGCAAAAGGCAATGCCATTTTTTACTTAACCATCTTAAACAAGCTGATCTTCAAATATATAATTGTTTGCACTTAATTACGAAAACTGCTATCCTTCTGTCATAACAATCATGGATGTGACTTTACAGTCCATAACATGACACAAGATAGGTTAAATGAATGGGAGATTGATTACATTTGACTTCAGTTTTGTAGGCCACTAATTTATTATATTGACCTGTACATCTATATTTAAGATGAGTTCATTTCACTTCGATTGGAGGATGTTGCGGCTACAGAATCCACTTGTCTACCACAGTTTTCAATTACTTATTTTCAGGCAAAAGTCAGTGACGTTTTTTACTTAACCATACATTTATACCATATATAATTGCTTATATCATATACAATGCTTATACAAGCTGATTTTCAAATATGTAATTGTGTGCCCTTAATCATGAAAACTGCCATCTTTCTGTCACAACCACCATGCATGTGACTTCAGAGTTCATAGCATCCCACAGAAAAGTGAAATGAACGGGAGCTTAATTACAAATGACGACCACTGGTTGATGATTGCACATCTGTAATCCAAATACAGTTCATTTCACTTTGACTGAGGGATGTTGCAGCCACAGAGGCCACTTCTGTTGTGCCAGTTGATGGCTGTTTTTGTGATTTACTAAGTAAGATCAGTTATATAGTTCAAGATCAGCTTGTATAATATGGTTAGGCAAAATGTGTCGCTGTCTCAGGAAACAGTTCAATTTGAGATAAACATTATTTTGTTTAAATGTTTATTCAATGTTCAAATATTATTTTTTTCCATTGTTTTCATGTAAGCTTATAAACCATTTTAGTGATTACATTTGTACATATGTACTCTTTTCTTCGTAATTTCCTTTTATGGTGACCCTAATACAATACAGGAAGTACAATTGTTGCCAAATGTTATAAACTAAATTGAAAATGAAACATATGAGGTATTTTTGTTTGCTTATGTATGCAGTGTGATTTAGATGAGCTATTTAATAGTTTATAGTGTGGTACAATATACTACAACAGAAAGAATTGCTTAGAAAATATGATGGCAATTCTTTTATTCGGTTAAAGATACAGGGTGTCTCACTTCAATTCAAAAACAAATTTTTGTTTATAACTTTAGCAGTAATGAAGGTACTCCAATCAAAATTATTTAACAGAGTTAGTTTTTTTTTTTTTTTTTACATGCAATTACATTTCAAAAAGTACTGGAAGAACAGGGTAGTTTGGTATGTGACTCTGTATGTAATGTCAAGGACATTCTAAAATATGGTGTGTCTAGTTCAAAGATGTTTGGATGTTGTTGGTGGCCACTCCCACCACTTCTGATATCACATTTTGCACAAAGAAGGTAAGTCTTCTGTAAATTTTATTAAAGTGTCTTGATAATTTTTTAAATTATAAACAAAAATCTATGTTCACATTGGTGTGAGACACCGGGTAGTTTAGACTGAATAAATGGATTATGACCCTGGTTGGCCTATATAAAAATTGTCCGCCTTACCTTACTCTACCAACCTGCAAATCATTGAACAAACAGTTCTTCTGATTAACCTTGTATATTAAATTGCTTCTACATGTTACTAAACCTCATTTTTAATTTGTAAGGCGAATTATATATGCATATGTAATGTAACACATAGTAAACAGGACATGGAAAAATAAGTTTTGAGGTGAACACAGGTGATGGAATCCGATTCATGTCAATTTAAAGCTATAGAATATTAGTTTTCAATTTATATGGTGTAATATTT
This sequence comes from Maratus michaelseni, assembly GCA_963931845.1. Taxonomy (NCBI): domain Eukaryota; kingdom Metazoa; phylum Arthropoda; class Arachnida; order Araneae; family Salticidae; genus Maratus; species Maratus michaelseni. The sequence goes on along the minus strand of OZ007595.1, from coordinate 333,330,464 downwards.
TTTATTTCTACTGAAAAACACTTGCTGGGAGCTTACAGTATGTTAAATAAAGTGTGTGAAGATTGAATAAACTGCTCGTATGTGTGAAACATCGAATATATAGTACCAGAAAGAGATTGAGAATTTTTTTTTCTCTAGCAACGTTCATCTTTTTATCTCCTTATTATTGGTTGCTTTTTTTAAATGTTGAACAAATTCCTCCTGTATGCATGTATGTATTAGATAAATCATTCCTTTATGTGCATGCTAGTGGAGTAATTAGCAGAAATTAGTTGTGTGTATATGTAATATGATAAAAGAAAATTTTCCCTTTCTTTTTAATAAAAAGAAGGTATTCTTTTTGTTTTTTTGAAAATCAATGAAAACTTTTCTAAAATATTGAATGGTAATTTTTTCATATTGACTGTTCTAAAGACCATAAAAATTTTTTAAATAATCAAAGTAAATATAGTTTTAAAATATTAAGTTATAGGAATTATAATACAGTATGTACATTATGTATTAAAAAGTTATTTTAAATAAGTATATAGGGTAAATGGAAAAATTTAGTATTGGTGTGTTTATTACTTTATTTTTTAAAACTCTTCTCACTTGTTTTAAGACTAATGCAAAGATACGTAAAAAACTGCATTTCACTCCAATTTTTGTCAATTTTTTTTATCTGAAGAGTAAATAAAATATCTCTATAAAAATTACTATCACACAATTACCATATATTAAGTTGTATCAATTTCAAATTTTTATTAAAATATATTAGAAATATACATTTAAGAATCTTTATATGAAAAATTTAAATTAATTTAATAATATTTCTTTTTAGATGCAACGTCAGACCAAGTACATTAATCCTCATTATTGACAATTAATAAGCCATTTTCTTCAAAAAAAGGTGCAGTTTTTTCTATACATATTTCTAAAAGGAATTTTCATTACATGAAGAGACACGTTTCTCATACAGAAAATGTCTGTTGTTCAGCTTCAGTCTCAGACAAATGAAAAACCATTCGTTTGTGAAATATGCTCTAAAGAATTTTTTCAAGATGGTAAACTTAAGCGACATCTTTGTACCCATACAAATGAGAAATCATTTGTTTGTGAAGTGTGTTTCAAAGCATTTTCCAAAAGCAACCGCCTGAAAAGACATATTCAAATACACACAAATCAAAAACCATTTATTTGTGAAATATGTTTGAAACGATTTTCTGAAAGTGGTTCTCTTAAAAATCATCTTCGAATACATACAAAAGAGAAACCATTTGTTTGTGAAATATGTATAAAAAGGTTTTCTAAAAGTAGTTCTCTTAAACAACATATTCGAATACATACAAATGAGAGACCATTTGTTTGTGAAATATGTTCAAAAGGATTTTTTCAAACTAGTGCTCTTAAAAACCACCTCCAAATACACACAGATGAGAAACCGTTTACCTGTGAAATATGTTTGAAAGGATTTTCTCAATATGGTCATCTTAAAAGCCACCTTCGAACACACACAGGTGAGAAACCATTTATTTGTGAAATATGTTTGAAAGGATTTTCTCAAACTAGTACTCTTAAAAACCACCTCCGAATACACACAGATGAGAAACCGTTTACCTGTGACATATGTTTGAAAGGATTTTCTCATTATGGTCATCTTAAAAGCCACCTTCGAACACACACAGATGAGAAACCATTTATTTGTGAAATATGTTTGAAAGGTTTTTCTCAAAGTAGTTCTCTTAAAAAACATCTTCGAATACATACAAATGAGAAACCATTTGTTTGTGAGATATGTTCAAAAGGATTTTCTCAAAGTGTTTCTCTTAAAAATCATCTTCGAATACATACAAATGCGAAACCGTTTATTTGTGAAATATGTTCAAAAGGATTTTCTCGAAATAGTAATCTAAAGAAACATCTGCTTCAGCATACAAATGAAGAAATCCCTTGTTTGTGAAATATGTTCAAAACGATTATCTCAAAGTGGTCACCTAGAGAGACAGGTTCTGCATCATACAATTAAGAAACCCTTTGTATGCAAAACTCTATCAAATAGTTTATTCTGAACATGTTTCTCTAAAAAACCATCTTTGAACAAATTAAAATAAAGAATTATTTGTTTGTTTTGATTAACATCTTGATGTTACCCCAGAAAAATCTGAAATATGGAACAATCCAATTTAGTGAATAATTATGTTGAATACTTGTGTGTTCACAGACATAAACTTACATCTGCCATGATATTTGTTATAAAGATTTTCTAATGTATTAAGTTATAATGCATAATATAAATACTGTACTAATATTAACTGTAAAGATAGATGATAAAATTATACAACAAAACTATTCGATCTCTATAATTAACATAAAGAAGATCAAAAGAATGGCCAACATACAAAATATACATATAAATTCCAGTAACCTAATTCTTTTTTTATGTTTTTTGTAATTAGTAATAGAAAAAAAAAGTAATTTAACTGTTGGCAATTTAAGATTGAATTCTTATAAAAGGCTCTGTACAGTGTGATTCAGATCTCATGAGAGAAAACTAAAGAGTAGTATAAACACACCCATGGCACAGAGAAGGGGAGATAAGTGAAGAAAAATCCCCTAGGATCCCAATAGAAAGGGATTTCCTGCTTCTAAAAGTCTATCATCCTTCCCATTAATAAAACTTTATTCACATGGTCTGAGTTGGCTGTCTGCACCTCTTGTACACACTGTAGCAGCAATTTTTATACAGTAAACCAGATTTTCAATCCTCATATTCATTAAAAAATACATAGTCTCTAACTCCAGGCTGAACTGACATTTTTGTTCATAACTTAACTGTAATTAATATATTTAAAGAAAGGTTTCAGCAAATTAACTTTGTGTAAAATGTAATGACATCTTTATAAGTTCTGGTAATGCACTGTAATTCAGTAAGTGATATCATATGTACTGCCATCTACATTTGGGAATTATAGATCATCTAAATATGTTTAAATATTATTGCATATCTTAATTTTTATAAAAGTTCTGGAAAAAAGAACTGTTATCAGATTGAAGTTATCAGACTGTAACACTGTATCTCTGAATAAATATCAGTATATAATTAATATATAATATATTTATTTATATATATGGGTCATTTTAATTTTATCATATATATTCCCTTTTAGTAAAGTGATTTTTTTCTTTACATTTTTTTTCAAAATAATTGCATTTTGTAGCTGAATAACTGAAAGCAGAGCTTAATGTTATTTATTTATGCTAACAAATCTGTTGAAAGTATGTAGGTGTAAGAATTTATAGCCTCTGTTACTTGACAAAATGTTTCACTTATCACCTATCATATTTTTATGAACAAGTAATGAAACATTCCTTACCACTCTGTTTAATAAAAGTCCTTAGACATGGTCATGTTACATCTGTCATTTTCATTAGTTTTCTTATTCAACTATCTTAAATCTTAATCTTAACTACTCTACTTTCAGTTTATTACATGGAATAATATCATGGATGGTCTCTGAAAGGAATTTATTGAAATCGTGTTAACAGAAAATGAAGTTTGTAATGCTAATATTTCAAGTGCAATCCCTAAACTTTGGATGAACATTTTAAAGTGATCCGTATTGCTGAATTTTTGCTTTTTTTTACTTTTAAGCAGGACCGTGCGAAGATAAAACTGCGCACGGGGCAAAGTTTCAATTTGGCTCCCCCCCCCCCCCCTCTCCTTTTTGTGACAGGTAACACAAAACTCATAAAGTACAGAAACAGAAATAAATTCTATTGAATAAACATATCGAGTTTATTTTGGAACTTTAAAAGCTTTAATTTTAATTCAGAAATTGCAGAAAACTAAATAGCATAAGACAAACTTGCACTTATTTATTGGAGAGTACATGATATTTTTCAACATAAAAAAAAACGAATGATGAAGAGAGAAAAATAAATTCCCCAGAAAATGATCGATGACCAAAAAATGAATAAATAAATAAATTAAACCGTAATTGGTAGTATAAATTTGGCGCCCTCTCAATTTCCGCACCCGGGGCGAACGCCCCCTTCGCCCCCCTCTTTGCACGGCCCTGCTTTTAAGTTTCAGAGAAAGTTCAACTATGTTTGTTTTTCAGACTGTTCTTATTTTTACTTTCCTAGATGTTTATTTTGTTTCAATTTGTTATTTCAATTTCATCTAGTAGATGCCACCACTGCATGGCCTGTTGATGCCAAGGGTGGATATGGTCCTTGCAAAAAATTCAGTTCAAGATAGTGACTGTGTTTTAAACTCTATTATAAATTAACATCATAATCTGGAAGATGGTCATAGATGTCAAACGAAACGTTGATTTTAAGTTTTTAATGTTTGTATAAGTTTTAATTATACATAAATGTTTATACACCATATAATAAAACCGAGCTTTATTTTTCACAATTTTTTTTTGCAATAACTTTTTTCATTTCCTATTATTAGCTCACACTCTCTCTCTATTTATATATCTTGTTCAAATTTTCAATCGTTAATAAAATGCTTTCTATTCATCCACTCAAGTTTAAATAAAATTTTTTTTTAAACTTGTAGTCGATGGCACTTCATGTTAATGCAGTTTTTTCAAATATTAATTCATTAATTAAATTAAATTAATTAATTTTAATTTTATATGGGAGAAAAAAATGTCTCCCATTGTTTTCATAAATGAAATGAAAGATTTTCCTCAAATTAGTAATGCCACAAAAATAAAATAACGCAACGATGATTATAAAAAATTTCAATAAAGATAACATGGGACATTAATGCTGCATGGGTTTATTTTATATATTTATGATTAAAAAGTAGGAATTGACTGAACAAAAAATTATATTACTTGTTACTTTGAATTTCATTATTACAAGCATAAATGAATTTTTGGAATATACGAGGATTATTTTAAAAGTCAGTACCGTTTTAAAATTACACTGCAGTCTGTATTCCGTGTGTGCGCACCAAGGGGGCTCTCAATAGAAAAATTGTGTACGAGATTACAGAATCGCAATGATTACTGTGATGACATGTGATTATACCTGATTACACATAGATTTCAGTTGATTATGGTTGATTATACTCAGGAATACGTAATTACAGTTGATTACACTTTGATTACAGGTGATTACATGCTACAAGTTGTGATTTAACATTTAAATACTCGATTTTACTGCATTCCAAAAGCTGTTAAACTTCTAGAGACAACTGTAGGAGATTGTCAAACTGATTTTAAGGAAAAAAAATAAAACGACCGTACAAAATACTCAAAAAACAATAGAAAAATTCTCAAACATACACATACATGTATGAATACGTGATTCATTTACCATTTTACAAAACGTTGAAAATTTGTACTTTTTCTTCTTTTATTAAGCATGCATTAAATATCAAACTGGATCAGTTCGAATCCGAGTTTGGGCGCGAAACGGATTAGGTCTATAAATTTTATGCCAGTCTTCGGGCTCGGGTGGGTTCAAGATAAAATATTTTAATTTATTTTTTCACAAATTGAAAAGAGCGGAAAGAAAAAAACTATTTCAGAAACAAGAACATACTCTAAGTTTCTTAAAGTGTTTTAAATTCATTTAAAAAATTGTTTGAAATAGAATTGAGTTGTTATTGATAGAACAAAAGTACAAATATTCTACCTGATTTTGAAGCCTGTGCATGGCCAGTGTTAATAACATAAAAAAAAACCCTGACAGCTCGGCCTACAGGCACAGGTAGATTTCGAAGACGCAGACCGTGGGGCGCCTGTTTGTCGGGAATTGCGAAAGAAATGACCTTTTTGCGGTGATGCGGCAGTTGGAACCGCCTACTTCGAAACCTTCTCCTAAAAATAATATCTTCAAACGGATTCGATACGTATCATAATTAAGAAATTATGGGTTTTTTCTGTTTTCACAGAAGTCCACCATCCCCCCCCCCCCCCCCTGGTTCGATTGTGCCCATTAACGAACTTGACCGAGATTTTACGCCCCTTGATTTTATGTATCAGTTTCGAAAAAATGCGGGAGTTGGAACTGCCTACTTCGAAAAATAACTTGTTTGCAGGCAGAGCCGGCAGAGATTTTTTTTTTTTTTTTTTTTTTTTTTTTTTTTTTTTGCTATAACGGTTGGTCCTATAAAAACTTGTCAATATAAAAGTTTTAAACAATATTAAGAGGATTAATAATAAATTTACGCGGATTTAATATCTTGTGAATCGACGAAGCTATGATTTTTTTTCTTCTAAAACACCCCTCCCCCCCCCTTGGGGCCATTTTTAATTATATCAAAAATCTATCATACATAAATTTTCGGCCCTTTTCCTAGAGGTAATAATAACTTTAAACGGATTCGATACGTATAATAATTAAAAAATTATTCGGTTTTTTCTATTTTCACAAAAAGCCCCCCCCCCCATTACCCCCCCCCCCCCCCCTTGGTTCGATTTTGCCCATTAACGAACTTGACCGAGATTTTATGCCCCTTGATTTTATGTATCAGTTTGGAAAAGATTTATGCAGAATTTTTCCAGTTATCGTGTCCATAAAAAAGTGACATAGATAGATAGATAGATAGATAGATATAAACTTTTGAACTGGAGGTGGTTTTGAGTTCTGGGAGTCATGGTTGTCATAGATCTGCAAAAATTTTTCAAAATTTCCAATTTAGATGATAATGTAATAGGTAGTATTTCTTACGAAATCTACCTAAAACAGTGGGATATCCTTTGTCTATCGTCCCTTTCTGTTTGAAGTCATTTTCTAAAATTACTGGGAAACAGAATTCACGTCTTTTTGCCATAATTGTACAATTATATTAAAAATAATAATATAAGAATGTTGATTTCTGCCAGTGGTTGGGAGTAAATAACAAATTTGTTATTTTAAACAAATTTTCAGGGACATGAAAAATTACGAAACGTAAAAGAGTATTTAGGATTAATATTTATTTCTATGTAACGAGATATATTTAAATAAAAAAAATAAATCTTTAAACAATTTTAAAATGTTAGTAATGATTTTCTGCTGCTTATTCTCGGGCTCGGGTTCCAAAAAAAGGCGTCGAATGTATGAATGCATAAATCTCTAGCATGAATGTAATTGTTAGGTGTGCTAAAAGCATTTATGAAACTTAAGAACCCCCACACAAAAATTCGCTTTCGTAGAGAAATAGTATGCAAATGAATTTGAACTCTTTTAAAATGATCAAGTGGAAATTTGATTTTTAAAGTTAATTTTTTAAAAACGTGGATTTCGGCCATTGCGATATTTGAAAGTGGAGAGGGGGGGAGTGAGGGAAACTAAGTTAACACTCGGCTCCTCCTTGTAACTGAAATATCTCGATACCAGAAGCAGAGAGCAAATTCTAATATAGCATAGGCATAGCCTCGTGGGGGGGGGGGGGGGGGGGACGTGCCCTTCCATCTTTCTGAACATCAATTTCTAAAATATGTTGATACAGTCTATTAAGACCTGTCTTGTATTGACCCAAAATGGAAATGAAATAACTACTTTAATTTTCATTTTATATTTCTTCATTTTTTTTACTTAATCAGATGTCAGATCAGTAAGCTGAACTCCTTTTCTTTGAAGTAATGAATTTGGTAGAAAAAATTGTGTTGTGCAGTACAAACCCTGATACGAAGATTCATTAAACAAAAGTTTGAACTATCACTTTATTACAGATTCGGACAATTTCAATGTGTCAGCTGTTTTTTTTCGATGGTCTGCGGTTAGTATCTACATGTACTTTTTCTTTTCTTCTCATTCCGTCTGTAGATTTTAGAAAATGTAGTTGTGTTTATCAAGCGGGAGTTCTGTTTCCCCGCAATGTATATTTCATTTCATTTGTTGTAACTTTAATTATAATTTAATCAAGTCATAAATATCTTGCTTTTCCAAGCTGTGTCGTTGGAGTTATTTATCAATGGAATGCAACCACACATCACTAAGATTATAAAAAATAATTAATATTTCCTTCATTTAGTTATTAAATATGTTCCTCTCTCTTGCTTATTATTTTTTTTATTGACAGCACTTAATCTTCTACTATACCTCCGCATTTTTAAGATGCAATGGTTGTGATTTTCAGTTGAAGCCTTCTTGAATGAACTGTTTTAAAGTTAATATACAGCTGTACCTTGGTAAACGATGGTAATCCGTTCCAGAAATATCATTGTTAAGCAGAACCGTTGCTATCGAAGGTGCAATTTTCCATACAATTTTGCAGGCGCACATACATTACATGATTAATTACTTCTTAAAAGTGCCGTTTAAACTTATTTCAAATGTCTTAAAAGTTTTATAAATGTCTTTCATTTATAATCAGGGCCGTACCGCGGGTGATGCCCCCCCCCCCACCAGGCGTTAGATACAGTTGCTGTGGTGCTGTTTATTATATTTGTTACAAAAATATTAATTTCAATAAAATGATCTAGTGGAGCTTTCCTCATTTACTTGGTCGTTTTTTCCCCAAGTGAACCTCGAATTAAATGAACCTAGTAGTGGGGTCGTCCAACTGCTGTCAACAGTGTACACCCGTGCAGGCTACACCTGATCTGGTTTCAAATCAAAATAACCTTGAATTTTTAAATTTTTTTATTTCGACCCAAATTAGTTTAATATTTTGAGCATCGTAGTTCACGTTACGACGATTTTGTTTTCGTCCAACTTTAATTTAATCGCAGGAAAGCAAAATTTAACAGAGTTACTTCTTTCCGATTAGAAAAAAAAAAAAGGTAAAAAATTTGCAGAAAAAGCGAAAAATCACCAAAAAAATCGGGAGCAATTCTAAACTTGCAGAGGACAAAATATACTATATTAGTCTAAAAGCTTGAAAACGATTTCATTTTACAAGTGTTAAAAAATTGAAGCTAACCGCGAAAAACCGCAGAAAATCGTGTAGAATTTTTTATGTACGCAATTTTAATACAATATAGTTAAACTGGATTCCTTTCACCACAGAATGCGAAAAAAATGCCAAAAATCTCTCTCTCCCTTTTTTTTTTTTTTAACCGCAGAGGACAAAATTGATTGAAACCCGATTCCTGTAATAAATGTTAAAAAATTGCCGCGAAACGCAAAAAAAAAAAAAAAAAAAAAAAAAAAGTTTAAATCGCATGATAAATTAAAATCATTTTACGGATGATGAATAAACTTTATTGAAAAGAAAAAAAAATACTGTATTGGGCTAAAAGATTGAAAGTGGATTATTTTTATGAATGTGAAAATATCTCCACAAAACGTGAAAAAAAAAGCACGAAAAATTCAAAAACCACAGTTGACAAAATTTACTATATGTTCAAAGATTGAAACCAGATTTCCTTTACGAATGTAGAAAAATCGCCGCAAAATGCATAAAAACGTAAAACGTGCAAAAAAAATAAATAAATAATCGCGAAAACCTTAAAAATCTCAGAGAACAAAATTTATTACACTAGGTTAAAAAATTGTAGCTGGATTCTTTTTACGAATGTCAAAAAATCGCCGCGGAAGGCGAAAAAGCTTTAAAATCACATGAAAAATTAAAATCATAGTACAGATTCCGAATAAAGTTTATTGAAAAGAGAAAAGAAAGTTTCTCTATTGGACTAAAAGTTTAAAACTGGATTCTTTTTATGAATGTGAAAATATCTCCACGATACGTAAAAAAAAAATCACATAAAACAAATTACGAAAAGTTAAAACATTGCAAAGGACAAAATTGACGGTATCGTATTTAAAGACTGAAACCAGATTTATTTTACGAATGTTAGAAAAATCGCTTCAAAATGTGTAAAAACTGAAAAAAATTTCACGAAAAACTTAAAAATCGCAGAGAACTAAATTTATTATATTAGGTTAAAAGATTGTAGCTAGATTCATTTTACAAATGTAAAAAAAAATCATTGCAAAGAGCGAAAAAACTCCAAACCCCGCATAACAAATTCGCGAACGAATTCAAATTCGCTATAACGAGTTCCGAATAAACGTTATTGAAAAGAAGTCAACATTTACTATATTGGACTAAAAGGTTGTAATTGGATTCTTGTTACAAATGTTAAGAACTTCCACAAAACGAAAAAAAAAAAAAAAAAAAAACTCCGCAAAAAGTCACATGAAAAATTCGCGATTAAAATCAGTAAGTACAAAATTGAGTACAAAATGTAATCGCACAGTTCAAAATTTAGTACAATGGTCTGAAAGATTAAAACTGGACCCTTTTTACGAATGTTTAAAAATCGCAGCAGAACGCGAAAAAACACCAAAATATCTCATAAAAATTTCATGAAAAATTTAAAAATCGCAGAGGACGAATTTTGCAATAATGGGTTAAAAGGTTGAAACCAGATTCGCATCACAAATGTTATAAAATTACCAAAAAACGCGGAAAAACACTAAAAATCACATAAAAAATTTAAGAAAAATTTAGAAATGACTGAGGACAAAATTTATTATATCGGGCTGAAAAATTGAAAACAGATGTATTTTACGAATGTTTAAGAAAATCGCCGCGGAATGCTTAAAATTGCATAAAAAATTCGTGAAAAATCTAAAAATCGCAGATCACAAAATTTGCAATATTGGACTAAAATATTGATGATGGATTCCGTTTACAGATGTCAAAAAAATCGCCGCGAAACGCGAAAAATCATATAATAAATTTTCAAAAAGTTAAAACATCGCAGAGGAGAAAATGTACTATATCGGCTGAAAAAATAAAACCAAATTTCTCGTACGAATGTTTAAAAAATTGCTTCGGAAAGATAAAAAACGCTAAAAATCACACAAAAATTTCGCGAAAAATTATAAAAAGGCAGAGGACAAATTTTACTATATTGTGTTAAAAGATTGAAACTTGTGTCCTAACACAAATGTTAAGAAATTGTCGCAAAACGCGAATAAACGCTATAAATCACATAAAAATCACATTCGCCAAAAATTCAAAAAATGCTGTACGACGAAAATGTTTAAGAAAAATAAACTTTTAGGTCTAGGGGGCTAGAAGATCGCAACTGAATTCCTTTTACCCAATGTGAAAAATTCCTGCGACGCCGTTTTTAACCAAGATACCATTGTATATGTATATGGGAATGTGTGCGTGCGCGCATGTATGTGTTTAATAAACATTTGTACCCCCCAAAATTTTCAGTCACGCTACGCCTATTTTAGAGAGCAAATTAGAGCTAATTGAGAGCTAAATTTTGGGCATATTTGAAACTTCGATAATCGAATTGAAATTTCGATATTCGGAAGTCGGGGGAATAGCGTTAACTTAGTCCCTCCACCATTCTAATTGGAATATCGCGGTACCATAACCAGAGCAAATTCTAATATTAGAAAGCAAATTAGAGCTAATTGAGAGTTATAATTTGGCGTATTTGAAATTTCGACAGTCGAAAGTGGAAAGGGGGGGGGGTAGCGTTAACTTAGCCCCCCCCCTTACCACCATTCTAATTGGAATAACGCGGCACCATAACCAGAGCAAATTCTAATATTAGAGAGCAAATTAGAGCTAATTGAGAGCTAAATTTTGGCATACTTGAAATTTTGATATTCGGAAGTGGGAGGGGGCTAGCGTTAACTTAGCCCCCCCCTCCCCCGCCCACCATTCTAATTGGAATATCGCGGTACCATATCCAGAGTAAATTCTAATATTAGAGAGCAAATTAGAGCGAATTGCGAGCTACATTTTGGCATATTTGAAACTTCGATATTCGAATGTGTGGGGGATGCCCCCTCCCTTCTTGTAATTGAAATATCTCGATACCGAATGCAGAGCAAATTCTAATATTAGAGAGCAAAAAATTAGAGCTAATTGAGAGCTAAATTTTGGCATATTTGAAATTTCGATATTCGGAAGACTGGGGCTAGCGTTAACTTAGCCCCCCACCCAGGGCATAACCAGCGAGTAATAATGTAGGGGCGGGTGCTCGGAAATATTTTTTGTGAGCTAAGATCTTTTAATAATCTATATCTCTCGCAAGCTAAATGCAGTAAAACTTTCGAAAAAGAACTGTCTATAAAGGAATCGTTTATAACGTAAGCTGTCTATAACAAAATTTTTTATAATAAAATTCTTAAACGAAAAAAAAATGTGATTCCGAGTAAATTAATACCAAAAAAATTAGTAGCGGTATAACTGCTAATACTAAAACCTATCTAAAACAAAAACGTTACCCATTCCTTGGGAGTTTGAATTGATTAAAGCGATTTTATAATTCTCCTGAAACAAGAAAATCTCCATTTCATATACACATTAGATGCTCAAATAACAACTGTTATTTACAGTGACAACTGACCAATCAAAAAAGTCTAAAATATGTACATATTCATGCAGTATAATTTTTACAACCAGCCAATTAATTATACCAAACATTCTATTATAATGACTCTTACCAGATTTTTTACCAATATTAGTTTGAGATTGTGTATAACAAAAGTTTAAAAAGTATAAAAGCATATTAAATCTTAAAAAACGAAAAAAAAAATTTGAAATCAGGTATGAGAACAACTCAAATTTCAAAATTTAATTCTTTGCTTTGTTTGTCCTTCCATCCTAATGTATCTTGAAATTCCCCTTATTTTAGGAGGTTGAGAAAGGAAAGAGTGTGGTAATTTCAGGAGAATTTGGAGTGGAGGATTTAGATAACTGATGATATTTATCATTTTTAGAAAGTAACTAAGCCACAATTTTTTAAAAATAATTAAATTTTAAACAGCATGCGGGGTGAGGAGAGAAGTAGAAATTTTGGAGATACGAGTCATTTTAGAACATTGATTATTTATTTTTTGTTACTAGATAGCAATGAATATGACAGATTTTTTTTTTTTTTTTTTTTTTTTTTAATGGAGAGTTTAAAGATTTTTAGCTAAGGGGGGAAAGCGAAAATTTCATTGAGGGCAGTATATATGACTGATTATTTATTATCACTATTGCGGAACAAATAAAGGAGATTTTTGTTTCTTAAATAAGTAGTTGGTATTAGTATGCTGGAGGAGGAAAGCATAAATTTGGGAGGGAGACATGAGGCTGATTTACATGTTTGATTATTTATTTAATATTATTAGTAAGTAACAAATAAAGCAGTTTTCTGTAAGAATAAAGAGTTTTGTTAAACATTTTAATCTTTGTATTCTGGTGGAGAAAAAGCAAGGTACGTTAAATTCCACCTCCACCACTTTCGAATATTTCAGAAATTAGCTGTTATTTGTTCTTTAATATCAGAATTTGCTCTGGTTCTGATATTGAGATATTTAAATTAGAAGGGACGGAGGGGTAAAAATTGTGGGCATGAACTTTCACATATACCAATATTTAGCCCAAATTTACTTTCCAATATTACAATTTGCTTCCATTCTGGTATTCAGGCTTTTCAATTAGAAGGATAGTGTGAGAGTCGAAGTTATTTACGCTGTCTGTGACCCTCCCACTTTTGAATATCAAAATTTCAAGTATGCCAATAGCTCTAATTTGCTCTCTAAGATTACAATTCTCTCCGGTTCTGGTATCAATTATTTCACTTTAGATGCATGGAAGGTTAAGTTAGTGATAACTTTCTCCCACCACCACTACTTTCGAATATTTCAATTTCAAATATATCAGGATTAGCTCTCATTTAGTTGTAATAAAATTTAGTTTCTAATATTAGAATTTGCTCTAGTTCCAGTTCCAGTAATGAGATATTTCAATTAGAATTTTGGAGAGACTATGTCAACACTATCCTCCCCTCCAAAAAAAAAAGAAAATCAATATCAAAATTTCAAATATACAAATATTTAGCTCTAATTTGATTCTGTTCCAGTGTCAAGATATTTCACTTAGAAGGCTAGGGGTAAAAAGAAGTTGTATGGGGGATTATGCTGAGATTTCGAATATTTAAATTTTAAAAATGCCAATATTATCTCTCAACTCTCTAATATAACAATTCTTGTTCTGGAATCCAGCATTTCAGTTAGAATGGTAGAAGGAATATAAAGTGGGAGGAACAGAAATTTTGAGAATGACAAACATTCACCGCTGTTTTCAAATAGTAATTTTTGCCTTCTTTATGGCAGAAATTCTGCATTTAAAAGAAGTAACAATTTTTATTGAGAAGCAACGGTACTGTCTATCTGGGGCAGATGCCCTACCTGTCCTTGTGATAGAGTCCTGCATCAGGTTGGGTTACCCGCACCCAACCTGGCCCTTATGTCGGGTTGGCACTATATTTTTTCGTTGCGGTTCAGGTTCATGTCGAGTTAACTTCTACTTTTTTGTTGCGGGTTGAGATATTACAAGTTCGGGTTGACCCCTTTACCAAAAGAATGTACACAATATTTTTTCAGGTTAAAAATGTGTATATAATAAGACTTCCATAACGGACATTCTCGAAAATCAACTTTATACGCTACTTCGAAAGGAGCAAAAAATGCCATTCTTCTAATCACTTGACATAACTCACTTTTTTTTTTTTTTACGAAATGTGTTTTGTTCAACAATTTGCAAATGTCAGCAACAAATCTCAGTTGCAGTCAGTGTTGAATTCAGACACTTTTCCCCAGGAGGGATTTCTGGTGCTCCGGGGGGGACATTATAGACTTCCGGGGGGAAATTGCACTTTTTGACCATTGAAAGTATAAAATCTCAAATCTTCCGGGGGGGGACATTTCAATGCTCCGGGGGGAATGTCCCTCCCGGGCCACCCCCTGAATTCAACACTGGTTGCAGTGTCATAGATATTTCCATTGAATCTTGTTGATAAAAGAAAACAAACTGCTAACGCATGAAAATAATAAATTTTCTTGCGGTTAACCCTTTATCTTTTAACGCATTATTATATTTAATGTTTTAATACCGGGTATCTTCAGACTACTTTTTCATAATTGTATTGAAATATGGATTAATTTTCTGTTCCGTCGGATTCGGGTATAAATATTTTGGGGTTCGGGTCGGCTTTGGTGTGGCTTTAAGCAGAATTTTCAAGTTTGAGTCTTATACACATCCTGACCTGTGCAGAATTCTAATTCCTTGTCCGCAAATTCGAGTATAGATTGAATCATTCGACAAAATCTAAATGTAGCGAAGTAGTGACTACTTTTGAAAAGTAGTTTGTAGTCGCTACTTTTTAAAACAAGTGGTTGTAGTTTTATTTAACTGTATTTTTTGATAAAGTGGTTGTAGTTCGCTACTAAAAAAAAGTAGTTTTTCAGACCCCTGACTTATTCACATTCAAATACGTATTTATTTTCATAGTTCTGATCAAACTTTTTATGAAAATCCCAGCAATCGGACATGCTAAAACCTAAATATGAACTGGAAGAATTATTCAAGATTGAACCTGACTCGTAGAAGGAAAAAATGTCATCCGACCCGAAAAAGTAAATAGAAGCAACCCAACCCGCTGCAGGACTCTATTCAACGATCTCGATGCGTCCGCTATTCCGAGTTTTC
This sequence comes from Maratus michaelseni, assembly GCA_963931845.1. Taxonomy (NCBI): domain Eukaryota; kingdom Metazoa; phylum Arthropoda; class Arachnida; order Araneae; family Salticidae; genus Maratus; species Maratus michaelseni. Next base: position 333,315,076 of record OZ007595.1, on the reverse strand, counting down.
ACAATATTTGAATATTAAAAAATATAGATTTGTCCATTTTTCTATATAAAATATAAAATTGATATTAGAGATATAATTGGACATTACATTTCATTATAGCATTAAAACATGATTTATGGTCTTTCATTGCGGGTCAAGCTGCGGGTTGAGGTATTGCGGGTTTGGGTCAGGTTGCAGGTCGCTGAAAATTATTTTTGTGGGTTTGGGTCGGGTTACGGGTCCAGAAATTTTTTTTGTCGGGTTGCAGGTTGTCTTCAAATGGAATTTGCGGGATTGGGTCAGGTACAACCCAACCCGTGCAGGAGTCTACCTTGTGATGATCAGGCTCTGAGCAAATGAACGTAAATCAATATAATAAGCACAGAAACAGAATTTTTCTTACATTTTCTTAAACTTCTCTTGTTGCTCAGTTCATAGATTTTTGTGTACACACGCAGAATTTCACACATATAATGTGAGCAAATTGTCACGACAGAATTTAATTTTCAATATCTCAAAAAGTGTAGACTGCAGCAGGATGTAGTTTTCATTGAAATGTACAGAAAGACACACGATTTTTTGGGTAATGAATATTTTATTCCATTAACAAGTGGTATATCAGTTACCTCAGCAGTTCAGCAAAGTTCACATTGCAACTAGTATTATAAATGTTCAATTTATCGAATGTCATTAAAGAGCATAGCTGCTAGACATGGCAAAATAGTCTACAGAGCATCAAAAAGTATTTCTGCTGTGATTCTGGTCACATAATGGCTTAAATAGTTCAGGAAGCAGCTTTGTACCACTACAGTGTTAACTATTTGTGTCAGTTATTCTGGAACTAATTATTGAATATTTATTATTTTGCAAAATTTGGATTAACCCGAATATTAATAAAAGAAAATGTTGTCTGTTCGTGATGTCTTGGGGAATCTGTCACAAGTAAAAGTGTGCAAATTTTGTTCCAGATAGATGAGTATTAACCTCGAGCTTTGGTAAAGCAAGTGCGGGTTGGCAAAACCTGACTTAAGGCCTAGGACCCACCTCTCTTTTGGGTGTCTGGCTCTGACTGTTGGAGGACTCTGGATCGTCCCCAAGTGTAAATATAGTGGTATCGCCAGAGAGTGGAAAACGCCTATCAAAGCAACCTATGTCATCAATCACTGAGGAAATGGGGTTGGTCAGCATGTGCCCCACCGGCCATAGAGCATACAGGAACTCTCCTGGTCGTGCTAATTAAATATTTCTCTGAACTTGGGTACGGCAGTTGACGGGTGATCTCAGGTGCCTGGCAGCACAGGTCTATTTTACCCAATGCATCTGTGTTTGAAGCCGTTGGTATAGCAAGAGCGTGTATTAATTCCCTGGTTTACGGCCTGGCACACTCTTGGGTTTCCAGTTCCGAAGCTTCTGGGGAATTCTTGTATGGTTCCCAAGTGTTCTGCAGAAGCTTCCTCTTTACATAAGCTCCGCTATTGTAATGACCTTCATCAACTGCTTGAGGGCAGGAGAAGGATACGAAGGTGGCGATGCTCCCCTTGGCCAAAGAGCCCACCTATGGGCGTGTCCCGGGTACTCTGGGCCATTCCCTTGTGGATAACTTGTTTGGGTTCATGAGAACCTTGAATTGGTGGTGACGTACGCTTACCTTTGGCAGCGTAGCTTGTTTTACCCAATACACCTGAAACTCAGGTTTTTGATTAATTTTGTTGTTGTTCAAGACATGGTATTTCATATTTATTTCAATCTTCCAAGTTCACTGTTGATTTTGAGTCAGTCATACAAACAATCTGAACTAAACTTTTTATTCCAATATATTACATTTTGTCCTTTCAAAATAATTTATTCGAAATTCGTATAGAGATTTTTGCAGTTTGCACAGATAATTTTTAACCACTTTAGGTGAAAGTGAGGTTTTTGCTTTTTTTTAAACGATTCAGGTATCTAATCTTTGCCACCCAAAATTGAATTTTACATCCCTGTATGGAGAAAACATTTCTTGTAACTATATTAATATTCTGCTTTTTTACAAATTTGTAAAAGTTTATGGATGCTGCAAATTTTTTGAGTAAGCAAAAGCAAAACCAATTTTCTCTAATTGTCTGCGGTTTATAACCGGTCATTGTAAGAAGCCAAAGTGAAAAAAAATTATTTTGAAAAGGCTCTTTTTATTTTCGCTTTTCACGTATCGTTCACGGCTGCATATTGTGGATTTTATTTTCGAATAAGTTGCTTGGTTGGCACACAGCTTGGGATCTGTGCTACGCCAAAGGCGGCATCGTCCGACTAATCCTAAAGACTTAGGCGTGGCCGCAGCTAACCGTCCAGCAGCACAGGGAAATTAACTACGGGCGACCACAGAGGAAATCCAAATCAGAATATTAACCCAGTATCAGGCCAAAGTGCGATGGTAAGGATTTGAAAGCAGGTGAACTGGGGAATCAAACCAAGCATGGAGAGGAACCTTTCCATGCTGTACTTGCAACAGTGGAGAAGAACGTGGTCCAGTGTCTCAACCACACAGCATAGGAGGCAGAGAGACGACTGGGCAAGCTTCATCCTGAACAGGCGATTATTGATGAGCAGTGTGTAAGTATGCTATTGAGAAAGCCGGATGTACTCCCGGCAATGGCTGGTCCACTATCGAAAGTTTGTTTCCTCACCTAAGGGTGGAAAATCTGGGTAGTAGTGACTGTTCATCCACGAATATGTCGTATTAGCTATCCAGTCACGATGGCTCTGTGACGCAAGGTCTTCAGGAGCGATACTATTGAGGACGTATGTCAGGCAAGAGAATCTGCCACCTCATTAGGAAGAAATCCTTTGTGGCCATGACACCACACCAGGGTCAGTGGTACAGAGTGTGGCGACAGGAACTGATGAATTGTATTATGAAGCAGCAAGACAACTCTGGGAGAGTGAAGCGAGGCCTTTTCTGGAGCACACAGCAAGAAGAGGCTGTATGTGAGGAGGTAGTAGCAGCTGTCTAATGTCACATAGGCGGTAAGAACCATGTAGATGGCCAGGGCCTTGGCTGTGAAAATGTAATTTAGGTGTGGAAGTAGCATGGCGACGCAGGAACTCACTTGCACGTTGTACGCTGCAATGGCCGTTTTGGAGGATTCTGACAAGGGGAGGGTGCAAACACGAATAGAGGAGTACCATGAAGACCAGGCTTGAAAAATGGCCCCCGGCGGGAGGGAAACTGTTCCAAAAGGAAAACCATCAATAGTAATGCAATATTCCGAATGAGGAAAAGGGTGTAGAGGCCGCAAAAACGAGAATATAGCTGGGCTCCACATCGGCGAAGGAGTGGGATAGGTGTACACTTTGGAAGACCAGTGCCAACATGATGGGCGGCGTTGTAGTTAACTTGAAGAGAGTTCAGAGAGGATACACTGACCTTGACAAAAAGGGGTGGCAGGCACACTCTAGGAGGCTGCGAACGGTAGAATTGGCTAAGCTCAACATATGGACGCTGTTTACAATATGACTATGCGAGGCAACCACCTTCAGATAATTTAACCTCTTAAAAGTCTTAGCTCGTAGGTATGAGAAATGGTGGTTGAAAAAGAGGGACCAACTGAACCATACTCTTAAAATCTTTGCGACAGGGCTCCACTCGAGTGTCGTACCCAGCGCATGGCCGTAGAAACGAGAGGTCACTGAAGAAAGAAATCGATAGCGACGCTTTTTTCCGGTGAAACGGAAAGGTGGTAGGCAGTGCACTGTTGTACCAGCCTGTCTATGTAGGCTGTTTTATAGTTTTGCAAGGGTGCTGAGGGGGTCTTCCCCCAGCGTATATAGTAAGAGAATGTCACCCGCACAGATGAGGAGATGAACTCCGGACTCCAGGATATCAAAAATATTTTGGAGGAAAACCATGAATAAAAACGGGGAGAGGACGCTTCCCTGGAGTGCACCTCTCTTGCACGGCCGACTATTGGAGTAGACTGACTTCCAGCGGATGCAGATGGAGCGGTTAGTCAGAAAATGTGCGATCCATCGTCCAATCTTGTCCCGTACGCCAAGGACAGGGAGTTTGTAAATCAACCCGTTGAACAAAACTAAGTCGTTTGCCGAACGGATGGCTAGGCATATCATGAAGGCCGCTTGGCGGGAGTTACGAGGACCAGAGATGTCATCATAGAATTTACTGAGAAGTGATGTACTATAATTAAACGGCATAAAGCCATAGTGAGAAGCATGAAATATGTTATTATTGCCAGCCCAGTAAACAAGGCGATGAAGTATAAGGCGGACAGCCGTCAGTGCAATCGGACGATAAGGCAATGTGAAACGGTCCAGTTTCCCTGGTTTGAAAATAGGAACTATTCTTTCCAAAATGGCGGCACAGTACCTGAGTCGAGAAGGTTGTTGTAGAGGGCCACTAACTTTCCTGTACTCTCTAGGGAGAGACCCTGCAGAAGTTTGGCCGAGATCCCGTCTCTTCCTGGAGTCGTGCGATGAGTTTTCCGAATCAGAAGCAATAGCTAAATTTTTGTAAAGGGTGCGTCAAGGCCAACATCGATCATACGGCACCGGGTGTAGGGGATCGTATTGACTGAATGCATTGAGGAAGAGTTTCGAATAAGTAATTTTGAAAAGAAAAAGTTACTTCAATTGAGCATTTCTTAGTTTACGACATACAATTGTTTAAAAAAAATCCTTTTTTTTTTACATTGACTTTTTCTACTGGCAACATATTACGTAGATTAAATTGAATGTGCATAATAATAAAGGGTTGCCATTAACTGTGTTTTGCAAAACTACACTCGCACAAGTACTCCAAGTGGCGCGCAATAAATAACCTCTATATGAGAGGGGTGACATACGGGATATAAAATTGAATTGGTTGAGACGATTTTGGACAAAGACGAATCGCGAAGCTTATGTTTTAAACTTGTCCCACTCGTCTAACGACGAGGCGAGGCTAACGAAAAAGACAGGCTACCGCGGTGCATTCCACTTATCTTTTTTTACAGACCGCTAGAGTGACGTGAAGCTCTTTTCGTACACTTGCATTGGTGCATTTGAGCATCACGTGACTCTGGCGGTCTGTAAAAAAAGATACGCGTAAAGCAGTGCGGTAGCCTGTCTTTTTCGTTAGCCCTTGTCATCTAGGCAACTATCGCCAAGTTCTGAAATATAGTTTTGCCATAATTTGGACAAAAACGTCTGCCTGAGCATGCGCTCTCTGCGTATGTCGTATTGGGAATTCAAGCGCTCTAATACGCCATCTGGTGGAGAAAGATATAACTTCTCGCTTCAGGAAAATCCCTTGCAAACCCATTGTATTACATGCATTTTTAAATTGTTCCTAATGATTATTTTTTGCACAATTTCAGATTTCATGTGATATTTGTGTTCTGTGATTATATGACAAGGTAAAAATTATCCAAATTTGAATATCTAAGACTTTCAAATGCCTTTACAATAAATAATGATTTCAATGGCACTTTAACATTAGTTAAAGGGACAATTTTCCTGTAGCAACGGCTGCGACCAGCGCCTCTATAGGCCGTTTTAAGTCCCAATCTTTCATGTAGAGACACGTTAACAATGATTAGTTTGGCATAATGGCAGGCTCACGAAGATGCATGGCAACTTGATTTTGTTCAAAAGCGCTTCAATCAATTAAATTTTATATTCAGTTTTATTTTATACTGCCACTCTCATACAGAAGCATCCAAGTCTTACTCGTCTAATTGAACCGCGACCTACGTAATACATGCACTGCGTAATTCATTACGTAGGTCGCGATTGAACCGAGGTGTTCTGATTTATTGGTTACCATAGTTGGAGCAAAGCTTTTATGCTGAGCACACTCTCAGTGGGTATGTCCGTGACCTACGTTATAGACGGCCGGAGCATGACATTTTAAACGTCACATGGAGTGGATCGTTTTTACGCGGCGATTGGTGCAAAGCGGCGAGCCCACCGTTTCGCACCAATCGCCGCGTAAAAATGATCCACTCCATGTGACGTTTTAAACGTCATGCACCGGCCGTGTATAACGCTGGTCGCGGTATGTCGCCAATCTTTAACAGAGGCACCCTTGGATGCTAATTTGGAAAGTTCCCTCGATTCGTGCACTTGGCGAAGCAGCCGTGGCGCGTTTGGAGAAACTGTACAGGGTTGCATTACACAATACGCTGCACATGCCAGAAAATTTTTTACCTTCGTCCTCGTGGTTAGCGCATGTGATCTTGAACCTTGAACGATTCAACCAGCTCCGTTTTTTCGAATTCAAATGGCTGATTCCACATCATGTTCGACATTATCGTTGCTTAGGAGCTTCAATTTAGATTTTGAACTCGATAAAAATGAGTGCACAAAAGAATATATCGTTATTCGAACGAGTTATGAAAATGCTGAAGATGTCGAGTCGTTTGTAGGAGAAATTGAAAGGGTTTCTAATACGAATTTTCGAGTTAGAATAAATAAGAAGAACTTGACAAAGTAAGTCCCTTTTTTCCCCCATTTGTGCGTAAAACATACCTATATACTATTTTTTCATGTTGCTAATGCTTTTATAATTAGGTTATTTACATGTTGCTATATAGTACTAAAAATTCCGTGGCACTTTTGGTTATGAATTAATTTGCATTAATTTATTTGTAATGCATACATAAATGTTCCCAGTTAAATAACAAAATGTTTATACGGCAAGAGTAAGTTCATGCAATTTTTTTTGTTTACAAATTTTTAAAGCTTTTTTAAATATTTTTCAAGCGCACCTGGAAAGAAATTATATTAAGGAAATTTCCAATGTATCTTTGCAACTCTTAAAAAAACAAACAGCTCGAGAACCTTTTCAGATTTCTGAATTTTGCAGACTTTGTATCATTTCTGTGTTTTTTATTCTCATTTCAACAATATTTCTTTTAAATAGCTAGGGTAGATGTGCCAGTAATGGACATCCTTAAGGAAATTATTTTAAAAATTATTTTTTAATTAATAGTTATAATTGTTATATTCCTCATTTTTTAATATTATATTAATCTACCAACATTATTTAGCCATGCTCATAGTCACATTTCCCAATGTGAATCGAAATTTAATTGTAAATAACAGAAATAAATCAAAACGCCCTAAATTCCAGTAATGCACACCCCACAAAAAGCAATAGATAACTGATATTATGATTGTATTTAAAACTGGAATTTAAAGAAAGCATATTAATGAAATAAAAAAGCTGAATTTTTATTGGTTATTTTTTTATAAACCATAAATATTGAAGGTGGCCCATTACTGGCACATCTACCCTATGTTTTAAGGTAATGCTCATAAAAGAAGTATATAGGAAATAAGAATAACCTATATAAACCTTTTTTTTATTGAATGATTTTGATTCATTTTAATCACTATTCTAAATTAGAATTTGTGTGTAACTATGCTATAATACATTTCTCCTCTTGGATTCAGCAACTGATGATTGCTGAAAAGATTTGATGTGCTTAGTATAATTTTATGATGTTCTGCTTTACCAGCACAAGTTTTTCAGCCTAGAATACAATAAGCTAGGGTTGGCACTTTTTTGTCAAAAGTGGTAAAAACCATGGAAAAAATCTGTAAAAACCGTCCAGCGATGTAATTAATATATTTTAATTTTTAATAATTTCAACTCTAATAATGTAATTTTATTTACCATAGAATATTCAATGCATCATTAAAACAGTAACTTAAGTAGTTTGTATTTTCTAGTAAAATACTTTAGTAATCAATTTTTTTTTTGTTAGTAAATAACTTACTGGCATTTGTTTAAACTGTCATAATTATTAAACAATCAAGCCTTATGCTTCAGTTAAATTTGTAGCAAAGTCTGAGAAAGAAATAGCACTTACCAATTTTGCTATGCTAAGAGAACAACAGTAATTTGAAGTTACAAAGTAAAAACAATAGAAACAAAACATTTTGCAAGATAATTCATTCTCATTCCTATGATCAAATCAAGATTAAAGTCTGTAGCCTGTATAATGACAATGGGAAAAATGGTAAGAAAAATTACCTAAAAGATTAATTTGCCTATATTTGCAACATTAAATAATCAATTAAAATCATCCTACCCTCCCTTCTCTTATACATATTAAATTCATCCAATCCATGTGGTTTTTTTTTAATACCCCCCCCCCCTTCCCTTTTCTATAATTTGGCGATTTGTTTAATTTGGGGAAATTGGTCGATGGGATAATCAAGTTGTACCGTTTGCTTCTATAAAGTATTTGTAAAAGTTATACCTAAAGGCTCAAATGAAGATTGATTTGGTAAATGTTTATGCATTAATATTTGTTTTTTATTATAGATTTTTTAAATGTAGAAACTGTTGATTTAAAAATTTAATATATATTCATTTTAAAGGTAACATTACTACATTAATTTGAGAAAAGTAAAAAGTTTTTACCTTTCAACCATCACATAAATTTATTTACAAAATTGATTATGATTGAGTATTGATATTTTTTTATTCATATTACCAATGAAAATTATTTTAATTAATCAAATTAATATTAATAAAACATCTAATTAATATTCTGATTTGTCTCGATTATAATATATACAAAATTATATTATTTTATTATATTTATTAAATCCAGCCTTTTTTGCGTTTTTACCACTGTCCTGGCAAAAATGCCATTTTGCCGGCAAATTGCCCAACCCTACAATAAAGTAATCAAATATGACCATTTGGAATTTTTTTAACTGAATTTTAATTAAACTTTATTGTTTGCAGTGTAAATGATGTACTGATTTAATGCTTGTGAAATTTTTTTTAGAGTTGGCTGTTATTTTAGAATTTTAATTATAATTTTTACAATGTATAATGTATGTCAGTATTAGAAATACACACTTGACAGTACATGCTGTGTCACTGCCCAAAATTTAGCACACTTCCAATGATGTCATCGCATTATTTATTCAAAACTAATCTGATAACAATCTTCAATATTCTTGAAGTTTGAATTCAGCTTTGTGAGGCAAACTGCCTTATTGATTAAAGAATTGAATTGTGGTCTGGTTTTACAGCTCCCAGAACCCATCCTCAACACGAGCCGTTAATTCCCAAATTGGCTCAGCAATATGATTGGCTGAAATTGGAGGAAGTGGCGTAGTATTTATAAGCTCCCGCGGTAAAGGTGAAAATAAGGAATTTGGCTTAGTAGCCACTGGCCGGTAGGTTGAATTTTTTTAGTAGCCAGTTAGTGGAGAGTGAGGATTTCTTTAGTAGCCAGTAAGTACATTTATGTCATTGAGTAATTAATTTAATAAATATATAATTAGTTTACAGTAAAGCAATTTATGTACTAAATAAAAATATTTTAATTTATATTGCTTTGAATAAACTTGAGATACTAATTTCCAATTTATTTAAAATTTTAAAATATGTTAACAGCAAAGTTATACACAACATGCTTATGTAGCTGACACCATAAGTCTCACTAATCTTAGGTACTTGTGTGGCTAACTACATAAGTACCTTTTACTTAAAAAAATATATATTTGTCTAGAATTAAGATCTGACAATAATAAAATAGGTATGTTTATAGTAGGGATGCACAACCTGTGGCCAGCAGACCAAAAGCGGCCTGCAATGACCCTAAATGCCAACATCTCCAAACATTTTACCAATTTGTCGCGAAAAAAAATTCAAATTTTGTCCATAGGTTGCATAAAAACATCATGAATTTAGCCAATCGGACACGAAAAATCATGAATTTCACAGATCGGGTGCATAAAAATCGCGAATTGGGGGCTTAAAAATTGCGAATTTCGCCGCTCGGGCTCTTAAAAAACGCGAATGTCGTCGATCGGGAGCCTAAAAATTGTGAATTTAGCTGATCGGGCATGTAAAAATCACGAATTTAGCCGATCAGCGGGTAAAAATCACAAATTTCGTCAATGGGACACGTAAAAATCCTAAATTTAGCCGATAGAACGAGTAAAAATCGCGAATTTAGCCTATCAGGCACATAAAAATTGTGAATTTTGTCGAGCGGGTGTGCAAAAATCGTTAATTTCACTGATCGGGCATGCAATAATTGTAAATTTCACCGATAAGGTGCATAAAAATTGCGAATTTAACTTATAAGGTGCGTAAAAATCGAGAATTTCGTTGAACAAGTCGGATTGTGGACCTCGACAAGCCAGTCATTTTTGTGAGTGGCCCTCCCATTATAAAAGTTGTGCACCTCTAGTTTATACACTAAATAATAACCCACAATATGATATACATTACACATGCACAACCTGTGGCCCGCGAACCAAAAGTGGCCAACATCTTCAGAAATTGTGTTTCGTCAATTAGTCCGGGAAAAATTGCAAACTTCGTCAATCAGGAGTGTAAAAATCCTGAATTTCCGTCGTTTAGAAGCGTAAAAACGATGAATTTCCATCAGTCGGGAGCATAAAAATCATGAATTTCGGCGATCTGCTGCAACAAAATCCCTAATTTTGATGATCGGACGTGGAAAAATCCTGAATTTCGTCGATCAGACGCGAAAAATCCTGAATCTCGTTGATTGGACGCGGAGAAACCATAAATTTCGTCGATTGGACGCGGAGAAACCATAAATTTCGTCGATTGGACGCGGAGAAACCATAAATTTCGTCGATTGGACGCGGAGAAACCATAAATTTCGTCGATCGGACGCGGAGAAACCATAAATTTAATCGATCAGACATGGAAAAATCATGAATTTCAAAGAACGGGAATGAAAAAAATAATGAATTTCGGCGATCTGGCACAAAAAAATTACGAATTTTGTCGAACGGGGGCGAAAAAAATCACGAATTAAGGATATTGGAAAATCCTGCATTTGGCCGGTTCTTTTCATATTTTTAATCGCCAGTATTTCAAGTTTAATCGACGAGTGCTTATTTTCACCTTTATCCCGCGGGCACCAGATTTGGCGAAAAATCAGATTCGTGTGATAGGTTTCTGTTTATGGAATGTAGTGCCGTCATCGTGTATTTTGTTTCTGAGATTGTATATTGCACATGGTTAGCTATGAAAGAATAATCACTAATATTAAGCACGGTAAACGTCTGTGTGTGTGTGTGTGTGTGTGTGTGTCTGTCTGTGCACTCCACCTTTGTACCCGCAAAGGCTCCGGGACCAGGCGACGCACGGACGGCGGACGCGGATCGAAAAATTCGCAAAAAAGGCGCGACGCTCAAGTTTCGATCGGGTCGGGATTCCGACCCGGACCCGGGGAGCTATTAATGAGCGAAAGTGTTTTAATTACCGACCGAAACCGAAGTTGGAAGAGAAGTCAAAACAGCGAAAAGTTCGCCTTCCGTTTTGATAATCGCAGACATCCAAATCGTCGCTTTTTAACGCATCATCGAATAAAAAAAAATGTACCGGAGGTATCGATCCAAAAATCGGGGTACACACGCGGCCGATTTTTGTCGTTGCAAAACGTCAAATTTTTTGAAATTCGGACCGTAACTTTTCTTCATTTCGGCCAAAAACTGACCAGACATCCAACATCGACCCCAGACGTAAAAAGAGGTTGCCGTAAAGAATGCAGGTCGACAGATCCGAGATCGAATCGCCCCAGTCCTTTTTGAAACAAGTGGAAATAATGACTCTACATTCGCGAAAATTTGCTAACACGTGTATAAAAAAATCGCGAATTCAACAAAAAAAAATTCGTAAAAATCGACCAGTAATTTTTGAAGATATCAATTAAAACTCATTAATGACACGGCAAATGAATTTATTTCTATTCGGAAGAGACAGCTTTTTTTTATTTCAACATTCAACGGAGACAAATCGTCTGCGGATAAGTCATTTCTGAAAGAGATAAAATAGTCAACTGCGTTTTTTCAGAGGGGGGGGGGGGGCATTTCCGAATCTAAGGGGCGCATTAATTTCAAACTTTGACAGGGCGACTCAAAATGGATTCTGCTTTCAGAATATCTAAAAATTATTCTCATATCTTCATTAGGAGCCGATATATTATTTTATTGTATAATTAATCATCGTTATTTGTATAATTAAAGCAAAAGAAAGATTTCTATTACAGTGCCGGCTAGATATTACGATTTTAAGAAGTAGGCCGCGTCTAAAAACTGCCATAACGAGTATCTTAAGTTTTTGTTTTAGAGTGGAAACCAGATATTATGATAGGAAAAAGCGGGCTTCGCCCGTTATCGATTTTTTTTTTTTTTTTTTTTTTAGTTTTAAGTTTTTCTACAGCTCACTGTCTTTGAACTAGAACACAGGTAGTCTACATAAGTTGTTTGAGGAAAAGCAGTGTCATCGCCAAACACCCCCCCCCCCCGCTTTTTTCTTTTAACTGTGGTCCGTTTCTATAACTAAGAAACTGTGTTACGGATGTCCACCAAACTGATTCCAAACATCATAATTAAAGTAATAAGGACCCCCTATCCAGATATTATGATAGGGAAAAGCGGGCTTCGCCCGTTATCGATTTTTTTTTTTTTTTAAGTTTTAAGTTTTTCTACAGGTCCCTGTCTTTGAACTAGAACTCAGGTAGTCTAAATAAATTCGACTCGACATCGATACAGCTTACCGATTTTATTTCGTTTTTTCACCACTAGGGGGCGCTTTCCTATCTTCGGTTCTACGGGGATGAAAACGACGGGGTATGGCTCATTCGACTCGACATCGAAAGTCTTAACGATTTCAGTTATGATCATATAAACAGATTGCGCCACCTGGTGGCGGAAGGTGGAACTAACGTATACTGCAGCGCGTGCGCAGCACGACTGCTATACGGTGCCGCAGGCAGCGGGGACCCGAGCCGCAGGTTTTCGTTCAGTTAGAGGTTTATACTATTCCATGTGCAATTTAAGGGATTATCCGGTGCATGCGTAGCACGACCGTCATACGGTGCCGAAGGCAGCGGGGACCAGGGTCGGAACGACTGCTATACGGTGCCGCAGGCAGCGGGGACCCGAGCCGGAGGTTCGTTCAGTTAGAGGTTTATACTATTCTATGTGCAATTTAAGGGATTATCCGGTGCGTGCGCAGCACGACCGGTATACGGTCGGAGGTTCGTTCGGTTAGAGGTTTGTACAATTCAATGTGCTAATTAAGGGATTACCCGGTGCGTGCGTAGCACGACCGGTATACGGTGCCGAAGGCAGCGGGGACCCGGGTCGGCGGTTCGTCATGTTTGAGGTTTTACAAGATTCGAGATTTTCTACAATTCGAGGCACCGATGTAAATTAGGGGCCCGCTGGCGGGCGAAGCCAGTGACAGGTTTATACTATTCTATGTGCAATTTAAGGGATTATCCGGTGCGTGCGTAGCACGACCGGTATACGGTGCCGAAGGCAGCGGGGACCAGGGTCGGAACGACTGCTATACGGTGCCGCAGGCAGCGGGGTCCAGAGCCGGAGGTTCGTTCACTGACAGGTTTATAGTATTCTATGTGCAATTTAAGGGATTATCCGGTGCGTGCGTAGCACGACCGGTATACGGTGCCGAAGGCAGCGGGGACCAGGGTCGGAGATTAGTTCAGTTAGAGGTTTATACTATTCGATGTGCAAATTAAGTGATTATGCAAATTATGGGATTATCCGGTGCGTGCGTAGCACGACCGGTGTACGGTGCCGAAGGCAGCGGGGACCCGGGTCGGAGGTTCGTTCGGTTCGAGGGGGATGCGAGCCGGAGAATACAAAAGTTTCGAGGCACCGATGTAAATTAGGGGCCCGCTGGCGGGCGAAGCCAGCTAGTCCCTAATATTAAGCGCGGTAAACGTCTGTGTGTGTGTCTGTGCACTCCGCCTTTGTACCCGCAAAGGCTCCCGGACTAATCGACGCACCGACGGCGGACGCGTACCGAAAAATTCGCAAAAAAAGCGCGACCCTCAAGTTTCGATCGGGTCAGGATTCCGACCCGGACCCGGAGAGTTATTAATGAGCGAAAGTGTTTTAATTACCGACCGAAACCGAAGTTGGAAGAGAAGTCAAAACAGCGAAAAGTTCGCCTTCCGTTTTGATAATCGCAGACATCCAAATCGTCGCTTTTTAACGCATCATCGAATAAAAAAAAATGTACCGGAGGTATCGATCCAAAAATCGGGGTACACACGCGGCCGATTTTTGTCGTTGCAAAACGTCAAATTTTTTGAAATTCGGACCGTAACTTTTCTTTATTTCGGCCAAAAACTGACCAGACATCCAACATTGACCCCAGACGTAAAAAGAGGTTGCCGTAAAGAATGCAGGTCGACAGATCCGAGATCGAATCGCCCCAGTCCTTTTTGAAACAAGTGGAAATAATGACTCTACATTCGCGAAAATTTGCTAACACGTGTATAAAAAAATTGCGAATTCAACAAAAAAAAATTCGTAAAAATCGACCAGTAATTTTTGAAGATATCAATTAAAACTCATTAATGACACGGCAAATGAATTTATTTCTATTCGGAAGAGACAGCTTTTTTTTATTTCAACATTCAACGGAGACAAATCGTCTGCGGATAAGTCATTTCTGAAAGAGATAAAATAGTCAACTGCGTTTTTTCAGAGGGGGGGGGGGCATTTCCGAATCTAAGGGGCGCATTAATTTCAAACTTTGACAGGGCGACTCAAAATGGATTCTGCTTTCAGAATATCTAAAAATTATTCTCATATCTTCATTAGGAGCCGATATATTATTTTATTGTATAATTAATCATCGTTATTTGTATAATTAAAGCAAAAGAAAGATTTCTATTACAGTGCCGGCTAGATATTACGATTTTAAGAAGTAGGCCGCGTCTAAAAACTGCCATAACGAGTATCTTAAGTTTTTGTTTTAGAGTGGAAACCAGATATTATGATAGGAAAAAGCGGGCTTCGCCCGTTATCGATTTTTTTTTTTTTTTTTTTTTTTTTTTTAGTTTTAAGTTTTTCTACAGCTCACTGTCTTTGAACTAGAACACAGGTAGTCTACATAAGTTGTTTGAGGAAAAGCAGTGTCATCGCCAAACCCCCCCCCCCCCCCGCTTTTTTCTTTTAACTGTAATCCGTTAATATAACTAAGAAACTGTGTTACGGATGTCCACCAAACTGATTCCAAACATCATAATTAAAGTAATAAGGACCCCCTATCCAGATATTATGATAGGGAAAAGCGGGCTTCGCCCGTTATCGATTTTTTTTTTTTTTTAAGTTTTAAGTTTTTCTACAGGTCCCTGTCTTTGAACTAGAACTCAGGTAGTCTAAATAAATTCGACTCGACATCGATACAGCTTACCGATTTTATTTCGTTTTTTCACCACTAGGGGGCGCTTTCCTATCTTCGGTTCTACGGGCATGAAAACGACGGGGTATGGCTCATTCGACTCGACATCGAAAGTCTTAACGATTTCAGTTATGATCATATAAACAGATTGCGCCACCTGGTGGCGGAAGGTGGAACTAACGTATACTGCAGCGCGTGCGCAGCACGACTGCTATACGGTGCCGCAGGCAGCGGGGACCCGAGCCGCAGGTTTTCGTTCAGTTAGAGGTTTATACTATTCCATGTGCAATTTAAGGGATTATCCGGTGCATGCGTAGCACGACCGTCATACGGTGCCGAAGGCAGCGGGGACCAGGGTCGGAACGACTGCTATACGGTGCCGCAGGCAGCGGGGACCCGAGCCGGAGGTTCGTTCAGTTAGAGGTTTATACTATTCTATGTGCAATTTAAGGGATTATCCGGTGCGTGCGCAGCACGACCGGTATACGGTCGGAGGTTCGTTCGGTTAGAGGTTTGTACAATTCAATGTGCTAATCGAGGGATTACCCGGTGCGTGCGTAGCACGACCGGTATACGGTGCCGAAGGCAGCGGGGACCCGATTCGGCGGTTCGTCATGTTTGAGGTTTTACAAGATTCGAGATTTTCTACAATTCGAGGCACCGATGTAAATTAGGGGCCCGCTGGCGGGCGAAGCCAGTGACAGGTTTATACTATTCTATGTGCAATTTAAGGGATTATCCGGTGCGTGCGTAGCACGACCGGTATACGGTGCCGAAGGCAGCGGGGACCAGGGTCGGAACGACTGCTATACGGTGCCGCAGGCAGCGGGGTCCAGAGCCGGAGGTTCGTTCACTGACAGGTTTATAGTATTCTATGTGCAATTTAAGGGATTATCCGGTGCGTGCGTAGCACGACCGGTATACGGTGCCGAAGGCAGCGGGGACCAGGGTCGGAGATTAGTTCAGTTAGAGGTTTATACTATTCGATGTGCAAATTAAGTGATTATGCAAATTATGGGATTATCCGGTGCGTGCGTAGCACGACCGGTGTACGGTGCCGAAGGCAGCGGGGACCCGGGTCGGAGGTTCGTTCGGTTCGAGGGGGATGCGCGCCGGAGAATACAAAAGTTTCGAGGCACCGATGTAAATTAGGGGCCCGCTGGCGGGCGAAGCCAGCTAGTCCCTAATATTAAGCGCGGTAAACGTCTGTGTGTGTGTCTGTGCACTCCGCCTTTGTACCCGCAAAGGCTCCTGGACTAATCGACGCACCGACGGCGGACGCGGACCGAAAAATTCGCAAAAAAAGCACCAGATTTGGCACCAGATATGGCGAAAAATCAGATTCGTGTGATAGGTTTCTGTTTATGGAATGTAGTGCCGTCATCGTGTATTTTGTTTCTGAGATTGTATATTGCACATGGTTAGCTATGAAAGAATAATCACTAATATTAAGCACGGTAAACGTCTGTGTGTGTGTGTGTGTGTGTGTGTGTGTGTCTGTCTGTGCACTCCACCTTTGTACCCGCAAAGGCTCCGGGACCAGGCGACGCACGGACGGCGGACGCGGACCGAAAAATTCGCAAAAAAGGCGCGACGCTCAAGTTTCGATCGGGTCGGGATTCCGACCCGGACCCGGGGAGCTATTAATGAGCGAAAGTGTTTTAATTACCGACCGAAACCGAAGTTGGAAGAGAAGTCAAAACAGCGAAAAGTTCGCCTTCCGTTTTGATAATCGCAGACATCCAAATCGTCGCTTTTTAACGCATCATCGAATAAAAAAAAATGTACCGGAGGTATCGATCCAAAAATCGGGGTACACACGCGGCCGATTTTTGTCGTTGCAAAACGTCAAATTTTTTGAAATTCGGACCGTAACTTTTCTTTATTTCGGCCAAAAACTGACCAGACATCCAACATCGACCCCAGACGTAAAAAGAGGTTGCCGTAAAGAATGCAGGTCGACAGATCCGAGATCGAATCGCCCCAGTCCTTTTTGAAACAAGTGGAAATAATGACTCTACATTCGCGAAAATTTGCTAACACGTGTATAAAAAAATCGCGAATTCAACAAAAAAAAATTCGTAAAAATCGACCAGTAATTTTTGAAGATATCAATTAAAACTCATTAATGACACGGCAAATGAATTTATTTCTATTCCGAAGAGACAGCTTCTTTTTTATTTCAACATTCAACGGAGACAAATCGTCTGTGGATAAGTCATTTCTGAAAGAGATAAAATAGTCAACTGCGTTTTTTCAGAGGGGGGGGGGGCATTTCCGAATCTAAGGGTCGCATTAATTTCAAACTTTGACAGGGCGACTCAAAATGGATTCTGCTTTCAGAATATCTAAAAATTATTCTCATATCTTCATTAGGAGCCGATATATTATTTTATTGTATAATTAATCATCGTTATTTGTATAATTAAAGCAAAAGAAAGATTTCTATTACAGTGCCGGCTAGATATTACGATTTTAAGAAGTAGGCCGTGTCTAAAAACTGCCATAACGAGTATCATAAGTTTTTGTTTTAGAGTGGCAACCAGATATTATGATAGGAAAAAGCGGGCTTCGCCCGTTATCGATTTTTTTTTTAGTTTTAAGTTTTTCTACAGCTCACTGTCTTTGAACTAGAACACAGGTAGTCTACATAAGTTGTTTGAGGAAAAGCAGTGTCATCGCCAAACCCCCCCCCCCCCCGCTTTTTTCTTTTAACTGTAATCCGTTTCTATAACTAAGAAACTGTGTTACGGATGTCCACCAAACTGATTCCAAACATCATAATTAAAGTAATAAGGACCCCCTATCCAGATATTATGATAGGGAAAAGCGGGCTTCGCCCGTTATCGATTTTTTTTTTTTTTTAAGTTTTAAGTTTTTCTACAGGTCCCTGTCTTTGAACTAGAACTCAGGTAGTCTAAATAAATTCGACTCGACATCGATACAGCTTACCGATTTTATTTCGTTTTTTTACCACTAGGGGGCGCTTTCCTATCTTCGGTTCTACGGGCATGAAAACGACGGGGTATGGCTCATTCGACTCGACATCGAAAGTCTTAACGATTTCAGTTATGATCATATAAACAGATTGCGCCACCTGGTGGCGGAAGGTGGAACTAACGTATACTGCAGCGCGTGCGCAGCACGACTGCTATACGGTGCCGCAGGCAGCGGGGACCCGAGCCGCAGGTTTTCGTTCAGTTAGAGGTTTATACTATTCCATGTGCAATTTAAGGGATTATCCGGTGCATGCGTAGCACGACCGTCATACGGTGCCGAAGGCAGCGGGGACCAGGGTCGGAACGACTGCTATACGGTGCCGCAGGCAGCGGGGACCCGAGCCGGAGGTTCGTTCAGTTAGAGGTTTATACTATTCTATGTGCAATTTAAGGGATTATCCGGTGCCGAAGGCAGCGGGGACCGAAATCACCCACTCGTGGACAGCCACCCGTGAGGTATAGGAACAATAAGTCCACGAGGGGAAAAATAAACGCTACCCGACACCGATAGCACCCATCCGTTCCAACCCCCACCGCAGGAGGCGCCTGTTTATTAGATTTGAAACAATGAATATAATTACATAACAATAATAAAATATAAAAGGTAAAAAATAACAATTTTTTGCAGATTGAAAGTTAAATATAAAATATTTTCGAAGTACTATAAGTTCCTCGAGCCGGAGGTTCGTTCAGTTAGAGGTTTATACTATTCTATGTGCAATTTAAGGGATTATCCGGTGCCGAAGGCAGCGGGGACCAGGGCCGGAGGTTCGTTCGGTTAGAGGTTTGTACAATTCAATGTGCTAATTAAGGGATTACCCGGTGCGTGCGTAGCACGACCGGTATACGTTGCCGAAGGCAGCGGGAACCCGGGTCGGCGGTTCGTCCGGTTTGAGGTGTGCGCAGCACGACCGGTATACGGTGCCGAAGGCAGCGGGTACCGAAATCACCCACTCGTGGACAGCCACCCGTGAGGTATAGGAACAATAAGTCCACGAGTGGAAAAATAAACGCTACCCGGCACCGATAGCACCCATCCGTTCCAACCCCCACCGCAGGAGGCGCCTGTTTATTAGATTTGAAACAATGAATATAATTACATAACAATAATAAAATATAAAAGGTAAAAAATAACAATTTTTTGCAAATTGAAAGTTAAATATAAAATATTTTCGAAGTACTATAAGTTCATAATGTCCTAAATTTATGGTATTTTAGTTCAAAAAGTCAATGGTCAGTTCAGTCAATTTTTTTTTTAAAATTCTTTCGTAATGAAAGAGAAATTTTTATTGAGAATATTATAATTCTCTTTTAACTTTTGAGAGTTTGAAGGATTGAAAATGATATTACGAAGGTTATATCTGAGAGTTTCGTTCTTATCAAAAGGGAAGTGATGGATCATAAGAGGGCAGCATCCGAATATGTAGTGAACTGCATCTCCTTCTGCTTTATCGCATGGACATCTAGGTGAGGCTCTTTTTCTTATTTTATGTAAGTATTGTGGGAAACTGCCATGGTTACTCAGATAATACGGCAGTGTTGGCTGTTTGCAGAGATAATTTGGATCGACTTTATTTATAATTTTATAGGTATCTCTGCCCTTATTACATGAGTCCCAAATGGCTTGCCAGTCAGAGATGGTTTTCTTTTTAAAATACAATTTTGCTATTGAAATGGGGAACAACAGATCTTTTCTTGATTGATATTGGTCTTGTAAGATGGCTTGCTTTGCTAGGAGATCAGCTCTTTCTTGGCCAGTATCACCCACATGAGATTTAGTCCATGTTATTATAATGGATTTATCAGGAATTTGAATTGATTGTAAATGTTTTTGATTATGTAGTTTCTAGGAAAAGCAACTTTTAATACTTCCATAGAAGAGTAACTATCTGTAATAATTAGTAGTTTATTGTAGTCGGAGGTAGAGAACCATTTTATTGCTTTATAAATTGCCATTAATTCTGCTTGATATATGTTATTCAGTGGATGATGTCGTATTGCTTCATCATGTATATTATTTCCATCTTTATATATGGTGAAAGCACTGGCTACACCCCCTGGCATGACAGAACCATCTGTGTAGGCTTCCACATCGTATTCTTTTGGATGGATGAATTTTCTATCTTCTATAATTCTGATATTTTGGACTCTGTAGTAATTGAGGAATCGATACGATTTTTCTTTCTGCATTATATTGTTAATGTTTAGCTGTGTGTTATTGATTAACAAATTTCTATTTCCTATTTTCAGTTGGTAGTACTGAAATTCATTCTGTATTTTTATTAGGATTGGTGGAGTTTCTGTAAGAAGATACAGAGCTTTGCCAGGGTCGGAGGTTCGTTCGGTTAGAGGTTTGTACAATTCAATGTGCTAATGAAGGGATTACCCGGTGCGTGCGTAGCACGACCGGTATACGGTGCCGAAGGCAGCGGGGACCCGGGTCGGCGGTTCGTCCGGTTTGAGGTTTTACAAGATTCGAGATTTTCTACAATTCGAGGCACCGATGTAAATTAGGGGCCCGCTGGCGGGCGAAGCCAGCTAGTTTGTATTTTATATGTAAAATTACTTTGTTCTTTAATATTACCAAAGTTGCGATGTTATGCTCAAAATGGATTTATTATTACAAGGGCGAATTACTTCCTATGGGACTTATTTAATTTTTATAAAAGAAGTCAAAGGTGAGCTTGCAGAAAAAGTAAGACGCGTTTGGTAATATTTTAATTAAATAATTATATAATAAATTTTCAATATAATTTATTTAGATATTAAGTATTGAAGAATAGAATAGTGCAATAGAAAGAACTTAGACAATAATTCATTCCTTTATTTATTTATTTTGTAATTTCAGTTCTTTCATTTTATTGAATAGAAAGTTAAAAATTTGGCTGCAATGTTAACAAAAAAAAAAGGTGTTTATTGTGATTGCTTCTTAATTATAATTAATATTTTGGAATGCTTTGCTGTAAAGTTGATCAAATTTAACAAAAATAAATCTGCTTTTTTCCGTATTAAGTGCATTGTTATATTTTTTATACTGCTACAAAAAGAAGAAAATAAAGATCATTTCATGAACATGTAGCTCTATCTGATTCATAGAAAATTGTCTAACATTTTTTAATTACATTTCTTATTAAAAACATACATATTATTGTCTCTTGATATGTTTATTTTATTTATATTTCCTTTAGTATTTGCTTGTTAGTTTGTTTTTGACATTTTTAACTAGTAGAAAATTTTTGGTTGTTATAATACATTTCCTATCCTCTCTGCTATAATTAGTTTACTCATAAACTATATCAAGAAATAATGTGCATTGAATGTTTACATACTACCATGGCAAGTTTTTTATTTATATCTAACAGTTTCGTAATTATTATCAATTTATTTGTCACATAAGATTTTTATTTTTAATATATGGTTTGCGTAATTGTAATATTTTTTTATACATATAAATTAAATATCATACAATAGTCTTAAGATAATTTAAACAGGGTAAGGAGTGTAGCTTTTTTATGTAATAGACCTAAAAGTGCCCATTTTATTTTGCAATTTTTTGAAAAAAAAACAAAAAAAAACAAATTTGTCGAGCAAAATTGCAAAATATTAATCTTTTATAAACGTTTTATTCATTATTGATAAATGAGAAGAAAGTTATAATTTACTTACAGTAAATAAAGTTTTTCTTATCTACTCAGCATATTTCATTCATAAATTTCAATATATGTTTGTTGGTACTTTTATGTTAGCTGGGCGCCAGTGATATATATATGTATACATTATATATATGTGTGTGTATGTATATCTATATATATATGTGTGCATATATATTATGTATATATATCATTGTTTTTTTTTAATAAAATTAATTTTGTAATAAAAATGCCAAATATTAATACTTAATAAGTGTTTGAAAATTTGGAGAATGGCCTGTAGCTTATTTTTTTAGACAGTGTCTGGGAACTCTCCATGGCAATTTATTAAGAATCATCAGTCCTGTAAGGCATGTAATGAACACTATTGTCCAGACTCTCCGAAATATTAATAGTTTTTTAATTGTTTATTTTCTAATTTGCTTATACTTTTCTTTTTCTTAATTTTTGTTTTCTTTCCCAGTTCATAAATTGTTGACACTCTCAGGAAGCTAAGAAAATCAGGAGCAAAACCAATGTAAAGCATGTCGTAATTCTGCCAGATTTCAACATAAATGAGGAGACATGTCTGCCACACTCTTTCGCAACGAAAAAATTTTTGTTCCACATCTGTATTTTTGGACTGCAGGAATCATGCAAATGAACATCTGAAAATATGAAGACTATCAATCAAAAGCTTACAAAGATGGAGAAAGATAACGGATGCCGAAAAATAGAGTGATCATGTACATATAATTGTAATATTTGTAAATGAAGGTAATGCCTGGTGGAGCGGTCTTCTGCATAGTGCCAGTTTGGCCGTGCAGTAGTACTGAACTTCCTGGAAAAATCGTTACCTATAAAATATATATGTATGTTAATACAGTCAAACCTCGTTAACACGAACACGCTTAATGCAAATTACTTTTAGCACAAACTGTTTCCGATTGCCTCGTCCAGTTGTATGTAATGTATAACATGTTGGATAACACGAACAAAAAAAGTTTCCCCTTAAGTGTTCATGTTAACAAGGTTCAACTGTAACTTTCTTTATAAATGAATTTTAAATTTCAATTAATAATTTTAAAAATGTATCTTATGTCTTAAGGGGAGTTAGAAGGCCCTATACCTACTAGTGGCTGTGTATAAGAAAGAACCACCAGTGTATTGCATGAAGTGAGCTTAAGATTTACTTCTAATAATAGCAGACTCGGAAATGGTAACCTCTCCTGGAAGCTAACATCACCTGTCTTCCATCATGTGACAGCCACCACACCACCACCAAGCCAAACCGGGTTTTCCCACCAAAATCTACTTGCTTTCAATTTCTCAATTGCCACCAAAATGTATTTATTGTGTCTGAAATTTAATGAATATTATGAAATAAACTTCTATTGAAAAGTATTTTTTTTTTGTTATTTATATATTTAAGAATTTATAAGAGTATGTCAACCAAAATTTATTGTCTTATTTATGCATCAATTAAATACTATTAATTTATTTTAAAATATCTTACAACTGTTCTATCAATGGTTGTGTTGCAGGCTATAAGAGAACATAATAAATGTAGTAAAGGTTGAGAGTCTGCAACTGTGTTTTATAGTTGATTACTTTTCGAAATAATTTGAAATGTTTCTCTTGGAAAATGGGGGGGGGGGGGTGTTAATTATTTTTTAGGTAAGATTTCTCATGTGAAATTGATTTTATTACATACATATTGATTATTAATTGTTTAAAACCCCTTTATATTTTACATGGACCGTGATCAGATCACTATAACTTTGTACAAAGATATGCACTGTAAAAAAAAAAAAAAAAAAAAAAAAAACTAAGTAAAGTACTAAACTATTATACTAATGATAAATTTTGAATAAGACTTTATAACTCAGGGTAAACATAAAATATAGGCAACATCGAAGAGTTGAGTGAAAATAGCAAGAAGAAATTTTAAAATAATAATAATAATAAATATTAACATGGTTATCAAATTACTTTTTCAACAAGCAAAACTTTCTGACTCATTTTTTAACGCAAACGCATAAAATTTGCAGGCCCGACTATTGAAGCAATTTGGAATCTAAGTGAATTTTCCATTTTTTGATCAGTAAATTAAATTAAGTTATAAGCAATTCGTGTCATGTGACGACTCCTTTTTCGTGCTGTGTCATCGAATATTCAGTTCAAAATGCTGACTTTGACAGTATTATCTGAAAAATCTGCCTTTATTGAAAATGTCTTTTGACTACAGTTTCTAAATAAGAACATACGCCAATTTCAATTTCATGCATTTCCGATCAAAAATGAATGAATAAAATCATAAAGTAGCCAGTTTGGATTTGAGAACTGACTTTATGGCATGTAATTATAATGACGGGTAATTGTGTTTTAGATAATATACCTGAATTTTGGTATTTATTTCATTTTCAATACTGGAATTCTGATTTTTCGGATAGATTAATTCATAAAATAAGAATAAAATATCAATTTCATATGATTGCTAAACGTAGTTAAATTTAATATTTTTCATAATGAGAGGATTGGACCACTTTGCAATAAATTATGTTATCTCTACATATAAAAAAAAAATTTCACTAAAATTTCAGGTATTTTTTCATATATTGTTTAGAAGTCAACATCTTCAGTAGTTGCCTGCGGTCATTCTTTTCAATAATTCCGAAGAAAAAAAAGGGTTAAACTTAATTTTTTATGGTAAATATTGAAAAGTTGAAAATTTATTTTTCTCAGAAACTTATGAAAAATAATAGTTATCTTAACAGAGAAACAATTACACAAAATATAACTTGGTAAATCTGAAATATCGTGGAATTTTTATTTTTCACTACAAAAAAACATAAATTATTGGAAGTTTGCAAAATTCTTTTTTTACATGAATAAATGTTATCAATCAAGGTAAGTTTTTTATTTAAAAATACTGTAATACATTTATAATTTCAATTAAAAAAAATATATATGGAAGGTTTGCAAAAATATGCCTTTGAATAGCTATATCAAAAGCAGAACAAAAATTTCTGCATTGCAGCAAAAATATGTTCTATAATTGAATATATTGTTAAAAAAAGACAGTATATGGAAGTTTTCAAAAACTATGTAATATATTATCAAATCAAAGAATATTTTATAACATTTCAATGCTAACTTTCCTCAAATTGCCAACTATGATGCCATTTTCTAAAAAATTCTTCACCTTTTGTAAAAGAAAAAAAAAAGAGAGAGAGAAACTGTTCGATCGATCTCCTGTTATTTTAGTAATGCCTGCAAAGTTTAATGCATTTTTAGAATTAAAAAAAATGACAATATTGTTACATTTCGTGTAATGATTGTGTCAAATTGAAGCTTTCCAAATAGAAATCTCGAAATATTTTGGGTTATCTTACTTCATATCTTGTATCACTAATAAAAAAATATATTTTAAGGAACAGGTGTGCAATCTCTGCTCCCAAGCCATTTTATAACATTTAAATAAAATACAGCAGCAAAAAAAGACCAAAAATTAATCAATCTTTTTTTTTCGGTCGGGTGGCGGGGGGATAAAATTGAGCATAAAAAAGTTTCAAGGCCCTATTTAAAGAAAACAAATTAGTCCCCCGCTCATTATAGGAATAGCACTTAAAATTACAAGTCATGAAATCAAATCAAATAATATTTTATTATATGCAAATTTAGTATAAATTAATTTTTTATAACAGTTGAAGTTGTTACTGCAATTATATCTTTTGCTTTGGCCTTGTATAGATTTTACACATATAAAATACACAGACTTCTCATTTTTATCCTAGCTCTCACATAAAATCCTAGAATAAGATAACAGCACGAGTGACAGTTTTCAGTTTCGTTTGTATATTTGCATTTATTTTATTGCTAGAATGATATCAAAGTTGCCAAGGAAGTGAATTTAAAGTGCCAAATCAGAAGGTGATGTTTGATTGAACTTTTCGACAGAATAACAAGAGTCCACACTCTAATAGTACTTTGCTCTGGGGACACAGCTGTGTGAGTGTATATAAATATATGCTCCCGCAAATCTGCACAGTTTGCGATCAGAGGTTGTGCAGTAATTGAATGTAATAATGCACTCAAAACTATCTGGAATGCTTAGAATAAAGTAAAATATTAAAATAATTGAGAAAAATAATAAAAATTAAGAAAATTAAAATATTAAAAATAAAGGTTACATAAATAGTTAATAATGTATGACTAAATATGCATAATAATGATGAGTTAATTTTTTCTTGAATTATTCAATGAAACTCGCCTCATATAAAGGTACACTAGTAATTTACATCGAAACCATAAATTTTCGAAATTTTATTTGATGTTTGGCCAGATTTATAACCAAAGAAAGCTTGATTAATAGGTATATAAATGTATTTGATAAAAAGATCACAATTACCACTAATATCAGTGCTATTTCAAATTTTTTCGGTAATAAATTTATACTTCCTAAAGAAAGCAAGAGTTCAATGATATTAACCAGAATTACATAATAAAATGTAAATGGAATGATATAAAAAATAAAAAAATCTGGAATTTTCCACCTATATCTTAACTGTAAGTTTCACTGTTTACATATGAAACAATGTGTGGAATTGGGGGAGTCTACTGTATATATATAAACATGCATCTATATTAAACATCTTATTATCTATTCACTCTGTGTGTCTGTCGGCGATAGCTAGCCAAATACCACACCTAGATATCTGGAAATTTGGATTTAGGTAGTCCAAGGTATGTCCTGATGTACCTGAGGCTCAGATTTTTAATATTTTGGTATTTAAATGAGATATTAATTAAAAACTCATCAAATGTGCTTCGGAAATGGCTGTTTTTATCATAATCACAAAAAAAATTATCATTTTGATAATTCCAGACAACGAAATAGTCTCATTTTAGCTTATCCTCAAATATTAAGAAAACTATTGGAAATATCAATTCGAAATTTACAGTAGATACATCATTTTTTTTTCTAATTACAAAAGTACAAATTTTGTGAAAATCGGACTATAACTTTTCTTTATTTTGGCCAAAAACTGACCAGACTGATCTATCAAATTGACCCAGATGGAAAAGAGGTTACTGTAAATGGGGGTTTGCCAGGTCAAAAACAACTTGGAGTTTTGTGGATCTGTTTAAATAAATAAACTGTTACATTTATCGATTTGATATTAGGTGTACAGACATTTAAAAAAAATCCTGATTCTGAATTTTTATAAAAATTGATTTATAATTTGCTAAGATATTAATTAAAAACCAGCCCAGGTTTTCCTAAGAATTGGTACATATTTCCCATCACAATATTTCCATTCCATTCCAGAACTTTTGGTCGCCTACGGAAAAATTGTTTCACTACCAGGGCTTGACAAATGCGGTCGCCACTGGCGACTAAGTTTCCTTATCTGGCGACCAACTTGTTTAATCTGGGCATTTTTTGGTACAAATATTCATCAAAGAAATGAGCCCAAATGGCATTTTCTCTCTCTCCTTCCTCTATTCGTGAGCGAAAAGCAGTGATCTTTCTCATCTCTCGTACTTTTAATAGAAGAACAAAGTTTACAATGGATTTTCCCTCATGCACAGAAAACGCCATTCTTCGCCCCTCTAACCAGCTAGCATGTCACATGATTACAATATGGTGCGAGGAGGGGGTTCAATCAAACACTATGAAATAGTGTCAATCCAGCCTCTGTGGCATCTAAAATTGAATACAATGATAAAAAATGCTCACATTTCTTTGTAAGTCTAATATCAGATTTTTGTGTTCAGAATTAAAACTGATTAATCTGTCACATTAATTTTAACGAATAATAACGTATAAATGATTATAAGTAATTCATTTGAAGTAAATCTAACTAATAATTCTAAACCTTGCATATTGTTTTTTCTCAATTAACACATAATAAGCTTTTGTGATTTTGAAAATCAATGGTGGGGGAGAGAGATTTGGTTTAACTTATTTTAATGGCGACTAAAATTTTTTACTGGATACCAGATTTTATGAAATTTGTAATGCACTGTTCACTACCATTTACAAATAAAATCCAAATTTTCTACAATTTGTCCTACAGCTTTCCAGTTTTATTTTCGTGTATTGGGGTCCTTTAAAAGCCTAAAAATATAATGTCTGTTCCTTATTATGTTTATATGCCGAAGGTCTGTTTAGAACAGAATGCACCACCTAGCGGTTGCATTAAGAAACTTTCAATGCAGCATGCCTAGTATACGATGCGAAGGTAGCAGGGAGTCATTTATTGTATTTTCTGTTTTTACAAACTGTTTCTGTATTCAAAATCAGTCTTTTCTTAGTTTTAAAAATTACCTATTTTTATTTGTACAGATGTAAAACTAAGCTTTGATCTGCATTAGTTTTTCTTAATTTTTCTATAATTTGTACACATATTTTTCTATAACAAGTAAATAGTTTTATGAATAATTGCATATATATATTATACATTTATACTTGAATAACTTTTACAGATCAGTTATAAATTCATTTGTCTTCAATAATGTTTAAAAAATGAAATCCTTACAACTACTCAGCCAAAATTTAGCCATATACAGAGTATTCGGTATGGCTCTAATACCTACCATGTCAAATTAATGTACCTTTTCTCAGAAATTACCAAAGATATTCATTTGAAAAATTTTATTTACATAATATAAATAAATCCTAATAAAGTGAAGTGAAATTTATAAACCAATATCCCTTAGTTATTTTTTAAACAAAATTTGGAATAAAAATCACTTTTAAATAACAAAAAACTTGAGTTTTTCAAAAGAAAAACCTTTTAATACATTTTTTTTTAAATAAAAACTTTAAAAAAAATTGTAACAAAAGTTCACTTTGAATTAATGCGGAATATGTTAAAAATATCCAGGCAAGATTACATATAATAACATGTAGTAGTTTCTATAAAAAGGTGCATTGAAGTTCAAAAAGCAACATTTTGAGAAACTCGAGTTTAAAGTTTATATATGATGTAAACAAACTGAATTACTTAAATATTTATTTTCTTGCCTACTAGATAGGTGTACATATTGATCATCTCTTTTTTACATTTTATGAGATCATCAAATTTTTGGCGAGCTTTGTATGCTTTAATTTCATCATTTGTCAAGCGGCCATTTCACTTACGTGAAAACACCTGCTCGCTAATGTTAATCGTATTGGAGAATTTTTTTTAAATATCTCTTTTGCATTTCAATATTTTTTATATGATTTTTTTTTTTTTTTTTTTTTTTGCTTTGCATTGGATAGCTGAGGTTGATCTCTACAGCCGTTTGAAACATTTTGAATTTTAGTTTTTTTTTTTTTTATGAGGATACTTTCATTTTTTAAACTGGTTCTGAAAGTAAAAGTATCCCAATTTTAAAAAAACCTGTAAACAAAATCTAAAAATAAAACAAGCCTCTGTAGAGATCGACCTTAGCTATAAAATAAAAAAAAATAATAAATATGGAAATGCAAGCTAGATATTTAAAAATTTTTGCAAACAGGTGTTTTTGCATGAATGAAGAAACATCTTTCAGCATGGTTCAGTATTGATGGTAATTGCTAAGTTGGGTTTTACAATGCATTATCCAAATTTTTTTACCTAGACATTATCTTTCACCTTATTAAAGTGAAGTTTTGTTATGGTACTCTGAAGCTGTTAGAAAGTGTTTTATAATAATCAATGCTTGATGCAGAATTTTTCGTTCTTGT
Source organism: Maratus michaelseni (assembly GCA_963931845.1). Classification (NCBI taxonomy): domain Eukaryota; kingdom Metazoa; phylum Arthropoda; class Arachnida; order Araneae; family Salticidae; genus Maratus; species Maratus michaelseni. Next base: position 333,285,544 of record OZ007595.1, on the reverse strand, counting down.
TTAAATAAAGTTTAAAAGAAATGAGTTGCTATGCTGAAGGGAGGAGGGGGTTGCAAAGGGGAATTTTTGAAGGAGGCAGGAGATAATTTATATTATTGAATATTTATTGTCACTAAAGTGCAATAAATAGGGCAAAAGAGTTTTTGTGTAAAAATAAAGATTTTAAAATCTTTGTATAGAGAGGGACGAAGGAGGGGTAAGAGTAAATTTGGAAATTAAGGGGGGTGGGATAATTTAGATTATTTAAATCATTTTATGAGATCAATAAATGGTGCACATTTTTTTTTTCAAAATAAAATTTTAAAGATTTTAATCTCTGTATGCTGGCGAGGGGGAATGGAAATTTTGGAGGCAGGGGGATAATTTAGATGATTTATTTTTATTTGTGAGCAAAAGTTGTTGTGACTTATTTTTTATAATAAAAAGTTTTAAAGAGAAATATTTCTTGCTTTTACCTCAAACTTTTTCCATAGTAAAATTTAACACTGCTTTTCATATCTGTGAAACAAAATATAAAAGACCTTTAAAAGTATGCATTTTGTACATAATTCCATAAGGATATGTAAATGTCATCACGTATGTAATCACATAAATGTCATTGATTACTCTGTTTGATTGAACCGTGGATTGGTAAATGTGCCACCTTTCAGTTCTGTGCAGCATGTGAATAGAATTCTATAAATCATATACAGGGCTACACAAAATATTTTGTAAGCATTACACTGTGTATGAGTGTGAATTGCTTACGGATGTGTTTTGAGTTACAAGTTTCATTTATACCAAGGTTAAAGTGTATCGTATAGTGTCATGATGTTCCAAAATGTTTCTTTCATATAAGTTTTTTTTTTTTTTCTTATTCCTGGATAATGTTACGAGAAATTATAATTAGTTAAAGCTGTCATTTTTCATTTATTGTTTGTTTCTTTTAAAGTTTAATAAATGTGATTTGTTTTTTTTTCAATGTGGTAACATTGAAATTCTTTTTTTTCTTTTCACATTTAGGAAAAAAATCTTAATGAGTATAATATGCTTAATATAGTTAATTAATAATTAGTAATAGTAGCTAATAAGCATAACTCAAAAACTACTAGGTTGAATGCGCTGAAATTTTGGATTTGTATATTTTTAAAGTTTCTAGAAATTCATTTGTGTTAAGAAAATTCCTAGGTTGCAATTCATTTGTCTTGTTTTTTAATTATTAATTTTAAATAATGTATATTTTGAAATTAATATTAAAGAAATGTTAATTGTAACCTGTGAATTTTTTTAATTATTTTCGACAAATCAAATCGCAATATATCAAAAGTTATTGTTTTTATTGAAAATTACACCAGAACCCAAAATACTTCCACTCTCAACCCAATCCGAACCTAAAATGAAAGTAAATCATGTTTTAAATCAATCGAGAAAAGTAATTTAATATTAGATCTCTAATACCAATTTCATCTTTTATATAAAAAAATGATCATATCTATGTTCTTTAATATTCAGATAAAATTCTGAAACATGTTGGGTTGTTCCTATTTTTCTTTTTCTTTTTTTTTTTTGGGGGGGGGGGTCTTTGTGACTCTAGTTCAAATTACAAAACTGTTTTAAATTAAGTATTTTAAAAGCGATTTAGGTCAATAAAAACATTTCTTAAAAAATTACGGAATTTAAATTTTTATATGATCCTCTGGTCCTTAAAGTTAGTAAAAATATCCTATCTAAGAAGACAAAAAAGTACCATTCTTTGATTAAAACTTGCAAATTAATAGCTGTTTAAAGTTATAGCATATATATATATATTTTTTTTTTTTGCTTCAAAATAGAGGTGAGTCATTCACATATCTACTAGAAATATAAATAATTGTCAGATATAAAAAAAATTAGTTGCTAGTAAAATTAATATTACAATATAAATTTAAAATTTATTCTCATTCTGACATATTAAATAAAAATATACAACTTGTACTAAAAAATTAAGTTGAATAACAGAATTTTTATTAAATGAAATGATAAAAAAACAACAGTTGCAATTCTTTCAGAATGATACATATTTTTAAATGCTATTAAAGTATCTTTTCTAAAACTTAATAAAAAGTAGTTATCTTTAAACTTGCTCAAAGCGATTTCCTTCTGCTGCAATGCAGAAATGTACATGTGAAAGAAATCTTTCTAATACTTTAAGCAGTTTGTGTTCAGATTCAGGAAATTGGCATGCAATTCGGTTTCATAACTGTCAATTTTACTGTTAGATGAATATTACATTTTTTTATTTTACATGTTAGTATAATAAGAAATTTTTACTAAATTTCACTGTAAGAATCAAAATCCAACCTGACCCACACATGGGAAAAGTATAGTGCCAACTCGAACTGCATGTCGGGTGCAGTTAAAAGTGGATAACCAAACCTGGTGCAGGACTTTACCATACACGTGGTACATGCATTGTGTTTCATGTATCAATGCATAGTCCAGCTTTTTCAGTTAGCTTTAACTTTCATATCTTGCATATAACAGCGTAAGAAAATGAAACATTTGTATGGTAAAAAATGCGATATGGACTTGCTCTTGAGAAAATTTGTAGTGTGCCACTGAAAGGTTAATTGTATCAATTTTTAAAAAATGTAAAATTATGGAATTTATTAAATTTTTCACATTGATATTTTGACACCATTAATTGTCTTATATGAACATGCATTATAAAATGCTGTTTGGTATGCTAAAATGTTCTGTAAAAAAAAAAAAAAAAACTTTGAAGCATGTAAATATTACTTGTTGAATTGAATATGTGAAATTAGCTTTTTAATTAAATAACTTTATTCCTGTCATTTTATTTTTTAAATGCCCTCATGTTTATTGTGATACATCATATGTACTGATTTGAGGGAATCTACATTAAATTATTTACATGCGTATAATTCATTGAATCAACGATAACCTTGGTGATTACTTTTGTTATAGTTTAAACTTTATGAGGCAATCATAATTTGTTTATGCATCAAAACATAAATAAAATAATGTCAAATTGTAAACTTTTTTTTATTTTTTAAATAAACTTATGTTAACTTAAATTGAGTGTCATTGATTAGTCTAGCAGTGTTATTCATTATTCAGGGTTGCCACTGGTGATTTTAATTGCATCTTGCATCACTTTAAATGAAATTTCTTCACATACACTTGGAAACATGTGCAAGAGAAAATCTAGCGAGAAAGAAAAAATAAATAGAACACCTTTCTTGGAATTTTTTTGCAGGGAATCGCTTGGCAATTATCCTTGTTGGACACTGGATAGTGGCACAGAGACAGGAGACTGACCTTGAAAATGTTAGTGATTCTTACTACACGGGAATTGTAGTGTGTGATAGATAGAAGACATAGACATGGTGTATTTGGAATAGGATAAAAATAGCCTAAGAGAACAGTTCTTTCTTCTTATTCATTTGCTATCTAGTATTTTAGGCGAATCTTTTTATCTATTTGTCAATTTTAATGCATTTGGTTTTTTTTTTTCCGGCTACGAGACATTTTTATACAAATTTCACATATATACATTTTTGTATTAAACGACAAACGAAATCTTCATTTGGCGCCCGGGGCACATGCCCCTCAGCCACCCCCCCCCCTTAGTTTAGGCCCTGACGTGACCCCACTCCCCTAAAAAAAAATTTAAGAAAATAAGATAAAATGAAAACAAGGTAATCTGAGAGAAAGAGTGGCTACTTTCTAATTCTATATCTCATGATGTTAAAAGGCGTGTCTCAATTTGATTTCATTATGACACCACAAACCACGCAAAATAGCTAATTTCCCAGAGTACCTGGTCGTTTTGTCAGTTTTTCCCAGGTTTGAGGAATTTTTTTAATATCCCCTGATTTTTAAGACTGAAATTAAATCCCCTGATGAGTATGAACCTTGCTAAACCATTCCAGAGTTTTAATTACTATGACAGATAAAAATACTTTGTTGAAAACTAAATACAAATTTTCATTGCTTTTTACCTTAGTATTGGACATTCATTTTTTATAGAAAAAAAAATGCCTATTTTCCAAGCAACAAATAATGTTTTTTAACATAAGTTTCACAGCCTATTATTATAATTTAAATTTTCACAAACTAAAAATCTAGAATTTCATAAATATAAGAATTTTTGAGGATGTTATTTTAGATGCAAATAATGTCCATATTTTTTAACAGGCCATCTAAATTTTGTCACCAACTACTAGTGGCCTGGGGACTATCAGTTAGAAGTTGTTGCTGTAGTATGTTTCCCGCTTACATATTAAAAAATAATAATTATTATTATTTATTTAGGGATTATTCGACAACCTCAGTTCACTGACAAAAATTTTTCTCAGAACAAAAAATTTGCAGAAATTATAACTCGCTTTGTAAAATTTCAAACAGTTAGCTATTATTTAACCTGAAAATGTAGAATGAAAACAAAACATTAATGAAATATTTAATACTGATAATATTATTTCATTGGCTGTCGAACACTTGTATTATACCTTTGCTTCGCCATGGAATTTTAACTTCTTTGGATGTTATGAAATACATGTTTCATGTTAAGTTTACTTACAAATTATCTGAGATCATCACCAATGTTGCCTTCTATAATTAGTCTCAAATGCCTGTAAAACTATTTTTATTGCAATTTAAATTTATTGTGGATCTGTTGAAGACTGGCATTTTGGACACAGATGTCATATACGCATCACATTGGCGCGATTTTCCCCTCCAAAACTTTGTTTTTGAATATTAGTTACAAATAGCATGCAATAATAGCACGTGATTTTTTATTTCAATATAAAAACAAAATAACGTAATAAATGAAATAGCTTCTATTATTTTAAAAAAGGAAATAAAAATAAATAAATGATAGTTTGATATAAATAAATATTGATATACATAATAAAAATAATTTGTAGAACTAAAATATAAAATAAAAGTAAATAAACATATATAATGCAAAAAACAAAGTTTTTGCCAAATTGGCGGGTAAAAAAATCGTGCCAACGTGGTTCATATATGACATCTGTGCTGCATTTTGTATTAATAATAAAATTTACCCCAGCTTTAAAAAATCCAACTTTATTTAAAAATATTGATTAGTTTAGGGAATTCTGGAAGGCAATATTAGAGCTGTCACAAAAAACCTTGAATCTGAACACTGTGTTTGTTTTTTGTGCATCATTAAAAATACTCTATGGAACACCAGCACATTAAACTTGAGGGTTTTATGTAAGATGCTATACAAATATTAAATAAACGAGAAAATACTGACGTGTTATGCTTAGAATATACAATATTGAGTAATGAATATTTCAAAGAGTGTAAATTTGTGATTTAAACATTACAAACATCATTCTTACAAGCGGTCTGCCAGTTGTTTCTTTAAACTCACAAAATATTAGGTAAATGGTTTTACCAAACTGGCTGAATCACACCACTGGTTGATAATTTCGCCATGTATGCAAATTTCTTATTCAAACTTACTCTAAACATTGATTAAAGTAAAATAATTTTTAATTCTGAACTCTATTAATAATTCGTAAAATTTTTAATTAAGTACATGGTTTTAAACAATTTCATTGAATTAATTAAAATTCATATAAGTTAATCAATAAAACTAAATTTTCAATTGTCAGATAAGAATTTTGATGTAAAGAATTTATTATGCACTGAAAGGAGATAATTATTGAAGTGGTTTACCTCTGTTGTTGAGGATTAAGTTGATTAATTTAATATCTTATTTGTTAAATGATAAATTTTGTTGGAATTGGTGATAAATTAACGATTCATATAAAAGTTAGATGACAAAAGGTTCTGAAGTTTCTGTTGTCACATCAAACAAGAGAAAACTGTTGGGATTTTGACAGACAGAATTAATAATAATAATATAAAAAAGAATTCCCCTCCTATCACTGAACTTAACTAAAAAAAACGAAGAAACGTCATTTTAAATACTCTGAAAATTGAAAGTAAACAGCATTACTAATTTCAAATAAAAAGCATTAAAAGAAAATATAAGTAAAATTCTGTAAAACCATGAATATTTTTATTTAAATAAATTTCACCATTATGCAAAAGTTATCTTGCACATAACATGAAATGAAAACCACGTGTTACTGAGAAATTTTTACTTAAATTTATTTACTAAGAAACAGAAAATAATGTAAACATTGCAAAAAGTATTTAAAAAAATCTCAGGCAGCAAGCAACACAATTTTAAGACTTTTGAATACTTTAAACTTTGTCAACGTTTATATAAAGAACAAAAATTTATTTAAAAGCACAACATTTTAATTTAGGCATAAAAAATTTCACACAATTGCACTCGTTTAATTTAGAAAACATAGAAAACAACAGTTAAACTAACACATTGTTATTAAATAAGCAACTAAATAAAAGATTCTATTTTTATACTATAAAATAAATATATAAACAGATTTTTATTTTTAAAAAAAAACATATTTTAGAACTCACTAATAAAACACAACATAAATGTAAACAATGTTTCATACACTACAGGTGCCATCTATTGATATAATACTGAAACAATATTAAATTATGGTTTTAAAATATAGCTACAAGACAGATTCAACTAGATTAATATATATATATATATATATATATTTCTTGTAAAAGAAATTCAAACTTATAAACAGAAAAATAATATTAACTGGTTAAACTTTATAAAATGAAATTAATACAAATGCAATTATACATTACTTTTTTCTATACATCACAAACATTTAAAAAAATTAAAATATAATGATTAAGAAATATTATAAATGCTATTTTCAATTAATAAAATATTTCTTAAAATTGTGACTTTAAAAAAAAAAAAAAAAAAAAAAAAAAAAGATACTTTTTACTTAATTTATTGTAGAATATCAGGAAAAGGTTTACAGAATAAACACTTGCCTAAATAAACTAATCTAGATTAAACCAATTTCATTATACATAATTAAATGGTGGAATATTGAATTACTATTAAAAAACCATTTGATAATATATTATGACATGTTTGAAATCAATTGATTTGGATAAATTCAATTTTCAAATAAACTTTTTTTTTGTTTATTTTGAAAAAAGAGCAAATATTTTTATATTATATACATATATAAAAATGTTAAGGAACAAAAGGGGGCTTATACAAAAAGGAAGTAATATGAATATTAATTAAAATTCTATTACGCAAATCTGCAGATAAGAAGCCTTAACATCCACTATTCAAGTTGCATCTTCATTTTAAAGTGATTATTTTAAATATTTGAAACTTTTATCCAATAGCATATTATTACTACTGCAAGTAACAATAAGTCCAAAGATAATACTTATGAATTGAAATCTGAAATGTTATTATATGAATTGATATTAATTTTTTTTTTTTAATATCAGAGTACTCTGCCTTAAATCTGAAAATAACTACTCGCTAGAAGGCAATTAAAAAACTCAACTAGCCAAATGGTTTTGTTTATTTTATTTCAACTAACAAGGAGACCGCCAAACATGATGCGCACATACTTTGAAGTATGTTGTAAGATTCACACCCCTAACTATTCAGGTCAAATGTTTCTTTCAAATGTGCCCTAGTTTTTGAGAAATTTGGGGTTAAAGTTCAGCATGCGTTTTAAATACCCATTAGTTTGACCTTCTGTTCGTGGCATAAACTAATGGGTACTTGAAATGCCTACTGAACTTTAATCCCAAATTTCTCATAAACTAAGACCCATTTGAAGGAAACCTTTGACCTAAATAGTTAGGGGTATGACCCCTACAACATACTTTAAATTAATCAAAATCTGTGCGCATCATATTTGGTGGTACCCCTTGTAAGTTGATTTCCTGAAAGGGGTGTGGAGAATTATTCTTTTAATGCCAATTGAGCGATAAATAGATGGCGGTGGCTCTATTGTTTACGAGGGGTTGCTCGCCTCCTGGTCACATTTTCTGTATGAGTAGGTGTGTTGATAGAATGATTTTTAAGAACATGTTTCGCTTTTTACTGTAAAAAAATGTAACATAGGGAAATATAGATGTAAATATGTCTTCCAATAAAAAAGAAGAGAAAAAAATGATATCCCTTTTGGAGTTATTTGAGTAAATGCCAATTTATTTAAATTAAGATAGCGTTAGTTAATAAAGAAATCCACTGAACCAGAACCGGTCGCAACAAGGGGAGAAATGTTATTCTAAAATAACATAAATTTTTTATCTATATCATTAAAAAAATATAACAAAAAGAAGTCCTTTAAAATGTTTATTTTTATAAAGTTGTTTCTAATAAAAAGAAAAAAAAATCATTGATAAAAAGCCCTTAAAAATCTTATACTGTTTAATTATTAACTGTCATATTTCTTTAACTTTCTAGATGTCATGAATTGATATATCCATTCACTAAGTTCTAGGTTTCTTTGCAATATGAGCATTATTTAAATATAATTCCACAGATATAAAGCAGTTTTGAAATATTGAGTAATATTAATACTTTCAAGGATTATGTTTATATACGTAATTAACATTTTTAAGTTACGATGGAAAAATCAACTATTATTAACATTTTAAAAAATTACGGAGAAAAAGAAAAATCACAATTTTGCTTGGCAATAAGGGGGTTAAAGGCAAAACTGGATCAAATTAAAGGCTAACTTGGCTATGTTACTGTCCTCAAGAAAAACTTTGCACCTCGTAAGAGAATTCTAAAATGGTACCTCTAGTTCAAGCTTAAATGTGTATGTTATTTTACCATTAGCAGAGTAAATATCTTTTTTGTCAAAAGTTGCTGAATTTCTCTAATTGCATAAAACTATGATCATTTTAAAAATAAATGATTATTGAATTACCATACTCATCTACACTGGACAACATACAGGTAAATTCAAGCGAGATTAAGTCTGATTACCACAGCACCAAACTTCTACTACTTTTTTTCAAGTAATAATTTTTACCTCATTTATGACAAACTAGTTTAAGTAAAGCAGCATGAATATTATTCAGAAACACTATGGAAATGGAAGTTTTGTATTGTAAATAAAGCCAAACACTGTGACTTGTTATTTATTGGATGTGAATATTTTTAAGAAATTTAATTGCAATCATGCAATACATATTAATTTGCTATTTTTCAAATTGAAAATACTTCTTTTTGTTAAAACTTACATTTTTCGCTGCACTGAGATGGATTTTATCAATTTAAGGCTTTATTTCTATTTTACCCTGTGGAGCACTAGAAAAACAAAAACAGGGAACAGACTGTTGCATCCCACTTACATGAGAGGATTCGGGTCAGGGTTGTAAGTTTCTTCCAAAGTGGAAAAACTGACCAGAAGATATAGTTTTTTTTTTAATAATTTACTAAGCCAGTTTTAACTTATATTTTTGAGATGCAGAAGAATGCATTGCTTAAAGATAACCATATGGAAATTTAGTTAGCCTTTTAAATAGTTAATTATGAAAACTGTAACCATCCCCAGTCCTTCATTTGTGTTTGAGTTATTTAATTACAGTAGAAGATCTTTATAATGCAATTTTATATAACACAATTCTCCATATAATGTACAACTTCTCAGATGTAAACAATGAATTTTTAGTTCAGAAACACCTGAATTCCCACATTATAAATAGTTGTTATTCTCTAGAGGACTAAATTTGGTACATTAGATCAACTTCTCCTTAATTCAGAGCTAATTACTGAAATAAATTGTTATGATTTGATACAGGTATGTTTGGACAATGTTTATAAAGTAAATTTAACAATGTGTAGAATGATCTATATTATGCAAAAAATTATAATCTGCACAACTCCTGGTAATAAAGAATGCAATAAAAAGATACTCTAATGTATTTTGGTATGTTTCACGCATATTTGGCCATGTTTTACAAGCTAAATTTAATGATGTGTGAAATGTGATCTAGGGTAGATGTGCCAGTAATGGGCCACCTTCAATATTTTTAGTTTATACAAAAATAACCAATAAAATTTCAGCTTTTTTTTATTCCATTAATATGCTTTTTTTAAATACTAGTTTTAAATACAATCATAATATCAATTATCTATTACTTTTTGTGGGGTGTCTATTACTGGAATTTAGGGTGTTTTGATTCATTTCTGTTATTTACAATTAAATTTCGATTCACACTGGGAAATGTGACTATGAGCATGGTTAAATATTGTTGGTAGATTAATTATAACTATTAATTAAAAAATATTTTTTAGAGAAATTCCTTAAGGGTGTCCATTATTGGCACATCTACCCTAGTAAGCATTTTATATTATAATAAAATATTCATCAATTAATTCTTCATTTTCTTATTTTTTCACAAAAAAATAGGCGTTCTTTTTTGTGTTACCTCTGTTACAAGGTTTTTTTTTCTGTTCTTGTCTAGAGAATATTGCAGAATATAAATGAAGTTTATAAGTAAACAAGTTGTCACAACAGTAATTTTGGAATATTTGTTATGAATATCGCATAAAGTGGACAGATTTACACTTTTCTTGTGACTTTTTCTCCCTGTAACTTCTGTTACCAATTGTTCATCACATTTTATGTTGCAATTTTATAAATATTAACAAATAAAAATCAGTTCAGACTTCGTACACTATTAAATAATTGGCAAACTAAAAGAAGTGTGTTCTCAGAATATTTCTTTTTTTACCCTCTAAATGTAATCTTTGTTATAAGATAGCATAGCAGTGGTAATAATTTAGATGATTACCAATAATTACTCTTTCTTGTGTCAGCATCAGAATTCGCCAAAAAATGTAATTTCACAGTAGAGAGTAACTTCACACCTTTTCAAAGTTTTTAGTAGCAACTTATAAATATTAGGAAATATATTTCAAACATATTTTATATACAACTTTACCTATAATGTTAGAAAATATATTAGCGACATTGAAAGGCAAAATTTCATCAGAACATAACTAACTTTAATCATTGAGAGATTATATTTAAAATAAACAATTGTTTAACTTTGTATTTTTAAAAGCATTTTATGAAATCTTCTGATTTTAGTCTTTAATGTGGCAAGATATTTAGAAATTCCCCCAAAATATGAATGCTCAGTTTCACTCTTCCATATTTTAATTTGCAACAAAACGCCCAGTTTGTTGAAAGGTATTTATTAAACGTATCAGAATATTTTTTTAGAGTAGAAAATCTGGAAGAACAAGGCGGGAAAAAATTAAAAAGGAAAAAACGTTATACAATGACATCACTAGTTCAGGTTCAGCACAAACACAAGAGAAACAAAAAAAAATAAAGGAGAGATGTAAAGACGTAATTTATTTTTGTTATAAACACACGGAGTAAAGCGAATAAAATTCAAACAGAAGACAACAACATACAACTGCGAAAGAAATGCAGCAGTTTCGGAACAGGAGTTCCGTGATTTAGGAAAATTCCCTCGATTCGTGCACTGCTTTGAGAAATCAGTACCATATTTTGTATTTTATCTCAAAATGCGTTTCTCGCCAAAAATTATCGCCAAAAGTGCACCAATCGAGGGAACTTTCCAAATTCGCCCCTTGGATAGACCAATCGTCCATATGGTGCGTCTATATGACAGTGGCGACATATGCACCGGATGCATGCTCAGTCTGTGATTAGACGTGATCTACGCTACACACGGCCTGTTCATGACGTTGTAAACGACACAAAGAATAGATCATCTTTAAATGACCAGTGGTACAAAACGATTGGCGCGAAGCTTTGTACCAATCGTCGTGTAAAGATGATCCACTCCTTGTAACGTTTAAATGTCATGAACCGGTCGTGTATAACGTAGGTTGCGGCTGACCACTGAGCTCTATAATTGCCAAGATGCTTGGCAATTCACTTTTGTCCAAAACCGTCTCAATCAATCAACTTTTATATTCCGTGTGTTGTCATCGCGAGGCACTCTAATCATCTAATCGCTGTAATAGACCATTTCGATAGGACGTCAAAAACATGAACCCGGAATCTTCCCGATATTTCAAGATCCTGTTGACCAATCAAACATCTTAAATATTATCTATCAGATGTAAAGTGCCTGTATAAGAAAGTGGTCACATACACACAGCGCGAATGCTCAGACTGAAGTTTTTGTACAAGCTATGTCAAACGTATATTCCAGAATTTAACGATACTGGCTAGGAATAATTCGACTAGAGTGCCTCTGAAAGAGAATAGAGACGTACGTGAAATAAAATTTGTTTGGCTATGACGATTTTGGACGAATTGCCCAGCATATAGGCCAATTTGCCATTATCGCCAAGCTAGTCACGTTAATTCAGTGCTTAAGGAGTGCCAACCTGGAACGCGTTACCGCCACAAGTAACCTCAATCGAAAATGAAAAAAGTATAAAAATGAATTTAGAAATAAATAAAACTATTGAAGTATTATAATTTGGAAACTCCAGCAGGAAAAAATGTTTACAGATCCCATTCCACAGTTTGGGAACATAGAGGCTACACACTGAGTGGCCAAAAAATTAGAGGCACACTCTAAATAACAAGTTGGTCCACCTTTAGCTCTAATCACAGCCGATATTATTCTTGGCATGGGCTCAACACGTTGTCGATATCGTTGCAAATGAATGTTGACCCATGCTGACATAATGGCAGCTGTAAGTTAGGTCAGATTGGATGAAGGCGTTTCGAAACTTTGAAGTTATTAGGGTTTCGTTCATCTCACGAAACCCTATTACTTCCGCTCCGTTGTCTGTCTGTCACAGAGCCATTCTCAAAACCTATGTAACTTACAGAGTTGAAACTTTGTGTATAAATCTGAATTCCAGGTATAAAGAGCTCAAAATATTAAATTTTGAAAAATTCGTATTATTTTAATAAATAGAGATAAAAACCAAAATTCTAACAGCCTTTTCCTATTAAATTTAAACATTTTTCGTTATAGCAGATGCCAAAAATTAAAAATCCACGATGAAATTCTTTCTACAATAATTCTACAATAATTATTTTTCTATCCGACGATTTCCACGTGAAAAATGAAAATGAAATAAAAAGTTTCACCAATTGAAAAAAATATTGGCAGGCATTCAGATGTCCGCTTGTTTAGGATCCTACAGTAGAGATCTTTAACCTAAACTTAAGGAAGGATCCTTAAAACGCTATTCAGATCGTCCATCCTAAACAGCTTCGGCTTTCCTTATTTCCGACTCTGGCTTCGGCAATTTTCTGAACATGATAGTGATTACACAAATGATAAACCAATCAGCATACAGAATCGCTTCGCTGCAGATCAATCAATCAACCGTGCCCTTTATTTGCCGTTCTGGACTTTGCACGTTTTTTTAAATTAGATTTTTTTTTTCTGTCCATCCCCATCATCAACATTGAATTAAAAAAAAAATATATATATAGCATGTAAAAAAAGAAAGACAGAACGATATAGCGATTAAGAATTAAATGCTGTTTGTTTTTTTAAATATTATTAAATAATGCAATTAATAGCTGCACTGTTTTCGTTTTATTTCCTAAAATAATTCTTTTTTAAATATTCATTTTTATGTATTAGAGTACATGTTTAAAATTTCATACCAAAAGGTTTAGATTCTTATAAGCCACGGCTAAAAAATATATAAGAATCAAATTTATATATACACATATAACCAAGATTTTCATTAGCGCGCGGAGGAGGTGGGGGGGGGGGGGGAGGGCATTACACTCACTAGAGATTTGGAAGTTTAAATAACTTATATATATATCTGGTTAGTTAAAGGGGAAAAAAAAGACAGAGGTTAAAGGGAAAAAAAGACAAATTAGAATAATAATAATAATAAAAAGGAACAAAGAATGTGTGTCAGCGTCGGTGGGGGGAGGGGGGGGGGGGAATCTGAACACCCAGTGGAAGACAGTTTTGAAAGTTTATTATTTCTTAATTGTTAAATTTCTGTATTGCTTTTAATGTTGATATGTTTAAAATTGTTTTGCACGAGTTCTGTCAAAAAATCTTAATTTAGCTTATTTCATATGTTTATACCCTACACTTAAAAAAACAGACTAAATTGTGGATCACAGACACATTTTTTCCCAAAAATCTTGCCCCTCATTAGATTTTTTTCTACCGGCACCTATGTTTCTTAATATTTCAAGCTATATCTCACTATTTTCAGACTTGTAGGGGTGGACCTTCTCCTGTGTATGCTTATATTTAATTAGCTTGCTATTCTTATAGTTCATCTCGGATCCTTTTTTATAGGGAGGGGGAGTTTTGATTAAAATCTTATTAAAAATACATATTATTATTATATTTTTTAAATACAATCCTCTTTAAATAAGTAGTACTATTTTAATTTTGTAAAATAAGTGCTGTATACACAAAAATTTCTAAAGATTACTTGAAAAATATATTTTTTATCTGAAATGTACAGAAAAATACTTTTTTTTTTCCTACTCAGACATTTGCAACTTTTGTCCTGCATAATAGAAAACATGTAAATATTAACTGCTTTCAATAAAACAAAATTAGTTTTACCAATGCAAAACTGGAATTTTATCAAATTTAGGATTTTTTTTTTTTTTTTTTATATATATATATAAATCAGCATATAGAAAAATGGAGTGTGTTTATTATATGAACAATTATATTATTACTTTCATAAAGATGCAATTTTTTTAAATATATAAAGTTAAAACCAGCAATGATAAACTCTTAAAGATTTGCCATTTTTTAAGAGGAAGAGGGGGGGGGGGGGATTTAAAATAATTTTAAAGCTATAAAAAATTGCAATTATTTATAAACAAATACTTTTGAATGAATCAAGGGAATAATATTTAACATAGTAGCATTACTATAATTAGCAATTAATTGTCCAAATTTAGCATGAGGACATTTTTATCTTCCTCAGTACTTTTAATTACAATTTAATTGCAACAAAACAGCCAAACTGCAGAAAAAAAATAAGTGTTTTTGCTTTGCCTCCTTCTCTCCCCCCCCCCCCCAATTCCTAAACACTTCCTCTCCTTTTTACTTTTTTCTATGTAACATAATAAAAAAGTATTAGAATCATGAAAATTTTCAACTTCTATTATTTGATGAATTGACATATTTTAGGATGCTTGATTAGGATTTGATAATTTTAATAAAATGTCTGTCTATGTCACAAATTTTGTGGATTCTGTAGCTCAAGAACTAACACACAGAAATTCATTGTTTCAGTTAGATCTAGACTCAAATTGTTTCTGACTAAATTTCAGTGTATATCGCTCAACAGGTAGCACTGCTATGCTGCCTTTCTTGATTAAAATGGTGCTGTGGTCAAGGAACAAAGATATACTCACAGAACCGGATTTCAAGATTTCCATATTCCTTAATAACTCTTGTTCGATATATATTACACATGATATATTATTATATGGGCAGCCATAGATTTCTGTGAATTTTGTGCCAATATTTGTACTTGGCACAAAGTTGTGTCCCATCTAATGGAAAAGAACCGAATATTTCTGTCAGTGCCTAACGGTTTTATAATTTTTGTTTTCACCTTCAAATTTTTAATAAAATAGCCGTATTCTATTTAAATACACTAATAAAGGCATGCTTAAAATAAAAAATACTTAAATTTTATTTATGCTAATTTTAGTATGATTTTTTCAAACAATCAATTTATATGTAAAAGTCTTTATTTAATCTAAGTGATTGTTCTAACTAATACACAATTGACAATTACTAAATTCCCTTAAAAATTAATCGGTATTAAATCAGAAAACATTAAATTGAATTTGCTCTTACATTATATAGTATATAAAAACACAAATAATATCGAAAAAGCAATAAATGACTTACTTTTCATAAACATAGACAATAAAGCAACCCTCGGCAAAAAAAAGCTACCATGCTGCGTAGAAAATGTGATTTAGCCTGCAAAGTTTGCACCTAAGAGACTAAAGATTATTTGTAACCTATAGCCACCTAGGCGCATTCCAACGGGCCAACACAGAAGTAAGCACCCTATAAACCAGCAACTTTCTGCACTGACCATCATATTAAATCATATCAATATAACTGACGCTCCTGATGCACAGATTATCCAGATTTGCTTAATATCTACTCGCATCACCCTTGTTGCATCTCTGTTCAACTGTAGCAGCTCTAGCAACTAGAAAAACTAAGAGAAAGAAATATGTAATACATGCATATGTATATATATACACAGAAATTAGTTTTTGAAATGCACTTCTGAAAAAACAAATATTATTTACTAATGAATAACTAACTATTAATTAGCCAAGAAATTTGTGTGCTTGTTTGAAACCATTTGAGAAAAAAGAATTCATAGCTATACTACTGTACTATGTAAATATCTATCACGGGATGCTAATTATAATATTTTAAAAATGTGACAAATATTTAAATACATTTATTGCATGATATTTAAAATGTTACGATACTGGAAAAAAGTTCTTTATTAACTATTTCTTTTTCCACCTCATAAGCTTAAAAAATAATTTTAACCACTTTAAATAAAATAAGAAATTTGTAACATATGGTTTTACTCGCAATAATGAAAGGTACATGATAAAGGTAGAATTTTCTTCTGTAATAGTCTGTCTTTTCTTTCTATTTTCACAATACATTTTGTATAGCTCCAGAGAGGTCAATCAGAATTTTCCACTATCTTAACAGCAGAGAATCCCAAATGATAGCTACTTTGATAATAACAAAACTACACATCAAGGAGTCTCTGCTAAATTGTACGAGAAAATTAAACAGCTTCCCAGTCATCCAAAATATGAAATCTGTCATCTCTCCTCAACTGAAAATGATGAAAGGTAGATGTATCTTTATCGTGGTTATATTAAGAAAAAATTACTTGACCCATCATTATTTGAAGAAAAAATAGCACTTATGATTGTTATTCATGACAGGACGATAGATTGGCAAAAATTATCAGTCATCAGTTGTTTAAAAAAGTAAATTAAGTGCATAACATTGTTAAAAATAACTTGCAAACTAAAAAAATACAAAAAAAGTAATGATGTATACATTTATTAAATACATAACATGTTTGAGGCTATTAGCGATGAAGGATATTTTTACTTCCAGTGGAATACTATGCTCTCCAAAATGAAAATACAGTTACAGATTATTTTACCATTTATGAATATGAAATATTGCGAAATGTGTAAACAATTTAACCACCGCTAGATAGATTGGAAGAAAATAAACACAGGATAAAATCAATATTTTAAAATGGTTTACTCAGATATTATAAAAGCTAAAATCATCGATCTTACCTGATGTCTGATAATTTCGCTTACATGTAAATTAAAAATATATCATAAATAAAGTAAAAAACACACGAGTGAAAACTTCACATGTTGATTGTTGAATAAAATGAATGGTGATGCCAAACAACTTAAGATATTCTTAAATAATATAATGATTAAAAAAGAAAAATAACTTACTCAGAAAATAATATAAACTGTAGTCGTAAGAAAAAAGGTACTTTAAAACTTACAAACTTCTAAAATAAATATAAGCCAAGAAGGAAATAACACTGAAAATATTAATGGCGGCCAAAATATCGCCGTTCCTTAAGTTAAGGACAGGGTTTTAGCTCTCCTTAAATCCGAGCTCTTTGGACGCTCGTTTCCATAGTTTAGGATCCTTATTCGGACATCTGAATAGCGATTTTGAGATTTCGGTCGGGAATAAGGATTTTGGCCCAGTTAGAGATCCTTAACGGACATCTGAATGCCTGCCATTATTATGAAATAAAATTGATTGACGTCATAGTGGTAATAAAGCGGAAAGATTTCTCAATAATACAAGGAGTATGAGTATGTGTATGTACACAAAGCAGATTAATATCACGTCATTAGAGAATTAAAAAGAAAATCTGACGTCATATCGGAAGTTTAACAGATTTTTCAAATGTTTCAGAATAATACAAAGCGAGTATCAATATGAGTAATAGAGAATAGTAAATATATGAGTTTGAGGAACGTATTGAATCATGATAAAAACCCGATTATGGAAATATTCGTAAATTTTAACATTTTGAAGGTATACAACATGTTTAATTTTTTTTAAATATCGCATTTAGGCCACATGACAGATATTATTATGACAAAATATAATAGCGGAATTCGCCCGCTATCCGGCTGGTTTAGATATTTGAAAAAACGAGAAAAATAGATCGGTAGATTTTTACTTTATAAAAAACATGACTTTTGTCTGATTGCTAAATGAAATTTATTTGGATTTATTAAAGAAAGGATAAAGTGTTTTGAAAGGAATATTAAACGAAACTCTTTGAGCGATCTTTGATCACACTTACCCACTTGTTTATTTATTTTGTCCCACAAATGCTGAATGGGATTGATGTCAGGTGACTGAGCTAGCCATGGAAGCAGATTGAACTCTGATTGGTGTTTCTCAAACCAATTTAAGACCGATCGAGCACGGTGACAAGGTGCATTGTCCTGCTGAAAGTACCATCTCCATAAGCGAACATTATGGCCATAAACGAGTGCACGTGATAGGCAACGACGTTGAGGTAAGCTGTGCTGTTCAGAGTTGAGTCCACAGAACTCCAGTAAAACATTCCCCACACCATAATTCCACTGTCACCAAAATGAAGAAGCATCATTTGGCAGGAGGGGTTCATGCATTTGTGCTGTTTGCGCCATATTCTGATCCTGCCATCTGCATGATGAAGCAGAAAACGAGATTAATCAGACCAGACTACTCAAGGCTACTCTTTTCCAGTACTCAAGTGACAATTTCGTTGTTTCTTTGCCCACGACAGGCGTCTATCCTATTTTTCTGTGATACCAAAGGCACTCTTGATGGTCTCCTGCTGCTAAAGCCCATCCTTTGCTAAGTGCGTCTTGTCGTGCACTGGGATATGCTTTATGATGCACCTGCATTGATTTCAGCTGTAATTTGACGTGTTGTTGCCCTTCCGCTCCTGTGGACTACGCGCTCTACTTGTCTTTCACCTCTCTGGTAGGCTACTAATTGCTCACTAATTTTGATTCAGGCACTTCCAGCCATTGCCTAGCCCAAGTGGAGGTTTTCAAGGGTGAGCTCAGGTTTGTCAGTCTTGAAACAGGCCCTTTGCTGCATTATAACTGATACACATATACAGCTGAAAGCAGGGCAACACTAGATACCGGGCTTGCTCATTCATTCTCATGACGTCACAAATAGTGGCTGGCCGTGACCAGCGATTGGTACAAAGCGGCGCGCCCATTGTTTTGTGCCAATCGCTGTATGTCTTTGGTCGCGGCTAGAACTCCTATAATAGAGGCTGAGACATCCTCGCAGATTTGGAACCCGAATTGCAGTCCAGTCGAAAAACCAAGCTAATCAGAACCGGTTCAGCCAATCAGAACCGAGTCTTAGGCAACCCCAATTCCGGCTGCGGTAGATTGATGCTGAGTTGTGTACCAATAATGCGAAACAAAATGGAAATGCGTCAGCTCCTATTATAGGAGTCTTAGCGCGACCTACGTTATACATGGCCGACGAGGCTAACGAAAGAGACAGGCTACCGCGGTACATTCCAGTTATCTTTTTTTACAGACCGCTAGAGTGACGTGGTGCTCTTTTCGAGCACCTTCATTGGTGCATTCGAGCATCACGTGATTCCCGTGGTCTGTAAAAAACGATATGCGAAAAGCACCGCGATAGCCTTTCTTTTTCGTTAGCCTCGCATGGCCGATGCATGACGTTTAAAACGTCACATGTAGTGGATCATTTTTTCACGGCGATTGGTGCAAAACGGGGGGGGGGGTCACTTCGCTTTGCACCAATCACCGTTTCAAATCACCCGTTACTGGGAGAACAGCCTTGGGTATACTTCCCAGGCCGTAGCAGGGCTACACTACATACCGGGCTTGCTCATTCATTATGATGACGTCACAAAAGGTGGCTGACTAGGAGGAAAGACATACAGCGATTGGCACAAAACGATAGGCGCGTTGCTTTGGACCAATCGCTGGTCGCGGTCAGCCACCATTTGTGACGTTTTGAGAGTGAATGAGCAAGCCCGGTATCTAGTGTTGCCTTGGCCGTAGTCAAAATACGGCACAGTCCGCATTTAGATCGCTAAAAACAGCAACATTCGCTATGTGCGAAAAGAAAAACGACGTTGCGAACGACTAACTAACATGGGAGGTCGGGTTTAACCGCGACCAACGAAATACACGGCCGGTTAATGACTTTTTAAACGTCACAGGGATTGGGCATTTTTGGGAGGGACATAATAGAGTTCCGGAATTCCACTTTTTGACCATTGAAAGTATAAAATCTTAAATTTCTTAAACGTCACAGGGATTGGATCATCTTTACATGGCGATTGGCACAAAACGATGGGCGCGCCGCTGCGTAACAATAACCGTGTAAAGATGTCCACTCCGTGTGACGTGTTAAACTTCATGAATCAGACGTGTATTTCGTTGGTTGCGGTTTAATACGAATTTTTCCTGCCGTGTCTCATACCATCTTTCTCCTGCCGACGTACGACCTGCCACCAAGCTCGTATTCGTTGACTTGTCTTATTCGATCAGCGGAGTACCGACGCGACCAACGAAATACGCTGCCAGTTCATGACGTTTAAAACGACACACGGAGTGGATTTTCTTGACATGGCGATTGGTACAAAGCGGCGCGCCCATCGCCATGTAAAGAGATGATCCGTTTCCGTGTGACGTTTTAAAAGTTATGTACCGGCCGTGTATTTTGTTAGTCGCGGTACCAGGAAGTTCTGGAATTAAGTTTGGACAAGAACCTCTGTCTAAGCATAGTCTGAGCATCTGCCCTGCGTGTAAATCGCAGCTCACATATAAAGACATCCTAATAAAGATAGACCTTTTAAAATTAGACGATGCTTTGTGGGCCTGGTATATGTTGTCAATTATGAACGTTGTTTCCCAACTACAGCTAGGATGTCACTATAAAACATACGTACCGACATACGTACACGGCGGATGCCCAAGTATAGTGACTAGAAGATATAGTGTGGTAATAAGCTATTTCAGTAAAGCTTTAAAAAGTACTAAAAATTGAATACCATAAATGTTGATTGATGCTGATAGACAAATGTCGATCGCAGCGACATCTTCTGGTTCATTAGCCGAAACGCCTTCTAAATTGAATCCTTATATAATGTTTACACTTGAACTACTAGATTTCGCTGCGATCGACATTTATCATTCAGCATCGTTCAACTTTTATGGGATACAAATTTTTAGCACATTTTGGTTGGCTGATTTCTACACTATATATTCTAGGCACTAGAGCTCAGGCTAAATATTTTGTCCAAAGTGTGGTAAACACTATTCAAGAACATGGTGAAACTAACCGGGACGAGTTCAACATGCCAACAAAGATTAGTTTGGCGGTAATGGCAGACGCATTAAGATATTGGCGATTCGTTTTTGTCCAAAATCGTCTTGACTAATCAAGTTTTATTTCCCTTATGGTTTTGCTTACCGGGCTACAACGCCTAGAATAGGCCATTCCAGTAGATGGCAACGAGTCACGTGAGTCCATGTTTTTTACGTCATCTCCGGTAATGGAGATGGCGATTTGGTGTTTTTATTGGCGTTCTTCTGGTAACCTCGTATAACGGAAGTTTGAAATGTTTATTTTTGTTGAGATAGACATATGAAACATGATAAAAATTATAACACCAGTTTTACAACTTATAAGAAACATTATATAAGATAATATATTTAAGAATATTATCTTAATTTACATTACAAGTTATCACCGAAATATTTACTAAATATTATAATGAATAAAAAGGTTTTTTGTGCAGCTATAATCATATATATATATATATATATATATAAATGATTTATCACACAAGAATTTTTATAAAGCAAATGAAATTTTTCATTTACGATTAATTTCCAAGTTGCAAACGGAAACTTTCATATATTCACAAAATCGTATTTAATATAAACGCATTTTAAGAAGATTCAAACACATTTGAGTAGTAGTTAATAAAAGTGTGAAGGGGTCTTTATAAATATTATTATTTGTAAATTTTGCTTTCTTTGTAATTTCTGCTTTTGTACATAAATTGTTTTATTCACTGTTAATATTTAAATTTCTTATTAATTCTTCATTTTTACTAATTAGAATGTATCAAATTATTAAATCTGTGCTTATAACGTATGATATAGTTTAACAAATTCAGGATACTTTAAATTCATTAGCAACATTCATAAATCAATATATGCCTACAAACTAGAGCTGTACTGAGTACTCAGCTAAGTTTTGGCGTTTTTTTTTTTTAAGTATTATTGTCATTGTCATTATTGAATACCCCTTCCCTCTAAAAAACAAGTTTTTCAAACTATTCTTTGTAAAAATGAATAACATGAACTGGCTTTCTTTTTAAATTTCATTTCTTAATTTGCAATTTAAAAACAGATAATAAAGAATTTTTTTTTTCATTTCTAATACTTATTTTTGTAAGTCAAACAAAATAAGTAGATTTTTTTTTTTTTTTAGTCTAACATTGGGACAAAAAATTAAATGTTAATTGAATCATGTTAATTTAAGATTTTTGTGAAAAATCAAAGAATAAAGTGCATTAATATATTTATCTGTAATAAATAAAATGCTTGAATGTTAAACTTGTAGAAAGCTTTTGATCATCATTTCAATATTCTCCCTGCACCTTAATATTTATATGTAAACGATTAATGCTTATTTATTCCTTGCATTTTATTAAAACAGGGATTGAAAGTTCTAAAAGTCAAAAGAGTCATTAATACAACTTATTTATAATTTATGTATATATAACTCTAATGAAAAGGCAAATTTTCAATTGTAAACAAAATAGAAAAAATGACTTTAACAAAACCTGCAAGAAATTCAACTTTAAAAAATGTATCAAGTGCCAGAGCTGTTTATACAGAGAAACTTTCCATGAATTACAGAAACTTTCAAAATGTTATCTGTTTCAGGGGTCGATACAGGAAAGATTTGGGGCCTATTTAGGGTCCCTTCACAAAAATCAGTTTGATAAAATGGGCCCCTTCACAGAAATCAATTTGATAAAATGGTAGCCTTCACAAAATTCTATTCCACAAAAACTTACTATTTATTTATTATTTTGTGATGTTTTAAAATGTGTAATTTGTAAACAAACAAGTTCACCAGTGGAAAACTTAAGCAAAAGGATTTAAAAAAGTTTTTGTTTATAAATGTTTGTTTCGAATTTGATTAACTGGATTTCACCTTTCGTTACAAAATGTTATTTTTCAGAAAAATATAATAAATTTCACAAAAATAACCTTTATTTTTCAGAAAATGGGCCCCTAAGAAAAAAAAAACTGCATCGACCTTCATTGGTATTTTAACATTAATATTATCTTTCATATGCAAAATGCAATATTTAAAATATTTTTCAACAGTTAAATCTTATTTCAATGTTATTATTATCTCTATCTCTCTCTCTTTTTTTTTTTTTAATTGTTATATTAAGGTTGTTCATTCTCAAATTCAAACAGTCTACTTTATGACATATTTTTTAATTCATTTTTGTTCGTAAATTGGCAATTATTGTTATTCAGAAACTTCTGTAATTAAAACATGTTTTCCATTTTTTTGGTAAACGCAAAAGATTTTTCAGAAAATACTGTCAAAGATACCATTTTGAACCGGATTTCTGTACGTGACAGCCAAAGAAAGTATAAAACATGCCGTCACATGAAACGAATCGCTTGTAACTCAATAAGTAATTTATTTATAAAAAATGGAAAACTCATTTTAATTCCAGATTGCTTCCATGGTCAGGCCTGCCAATTTTATGTCTTTGCATTTAAAAATGAATTAGAAAATGTGTCAGAAAGTTTCGCACTATTGAGCAGGTCATTGAGCAGATTAGAAATACAAAAATACTTATTAACAAAAGCAGTCTGATTTAGTAGGAGTAGGAAATTACATATCTGAAATAAAGAATTTTTTACACTTGTTTGTTATAAAGGAACACACAACCAATTTTTTCAATATTTATGAAATTTATTTACTTATACAGAAGTCTTATCTGTTATTATATACATACAGAAGTAATTTGCCTAATGTAAATCAGAAGCAGTTTTTTAATACATTTCATGAACAGGCATACTAGTTCATTGGTTCCACCACATTTCAAAACAATGATCTTCATCGCAGATTCTTACAAATTTTTAGAGTAGATTGATTTAGAAATAGTGGTAGAAAAAATAATAAAATCTGCCAGTGGCAGGTTTGTTTATATACCTTAGCTATTAAATTAAAATTAATGCATTATTAATCAGTAATTAAATTTCAAATCTTCTTCTTGACTGAGTTTCTGTGTATTCAACTTAAAAAGTGTAATTAATGAATAAACAATTTGAATAATAATACACAAATAAAATAAAATAAAAATATTTTATTCTTCAATATTTTACCAAAACACATGAAAGTAACTATATATATATATATAATATATATATATGTTAAAATTTATTCAACCCATATGACTTAAAATAGTTAAACACTGACGGCCGTATTCACCAACGCGGGTTAACTCCTGAGTCAGTGTTAAATGCTGGGTTATCTCAAAATCGGTATTCACCAAGCTAAATTCGAGAGTTAACACTGGTTTTAACCCCATGTTTTTAATCCCCCGAAATCGGAGAGTTAACTCTCGGATTGCCGGTGAACGTAGGTTAACGCATGCGTAGTAACTTATAAACAAACAAAATGGATGCCGCTGCTGGTTAAAATCTTATCTCATCGTATGAAAAATTTAAAATGAGAAATAAAAATACACTTTGAGTGTTTGTCCATGGCTATGCTATGGATACAAAATCTACTTTGATTAGTATAAATTCGACTGTAATTTCAAGGCCAAATAATGCCAAACTTTGATTTATTTTTATTAATAAACATACAAATCGACAGGTGTTTACAAGTTGAGAATGAAGCTGAATTTTTATCAGATATTAGAATTTCATTTCATAATGCTTGGATTACAGATGCATTTTCTGCTTTCAAGACCTTTTTGTTTGTTTTTTTTGTGGGGGGGGATGTTAAATAGTCTGAATAAATGATTTTCACATTATAGAAAAATAGAAGTTTGTATTTTTTATTACTTGTTTTATTTTCTACTAAACACACATTAGAATAGTTCTTCAAGTAAGTACCCTGTCAATTGTTTTAATTGTTACTTTTTTATAGTAAGTCCTTTAAATTTTTATTTGAGAAAATTAATCTGCAGTAATAGATTTTTGTAAAAAGTCAGTATACATTATGCATACTTATATTTAACTTAAGCTAGCTCTTGCTAAGATTGAAATCTTGCCAAGAATATCTCAGATTGAGATATATGTTGTAAGAGCAAAATTTATAATTTGTTGAGACAATACACTTGAAATAATCAAAATTGTTTCATATTGTGTTAAAAAAAATTTCAGTTTTGAAATAGGCAATTTCAAAATTGCTCACTATGTTTGAATAAATTTAGTTTAGTGCTAGTCATCTTTCTTGGCCATTATATTTCAGGCAATAGATATAAATGCGGATAGATTTTAGATGTGCATTTAGTATAGTATAATAACAAACCAAAATAACAAAAACTTATTTAGCAAATAATATATATTTAGAGTATTTATTCTCTCTATATATAATTTATATACTCATAGTAATTCAGATTTAATTGTTTTGACGTAATTTTGTTGATTCTTTGATGTTGATAAAATGTTTTGATTGAAAAAAAAAGCAGCAGATTGTTTCTATAATTAGAAATCTTCCTAGAATTAGCACCTAGAGTGGTTGCTTCTATGAGGAAAAATAAAATGCTTGCCTTGGAATATCATCGTTACAATACAGGAATTTCTACTTTTTTGTAAAATGGGGGGGGGGGGAGGTTAAAACTAGAATGATGAAAAAACCTTGCATTTTAAAAGTAGCTTTCATTTACAATTTCACATACCTAATAGTTCTGCATTGTACAGATAATATCATAGGGATATCTATAATTGAAAATATGAGTAATGTTCTTTTCAATGTTTGTGAAGTAGATTTATCAAATAGAAAACAAATCATTACTCTATATTCTTAAACAAGATTGCTGCATCCAGTGTTTTTTTTTTTCCTTTTTTTATGGGAGTGAAGCGCATGCATTATTTTGAATTATAATGATATACATGCTACATGTATTATATTGAATTGTAATGATTCGGGCAGCATTGAGTTTCAAGTATTTTTAAGATTCTTATGCAATAAATTTGTTGTATTCAGTTATTTTTTATTTATTTTATTCTTATGTTTATTCTAATAGCAGCGAATCGCTCATACATACTTTATAGTGATAGTGGCATTTCCGAATTTCATGTATTTTAGTATATTGCAACTTCACAATTACTGATTTATTTCTGTTTACATTATATTATTTACATACCTCTCATTAAATTTTTCATACAAGTTATTTATAATGATTAGCAGTGTCAGATCGCATACTACATCAATAACAAAGTTTGTTTTAAAAAACATATTCTTAATTTTAAAAATCTTTATAGTTTTTTTTTGCATCTTAGAACTGTAATACAGTTAAACCTCGACATCCTTAATGTTAGAGGAAGAGAAACAAATTTAAGTTATCAAGATTTAACGGGACAACAACAGTTGTAAAACCCTATGGAGAATGATTGAAGTTGATGTACATTTACCTTGGAAACTACTGAAACGATTCTAATAATTTTTTGACATTATAATTATCAATATTTTGATCATGTTTTTCTTGCAAATAAATTATTTTTTACTAATGTTAATTTTTAAAAAATCTAGAAATGGTTTTGTTTGCAAAATTGCATATCTATTGCCCTTTTTAATTTTTATTTCTTGCCAAGTGATCAATTTATAGTTTTGCTACTGCCAAAACTGCTATTAAAAGTTATTGAAATCACTTCAGTAATTCCTGTAGAAAGGGGTACTTTAATATCAGCTGTTATTAATAGGATTTCACTAGTGTTGTTGCCCCCTTACTAAAATAAATTTTAGAGTATTGGTGCATAAAAAACTGTACTTGAAATACACTAAAAAAACTATGAAGTAGAATCAATGCTTAATTTTTAATATGTTAAATTAAAACCAAAGCATGCCATGATATGAGCAATGTCAATATCAGACACTTTATTGGCACCATCAGTTATCCCTAATAATGCACTGGTGTTAAATTAAAAAAAAATAATAATTTTTTTTCTCCATGTGCCAAGCATACTTGCAGTGGCATTGCAAATAATAAAAATTTTATTTTTAAATAATAAAAATGTAAATTTAGTAAAATAAAAAAAAACTTAATGACATTAAACATCTCTGAGAAAATACAGTTTTCTTAATAACAGAAAATTATCATGTGACAAACTTCTATATAATTAAAATTTAAAAATCTTTCTACATAAATGGTCTTCAAACTCAGGAGTGAGAACAGCCAAATTCAAAAAGGAATGAAATTTTTTGTTTTGCTTCCCCTTGTTGATGAGAAGAAAAGTGAAATGAAAATTTGAAGGAAGGATTTAGATGACTGAATCACTTGTACATTTTTATTGATCCATTATTTATCATTACAATTTTTTTTTTTTTTTTTTTTTTTTTTGTTAAGTTGCTTTAGAGATTTTAAACTTTTTGTGTTCAGGAGAAAAAGTCAAAGCAGAAATTTTGGAGAGGGGGGGGGGGGGTAGTCTCAGTCACAGGGGTCATGACGCCTTTCAGAATGAAGAAAATTTCTAAGGAATAATGTGTTTTTAAAATCCAGATATACATTAACAGTTCTTTCATTTTTCAACAACGGAGCATTTTTTAAAACACTCACAAAGTCATTTTCATAAGAAAATGCATGATATTTGTAATATTACTCTTTAAAAACTTACTCAAATCCAAAGTAGCTACTTTCTGAAAGTTATTTTTAATTTCAGATGCAGGATATTTGGAAGTGCTCTTATTCACAAAGTATGTAACTGAATAGCAATTTCAGTTTTTTGAAAAATGCAAAGATCTTGCAGAAAATGCTGTCAAATTTGGTGTTCTAAACCCAATTTCTAGACACAACAGCCTGAGAAGAGTCGTCATGGGACAATCTCTTAAAACTCAAGATGCAATCTATTTATTAAAAAATGAAAAATGCTATTAAATTTCAAATCACTGAAATTGTTATGTCTACCAATTGCATACTTTTATATTTAAAAATGAGTCAGAAAATTTTTGCATTTGTTTGGAAGGGAAAATATTTTTTAGCGTCACCTTACTTACCAATGAATAAAACAACACTTTTGATTTTCATATTGGGTCGTTCTACAAAAAAATTTACTTTTTAAGTGTAAATGGTTCAATAATTTTTTTATATTAATACACATAATTCCTATTTCATTACTTTTAAGATATATATATAAGATGTCATATAGTCTTCTCATTACTTTGATACTTCATTTCTTTTCTAAAGTTTAAGGGGATAATTTCCTTAATAAAATTGTAATGAAGGATACAAATACATAATGTTTTATTTATAATGCCATGCTTAGGATAAAATGAGAAACTCGAAGTAAATATCTAAGAGCTTTATCAAAAATGTGGTTTTACTCATTGGTACGCAAGGTGACTCTCTAGAAAGCTTTATGTATATAAATTATAAAATTATTTTCAATAAATAAATTATGCTTGCTTTTTAAATCAGAAATGGAGATACACAAAGTTCATGACTATTTCTAGTTCAGTGAGAATATTTCAAAATTAATGGCAAGCATCAAAGTGCATATTCATAGCTAATACCAGAAATTTTAAAAGAATGTCTCCAGCCTCAGAATATTCTCTCCAGGTGATGAATGCTACTATATGTTGGAAATTAGTGCATAGAATTTTGTTGTAATGGAAGATACAAGAAAAACTTGTTACAATTCAAACATAATTTAGAAAAATTTAATTTATGAATAAAATATTTAGGGGAAAAATACATTATTAAATGAATATATATTTATTACATTTACAAAATAAAGGATGATGCTAATAAAAAAAGAATGTAACATGTAATGGGGATATATAAGTATATGTCTATTCCTTGAGCAAAGCTGAAAATTCTGTTAAAATGAAATGTTGGCATTCCTCGAGAAAATCTTTATGCATGAAAATTCAATTAATGTGATCAGTTAAAATGATTCTAACAAAATTTCATTACAGCCTAGGCTGGCTCTAAGTTTTGTATTAAGGAGCAGCTCGCAATGATAGTTATAAATTATTCTTTTTCTTTTCATGTGTAAAAGATTATAAAGGGGTGCTAATAAAAGAAAAATTAGGGTGCCATACACCCTAGAGTCAGCTTTGATTACATACAACGAAAAAATTTTGTGGTCCCAACCATTGTAACAGGATTTGCCTGTATAATAGAATGTGAGCATTGACATCAGAAAAAACATTCTGGTACTTTTACGCTAGCCGAGTGCAAATCTCGCCAATAGCATTTTTTTCCCTTCTTGCCAATAGTAGCTTCTATTTTTTGCATATGTAAAGTAGAAACAATGCTTCAATGTTTTCATAATTTTTTTTTATTTATTTATGATATTATTTCTTTTAACATTTTTTTTTTTATATATAAATGAAATGTATTAAAGACGTATTTTAAATGTATGTGCCTTTAATGTATAAATTTGAAATAAAATGGGTGAAAGGTTTATATTTTAAATGCAGTATAAATGATGGTGATTTATCACCCGTGCCCAGCTAACATAAAATTACCAATATTAACTGCACAAAAACACCATTCTCAATTAATCACCAGGCTGAAAATTCCGAGAAACGCTGGTTTTTCTTATGTACTAGCAATTCTGAAAATTGAGAATATAGACATGAAGGAACAGATGTCGCAGACACAACGAGATTGGCGCTGTTTTATTTTGGTGCTCCATAATTTTATTTAGCATACACATTATTTTTATTTAACACACATATTATTTTTATTCATCACACACATTTAATTTTATTTATCCGTTATTTTTATAATATTTTATTTATTTACACACACATTTATTTTTATTATATAACTACAGGTTGCCACATGAAACAAAAATCGCTAAGTTTTTTGTTTCATGCTTTTTTTTTATTGGTGTGGTAACATCAAGCAAAAAATTGACATTTTTGTGTCAAACGAAACCTTGGTGCGTCTGTGACCGATATGAAATAAGTTAAACTAAAAATTGTTTGTTATAATCCCATGCAGGACAATTTTTAAATATATCAACATAAAAGCACTACAGAAGGCTAACAATGAAGGAATATTAATCTTATATATATTTTTTTTATTATTATTATCGGGTATTTAAAATAATTAGGACCATAACTAAAATAAAAATATACTATATAAGTAAAATAAAATTATCAAGGGAAGCTGTCCTGTTGAACACCCTGTTTAAAATAATTTTAAAATAGAGTGATACCTTGATTAACGAACATAATTCATTCTAGAATTGCATTTGTAAGCCAAAATGTTCATTTGCCAAAACTGATTTTTCATTCAATTAAAATGTGCTACATTATGTTACAGCATGTATATATATATATTATATATAAAAAAAATGTAAGCCAAATCAATGTACCTTAGCCAAGTCAAAAAAAACAAAGTGATCATTAGCCGAGGTATCACTGCACATGAACATAAAAAAAGAATGAATTAAAAGAAATGTTACATAAGGGATAGAGCAACATCCCCCCCCCCAAAAAAAAAAAATAATTAGTTCTCTCTTAATGTTAAATTATTTTAAGTCTCTTGAGAATAATATTTTTTCTCAAAATTATGAGAGATACAAAAATTTAATGAAATTTCTATATTCACATACAAATATTTACCATTACACAAACATACTATATGATCAAGCAATTTAAATTTATTAAAACTGAAATAAAATGGAAAGATAATGTTTTTGATTACCTCAATTGACTTGATGCAAAATGTTCATTCATCATTGATCACTGGTATGTCTTTAACGATAACTGTGAGTAGTGAAGTACCTATCATGTTGATAGCAGACACCAGAACACTGCTCGCACTACCATTGCTGTCATCCATGTTCATCAGCAATGTTTGAAAGAGTATTGCCTGTGTATACAATGTAACTTAACAGATACACAGCAAGCAATACTCGTTCAACCAATAAAAGTTCAGTTAAAAAACTGTTTCTGTAAAAAGAAAATATTCAATAAGTTTTAATTACGTAAATTTAAAATAGAATCATTTTATAAATGTTTAAAAACAAACAATAAATAAATATACTTAAAATATCAACATGAGATCTCAAAATGATGATAATTTGAAGGTCTCTAAAGCAGTTTTCATTAAATTAAAATTCCATAAAAGATATTTACATTTTGGAAAACTCAAAAAATGTTAAAATATTAATGTTCATGAATGAAAAATACTTTCCTTGTAAGTCATAAAAATAGTTTTAAAATCTTACCTAAATTTTTTTACAAATGAAGAAATAATAGTGGCTTTATTATTATTATTTTTTATCAGTTAGTATTTGGAGGTGCATTGCACTATTCTATTACTATCACACATCTTGAAGACAATCAGGTTAACTGTAACCAAGCTCACACAATAATAATAGCCTTTCTGTTAAGGGGAGGGGGAGGGCAGAACATAGTATCAATCACGGAGAAAGAACCTGGAGGGGAAACTAGAATAGGCGAGGATATCGAAAATGCAAGTCATATTTTTTTAACGAAAGAGGGCGCTGTAAAATTTGGCGGCTGCCTTTAAACAGAATGTCATTAGATTACATGTTAAATTCCGAAAGTATTTTACTCGATTATTTTTAATTATAGCAATTATATGTCATAAATATAAGATGGGATATAAATGTTTTATTCCGGGATGTAGATCAGGCTATGATGATGAGATAAACAAAAGAAAAATCGAAGAATTTTTTTTTTTTTTTTAAGTATGTTTAGAACTCCAAAGATGAGTGCTTTTTATTATACTTTAATTTAAAGTTATATGCATGTAATCATTTTTAAACTAAGAAATTTTTATTCTAGTATATCGATCTTAGTGTATATGTTTTTAAAATGTTATACTTAATGAATGCTAATGTCTGTGGCTAATTGACATGGCCATTTAAATTGTCTTATAGAGTGCTATTTGTTTGGCTGTAATCTGAAGCTGTTTTTATTTGAATAATACTTTTAATCTCTAAAAATTATACGTCCATTCTGTATTTCTTTGCAGTACAATATCCGTGATATTTATTTTTAAATGATTACTATTCAGATGCTTCTGTCAGGATGAACTCTTATTTAAAGAGTTATAAAAAGCAATCGAAATGCCAAATATCTATTAAAATATATGCATGGTGTGAAGAAAACTTTATTTAATGAAATTTCTACTTGTTTGACTTTTTTAAAGTTCAAATTTTCAATCAAAAACATTTAAAAAATGAATGCTTTTCGCATTGAAAAGCATTGCAGAAGCAGGTTAGGATAGCCTTCAGTTTACCGTGGCGCCAGCTATACGGAGAAAAACTGTATTGTAAAATTTCAACGTTACTTTCCCCTCCATCTATCTTCCTCCGTGGTATCAATTTACAAAATTATTGCTGGAAAATTGCCTAAGTTTTGTTAGTATTCCTATTTTCTTGGTTGAAAAAGTGTAGAAACCTAAATTGCTTCATTAATATTTATCAGAACATAACCATCTCTAAAATGAGCAGGATACTTTCTTATCTGAATAAAGTACACATTCTTCAAGAAATTGTTTGACTTGTATTATCAATAAACAAACTGATTCAAAGTTATTGTTTACTTTAAAATATATTAAGATAGATGAGCATTCATACAGTCAATCACTATTTTTTTGGTTTATTGAATAATTCTACAAGAATATGATTTATCAATGATCAATTCATTTGTATAAAGATTTTTTTCCCTTAATGTGAATAATCACAACTATTATATTCAATAAAATTTAGGCTCTTATTAAAAAAAAAAAAAATCTGCGAGAATTACATTTATCAACTTGTGATACTTAATATTACTGTCTCATGTAAATATGCAGGTATTATAAATTTTTAAACACCTATTATATATAGCCTGACAAAATTAAAAATAGAAAATTTCAACGGAAATAATATATACTACATTGATACTGCAATATTTTTGGATTTTATTATGGCCTGAATAACCAAACAACGTTTAAAAATATCAGGAACATAAAAGAAATCGTTAAAACATCAGTAATAACTCTAACCTGGGACAGTGTAATCATAATACAACTTATGATAACATTATTATAAAGCATAAAAATCATGCATTTTATAAAAACAAATCATGCTTGTTACTCTAAAGACACTCAATCTGAACAACAATTTAGTTACATTAAGCTTTAAATTGAAATTAAAATATAAAATAATATAAGAATCCAACATCCTCAAACACTGCAAATCAGTGCTGTAGCTAGAAGTAAACAATAGGGGGTGCTCAAGAAAATGTAGGGGGGGCTCATACTATTTCTCTCTCTCTCTGACACATACACGCACAAATACGAATATATATGATAAAAGTATTATATAGAAAGGTAAATTAGTGCCTATTCATAGTGTAGGCGCTATGTTTCTTATTAAATTGTTTA
This sequence comes from Maratus michaelseni, assembly GCA_963931845.1. Taxonomy (NCBI): domain Eukaryota; kingdom Metazoa; phylum Arthropoda; class Arachnida; order Araneae; family Salticidae; genus Maratus; species Maratus michaelseni. The sequence goes on along the minus strand of OZ007595.1, from coordinate 333,251,946 downwards.
TAATAACTTTATTTGGTGCTAAGAAATGTAAAAGCTACAGACAGGGATGTAATACCTTCTGGATTATTTTAACCCATTTATGCCTAGCGTGGATGCTTTAGTAAAATGGGAAAAGGTGCATTTCACACCACTTTTTTTTAAATAGAAATTTTGTGTCTTATTTTACCCAAGGCTCCCCAATAAAATAAGACACCAAATTTCTATTTGAAAAAAAGTGGTGTGAAATGCACTTTTTCCCATTTTACTAAAGCGTCCCAAAATTGGGACGCTAGGCATAAATGGTTTAAGGAATACCGTATACCCTCTTCTCAAAAACACTATAGCATATACTTTTTAGGGTATACCCTCTGCCTAAAGCGTATGCCCTCTGGTTTTTTTTAGTACTACATCACTGGCTGCAGAATGAAAATTTTCAGTGGATAATTATACTAGTGAAACAATAAGTGATGATGTCAAAAAGTAAATAAAAAGCTGTTTCACCTGTTTCAAAAGAGTTGCAACCTTTAATTTTTTTCTGAATATTTCCTGCCCTTCAGGATTCTAAAGTTATGTTATTATATGATAAAAAACATTAGAATAATAAAGGGTGTATTTTGCATTTTAAAATTATTTTTGTGTCTAGTCAAAAGCTAAAACCACTTGTATTTAAATTGGCTATAACTCATTAGAATAACTTTGTTTTATGCTAATAATGGAAAACGCTGCAAAATGAAAAATTTCAGTATATAACTATTGCAAAAGTCAATGTTTGCATCAGCAAAAGGTTGCTAATTCTGAGTATGTGCAGATAGGATGCGTGTCTGTTGAAGCACTTACTTGCAGTTTTTAAACAAATACTACAATTTAGTATTTATGCAAAACTGTAAAGAGCCACCAAAAATAAGTTCAATTTTTGAACAAAGTTTCATTTGGATTTTTGAAACAGAATTTCATTTGGCGGGCTTGGCAACTTTCCCAGGGGGGGCTCAAAAATTTTCAGGGGGTGCTGAGCCCCCCCTAGCTACGGCCCTGCTGCAAATCAAACAATAAATTCGGCAAATCATTATTGAGAAAATAAATATTCCCTTTATGGTACTGCCCTACAAAATATTAAAATTAATAAAAGCATATAAACTGCACGACTACGTGGACAAAGATTAATAAATAAAAAATATCGATTTTGAATAGAACGCGTATAACTTATACAATAGCATTTAATTGCAAGACAAAAATAATAATGATAAAGGGCACAGATTGTACTAATTGTTAAAAAAGGGATTGTTAAGAGATATAGCAGCTCAGTTACAATGACTTTAAATAAAAGTGCATGAATACATACTTTCCCAGTTGTGTGTATAAAATCTATAAAATTAGACAAATCTTATTTTTACACAGCAATTTTTTTTTGCCTAAGATACGAACTTTTTATCCCCACCCACTTAATTATTATATTAAATCCGTAAAATAACACCGATCAAAAATAGTTGAAATAACATGATCAGATCCTAACACTACAGAAATTATTGTAACTCTGACATAACCAAAAAAGACAGAAAACAACACACAAAACACTTACCTGATATATTTTTTCCGGGGCTTAGATGCTTTACACTCACGCTAAAAAAAAAAAAAAAATTAATCGGTTAAAAAAAAGAAAAAAGTCGCCAAATTTAGGGGATTTTTTCCTTTAATGGCAACCTAGCCATTGTATTAAGTTATTCGTTTGGCGCAGTCTTGGAAATCGCGCCAACCAAACAGTCGCCAATCTTTTGTTTACATTTTAGCGTGAGTGTAACACATCTGTTCCCCCACCAGTTATTTTTTTTTTGTAAAGTTTTCCTTATCTAATCATAGCATTTTTGCGATTCAATTAGGTGAAAATTTCTCATTTGAAAAACCGGTGGTAACAGATTAAAAATTCTGTAAAAGACGCTCGTCGCGAAGGGGTTAAAGTGGTATTTATAAGTACCGTCAGGCTAAAAAGGGTTAAAGCATTACTGGGATAGCCGGTTTCCACATTATGTATAGATCATTCCAGTATGACGTCAAAAACATGGAACCCAGAATCTTCAATCTGCGCAATCTACTGCACATACTCTGACGCGCTTAGAGCGAGTTCATGTTTACCACATTGGCTTCTTTATCTCACTTTATTTGATTGCCAAGTACTTATTTTCTGTTTTATTTTAAAATTTGTTTTGTTTTGATGAAAATCAAGACGTGTGTTGCGTTTAAAACGTTTAGCATCCAGAAAAAATTTATGTAAACCGGAAAAGGAACAGATGTGTTACTCTCACGCTAAAATGTAAACAAAAGATTGGCGACTGTTTGGTTGGCGCGATTTCCAAGACTGCGCCAAACGAATAACTTAATACAATGGCTAGGTTGCCATTAAAGGAAAAAATCCCCTAAATTTGGCGACTTTTTTCTTTTTTTTAACCGATTAATTTTTTTTTTTTTTTAGCGTGAGTGTAAAGCATCTAAGCCGAAATTTGTTATTGTAATCCGTATTTGCATGGATATTAAGGAAAATATTTGCGCATGTCTGTATTACGTCATTGGTGATAAAAAGTAGAGAAAACGTGATTGGTTGTAGAAGAACGTTCTATTGCACGTTATTGGTTTTAGAGTCGGGTATTATAGAACCATATATGGAAGGGAAATAAATTTGCATAACTGTTGAGTTAATGATTGGTTTTTAATTGTCATGTGAATTATTACGTATTGGCGGTTACAGTGGCAGTTATTACAGTGACAGTTACGGGGGTAGAATTGAATTTATCATTCTATTTTGTTTATCGAAATTGTTTTGACGTTTGTAGTTGCTGGTAGAAGTTGGAAAATGTCCGTGGTTATGGATACCATTTTTCGAGAGTACCAGGTAAGTTTTTATGAGGAAGCAGAAAGGCAAGTTCAGCACTTCAAAACTGAAATAATGCGATGATTTTATCATATAGTTTGTGTTAAATTAGAATTTGAATTACCGAATGGTGACCCTGATATAGTAGTGCTCTTTAAAAGATTGAAATGACGTAATTTTATCTAAAGGTTTGTTCGAAATTACAAAATCAGTTATCGAATGATTATTCTGATTGTAGCAGTCCACTTTAGAAGAATGACGTAGGTAATGTATTTTTCTATTAAATTTGTTAAAAAATTTATTTTTCGTTAATTTTGATATTTACTTTCTGGTTTTACTAGTACGTCATTATTTATAAATGTTGTGTTCGTCATGAAATTAGAAACTAAATAATCGAATGTTTACACTGATATAGTAGGGCACTTTAAAAGATTGAAATGACGTAATGATTTTAACTAAAAGTTTGTGCGAAATTAAAATTAGCATCAGCGAAGGATTACTGTGATACAGTAGTGCACTTTAAAAGATTGAAATGACGTAATTAACATTTTCCATTAAATTTATGTTGTCAAAAATGTATTTTTGGTTTATTTTAATTGTTGTGTAGAAATACGATTTTCTGTGTTTTCGAATACGTTATTTATAAAAGTTCTGTTTTATATGTTTCCAAAATGGCAACGGAAAATAGTAGCTTGGCGCAGTCTTGGAAATCGCGCCAACCAAACAGTCGCCAATCTTTTGTTTACATTTTAGCGTGAGTGTAACACATCTGTTCCAATATTTTAATAATGCTTTAAATGACTAAATATCAGCAAATATGAATGTTGCAATGCATGAAATTTTGTTAGCATAATAGGATGAAATCACAAATTGTAGAAATTTTAGTAAAGAGTAACCGAAGAAACAAACCTTACCATTAACTTATTTTTGCAAAGAGTACGTGTCAATAAGTTTATGTTTCAAAAATTAGCTCTTATTCGAATTAGAGGACACCCACTGGATATTATTTTTTTATCCATGTTTTCACAAAAGTAAAGAGAGGCCAGTGCACTGCATGAATCACAAGGAGGTCCTGGAATGAATAATGAATCGAATCAATTAATCTGTTGCAACAGGATTAACCAACGGATTAACGTTCCGATGTTACAATTTAATTTAAAATTTAATAAAAATGTTCTTTTCAACTAAGAAAACAAACATTTATTTATAAAAAAAGAATCAAAAGCATTAATGAAAGTTCACGAATCCAGCATTTGAAGTCCTTCCTCCGTGATTTGAATGCAACCAAAACCAACCAGTTAACCAATGAATGATTTATTGACTTGTATCATTATTCTTTCGATTCATTCACTTCATTGGCGTCTTGTCCCTGTTTATAACTTTAGCTATCTTTTAAAACACGAATTTATTTATCCTATCCACTTTACTAAGATAAGTTAATGGTAAGATTTGTTTCTTCCGTTACTCTTTTACTGAAAAAATGTACAATCTGTGATTTGTTAATATGACTCCACGAAATTTCATTTGTCACCACTTTCATTTTTACAGATATTTGGTATTAAAATGTATTTTATAGATTATAATTTCATTTATTTATTTATTTGTAAAAAGTTGACAATTATTATTCATCTTTTAAGTTAAAAATAGGAAATTGATTCGAGTTTTGACTTGAAATATCTTGAAAAGTTTAATTTTAAAATATTATGTTGCTCATAGTCTGAATATGGCTGAATTCAGTTCAACTGAAAATAAATATTTTTTTAATTATTGGTTGCATACTAAAGTGTATAAAAATTTACCTAAAATATGAAATCAGTTTAAGAAAGTGTTTCCACTTCAAGAATCGGAAATTTTGAAATTCCAGTATCTTCCTAATGTTTCCAGTAGGTTCCAGGAAGTACTTAAATAAATGTGTACTGATAAAAAAAGAAAAATATATTTTTTTTCTCTTTCCTTTAGAAGAATGATTCTTAGGTATAACCCATATCAGGAAGATACTCTGTACCAACAGTGATTACAACAATTACAATAACAAGTTTTTTTCTACTTTGTAATTGCAAAGTCCTTATTACATAGTTACCACATTAAAGGTAGAAGATATTTTTGACATATACCCTGTATTTTTAAAATAGTCAATTTACTGATGATTATAAATATTTTCAAACCTTATAAAGAATAGAAAATAAAATACATTGTATCCAGCATGAAAACATAATAATAATAACAATAAAATCTCAATGTATTTTCCCCTTTTTTTTCACTTATGTAACAAAATTGTAGAGCCGCTTACTGAAAACAGACATAATATGCTTTTTACATTAATAAAATATTAACTACAGGATTCAGTATCAAGTATTACGAAAACTTTCATAAAAAGAAGAATTAACATAAAAATTATCAGTTAAATCCTAGAACAAGTGAAACGGTTTGCAGAGTCGAATTCGGCAAACTGATAAATGAGTTTTTCTTGGTACCGGTTTGTTTCTTGCATTTTTTTCCATGCCTTCTGTGCTCAGTCCTGGCACAGGCAGAATGCATGGTTCAGGAAATTGAGCTAGTTTTGTAATGTTTTTGGTGGAATTAGTTTGTATTAATTGGTTGACAGATTAGAATAGGGTTCTGTTGTCTGTGGGCTGGTTTGTTGTGTGTCGCATTTGTTGAATTACATTTGTAAAATGTGTTCTATGGAGTTTAATAGTTTGACGTTTTGTCATATGCCATAAAGCATAATTCCTGTGAAATATTAAAAAAAAAAATGAAAGATAAGAAATAAAGATAAGTGCATTTTTGTTGATTTTATTTGATAAGATATATTTTATGGACTTTAGACATTACTATAAACCAATTTTTGCGTGAACATTAGTGACTGCAGCTTGAATGGATATCATGCATTCTAGAGAGTTTTGTGCATCCAGAGGGTTTTTTTTTTTCAGTTAATGTACGCAAAGTATACATAAATATAAGTTTCTAAACACTGTTTGAATGAATTTCATGCATTCTAGAGAGTGCTGAACAGCGAGTTTCATGCATGCAGAGGTTTTTTTTTTCAGTTAGTGTACGCAAAGTGTACATAAATATAAGTTACTATTTTCTGTTTGAATGAATTTCATGCATTATAGAGATTGCTGCAAAAGGAGTTACATGCATCGAGGATTTTTTTTTTTGGTTAATGTACACAAAGAGTACATATAGTATATGTTACTAACCAGTGTTTGAATGAGTTTCGTACATTCGAAAAATCAGAAATCTCGAGATTCTACCCAGTCATAAACTGTGTGCTTTGTGGCAGAGAACTCACTACTTACACAGTTTCTATGAAAACTTTTTTACGAAGTAAACATTGATTTTATTTCGTTTTGTGACAATTTACAAAGTTTAAGCAAAGAGGAAAAAATAGCTAAAAATTTGTAAAAATAGAAGAATTTGGAGGGAAAAATTCCTAAATGTTTGTAAAAATAGAAAAATCCAGAGAAAAAAAAGTGTTAAATGTTTGTTAAAATCAAAATATCCGGAGGAAATATTGCTAAAAGTTTGTAAAAACAGAAGAAATGTGAAGAATAACTTGCTAAAAGTTTGTAAATAGTCGTAAAATGAAATAAAATTTATGTTTACTTTGTGAAAACGTTTGCCGTAATCAGTGTATAGGTATCTGCTTGCCTGCCAAAAGCATACGTTCTGATTGGGTAGAATTTGGAGGTTGCTGATTTTTTGGTTGGCACGTGTAAAAAAAAATCCCCAAATCGGGTGTCTCGCTTGTTCTAGGATTTTACCAAATTATCTTATCTGATATTTCATTCACTAACCATGTTGTACAGTTTAAACTGAACTAAACCAAAACCATAAAGGATTCTTTCTAATGAAGCTATGTATAACAAATTATCTATATCAGACAGTTTATCTTTCAAAAGGTTTTCATTTAAATATTGCCTCACATAATTATTCGTTCTATATTTAAAAATTCAACTTTAAACATAAAGGTTGAAAGAATTTTTTTTTTTTTTGACCAAGTAAGTCACTGCCTGAGCAAAAGGTTTTTTTAATTAACAAAATGGCACAATCAGTAACATTAAAACAATTTATTTACCGTAAAATCCAGTTAATCCGCACTTCCCGATTAAGCTCCCTCCTCCCACTTTGTAAACAAATTGGAAAATACCAAAAAAGAGCCCTCCCTCCCAAAAATTTGGCCGTGTAATTCAAGATCAATACAAAAGTTTTTATCTCGCGAGTATTTTATTTTATTTTCCAACAGATTAGAATTGCGTATGATTCTTTGATATATCGCAAATGTATACAAACACAAAAGTACATACACAACTTCAACTGTTGCCAGTTTGAAAAAGCAATATAACCAAACATTAGTTTTACTGTAAATTTATCTCCATGGTGATATGAAGGTAATAAAAATATCGATAGTGAAAGTTTCTCATGAAATAAGTTAAAAAATGTGTATTTGATGTTGAGTGTGAAATGTTTTGATTAAAAAACAATCTATTTATTTTATCAAAGAATTTATAGTCATATTTGACGTTAGTAAGAAAACCAATCACAAAAAAATTATCGATTGATTGATCAGTAGATGGCATCAAAGGTGAATTTGTAGGATATTTTGTGCTATCATTGTGGCAGCAATGTTTCTCATTTTAAAAATCTGTCAACACTACCAATTTCTTCTGTATGTTCTCTTCTCCCGTTGTGATTTGTATTATTTATTTAGCATTTATAGGTAAGAAATCATGATTTTAAAAAAACCCCGGTTATTTAATCTCCCTAATTGCCAACAGATGGTGACACTGCATAACTACAGCAATTGTTTTTTAATTATTTTAAATTATTAAGTTCCTTTTATTTTTCTGTTACGATATTAATGACAGATATTCGTATTGTTATTTACCACATGACAGATATTAGTGTTATTATTCATCTAATTTCAGTTTCAAAGCTTCTGAAATCCAGAATTTTCTATAAACTGAAATCTCCATTAATTGCAAAGTTATACAGTTTTTATATTTTGTATATCAGTTTTTTTTTTCAAAATGTTTTTCTTTTCTCACTTTATTAAAATAATGCATGCTTTGCGATGATTATAATGCATACTTTGCCATTAGCTTCCACCACCCATAGATATCATATACTATACAATTTTAATACCATGTAAGTGCCCCCTCTGATTATTTTATCATTTTATGTTGCGTTTGGGGGGGGGGGGGGTATTAACAGGATTTTACGGTACACTTGTCTGAACTGACATTATCCAAAATATACACAATGATACTTTGAAAATAAATACCTGATATAGTTTTTTTTAATTTATGATCATTCATAATGTAATTTTTACATAATAATTTTATGTACTACCCATTTTCACAGACATTAATTTATTTTCAAACACATAAACAAGCAGTGTACATGTCTAAAAGTCTTTAAAAAATTATTTAGACTTGGTTCAACTGACACTATCCAAAATATACACAATGATACTTTGAAAATAAATACCTGGTATATATCAAGTTATATTTTCAATGATATGTATCACTGAACCCTGTTAAGAATTCTTCCTAAAATACCCAAGATTGTCTTCATAAACAATTTTAAATACCTAAAATGTTTGTACTTTTGTTTTGTTTTGTTTGTTTTTATCTCCTGATTTAAAAAACACTTTTCCAGTATAAATGCCTTGGCAGATTTTTAAAGACCATGGTGCAATTCAGGCTTCAGAAAGTGAAGTTTGTCACTAAATTATATAAATGGCTATGAAAATAAACCTAATGTACTGTTATGCTTGTTTATATATGTATTTATAAACATTTTGTATCTATATGTAAAGATTATTATTGTGTTTTATTTACAGTTTATTTCTATTTGTACATAAAAATAGATTAATGGCTTTTTTATATTAAATAAATTGTAAAAATTTTGAAAAAAAAAAATATGTATATGAAATGGTGAATAAGTTATCAAAAAATATGTTGCCAAATTTCTTTTTCTCGCCAAGGCCCCTATACAGGAAAAGTACTGATTTAACGAATGGTTTAAAACCATACATGTTTTGAAAATTAAAGGAATTTTTGGTTGAAAATATAATCTGTTAATAAAATGACTGCATATATTAACATTTCATTTGTTTAATTGCGTAGAGTTAGTCTGAATTTGGTGGCAAAGTATTGACAGTAAAAATGACTTTGTGTTTACAGTATAACATCTGTAATCTGCACATTTCGGAAAGTTTTTTTAATTTTGTTTTTATTTTAACTAAAGATCACACAAATGAATGCTTTTTCAAAGAGGATTAAGAGAAGAAAAAGGCTAAATATTTAATTTATTACTTTTTTGTTTTAAAATTTTAAGAACTTTTTGAACTATATATGTAATTAATATATAGATGTCCTTTTTTAAATATTAACTTGTGTAAATGCAGAATTAATACTAGTAAATTTTTAACAAAATGTTATCTTAACTCACAACTGGCTAAAACAATGTGATTTCAGATTTAAATTTTTCACGTTTCTCAGGTTTTTTTAATTTTGTCTGAATTGGATATTTTAAAGTATTATTAATTTGATTTTTTTAAAATTTTAGCTTTGTTAAAATAGCCTACTGTTGTTAAGGTAATAAAATTTAATCATCTTTGTTTCAATAATATTTAATTTTTCCAGAAGTTGTGTGGATTTTAGAATTTTGCAGATTTCTGGTCACTGTTTTATTTACTTTTCTAAACAGTAATTTGAATTTAATAATGTAGTTGAAAGTACAATGAATGCTTACAATAAAGCAAAATAATAAAAATTAAGATTTTTTTTAAATATAAAAAGTAGAAGTTGAGTAAATAATTCATAATGCATAACTAAATATAAATATGCATAATGATGAGATAATTTTTTCTTGAATTGTTCAGTGAAACTAGCCTTATAAATGTATACTAATAATTCTCATAAAAATCTTAAAATAACAAAATTTTATTTCATGTTTATCCATACATAATAATTAAAAAACTTGATTAATACATAAATGTATGTGGTAAAAACATTGTGATTGTGACTGATATCAGCATTATCTTGAAAATTTTCAGAAATAAATTTATGCTTCCTTCATGAGAAAATATGTGTTCAATCCCATTATCCAGAATTCCATATTAAGATGTGTACAGAATAATTAAAAAAAAAAAAACTTAAATTTTTTAAATATTTGTTGCTTTTTAACAACCATAAATAATCAGTCATCTAAATTACTCTCTTCGCTTTCAAAAATTCGATTTCATCATTTGCATGACTTCCCATCCCCTCCTACAAATAGTTTAAAATATTTATTACTGTTTTTTTTTTAATTCTGCTGTATTCCCCAATTTGTTGTAAGGTTTTAACCTTACTAGAAAATGCCAGTCAGCCCATTTGAAATTTTTACTCTACTCTGTAACCCCATTAGGCGAATTTTTAAATATGCTGGGGAAGTGGGGAGTAAGAGAGAGAGCAAAATATTTTCTCTTTTTACAGCTTGGCTGTTCTCTCTCTGAAAATTTCTTGTATTCCCTTGTATTTCCTTTTAAAATAAATATGTTCTAAAGTAATTTTTCAATTCCCATTTTTAAAAATCAGGTGTGAAAACAGCCAATTTGTAAAAAAGAGGAAAATATTCTCTGTTTCCTTCCGATGAATAGAAATTGACCTCTTTTTCTGGGTGCAGGCTGATGGGAATTTAAGGCGAGAGCTAAATGATTATTTATTTATTGTTGCTACATTATTAGGCTACATTTAAAACTTTGTATGCTGGAAGGAAGAGGCAAAGAGAGAAACATAATTTTTATTTTAGTTTTAGTTTTTGGTCAAATGGTGGAGGTAATTTATGTGATTATTTAATTATTGTTAGAAGAATGTTTTAAATAGAGAAAAATCATGATTTTTTAAAAAACAATAAATTTTGTGTGCTGGAGAAGAGGGCTAAGGAGAAAAAGGGACATTTTTGGAGCGACAGAATTAATTTAGATTATTATTTAATTATTGATTATTACAATGAAATCATAAGTGGAGCAGATTTTTTATTTATTGAACTTCATGAGATGAAGGAAGGGGTAAGGGTCAGTCGTAGTGAGAGAAGCAGAAATTTTGGGAGGAGGGGAAAATTTAAGTGATAGATTATTTTTTTATTGTTAATTTAGAGTAATAAGCAGAGCAGTAAAAAATAAAGTTAAAGAGTTCTAAAGGTTGAATTTAGCATGTTCGGTATTAGGAAAGGAAAGCAAAAGGGAACTGGTAATATTTGGAAGGAGGTGGATTTATATGATTGGTAGTTTAGTTGTTACAATAAAATGTTAAATCTATATATATATTAGGCTATCGTACGTGGCACAGAAATCGCGATTATTAACATTTGCTGATGGCAACGAGAGGTTTGTTTTCACTAATTTGCGAATATTAAGAAAAGTATTTGAGGTATCGATTTAAAAGTCACCACACATATGTAGAAAAATTTTTTGCACCCGAAAATACAATTTTTGTAAAAATTGGCCGGCAATTTTTCTTATTTATTTTAAAAAACTAGCTACTTTCTAAAAAGGAAAGAAAATAAAGTGTGAAATCAAACCAAGAAACGTGCCATTTTGTTATTAAATAAAACATTGACTCCATTGTTGTACCTTATGCAGTTTAGCCTCATTGTTGTCCGCATCGTTATGACATCAATGTTACGAATGCACGTATTTGTTATTTATAATAATGTAGATTGAGTAATAACAACTAAATAATAATAATAAATGAATAAAATAATCTTATTGGGTGGAAATTTCCGTCAAGTCAGTCCTACGTGTCATTTTTAGAGGTTCAAGATCACTAACAGTTTCAAGTTGCATAAAGAAGAGAATATTTTACATTATGTAACTCACAGCAAATATGCATGCCTTTCAAACAGAGAGAGTGTTAGCAAGTTCGCTGTTACCACTGTATATATATTTTTTATTTCAAAGTACCCAGTCCTAAGCGGAGAAGTTTTTATGTATGATATTTACACATATAATGCTGAAATTCGTGTATTCTAATATGCATATAGTATTTAAAAAGAGTAGACACTAGAGTGCAGACACTCTGCGCGAATAAGGCACATTTTCTGACTCATTTATAAATGTAAAGACATAAAATTGGCAGGCCTGAATATTGAAGTGATTTAAAATCCAATAGCATTTTTCGTTTTTTGATAAATCAATTATTTGTCAAGTTATAAGTGATTCTAGAGTGCAGATACTCCACGCAGGGTCGGCTAGTAAAGCAGAAAATTGTAAAAAAAGAAGCTTTTGTAAGATTTTAAATTTTGTTTGCTTGTGTTGTGGGAGAAGATTTAGATGATTTAGAAGGATAGATTACAGAAGGTATTCACTCCTGTGAAAAAACAAACAATAGTTCTATAATTATATAACCAATTTTCAAGTTCATTTTAAAATTTTTGTGTAAATAGTTTATTTTATCATTCTTGATATTAAGAACGTTGTAAATTGTGTGTACGAAATTATATATTTGTTTATTAAAAGGTTTTTATAAGCTTTTAAGAGTACAGTAATCACTTTTAACATATATATTTTTATTTTAAACAGCAGTTCATTTGGCAGTGATACTGTGTTTTTTATAAATGAAATGATTGTGCACCATATATTAAATCCAATAACAAGCTTGCGAAATGATTTTAAATTAATTTAATATTGCAATTAGGGTCTTTAAAATTACCAATAAAAAAAATACAGTATTTATAAATCAGTAAGAAATTTCATATATTGTGCTAGGCATTCAGATTACCTAAGAATGAATACATGATTAGAAAATTTCATTGAAATTTTTTTTATCTGATTACAGGTGGGATGTAATGTCAGGATTAGGGCTGGATTATTTATCAATATATCGGTCAAATATTGATATTTTTTAAATATCGCAATAACAATATTTAAACTCTGACTCAGCCGATATATCCCAATAACAATAATATTCATGTTTTGTTTTACGATCACCGCGAAATCGAGACCCGAAAAACAGCGACAAATATCCCTTACCAATATGTCCTTCAATCCTTTTTTCATTTGATCCATCTATTTATTCACTATCCTGCTTCATCCAAAACGGAAAATTACCTCCGCTGATTATCTCTCTATCATATATCAAAGTAAGGAATATTCCAATATATCCCAACACATTCAGTCTTTAAAAACCACAAATTCTATTGTTCGTTACAGATAAATACTGAATAACACTTTCGCTACTGAATAACAATAATCGCGCGGTCCTTGTTTGGCTGCTGTGATTGGTCCAGACTTATTCCGATAACTCTGAGCTTTTGATATGTCATGACGAAAAAGATGAGCGTTGATTATTGCGTAGTATTGATAATGAATTATTTAAAGAGTGCGGTTTCTTGGATTCGGAAGTAATTTATATCTGAGCTTAAAATGAGTGTATGGAATTGGATAGATTCGGTCTTTTTTGGTTGCCCCGTTTATAAAAAAGGTACTTTAAATACATTGAAAATTTTTACACTGAATTTCACTAGATTATCAAAATTTAACTTATTGCTTATTCTAGTGGATTTTATTAGTAAATTAAATTTCTGTACGGATGTCTATCAGTTATTCAGCAAAGAATACTTTTTTTCAATGAGAGATACATTAAATAATTTAAATTTAGATAATAATTAACGCAAAAAAATGAAACAAAAATTACATGGTTGCCATGATTAAATTTTGTAATAAATCGTAAGTTTCTCAAAATATGCGATATATTTTTGATTTCTTCAATTCATATTTTTAGTCATCCAAGGTAATCCTTTACTAAATTAAAAATAAGAAACGATAATGATAATTGATAAAATGAAGTTTTTCAGGATGGACTGATTTCTTTATGCCAAGATTAAACGAAGGATATATGACGAAAGGATCGTGATGTATGGTTGATTTAGCCCGGACCCATTTCGTGTACAGAATAAACGAAATCAGACTCACCCCCCCCCCCCCCCAAACTGTAAAACCAAGTAAAACAAAGTTTGGTATTATTAAACAAATAATTAAATTCTATGAAACGAAAATTCTAAACATTTTTATGTGGACAACTTTGAATTTCATTTGATTAATTGTGCTTATTAATCATACATTAATCATATCATAGTGGTGAAAATGAAACTTTAAAAAATATATATATTAATAGAATAAAATGAGAAGAATAGGAGATGTACTATCTTTAAAGAAAAGCTTTATGAAAGTAATGGTAATTCAAATAGTTATTAAACAATTAGTTTATTTCCTTTTAAATATTTTGTTTTAAAAAAACGTAAAAAATTAAAATTATGTTCTATGAGTGTTCTATGATAGTTGAAAGCTACAAAATCTATATCTGCTGAGGAGCGACTCGACGAAATAGTGAAGCAGGAAAACAAATTTTCGCCTATTTTTCTGTCGAAGTCTCAAATAATTCTGATTTGATTATTTTAAAATTTACATTTGATGAACTTATTTTTGCCAAATTAAAAACAAAAGTTAAAAATATTACTTGCCCATAAAAATATTACTTACCCATACATAGTATAGGGTAAGTCTTGTAATCGTTTTGAAAATCGAAAACATTTTTTTGACGGATTTACACATTTCAGACACTGGAGATTCCGAAAAACATATTTTTAGAAAAAAAAAATGCCGTCCGTCTGTGTGTCTGTAAACGCTCTATCTCCCGAAAAAATTGAGATAGAGACTTGCAATTTGGTATGTACTTAGTATGTAATAATGGGAAGAAGCCTATTTCATTTCAATAACCTCGATTAACCGGAACAATTTTTTTCGGACTCTCGAAATATTCGTTCTGATGAAAGGTATATAAAAATTTTCGAAATTGTTTATTTTAAGAAATGAATATAAAAGACAACAAAAAACATAAATTTTGCATAAAGCATGAAGTTGATCGGATAATGAGTTGCCGAGATATTTGGAATCCTATTTTCTACACTCTTCAATTTTTCATGACCCTGTATTTCATCCAAATTTCACTTCAAAGATATATTATAATTGGAAATTTGACGCTTAATCAGATGCAATAAACCGCTAGTTAATAGGATTATTATTTTTGGAGTTATAAGGATGTTTCTTTCAAGCAATTCAGTAATCGAGCGTTTAAAGTTTGTGACGTCATCAAGCCACGATTTTATTTGAATTGCAATGCATTTTATAAGTAGTTTACACATTTTTATTTTAATATTTTACATTATGCATATCCATCGTATTACGGTGGCCCCCAACGACTAGTTTTTTGTGTGAATATAGTTTCAAAAATTATTTTTTAATATTAGGAAAGGGGGGGGGGAGTGGCATTTGTGCTCATTTCAAGAAAGCTTAGGTCAATTTTTGTACAAAAAAGAAACAACAACAAAAACCCCATTAGATTGAAAATAACTTGGTCGCCAGATAAATATATTTGGTCGCCAGTGGCGACCTGGCGACCGCATTTTTCAAGCCTTGATCATAAGAAAATAATTATATAAAACAGTAAGTGTAAAATAATATTTCTTGTCCTCAATAATTTAACTATAAAAGGATTATCAGGTGCATACTTATAGTATAACTTGATTTTCCTTAACTTTTCAATTCAGTTAATAAATTAATTTAGAAAGATAATATTGTTGTGAGCTCGGGGTTCGAAAGGATTGATGCCAATATGTAAAAACAATCAGCAAGCTTTATTTACTCTAAGCAGTTCAATAAGAACACAGGTATCTTCTCAAAACACAAATATTCAGTAATCTTCAAATCTAATAACAGCACAGCAAAATTTCACACAGAACAATATAGTGTATTCAATACGAGACAACACAGTCTCAAAGCAAAAGCCTCTCGTGTGAATCCAATCACAGCTGATAATTAACTGAACTGCGTAGAGGTCCCAGCTGGCCCTTATATAGGTTTTAGAGTTCATACTAGAATATTCCAGAGCTTTTGCATGTCCAGAACTTACCAGAAAGTACGTCAACTTTCGAGAGAGGACCTCAGGCGAGAAAGGACCTTAATGCACAGGTATAGGTGGGGCTTGCACAAAACGCCGCCAAATCCGTCGCCAACTTGGAGACATTTGGCAATATATCGCCAAATTTGGCGACAAAATTAAGTCGCCAAAACCATCGCCAACTTTGCGATAAACCCATTCCTTGGCGATTTTCCCATAGAGACCATTATAAAGACGATGTTGTAAGGTTGCTTTTCTTGCAAAGCACCCGAGGCCTTTTCCATTGAGTTACACGATGCTCAATAGGAAATACATTAAATAATGCTGCACTTTTCACAATAATAAAATAAAATAAATTTAAAATAAATGGAATATTTACAAATATATACAAAATTCATAACAATATAAATGAAGTTTTTCATCAAAATCTCCCAAACTTATATAAATATAAAAGAAAATGTCATATATATTACAAAATGTCAATGAATATAAAATGAAATATCATAAGAAAATCAATTGTTCTTTCCTAAAATCTATATTTGTTCTTGAAGAGAATTATTTTGAAAGAAATCACTTCGGCAGAAAACACTGACCAGTAGGATTAAAGTGTCAGGTAAATGGTACTTTGCCTTAGAAAAAAAATGAAAAATGCTTTTTTTAAGGTAGTTTTTCAAAAATCTGCATTTGTCTACTTTTTGCTTCTTAGCATCTCCCATATGCTCTGGTGTATCTTTGGATTTTTTAATCTGAAATACCACTTCTTTATAGCTTTCTCTAGTTTATAATCATTACGTATAGTGAATCATCATTGGATCATTCAATGTTGATGCTTCCAGTCACCAGTTAAAATATTTTGTTCACCGGTGGCAACCTGGTAGACAAATTTTTTTAACCCTATCTGTAAGTAATACCTCGCAGGCCCTTTTAAATTCAGAAATTTCTTCCAAGAGGACATTTTTCAATTCTGGAGGTGGGGGGCAGTATGGAATTACAGAGAAGGGAGATATTTGCACTTTTAGACCATTAACAACACAAAATTTCTAATCTTTCAAGGGGAAATTTGTACGCTCCCTGGAAGAAATCACTCTGGGCCATTCCATAAATCCCCTTTAATCGCAGACATGGATAGAAGCAGAAATTGTGAAAAAAGCAAATTATATACCAAGTCGCCATAATTCACTATTGGTATTCTACGTTATAGTGCCTGATGATCGTTTTTTTTATATTCTCCAAATTTTTGTTTAATTTGATAAATTATTGTGCATATATTGAAACGGATCAGAAATCAATAAGTTGTATTTTAATTTCCCCAGTTTCCGAAAAAAATAAATTTATGTAATTTCATTCTATTTTGATTTCGAAGGTCAATTAATGCTATGTTGTGTGCCATAAGTTCAACTTGCTTTACTTAGAGACAAAAAACAGGCCAGCAGACATTTTAACTGAAGCTTTCAACACTTATAAACGTAAGAAATATTCTAAATTGATAGATTAAGTGCTTAAAAATATGTAGTATCATTTTGCATAGGCGTAACCAGGGGGGTGCGCTGGGTGCCCGGGCACCCCCCTGCTCATGCAGATACACGCAGGATTTTTAAATCGAATTTGAATAATCAAAATTCATAAAAACCAATGAAAGCAAGGTTACAAAAAAGAAATAGATATTATTTTTATTTTTCATATATCATCACTCCTGTAGAACACAATCATTTCTCAAGTATCGTGATACAATAATTGATAATTAATATTTTTCATTTACATTTGTGCTCATTCAGCAGTCAGTTTTATAAAGTAAAATATTTTAGGATGCGAAATATTCCGTACGCAGGTGCCAGACACTACTGTCGCGTCCTTTTGGTAACGTTTGCAAGGCGTCAGTCACATTAGATGTTCACACTAACAATAGACTTTTTTTTTTCACTGAACGTATTTGCGGAAAACAGAAGCATTTCTATTTACATATGGAAGCTATGCTTAATTATTTTTTTTATCTTTTAAGTAAAAGAAAAGAAAAAAAGACGCAACAAAGTGGTAAATTATAAAGCCAATCCTTTGAGGGTTTTCGAGAAGAGAAAATTCTGTTGTTTTGTTCAGTTTTAGTTTTTCATGCTCTTGTGCTTGTATCATTCCGAAATAGGCCAAATGAAAATTATATTTAATTTATTTAATACTTCACACTTTATCATGTGTATTTAAAAAATATGGGGCGGCCTGCAAAGAGAAAACAAACGTTAGAAAAATCTGCAAAAAAGTGCAAGACGATTGAGGATGTTTTAAAACAGAAAATAATTGTCCAACATTGCCAGAAGCCACAGTCACCAAAGAAAGTAAGAATAGTTTATACTCTCTTAAAGCTGTTGTCAAATTCCCTGCTCAACAAATGCAAAATTTTCTGACACATTTTCTGACTTATTTTTAAACGTAAAGGCACAAAATTGGCAGGCCTGTCTATTGAAGCGATTTGGAATCTAATTACGTTTTCCATTTTTTGATAAATAAAACACTTTTCGAGTTATAAGTGACTTTAGTCATGTGACGGCAGGTTTTTCTCCTTTCTCTCGTTGTCACGTCTGGAAATTTGGTTCAAAACACCAACTTTAATAGTATTTTCTGAACATTGCGATTACCAATCAATGGAAAAAAAACTTTCGATTACCGCATTTCTGAATAACAACACCTGCCAGTTTCATACATTTTCGAACAAAAAAGAATTAAAAAATGTGTCAATGCATTTTCCAATAAAAAAGAATTAAAAAATGTGTCAGAAAGTGTCCCTTTGGATTTATTTTGGATTTATGAACAAATAACCTATGAATTCTGAAAAAAAAAATTGAATTTTTTTTTAATTCAATAATTTTTTGTTAATGTGGTCTGGGATAAATTTTTACAGATGTATATTTTATTTATAGGTATGTTTCATTATTATTTTTTAAAAATCTACATATTCAAATCCTTTCCGAATGTAAATTAAAAAAAATAAAATTTAATTTTTAAAAACTAATGTATGCCGTATTTAAAATTGATGTAGGGTAGATGTGCCAGTAATGAACGCCCTTCCAGTAATGGACACCCCTGAATGTTTTTGGATTATAAAAAATAACCAATAAAAATTTTGTTTTATTTTATTTTTTCATAACTCCCCCTTGTATGTTTTATAATCTGGGTTATTGTTGACACTCTTAATCAAACCTATCAGGAAGCAGAAAATAATGTTTCGCAGTTCCACTGTTTTTCTGTGAAAATCTTGATGAACATGCTAAGAGCTCACTTCATTTAATTTATATCTTCCTTATTTTCTTGCAAAAATTGCATGTTTTTGTTTAGATAGTAATATAAAACTTTGAATTTCATTTATCAATGGCCATTTACAAAATTTCATTTATTGTTAAGACTTTAGGAACGGTGTCCATTACTGGAATGCTTAATTAGTCTCTTTCCAATAATAGACACCCCATGTGGCCAATACTAAAAGTGTAATTTCAGTAATGCATAAAATCTTTTTATTTAACTGAAAAGCTAATTAATCAAATTTAATTTTAAAATTTTACTTAGTAGAATGTAATAAGCACTTTTTTTTTATTATTATTATGCCAAATCAACCAAAAAATTTCAATATTCAACCTGACAATTTCGGATTTTAATTTTACCGTCAGGAATCATTCTCCCTGATAATATAAATGAGAATATATCTTTAATTATTTTTTATTTCATTAGATTTACAAACAATTTTTTTAATTTCGAAAAATCGTCATCTTTTGGCTTGCATAAACGTTTTCAATTTTGATTTTTTCAGATTGTATCAGGCGTAGGGTGTTGTTTGACCACTCATTTTAAAGAGAATTTTACAAGGTTTCATTTGATATGCAAGTTGCTTGATGATTTAAAAAAAATTACATTTTTAAAACTTAAAAATTTTTAGATTGTGTTTTTTTTAATATTATAAGTTTAAAATTTTGAAATCTTTAGAGTGGTATCTCAATGGGATCAGGAGTTATGAAATAAAAGCTGAAGATTATCATACATACACATACGCACACACATGTATGTTAGAGATGAGATGGGCTCAGTCCGATCCCTGGCCCGACACGGGCTCGGGCTTGATTTTTAAACCAGTCTTCGGGTTCAGACTCACTTTCTGAAACTGACAATATTATTTATTCTCGTATATATAAAGAATAACTTTTAAATTTTTTTTCTTTAAAAATTACTTATTGCAGTAGCAGTCATTTTAATGCTCTTTTGATCAGAATCAAGGGAAACAGACATCTTGGTTTTTTTTTTTTTAGCATTAGAATGCTATTTCAAAAGAAAATTTTTCATATTGTCTGGCATTGACGGCGGCTGTTGAAATGATGCCAATCCGAAGAGCGGGAATATTTTTTTTTCGATTTTCGTTTATGACAGTAGGAAATGTTTTAATTGAAACGTTTATTTATTATTTTTTTTCTTTTGGAGATCTGTTGCAAAATGAATATTTTATTTCGTCTTTAGTCAGCCAGCATTAGTTTAAGGTTTGCAAATTTTTTAGTCTTTTATAGTGGGCGAGTCATAATCGCTCTTCATATGAAAATAACTTTAGTGATTCTTACGTCGATTTTTCATCATGAACTCTGCTCATGCTGCGACTCTGCAATGCACATTGTCGAAGTCACTTTCATTCGTAAGTAGATATAAGATAACTATTAACATGTATTGTTATTCCGATAGAAAGCAATAGAGCAGTGTTTTCTCTTTTCCTATAAAAGCATCGGATCATTCAGATAACGTGTCAATTACAGTGTTAATATTTAACCTGATTTTCGGGGGCGCTAGAATCACAAAAGATTGTTTTGAGGAAGGAACCTATTAAAATTTAAAATCTACACATTTTATAGGAAATAGAAAAACACTGTTCGATTCTTCGGCATATTAATGGTAATTTCTACAAATATCATGCATTTATTCATAAAACGCACTTCGTTAATGTGTCCTTCAGATTTGTTTGTTGGGGGGGGGGGGGAATATGAGAATCCTTTTACGGAAGTAAAATTTCATTTGGTACCAAACTTCTCTTTTGATAAGATTGAATGTAAATTTCCAAAAAAGTAATTATGTTCTTGAGATTAACAGTTATTTTCATGTAAGATGTTTAAAAATGAGATACTATCACTTTAAAATAAATTTTAAATATTATGCATTTTTTTTCTATTGCATATTTTCAGTATTGGGCTCGGGCTGTAGGGACACAAAATATTGCGGACTCCGAAAAGAGGGCCCGAACTCATCTCTAATGTATGTATGTGTCTGTTTTCAGTTCCGTTATCTGTTTCAAATAAAAATCTGGGCACCCCCCCACGTAATAAGCTGGTTACGCCTATGTTTTGTAGCCCTCTTTTTTAATTAAAAAAGGATATATGTATATATGTGTTTGTATTTTTATATTAATATTGTTTCTCTTGAATTTCTGTTGAGTAAGAAACACATCAGTGCTAAGTCACATTTCAGCTTTGTAATTTTTATGTTCATGTTGATGTTATTAAAATATCTTATATAAAGCTATTCTGCTTGCTCTGTATGCCTCATAAACCAACAGTTCAGTTTCTATGAGGAAAAGAATATAGGTCCACCTATTTGGATCCCAATATGTCTGTAATAAGGAGGATAAAAACAATAAAACTCTTAGGACAGAAAAAAGAAATTAGAAACATCATATTGTTTGACAAGAAGAAAGCACATAGGTATTGAAGCTGGTGGCACATGATTTGATTAATGGGTTTGAATGTTTAAAAATATTAGTATTTCTATTAATTTTAGTATTCAGTCTTTAAAGATTTTCTGCACATTAATTCTGCCCACATTTTTAATATATTATCTAAAAACGTTATTGGTATCTATTTAGTATTTTTTGTACAAACAATAATGTTGAGTAATTTTAGGTTTCAAAATAATTTACTTGAACATTTTGTTCCAACTGATAAAAATGTTCCTCACTTATATATACTTGAAATTACCGTGTATAAATGTATATCTTTATGAACAAATTATGAATTTATTTGGAATATGTATGTATGTATGTATGGTAAAGGGGGGGGGGGGCAGAATTGGTGCAAGTGGTTTATGATTTATTTTTTTAAATACTACTCTCTTGTATTTAGAGAAATACAAACACATATAGGATTAGCTACATTTATTATATATTAACTGACATGCCCGGCGTTGCCTGGGCCCATGTTAATGACCTAACATGCCTAAAATTTGTATGACTATATCTTTAACCCGGTTTCATAAGAATTTATAATTTTTAACAAAAGTATTTCAAATAAACCTTTTATCAGGGACCCTGCAATAGTTATATATTTTTTTATTTGAATGTGTCATTTTAAAGTAAAATGTCTGCATTTTAAATGAGTTTTATATGCTTTACAGTATTTTGATAAAAATAAATAATAGATTCAGGATTTTAAAGTGTGTTGATTTTTTTTTCTCACATTGGACTATTTAATATTTTTTTAAAGTTTTTATTGTCCACATTCTTTGAAATTTTTATGAGTAATTAATATAATACTTTCAAAGCCTGTATGAAAAACATCTAGCAATCGGCTATAGCTATCTTATTGTTAAACCAAAGTACAGCAACCGGGAAAACTTTCTTTCTCTCTTTTGCTAATGTGTCAAGATGAGAGCATATTTTGTCTGCCTCCACGGAAAGTGTAAATCCCCACCTTCTGAGAAAAGTTACCATGCCATTCCAGGATGACTTGAATTTTTCAGCTGAAGTAATGAATTTTCCAATGGAATCGATAATTTTAAAAACACAAATTGCACAAATTGTTCTTATTAGTTGCTAAAATCAGTGTAAAAATGGTTTTAAACTCATAAAAGAGCTAAAATCCTACATGTTTCGGCTTTAAACTTAAAGCCATCATCGGGGAAGAGGAACAACACAAACGACTACTGATCTGTTAATTTTCGACACGAGAAAATTAAAATCAACAGTATGGAAAAATTTAAATAAAATAAGCGGGCGCTCTCTGTTGCCAAAGAGCGAAAACAAAACAATGAATTAACAAGGGGTTAAAAATGTATCCCATAAACTAGGTATGTTGAAAGAGAAGTTATCATTACAAATACAATCTTTTCTAATTTTAATCTCCAATGATTCCCTAATGGCGGCTTTAAATGGGTTATTGAACCTATAGATAATTCTTGCTTTATCGAAATTAATTACAGTATCATTATTTTTAGCGTAAAACCGGGAGAGTGCAGTGGATAACTTTCCAAATTTTATGTCGTTTTTATGCTCTTTTAACCTTTTCAAAAACTTTCTTTTAGTCATACCAATGTAAAAAATTATACTATTATTATTTAAGCTAATGGGGATTTCATAAACACCTGCGAATTGATCAGGGGGATAGGATCTAATTTACATGAAACTAAGTCAACTAATTTTCTGGGAGGGACAGCAATAAGATGGATATTGTATTTAAGGAGGGCCCTTTTAATCCTTTCAAATATAATAGGTATATATTGGAATTTCCGATAGTTTGTTTATTATTGCTAGGGACAGGAGGCAGAATTAAATGACCATTGAATTTTTCTATAATTTTCTGTACGTGATGAGCAGGGAAACCATGGTCAATGGCGATATCTCTGATAAAATTAAGTTCATCTTGGATGAATTCACTTGAACAAACCAGAAAAGCACGCTTGATGAACGAATTGAAGGCAGCAATCTTATAAGTGAAAGTTGTAGAGGCATTAAATGGGATTATTGTGTAACTTCTCATCGGTTTACGATAGACTTTACGTTTTAAGTTGTTGTCATCTTTAATTAATTGAATATCCAGGAACGGCAGTGATGAATTTTCTTCTATTTCTAACGTAAATTTAGTATTTTCATCTATTTCGTTTATTTTTGAGAGGAAAGATAGGAGTTCCTGCTTTCCATGATTCCATGTGATAAAGATATCGTCCACGTATCTTAGCCAAACTTCTGGTGTTAAATTCAAACTTTTAAAAATAAATTCCTCCATCGGTCTAAGTTTAAATTCTGCCAACAGACCGGAAATAGGAGATCCCATAGGTGCTCCTTTATTTTGTCTGTAAAATTTCTTATTAAACCTGAAAACGTTGTTATTAATGATAAGGTTAAGTCCTGATTTTAGAGATGTTTTTACGCTATCACTTAAATTATTTTGTTTATCAATTTCCAAATTAATATTTTGTACAACTTCATTTGTATGAATAGATGGGTAAAGAGACACAATATCTAAACTTGCTAGAATAGTTCCTTTAGAAATCTGAATATTTTCTATTTTGTGGATAAAATCTTCTGTTGACTGTACAGTTTTGCTTGAACTTGGTAAAATTAATTTTAGGAATATAACGAAAGCTTTTTCAATAAAATATGTTGGGCCAGAACACCTAGAAACAATAGGTCTCATAGGGAGATTTGGTTTATGGTCTTTGAGCCTACCAATCAAACGAGGGGTAACTCCTGTATTGTTAATTTTAATACGTTTTTGCATGTATTCTGGCCAGGCTCCTCTTCTAATAAGTTCTTGTGTCTTCCGGAAAATCAAGGGATTCGGGTCTTTCTTTAGTTCTGTGCAGTCCATTGTGTCAATGCAATCATTCATTTTATTAATGTAGTCTGTTTTATTTCAAAAATATATTCAAAAACACAATGGACTGCACAGAACTAAAGAAAGACCCGAATCCCTTGATTTTCCGGAAGACACAAGAACTTATTAGAAGAGGAGCCTGGCCAGAATACATGCAAAAACTTATTCAAATTAACAATACAGGAGTTACCCCTCGTTTGATTGGTAGGCTCAAAGACCATAAACCAAATCTCCCTATGAAACCTATTGTTTCTAGGTGTTCTGGCCCAACATATTTTATTGAAAAAGCTTTCGTTATATTCCCAAAATCAATTTTACCAAGTTCAAGCAAAACTGTACAGTCAACAGAAGATTTTATCCATAAAATAGAAAATATTCAGATTTCTAAAGGAACTATTCTAGCTAGTTTAGATATTGTGTCTCTTTACCCATCTATTCATACAAATGAAGTTGTACAAAATATTAATTTGGAAATTGATAAACAAAATAATTTAAGTGATAGCGTAAAAACATCTCTAAAGTCAGGACTTAACCTTATCATTAATAACAACGTTTTCATGTTTAATAAGAAATTTTACAGACAAAATAAAGGACCACCTATGGGATCTCCTATTTCCGGTCTGTTGGCGGAATTTAAATTTAGACCGATGGAGGAATTTATTTTTGAAAGTTTGAATTTAACACCAGAAGTTTGGCTAAGATACGTGGACGATATCTTTATCACATGGAATCATGGAAAGCAGGAACTCCTATCTTTCCTCTCAAAAATAAACGAAATAGATGAAAATATTAAATTTACGTTGGAAATAGAAGAAAATTCATCACTGCCGTACCTGGATATTCAATTAATTAAAGATGACAACAACTTAAAACGTAAAGTCTATCGTAAACCGATGAGAAGTTACACAATAATCCCATTTAATGCCTCTACAACTTTCACTTATAAGGTTGCTGCCTTCAATTCGTTCATCAAGCGTGCTTTTCTGGTTTGTTCAAGTGAATTCATCCAAGATGAAGTTAATTTTATCAGAGATATCGCCATTGACCATGGTTTCCCTGCTCATCACGTACAGAAAATTATAGAAAAATTCAATGGCCATTTAATTCAGCATCCTGTCCCTAGCAATAATAAACCAAACTATCGGAAATTCCAATATATACCTATTATATTTGAAAGGATTAAAAGGGCCCTCCTTAAATACAATATCCATCTTATTGCTCTCCCTCCCAGAAAATTGGTTGACTTAGTTTCATGTAAATTAGATCCTATCCCCCCTGATCAATTCGCAGGTGTTTATGAAATCCCCATTAGCTTAAATAATAATAGTATAATTTTTTACATTGGTATGACTAAAAGAAAGTTTTTGGAAAGGTTAAAAGAGCATAAAAACGACATAAAATTTGGAAAGTTATCCACTGCACTCTCCCGGTTTTACGCTAAAAATAATGATACTGTAATTAATTTCGATAAAGCAAGAATTATCTATAGGTTCAATAACCCATTTAAAGCCGCCATTAGGGAATCATTGGAGATTAAAATTAGAAAAGATTGTATTTGTAATGATAACTTCTCTTTCAACATACCTAGTTTATGGGATACATTTTTAACCCCTTGTTAATTCATTGTTTTGTTTTTCGCTCTTTGGCAACAGAGAGCGCCCGCTTATTTTATTTAAATTTTTCCATACTGTTGATTTCAATTTTCTCGTGTCGAAAATTAAAAGATCAGTAGTCGTTTGTGTTGTTCCTCTTCCCCGATAATGGCTTTAATTTTAAAGCCGAAACATGTAGGATTTTAGCTCTTTTATGAGTTTAAAACAATTTTTACACTGATTTTAGCAAATAATAAGCACAATTTGTGCAATTTGTGTTTTTAAAATAACTAGTTACAGTATAGTGTCCAAATGGATTCAATTGTGGAATCGATAATTTTGGTACTTTAAGAAAGAGTATAGTTTCAGTGGATTATTTCTGAATATCAAGCGTATCTTGATTTTTTTTCTTTTATCTGAGAATATACTGATTGTTACAAATACTTAGAGATATCGCCTTTATTTTAACTGTTTTTATGTTTCATTGAAGGACAAAAAATTTACATTGTGTCACAAATTACATTAAATATCATTCATATTCATAGAAGTATTTTAGATCACATTTTAGAACACGTTTTCTTATTTGATTTATGTTTTCACTGATGAAATACTTGAAATGTTTGGATTACCATTTGAGTAACAGACCTGCCAATTTAGCGATTTTTAATTCATAATAGTCTGTGTTAGAATACCCACATTTAGTTACTTTTTGCATAGAAAAAATATTGTCTATGGGAAGTGCAAATTTCCAGTCCCACATTTTTTTTTTTGAAAAGGTTAATATTGCTATTTTTGAAAAAGAATTGCATAGTCGTTGACAAGAGCTGTATTAAATGTACATATTTTTTTCATATCTTTGAAACTCGGTCCAATGAGAGCTATAGAATAAAGAGTTAAGCAAAAAAGCGAAATCAAACTATGGCCTCCGTAGCCGAGTGGTTAAGACACCACTCCGTTAATCCCTTGAGATCGTAGGATTCAGGTCGGCAGGTTCGACTCCTTTCAGCTACATTGCACACTCATTGTGGAGCTCCAGGCTATCATTCTCAGGTATTTAAATTTCCTTGTGGCTATCTCTTATATTAACGATGTCTTATAAGTGGGCACTTTATGCCAATCACACAGATCAGATGTATGTGTAAAAAAATCTAATCAATCAGAATTTTTAAAAAGGATTAAAATTTTTATTTTTTATACAGATTGCAGCTTTTAAAAGTAAAAGTACAAAATATTGTTGTGAGCTCGGGGTTCGAAAGGACTGATGCCAATATATAAGAACACTAAAAAGGCTTTATTCACTATAAACAGTGCAATACGATCACAAATATCTTCTGAAAATTACAAGATATTCAGTAATCTTCAAATCCAATAAAAGCACAGCAAAATTTCACACAGAAACAATGCGTTCAATACGACTTATCAACGACAAAATCGATCCGAGAAACACAGTTCTCAATGCAAAGCCTCTCGTATGAATTCAATCGCAGTTGACAGACAACTAACTCAACTGAACTGATGGAGGTCCTTATATAGGTTTCAGAGATCTTTCCAGATTATTCCAGAGCTTTCAGATGCTAGAAATTACCAGAAAGTGCTTTAACTTTCGATAGAGAACCAAAGCGAGTAAGGATCCCAATGTACAGGTATAAGGGGGGGGTGGTTGCACAAAAAGTCGCCAAATCCGTCGCCAACTTGGCGACATTTGGCGATATATCGCCAAATTTGGCGACAAAAATAAGTCGCCAAAACCATCGCCAACTTGGCGAAAAACCCATTCCTTGGCGATTTTTCCATAGACTCCATTATAAAAACCGATGCTGTAAGGTTGTTTTCCTTGCAAACCACCTGAGGCTTTTAGCATTGAGTTACATGATGCTTAATAGGAAATACATTAATAATACTGCAATTTTCACAATAATAAAATAAAATAAATTTAAACAAATGGAATATTTACAGATATATACAAAATTCATAACATTGCCCCCCTCTCAAGGACTGCACGTCCCGGGCAGTTCAACCTTTGATCGGAAAGCAAACCCGTTACCAACAAATGCTATACTATTCAAAACACATTCATAATGCTGAATTATACAAAATATACACTTATTTAAAAATAAAATAAAGTTAAAGCATAGACATTATTACATACAAGTATTTAAATAATAATAACAATAATAATGATAATGCTAAGCAAAATAAATAATTACATTAATTTATATACAAGACCATGGTCATACTAATTTACATTATTTACATTACACTATTTACAATCAATGAACTAAGTACTATGGCCATAGTATGGAGCCAGCCTGTCGTAATGAACGACTCTAGGCTTCGAACTTGGTGACTTTCGGATCCGAATTACGACATCGTTCAGTCTGTTTAGGACTGTATAAGGACCGTCCCAGTGTGATTGCAGTTTGGGAGAAAGTCCTTTGTGTCGAGTCGGATTATAAAACCAAACCTTGTCACCTTCTTTGAATTGATGTCCCGTGGCTTTCGTGTCGTACCTGGTCTTCATCTTCTCCGTCTGTATGTTGATCCGCTCTCGAGCCAAGTTGTGGACGTCTTCAAATCGTGCCTGGAGATTCTGCACGTATCCCTCTGGCGATGAAGGCGCATCTGGAGGGCGACCAAACAGCAGATCACAAGGTAAACGAAGATCTCGACCGAAAAGCATCTGAGACGGGGAATAGCCGGTTGTTTCATGGACGGCGCTGCGATAGGCGAGAAGAAACAAGGGAAGTTTTTGGTCCCAGTCTTGCTGGTTTCTTGAGACTAGAAGTGAGAGATTGTTGAGGATGGTACGATTAAATCTCTCAACCATGCCATCCGACTGCGGATGTAAAGGCGTCGTCCTAATTTTGTCCATTCCGAGAAGTTGACAGACACCCTCAATCACAGCAGAGATGAAATTTCTCCCCTGGTCAGAATGCATTTGAAGGGGGACTCCATACCTTGATATCCACTGTTGTACCAAGGCATCCGCAACCGTAGAAGCTTCTTGATCAGGGATGGCATAAACTTCAGGCCATTTCGTGAAATAGTCCATGACAACAAGGAGGTATTTGTTGCCATCAGCACTTCTTGGCAGAGGACCTAGGATGTCAAGGGCGATGCGTTCGAAAGGTGCTCCTACATTGTAGAGATGTAGTCTTCCTCGGCTACGTTTCTTTGGTCCTTTCCGAGCTGCACATGCATCGCAAGATTTGCACCATTGTTCGACGTCAGCTCTCGCTTTTCCCCAGAAGAAGCGCTCTCGGACTCTGTGTAATGTTTTCATGACTCCAAAATGGCCACCAGTGGGACTGCCATGTAATTCCTTGAGGACATCTGAGATTCGGGATCGAGGAAGTACCAACTGCCACCGAGATGTCTTCCCATCTTCCGATTCGAATTTCCGAAACAGGACACCATTCCTGATGTGGAGGGAGTTCCAAAGAGCCCAATATTGCTTCGTCGCAGGACTGTAAGTCGAGATGTCTTTCCAACTGGGCTTCGTGCTAGAAGATTCTAATAACTCCAAGATTGGTTTGATCTCAGAGTCTGCCATTTGATCTTCTCGAATCTTCTCATCACTCCAGGGATCTGGTGGCGTCAATAGTGAAGTCTTCGTCTGGCGTATGACATATTCGGGATTATACTTGCTCTCCGCTCTGGAACAATAGCGACAGCTCTCGGGACACGGTCTTCTTGATAGGGCATCGGCGTTTCCATGCGATGAGCCTTTGCGATGCCTGATGTCAAAGTCGTATTCCTGGAGCCGTTGTATCCATCTGGCTACTTGGCCCTCTGGGTTCTTAAAATTCATCAGCCATGTTAGGGATGCGTGATCAGTACGAAGGCGAAATTTTCTGCCATAGAGATAGTGATGGAAGTGTTCTATGGCTTTCACTATAGCTAATAACTCCTTACGAGTGACGCAATAATTCCGCTCTGGTTTCGATAAACATTTGCTCCAGTATGCTACGACTCGTTCTTGGCCATCTATTTCTTGGGAAAGTACAGCGCCGACACTTTCATGACTGGCATCCGTGTCCACAATGAACTGTTTCTCGGGGTGCGGATAGGTAAGGACTGGAGAGGATGCGAGAGCTTCTTTCAGCCGCTGGAAGGAATTCTCGCATTCTTGTGTCCATAGAAACTTCTGCTTGCTTTCAGTGAGCCTATGCAATGGTCTTGCGATGTTGGAGAACCCCTGGACAAACTTTCTGTAATAAGTGCATAGTCCCAGAAAGCTTCGCAACTGCTGGACATTTTCCGGACGCTTCCAGTTCTTTACTGCAGACACTTTTTCAGGATCTGTTAGAACACCTTCAGCTGAGATGATGTGTCCTAAATAATTTACTTCGCGTTGGAAGAACTTGCATTTCAGAGGGTTCAGCTTTAAATTCGCCGCTCTTAGCTTCGTTAACACTTTTCGAATATTTCCAAGATGTTCTTCAAACGTGCGGCCACCAATGATGACGTCATCTAGGTAGATGAGACAAGCTTCAAAAGTCAGGCCTTTTAACACTGTCTCCATGAGGCGCTCGAACGTTGCTGGAGCATTGCAGAGCCCGAACGGCATAACTTTAAATTGCCAAAGTCCTTGTCCAGTAGTAAATGCAGTCTTCTCTTTGTCATCAGGATGGATCTCTACCTGCCAATATCCACTCTTCAAATCAAGTGTGGAAAACCATTTATGTCCTGAAAGAGTATCTAGTGTGTCGTCTATTCTTGGTAGAGGATAGCTGTCCTTCTTCGTGATATCGTTAAGTTTACGATAATCCACACAAAATCTTGTGGAGCCATCTTTCTTTCGGACCAACACGATGGGAGAGGCCCACGGACTTGATGACGGTTCGATGATGTCACTATTCTGCATCTCTTGTAAGAGCTTAGAAACCTCTTCTTGTTTTGCGAACGGCAAGCGTCTTCGATGCTGTTTAATCGGTGGATGGTCGGCAGTATCAATTCTATGACGTGTCAGAGAAGTGCGACCTATATCATTCTCGTTTTGTGAAAACACATCCTTAAATTCCTGGAACAGTCTTTCTGCGGCATGTCTCTGTTCAGGAGATAAATTTTCATTTCGTCCAATTACAGGTGTTAAACTTGTAGGCGGCTCCGATAACGTCAAGCTCGGGTCTTTGCAAACACAGGTAACTGGAGCACAGGTTGCAAGCACTTCACCTTTCTGGATAATTCTAGACTTTTCACTTACGTTCGCAATCCTCACAGGTATCACATCTCTCGACAGATCTACCAGCGCTGATGCTATTAGCACTCCCTTTGGGCTCTTCTCAGGATATCCAGTCAAGCCATACTGGAAAATTCTTTCGTTTCCAGTTAATCCAGGTATCATCATTTCGGTCCGAGGAGGGATGATAACATCTGCCTTGGCTGTGATCCGTTGAATAGACCCGGACTCATTTCCAAGTTTGAAAATAGTGACATCTTCTTGAGCAGAGCGTAACTCATTATTCTTAAAATCCAGTGTAAATCCATGCTCTTTTAAAAAGTCCAGTCCGAGTATGAAAGGGTCTGAAATATCGGCCACATAGACTGTATGGTGGTAAGCGGCGTTCCCAAACTTTATTTCCAGTGTCATTCTTCCAAATATGTCGATCTTATCTCCTGTCACAGTTTGAAGGATTACACGTGGCGGGGTCCAGGAGAGTTTTTCTTTCAGCCGCTGAGCTAGATCTTTCCGAATGATGGTCACATTGGCTCCTGTATCGATGATCATATTACAGGGCAAATCATTCACACTTCCGACTAGAAAAACTCCGTTCTCGCCGCAACTTCTTGCAGAAATTTCACATACTTGAAAATGAGGCTTCTTAAGATCTGGAAACCTCCGCCCCGCAAGATGGTCAATAATCAGTTTTCTTGCTCCTCCGTTAGCGGGTGAGCTATTACCATCGGTGCTGGGTCGTCTTGGGCAGTCGATTTGGATATGGCCTTCTCCACCGCATCTCCAGCACTTGATCTTCCTGTAATGTTTGTTGGCCATTAAGGAGTTCATCTTTCGCATTATGTCATTCATCTGCTGCTGTAAGCACTCCACAGCTCTATCCGACGTCTCAGGCAGGTTGGCTGCTCGCACAAAGTGTCGATCTTTCCTAGTAGCTTGCTGGGCTGCCTCGAATTTCAGAGCGTAAACCAAAGCCCCTTTTAAATCATTGAGATCTGCAATCCGGAGTGCTGTCTGGATCTCAGGGTCACGCACACCATCAATAAAATATTGCAGAGCTAAACTTTCTCTAGTTTCAGTCGGGCAGTCAGGATAAGCAAGATGGGAAAGTCTCTCGACATCCGTAGCAAGCTCTTGCAGTGATTCAGTGGATTTCTGCTGTCGAGATTTGAGCTGGAGTCTGCTATATTCCTTCATGCATTTCTCGCCAAAGCGCAATTCTAAGGCACTGACGAGCGTTTCAAAATCCAGCGGTTCATTTGCAGGCAAAGTCTGTAAGACGTCGGCAGCATCAGCTCGTAGAGAAGCAGCTAACTGGCAAGCCTTTGTCTGGGAATCCCATCCATTGGCGTCCGCTACGATCCCAAATTGTGTCTTAAAAACTGGCCATGAGGATTTTCCGTCATAGGTCGAGAGTTTAATAGAGGCCCGGGGAAGCATAGCTTGATACTTGACATCTTCGGGATAGTTTTCGGCAGTTATCTTTTGTTTCTTCACATTTTCCAACTCCTTTTCTATACTCTCTATCCTTTCTTCTACGGTATTGGCTGTATTTTGAACTTTTTCCTCTATTTCCAGAAATCTTCCTTCAAATTTGTTTTCCACGCTGTCAATTCTTTCATTTAAAGATGTTATTTTATTATCTATTAATTCTTTCAACTCACCAAGGTTGGTTGACATATCCTTCTTCATTTCTTCCGACATCTCTTTCATTTCAGCCTGGTTTGCGGTCATTTTCTCATCTATCTCAGTCATTTCCTTCTTCATTTCTTCTTTCAACTCGCCAAGGTTGGCAGTCATTTTCTCATCCATCGCGGACATATCCTTCTTCATTTCAGCTTTCATCTCGCCAAGGTTGGTTGACATCTCAGCCTGATTCGCAGCTAATTTCTCCAATAATTGTTTCAGTTCACCCTCCATTGCTCTGGTGATCGGCATTCAACCCCACTCCTGACACCTAATGTTGTGAGCTCGGGGTTCGAAAGGACTGATGCCAATATATAAGAACACTAAAAAGGCTTTATTCACTATAAACAGTGCAATACGATCACAAATATCTTCTGAAAATTACAAGATATTCAGTAATCTTCAAATCCAATAAAAGCACAGCAAAATTTCACACAGAAACAATGCGTTCAATACGACTTATCAACGACAAAATCGATCCGAGAAACACAGTTCTCAATGCAAAGCCTCTCGTATGAATTCAATCGCAGTTGACAGACAACTAACTCAACTGAACTGATGGAGGTCCTTATATAGGTTTCAGAGATCTTTCCAGATTATTCCAGAGCTTTCAGATGCTAGAAATTACCAGAAAGTGCTTTAACTTTCGATAGAGAACCAAAGCGAGTAAGGATCCCAATGTACAGGTATAAGGGGGGGGTGGTTGCACAAAAAGTCGCCAAATCCGTCGCCAACTTGGCGACATTTGGCGATATATCGCCAAATTTGGCGACAAAAATAAGTCGCCAAAACCATCGCCAACTTGGCGAAAAACCCATTCCTTGGCGATTTTTCCATAGACTCCATTATAAAAACCGATGCTGTAAGGTTGTTTTCCTTGCAAACCACCTGAGGCTTTTAGCATTGAGTTACATGATGCTTAATAGGAAATACATTAATAATACTGCAATTTTCACAATAATAAAATAAAATAAATTTAAACAAATGGAATATTTACAGATATATACAAAATTCATAACATTGCCCCCCTCTCAAGGACTGCACGTCCCGGGCAGTTCAACCTTTGATCGGAAAGCAAACCCGTTACCAACAAATGCTATACTATTCAAAACACATTCATAATGCTGAATTATACAAAATATACACTTATTTAAAAATAAAATAAAGTTAAAGCATAGACATTATTACATACAAGTATTTAAATAATAATAACAATAATAATGATAATGCTAAGCAAAATAAATAATTACATTAATTTATATACAAGACCATGGTCATACTAATTTACATTATTTACATTACACTATTTACAATCAATGAACTAAGTACTATGGCCATAGTATGGAGCCAGCCTGTCGTAATGAACGACTCTAGGCTTCGAACTTGGTGACTTTCGGATCCGAATTACGACATCGTTCAGTCTGTTTAGGACTGTATAAGGACCGTCCCAGTGTGATTGCAGTTTGGGAGAAAGTCCTTTGTGTCGAGTCGGATTATAAAACCAAACCTTGTCACCTTCTTTGAATTGATGTCCCGTGGCTTTCGTGTCGTACCTGGTCTTCATCTTCTCCGTCTGTATGTTGATCCGCTCTCGAGCCAAGTTGTGGACGTCTTCAAATCGTGCCTGGAGATTCTGCACGTATCCCTCTGGCGATGAAGGCGCATCTGGAGGGCGACCAAACAGCAGATCACAAGGTAAACGAAGATCTCGACCGAAAAGCATCTGAGACGGGGAATAGCCGGTTGTTTCATGGACGGCGCTGCGATAGGCGAGAAGAAACAAGGGAAGTTTTTGGTCCCAGTCTTGCTGGTTTCTTGAGACTAGAAGTGAGAGATTGTTGAGGATGGTACGATTAAATCTCTCAACCATGCCATCCGACTGCGGATGTAAAGGCGTCGTCCTAATTTTGTCCATTCCGAGAAGTTGACAGACACCCTCAATCACAGCAGAGATGAAATTTCTCCCCTGGTCAGAATGCATTTGAAGGGGGACTCCATACCTTGATATCCACTGTTGTACCAAGGCATCCGCAACCGTAGAAGCTTCTTGATCAGGGATGGCATAAACTTCAGGCCATTTCGTGAAATAGTCCATGACAACAAGGAGGTATTTGTTGCCATCAGCACTTCTTGGCAGAGGACCTAGGATGTCAAGGGCGATGCGTTCGAAAGGTGCTCCTACATTGTAGAGATGTAGTCTTCCTCGGCTACGTTTCTTTGGTCCTTTCCGAGCTGCACATGCATCGCAAGATTTGCACCATTGTTCGACGTCAGCTCTCGCTTTTCCCCAGAAGAAGCGCTCTCGGACTCTGTGTAATGTTTTCATGACTCCAAAATGGCCACCAGTGGGACTGCCATGTAATTCCTTGAGGACATCTGAGATTCGGGATCGAGGAAGTACCAACTGCCACCGAGATGTCTTCCCATCTTCCGATTCGAATTTCCGAAACAGGACACCATTCCTGATGTGGAGGGAGTTCCAAAGAGCCCAATATTGCTTCGTCGCAGGACTGTAAGTCGAGATGTCTTTCCAACTGGGCTTCGTGCTAGAAGATTCTAATAACTCCAAGATTGGTTTGATCTCAGAGTCTGCCATTTGATCTTCTCGAATCTTCTCATCACTCCAGGGATCTGGTGGCGTCAATAGTGAAGTCTTCGTCTGGCGTATGACATATTCGGGAT
The DNA here is from genome assembly GCA_963931845.1 of Maratus michaelseni. Lineage (NCBI taxonomy): Eukaryota > Metazoa > Arthropoda > Arachnida > Araneae > Salticidae > Maratus > Maratus michaelseni. The sequence goes on along the minus strand of OZ007595.1, from coordinate 333,216,412 downwards.
TATACTTGCTCTCCGCTCTGGAACAATAGCGACAGCTCTCGGGACACGGTCTTCTTGATAGGGCATCGGCGTTTCCATGCGATGAGCCTTTGCGATGCCTGATGTCAAAGTCGTATTCCTGGAGCCGTTGTATCCATCTGGCTACTTGGCCCTCTGGGTTCTTAAAATTCATCAGCCATGTTAGGGATGCGTGATCAGTACGAAGGCGAAATTTTCTGCCATAGAGATAGTGATGGAAGTGTTCTATGGCTTTCACTATAGCTAATAACTCCTTACGAGTGACGCAATAATTCCGCTCTGGTTTCGATAAACATTTGCTCCAGTATGCTACGACTCGTTCTTGGCCATCTATTTCTTGGGAAAGTACAGCGCCGACACTTTCATGACTGGCATCCGTGTCCACAATGAACTGTTTCTCGGGGTGCGGATAGGTAAGGACTGGAGAGGATGCGAGAGCTTCTTTCAGCCGCTGGAAGGAATTCTCGCATTCTTGTGTCCATAGAAACTTCTGCTTGCTTTCAGTGAGCCTATGCAATGGTCTTGCGATGTTGGAGAACCCCTGGACAAACTTTCTGTAATAAGTGCATAGTCCCAGAAAGCTTCGCAACTGCTGGACATTTTCCGGACGCTTCCAGTTCTTTACTGCAGACACTTTTTCAGGATCTGTTAGAACACCTTCAGCTGAGATGATGTGTCCTAAATAATTTACTTCGCGTTGGAAGAACTTGCATTTCAGAGGGTTCAGCTTTAAATTCGCCGCTCTTAGCTTCGTTAACACTTTTCGAATATTTCCAAGATGTTCTTCAAACGTGCGGCCACCAATGATGACGTCATCTAGGTAGATGAGACAAGCTTCAAAAGTCAGGCCTTTTAACACTGTCTCCATGAGGCGCTCGAACGTTGCTGGAGCATTGCAGAGCCCGAACGGCATAACTTTAAATTGCCAAAGTCCTTGTCCAGTAGTAAATGCAGTCTTCTCTTTGTCATCAGGATGGATCTCTACCTGCCAATATCCACTCTTCAAATCAAGTGTGGAAAACCATTTATGTCCTGAAAGAGTATCTAGTGTGTCGTCTATTCTTGGTAGAGGATAGCTGTCCTTCTTCGTGATATCGTTAAGTTTACGATAATCCACACAAAATCTTGTGGAGCCATCTTTCTTTCGGACCAACACGATGGGAGAGGCCCACGGACTTGATGACGGTTCGATGATGTCACTATTCTGCATCTCTTGTAAGAGCTTAGAAACCTCTTCTTGTTTTGCGAACGGCAAGCGTCTTCGATGCTGTTTAATCGGTGGATGGTCGGCAGTATCAATTCTATGACGTGTCAGAGAAGTGCGACCTATATCATTCTCGTTTTGTGAAAACACATCCTTAAATTCCTGGAACAGTCTTTCTGCGGCATGTCTCTGTTCAGGAGATAAATTTTCATTTCGTCCAATTACAGGTGTTAAACTTGTAGGCGGCTCCGATAACGTCAAGCTCGGGTCTTTGCAAACACAGGTAACTGGAGCACAGGTTGCAAGCACTTCACCTTTCTGGATAATTCTAGACTTTTCACTTACGTTCGCAATCCTCACAGGTATCACATCTCTCGACAGATATACCAGCGCTGATGCTATTAGCACTCCCTTTGGGCTCTTCTCAGGATATCCAGTCAAGCCATACTGGAAAATTCTTTCGTTTCCAGTTAATCCAGGTATCATCATTTCGGTCCGAGGAGGGATGATAACATCTGCCTTGGCTGTGATCCGTTGAATAGACCCGGACTCATTTCCAAGTTTGAAAATAGTGACATCTTCTTGAGCAGAGCGTAACTCATTATTCTTAAAATCCAGTGTAAATCCATGCTCTTTTAAAAAGTCCAGTCCGAGTATGAAAGGGTCTGAAATATCGGCCACATAGACTGTATGGTGGTAAGCGGCGTTCCCAAACTTTATTTCCAGTGTCATTCTTCCAAATATGTCGATCTTATCTCCTGTCACAGTTTGAAGGATTACACGTGGCGGGGTCCAGGAGAGTTTTTCTTTCAGCCGCTGAGCTAGATCTTTCCGAATGATGGTCACATTGGCTCCTGTATCGATGATCATATTACAGGGCAAATCATTCACACTTCCGACTAGAAAAACTCCGTTCTCGCCGCAACTTCTTGCAGAAATTTCACATACTTGAAAATGAGGCTTCTTAAGATCTGGAAACCTCCGCCCCGCAAGATGGTCAATAATCAGTTTTCTTGCTCCTCCGTTAGCGGGTGAGCTATTACCATCGGTGCTGGGTCGTCTTGGGCAGTCGATTTGGATATGGCCTTCTCCACCGCATCTCCAGCACTTGATCTTCCTGTAATGTTTGTTGGCCATTAAGGAGTTCATCTTTCGCATTATGTCATTCATCTGCTGCTGTAAGCACTCCACAGCTCTATCCGACGTCTCAGGCAGGTTGGCTGCTCGCACAAAGTGTCGATCTTTCCTAGTAGCTTGCTGGGCTGCCTCGAATTTCAGAGCGTAAACCAAAGCCCCTTTTAAATCATTGAGATCTGCAATCCGGAGTGCTGTCTGGATCTCAGGGTCACGCACACCATCAATAAAATATTGCAGAGCTAAACTTTCTCTAGTTTCAGTCGGGCAGTCAGGATAAGCAAGATGGGAAAGTCTCTCGACATCCGTAGCAAGCTCTTGCAGTGATTCAGTGGATTTCTGCTGTCGAGATTTGAGCTGGAGTCTGCTATATTCCTTCATGCATTTCTCGCCAAAGCGCAATTCTAAGGCACTGACGAGCGTTTCAAAATCCAGCGGTTCATTTGCAGGCAAAGTCTGTAAGACGTCGGCAGCATCAGCTCGTAGAGAAGCAGCTAACTGGCAAGCCTTTGTCTGGGAATCCCATCCATTGGCGTCCGCTACGATCCCAAATTGTGTCTTAAAAACTGGCCATGAGGATTTTCCGTCATAGGTCGAGAGTTTAATAGAGGCCCGGGGAAGCATAGCTTGATACTTGACATCTTCGGGATAGTTTTCGGCAGTTATCTTTTGTTTCTTCACATTTTCCAACTCCTTTTCTATACTCTCTATCCTTTCTTCTACGGTATTGGCTGTATTTTGAACTTTTTCCTCTATTTCCAGAAATCTTCCTTCAAATTTGTTTTCCACGCTGTCAATTCTTTCATTTAAAGATGTTATTTTATTATCTATTAATTCTTTCAACTCACCAAGGTTGGTTGACATATCCTTCTTCATTTCTTCCGACATCTCTTTCATTTCAGCCTGGTTTGCGGTCATTTTCTCATCTATCTCAGTCATTTCCTTCTTCATTTCTTCTTTCAACTCGCCAAGGTTGGCAGTCATTTTCTCATCCATCGCGGACATATCCTTCTTCATTTCAGCTTTCATCTCGCCAAGGTTGGTTGACATCTCAGCCTGATTCGCAGCTAATTTCTCCAATAATTGTTTCAGTTCACCCTCCATTGCTCTGGTGATCGGCATTCAACCCCACTCCTGACACCAAATGTTGTGAGCTCGGGGTTCGAAAGGACTGATGCCAATATATAAGAACACTAAAAAGGCTTTATTCACTATAAACAGTGCAATACGATCACAAATATCTTCTGAAAATTACAAGATATTCAGTAATCTTCAAATCCAATAAAAGCACAGCAAAATTTCACACAGAAACAATGCGTTCAATACGACTTATCAACGACAAAATCGATCCGAGAAACACAGTTCTCAATGCAAAGCCTCTCGTATGAATTCAATCGCAGTTGACAGACAACTAACTCAACTGAACTGATGGAGGTCCTTATATAGGTTTCAGAGATCTTTCCAGATTATTCCAGATCTTTCAGATGCTAGAAATTACCAGAAAGTGCTTTAACTTTCGATAGAGAACCAAAGCGAGTAAGGATCCCAATGTACAGGTATAAGGGGGGGGTGGTTGCACAAAAAGTCGCCAAATCCGTCGCCAACTTGGCGACATTTGGCGATATATCGCCAAATTTGGCGACAAAAATAAGTCGCCAAAACCATCGCCAACTTGGCGAAAAACCCATTCCTTGGCGATTTTTCCATAGACTCCATTATAAAAACCGATGCTGTAAGGTTGTTTTCCTTGCAAACCACCTGAGGCTTTTAGCATTGAGTTACATGATGCTTAATAGGAAATACATTAATAATACTGCAATTTTCACAATAATAAAATAAAATAAATTTAAACAAATGGAATATTTACAGATATATACAAAATTCATAACAATATAATATGTTTATAGTTTGCTCATATTTCGCAGTGTTCCGCCACTGCTCGTTCAGAAAGATGGGCTAAAAAAGCCGCTTATGCACTTTTGGATTTCCCCTGATTTGGATTTTATGGAGCAGCATTTATGACACCTTGCTCAGAGTTTTTACACCATTTAGCGATATTCATTATGATTTTTATTTTAAATATCCGTTGACTAACAAAAGAAGTCTGATCCTAAAGTACTTAAGGACATATCTCAGGCTATCCTCATCCAGATGTACAGACCTTTACCCTACTAGACAACCATACGCACAAGTACCTTAATTTTATTAGTATAGATTGCTCCAAATATGTCAGTTTTTTTATCAAAAGAGTAATCAAATTATCTGATTGAAAAATACCAGTACTCAATTAACCCCTCTTCCTTTATATTATTTTGAGTAAATTTTCAAGCTAATATAAATGTATATTTTTTATTAATATAAGTTTGTATGAAAATTCTCAATTAATTAATACTATATTTTAGATGCAAAGCAAGACCAAGTACATTCATCCTCATTATTGAAGATTAATAATTTATCTTTTTCAGGAAAAAAAAGCAGTAAATATATTCTATACAAACTCTGAAAAGAAACTTTCATTACATGAAGAGCCATCATTTTTATAAAGAAAATGTCAATGACTCAGCTTAAAGCTGAAGCAGATGAAAAGCCATTTATTTGTGAAATATGTTCCGAAGGATTTTCTCTAAATGTTCAGCTTGAAAACCATGTTCGAATACACACAGATAAGAAACCATTTGTTTGTGAAATATGTTTGAAAGGATTTTCTCAAAGTGGCAATCTTAAAAAACACCTTCGAATACACACAAATGAGAAGCCATTTATTTGTGAAGTATGTTTGACAGGATTTTCTGAAAGTGGTTCTCTTAACAAGCATCTTCGAATACATACAAAAGAGAAACCATTTATTTGTGACATATGTTTGAAAGGATTTTCTCGACGTGATCATCTTAGAATACATCTTCGAACACATACAAAAGAAAAACCATTTGTTTGTGAAATATGTTTGAAAGGATTTTCTGAAAGTGGTTCTCTTAAGAAGCATCTTCGAATACATACAAAAGAGAAACCATTTATTTGTGAAATATGTTTGAAAGGATTTTCTGAAAGTGGTTCTCTTAAAAACCATCTTCGAATACATACAAAAGAGAAAACATTTATTTGTGAAATATGTTCAAAAGGATTTTCACAAAATAGTAATCTTAAAAAGCATTTTCGAATACATACAAAAGAGAAACCATTTATTTGTGAAATATGTTTAAAAGGATTTTCTGAAAGTGGTTATCTTAAAAGACATCTTCGAGTACATACAAAAGAGAAACCATTTATTTGTGAAATATGTTTGAAAGCATTTTCTGACCGTAGTTCACTTAAAAAGCATCTTCGAATGCATAGGAAAGAGTAACCATTTATTTGTTAAATATGTTTGAAAGTATTTTCTCAAAGTGGTACACTTAAAAAAACATCTTCAAGTACATAAAATAGAGAAACCATTTATTTTTTAAACATGTTTGAAAGGATTTTCTCAAAGGGATAACCTTGGAACCCACCTTTGAACACATACCAATGAGAAACCATTTGTGTGTGAAATATGTTCAATAGGGATTTTATCAAAAAGGGGGTCTTAAAAGTATCTCCATACTCATGCAAAATAGGAAATCAATGTTTGTGAAACAAAATTGAATAGGATTTTCTGAAACTCATTTGCTAAGAAACCATCTTTGAACAGATTCAAATAAAGAACCACATTGCTTGTTTTGATTAACACCAATGTCATGATGTTACTGCAGGAATATCTGAGAAATGTAACAATCCATTGCAGTGTATAATTATGTTCAATAATACTCAAAGTGTTTCTAGTCATATACTTACATGTGCCATGCTATTCGTTTTAAATATTGTCTTAAGTATGTTATAATATATAATATAAATACTGCAGTAATATTCACTATAAAAATGGGTTTAAAACTTTATACAAAACTGTTCAATCTTTAAAGTTAACATACAGAAATCAAAAGGATAATCATTATACAAATTTACTATTCATAAAAGGCTGTGTGTAGCGTCATTCAGATCTCATGAGCAAAAATGAGCCGTATTACACACCCATGGCACAGAGAGAGTGGAGAAAAATCCTTCAAGACCCCAGTAAAAATAGCTCTTTCTATTATAAGTTTGATACAATTACTTGCAAATTTTTTGAAACTTTAAAAGTTTAAATCCTGCTTTTGTACTGAATGTGTGTGAAAAAATACACTGCTCAAAATAATGTTATAAGTTTATTCTGATTTAAAAGTTTTTTCAAGATGCTTTTTCATATATCTGTCTTAAGGAAACATTCCTTTTAAAAATAATGCAGCTTGTTATATCAATACTTCTGTCAACATTGGTGTGGAGAATTCCTTTCTATTTTTTTCTATACTTCAGAACACAAACATACACTTACATTTGCATATTGTCTAAACTAGCTGGCTTGACCAGCGAGACCTCTAATTACATCGGTGCTTGAAATCAAACAAACCTCGAAATAAACTAATTTTATACAATATGATAATTGCCGAATCGAATGAACCACTGGCTCGGTTCACGGCCTACTCCATTATTGGCCAAGAAATCTCTGCCAAAACTAACTTCCTCCATCTTATCATTTCTCTAGCAGTGCATTCACCAATTCTCAAGAAAGCCCATAAAAACAATAAAATTATCATTATAGAAGTGTGATTTCCAATATTTTCAAGACTTTAAAGAAAATGTTAGACATTCAATTTTCCATTCTAAAGTATTTGAAAATATTTAATGTTAAGTCAGATCATGTGGTCTTCAGCTCTTCCTTTGCCCATCCTGGTGTAAACCATGTTCAAGTGTCCACTGCCTATTGCACTGTATACCGGCATGCTGTGCACGTACAAAAAATCTTGTTTTAGCACATTCCACCACCAGAGCATTATGTTCTAAACGAACCTTCAACATGTGACCCAGTTATCTGTGGCACCATATAGCAAGTGTGCTGCACATGCATGATGCATTGCAGCATGCTTGCTACTGATCTATATAATTAACTTTTTTTATAATGGTATTGTCAATAAAACAATGTTAATGTATGTAACTCTGGCAAATGTTATATAAAAACTAATAAAAAGCTATAAAAATAAAGCTTCTATTTTCATTCATTTATTTGTTTGTTTATTTTAGTATTTATCTTTTCTTTTCAAGATCAATATTAAGTGTAAAAATTTAAACAAAAGTGTTACACAATCTCTATAAAATATTCAGCACCTCTCCCCCTTTTATAAACGTCAAAGAGAATCGAAAGTTTGAATGACAAATTATCAACTTTTGTGTGAAAAATACTCATCAAGATTTTAACTCTTAATCCATATATACACACATTGTTGGGTCCCACAGACTCGTATGCATATAGTACACAAAAAAGTGACAATTTGATTTACAGGTTAAGGAAAATAATGACAGTAGAGAAGAATGATCAAGATAAAGAAATATTACAATAATCAAGTATGTCATTAAGGTATGTCAAACAAGGGCAATGTTGGTAAAAATAAGGTCATGGTTCAAAATGTAGCAAAAGAATGAGAGCAGTTATCTAACAGGACCTAGATAAACATGTAGGCAGTCAAAACACACTGAAATGAATATGACTCAGTGCTCATGGAGATTCTAGCATTGGTTAAAGAACTAAATACAATAAATAAGTAGTTATAGACGACTGAATTATGAAGAAAAATTTAAAAACACACTTACCTTTTATTGAAACTTAGGTTGAATATAGAAGTTGCTATCATATCTGCAAGGTACATACAGTATTAAGAAAAAATAAATAAAAAATAGAAAATTATACACATTTTTTAAAAATAGTTATTTTTAAAATATTTACATATTTGACAAATAAAAAAAAAATAATTGTCTATTTGTATAGAGCTTAGTCATATATTAAAATTCTGATGAGTAGCAGTTAGAGTCAGAATATTTTTATACATAAAAAAATTGACATAAACTTGAAAATAATTTTTTCTGAAATTTATTCGCATCAGATGCATACTTACAAAAACAACCTCTACAAATAAACAAATTAACATATTTACTCTAAATGAAATTTTGGAATTGTAGGAAATTCAGATCACTTACAATTTAAACACTTATAACAGTTAATCGTGTATGCTCATACAGTGCACTGTAAAAAATGACCAATGTTTCTGATTTTATGAAAATATGCTGTAAACCACGAACGAAAATATAATATAATCTTCTGAGTTATCCGAAATTTCAAATAGCATGTTACATTGTCTTTTGAATCCCCAGAAACGAATACATTTTCAAAATTTAAAGAATAATTTATAAAAACAAATTATTTTTAGCTGCCCGAATTTTTCAGATACGTTTCTGAAGGGTTTTTATAGTGTATTAATTAGTGTTCTCAGCCTGGAATACCTGTTTTTCGAATGCTATCAATTCTGAAGTAAACATTTTCATGCTAAAAAAAATGTTTAACAGACAAACATGCAAAATTAACAGCGTTAACAATAACATTAAAATTAAGATTATTTCTTTACTCTTTCATGTATAAATTAACTTATGCGGCTGAAAACGTGTACTTAAGAATGGATAACATTCAAAAAACAGGTATTCTAGGCTGAGTACACTAATTAATACACTATAAAAACCCTTCGGAAACGTTTCTGAAAAATTCGGGCAGCTAAAAATAATTTGTTTTTATAAATTATTCTTTAAATTTTGAAAATGTATTCGTTTCTGGAGATTCAAAATACAATGTAACATGCTATTTGAAATTTCGGATAACTCAGAAGATTATATTATATTTTCGTTCATGGTTATAGCATATTTTCACAAAATAAGAAACATCGGTCATTTTTTACAGTGTGGTGGTCAAAATTTATAAGAACAACTAGAAATTGCATAGAAAAAAATTATTTCTGAACTAAATAAAGTTAAATTTATACATAAAACGCTTTTTTTATGCTAGAAATCATTGCAGGATGGAAAACATTAGAAAGTGCAAAATATGAATGTTTTGCCGTAATTAACAAAATATGGCATTGTAAAAATTGGACAAAATTATAAGGATAATGAACATTTTTTGCCTGAAACACACTAATAATTAATAATCTTCCCCTTCTTCTCAATCACTTTTATCAGTCTTGACATGATGGAGTTTGACATTTCCTTCAGAACGTTTTCGGAAAATTTTGACCAGGTTTTTTTGATGGAGGACAAGAGCTCTTGCTTGTTTTCATATTGTATACCATTTTGGTATACTTCGTGTGGCAGAATACCTCACAGATTATACAGTGGATTTAGATTGAGGCTTCAGGCCGACCAATAGGGTAGTTTCACGAAAATAGCATCAAACCATAATTTTGAAGTTTGGGAAACATGTACTAAGGTATTGTCCTGCTGGAAGAAATAGTCTCCACTTGTTATTAACGGTGCCCAATACATCAACATAACTCTCAGAATTAATTCTACGCTGCACAAAAACTATTGAGTAATTCCACCAGTTGCGAAACCTCCCCAGACCATTACTGAGCCACTTCCAATTGCACGGTTTGAGAAAATTTAATTTTCTTTACAAAGATCACACCAGAAGTAGTAAAAACCGTCTGGTCCATCTAAATTAAACTATTTCTCTTCGGAAAAAACAAGACTATCCCACATTTTACCCATAGTAATGCATTTTTGGCAAACCCACCCTCAGTCTCTTATGAACCTTTGTAAGAGGCGGTCGTGACATATGTTTACCATAGTGAACCTTTTTCTTATTTTTGTAAAACACGTCGAACAGTTCGAGCACTGCATTCTAAGTTCAATATGCGTTTAATTTCTGTTGACGTTTGTTTTTTGGAGTAAGCTCGCCTTATTATAATTCTTTTCCCCCCGTACAGAAACAGAAGATGGCCTACCTGTATGTCTTTGCCGTCCATATTCAACGGGATTTTTAAAATAATTGTAAATAACCATTCTTGATCTATTAAGCTTTGTCGCAATTTGACATACAGAAATTCCCGAACTTTTAAATGCACCCACTTTCCTTTTCTCAAATTCCGAAAGCTTTGTAAATAGCAGAATGACTGAAAAACAGAATAGGACGATCCCCAAACGCTTACTACGCATTTATATCATCTGGGAGTTCTGTGTGCAGAACAAAAAACATACAAATTTTACTTTTTAGAACACACAAATATCCTTATTCTTATAATTTTGTCCATATCACATGGCTGTATAAATTCATAATACATTTTATGAATATGAATTTTCCACATATTTCCATAAAAACGTATAAAAATAATCTTCTTTTTTTCGTTGGTTTCCATCCATTAAATTTAAATAAAATTTTCCGGCCAAGTGTAGCCAAGATTTGGCGATTTTTGCCTTGTCTTTATAATTTTGACCACCACTGTATAATAAATTGTTCTATACAGTTAAAACTAGATAGTATCTTGAACGATATACACCAAGAATTTTTTCTAACATCTTTTGCTATCTGAAACTTCTGACACGAGCATTAAATGAGCAATTATAATATTTTCTGATTAAATTCAAACATTCAAAATAAAAGTATCAGCGAATAACTTTTAAAATAAGTTTCTAGAATAATCTGACATTTAGCAGTTTTCTTTCTTTCTAGAAATATACTGTATATTATCATTTGAGACATCTCCAAAATTGAAAGGTTTCAAAAAAAGTGCAGAAAAACATGTTTACAACTTTTAGACTCTACTGAAAATATTGATCTTGAAATATCCAGCACAGAGTGATTTTACAAAATATTGCCATGAGCTGAGAGGTTTTGTATGTTAATAGGCATTTTCTTAGCTTTTTTACACAAATTTCTTTTAGATGGCTAAGTTAAGCAATGAAAATTATTATATTAGGTATTATGTTTTTATGAAACCTGATATCTCAAAACAAATATTACCTTCATTTTTACCACTTTCCTGCTGAGATTCAAGATATCTGGATTTGACTATTATCTATCACATAAATATATCTTAAATTACATGTTTTAGTTAGAAGTACGATGCCTAGAATACATAGTATGCCATGCGATGCTAAATAAATGTTTGCAAAAGTAAGCCTCCAATAGATGGCACTGATGATAGTACAACAGACTGCAAATTTCCGAAAACATATTTACAGTAATCGGAAAAATTATTACTTTTTAGATACTTATTTTGATTTTGATATCACATATGAATATATTTAACTATAGGAATTAATGTTTACATTGAAAATAACACTAAAATATTTAAATATTAAGTACATTATTTACAAACAGTTATTTTAGAAAAGAGACCTATTTTTTAAATGAATCCTTTTCACACTCTCTGGCCATCATAAATTAACAGAACACCATAATTAAAAAATTATAAACCACTTTTTTCCCCTCTTTGTACTAAAACATGAAACTCCCCGCATTATAAAAAATATATACTTTTTACTCCAAAGCTAAATTGATGGTATTTCCAAAATTGTTCAAATATACGAATAAAAAAAATAATCAAATTAGCATTTTTTACTTAGTGTTATATATATTTTTAAAATGGCGCATTTGTTAATAAATGGATCTTTCTGACACTGGTTAAAATATGTTTCTTAATTAAAAATTATAAACATGTTTTTTATTTTTCCTCATTCCAATATATATTCAAAAACAGCAAGTGTTTAAAAAAGGTACGCAAATATCCCAATTGAAAGCAAAGCACATATAGCTTTAGCTTTATTAACAACTGTTTTCTACTTCAAAAACTTTGTCTACTTCAAACATACAATGAATATTTAAAAATAAACTCCCAATAGCAATATTTATTTTGTGTTATTTTTAAAACAAAGACCCATTTGTTAACAAAAATTCTCACACTGGAAATCACATATTCAATCATGTATCTAAGGAAAGAGGGGATCATGACCAGTGCCGGCCCAAGAGCATTTTGGCGACCGTGCGAACATCCACCTAGGCGCCCCCCCCCCCCCCGAATAAGGAAAAATGCTTGGCTTACCATTCGTAATTTTGTAACTAAATTTTCTTTATGTCTGATGACTTTGGGGGAAAAAATGTCTTTAATAAATTTATTACAGTGCAATACATCCTAATAAAAATATTCAAATAATTTTGATTCATTACATTATGATCCATTATCATTTATCTATTTATTTAATTATTTATGGGTTGCTACCACTTCATGGTCACATGAAATATTTTTCATGGTCACGTAAAAAATATTTTTTAAATATTTGAGTCAAGAACAAGAAAAGGTTCGCCATCTCTTATGTTGGACAGCAAGAAAAAATTAACATGACGGACGCCTGGGGGGGGGGGGGGAATACTTATTCAACAATAAAACGAAAGACCTTCTCAAGCACATTACAATTTAGTTGAATATAGCCATCACAAAACTTTTTTCTAAATATTATAATATACTATTAATTTAAATAACAATAAAAATATATAGTGCATTTTATTTCAATTTAACTCAGAGTTACAGTGATTAGTAAATTATAAAAGAAACACGGTTTTTGGGTATTCAGATACAAAACTGGATTAAGATATATATTTTTAATTAATAAATTCGAATATAAAATTTGGTGCTATTCTTTCCAGTAGAATCTGAGATACAACTACAATGTTCGACTTAAAAAGTAAAAAAAGTAGTATAGCAGCGCCCTCCGTTGAAGGGAGAAAGCCAAAATTGAATCAGCAGGGTTTTTAATAAACAAGTTACATATTAAATTAAGTGAACTGCTATCCACCATGCCATAGATGCCGAATTATAGCTATTACGAAAACTTTAAAAAACACCATAGAACAGCGCCACATGTTGAACGATATACACTCAAACCTAATGAGGATTAATTTATGTCAAGTTCTAACTGAATACAAAGTTTGGTGAAATTCATCCCATAGATGCTGAGATATATCTGTCACAGAGAACGTGAAAAAAGTAGCACAGCACAGTCACATGTTGGGATATATATACACTAAAAATAACCAGCCCTAATTTATGTCAAAATCTAATAGAATTTCACGAAATTCCAAACATTAGTTATTGAGATTGAGTACCCACGAAATTTGTGTCACTAAAGATTTTCCAAAATTAGTCAAATCGTGTTCAGGGCATTCCAAAGAACGCATAAATCCCTGCAAGTAAAGATTGTAGAAAGGAAAGTTTTCACGATTCAATTATTTCCTTTGTATGTAATATATAAGTAACTGAAAAATAAAATTTATATGTAAATAAATGAATGAAAATAGATTCCAATTGCACAATTGCTAACCTATGCCAATCTATTCGTTACGTGGGAGCACCTAATTTTATTTTTTAAATATCTCGTTTGCATTTCAATATTTTTATTTTTTGTTATTTATTTATTTTTATTTTTATTTATTTTATTTTATTTTGCATTTGTTTTGGATAGCTGAGGTCGATCTCTAAAAAGGCCGTTTTTTACTTTTTTTAATTTAATTATTATTATTATTATTTTTAATTAAGATAATTTTACTTTCGAAAATAAAAGTATCCTCATAAAAAAAAAACTTGCAAACAAAATCGAAATTGAAAAACGGCCTTTTTAGAGATCGACCTCAGCTATCGAATGAAAAAAAAAAGTTTAAAAATATCGAAATCGTAAATTTTACTAATAAATAATTAAAAAAATTATTTGTGGGGCTCAACTCTTTTTTACAGAAATATGTGTATGTGAGTGTAAAAAAGATCGATTATACCAATTTAATGTAGCTGTTTTAACTCCCTTTTAAAGAAATTAAACAGAATCGTATACTGATAAATAATCTCAAGTTAAATAAGACATTAAGACAATATAAAAATTCGAATGTACAGACCCGTTTATAAAATGATACTCGCTAATATTCGTGATTCGTTTAAATTAAATCACAACAAAAGTTGACTTTAAATAACTTTTTTTTTCTATTTAAAAAAAAAAAAAGAACATAAAGTGAAAAGTTTTCTTAATGTCGTTTATCCCTATAACGAAATAAAAATAATTAAAAATGGAACAATTAAAAATTTTATAAAATACTAGAAAGTTAAAAAAAAATAATAATAATTTTTTTATATTAAAAGGGGGGAAAAGTCCATTTTAGAAATTATTGTTGGAGCTCGAGTCGAGCCCCACGTACTCATACAACTCTACGCCTATGATAATTCTTAACGAAATGATGAACGTATGTGTGCCGGCTTAGCAAAATTCAGGGAAGGGTGACGTTTTGTATAAAATGTGCTGTGATCTGCTGCCTAAGGCTATTTTTTAAATGGATAATATAAACAGGAGGTAGGCTAAACTAAGAATTTTCGACGGTACTGCCCGTTCAAGACAATTTTAAAAATACACCAACATAAAATCAATCCAGACATGTAACAAAAATTAAATATTAAATATTCAAAAATAAATTTCTATAAGTATTAACAAAAAGAAAACTGAAGCAACATTTTTTTTTTGTCAGGTGTATTTTGTTTCATTCCCCCTATACTCCCCGTTTAAAACAATTTTAAACATATAAATCTAAAAATAAGAAACAGAACTGAAAATTTATTTTTACGGGGATTCAGGGGGACAGATCCCCTCTGACGAAAAAAATCTGATCTCCTTTCTCACTTAGTGTTAATGTGGTTCTCAAATAACCTGCTCAACAATGCGAAACTTCCTGACTCGTTTTTAAATGCAAAGGCATAAAACTGGCAGGCCTGAATAGTGAAGTGATTTGAAATCGAAATGAGTTTTCCATTTTTTGATCAATAAATTACTTATCGAGTTATAAGCAATTCATGTCACGCGACGACACGTTCCCCCTTTCTCATGCAGCGCAGTCGGGAATTAAAAGATATGTCAAAGTAACCAGTTAAAATTTGAGAACAGCCTTAAATTGTTTTAAGTCCGTTGTGAAAAGTACATTCTGTTATTATCATTTTTTTTTATCCTCAGAGTAAAAGAAAATTTGGTTACCTAAATTTTAAAATCCAGGGAGGGCCATTGTCCCTTTCTCCAGGCACTCTTAATTGCGCCCATGATAAACGGAATGTTGGTGAAAAATTGCAGCATTTTGACGCGATTACATATATAATATATTAAAAATAAATCACATGTTTAAAAATAAATGAAAAAGATAATACAAATAATAAACACAGAAAATTGAAAATGCACAAATAAGATTATGGTATATGATTAAAGATGTACGTTTATGGATTTTTCAGTGAAGGAATCGTCCCGCCACACGCCGCGCCGTTTCGAGTTTAGGGCTCAATATCTTGGTAATTGTCAGGAAACCAACTGCTGTGGTGGCATATGCTTGGCTGTACGTAAGCTAATATTGTATACAAACCGCAAAGGATTATTCGGAGGAAGTTGGAACAAATTAACAAAAGAAATGGAAAGATGAGGATCCCCGTCGTCTAATTCTTTACGAGGGGTTACTTCCATCTGGACAGACATCTGGTGGTCAGTCCAATTTCCAGAAGTGGAATTCAATAGAACCGGAGTCATAAACCTGTCACAGCATTAATTAGCAGTCTGCAATGAAAGTACACGAGTGGGACATCCTACGGGTAATCCATCAATTGCTTCATCTTCCCACTTACGTAATTTGATCCTTTTAGGCCGCTGACTATTCTGCTCAGATAAAAAAAATACGTTCACGAGGTCTAAACTTATTTGTGGCGCATTTTACAATGTCTTATTGAAGCAAGGCCCGGTGGAGGGGGGGAGATGTCCTGGGCACAAGAGTAGAAGGCGGAGCCAAAAGAATATTTGGTTCGTCCTTCGGTACAAAAAACAAATAACGAAATTTTGGGAAAATGTCATGGAATCGGACGACCAAAAAGAGAGATGTATTCTTTAATTCTATACTCTTTGTTTTGAGCAAGGTGCGGTTATTCCATTAAGGGACCGCCGAGGGGCACCAGAACAATATTTGATTAACGAATTCATCCCAGATACTTGCAACATTAATAGACCGCCCAATTATGTTTGAATTGGTTCAATATTTCGGACATCATCGTGATGACAAATTTTGCTTTTGTGTGTCTCTGTAAAAGGGGGAGGGGGCTGGGCGTCACAGTCGAAGAGGGCGCCAAAATAAGATTTTGTTCGTCCTTCGTTACAAAAAACAAATAACGAAATTTAGGCAAAAATGTCATGGAATCGGACGACCCAAAATTAAAGATGTATTCTTTAATTTTAAACTCATTGTTTTGAACAACGCGCGATTACATTATTAAGTGACCGAATAGGGGCGCCAGAACAATATTTGATTAACGAATTCCTCCCAGATACTTGCAAAATTAAAACACTGTCCAATTATATTTGAATTGGTTCAATATTTCGGACATTATCGTGAGGACGAATTTTGCATTTGTGTGTCTTTGTAAACGGGGGGGGGGGGAGTATGCCCTGGGCCCCAAAGTAGAAAGGGGCGCCAAAATCAGAATTTATTCATTCTTCGTTACAAAAAAAACAAATAACGAAATTTAAGCCAAAATGTCATGGAATCGGACGACCCAAAATAAAGATGTATTCTTTAATTTTATACTCTTTGTTTTGAACAGGGCGCGATTTTTCCATTAAGTGACCGCCTAGGGGCGGAGCGGAGCGCCAGAACAACATTTGATTAACAAATTCATCCAAGATACTTGCAAGATTAATACACTGTCCAATTATATTTGAATTGGTTCAATATTTCGGACATTATCGTGAGGACAAATTTTGCATTTGTGTGTCTTTGTAAAGGGGGGGGGGAGTATGCCCTGGGCCCCAAAGTAGAAAGGGGCGCCAAAATAAGAATTTATTCATTCTTCGTTACAAAAAAAACAAATAACGAAATTTAAGCAAAATGTCATGGAATCGGACCTTTAATTTTATACTCTTTGTTTTGAACAGAGTGCGATTTTTCCATTAAGTGACCGCCTAGGGGCGGAGCGGAGCGCCAGAACAACATTTGATTAACAAATTCATCCAAGATACTTGCAAGATTAATACACTGTCCAATTATATTTGAATTGGTTCAATATTTCGGACATTATCGTGAGGACAAATTTTGCATTTGTGTGTCTTTGTAAAGGGGGGGGGGAGTATGCCCTGGGCCCCAAAGTAGAAAGGGGCGCCAAAATAAGAATTTATTCATTCTTCGTTACAAAAAAAAACAAATAACGAAATTTAAGCAAAATGTCATGGAATCGGACCTTTAATTTTATACTCTTTGTTTTGAACAGAGCGCGATTTTTCCATTAAGTGACCGCCTAGGGGCGGAGCGGAGCGCCAGAACAACATTTTATTAACAAATTCATCCAAGATACTTGCAAGATTAATACACTGTTCCAATTAGGTTCGAATTGCTTCAATATTCGGGCATTATCGTGATGACAAGAGTTGGATTTTATATATATAGATAGATAAAAACGGAGCGTTTGCAGTAGGTCGATTTTTAAAGAAAGAAACCTAAAAATCTTAATATTAATTCAAAACAATTGTTTCATATTTAAAATAAAAATTAAGGGAATGGGTTGAGAACTTCTCTCTGTATATTTACACCTATGACCAGAGGTATATTCAAACTAATCTTCGGATAGAGTAATATCTTATCTTTAGTCATGCTCATGGCTTGTTTTTAATTTGGCAAATAGCTTATTTTAAGGTAATCTACTAAACGCACGTCTTTGTGGTGAAAATTTTTTCAACAATCCGAATAAGGTACGTTTCTCTAATCAAAAATATGTATCCAAATCAGTCCTTTTCAATGTCGACCGTGAAACACAAAATCTTAGGAATTGTTGGTGTAAGGTAAAAATAACATGCCAAAAATGCAATTCGAATGCTCAATAATTACCCTAGTAGCTCGATCGAATTTTGCTCGGCCTTTCATCTTTTCCTCGAAATTTGCTCCAGCAATAACACGGACATATCGTTTCGAGCAGTATCTGAGAACAGGTTTTCGATGAGCTAATTCTCACCGGGAAAAATATCGTTACGAGCAGTTTCACCGATGAAAACTTGCTGATCGGATATTCACGGGAAATAGATAACGATCCGATATCGAAACACGGTGAAAATTGGGAGAAATCACTGCTTTTTCTCAACGGCGAAATCTGATTGGTTGAAACCCGAGGGCGACGAAAGACCCGGATGATGTTTTGTTGTTGTTGACGGTCGGCGAGAAGTGAAGGGACGCCATTGCTTTACGTGGTACCTAGTGTTTGTATTGTCGGAAATAAGTAAGTACCTATTTCATTCTTTCTCATGTTATTACTTTGTTTCATAAATAAATGTTTAACTTATATAAACTGCCTAATTTAAATAATGAGTTACAGCTCCCATTAAAAAGAATATCGTCTGGTTTTCCTTTAATTTAGTGTAAACACGTTAGTAAAGGAATAGGCAGACAAGCTGACATTTGTGTTTAAAAATTTGTAGTTTAAAACATAAAATTCCCTTGATAGTGAATCCTATTTTTTGTTTTTAATGAGTATGAAAAGGAAATTGCTTCTGTTTTCAATTAGTTGACCTTCAATTTTGATGCAAGTGGAAAAGAAAAAAATATTTAGTATTTACATGTGTTCTTGTTAAACGCAATATATTTTTTAGTTTCTAATTTATATTAAGTCTGAAAATATTTATAATCAGCCGTAAGTATACTATTTTGATAATTGCGAACCCTGACAAAAAATATTATATTATTAGTGATAAAAATTTATTTATGAACATGTTTTCTGGATTTTATTAACACCTTCCCTTCCACGTTTTTTTTTCCAATCTCCCTAAGTTTAGGGTTTTTTAAAATCACAACTGTTTTTTTTTTTGGGGGGGGTGGGGGGGTGGGGGGGGGAGGTGTTAACCTATTAAAAAAAACTTACAAAAATGTTTTTCTTAAATTCTGACTGAATGGCAGAGCTTTTTGGCTGCCAGAATGATTGGTAGATTTTTTTTTGGTCAATAGCGGTTTTTATTTTTCTCATGTGTAAATTTGAAATAATGCTTTGATGTTGAAATACATTTTTTTGGTATTTAATACTTTATTATTATAGATTGATTACATTTTAAATAAGAAATAATTATGAAAAGCAAGTATTTTAAGTTAATGTTATGTATTTCAAATTAAATTAGGGAAGGTCGATATTTTTTATTGATGTCTATAGTCCATAAATTATTATTCTTAACTGACATCAGATTCAATTGTTTGAAGAATCACAAAATTAAGATTAGTTTTACTGTCAGACAACTTTCGCTGTAATATGACTAATTTTGCATAAACTGTTTCACATCAGCTCTTGAAACATTAGGGATCTTGTTTAAGGATTCAAGAAGAGCCTAGAGTAGCCAAAAAGCTTAATTGAAGCTTCATTCACTGAAAGCCCATCAAAAATAAAAGCTGAAGACAATATAAAAACCAATACAGAAAATTGCAGCATCCCTGGCAGAAAGAACTAGAATAGTGTGGTGGGAGAAGGGAACCAAGATGAATTCTGAAAGTTGTGTGAGGATCGGACCCATAAAACCTGAGATATCTAATACAGAAGAAATGAAAACTATGCTGCAGACAATATAGGAAATTGCAGTGCGCCTGGAGGAGAGAACAAGAACTTCAATGGTGGTAAACAAACCAAGATGAATGTTTCAAGCAGTGTGAGGATCAGCCGCATAGAACTCGAGAAACTGAATAAAGAATAAATGCACACTAGAGAATAGAGATCCTCTCAATAAAAATCGTTAATTTTTATTTCCTTTAAAATGGGCAATGGCGATTTGATATGGGTAAAAGTCGATCAGTTTTATTTACTTTAAAATGGGCAATGGTGATTTGATACGGTAAAAGTCGCTCATTTTTATTCTTGTTCAAATCGTCACTGCATCGATGCCTCAATATGGATAGTATCAGTCTTTTTTTTAATTTGGGAATTGATTCCAATTGTGATTGATGCTGTTTTATGATATCAATGTTTATTGATACTCGATTTTTCCAGAATTGCCCATCACTACTTGCATTGCCCATTGTCACATTGCCCATCACTAAGTGCATTTTTAATTTTGTTGAATTCTTTCTTCCTAAACAAATTAAATCAAACTATGTGATAAGTACAAAATTCACAATGCTTCTAGTGATTTGATCAAAAGAAATTTGAATCATTACAATTTGAGAACGATTGTTTCTAGAAACATTTTTAGCTTAAATTTTATAGATTATGTGGTGCATGTATAATTTAGCTTCGCCTATCACTAAGTGAAAGGTTTAAATTTTAAATTAAATTAATGTATAAAAGTGATGGCAATGGGAACAATATTTGGTAATTTATCAGATGCACCTGGCTAACATAGAAGTACCTAAAATGTTTATAAATACATATATAAACAAGCATTATAATTTATCAGGTTTGCTTTCATATCAGTTGACAACAAATCTCACTTTCTAAAGCCTGAATTGTGCCAAACTTGAAAACCGCCAAGACCACCCCCATAACAGGAAAGTACATGTTTTGTATTTATAGATGTTTTTATATTAAAAATCCTTATCTTTAAAAAAGAATTTCTATCTTATGATTTAACTTTTAGCATTGTACTTGAAAAACCTTAGGAAATCCAGAAGTTTGATTTTTTTTTTTTTTTTTTTTTTTTTTTTTTTGTGTGTGTGTTTGTGTGTCAGTACTTTTTTTAAAAGTTTGCTTTCATTTCATTACACTTATATTTTGATTTTTTATCCTTAGGATGTCCTTAAAATTCCTGAGTTCGCTCTGACAATGTTTAGATGCAGCACAATTTTTATGCGAGATCTGTTTAGCGGTAATTATAATTCTGTTTAATGCTAAAGACACTATATTTTTGAGTATTAATGTGTATAATCTGATCAACTATAACTCTTTTAACTGTTGTGACTTTTTTTTCTTCTCCCCCCCCTCTTCCTCGGGTCTTTCATGTTTGTGAGATGAAGTAACACTGAAATTCCAACTTTTTTGCCCTTTTATTTTACCCTAAGTCTGCGAGACTTCAAATAAGGCTTAAGGGCCTACACTAGTCATGCAAATAAAACACACAAACTGATGTTAAGTCTATGGGAAGGTTATTTTCAAATTTCTCACTCTCATTTTAATATTGAATTTTTTTTTTTTTTTTTTTGTTTTGTTTTGTTTTGTTTTTGTTTAGGATAGCTGAGGTTATTTCTAATGTGTGTTTTTACTTTTCCAATTTTGGTTCCAGTTTTTTCATATAAGGGTACTTTCACTTTCAGAACTGGTTCCAAAATTGAAAATGCAATAAAGTAAAAACGCACAATGTTAGAGATCAACCTCAGCCGTCCTATGTAAAAAAAAAAATTAAAATGCTAGCGAGAAATTTGAAAATAACTTTCCTATTGAGACTTAACATTAGCTTGAGAATTTCTTCCTCTTAAATTGCAAAATTTTGGCTTTTACTCAGATGCTTTTTTTTCCCCTGTTGCTAAAAAAAATAATCTTAAAAAAGAAACGGAGCAAATATTATTTTTGTAATAAATTTAATAGTTTTGCGCTTTCTATCAAGTTTAAATCAAAGTGGCGAATTTTCAATAATCAGAGTCCATGCCAAATTAACATATTGCAATGAAAATTTTTTGAAACTACATAAATTGATGCAGATTGATGATTTTAAAGATAAGCATTGAATACTTATAAAAGTTTTTTTTTTAAACTATTATTACTTTTATTACCTTTTCTATAAAACAATACATTGAATAATAAATTGATGCGGTCATGAAAGGTATAATGAAAATAAACATTAAATACTTGTTTTGTTTTAATCTATTGTTACTTTTATTTTGCCCCCCCCCCCCTTCTTCAGATCTGTCATTCTTGTGAGCTGAAGCAACACTGAAATTCTAAAATGTTCACCCAGAGTTTCCCCCAGGTTTAAAAAAGTGCAGGCTGGTGGTGGTGAGAAAAGGGTACATTTTTATTCTTAAAGGCACTTTTAGGTAGATTTCGTAAGAAATACTACCTATTACATTCTCACCTAAGTTGGAAATTTTGAAAAATTTTTGCCTATCTACGCCGATCATGACTCCCAGAATCCAAAACCACCCCGAGTTCAAAACTTTATATATATATATATATATATATATCTGTCTACGTCACTTTTTTATGGACACGATAACTGGAAAAATTCTCCATAAATCTCTTCCAAACTGATACATAAAATCAAGGGGCATAAAATCTCGGTCAAGTTCGTTAATGGGCAAAATCGAACCAAGGGGGGGGGAAATGGGGGGGGGGGCTTTTTGTGAAAACGGAAAAAAACCCATAATTTCTTAATTATTGTACGTATCGAATCCGTTTAAAGTTATTATTACTTCCAGGAAAAGGGCCGAAAATGTATGTATGACAGATTTTTTATATAATTAAAAATGGCCCCAAGTGGGGGAAAAAAGGGGTGGTTTAGAAGAAAATAAATCATAGCTTCGTCAATTCCCAATATATAAATCCGCGTAAATTTATTATTAATCCTCTTAATATTATCTAAAACTTTTACATTGACAAGTTTTTTATAAGACCAACCGTTATAGCAAAAAAAAAATTAAAAACAAAAAAATTCCCTGCTGGCTCCGCCTGCAAACAAGTTATTTTTCAAAGTAGGCGGTTCCAACTCCCGCATCTTTTCGAAACTGATACATAAAATCAAGGGGCAGAAAATATCGGTCAAGTTCGTTAATGGGCAAAATCGAACCAAGGGGGGGGGGATGGGGGGCCTTTTTGTGAAAACAGAAAACCCCCATAATTTCTTAATTATGATAGGTATCGAATCCGTTTGAAGTTATTATTGCTTGTAGGAGAAGGGCCGAAAATTTATGTATGACAGATTTTTGATATAATTAAAAATTGCCTTAAGGGGGGGGGAGGGGGGTTTTAGAAGAAAAAAATTCATAACTTCGTCAATTCCCAAGATTTCAAATCCGCTTAAATTTATTATAAATCCTCTTAATATTATCTAAAACTTTTATATTGACAAGTTTTTTATAAGACCAACTCTTATAGCGAAAAAAAAAATTTAAAAAAAAATCCCTGCTGGCTCTGCCTGCAAACAAGTTAGGTTTTGAAGTAGGCGGTTCCAACTGCCGCATCATCGCTAAAAGGTAATTTCTTCCGCAATTCCCGACAAACAGGCGCCCCACGGTCTGCGTCTTCGAAATCTACCTGTGGCTGTAGGCCGAGCCGTCAGGGATTTTTTTGAATTCTTGAGGACACTTTTCAGATTCTTAAGGGCACTTTTTTTAATTGTTAAAGGTATTCTTTTGGTTTTTAAAGTTGAAAAAATCAGGGCACTCTTTTTAAGACAACATTGAGTCTGTTTTTACTATGAAAGCAAAATTTTTAATGAAAAAAGGAGAAAGGGTACTTTTTTTACTGACGGGTAAGAAGGGTGCTAATTACTTTACTGAAAAGGTCAAGAAGGGTGCTATTTTGTAAACCAAATGGCAGGCAGGGTGCAGCATCTTTCTGAAACTGTCTGGGGAAAACTCTGTTCACCCCCCCTTTTTTTTTTCTTTGAGTCTGCTGATCTTGAAATAAGGCTAAAATTGTAAAATTTTGTGTTTTCGTTGCATTTTTGGAGTCTTTGGAACTAAAGCTAAAATTTTTGACTTGTTTTACAAGTATGCAGGACCTAAAATCTGTATTACTGAAGTAATGCCATAATTCTAAATGTTCCAAAATAATGGAAATGTACTGCGAATTTCCCACTCTTTTTTTTTTCTTCCTTGAGTCTGCAGGAACATAAATAATGGCAAAACAGGAAAATTCTGTCCCCCCCCCCTCAAATTTCCATTTTAATTTGTAGAGATGTGAATGCTTGTTAAAAAATTGCCAATTTTGGAAAATATAAAGCATTTTTCTCGAATTTTTCAGGTTTGCATGACATAAAACAACGTAAACGTTTTACAAATTTTACAGAAACCCATTGATATTTGAAAATTTGTGGGGGGAGGAGTGCATGATATGAACCTGTTTTTAGTGGAATTGAAAATTAGAAAAGTGTAATCTTGTCCGTGTTTTTTTCTCTAACTTCAGCATACTTAAAAAGTATTACATATGTGAGACTGATGGCCACACAAAATATTTTTTAATTTCCTTCAAAAGAAAAACATAACATGTGCATAACCAGGGGGAGTGGTACCCTGGTGCTCCCCTCCCCCTTCTTACGCAGATACACGCATGATTTTAAAATCTAATTTAAATAATCAAAATTCATTAAAAAAATAATGAAAGCAAGGTTACAGGAAAAAAATAGATTTTATTTTTCATATATTATCACTCCTGTAGAACACAATCATTTCCCAAGTATTATGATACAATAACTGATAATTAATATTTTTCGCATTACATTTGTGCTCATGCAGCAATATTTTATAAAGTAAAATATTTTAGGATGCGAAATATTCCATATACAGGCCCAGACACTACTGATGCGTGCTTTTGATAATGTTTGCAAGGCGTCAGTCGCATTAGATGTTCACACTGACAATACTCTTTTTTTTTCTTTACTGAGAGTATTTGCGGAAAACAGAACCATTTACATATGGAAGCTTTGCTTAATTCAGGGGTAGTACTTGTCCTAAAATTCCTGATATTCCTGAAAAAAATAAAAACGTCCTGAACAGGGTTGTTTGGTTTAAACCAAGTGGTTTTTTTAAAAAAAACATGCTGTTTTTTTTTCATGTTCTCTAATGTTTTCATTTATTTTACACTTTAGTGAAAAATGCAAAATCCAAGTTATGCACAAGCTACAAGCGAAGCAAATCTTTAAAAAAAATTGATGAAATTTGTAAAACGACAAACATTTTTAATCAATCCAACCAGAGGTGGGGAATTACATGACATTACCTGCCCGTGGCTTGTAAATTATCTAATTGGGCGAGTAAGTTTTCAAACAGTGTATTAAAAAATTGCATTGTATAAAAATTTGCCATAAACATTCCTAATTTTCAAATCATTGGCCATATTTTGCATTTTCTCAGTTTGCTGGAATGTAAACATAGCACTAAGCAAAACAAAAATATTCATCTAACTCTATGCTTGCACTAATTATAAAATTTAAAGCAAAATCTTCACCTTTTGAAGAACATTTTTTCTAGCAGAATATAGTAAAAGAAATCGCCCCATATGAATGGTGGAAGAGTCTGTAAATTCAAGTAAATAAATTTAACAGCAAAGTCTTTACTAAAATTGAACAACTTATAACAGCTGAAGTATCCTTAGCAAGTGTTGAAAGTATATTTTCAACAATTGGATTAGTTCAATCAAAAATACGAAATAAGTTAGGATTGGAAAATGCTTCAAAACTTGTCTTTTTATTTAGAGCTTTTAATTAAAATTAAATGCATGAAGTTGCTTTTATAAAAGAAATTGTTTTCCTAAATATGTTTAACTAAGAAAAATAAAGTTAATATTTTTAAAATTATAAATGATTTTAAGTCTGTCTCAATTTCTATAAGTGTTACTCACAGATAAATCAGGTAAATCAATACATGTGTGTTTTTCCTTTTAATTAGAAAAAAATAATTTTTTGATTTTTAAAGTAAATATGTACTATCTATATATATTAAGAGACTTGTTATCATTTGTTGATGTTCATATTATTGATACTGTAAATAATTTTTTGGTTATGAACACAAATTATGCGTATGAAAATACTTTATATTTTAGCTTATTTTTTGTTGATTTAGTAAAATGTTTTTTTTTCTTTGCACCTTATTATGTTTTGTATCAATACTCATAATAATTTCTTTATTTTCCAAAAGTTTTATATTCTTTGTATAGTAATAAAATAATAGCTAAATTTTTCAAACAAAAAAACTTTCCCTATAGAAATCTATACTTATGAGGTAATTTAATTATAATTTTTTGTATTTATTAATTATTTAAAAAAATTAAGTACTAATCTGAATGTTTAACATTTATTAACTGTTAATTATAAAAAAATCATCATGACTTACTAAAATCTATACTCTTTTTCTTAAAAATGCTGTTTATATAATAATTTAAAAAAAAACCCGTTTTTTTTCCCCCTTAAAAAACAGTTTTTTTCCAACCCTGGTCCTGAAATGTCCTAAAATATGGTAGTCGGTCCTAAAATTCCTGAAGTTTTATGCTAGATCGGGATTTGATATCAAATAGGGGGTAAGTGTACTTTATTACTGATGCAAAATGATCATGAAATTCACAATTTTCTTCAATTTATTGTTAAAAATATTGATTTTCATCGATTTGTACAAGAAAAAATTAATTTTTAGTGATGATCAGTTACCAAAAATCACAATTTTTATCAATTAGTCATTTAAAAAAAAGCTTGCTATTTTTGTCTGTCAGTCAAAAAAAAAATCGCAATTTTCGTTGATCAGCAAAGAAAAAATAGATTTTTGTCCTTTAGCAATGGAAAAATTGCAAATTTTTAGCAGCTTGGTCAAAGGGTTCTGATAAAATTACTTTTCTTTTAATTGTACCTATACTTTTAAAACAAAAAAATTGTGTATATAGTGTACTATTTATGATAATAAAATGTATTGAAGTTGAAGAGGGAGTTACGGTTTTTTTTCGTTAGTATGCCAAGCAAATGTGTCCTGAAATATCATCTAGGGCTAGTACTACCCCTGTTAATTATTTTATCTTTTAAGTAAAAGAAAAGAAAAAAAGACGCAACAAAGTGGTAAATTATAAAGCCAATCATTTGAGGGTTTTTGCGAAAAAAAAATTATGTTGTTTTGTTCAGTTTGTTTTTCATTCTCTTGTGCCAAATGAAAATTATATTTAATTTATAAATATACTTCACACTTTATCATGTGTATTTAAAAAACATGGGACGGCCTAAAAAGAGAAAACAAACTTTAGAAAAATCTGCAAAAAGTGCAAGACAATTGAGGATGTTTTAAAACAGAAAATAATTGTACAACATGGCGGCGTCAAATCTTTAGAAGCCACAGTCACCAAAGAAAGTAAGAATAATTTATACTCCTGTAAAGCTGTTGTCAAATTCCCTGCTCAACAAATGCGAATTTTTCTGACATATTTTATGACTTATTTTTAAATGTAAAGGCACAAAATTGGCCGACCTGTCTATTGAAGTGATTTTGAATCTAATTACATTTTTAATTTTTTGATAAATAAAATACTTATCGAGTTATAAGTGACTTTAGTCATGTGACGGCAGGTTTTTCTCCTTTCTCTCGCTGTCATGTCCGGAAATTTGGTTCAAAACACCAACTTTGACAGTATTTTCTGAAAGTTGCATTTACCAATCAATGGAAAATGCCTTTCGATTACAACATTTCTGAATAACACCTGCCTTAAATAGTTGTAACTTAAACCATCAATAGTATGCCTATCCGATGTGGTACCTGGTTAAGAAACACTAGCAGCAATAACTTTATTAAGGCACTGAGTCTGAGTTTATAGTGAGGTTTTACCATAAAACCTGACTATAATACTTTAACTTTTTTATTTATTGTGACATTTATTATTGCATTATTATTATTGTGTTCATAATTAATATACTGCTGGCTTGTGCATTCATGTATACACACACACACACACATGTATGGTGTGTCTGTTTCAGTTTTGTTATCTGTTTCAAAAAAAAAATCTGGGCACACCCCCTCCCTCCCCAAGCACACATTTTGTCAAACTGCCATGAATAAAAATCGAGAATTTCGTCAAACGATTAGGCAGGAAAAAATCACGTTTTTGTCAAAATATCATGCAAATAGAGAATTTCGTAAACCGATTGGGGAAGGAGGGGGGGGGGATTTACTAATTTGTCTATCGTCACAATTGTGAATTTAGTCAAATGATCGTGAGATTCATAAAATAGTTGCAGAAAAAATCGCTAATTTCGTTTATAGTCACAGAAAAAAAGAATTGTGAATGTCAAACAATTGCAGAAATAGAGAATTTCGTCATTCAGGAAAAAAAAAAAAAATATATATATTTGTTAAACGATCATGGAAAAAATTTAAAATTTCGTCAATCAATTGCTGAAAAATCTTGAGTTGAACAATATGAAATTTTAATAGATCACGAATCTCTTCAATCAGTCAGAAAATTTGCATAGAGATTCATTAATGAATTTATGTTATATTTTCTAACAAATGATTTGACATCATAAAGACCGGAAAATTCTATCATTTAATTATTAGACATTATTTCTGATGTCTGATAATTCACGGCAGAATTTTTCGGCATGAATTGGTTTTCCCAAACAAAAGGAATTTTTCGAGCTACTCGATATATAGTCATGTAAGAAAATTAACAAATATTAAATAAAGCAGAAATTAGAGGTCTGTGCAGACCAAAATTTTCAGGAAATATCCTAGGAAAATGAAAAAACTAAGCTGGGGCCAAAATCATAATTTCATCTTTAGTTTATTTTTTTGAATAAGTATTCAACCATCTCAAAAGATATTTTTCTTTTCTTTTAACAATCTTAAAAATCTTCAAATGGACCTTTGTTTTTAGAATGACCCTATATTTCTCCCATTGAAATAAAATACAAGTGTGCTTATTAAAGCTAACTGAAATAAACCATACTTTTATATGTATATACATAACACACAGTTATGCATAAAAATTTACAATTTTTTTCTCTTTTTGTTTAGCTTTGTGAACAAGTATTTTAAATCTGATGACATTCATGAGATCACCCTCTACAAAGCAGAAAATGGAATATTGGTAGCAGTTTTGTTACCTGCACTGAAGTTGGAACATTATTTATAAATGTAAAAAGTGTAATTGATGCACTTAATATATTTAAACTTACCTTGAAATTATTTTTGACGCATATGTTATATTTATGTTATTTAAAAAATAAATTTTTAGCGAATGAGTTAATTCAAGTTTCATATTGAAATTATTAGCTATATTTGATTTGTATGCTATTAAGTTTCAGTTTAATAATTTGACAAGAAATAATTTTAGAAACTTATTTAATTTAAAAGATTTGTGTTTTGTAAAATATTTTGTTTGGTTTTTATATCAAAAGGGTTGGGGGGAGGGACAACAAGGTAAAGTAAAAAAAGAAATTTTTTTTTTTCCTTTTTCTCCCTGTTTTTTTGTTATTGTTAAACTTGTATACAACTTTCAAATGCCTCATAACTTTAGTTGATGAATAATTAAATGATAAGTTAATGTACTCTAATTTTCAATGTATAGTTCGCAGCAAATTAAATAAGTTTTATGTCGGGAAGTTTACTTAAAAAATGTTGCCTAATCTGTAGTGCATAGAAATATGATAAATTTATTAGTTAAAATTTCTGGGTTTAAACATGTTTGTTTGATCAGCAGATTATATGCCAGATATTAGGGTATTTTATTGATATAGTAATTAAAAAATGCAGACAGTATATGATTCTTAGAATTCCACTTCAAGATTAAAAACAATAAAATAAAATAGTTAACATCAATGTGATATTTTCTATAAATATAGAGATTTAAAACTGAAAAAACTATTAAATTAAGATAATGTATTGGATCAGTAAGCTGGCCTAATGTGTATTTTAACAGAAAATAAAAGATAATTTGAGACAGATGTTGCTATTAAACCACAAAAATACATTCAAACCTCATGAACATTTACAGAATTAACCTCAAATACTTTGAATATGGACTGTTCCTACAATGTATGTCAAAATGAATACCAAGATTTAGTTACTAATAATATAAACTATTGATAACATGAGAAAAAATATATTCACCTTGAGATTTACGTTAATGAGGTTTGACTGTATACTTACTATAGTAGTAATTTAAAATTTGTTTCAATTATGAAATTAAATTTTCTTAATTGAACAACTTCAGTTAAATGTTAAATATTTTAAATAACACAAGCTAACTAAAGCTTTTACCTATTCCACTTTATGTGGAATTGTTCACACAGATCGTTTGGGACAGATGTTGAAAATATTTTTTCCCTGCACTTCCAAAGAATGTTTTTAGTGTTCAAAAACTTCTCAGCTTAATGACTTCATCAAAAATTAATGTCATTTTCTTGAGTCATCCCCCCCCAAATAGAATAACTTTTTCAATAATGTAATCAAATAAACATTGTTGTATGTTGTTCAAATAAACTATTGAAACAGTGGACTTTCAGAATTCAACGTAATTTAATATTAAAAAATTTGAGCTGCAAGAAATTCACAAAAAGTGAAACATAACGAAAATCTGTTTTTTTTTTTTTTTTCGTTTGTTTCAGTTAAGATATCAAAAGAAAAAATCAGTATCAATGGAATTCAATAATGTTACAGAAGTTGAAGCATACATATAAAAAATTATTTCTGGCATAGAACAGTATGAAACTATAATGGTGAGGAAAACTTGCTTTAAAATTTGCTCTTGTACTTTCTTGAAATGCAGATTTGTTGCGAGTCTTTTTAAAGTTTGTCATAATATTAACTGAAAATATAACTTTGATAAGCATTATTTATTTTGTACTCGCACATTGAAAACTTTATTCTGTTCACATATTGCAGACTGTTTTTTAATATTTCTGTAAAATTGCAACAAATTGTTACATTTGTTTCAGATCTGTGCCTGATCTTCATTTCCATGCTTATTTTTTGAAGAGAAGTTTTTATAATCTATCTGTAGGGTCATTCCATGGTAACTTGCATTACATTTAGAATAATTGACTTCAGTGATTTTAGTAATATAACACCAAAAAAATATTCCTAATGTAAAGTTGATGTGATTTGTTAATTAAACATATAAAAAAAAATTGCATGAAAATTACTTCAATTTAGTAAGATTTCTTGAAATCTAGAAATTATATTTACTGTGTAACTTACGTTACTGAAAAAATAACGTAAGTTACCATAAGAAATTTAATTGCCACTGTTCAAGAAATTGCACTAAATTTGGGTAATTTTCATCCAAATTTCAGTTTGGATTCATCCAAATTTCAGTTTGGATAGGTTTAGTTATCAAATCACATCAACTTTATGTTTTGAATAGTTTTTCACGTTATATCACTAAAATTACTGAAGTCAATTATTCTAAATGTAACGTAAGTTACCATGGAATGACCCTGTACCCAATCCCAAAGAATGGGATATGTTAATTATTAACTTAATCATTACTATCCTAACAAAAATATGTGGGATGTCTGAGAAGTGGGTTGTTTTAAATGGGATTCTTAAAAATATTGTGTAATCCTGTGCTACTTAATGAAGCCTAATTCCATAATAAATAATATAAAGTTGCATAAATTTATATAAATTAGGCCATTTTTTAAAAAGAAAATTGTGATAGCACTGATGTGGAATTAAATAACATATAAGGCTCAAAAAGTTATTTTCAAATAAATTGGCCAATTAGATTGATCAATAATTAATAAAATATTAATTTAAATAATTCTGTCTATTGTTCTTAAATCATATTAATGAGATGTGGATTTCAGAGGGAGAGAGCCCCTGCCTCCCTAACAGAAATTTTCACAGTGAATGCAATCTTGGAGTATGACATAGGATTTTTTTTCGTTAAACATAGCGAGGTAAAACTAATATAAAAGAAATTAGCCATAGACTTGAACGTTTTGAATATTACATAAAATGCGTTTGAAGTAGTGCTCGCGAATATACGTATAAAACATATTGTAACCGGTAACGATTTTGGATAGGTATAGTATGGGAAAAAGGCTTAACTACGTATACGTTTAAATGTATATTCACGAGCACTAGTTTGAAGTAAAAATGTGATTTGCAATGCTGCACCTGATTCATTTGTTTTAGAAATATCTGTAATTAAGATGTGCTTCTTCAAGAGTTTATTTTTTGCACTTTACAGAGATGAATTATCAAATATTAAACAAAGAAAATATGATAAGCATATCAACCTCCAGCTTAAAGAAAGAAAAAAAGAAATACTTTGAAACAGAAATTTTATTTAATGAAATAAACAAAGTAGACTTTAAATGACTAACACATAGAAGAAAGAGACATTTAATTAAATTTTCTGGTTCAAAGGTTTTTTTTGCATAATCTATTTATATAGAAAAGGCAGGAAATTGACAAATATGAGAAAAGATATGTATTTGGGACAGCTCATGTGATTTAAAACAAGGGGAGAGCATGAGCCCTTTCCTTTGGTATGCCTCTTGTCAAGGGTCTGTAAACAGACTAAAATTCTACCTACTTAGACCCCCCCCCCCCAATAAAAAATTGCATTAATTAAAAAAATAATAGTCGAGTAAGTTATGATTGTTTATACAATAGTATAACTTACTCTTATTCATCTGTACCTTGGTAGAAAAACAGCCAATGCTTAAAAACTTCATTTGTGGTCTGTATGCACCAAACACTTCACAGAAATAGTTATAACTTTGTAGTTATAACTATTTTTTTCAGTAACTGTAGTTATAACTGTTTTTTTTTTCAGTAATTAAAAGAATTTTTAAAATATGCATTTAAACACTTTTTCTCAAATTGACAAAAGCTTTCATTAGGCCTTTCTGTACCAAGGTACAAATGTATATATATGTTATTTTAAAATCAAATAGAATGAAAGAAATAAGCTTTGCACATTTTATGATGAAAAATTTAAAGTGTAAAATCTTATCGAAACAGAACATGCAATAATTTAGAATTGATAATAAAATGATTTTAAAATATTTCTATCAAACATATACAACATATGAAAGTATGAGTTATTACAACTGCAAGTCGAATATTAACACAAAAAATGCATATGATATTAGTTTTTATGTAAATTAGTTTTTTGAAAGCAAGAAATGATTAATTAAAAGAGAGGCGTTAGCGATGAGACAATATGATAAGTAATAAGATTATTTAAATGAAAGGGGTATTTTTTCAGAAATAAACTAAGTAGGATAGTAGTAGAAATATACTAATAAGTAGGAAAATATGAAACTCTTCTAATTCAGCTCCCCCCCCCCTTCTAAAAAAATATTTACTTAAATATATATATTTTTTTTGTCAAACAATGATTGTAGGATTCATACTAATTAAAAAAGATTAAAACGAGAATATTATTCTTAGAACAATTTTAGTGTTAATATTTTTCTACTGCTTACTTTTGGGCTCTAACTCTGATGACATAAATTGGGCTCTGATAAAAGAGCCAGGACTACTGTCTGTATATATCAGTGTTGAATTCAGACACTTTTCTCCGGGAGGGATTTATATGGCTCCCGGGGGGGCAGTACAGAGTTCTGGGGAGGGGAGTTCCACTTTTTGACCATTGAAAGCATAAAATCTTCCTGGCAGAATCCCCTCCCCCCTCCTGGGCCACCCCCTGAATTCAACACTGGTATATATTGTGATTTATTTAACCACCTCTCCACTTAAAAAATAAGTGAAATTTACTTGATTAAAGTAAAAAGTTAATGAATATGTGCATATAGAGTAAAATTTCTGAAACACCTTTATGGGGGTTTCAGAACTTACACCTACTTTTAATGAATATTTTTGTAATTCAAAACAGAAATATTTCACATTTTTACCTCAATAGCAGACACTTTCAAATAAAGGACAAATTGGCTCCCCTGGGGTGTCTATTATTTTCAGAAGACCAAAAAGAAAAAAAAGCTGATAGAAATGTCTGCACATTTTTACCTCTGAACAAAGGACAAATTTGGCTCTCCCGATGTGCCTGTTATTTTCAGAAGACCATAAAGAGAAAAGTTTATAGAAATATTTGCACATTTTTACCTCTGAATAGCAGATATCTCCAAATAAAGAACAATTTGGCTCCCCCGAGGTGCCTGTTATTTTCAGAAGACCATAAAGAGAAAAGTTTATAGAAATATTTGCACATTTTTACCTCTGAATAGCAGACACCGCTGAACAAAGAACAAATTTGGCTCTCCCGATGTGCCTGTTATTTTCAGAAGACCATAAAGAGAAAAGTTTATAGAAATATTTGCACATTTTTACCTCTGAATAGCAGACATCTCCAAATAAAGGACAATTTGGCTCCCCCGAGGTGCCTGTTATTTTCAGAAGACCATAAAGAGAAAAGTTTATACAAATATTTGTACATTTTTACCTCTGAATAGCAGACATCTCTGAACAAAGGACAAATTTGGCTCTCCCGATGTGTTTGTTATTTTCAGGAGATCATAAAGAGAAAAGTTTATAGAAATATTTGCACATTTTTACAAATGAATAGCAGACACCTCCAAATAAAGGACAATTTGGCTCCCCCGGGGTGCCTGTTATTTTCGGAAGACCAGAGAAAAGTTTATACAAATATTTGCACATTTTTACCTCTGAATAGCAGACACCTCCAAATAAAGGACAAATTTGGTTCCCTCCCAAGGTGTTCGTTATTTTCAGAAGACTAAATAGAGAAAAGCTTTTGAACTTTTATGGTAAAGAAAATTGACTGAAGCATAACATGGAATTCACTGTGCTCTGTGTGGCGAGGGGGCTGAGCAAGGACTATGATGCTCGTGAGGTTAAATGAGCTAAATTACATCCATAATTATGTTAAAAAAAGATTTCAGAGACGAAACCTCTAGGTATGCAATTTATGGAATTAATAAAAAAAAATTAACAAATGTTTAAACACATGTAAAATATAACAGCATGAATTTTTTAATAATTAAACTATACAAAGCAAAATGTATTTAATATTTTTTCTTTAAAAAAAGAAAAAGTTGTAGCAAACAAAAATTTTGGTTATCAGAAAAAAACAGACTTTATAATAAGACATTAATTTTTAGAATTTTAAAAGATTATTTAGCTGAAGGAGTAGCAGAAAATTGGAACATTTGATGTTTTTATAATTAATTTTGTTCTCTTCTCCCCCCACCAAAAAGAAAACTTAAGTATAATTCATTTTTCAAAGAGTGATAACAGTAAAAACTATATTAATATAAATTTAAATCTAATGTGTATATTTAATATACTCATGAATGACATGTTTCAAAAATTGCTTATTAAATTTACATCCCAACCAACCAACCAATAATTCGCCGTTTTTTCATCGGAATTTGCTTGTGTACTCATCAAAAACTCATCGTAAATTCATCATGATAAAATCTTACACATCGGGTTTTCATCATATTAGTTTCTAAAATTCATCGGATTTCGATGATCGATGGATCCAAGGCCGATGAGACATTTCTGAGCAATTTCCGATGACAATTCATCGTTATCCGATGAGAATACGATGACCGGCCGCTCATCACTTCATCGGATTTCGATGAGAGGCCATTCAAAGGCCGATGACATTTTGCTACTAGGGTATTATATCTAATTAATGTAAATGAAGGCCTTAATATAACCGAATCAAACCAAGTATTTTTCGTATTATTTGATTAATTTATTATTTATTTATTTTAACTGTGTACTTAGCATGACATGCAAATGTGCAAC
Organism: Maratus michaelseni; assembly: GCA_963931845.1. NCBI lineage: Eukaryota > Metazoa > Arthropoda > Arachnida > Araneae > Salticidae > Maratus > Maratus michaelseni. The sequence continues at coordinate 333,180,734 of OZ007595.1, read as the reverse complement.
ATATTAAAAAATATATTTCTTTCATTTAAAAAAAAAAAAAAGAGCAAAATTAAAATTGCGTTAAAACGAGGTAATTTTTAAAGGTTTTTTTTTTTTCATTCATCATTAGGGATTATTTTTTAGAAAATTTTAGGCTTTGACACATTATTGAATAAGTATTTTGCATTACTGGATTGCAATAACTGAAAATTTAATCAAATATTGTTAAAACCCATTCCGTGCAGGTGGTGCGAAAATGCACCATTCTCTTAAGTACTTTTTTTAATTCTTAGAAAATAAATGTTTGAATCAATAACAATATTTTTCTTGAAAACTACAATGTTTGTTTTAACTATTAAATTCTTTTGGTTGCCAGTAGCAATTTTTATATTAAAAATAAAAAATAATAAAATATAAAATGTAATTCTTTTCAAAGAATGAGAAGTGACTGTATATTGTAGTCGTATTGCCCCTGCAATATAAATAGTAATATTTTTATTTCATGATTTTTTTTCCCATTTTAGAAAAAATTCATGCAAGTCATACTTTTGTTTCCTTATAGTATCCGATTACATATATTTGTTATATATATATATATATATACATATGTTAGCCGAAATTTCTCCGAATAGTCCCTGAAGCCGAATAGTCCCTGTCCGACCCGTAGAAAAAAAATTGTTGGCCCCGTCAGGCTCGGTATAAAAGATATAAGTTCGGCCCGAGCCCGTACAAAAAAATTATTGGTTTGACCTGTACAAAAATTTAATCGGCCCCACAACGACTAAATTTCTACAAAACATAAATTTTTACACCGATATGGTTAAAATTGACTTGTACGAGGAATTCTGACAAAAAAATAGTTATTTTAGCTTTTTTTTTCGTGTTTATATTCTTATTTTTTTAAAGCGACCAGTGCTGCAAAGTTCAAGCTCATCTGTTTCAAAATACTGCCCCTCCCTAGATTTATTCCTGCCTGTGTCCATGTAAACTATATATATATATATTTTTTCTTTTGTGAATCTCTATTTGTATTTAAATGTCTGAGTTATCATTAATATCGTTAATCCGTATTCCATGGCTTGGAGACGTAAATATCTGAAAAATGCTATGCAATAAAATCTTCTGAGATGTAATCTCATAGCAAAGAATAAAAATCCGTTATAGCCAGGTTCAGGTACATCGTCTGTTGTTAATATATTATGCTCTTTTCTCACGTATTATGTTCATTTTGCATGGGTCAACACATTTTTCTGTTTAAGACATAATTCCATCATAGCCTTCAGACAGGTTCCTTTTTATAGGTTACTGTACTTTACTTATTAAAATGTCTAGAAATATATGTACTATTATTTAAAAAGAATAAATTTTAATTGTAGAATAATGACGATTTAAAAAAATATTCATTTTTTGCAAAAATTGTTCGCCCGGGCCAACTTTTACTTATTTTTTCACGGGTCGGGCCACTGATTTTCATTTGAGCTGTGTCGGGAGTCGGGACCATGCCTGAAAATTTCGGCCATACAGACCTCTAGGAAGAATGAAGTCCGGGCCCGGCTCGACATGAAAAAGAGAAGTCTGGCTTGGCGCCCGAGTCTGTCGGAAAAAGTAAGGCCTGGGTACGAGCCGGCCCGGAAAGAGTTATGATCGGTCTCTACCCGTCCCGAGCCTATAGAAAAATGTAAGTTCCGGGCCAAGTCTCTTAAAGGAAAATTGTTCCGAACCCGTGCAGACCTCTAACATATATAATTCCTGCTGATAGTTTTACAATTCTTCTAATACAATCCCTCCCCCCTCCCAGTATGTCAATAGTATGAACTATTTCTTATAAGATAAGAACTATTTCTCATAAATTTTTTTAAGAATAAGCAAATGCGGCAGGTAATGGGTTAGTTAAATCTAATTTTTAAAAAAAATCAAAAGTTAACTAAAATTAAACACACGCAAACTGTATGTGACAGTTTGAATCAAAAATTATCTGAGAAGTTCGTATAACAATAATAAATGTTTTTTTTCTAATTTATTGAAAATTATTATAACTGAGCCCTTTTTAAAATTCAACATTTAAGAGTAGTGATCGTGATCAATTTTAAACTTTCAAAAAATCCATGTTTTTTTAAATAGATATCTATTTGAAAAAAAATGTTTCGAATAAAACAAACTGCATGAAAATAATCAAATTAAAACTGTCATGTTGAAATTAATAATGTATACTTTAACACTGACTCAAATTTATTTTCCACTTTGCATGCGTTTTTCTCAAAACAGGTTTTTACTGCTTGTAGGAAATTACTGCTTATTTGATTTGCTGGATTTTACTGCTTAAATAGGAAATGACGCTCAATTCGTAATAAAAATCAATAGGTTGTCCGTATTTAAGGAATTATAGTACATTTTAATATTTTATTTGTATTTATTTCGTTGAATATCTTATTGTTCACTTTGTTCCTTAAATAAAATAAAGGTCTTAAATCGAAGTAAAAATATATATGAGTTTAAACTAAGAGTCCTGCATCGGGTCGGGTTACTCACTTTTACCCGCACCAAACCCGACCTGCGGTTCAGGTTGAGTTTCATTGTTTCGGGTTGAGTTTTGACTCTTGTGGGTCGGGTTTCGGTTGACCCGCTTTTCCAAAAGAATGTACACAATATTTTTGCAGTTTAAAAATATGTATACAATAAGACTGCCATAATGGACACTCCCGAAAAGTGACCTTTTACGTTACTTGGAAAGGAGGAAAAAATGCCATTCTTCTAATCACTTGATCATAACTAACTTTATTTTTTTTACAAAATGTATGTATTGTGCCACAATTTGCGAATGTCAGCGACAAATCTCAGTTGCAGTGTCATAGATTTTTCCATTCACTCTAGCTGATAAAACAAAACAAAGTGCCAACTAAGACTAAATTTTCTTGCGTTTAACCCTTTATCTGCTAAACACATTATTATATATAATGTTTTAACATCGGATATCTTCTTTGTGGACAACTTTTTGTTAATAGGTATTGAAATATGGATTAATTTTCTGTTCCTTCTGTTTCGGAAGTTCGAGTCAGATACACAACCCGACCGTGCAGAATTATAAGTCCTGGTCCTCAATATCGAGTGCAGATTGAATCTTTCGACAAAAACTAAAAGTAGCAAAATAGTGACTACTTTTGAAAAATAGTTTGTAAGTCGCTACTTTTTAAAACAAGTAGCTGTAGTTGTAATTAACTACATTTTTGATAAAGTAGTTTTAGTTCGCTGCGAAAAAAATGCAGTTTTTCAGATCCCCGACTTATTAATATTCAAATACATATTTATTTTTATCTGAAACCTAGTTCTGTTTAAACTTTTTGTGAAAAAATATAGATTTGTCCATTTTTCTATATAAAATATAAAATTGGTATTAGAGATATAATTGTACATTGCTTTTCATTATAGTATTAAAACGTAATTTATTGTCCTTTCATTGCGTGTGCGTCTGCGGGTTGAGGTATTGCGGGTTCGGCTCAGGTGCAGGTTGAAATATGTCGGGTTCGAGTCGAGTTGCGAGTCACCGAAAATTATTTTTGCATGTTCGGGTCGGGTTACGGGTACAGAATTTTTTTTTCTTGGGTTAACCCGACCCGTGCATGACTCTAGTTAAAACCTCATAAAAGCTTTTGAAAAACAGTTTTTACAGTGACAAGGGGGCATACCAATTTAATTTGCTCAAGGGCGCTGAATGTGTAGCTGCTGTTTCGTTTTGAAATATTAACCGGAAACAAATTCTGAACTATTTATATTGTTTTAAGTGCAAACGGACTAATCATTCGTAATGCAGCTGCACGCGATAACGAGTGATTTCAAAATAGTTTATGCTTGAAAATTTATTTTAAAAATCGTATAAACATTCAATAAAATACAGTTTACAAACAAATTATAGCTCATATATTCACTCTTCGACCAATAGGATTCTCTCCAGCCACTAGAAGCTCTTTCAGATGAGGCACAGCATTACAAGAATAATTCACATATCAGAACAGTCTCTCCCATACTGCTTAATGAAAATTTTATTAGAATCTGCTAAAAAAATAAATAAATTGATAAATGGATAGACAGCTCCTTATAACATATACGAACGGTCTATTCCACCATCCGTAATAGCATGTTTTTAGAGAATTTGTTAAAATAATAATAAATAAATAAATAAATGGATAGACAGCCCCTTATAACATATCAGAACAGTCTCTTCCATTCAGCTTAATGGAAATTTTACTTGAATCTGCTAAAAAAAATAAATAAATAGATAAATGGATAGACAGCTCCTTATAACATATCTGAACGGTCTATTGCACCCTCCGTAATAGCATGTTTTTAGAGAATTTGTTAAAAAAATAATAAATAAATAAATGGATAGACAGCCCCTTATAACATATCAGAACAGTCTCTTCCATACTGCTTAATGAAAATTTTATTAGAATCTGCTAAAAAAAATAAATAGATAAATGGATAGACAGCTCTTTATATAACATACCGGAACTTTTTCCTTGTCACTCCCACCTTCCGTGATGACATTTTTTGTTAGAATCTTCTGAAAAAAAATGGACATACAGCTCCTTATAACATATTGGACGTTTTTCCCTTGTCACTCCGTAATTTCATTTTTGGTTAAAATTTGCTCAAAAAAAAAATGGACGGTGAAAGGAAAAGTGCATTATTTTCAAAAGGGTTTCGTTGTTTGTTTATATTTTTTATAGATTGTACTATTCTTTAAAAAGAATAAATTAAAAAAAATTAATTGTGGAATAATGGCGATTTAAAAAATAGATATCAATTTTTTGTAAAAAATTCTTAGCCCAGACAAAATATACTTATTGTGGCACCGGCTGGACCATTGATTTTCTTACATGAGTTGGGTCGGGATCATCCATGGAAATTTCGGCCGTGGAGACTTCCAGGAAGAATGAAGTACAGGACGGGCTCGACCCAGAAAAAAAGTCTTTTTCGGAGAGAGTGATGACAAGTCCGGCTCGGAAAGAGTGATGACCGCGCCCTGTCCGGCCCTTTCTTCTAACGGCCCAGATCTCTAACATATATAATTCCTTGTGATTTTTTCCATAGGAAATTGATTTATTATTGCTATGATATAAAGAGAAATATTCTACCTGATTCTAAAGATTTGACACGCACAGTGTTATTGACATGAAGGAGACGTGGGAAATCAATTGTCTATCCCCTGTGTTATGCGCATACTTTTTTGATTGCCGGTGGCTTAGTGGTTAGCGTATTGCACTACTACACTACAGGTTTGAGGTTCGCCTCCGAACCCTGACAAGGATTATTTAACCTTTATTTTAAAAGCAAGGCTGTTTTATCAAAATAATTTTTTAAAGAGTTAAATTGTTGTACAAATTTATTGAAAATTATTATAAGTGAGCCCTTTTCAAAATTCAGCATTTAAGAGTAGTGATCATGATCAGTTTTAAACTTTCAAACAATCGATTTTTGTTTGTTTTTGATGTATTTTAAAATTTTTAATTCGCACAAAACAACTGTATACTTTAACAGTGACTCAAATTTATTTTCAACTTTGCATACGTTTTTCTCAAAATAGGGTTTTTACTACATGTGCACGTGCACACTGTAAAAAAAATATATTTATATATTTTGAAAGATAGATAATTTAGATAATTTCTTCTGCACAGATATGCATAAAATGATTACAGTAAAATTTCGATCTACTTTTTCGACTATTTAAACTACATTAAATTTATTTGTTGGAATTAGAATGTGTTTTCTTTATATGATACACTTTAAAAAGTACATTCTACTCCCATAAATAAAATTTGCATCGTTTAATTGACACAAACATAGTTAGAGAATGTAGGTATAAACATTTTATGCAAAAGAAATTATCTCTCTGCAAACGAAACGATTATTATTATTATTATTACTATTATTATTTAAAATGCAAGCAAGTAGCAAAACACATCTTTTTTCAAAAATATGAAAAACAAAAAATCGATTTTTTTTTTAATTTTAAAACTTATGACTCACCAAATATATAATTAATTGATAGTTCCTGTAAACTAAATAACAACACAGATAACAGTTTTCATCTTACAAAAGTTGCTGCTTAGTACTACTCCGTTAACTGTAACAAATATTACAAATACACACAACTTTCTAATAAAGTTTTTTTTTTCAATAAATTACTTATTGTTATTTTTGTCTTACACCATGGCATAATGCTTTGTATTTCATTTTTAGATCATAAATTGAGATTGATATTTACGATAAAATTCAGATATTCAGTTAAAGACTTTCAGAAAAAATAACTCAAAGATAGGATTGAATGTGGGTATTTTATCTATTTTTGTACCTCTTTAAATCATATCTTAAGTAATTAAGAATAGCACGTATAAAAGTTTGTATACGAATATTTAAAAAATTACGAAAAAAAAAGAGCCACGCATTCTTAACTTGGTGGGGATCGCCCAAGTGAAGGCGCGCACAAACGCCAAAATGGTCTTGGGCCGGCTCTGGAGATACATACATAATGAGTTATAGGAAACCGATTCAATGTTTTAACAATTAAAACATGTGTATTCTGTACCCCTAACATTAAAAGCATTACATTATACATACTTTATTAATTAAATTAAATCCGTGCTCAGACGCGATGAAACTGTCCATGGCAAGCCAAATGAAATTGAAATGCAATTCTGAAGTGCACTAAAAATACTTTCTGTAGTGCATAGAGTGCAAAGCATTTCTTACTCACCAAATCATCATCACCCACCATTTCAGAGTCACACAAAATAATTCGCTAAATGCTAAAAAAAAATCTAATGACATTGTAACCGGAAATCTTTCATGAATGTCAAAAAATCGCAGCGGAACGCTAAAAATCGCGTTGAAAATCATATTAAAAATTGCTAAAGTTACAAAAATCGCGAAGGTAAAATTTTATTACTTTAGGAAAAAAGTTTGAAATTAGAATTTCATTTACAAATGTCAAACATCGCCACAAAACGCGAAAAGATGTTAAAAATCGATAAAAATCCAATTATCGCGATGGACAAAACGAATTCTTTTTATCCATGTCAAAAATTCGCAGCAAAATGCGAAAAAAAATCGCATAAAAAAAGTTAAATTAAAAAAAATCTAATAAAAAAACCAAAATCGAGCTTCAATGGGCATAACTACAGATACACAGGTTTCAATCTTTTAGCCGCCCATCAGCACTTGAGAGGTTCTTCTCTCAAAGATGGTAGACGTGAAGGTGCCATCACGATCGTCGGCCGAATCGTTCGGAGTTTTCTTTTTTTTTTCGGACTTTGGGTAACCTTGTGTAAATACGAGCAAGTTTCCTTTATAAAGACCCCCATGGTGGGCATATCCCCTCACAGATATTCGGACGTAATAAAAAACACCGTCAATCCTTTAGCTCAATTTACGGAATTTTGTTCGCGGCTAATTTTGAATTTATAATGAATTTTTTGTGATTTTAGCTTTTTCTCGCGTTACATCTGTAGCGATTTTTTGACATTCGTAAAAGGAATCCAGTTTAATTTTTTTTTTTTTTTTTGCCCAATATAGTTAATTTTGCTCTCTACGGTTTTTGAATTTTTTGTGTAGTTTTTACCCTTTTTCGTATTTTGTGGTGATTTTTTCCCATTTTTTTCTGCAACTTAAGAATTCTTCGGTAGATTTAGCTATTTCCATGATTAAACTGAAATTAAAAGAATAACAACTTGACACTATCATAGGAAGAAATTGATTCCTATGACAACGTGAACGAGGATGGTTAAAATTTTTATTTTAATCTGGATCAAAAGATAAATCACAATAATTCAAGGTTCGTTATATTCGAGATCGGAGCGGAGATAGCTCTACACTTTCGAAGGCAGTGGGGGCCCACAAACCCAGGTTCATTTGGGAAAAACTGGCCAGCTCTGCTCTGCTAGCACATTAATTAATTACAAAATATAATTTATATAATTAGATTAGTAATTTATAGTGATAGAAGAAACCTATTGAAAAAGAACAACTAGCGCAATTATTACAAAATTTGTATGCTTTTTTTTTAAATGCATAGAAAATATTGACAAATATTTTAAAGATTTAATAGTCGTACATGATTTTTCTGAACACAAATCCGATGCCAACATATTTGGAGAATTTTGACTGTATTAACTTTAAGGTTACTTCGTTTGTCGGTGTTTACTTTTTAAATTTTTCGCAAAACATTAGCATTTTTTTTTTTTGGGGGGGGGGGGGGTTCTATAATTTAAAAGAATTGTTCAAACTCACCAGAATAAAAATTCATATGATATCAGAATTAATAAAATCATATAAAGACGAATCATTTCTTCATAGCACTCAAAATAAAATTCAATCTAAGCAGCTGCTAAACATGCTATAAATAACAGAGATGAATTTTGTTTATTATTATTATTATTATTATTATTTGGTGACCCGAGGCTGAAAACGTCAAACTATATTTTTTCTTCTGAAATCCTATTATTCAGAATTTCAGTTTTGCTTTTATACATAAGATAGTTTGCATTATAAACCTATTCCAGAATGATAGCACTTTATTCTCATTGTAAGGCGATCTAAGGAAACATCTATGCAGATACATTCTGTAGCATTTTGCTTTGCTGTATTATTAATAACTACCGTTAATTAACTTTGATCTATGACACAATAATAATTAAAAAAAAGATTCAATTAAAAAATATATTGTGCTGTTTATCCCAGACGAAAATCTGTCCTTTTCTGAACGGTAAGGATTCGTTATACAAAAATCCCAATTTTCTTTATCATTGTAGCGCTATTATGGCCTAGGTTCCATAAGTTTTCCCCTTTGTATTTGCCAGTGTGTCATTCATTATACGTTGCAAGTCCCGGAAGACTCCCGTTGTGTTCTCCTGACTGAATGCAGCCATAAGGAGAAAGAAAATAAATCCACAGTCCAAGGAAATTAATCACATTTCCGCATATGCTGTCACAAGACATTTTGCAGGCCGATACGGTTTTTTGTAAAGACCGGAAAGTAAATATTATACTTGAAAATAAGAAGCAATTAAAACCAAACTATAGTACCATACCATAACAGCTTTAAATTATCTCTTAGTTACAGGGGAAAAAAAAAACTTTTTATAATTTTATAGAAAACTTTATATAGTTACTTCATTATTAAGTTTCAGGGTCTGGGGGGGCTTCAGCACCCTTAGCCCCCCCGTGGGTACGCCAATGGCTGGATTCATAAGTTATACAAAAAATAAACTTGCCGTACAGGCACCGCGTCGATATTTCAGCTTTTATAAAAGGATGAGGACGGCCAATAAATATTTCGTAATGTTTCGGCTTTAACACTTAGAACTACCATGAGCCGTCATTTTGATGGTTACCTAATGAATATATTCCGATTCGAACCAGAAATTTCTTTTTAAAATAAATTAAATATAAAACTCATAGAAATACGTTAAATTAATAAGTTAAGTGGTTATAAATAAAATTTCTGGTATGAAATAGTTTAAAAAAACGATAAGTAATATTTCCGATAGCTCTAGTGTTAATTTTTTGCTTATTTTTACGGGCTGGTCCAGGTCGGGTCCGAGCATATAAATTTCGTTCGGTCCTCACACACCTCTTACCCCCCCCCCCCACCCCCCAAAAAAAGCATTTATTCTGAAAAAAAAAAAAAAAAAACAGCAGCATGGCGTAATCCAAAAATTGGAAGTACCACAAAAAAATAGGATTGTGCTGTCATAAAATGGCACAGTGTGTGTGTCATTAAATGTGCAGTCATAGAATCACAAATATCTTATTGAAATTATTATTTTCCTTCAGAAAAAAATAAAATTAAATATTTGCGACATTCAGATTGTTTCAAAAAGATGTAACAAACTGTAAGAAATGGCAGAGCACACTTATAACTAACAATTTTTGCACAGAAAACCAGGGTTGCAGTCCATGAATTCGGACAAAAAATAAAGCTTATCTATTTCAACCAGAACTCTGATATTTATGCAGACATTTAACAATAATGGTGATAGTTTAATAAAAATTTCAAGTCTTACCTTTCTTTATGTGAAATACGAAACTACGAAAAATTCTGGGAATGCATAGTAATTCGGTCAGTGACATCGTACATACATTCTTTTCGAAATATAGATGACCTAGTTCATCGCTGTTTGGACGCAGATGATGATAACTTCCATCAATTTTTGTGATATTGTTGCATTTGGCAAAAACGTCTATTGAAAATTTCGTTAAAATAGCTTCATTATTGTTAAAGTCTTGATCAAGAATTCGTGTTTGGCCTGAAATGAAACATTTCATGTTTTTGATTGAACAAATGGATTGCCACCCTGAATTCCTACACATTTAATTTTTTCGCGTGTTTGTATTATTCCACCCTTTAAACTTAAAAAAGAAAATCATTATGACATAATTACACGAAAAATATATTGATACCTCATAAGACCATCCTCAAATTCAAATCTGTTATTATCTGACACATCTCCAGAATTTATTTTTATTTGTAAACACATAAAACTGACAGATGTATTTATAATCGAATAGCGTTTTCCAAATTTCGATAAGGCACGGGATATTCAGAAAATTCAGTAAAAGTTGGCATTATAAACTGAATTTCCAGACGCAGCAGTGTGAAAAAGATCGTCATGAGACAACAATGGCTTACAACTTTAAATGTAATACTATCAAAAAATGAAAAACCCTATTTGATTTTCAGTCATTTCAGTAGTTTTCAGAAGTTTTCATACTTTTGAGTCGGTGAAGGTGTCAGAAAAATTCTTGTTGTTAAGAGTGGATTTTTCTTTTTCCAGAATGGCCTTAAATTAGAAATAAATTTTATTCAACAACTAACTAACAGGCCTTGCGTTACCCAGGCCGTGATAATAACCTTAAACCAGTGGTTCCCAACGGGGGGCATACGCCCTACAGGGGGGCAATTTGACTTTTCAGGGGGGAAATTCCAGATTTTTCTGAACTCATACCCTCTGAATTGTTTTTGTAATAGTAATGCTGTAGACTGAAAATAAAAGTAACACATTCAAATTAAAAAAAAAAAAAATGAAAAAAACAAGTTTTTTATTCACTTTTTAAAAAGTCTCCATTCAAAAGTTTTAAATACAGGGGTACCAGAATAATTATAGCAAAAATAATTTAAGATATTTAGATACTTTTATATATTTAAAAATTCTTTATAATTTTTCTGTTTTATAAGTATTATAGAATTTTAAACAACTTTTTCAACTATTTATTGAATGAGTCCCACTGCAATATGTCACATGGAAATCCATTTTACACATGAAACTATTCAAGTGTATATTTAACAACAATTACCTGACGTCCTTCCTTTACAGAATCTTTTATCACGTTTTATTCTGATTAGAAATTGTTGTATAATTTAATCTCAGAAATTCTGTGATTAAATAAGACAAAAATGTTTTATTCAAAATTATTGATTGGTCTAATCAAGGATTCTGAGCACTTTATACATCACGCATACGTGGCGACCGTTGCGAGGAGATTAAAAGTGACCCTTTATGTGCCAACGATACTTTAAACTACGAGTAGTATCAGATGATTATAAAAATTATTTGATTCATCCATTACCTTCGGTATGTTTCAGGATCAATGTTAAATGTTTTTTACTCTATCAGTTCATTCATTTAAATTTTTATAAGAATTATATTTTTTAGGAGGAGGGGGGCATCATCATTTAAGAGATGCTTTGGTGCGGCACGGCCAAAAAAGGTTGGGAACCACTGCCTTAAACAGAACTCAAGTTCGTATGATTTTTTTTTTCTTTAAAGAAGCTGCAACAAGTGTTTTAAGAAAGAGATTAATATTGAAAATTGATGGTAGCTGAGGTTAGATAAATTTTTTTGTCATTTAAGTAGTACCTGGAAGTCCTAAAAAGTTGTTAGAAAAAAAAAAAAAAAAAAAAAAAAAGATAGTCAATTGGACAGTTTTTAAGGAGCTATAGTAGCAGCCCAAAAGATGACAACTGATAGTTTTGAACAGGGAAATATGAGAAAACATCAAAAGATTCTAGTATTTAGCACTTTAGATCTTCAATTAGTCGAAATTAAGCATAAGGTATAAATTATCATTAGAATAAAATTTTAAAGATATGCTCACAAAAGTGCCCTAGGACCCCAATAAAAATATGAGAGTTGTGGCCCGGGGACAGGAGTCCAAGACTAAACTTTAAAGTTATGCATTTAGATGGTGACATAATTAGGGGAATGAAAAATACATGCCGCACAAAAAGTTAAAGATGCACCGGGCCCGGGGTCCTAACTGGCATGAAGAAATGTAGGAATAACTAAAAGGAGAAAAATCCCAAAACCGAAGAAGATCGGATTAAAATGGGACAAATTAAAAATTTAAGGAGCAAAAATTTCAAGGGGCCCCTACCGGCCCAGGATCTTAACTGGAATGTAAAAATGGGGAGGGGGGGGGGGAAACTAAATGAGGAAATGGATCCCAATGAGGAAAAGGATCCCAAAAACGAAGATCGGATAAAAAGGGACGTTACATTAATAATTTAGGGCACAAAAACTACAATGGGCTCCAAGGAGCTCGGATCTTAAAAAACTGAGCGACAGATGCATAAAGACCTGCCTTGGTCAACCCACCATCAACTTTTCAGGTTTCTAACGTGCGGCAGATTTCGCGAGCTATCGCACACACAAAGAGCGAAACGTCCTTTTATTAGTATAAATTGATTTCACATAGATCAGTTTGTATTGAGAAAAAAAAAAAAAAAAAAAACTGATTTAGTCAACAATTTTCCATATTTTCGAAGATGCGTTTATTTATTTTAGTAATGCATTTTCAACAAACAAAAATAATAGCTAAGAAAACACATACATTTTAAAGAAAATAAGTGAAAATTGCCCAGAAAACAGTGAGTAAACTAAATGAAAATCATTTCTGAATATTGATTGCTTGAAACCGTAACCCATTTTTATCATAATAACTTTAATATAAAATAACTTTTAAGTGTTGAGTTCACTAAGAATCACATTTCAAAATAAAATGAAATTTTTGTCATAGTAAAATAATCGTGGCTAAAAATGTGACCCTTTAAAGGATCTCTTATTTCTAGCAGTCTATTATCATTCAGGAACCAAAACCACCCTTAGATCTCAAACACAACCTTTTCCGTAGAACTTCATACGTTCATTCACTATTACCCGTCGAACAGATGTTTCCTTTATTCAACCCCCACTCCTGGAAACAGAAACTCAATGACGTACTTACTGGCGTATTTATTGGCTAGCATTATTCAACCACCCAAAGCAAGTTATCGCTCTGACAATCGCCAAGACTTTATCGCTTTCTTAAACCTGTTTTATCGCCATATTTGGCGGGGTCAAGCATAGGTAAAGTCGTCCCGGAAGTTGAAATCGAAAGGGAAGACTGTTGCAGAAATTTCAGCTACTTTGAATCGTTCAAAGAAGTCTGTCTATCGAGTATTGTCTAAGGATGACTCCTACAAAGCAAAACGTAGATCTAGAAGGCCTCGTGTGACCAGAAAACCAGATGATAGAAGGATCCAGAAACTGGCATCTACACAAATGATGAGTGCTAGTCAGATTAAAAGTGAGTCAGGACTTTCTGTATCAACAGATACGATTCGTAGGCGAATTAAGAAAAGAGGTAAATTAGTTTATAGGAAAATGAAAAAACAGCTAGCTTTGAAATCTCACCACAAATTGACGAGAATGCAGTGGGCTCGTAAATATATGTCATATGGACCCCGTGGCGTACAGTGACAAAAAAAAGTGGAATTTGGATGGCCCAGATGGGTGGGCCTATTATTGGCACGACTTGCGTAAAGAGCCTAGGACTTTCTTTAGTCGACAACAAGGGGGTGGCTCTTTAATGATTTGGGCCTCATTTTGCTTTAATGGTCAAGTAGCTCTAGAGTTCTTCCGTGGTCGCCAAACAGCGCAAGACTACATACATACATTGGAGAACAATTTATAGCCATTTGGGGAACTTTTAGCTGGTCCAAAGTATGTATTTCAGCAAGATAATGCGTCCATTCATGTTGCATACAAAACAAAAACTTGGTTTAACCCTCAGAATATTACTGTTCTCGATTGGCCCGCATGTAGTCCTGCGTTGAACCCAATCGAAAACCTTTGGGGCATCATGTCTCATAAGGTTTATGCAAATTTTCGACAATACTCCTCTCTTAATGAACTTCGAGCTGTTGTTGAACGTGCTTGGTACGAAATGGGATGCAGGATTTAATTTCTTTGATGGAACGTCACATTTTAGAACTAATTGCAAAGAATGGAGGTTCAATTCGATTTTAATTTATGGTTATTTTAATGTAAATATATAGACTGTCTATACTTTTGCAACAATGTTAATTTTGTTTTTTTGTCATTAAACGTTATGTAAAGTGTATAATTTAAAATTTATTGTTTGTGATTAAAGGATAAGTCACAATATGGCAGTTGACTTGCAACAATTCGTTACATACTTCTCAGTACAGAACCGTAATCGACCATTGCCTAAACTTTTGCTGCACGCTGTATAAGAAATTTGTCACACACCCGCTCATGGAAAATAAAAAGCATCTATTGAAAGGTTAAGAGAGGAAAAATATTGCATATTATTGTAGAACTGAGGTAGAATTTAAAATATTGCTGCTGTTCTAAACACTTTTTCCTTTTATTTACTTATTTATTAAATAAAAGATTAATTTGAGTCAATTTGTTTTATTTTATTAATTATTAAAATAATTGATTAGGAAAGTACTTTTTAAATATGTCATCTGATGCATGTATAAATAATATTTGCTATTTTACTTCGAAGTTTTTAAAGATATAAAACAAAATCTGGAATCATTCTACTCAACTTTTCGAGCACTTTATTGTGCATTAAAAAAAATTATACATACGAGTAGATTGTTTTTTCTGTTATATGTGTAATAACATTTATTGCTGCAATTCACATATTAAAATTTCAACTCTTAGCAAATATCAACACATTTAAAGCATAAATACAGGTTAGGATCCCTTAGAAAGACCCTCACAGAGGACACTCCCCTCATCAACCTATATCCCTAGCTCAGATAATCAGACGTAACAAATAACCAATCAATGCCTTAAAAATAGTTTCTGTGTCGAGTTTTTAGCCTCGATAGAGACAAATAGCAACTTTAGAATGTTTACTGCTTATTTCCTAACTTAAAATTTTGATTTAAAAAAATATATTTAATGAGCATCTACACTTATCCCTATATTCCTTTTAAAATTTCTTACAAAAAATACCTTTGGATAATTTTAGAAGATATAGCAATCGTTTCACCTTTGTAAAATTTAATTAAAAAAAAAACATTTTTAGCATCTAAGTCCTGAAGTTAACCTTCATACGATATGTTAAGTTCCTTGCTTGAATAGTTCCAGAAATCATGTTGAAACTATGATTTTAAATGATCCTACCTGCATTTTACCCATTCAAAATTCGAATTATTGAAAAAGACTTTCACAAATTACATTTACATACTAGAGAAAGAATCTCCTTAACCAATTCCAAGTTTTTAGCCCAAGTATTTCAGAAGATATCCGGAGGAAACACATTTTTCAGCAGATTTATTTAGAAGAATCTTTATCTACTTCACTTATTTAAAATTTTCATTTTTTAAAACCATTCTGAGACAGCATTTGAATTTTAAATGTAGTGTTTGAGAATATAAAAGTATTGCTTATTAGTTATTCTCGGATTCATGTTTCTTTGATGATTTTCTCTCATTCAAACAGTACTTATTGGTTAGTTTTGATCACAAAGTAGTTTAAAAATTGTTTAGATACAAAGGCCATTGGCCGATTTATCCAAAATTCAATACAGTGGCATAGAACATCCAATCATCCAATACTCTATCCATACATATATAACATACCTGGCAAATATGAGTTCCATCGAAAGCATCGTTTGAATGCTATCATATTTACTCACTCTCTCTCTCTCACACACACACATACAAACTCATCGTATAAACATCATAACCAAACTTTGGTATCTAAAAATGTAAGGAAATAGCAACAAATGCATGCACACATAACACGCAAAAATAGCAAAAGCAGATTCAGAAAATCTCAAAACATAAAAATATACGTCTTTTTTTTCTCATCTATGATTATAATATTTGTTTTGCACTCCAGAAAGTAGAAATGCAGTATTTTCCAATGTTGTCAGTGGTCAACAGGTTGCATGTTATAATATGGCTCTTTACAAAACCAATTAAAACAAAAATCTCGTTGCACAAATTAGTGTTACTAAATTCCAAAAATCTTCAACTTTTCCATTAGGAGCAAGCTATTTAAAATATTACAAGTATAAAAAAATTAAATTAAATTGTTTAATTTTTCAATTACTTTTCTCTGCAGTTCAAAATGAAAGGCAAGATTCAGTATAACGTTTTCTGTCATGTGACACGGATCCTATGTTCAGAACTATGAGCATCCCCCACTTTTTTCCCTAGGACTACAGCACTTCTATTTAGTTAAACTAATACAAATATATACTTGAAATAAAAGAACAAATAAATATTATACAATAAAATATTAAAATAATGCACAATTTAAACTGCAGGCATAAAATTGTATATGTCTCGTAGAATTATAGTAAACATTTCATTTTTTAAAGAAAGATATTGTGCCATCACATAAAATGTACATAATAACAAATAGTAACATGATTTTTTTTTTATGTCATTTTACGATGCCGATAATCTCTCAACAGATTGGGTATAACACCCATTGTTAGGGTCAACAAAGTTATATTTGTGATTTAATGGGAAATGTTCATAGCCGAACTGCCAAATGGTAGAATCCAACTCCGTCAGCAAAAAATGTAAGTTATAGCTTATTAAAAAATATTTTTAAAAAATAAGAAAAATAAAATTAGTTTGTTTTGCATGCTTACAATTAAATAATGATACTGCTGAGCCAAGATTTAAAGACTGGTCACATGAGTTAATGGGTAAGATGAGTCTATTATTGATAATAGGGAAATAGGTAATGAATAGAATTTCCCCAGTTTTGCTTCTGTGGGAGATGAATAAAAGAATTCTGCTAGTTACATATTTACTAGTACAAGAACATAGAACAGCCAGTGAAGAAATGACATGTGGTCAGACAGGTTAAGCAAAACCTGAATTTTGCCTCCTCCTCCTAATTCAATGCTACCCTACCTTCGGAATGGTCTATTTTTTTGGCAGCATGTCTAGTTCTGTCTTTTAAGAATGGTCAAGTAGTAGTAAAAAATGATTCCCTTTAAATAAATAGGGAATCACAATGTTTGGAACAGTTTGCAAAAACATAATTTGCATGGTCAGGGCTGTCATAAATGGCACATTAGCATACATTTTTGTATTGTGTTAGTATAAAGAAAAAGTACAATTATTTCAAATGTATAAATGAAAATATATCTTTTCTTTAAAAATAATGTTATTTTTAACACCAATACTCTCTTTATCACCAAAATCTCAAAGAACCTATACAATTAAACAAATGAAGTATTTGTACTACATGCAATCATTTTATCACTAGATTTTATTTTCAGTCAAAAAATCCTTTCACTGCCAAAACATGAAAAATAATAAAGCATAAATCTTTTTCATGTACAAATTAGGAGATAGTAGTGAACAAAATGAAGTAAATCAAGCAAAAGTATAAACATTTTATGCATTTTAAACTATTTTTCAAGACAATTCTGAATATTTTATGCATAATTTTTAGATGATAAACAGATTTAATATTTTTGTATAACTACTTTTGTTTAAAATAAAATCTTATACAACATATGGCATATATTTTTACTAGTAGTTTAATTAATATTCTATTATTAGTAATAATTTTTAATAAATATATTACAAATTATGGACATATTCATTCAAATGTAGACTGTTTGAATTCCTGTAAGTAATTTCTAGGAGAATACTCTTAACTTACATAATACAGTCAAACCTGTCTATCTCGAATCTCTCGGGAGCCAAAAAAAAATTCGAGATATACAGGTTTTATATAAACAGACTAAGAACATTTCTTTACACTAAATACAAAAGACTGAAGGTTTAAAATAGTAAGTTTTATTTACATACCTTACAAAAAGTAATTCGTTCTGAGTTTTTGATTCAAAACTTTTTTAGATTGGACAATTATTTGCAGTTTTAAAACAGCAGAGAAGCAAGCCTGATCAATATTGTTCTGGGATTCAAGAAAAATTCTCAATATTTCAACTACTTTTTCTGCTTCTTTTGGTGTAACAACTCTTTCTATATTGATGTCCAACCCCTGCGGTGTGGAGAGTGGCGTATGTCGCCTAGGAATTTCACGGAAAAAAGGACTAGCGAGTTACAAACGTTTATTGTTTCTATAGTGGGATTGTTTGTTACTCATAAATAAGATCGGATCTTGAATTGAAAAGTGGTGTTTCTTCCGAAAATTCGAGATAGGCAGGTTTGGAGAAAAAATAACTTGAGATAAGTTTTGAAAATACGTTGATTTTTGAATGAAAATGCAGGGAAATTTGAAAATTTCGACATAGACAGGTTTTCGAGACAGGCAGGTTTCGAGATAGACAGGTTTGACTGTAGTTACATACATAACTCTCCTTGTTAAGAATACTCTTCAAAAGATTTTTAAAAAGTTTGATATTCAACCAAATCTTGATGAATTAATAAGAGAAACAGTTTGTAATCTTACATTTACAGCATAATTCCTTTTAAGTGTTACTTTTTTTTAAATTATTATTATTTAGAGAAAAAAAAATAATGTTACTTTTTCAATTAGGTTATGTAAAAGTCACTAGCTGTTTCTGTTATGTAATTCTGCAACCAATCGGACTGTTATGAAACATAACTTCATGCAAAGCAACAAGGTCTGGGAGTGTGGTAACTGGATTAATTTCAGCTAATACTTTCAATTTCTCACTGGAGCTGACAGATTATTATATACGAACTTTTTTTTATCTTGAAGTCTCTTTTTTACAATACAAAATTTTTTATAAAACATTAAATATTGTTTTCATTGTCACCAATCAATTTGCATTTATTTTATTTTTAAAAGTCCTTCCGGCCTGTACCGGGAGGAAAATGTAGCTTTCCTATAACTTCATTTTAAAATTTTAGCTAATGTTACTCTAAAACAAGCTAAAATGCAAAGAAACCGTTTACAAAAGAATACGTTAGTACTGAATTTGAATAAGAAATTCACCAAATTATTGAGCTATAGCCAAGCTGCCTTCATTTATGAAGACTTATTTTGGTCACCAAATTTGGCGATATTTCACCCAATTGTTGCCAAGTTTAGCGAAAATTTGACACTAATGGATATGAATACATAGTTTTATGTGCATCATTGGGAAAATGATTACAACAATGAAAGAAAATAACTTGCGAGAAATCGCGTTCACTAAAACTAAAAAATTAATCGTTGGTTTTTTGTAATGTGCTGTCTTGTTTCAAAATATCAGCCACATTTGAATTTCAGACTCCTCTATCTCAGCCATTTTTTTAATATAGTGGTAAAACAAAAAATTCTCTGGAATCCTTGTATCAAGGCCTAACACTTAATTAAAAAATAAATTTGAATTTTTAACTTTTTTGTATAATATTATTCGAAAGTAGTTAGTCTAAAAATGGCGATAGCTTTTTTAATTTATTCTTTAAACAGAACATCTTTATTTTAATGCTAAAATATCGTATCTCTTAAAATATTCCGCTCAAAAAACCTTATTTCATAAAGTTATCCTATTATTAAATATCAAATGTCTATTAAAATATTTCCGAAAAACTTTAATTCTTTCTTTTTTTTTCCCCTATTATAAAGATTCATTTTCTTTTCTTCTTATTATTTTTATTACGTATTAAATTCGAAGTTTAGCTACAGCCTCAAAACAGATAAGCTCGTTTGTTGATATGGCAGGCATCTGGTACGAGATTATGGAATATTTTGGAAGGGCGTAGAAAGTTTTTGGCGGTAAGGAAGTCATTTTACGACAAAATAAATCCACCGGAAATACTGATAGAGTTCCTAAAGAGACCTTTTGATTGAAGTGGGTCACGTGACGTATTCTGTATTATTACGCAAGCTAGTTTAAAAGCACGTACCTCCTGATTCGGCGAGAATTTTTTGACGCTGGTGTTTGCTAAAAGAATCGGGACGGATTCTAGAAAATAATGGAACGTTGGAGATTTTTTTTTCGTTTAGCGTTGGCTAACGAGCATTTTCCCTAAAGTGATGTCTTTAACTGGAAATAAACTGTTCTTCGACTAAAAAAGGACTGAATTTTCTTGTTGTTGTTGATGATACCACACGGCCGCCTGATGCGAGCTAAAAGGGAAACCTATCACAGAGCTAACCCTGTTTATCAACGAGCACGACTGCCTTTCATCCCGGATTTGAACTTGGAAATACGACATAATATAATAAGTCGAACAGGATAAGGATTGGACATTAGATAAACAGCTGGTGATCAACAGAAAGTTTGTGTAGTTTAAACGTGAAATTTGCCGATTGGAAAAATATGTTACGAGGACGTCTACGCCATTACAGCACGTTTACGTCTGGTGTTTTGCTATTTTGTAGCTTTATAATAAATTAAAAATGGTCAAGCCTAAAAGAGAAAAGAAGAGGAAAATCTGGCCTAAGTGAAGTTGTTGCTAGAGAATATACTATTCATCTTCATAAGCGTCTTCATGGTGTTGGTTTTAAAGGATTGCGAAAAAGTAGAATTTTTGTGTTATCAGGAAATTAAAGATTTTTAGATGTGTGAAACTTTCCTGTGAAATATGTTCAAGAGTAACTGTAAGTTGATATTTTTATTTATTGATATTTTTATATGTTGATATTTATTAGTTTATGTTATATTTAAAATGTTTTATAGTCTACTTTGATATTTATTAGTTTATGTTATATTTAAAATGTTTTATAGTCTACTTTGAAATTTAAAGGTTTTATATACTATGTTATACTGATTAAATTTTTGTTTTTAAAATTTATTTCTGTTGCAAATATTTAAGTGTTGTTAAGGTTAATTAATTTATTTGATGATTTCATGTGATACATCATTGTAATGTTATAGACAGCGGTATAATTTTATATTTTCATGTTTTAAGAACAGATATTCTTAAAAAAAAAAAAAAAAAAAAAAAAAATTCTATTATTTTTAAAATGTTACTGAGATCGTAAATTACATATTTATTTACTATTTTATCTATTTCGTTATTTGTATGGTATATAGTGTTATAAGTTTAACATTTAATGTTTTTAAGATCCGGATATTTAAAAGAAGATCGAGTTAACTCTTTTGTTAGATTAAATATTATGGCAGAACCAAAATTTATAGCATTTGATCCAGATTTAGGAGTTGAGATACAAGCGTGGTTAAAATACTTCGATGATGCTTGTGAAAAAGAAAAGAAGGATGATGATTGGAAGTTTAAAAATATTTCTCAAAATTTAAAGGGAGAAGCTCTTAAGATTTACATTAATGATTGCCTTAATTGCACTAAATACGAACAGATAGCTGATATCTTAACTGAGAATTTTATTAGGGTAAATATCCCGAAATTTTCTGAATTTTCTGCTTTGAAATTGGATAGTTTAAGTAACTTAGAAACTTATTTTAGAAAGAAAATTGAAATTGGTAGGAAATTGCATTTATGTGAAACTATATTACTACAAGGATTAACCGATGGTTTAAAACCAGAATATCAAAATTATCTAATTGTTAACCCTCCTGAGAGTACGACAGAATGGTATAGAATTGTTAAGCAATTTGTGGAAGTTTCCACCCCTGCTGTTACAAGTCCATCATTACCAAGTAAACCTAATTCAACTAATTTTGACATTCCTCGATATAGTGTGCAGCCTAATAGACCAAATTTTCAACAATTTAATACTCCTAGGCATTGGATTCAGTCAAATCGGCCCAATAATCAATTTAATTCTCCTCGAAACTGGGTTCCTCGACCAAACTATAATTTTCAAAGACCTAGAAATTTCCAAAACAGAGTACAAAACAATTATTTTCAGAACCAGTACCCATCTAGGCCATGTAGAATTTGTGTAAACAAGGGTGTAATGAATGCTTTTCACTGGGAAAAAGAGTGTATTTTTAATAACAACTCAACAACCTTTGATACTCTTCCAATTGGTACTCCTAATGTTTGACAATTAATTGTGTATGGATATACAAATAATTATAATTTACCATGTGTCATCGATACCGGTTCAACTATCACAATTTTACCATTAAAGTTTGTTAAAAAATTGAATGCTAAAATTGAAATTGTTCCTCCAGTTACTATTGGTCAGGCAAAGGGATTTTTACAAATTAATCAAAAGTGTAGTATTCTTCTTAAAGTGGGTAAAATCCAAAAATATGTTAACTTTTTAGTATGTGATACAGATTTGGATTACTGCATCTTGGGGTTAAAAGAATGTTCTAAATTTAATTTAAATATAAATTGTAAGAATTGTACAGTAAAACAGGGAAGGAAGATTATAAATAGGAGTATATCCATACATGATGAGAGATCACTTCATTTTAATACTGTAACTGTAAAAAAACTACAACAAGGTAATGATAACTTGATAACTTCTGATTGTGACAGTTTGAATTTATTTAATGATGGTAACTTGATAACAACTTATAATGAAGATACTATTTCATGTAAAGATGAGTTATTAACAAATGGTGATAGTAATGAGAGTTTAAATGGATATAATGATGACAAAGTATCACCATATACTAATGAAAATTTTGTGAATACTCAGGACTTTTTTGCAGCTAATTACAATGATTGTAACGTGCAGCCTGATTACAGAAGTTCAATGACTCCTCAAAATTTTCGCGATATTAATGATTATGATTCAGATTTAATTGGGGAAATAAATTTAATTGAAAATGGGGATTTAAGGGAAATAGTTCAAAATTATAGGGATATTTTTGCAAAACATAAATATGATGTGGGTAAGATAAACATTGAACCACAACACGTTTTACTAAAATCTGACCTACCTATATCTTTGAGGCCCTACAGAACTTCTCCCTTAGAAGAAAAAGAAATAAAAAATCAAGTTCAATCTTTGTTAGCAGCTGGTCTCATAAAAGAAAGCAATAGTCCTTATTCTGCCCCCGTCACCTTGGCTATGAAAAGAGAGGAAGGTAAAAAGACCTGACTATGTATAGATTATAGGAAATTAAATGCAATAGTTAAAAATGATGCAGAACCTTTACCTCGTATCGATGAAATTTTAGATAAATTGAGTAGTGCCCAGTATTTTTCCACTTTGGACTTAGCCTCTGGTTAATGGCACATACCAATACATCCATCCGATACAGAAAAATTAGCTTTTGCCACCAATTTTGGCCTCTTCGAATGGCTGGTGCTCCCCTTTGGTATAAAGACAGGGCCCCCGATATTTAATAGAACCATTAGAAGAATTCTCAATAAGTATAAAATTGATTTTGCTTGCCATTATTTCGACGATATCATAATTTTCTCCTCCTCTCTAGAAGAACATTTAAATCACTTAGCAAAAATCTTTGAAATCTGTAAACTAGAAAACCTTAAACTTAAACTTTCTAAATGTAAACTAAATCAAAATAAAATTAATTTCTTAGGCTATGCGATCACCAATGGGACTTTAACTCCAGCTAATACCAATATTGAGACAATTAAAAAATTGAAACCTCCCTCTAATGTTAAAGAACTACAATGATTTTTAGGTTCCATTAATGTTTATCACAAATTCATAGATAAATATGCTGAAATTAGATACCCCCTCAATAAATTACTTAGGAAAAACACAATATGGGAATGGAACTCAGAATGTCAAAACTCTTTTGAGAAATTAAAAATTGCAAAACCAATTCTAAAAATTTATGACCCAAAATTACCCCTCCACATGTTTGTAGATGCCTCTCAGGTAGCAGTAGGTGCAGTTCTAAAACAACCAGGGAAAGATAATTTTTTGCATCCTATTGCTTACCATTCTAAAATTTTGAAGAGTTATGAACAAAATTACTTTATAACTGAATTGGAATGCTTTGCTATCATAGATACTCTTGATAAGTTTTATCACTATTTTCATGGTACTAAATTCACAATCCATACCGACCATGCATCTCTGGTATGGTTAAAGAATGTTAAAAATCTAAGAGGTAGACTTTTTCGATGGTCTTTAAAACTTAGCATGTTCGATTATGAGATAAGGTATCAAAAAGGTTCTACAAATGTCGAAGCGGACATGTTGTCACGAAATCCTGTTGCTTATCTTAATCAACATGTAAGTTTATTATTGGACAAAAAAGAAATTATAGCAATGCAAGATAAAGATAATGTTTGTGACAGAAAATACAAAAAAGAGAATGGGATTATAATTATTCAGAGAAAAGGATTAAAAAAAATAGTAGTACCAATGTCACTCAGGAGAAAATTATTACATATTGCTCATGATAATTTTGGACACTTAGGAATACAAAAAAATGCTTAACTTAATATCTCCAAACTATTATTGGCACAACATGACAATAGATATTACACAATTTGTTAAACATTGTGATACATGCCAGAGAAATAAAAAAACAAAACAAGAAAGATTTGGCTTGTTACAAGCTATGCCAGCCACAGATCAACCTTTTGAATGTCTTTCTATTGATACTGTGGGTGGATTTAATTATTACAATTCAACAAAAAACTTCTTACACATAATAATAGATCACGCAACTAGGTTTGTTTGGGCTTTTCCATCCAAAAGTGTTACTACCAAAACATATACTAACTGTTTAAAACAAATTTTCAATATTCAAGCACCTAAAACAATACTTAGCAATAGACATAAATCTTTTAGGTCTCCAAGATTCAAAAAATTCCTCAGAAAATATCATGTTCAACAACGTTTTACATCATCACATCACCCCCAAACCAATGGGAAGGTAGTACGAGTTAACCAAACTATAGTTACTAGACTTAAATGTAAAGTTAATTCCATTTCTTCTAAAATACCTTGGACTAGATTATTAGACCAAGTCATCCAAGAATACAATAACACACCACATTCCATAACCAAATTCCCACCTGCCTATTTATTTTATGGTCAATTACCTTATGAATCTCCTTTAAAACAAAATTATTACCCTCCTGTTAATAAAGCACTGAAAATTGCAAAAGCGCGAACTTGTGAATTCCACCTTAAAAGTAAAAGACTCTATGATAAAAAATTTGTCGAATCTCCACTAGAAATACAAGATTATGTAATTTGTGAAGAATTTAAATATCCTAACACTAGAAAATTAGAACCTACGTTCTCTGGACCATACAAAATAATAAATAAACTTTCTGATGTGACCTATGAAATAGACAAATTTAATTATGAGACTAAATTAAATTCAGTTATTGTACATGTGTCTAAATTACGACCATATTTTTCACCAGATAATTTCAGACTATTTCATGAGCAACCCAAACAACAATCAAAATCACCACAGACATCACAATCACCATCACAAAATCAAACTAAAGTAAAAACAATAGAATAAATTCTAATTCTTTAAATATCTCTTATTACTCTAGTTTCAACATTATCATGTATGTCTTTGGTGTACAATAGAGATATTACCCATTTTTGAAAGTTTAATATTTTAAAATTTTAAAATAAATGTCACAGCTTTTATTTCAACATTGTGGTTATATTTTAGCCTGATCAACTAAAATATTTACTTCTTTTTGAGGTTGAGTAGACACCTTATGCAGGCATAAGATGTGTATTTTGATTTTAGGAATTGTCAAATTGATGTTGAAAAATGAAATTAAATGTTTTAATTCTATATCAAAATAAACTATTTTTACTTTATTTACTTTTTCTTAAACCAATTGTTTCAAAAATTTAATATTATGTTATTTACTTCAATAGATAATCAAATAGTAACCGTTTATAAGTATTTCTATAATTATATAAATGATTGGATAGTGATGATGTGATTTTACAGTGATTGTTTTGGTGTGACAATAGAAAATTAAGTATCTAAACTAATTGCCTTTGTATTCCATTTCTCAGCTAAAATTAACATCTTTTATTGTTATGTATTGTCTTTATTTATTCTCAGTTTGCCAAAAAACAACTCTCTACATTTAGGATGAATACTTATAACTTAACAGTATAATTTTGTAAAAGGGTATCAGAGAGAAAAAAAAAATTATTGTAAGGAACTAATGGTTGAGAGTTCACTTTCTAAATATTTAGATTTATATTTATTTGGATTTTGAAATTATTATTATATTTTTTTGTATACTTTCGACTGGCAAAAATACTTTCTTATATGATTAAAAAATAAGAAATTTATTTATTTGCTATGTAATTATTTTATCCTCAACCAATATTTTCCCTAACAATAAATAAAAAAACTGTGATATTTTCTTAAATTATACTAATGTTATTATATTATTATTTCTACTATTGAATTATATTATGAATTACTACATATGTTGTGAAGTATTAGTTATATTGAAAGTTATTATTGTTATGTTTATGAATTGAATTTTATTATAGCATTTATTTATATTATTGAAGAGTTATATTATTTATTAGTGAAAAAATGTTTGACAAATATTAGTTAAAGATGTTGGGATCCCTCAGGAATATAACAAAGATAACATATTCCAAGTACAATAAACGACCAAGAGATAATTTGATTTGTTTATTATGTGAGAAATTTACTGTGATACTTAAGAGAAAGAGAAAGATGTTGTGACAAGTGCTAGCATTATAAAGTCATTATAAAGTATTGGTAAGAATGACTACAGTTTTAAAATTTTGATGGAGTAATGTCTTTATTTTCAGTCTTTACACAAAAACTGTATTTTTAAGAAAAGGACTGCAGTAACCATTTATTTTAAAACAAAATGAGGACTTATCACGATCCAAGAAAGAGACTGAAATAAAACAGTTGGATCTAATGAACTCAAATTTGAATGAAGTCGAATTTTTTTTTTTTTTACTTTGTTTTAACAATTTGCTAGTGACTACTTATTCTAAAGCTTGTGAACTTGGTAAAAGCAAAATTCTGTTACTATTATTATCCTGTTTTTCTTGTTTATTAACATTTATTATTTATTGTTATTGTATTTTTCTTGTGCACTTACAAATGGTAAGTGAGATTGTAACCATTTCTTGTATTATTTTACAGGGGAAATGCTCGTAGCTTTATTTTTATTTATCTATTAATTTTAATTGATTACTATTATTTTATTTTTGTTTTTGTTTTTGTCGGCCAGTTCTTCAGAAATTTCCCATCTCCTTGCTGACAGTCTTTAAATTTATACTAGTCAAAATTCAAATTTCTAAAGTATTAAATTTATATTGTCTGAATTTATAGTTACTTAACTAGTAACTTCATCCAAAATCTTTAGGGAGGGGGGATAATATTACAAAATTTAATTTTTTTCCGCAATTATTCTATAAAATTTTTCCATTCAATAATATTCGGTATATAACCCAGCTTATTAAAATAATTCTCATTCTTACAATAGACTTTTACTATCCATATGTAAAGCCAATTATTCCTAATCCACTTAATAATATTTATTCGAAAGTAGTTAGTCTAAAAATGGCGATAGCTTTTTTAATTTATTCTTTAAATAGAACATCTTTATTTTAATGCTAAAATATCGTATCTCTTAAAATATTCCGCTCAAAAAACCTTATTTCATAAAGTTATCCTATTATTAAATATCAAATGTCTATTAAAATATTTCCGAAAAACTTTAATTCTTTCTTTTTTTTCCCCTTCTTTAAAGATTCATTTTCTTTTCTTCTTATTATTTTTATTACGTATTAAATTCGAAGTTTAGCTACAGCCTCAAAACAGATAAGCTCGTTTGTTGATATGGCAGGCATCTGGTACGAGATTATGGAATATTCTGGAAGGCCGTAGAAGGTTTTTGGCGGTAAGGAAGTCATTTTACGACAAAATAAATCCACCGGAAATACTGATAGAGTTCCTAAAGAGACCTTTTGATTCGATAGAAGTGGGTCACGTGACGTATTCTGTATTATTACGCAAGCTAGTTTAAAAGCACGTACCTCCTGATTCGGAGAGAATTTTTTGACGCTGGTGTTTGCTAAAAGAATCGGGACGGATTCTAGAAAATAATGGAACGTTGGAGATTTTTTTTTCGTTTAGCGTTGGCTAACGAGCATTTTCCCTAAAGTGATGTCTTTAACTGGAAATAAACTGTTCTTCGACTAAAAAACGGACTGAATTTTCTTGTTGTTGTTGATGATACCACACGGCCGCCTGATGCGAGCTAAAAGGGAAACCTATCACAGAGCTAACCCTGTTTATCAACGAGCACGACTGCCTTTCATCCCGGATTCGAACTTGGAAATACGACATATATATATGCATAATATATTTATATATATTACACACACATATATATATATATATATATATATAAATCAACATTTTAACGGAGGGTGGTTTTGGGGTCTGGGGGTCATGATCGGTGAAAATATATCGAAATTTTCTGGAATTGCTTTCCTCCGAATTGCTGCAATAGCTAGCATTTTACTTTTTTGTATTGAAAGCTACCTAATATTCACTCATCTCAGTTAAAATACAAATAAAGATAACAATAATAATAAATATTATCATTTATTAAAATATTTATTTCTCTACAAAAGAACTGTTTCTAAATTTCACACACAATATGTAAAAGATGCTATTGTCGAGATTTACGCCCAACTAACATAAAGGTATCCATTTTTTTATCACTATAGTTACATAACCTACTGACAAACCCATCTAACATTATTGAGATAGTAGAATTTCAAAATTTTAGCTTCTTGAAGAGGTCACAATTACTTAAGCTGTAACTTTTGAAAAACTTTATATAGGGACATTAGTATGCGATGAATTATAAAAATAACATATATACTTTCAATTAAGATGAATACAGTCACATTCACCCTATATCACCCCACTGTTTCAAAATAAAATGATTATAAAAATTCAAATCAATTTTCTGTTTTTAACCTAAAATCTGAATAATAATCACCAAATTAATTACATTACAAATAAATAAATAAACGAAATTATTTACTGCAAAATACATTTCAATAATGTTTTAAATGATAAAAAAATATCCAAAAAAATGAAAGTGGAGACACATATGAAATATCGGGCCATCATATAAACAAATTACAAATTGTGAATTTGCAAAGAGTTCCGTTTCCTGTGCCGCTTGGCGAATTTGGTGGAAAAAATTACACCAAAATGCCGTTTTGGCGACATGAAAAAATTTTCAAGATTGCAGAAAAACGTCAGTTTTAAATCTTTATGTTATAGATATATCAATGATTTTGCACCATTTTTTAAATTAGAAAATGATGTAAAAACATGGATTTATAAATAACAAAGATTTACTAAAGACAAAGTTTTTCCGCCATCTTGAAAAATTTGTTATGATGCAATTACACAAATTTTAGCAGAATTCTAAATAAACTAACGAGTAAAAAGCTAAACAAATGTGCTTTTTCAGATGAATATTTGTTATTGTCATGGGGGAAGCCCCCCCCCCTCAACACCCCATTCTTAAAACATTTTGGACAATAAAAAAGAAAAAAAGAATTATCAGAAACATTTTGTCAAACTTGACTGAACTTAATTTTAAAAAATGTAATGTTATAAATTTTATTGAGGTAAAATCTCGCTCACAACTGCCAAAAAGAATTATTAAATATTAAATAAAAGTAAAAGGATAAATATAATAAATGCCAATAAATGAAACGGCAATTCAGAAAAAAGGGAAAGTGCATACAAAAAAATATATAAATATTTACATGGAAAAAAAAACAGTTAATAATTACAAAAAAATTAAAGAAATAAATAAATAATTTAATGTTCACAAAAAGGGATCCCAGTCAGACTCTAAACCATCGTCAAGATATGGTACTTCGCCTTCTAACTGAATTGAATTTAAATTTTGAGGGACTTTTGGTAATGCACCCTCGATGTTTTCAGACTTTGCCGTTGGTCTTTGAAATTCCAAAAGCTTTAGCCCCTCAATCCCGTACCCTGTGTAGACTTTAATAATGTCATCTATGATGACTTTCATTTTTTCGGCAGCCGTTTTTAAATGATCTAGCTTGCGTCGGCGATAAAAATGAACAAGTGGGTAAATGTGATCAAAGTTCGCTCAAAGGGTTTCGTTTAATATTCCTTTCAAAACACTTTATCCTCTCTTTAATAAATCCAAATAAATTTCATTTAGCATCAAAGAAAAAAAAAGAAAAGAAAAAGAAACATGATTTTTTGTTTTTTATAATGTAGAAATTTACCGGTCTATTTTTTCGAGTATCCAAACTAGCCTGATAGCAAGCAAAACTGGCTATTATATTCTGTCATAATAATATCTGTTGCACGGACTGAATGCGATATAAAAAAATAATTTCAAAATTAAACATTTTAACATTTTAAAATGTTAAAATATGCGAATATTTCCATAATCGTATTTTTATCATGATTCAATATGTTTCTCAAACTCATATATTTACTATTCTCTATTACTACTCATATTGACACTCGCTTTGTATTATTCTCAAACATCTAAAAAATTCGTTAAACTTCCAATATGACATCAGATTTTCTTTTTAATTCTCTAATGACGTGATATTAATCTTCTTTGTGTACATACACATACTGCTGGTATTATTGAGAAATCTTTGAAAATTTTGTTTTATTACCACTATGATGTCAATCATTTTTATTTCACATTAATCTTTTTTTCAATTGATGAAACTTTTTATTTCATTTTCATTTTTCACATGAAAATCGTCTGATAGAAAATTAATTATTGTAGAAAGAATTTCATCGTGGATTTTTAATTTTTAACATCTGCTGTAACGAAAAATGTTTACATTTAATAGGAAAAGGCTGTTAGAATTTTGGTCTTTTATCTCTATTTATTAAAATAATACGAATTTCTCACATTTTAATATTTTGAGTTCTGCATAGCTGGTATTCAGCTATACACACAAAGTTTCAACTCTGTAAGCTACATAGTTTCTGAGAATAGCTCTGTGACAGACAGACAACGGAGCGGGAGTAATAAGGTTTCGTGAGATGAATGAAACTCTAAAAACCATATATTGTGACAACATTTTATCATTCCTGCAACATTTTGTAGTTCTCTTAAACCAACGATTTTCATTTTCTAGATCATTAATGGTGTTCGCTTTATTGGTTTGACACGAATTCACATTTACTATGATTCATAACTTCGTGTGTTGTCTGACTGGAGAATAATTTTTCCACACCATGGTATTGTTTTGCCGCATCTGTATAGACAACACACGTATCTTTATGGCAAAAACGTACAACATAAGGCCAAATATCACTTTTTTTTCTATCTACCCTAAAAAACAACCCCTCTTTGTCCTCTCTACAAAAAATGCCTAAAAAAGTTATTGTATGATTTGGAGTAAGCCGACCCCTTCTATATTTCCTAATAGTTAAAAAAGTTTCATCAATTAAAATAGATTTTCCCAGGCCTCCCAATTCAGAATACATATGAGAAGACTGAATTTTGCAAAACTTCTCGAAGATAAGAAAAATAATCACAAAGAGTTTCTTTTGATAGGGTCTGTTCATTTCTATTTTTTCTCCAGTAACACAATTGCTCATATAAAAAATCTGTTTGAATTTTGAATACAAATGCAAAAAGAATAGCCAAAAGGTCATGAACCGAAATTTTAGTATTTTCAAAATCAGTATTATACGCAGGGTTATCTGTGCTGGTACAAGAATTTGGGTTCGATTTGGTTTTACTCCTAAGACAACAGACCCATTTCCACTTCAATTTTACATCCTTATTTGCATTTTTTTTCATAGGACTGCTACATTTAGGGCATGGCGGGGGAGCTGAAGGAATAAGTCCAACTTCAAGTACAAATTTCACTGCTGAATCTTCCATCTCTAAAATGGCAAACCATGTAAAAATCGAAATATTGACCAATAAAGGGTGCCTTTTAAACAGCTAATGCAAAAATCCTAATAAAAAACCAAAAGAAATTATAAAACCAAAAGAAGTTAAAGGCAAAAGCGAGCAAGACTTACCTTAAACATCGACAGCAAAGACGCATCAAAAACTATGGCAGCAAGCTACTGATCTAATAGAATCAGTGTTGCCAGATAGTCGAAAGTTAATTTACCCAAAATTTCTGAAAATTTCCCCCAATTCAGTGACTTTTTCCGAAAAAGTCCCCAACAGAGTTTTTACTCAAAATTGTAAATTTTCAATTTATCACTATAAAAAATATTTAATTTAAGCTAAAAAAATTTTCCCAAAAATGCCTTTATTTGAAATAATTCCCCATTTACAAAAAATAAGTAAATTCTTTCATCTACACAACCTACTGAGTTTCTGAATCTCTAGCAATTCATGATTGTAAGCAGAATGCGAAAAGACATCCAGTTGTTTCATGTTTATTTATGTTTACCAAATATCTCAATCTAAATCCTTATCTACTTCCATTACAATTTGTTTTGAAAAAAATATATATTATATTCAAATTGACAATTAGTTTAAGGAACAAGACAAAAATGCTTTGTAATATTAATTATTCAGAATTTCGCTTACTATATTTATTTTCGGTGCGTTGAAAAGTTAAGAAATATTTGAACATAAAAAAGAGTAACAACGCAAATCTTTCCCTGTTCACTCTCTATTCCAACGAATGATTTGATAAGTCAATGCCGAAAACCGTATCTTAAGTATTTTCCCCATTTAAAAATCTCTTAGTTGCGTTTCCAAGATCTCACCGAAAAGGAACGTGTAAACTGTACTGTTATTAACGACGAGCATGACTACAAGAATAATGATTGATATTTTGAGGTCCGAATTATATTTTCATCATGAAAATAAAAAGTAGATACCTTATCTTCGTGATGTTCATTTTCCTAATCAAAATGAGTTTGAGACAGATCCAGTTTCGTCAAATGACTAAAATCAAACTTTACGTGAAATGATAAAATAAATTTCCCAATTTTTTCCCCAAAAATACTTGTCCCCAAAAAATTTCCATGAAGGTTCAAAATTCCCCAAAATGGGGACAAAATCCCCAATCTTGCAACACTGAACGGAATTCAAGAAATAGCTGAGTAACTGCTCACATGATACTAATGATAACCAATCAGCTTCAAGATCTCCACTTCAAACAGGATTTCCAAACAAAAGTAACCGCAGAGCCGTTTAAAGTCAAAGACTAAACATAAACCAGATCAAAACATCTATTTCTCAGAAAGTGCGCCAAAAAATTCGCCAAATTCTGCAGCACAGCATTTCAATAATGTTGTAAATGATAAAAAATATCCAAAAAAAAATTAAAGTGGCGACACATGAAATATCTTTCGATCATATAATTAAATTACAAATTGTGAATTTTATTAGAATAGTAAAGAAGAAACATATCTTACTCTTAACTTATTTTAGTAAAGAGAATGGGATCAATAAATTTTTGTTTAAAAATATAGTTAATGCTACAATTTGAGATGTGGAGTAAGACAGCTATATAGAAATAAAAAGCTGCTCAGCGGGTCAAGACAACAACAACTACAAATTAAGAAATAGGAAAGATACCTTTGCGACGAATGAATACTAGACGGTAATCGCTGGGATGCTCTGCTCTTTTACAACCAATCACAGAGAACCAGTGGGGGTGGCAATGGGGCTTTGGCAGCTAGCTTCGCCAACGCGCCAAACAGCAATATCGAGCTTCCCAGCTTTTCAGAATAGCTCGTCTTTCTCCTTCCCTTCGCTTTGATGATGACGCTTCGGCAGACCATTCGCATTACTGAATACATAATGCTCATGTAGATCGTAAAAAAAATGGTTAATATTTATTCTATAGCATTTTTAAATATTAAAGTGTACCAAAGACTTACGAAAAAAAAAAACCTCATATTAGTTTGGAGCTGCCGATTGAGCAAAATAAACGTGACGGTGCACGTGGACTGACTGTCAGCAAGGTGCAATCTGCAAAAGTCCAAAAAATCAAGATCTTATTAAAGTGACGAGCCCACCTTAATTGAATGGGTATTGCTTGTGATGTATGCTGTAATTCAGATCATATACATTAGCAATATTTCTTCAATTATGCTGCAGGAGATGGCTGAAAAACAGGACATTTTGGAAAATGGTGCAAACGGATTCATGGATTCGATTAAAAATTCATACAGCTCGTATTGTTTTGTTAAAAAAGAATTACATTTAAGTAAGGTAAGATTTATTAATACCGGTAATTTGTCCATTGTTTTTTAAATGTATTTAATCTTGCAGTGTTTTTTATTTTCTTTAGTACCGCCTACTATTAATAATTTACTATATGTCAACAAGAAACTTTATAAAAATATTTTAAAGCAACAGCAAGCTTTAATCTTTATATTCTACTTTTTAATGTGGTTCAAGTTATTTAAAGAATGTACATCTCATGGTAGGGTTCACATGCACAGGTGCAGTTTTGACAATTTATTTAAATATGTGCTTCTGGTTACATATAATATAATTAAATGTACAAACACCAAGCTTTGACTTTCTCCGAATATTTTGTAGATTTCCATCTAAAAAAAATATTGTGTACATTATTCAGGGGTCGATCCAGGGAAAATTTGGGGCCTATTTAGGGCCCCTTCACAAAATTCTATTCCATAAAAACTTACTATTTATTATTTTGTGATGTTTTAAAATGTGTAATTTGCAAACAAGCTTGTTCACCAGAGAGGAAAACTTCAGTAAAAGGATTTAGTTTTTGTTTATAAATGCTTGGTTTGAATTTGATTAACTGGATATCAACTTTCGTTACAAAAATATAATAAATTTCACAAACATAACCTTTACTTTCACAAAATGGGCCCCCAAGAAAAAAAAGTCTGCATTGACCCCTGTTATTTAACTTAAAAATTGACAAGAAAAAAAAATATATAAACTGAACAAGATCTGTATACTGTACATTCCTCTTTTTAACAGAAAATATTGTTCCGGATTTAAATCTGATCCAATGTGTTAATGTTTCTTTGCATTATTGTCATTAAAATCCTCAAATCTTAACTATTGTCTGAGGACCCAGGGTTTAAAAAATGGTGGCTAATATTTAATTTACAAAGTAATGCTTGTATTCTATTTATACCATGGAATGGGATTTATAATTAGAGAGTATAGCCATCTGATTAAGTAAGTTTTAAAATGTTTATATTTGTAATATATTATTTGGTTTATTGTAATTAAACCTGTTAGAAAATTGTTTTTTCCCAATTTGAACATCAATTGAAATGATCATAGCATAAAAAAAATTGTTAATTGTGGTTATTTTTAGTACATTCAGTGAATAAGCTAGGGTCAGGGCTGTAGCTAGAAATAAACAATAGGGGGTGCTCAAGAAAATGCAGGGGGGGGGGGGGGCTCATACTATTTCTCTCTCTCGACACATGCACACACAAACACAGATATATATGATCAAAGCAGAGTTTCCCCCAGACAGTTTCAGAAGGGTGCTTCACCCTGCCTGCCCTTTGGTTTACAAAATAGCACCCTTCTTGCCCCATCCAGTAAAATAGTTAGCACCCTTCTTGCCCCTGAGTAGAAAAAGTGCCCTTTCTCCTTTTTGCATTAAAAAAATTGCTTTCATAGTAAAAATTAACTCAATGTTGTCTTTAAAAGACTGTCCTGACTTTTAAATATCAAAAGTGGCTTTAAAAATCAAAAGAATACCTTTAATAACTAAGAAAAATGCCAATAAAAAATCTGAAAATTGCCCTCAAGAATCCAAAAAGTGCCATTAAGAATAAAAAAGTGCCATTAAGAATAAAAAAGTGCCATTAAGAATAAAAAAATGCCCCTTTTTCACCAGCAGCGCCCTGCCTTTTTTTAAACCTGAGGGAAACTCTGATCAAAGTGTTATATAGAAAGGTAAATTAGTGCATATTCATATTGTAGGCACTATGTTTCCTATTAAATTGTTTATAATAACTTTATTTCATACTAAGAACAGTAAAGGTTGCAGACAGGGATGTAGTGGTGGATATACAGTGAATACGCCGTATAACTTCTGGAATACCGTATACCCTCTTCTCAAAAACACTATAGCATATACTTTTTAGCGTATACCCTCTGTCTAAAGCGTATGCCTTCATGTTTTTTTACTACTACATCACTAGCTGCTGATAATGAAAATTTTCAATAAGTAAATAAAAATCTGGCAGTTCACCTGTTTCAAAAGAGTGGCAACCTTTAATTTTTTTCTGAATATTCCCTGCCCTTAAGGATTCTAAAGTTATGTTTTTATATGATAAAAAACTTTTGAAAAATCAGGGGTGTATTTTGCATTTTAAAATTATTTTTGTGTCTAGTCAAAAGCTAAAACCACTTGGATTTAAATTGGCTATAACTCATTA
Organism: Maratus michaelseni; assembly: GCA_963931845.1. Lineage (NCBI taxonomy): Eukaryota > Metazoa > Arthropoda > Arachnida > Araneae > Salticidae > Maratus > Maratus michaelseni. The sequence continues at coordinate 333,144,260 of OZ007595.1, read as the reverse complement.
GAATAACTTTGTTTTATGCTAATAATGGAAAACGCTGCAAAATGAAAAATTTCAGTATATAACTAATGCAAAAGTCAATGTTTGCATCAGCAACAGGTTGCTAATTCTGAATATGTGCAGATAGGATGGATGCGCGCCTATTGAAGCATTTATTTTCTGTTTTTAAACAAATACTACAATTTAGTATTTATGCAAAACTGTAAAAAGTCCTCAAAACTAAGTTCAATTTTTGAACAGGGTTTCATTTGGATTTTTGAAACAGAATTTAAATGATGGCCTTGGCAACTTTCCCAGGGGGGGGGCTCAAATTTTCAGGGGGTGCTGCCCCCCCTAGTTACGGCCCTGGCTAGGGTATTATTTTTCCATAATATTTCCTATTAACTTTTACTACCAAGATTGCTAATTCTCATTTTAACATATACATAAAGATTTTTCTCTGTATAAATTCATAAATCTGTCAAAAAAAATTTAAGGACTACATTTTCTTCCACAAAATTTTCGATTATACGCTGTGATTATGTACTATACTGTGTAAATGTAAAGTAAATTTTTTACATGTTTAAAAGAAAATATATAATTTGCATGATTAATTTTATGGTATGTCAGCGAAAATTTTAAAATGCGTATGGGTAGGGTTAGCAAGTTTTTGCCAAATGTGGAAAAAACCGTTCTTGCAAAAATAGGTAGAGGAGATTGGTAATGAATGGGCCATTAACAAAATATGAAAAAGTGTTTGCATAAAATTATTTTAGATGCCACCAATAGATGAAGCTATTTGTTCTACCAAACTCATAAAATTTTCCATTGTTTGGGAGGACCCATTTTCTCACTAGAGTAGGATGGTCAAGAATCTGATTGAAAAGTAAATATTTTCCTTTTTTCTGTAAAATAAATAAGCTAAAAAGTATCTATTTCATTGCAGATATGTGTATTAGCAAGTATTTGCATATCTATAAACTAATTTTAGGATGTATTTAGATGTTATTTGAATTTAATGTGCTAAAAAAGCCTGAATATATTCCAGAAGTATAAGTGGGGCTGAATGGGCCCACCTTTGCCCTAATCATGAAAATGTGTGTGTGTGTGTTTTTTTTTCCCGATTCTCTTTAACATATGACACATAACTGGCTTTCATGGATTTAGATTAAATTACTGTCTAGTTAGGATAGGTTTATAGCGATGTCTAAAAAATAATTTACACATTTTCAACCTAAGAAGTATTAGTTATTTATTAGAAACATAAGTTAAATTGTATAAATGATTCAGATGAACTGTTCAGTTGTTGACCACACGTACCAGTCTTTTCACATTTGATAGAAAACTCGAATAATTGTTTATATTCTGAATCTGATGGGTAGAATAAATAATACCAGAAATTTACACAGCCAGACATTACTGGTGGAACATCATGTGCTTTTATAACCATGAAGTTTAATAATAATTTTGAAATATATAAATTTCGTTAAATCATAATGTGTATTATCTATTATTTTTATGCTTATTTTATGTTCTTTCTCTCTTATCTTATTATTTTCTCGTTTTTCTGCAACAAATATATGATTTAATAATATCACTTTTGATTTTTAATAATTTTGATAAGCATTGTGTATTATTGCTTACTCTTTCAGTATACTTTTAATCATATCATGTCAAGTGCCATTCTTTTTGTCATATTTGGTGAATAAAAGATTAATTCCACATTTTTTCATTGAATTCATTTAGTGGCCCATTCAACCAAGCGCGGATCCAAGGGGGGGAAAGAAATCCCCCCCTCTAAACGGTAAACATTTCTACAGAACAATACATTTTTTAATATAAATATGCATTAAATGTGTTTTCATTTTTTTTCTTCTTTTACGGCTTAAAAATTTTAATCTTTCTGATACATTCATAGAGTTATTTTTAACTAGAAATGCATGAAATTTGCAGGCATTATTGTTTAAGCACCAAAGAATCGAACATAGTTTTTAATTTTACTATAAATGTGGTATATTTTGAATTGTATTTATGAATTTTTTTCCTTCAAGACGGTCTTTCTATGATCGCCGAGCCTCGAAAATGGACTTAAAATGAGAAATTTAAGAAAACTTTTTGTAAGATTCTTTGCTTTTATAAGAAAATGAGAAACTCTGATATCTTGGTATCTGGATAAAACATGCATATTTTGTATATTTACGAATATATAAAGCAGGTATACCTGCAAATTTCATTCACTTATGAAAGAAAATGAATTCGGGTATATGTCAGAAATTAGACAATTTGGATATAAGATATAAAAACTGCTAGTGAAGACATGTTACCTCCCCCCCCCCCTTCCTCAAGAAAAAAGTCATGACCCCCCCTCTAAATGGAGTGCTGGATCCGCCTCTGCATTCAACCCCATGGGTGGGGATGAATGGGCCAAATTTCTATATTTTTATTTTCTATTATCATTCATTATAAACATTTTCTAATCCGATTTTTATGACTTTTTGATAAAACCAAATAAGTAAAGTAACTGAAGAGCCAATTCTGAGCCAAAAGAATTATTAGAAAAAATTACAAAAATTGAAAAACAAAATCTGGCCTATTCATTACCACTCACCCCTATATGTTTTATTTATGGGAATGTAATTAAGGTATTTTAACTCTTACAATATGTAACTTTAAATTTTTTAACTTAGAATAATCAATGCATCATTCAGTAATCAGAATTCTATTAAGTTTGCATTGTTTTCAGTAAAATATATTTTAGTTTATGCTATGGGTACAGATTTTGGGAATGGGGAGAGTAAATAGCAATAAAATAACTCCCTGGTTTTGGTTTGAAGAGTCATAATTGTGGAACAACTATTTTTTATACTTCAGTTAGTCTGTAAAAAAGTCTTAAGAATTATTAGCTGCTTTGCTGAGCTACTGGAACAATAGTCATTTGAAGATACAAAGTATAATTACTATGCAATTCTTCTCCTCTCTCATGTATATTAATAAGTTTTATCTGGTCCATGTGTTTTTTATATATAAAGTAATTTTTAAGTGCTTTTAAAAGGATTATCTCTATAAAAGAGGTTCAGATAAAAAGGAAATGCAGATTGATTTGATTGTTATAAAGTTATGTATATATATATATATATATATATTACAAAATTTAAATTTTTTCCGCAATTATTCTATAAAATTTGTCCATTCAATAATATTCGGTATATAACCCAGCTTATTAAAATAATTCTCATTCTTAAAATAGCCTTTTACTATCCATATGTAAAGCCAATTATTCCTAATCCACTTAATAATATTTATTCAAATGTAGTTATTCTAAAAATGGCGATAGCTTTTTTAATTTATTCTTTAAATAGAACATCTTTATTTTAATCCATTATTAAAATTCATTAGTATTATTCCCGTGTGGTCAAATTGCTATAACTTCTTTATTTAAATGCTAAAATATCGTATCTCTTAAAATATTCCGCTCAAAAAACCTTATTTCATAAAGTTATCCTATTATTAAATATCAAATGTCTATTAAAATATTTCCAAAAAACTTTAATTCTTTCTTTTTTTTTTCCCTTTTATAAAGATTCATTTTCTTTTCTTCTTATTATTTTTATTACGTATTAAATTCGAAGTTTAGCTACAGCCTCAAAAACAGATAAGCTCGTTTGTTGATATGACAGGCATCTGGTACGAGATTATGGAATATTCTGGAAGGGCGTAGAAAGTTTTTGCATTTTACAACAAAATAAATCCACCGGAAATATTGATAAAGTTCCAAAAGAGACCTTTTGATTCGATAGAAGTGGGTCACGTGACGTATTCTGTATTATTACGCAAGCTAGTTTAAAAACACGATCATCCTGATTCGGAGAGGATTTTTTGACGCTGGTGTTTGCTAAAAGAATCGGGACGGATTCTAGAAAATAATGGAACGTTGTATTTTTTTCGCTTAGCGTTGGCTAATGAGCATTTTCCCTGAAGAGATGTCTTAAACTGGAAATAAAAGGTTCTTCGACAAAAATATGGACTGACATTTCTTGTTGTTGATGATACCACACGGCCGCCTGATGCGAGCTAAAAGGGAAACCAATAACATAGCTAACCCTATTTATCACGAGCACGACTGCCTTCTTCCCGGATTTGAACTTGGAAACACGACATTAATATAATAAGTCGAACAGGATGCTGGTGATCAACAGAAAGTTTGTGTAGTTAAACGTGAAATTTGCCGATTAGAAGAATATGTTACGAGGACGTCTACGCCATTACAGCACGTTTACGTCTGGTGTTTTGTTATTTTGTAGTTTTATAATAAATTAAAAATGGTCAAGCCTAAAAGAGAAAAGAAGAGGAAAAGTTGGCCTAAGTGAAGTTGTTGCTAGAGAATATACTATTCATCTTCATAAGCGTCTTCATGGTGTTGGTTTTAAAGGATTGCGAAAAAGCAGAACTTTTGTGTTATCAAGAAATTAAAGATTTTTAGATGTGTGAAACTTTCCTGTGAAATATGCTCAAGAGTAACTGTAAGTTGGTATTTTTATTTATTGGTATCTTTATATGTTGATATTTATTAGTTTATGTTATATTTAAAATGTTTTATTTATTTAATAGTCTACTTTGAAATTTAAAGGTTTTATATACTATGTTATACTGATTAAATTTTTGTTTTTAAAATTTATTTCTGTTGCAAATATTTAAGTGTTGTTAAGGTTAATTAATTTATTTGATGATTTCGTGTGATACGTCATTGTAATATATAGACAGCGGTATAATTTATATTTTCATGTTTTAAGAACAGATATTCTTCAAAGAAAAATTCTATTATTTTTAATATGTTACTGAGATCTGATCTGTATTTTATAAAGAGACAATTTTTATCCTAAGGGAACATTCCTGGCACCATGCCAAACCTAAGCTACAAAACAGCTATTATGAGGAGAAAAAAAAAAAAAATCTGTATGTTGAATAATAATTGACTGGTGGTTTGAATTGTAGTAAATTAATGAGCCACTGAAAGATTATTTATGATGTAAATATGTAAATAGAGTGTTAGTATTTTATTGTTTATTTAAACTGTGAATATATAAAACTAAATTTAGTATGTTATTGTTTATTTTCATTTAATGTAGGATTTATGATGCATTTACCAACTTGCTAAAATATTTAATATAGAAACTTTGAAAATTTTTGATGGTGTTATAATATTAATAAAGTGTTTAAATAAAATGCTAGGTCAGGTAGAAATTAGATTACTGGAACATGTAAACATTTAGCACTATGTTAACCTAGCTGAATTGCGCTATTAGGTAATTTGAATTTTAATAATCTTAAGCTCACCAATGGGGAATTTTTTTTACACCTCATTTGTCCATAGCTTAGGTAAAAATAAGTTCATTATTTACCAAGTCCTCAGCAGTAATAAATTTACTAGAATTGAATACTCAGAATAATTATGATGTTATGATAGAATTAATACGTGATGACGATCAATATGAAGATAAAGTCATGTTTTCCTTGATGACAAATAATAAAAATATTTAGAAGAGAAATTGGAAAATGTAGGTAAGTTGCATTCAAAAAATTCATAGGGTATGTAATAAAATTTTGTTGATGATGTTGCTCTTCTTGTTCTTTTTGCTGATGATACAATTGTTATTATTATTATTACTATGATAAAAAAAATTATTCTAAGGTAGTTAATGCAACATATTAAATTTAAATTTAGCAAAAATAATAAATAAAATTTAGGAGATTTTTATGTATTTTATTGAATAAATGTTCTGGTAAATGCTTAATTTGGATTCACAAATTCTTATTATTCTTAAAAATTCAATAGGAAAGGTTTTAATTCAGTTATGTTTCTGTCAGAAGGGTATATAGGGTCTTAATTTGGAGACATGGAACAATTCGCAACCTATTTTTCACCAGATAACTTCAGACTATTTCATGAGCAACCCAAACAACAATCAAAATCACCACAGACATCACAATCACTATCACAAAATCAAACTAAAGTAAAAACAATAGAATAAATTCTAATTCTTTAAATATCTCTTATTACTCTAGTTTCAACATTATCAGGTATGTCTTTGGTGTACAACAGAGATATTACCCATTTTTGAAAGTTTAATATTTTAAAATTTAAAATAAATGTCACAGCTTTTATTTCAACATTGTGGTTATATTTTAGCCTGATCAACTAAAATATTTACTTGTTTTTGAGGTTGAGTAGACACCTTATGCAGGCATAAGATGTGTATTTTGATTTTAGGAATTGTCAAATTGATGTTGAAAAATAAAATTAAATGTTTTAATTCTATATCAAAATAAACTATTTTTACTTATTTACTTTTTCTTAAACCAATTGTTTCAAAAATTTAATATTATGTTATTTACTTCAATAGATAATCAAATAGTAACCGTTTTATAAATATTTCTATAATTATACAAACATATAAATGATTGGATAGTGATGATGTGATTTTACAGTGATTGTTTTGGTGTGACAATAGAAAATTAAGTATCTAAACTAATTGCCTTTGTATTCCATTTCTCAGCTAAAATTAACATCTTTTATTTGTTATTTATTGTCTTTATTTATTCTAAGTTTGCCAAAAAAAAACAACTCTCTGCATTTAGGATATGAATACTTATAACTTAACAGTATAATTTTATAAAAGGGTATCAGAGGAAAAAATTATTGTAAGGAACTAATGGTTGAGAGTTCAATTTCTAAATATTTAGATTTAAATTTATTTGGATTTTGAAATTATTATATATATTTTTTTTTTGTATACTTTCGACTGGCAAAAATACTTTCTTATATAATTAAAAAATAAGAAATTTATTTATTTGCTATGTAATTATTTTATCCTCAACCAATATTTTCCCTAACAATAAATAAACAAACTGTGATATTTTCTTAAATTATACTGATGTTATTATATTATTATTTCTACTATTGAATTATATTATGAATTACTACATATGTTGAGAAGTATTAGTTATATTGAAAGTTATTATTGTTATGTTTATGAATTGAATTTTATTATAGCATTTATTTATATTATTGAAGAGTTATATTATTTATTAGTGAAAAAATGTTTGACAAATATTAGTTAAAGATGGTGGGATCCCAACAGAAATATAACAAATCCCACAGGAATATAACAAAGATAACATATTCCAAGTACAATAAACGACCAAGAGATAATTTGACTTGTTTATTATGTGAGAAAATTAATGTGATACTTAAAAGAAGATGTTGTGACAAGTGCTAGCATTATAAGGTCATTATAAAGTATTGGTAAGAATGACTACAGTTTTAAAATTTTGATGGAGTAATGTCTTTATTTTCAGCCTTTACATAAAAACTGTATTTTTAAGAAAGGGACTGCAGTAACCATTTTTTTAAAAAAACAAAATGAGGACTTATCACGATCCAAGAAAGAGACTGAAATAAAACAGTTGGATCTAATGAACTCAAATTTGAATTAAGTCGATTTTTTTTTTTTAAACTTTGTTTTAACAATTTGCTAGTGACTACTTATTCTAAAGCTTGTGAACTTGGTAAAAGCAAAATTCTGTTACTATTATTATCCTGTTTTTCTTGTTTATTAATATTTATTATTTATTGTTATTGTATTTTTCTTGTGCACTTACAAATGGTAAGTGAGATTGTAACCATTTCTTGTATTATTTTACAGGGGAAATGCTCGTAGCTTTATTTTTATTTATCTATTAATTTTAATTGATTACTATTATTTTATTTTTGTTTTTGTCTTCCAGTTCTTCAGAAATTCCCCATCTCCTTGCTGGCAGTCTCTAAATTTATACTAGTCAAAATTCAAATTTCTAAAGTATTAAATTTATATTGTCTGAATTTATAGTTACTTAACTATTAACTTCATCCAAAATCTTTAGGGAGGGGGGATAATATTACAAAATTTAAATTTTTCCGCAATTATTCTATAAAATTTGTCCATTCAATAATATTCGGTATATAACCCAGCTTATTAAAATAATTCTCATTCTTAAAATAGCCTTTTACTATCCATATGTAAAGCCAATTATTCCTAATCCACTTAATAATATTTATTCGAATGTAGTTATTCTAAAAATGGCGATAGCTTTTTTAATTTATTCTTTAAATAGAACATCTTTATTTTAATCCATTATTAAAATTCATTAGTATTATTCCCGTGTGGTCAAATTGCTATAACTTCTTTATTTAAATGCTAAAATATCGTATCTCTTAAAATATTCCGCTCAAAAAACCTTATTTCATAAAGTTATCCTATTATTAAATATCAAATGTCTATTAAAATATTTCCGAAAAACTTTAATTCTTTCTTTTTTTTTTCCCTTTTATAAAGATTCATTTTCTTTTCTTCTTATTATTTTTATTACGTATTAAATTCGAAGTTTAGCTACAGCCTCAAAAACAGATAAGCTCGTTTGTTGATATGACAGGCATCTGGTACGAGATTATGGAATTATCTGGAAGGACGTAGAAAGTTTTTGCATTTTACAACAAAATAAATCCACCGGAAATATTGATAAAGTTCCAAAAGAGACCTTTTGATTCGATAGAAGTGGGTCACGTGACGTATTCTGTATTATTACGCAAGCTAGTTTAAAAACACGATCATCCTGATTCGGAGAGGATTTTTTGACGCTGGTGTTTGCTAAAAGAATCGGGACGGATTCTAGAAAATAATGGAACGTTGTATTTTTTTTCGCTTAGCGTTAGCTAATGAGCATTTTCCCTGAAGAGATGTCTTAAACTGGAAATAAAAGGTTCTTCGACAAAAATATGGACTGACATTTCTTGTTGTTGATGATACCACACGGCCGCCTGATGCGAGCTAAAAGGGAAACCAATAACATAGCTAACCCTATTTATCACGAGCACGACTGCCTTCTTCCCGGATTTGAACTTGGAAACACGACATATATATATATATATATATATATATATATATATATAGTAAAAGATCTTTATAACGCAAACTTAAAAACATGAGGTTGTGCATTATATAGAATTTTTGCGTTATATAGATCACATTTCACACATCATTAAACTTACCTCATCAACATGGCCAAATATGTCTGTAACATATCAAAATATAGTATAGTATCTTTATATTTCAGTCCTTGAGACCAAGAGTTGTGCATATAATTTTTTACCTAATATAGATCATTCCATACACTGTTAAATTTACTTTGCAAACATGTTCGAAATATGCCTGGACCAAATAATTCATTATAGTACTTATTTAGAAACATTTTTATTCTAATATCATTTTTCCGTTAAAAAGCTCTGAATTAAGGTGATAACAATGAACTAATGTGTCACATTTAATCCTCTAGAGATTAGCAATTTTTTACAATGTGGGAGTGCAGGTGCATCTTAACTGCAAAATTCATTGTTTACATCTGAGACATTGTGCATTATATAGAGAATTACATTATATAGAATTGCATCATAAAGATCTACTGTATATATAACATATGTAAACATATATATATATATGTGTATGTTACAGGCAACTTTTAATTTAGTAATTTTGTCTTTAATAGTTACAGTGAAACCTCGTTAATAGGTCACTCGAATAAAATGTCATTCCTCATATTATGTCATGTTTTACCTCCAAAAAACACTTTTTTATTGTGCATGACAAAGATTAACAACATTCCACATTCCCTTTCCTTATAAAAATTGTTTGACATAGCAACAAGTTCTTTGAATGCAACAAGAATTGAAATTGTAGCTGATGTTTTGAAAGCAAAAAGAAAAAACGGACCGGCAGTAACATCTGACAGCGATCATGAAGAGGAACCTCCCAAACCGCTTATTGCAAAGAAAAAAGCCTTTATTGGTAAATTAAGGAGCGATATTTTGTCTTTGATTGACACACAGATAGCATCTATAATATGCTGTATTCCTAAGAGAAGATAAATTTTATTTCAGAAAACTGACATCAAACAAAAATAGGTGGTTTTTTTGTAGGGCAGTAACAAATGGGTACGTATTGAACTGTACAATTAAATATATAACTTTCCTTAATTTGCTATCCATTTTACGAATTCCAATTCTTGTTCTACCGATTTATATAATTTATAACATAAATTTAGTAATAGACATTCTTATTATATATAAACATTTGGAATTTTATTTTACATTTTAATATAAACTCTGTTTAGTAAGTCATTTTTAAGTGGACCTGAGAGTGACATACTGGTTTGACTGTATAGATTTCTTGAATATATAAATTATGGATTCAAAGGTTTTTAATATCTAAAATATTATTACTATTAAAGATAAAGATGACATTATTATATTACAGGGTGTCTAACCACCTGAAAAAGTCAGGAAAATTTGAAAATTTTGAACTTTCAAGAAAAAAAAAGGAAAATGTTTCTTATAAAATTAAGGATTTGAAATTGTAGTGCCATTAAAATCAAACTGTGTTCTTCATATGGACTGTAAAAATGATTTCAACCTCTTGTGCAAATCATTTTGTCAAACCCCTTTCAGTCCTTCCTTATAATAATTCAGAGATTTTCCATTCCAGCTTCACTGAAATTTTGAACTGAATGTTGCAGGATTGATTAGGGGATTCAGTTTGTTTACTTCTCTTTGTTTGAGAACTGAATGTTTGTTAGCTTAATTTATTGAATATTTATTATTTGTATTAGAGTATGTCGATGCAATCTGTTTAAACTGTGACTGATGTGATAAAGAATTTCATAACTAATTAGACAAAATGGATAGAACCTGATGCTAAAAGTGTGTATCTGCAAAATGTTTAGCATCTAAAATGTTCAATTTGTAAATTTTGCAAAAAATTATGTAACAAATCAGTAATTTATTCCTCAGAATCAGCTGTGAAAGTTCCACACTCAAATTCACAACTTTTAAGAGTTTTTGTGTGTGACATCACAAAATCTTGATACCTGGAATCTTTTTTATTATTATTATTATTTTTATTGGTATAAAAAAGTCAGGGAAATTCATTGTTGATCTGGAATAGATGCCCTGATAAAAAGAATGAAGAAAAACAGTTTTTATCTCCATCTAACATAAATTTATTTACAAAGTAGATGTTTCGACTAGTACTTCAAATCCTATCACTAATTGAAATTAATGTAAATAACCAAATTACTATCAATAAAATAGAAATTAATATTCTGATTTAAGTCTCAATTATATTATGTAAAAAATTATATTGTTTGTTATATATATATATATATATATATTTTATCCAAAAATGTTTCAGTTTTTGCCACTGTCCTACCAAAAATACCATTTTGCCAGCAAAATGACCAACTCTACATATGAGCTATATGTTTAATAAACTGTATTTTATCTATTCTTTTTTTGTGTGGCATTTTTTAAATGTAGTTTTTCTTTTCTCTTTTTAGTGTCAATTTGTGCTCACCACCATTATCAGCAACCCCCAGTATATTAATTGAATGAGTATTGTCTGTGCCATATGGTTTGTTAATTCATATCATATCATTGACAATACTTTCTCAATTACACCTAATCCTTTATAAATGTTGGCTGTGGAAATGAAAAAGTAGGGAGTTTTCTCCAGTGTTTAGAATTGTGAACAATGGAAGATGATATAATTTACTTCAGCATTAATTCAAGAGCTATAATTTTTTTCAATGCTTCTGTTGATTAAATAATATCAGGTTTTATAAATTAATTTCAGGACTTTTTGAGAGTATAGATGCTTCATATAGATTCATTTGTCAATAGCATTTTTTCCTTTTATTATGATTTATGACTTTTCAGTTTGTAAGAGAGTTAATATTAACTGTGAGTTATTCTTAAATGAAAAGCTTATACAGACTCATTTTTAAATATTTATTTGTTTGATTTTTATTATTTTATTTACTTATATCACAATAAAGAATAAACAATTAAATTATTCAGATTTCGAAGTTAGAATTAAAATTTGGCTTAATATAAAAAATATGTCATGAAACCAAATGTATTAAAAATTAATTTTATATTGTAAATAATTGTTAAAACGCCATTCAATAGTATTTCGTGTAAAAATGAATGTAGGAAGCATAAAAAACAAAAACCTGTTGTGAATAATTACTGTTCATAATTGGTTTTTAAAAAACTGGATACTTATCTCAGCTAGGAGATAATTGCTAAAAATGGTTGATTGCCAATCTTGTTCATTGTAACCACATACACTCAAAATTAGTAATTTGACATGTTTATTAAATACATAAAATTGTTTAAAATGGCAAATAACATGAATTTAGTAAACTTAATAAATTTTAAGTAATATAAGAAATGGTAAATAATATATCATAATGTAGTACACATTTATTAAATGCATCATATCAGGTTGGAAATTTATAGCACTATAAGTAACCAACATAATACAAAACAGTATATTTCTGCAATAGTCATGGCACCAAAAATATTGTTTTCTTGTTTTACCATGTAGGGAAAAAAATAAGGGTTGCTGTAATTAGTATTATTATTACCATGCTTGGCACAATTGTATCTGACCTGCCCCAGATAATACGAAGTGCCAATAACTGTTGTTGCTTTGTTTAGAAATAGGTATAGATTGTTTTGTTATTTTGCATGTTTCACTGGTGGCTGTTAGTATACCTTTAAATAGCATTGTATTCCTGCTATCAGAGAGGGGGAAAAAATCTTCATTTTTAAGAGTAAATTGCTAGTATCAATGATTTATAAAATTATTCTATAAAAATGGCATCCAATAATGATGATTGTGTAATTATAAATTTTAATATGTATGGCATAAATTGGTTAGTTTTTTTGTAATTCAAGCCTACTGGAATATTTTTTAACAAAACTTTAACGTATGAGAAATTATTTTGTTTAAATCACCAACAATAACAATTGCGAAGTTATTTTTCAAAATATGTAATTTTAATTAGAAACACATTCTGCTTTTTTAGACAAGGCAATAATTGTACTTGATAGTCACTTTGTCAACATCATCAGTAATCACTACCAGAGACAGTGCAACACAGAATATTTTAACGTTTTCAGATTAATCTTAACTAATATATATATGCTGTTTAAAAGAAAAATTGTTACAATTTACTTTGTTTCTATATTTTTGTATATATTGTATTTGCTTTGCAAATGTAAAATTCCCTTATTAATAGATTTCTATTATTTATTATGATAATAGGCTAGTCTAGCATTGTTGGGGTCACCAATAAATCTTTGTTTGCTGCAAATTGACATATGTAATTCTGAAACTAAGCTATTGCATAGTGATCAGTAAAGAACAGTAAAAAACTTTTGTCATCATGCATTATAAAATGTTGCTGTGGGGCTGACAGAACTTACTTTTATCTTTGATGGGATACCAGATCTTTGCTGCATCTAGCGAAGGGAGTTTTTTTTAAATTAACTATTGCTGTAATTTTATTTAATACTGAACTAGCTGTGTCATGACACCAACAATTGCCTGCCTCTGGAATTTCAAATGTAATAAACCAGATTTTCTTTTTGGCACATGATTTTGGGGGAAAAAAAGTAACATTTATTATTCTCAGGTAATTAAGTATATTAACACCAAGAGAAAAACAGTAACTCAGGATTTTTTCTGACAACCCCCTCCCCTTCCCATGGGAGATAACTTTTAGTTTTGATTTCCTTTATATGTTTTTGTGTTTGAATATAATCTTAAACTGGAGATTCGGAAGGATGAAAAAAAATATTCTTTCAGTTGAATAAAGTTGTTTGAAGTTTATTTTTGGATTTTTAACATGTGTTACATTTCTGCAATGCTTTTTATGCTAATATGTTAAAAATTACCTTGCATACAGAGTTCTGACAAAAGCACTTAGTGGCTTAGTTTATTTCACTTTTACATTCTTCATTATAAAAAAAATATGGCCTTCGCAGTAGACTGCAGGCACATGTTCAAAAATCTTACCCCTCTCTGGATTTGTTCTGCAGGCACTTATGTGCTGGGCGGTTCCAAATGAACCTGGTGTTCAGTGTCCCATTGTCATGGTAGTCAGCAATATAGATACAGGCTTTGCTTATCCAGCCAGTCGAATTCGTCAAAAGACCCTTAAAGTAACCCTCTAATAACCACTCTGACAAATTCTGAGATATGATTTTACTTCTCACCTCCTTAAAAAATATTACTTAGTATATTTCCAAACAGTCTGGCAAAAAATAAACCTAAAAATCAGTAATAACAGATATGCCAATCAATGATCTGAATCAAATGGCACTTTCACTTGGCATGATGTAAACTGGGAGAAATAATGATTTTCAATGCTTTGTTTTTTGTTGTTGTTGTTTTGTTAAAAACTTATCTACATTTTGTCTAATATATTAACAACATTTTTATAAAGAAGTAGGAAAGAGAGGGGCTAAAGCCAGCCCCATTCAAATGAAAACAATTTTGTAAAGTCTCATCAGCTTTTGCAAAAACTTAATTTCTATTTTCTATGTTTGATAATTCATTTGTGAAAAACAACTCTGTACATAAAGAAAAAATAAATATTGACTAAATTTCTAACATGTAAATCTTTAGATCCAAGGCCTCAATGGCAGCACTTCACTTTTTTTTAAAGAAAAACTCATTTTATTTAATAATAGAAGCAGAGTTTCCCCCAGACAGTTTTAGAAGGAGGCTGCACCCTGCCTGCCCTTTGGTTTACAAAATAGCACCTTTGTTGCCCCTCATAAAAATAATTAGCACCCTTCTTGCACCTCATTAAAAAAAGTGCCCTTTCTTCTTTTTGCATTAAAAAATTTGCTTTCTTAGTAAAAACTGACTCAATGTCTTAAAAAGAGTGCCTTGACTTTTAAATATCAAAAGTGGCTTTAAAAACCAAAAGAATAACCTTTAACAATTAAAAAAGTGCCCTTGAGAATAAAAAAAGTGCCCTTTTCTGACCAGCAGCACCCTGCCCTTTTTAACACTTTCCAACCTAGTTGAAAAGTGTTTATGACTTCGGTTTGTCTTCCGTCTGTCCGTGCTCTAACTCCCGTAAATATGCTCGGATTGCCCTGCAATTTTTATATGTTATAATCGTTATCTATAGCATGTTCCCTATTTCAACGGAAGTGTGTAGCACTTATAGTTTTTTTACAGGGACACTCAAAAGAATTCCGTTACATTGCGGTCTATGGGGAAAAATCATTTGCGGTTTATTTAAATAATGGTTCACTATTTTAAACGCATTGAAATTTATATATATCACTAAGGTGCATTAGAAGAAGCTTAATATGGAATAGGGTGTGCATAGCACTTATACTTACTTTACAGGGACAGTCAAAAGAATTCCGTTACATTACGTCTATGGAGAAAAATCGTCTGCGGTTTATTTAAATAATGTTTCACTATTTTAAACGCATTAAAATTTATATAAGGTTCATTACAAGAGACTTACTACAGAATATTGTGTGTATAGCAGTCATCGTTCATTTACAGGGACACACAAAAGAATTCTCTACTGTCTGTTAACAATAATTCCTGGAAGTGCGTTTTAAGTTACTGAATGCGATTTTAATTTTAAATCGCTTTTTGTATATTACGTGGTGTGTATAAATTCTGTAGATCCTATACAGGGAAGCACAAAAGTTCGGGAACACATTTCCGTATTATTTAACTCCAGAAGGAGAATTTTAAACTGTGCTACGTGTTTCCTAACTGAACTAAAATTTAGCATCCTATGTAGTATATATACAAATCTATAGATCCTATACAGGGCTGAATAAAAGTATTCGGATTACTTAGATGTTATCTTTTAGCTTATTAAAGAGTATGATTCGTAAAATTATTTTGGAAGCGTTGGAAAGTGTTACATAATCTATGCTTGACGCATGATTTTTCGTTCTTGTTTAAACCTGGGAGGAAACTCTGTTACTTTTTATTTGAAGATCGTGAAAATATTACTTTTTATTTGACGGGTCTTATATTTTATTTATGTTAAAATTTGGCTAGCTTCAATAATAAAATGGCCGTCTTATGATAATTATGTATTCTTGCATAAAATTTGGGCATCCTTCAATAATTAGAGCTGAAGTCATAGACATTTTAATGTGTCAAGACCTTATATTGATATTAATTTATATATATTGGGGTGGTGGCTTAAACAAATAAATCCATCCATTTATATTTACAAAAAAAGAGCAGAGCTACATCATTTATAACCGAGTTATAATCATCTAAAATTTAGGAGGCTTTGATTTAAAAAAAAAAAAAAAATCCCTTCCTTTTATAAAATGTGTGTCTGTTGCATTAATCAGAGCCCAAGTTATAATTATTTTGTCCTTATATTACAATTACATTAAAATTTGGCTGGGTTACATCAATTAAGATCTGAATTATTGCTATTTTAATTTATCGGGTCTTATATTTATTGTATACTAATATCTGAAGGGACTTTTGAAAAAAAGCCAAGAAATTTTTCTCTTGTGATGATTATGTATAAATATTATGACATGCTGTGTTAATTAGAACCCAAGTTGCAATTGTTTTAATGTGTCAGCCCTTTATATTGTAATTAGACAAAAAGTTGGGGATTTCAACAACTAAATCCCTCCTTGTTAGGACTTCTCCTTATGTTTATTGTACAAATCATAGCAGTGCTACATCAGTTAGACTCCAAGTTATAGTCGTTCGAATATGTAGTCTTATATTTATCTTATGCTAAAATTTTAGCGTTAATTAGAACCCAAGTTATAGCCATTTTAACATGTTGGACCCTTATATTGTAAATTACACTGAAATTGGGAGTTGCTACTTGGACAAAAAAAAAATTACAAAGTTTTTCTTTATAATGATTATGTTTATAAATGTAAAATTTGGCTGTTTTACATTGATTTGGACCCAACCTATAGCCATTTTAATTTGTCAGCTTTGTATTTATTTTATATTAAAATTTCGGGGTGAAGCTTTAATACGGTGAAGCTTACTTGTGGTTACTTACGGTGAAGCTTACGGTGATACTTCGGGGTGAAGCTCTCTTGAGGTACGCAGAGACACTGACAAGTTAATATTAAACCAATGGGAGGATTCTTTTTAAATTTCTCATTTGAAATTCAATATTTTTAAAAGATTATTTTTGCATAGAACAGCTGAGGTTGATCTCGTTATTAACTTTTTCGATTTTGGTTCCAGTTTTCTTCTTTAATAAAGATACTTTCACTTTCAAAACTAGTTCTGAGAATAAAACTGCCTTTATTAAAAAATCTGCAACCAAAATCGAAAAAGTAAAAAAAAGATTGACCTATGCAAAAAAAAAAAAAAAAAATAAATAAATAAAAATTCAAATTCAAATGAGAAATTTGGAAAGAACCCTCCCAAGGTTTAACATTAGCTTGTGAGTGTCTTTGCATGACTGGAGAGTCCCTTTAAGCTGCAACGCTCTATTAACTGAGCTATCTTGGACAAATTTGGAGAACACAATTCACTCAGACAACCTTTTAATAACATCTAGTCTGAAACAGTTCAACAGAATGAATCACAGTTAATGGATTTCCAAGTAAACACTGGATGTGTAATTACATTTCATTAAATCAACTCAATTATTCTAATTGGAAAATAAGTCATAGGAGTTGTAATTTTTCAACTGAGTGAAAAAATATCTAGGCAAGGATTTGTACTGATTAGAAGAATCGGGTTTGATTAATGAACTGTAATTATGTATCCAACATTTACTTGTAGTTCCATTGTCGGCAATTTATTCTATTGAACTGTTTCAGATAATAACAGAGCTCATGTCATTAACAAAAGGTTACCTGAGTGAATTGTATCCTCTTTATTTGTGCAGAATAGCTCAATTGGTAAAACATTTCCGCTTTAGCCAAGGTCCTGGGTTTAAATCCTGGCCTGGACACTTTTTCATTAAGTTGGGAAACTACAACTCCTATGATTTATTTAAGAATTAGAATGGTTTTGTTGAATTAATTAAATGTAATTAGATATTCAATGTTTACTAGGAGTTTCATTAACTGTGAGGTAATCTGTTGAAATGTTTCAGATAACAGACCACATATTATCAAAAGGTCTGGGTGAATTGTATTCTCCAGATTTGTTAGCTCAGTTGGTAGAGTGTTGGATGCTTAAGCCTAGGTCAAAGGTTTAAATCCCGGCCTGGACACTTTTTTACTCAGTTGGAAAATTGCAACTCCTATGATTAATTTACCAATTAGAATAATTGTGTTCATCTAATAAAATGTAATTACGTATTCAACATTTACTTGGAATTACATTGAATTATTTCAGATAACAGACCACATGTTATTATCAAAAGGTTGTCTGAGTGAATTGTGTCTACCCAATTTGTCCAGGATAGCTCAGTTGATTGGTATAGTGTTGGCAACTTAAGCCAAGGTCCTGGGTTAAAATTCTGGCCTGGATATTTTTTCACTCGTTTGGAAAATTACAACTCCTATCATTATGTATACTTGTATAAATTTTGCCCTTGTTACATTAATTAAAGCTAAATTTTAGCCCTGTTAAGGTGTTATGTCTTTCTATTATAACTACAATAAAATTTGGACAGGCTTCCACAAAAATAACTCTTTTTTTTTTTTCATGATTATGTATAACCACACAAATAAATGGCAGGTCTTCATCAAGTAGAGCCTCAGTTATAATTTGAATATATTTCTCCTTATAATTATTTTATACTAAAATTTACAGATAAAACTTATAAAAAAAAAAAAAAAAAAAAAAAACTTCTTATAATGATTATGTATACTCAAATAAAATTTAGGTGCAATGTTGAATTCAGATGTTTTTCTCCAGGGGATGCATTTTGCAGCTGGAAAAAACATTATGTAATTCAGCGATGAAAATTGTATGTTTGAACCATTATCAGATACAAAATCTCAAATCATCTCGTGTGCGGGGTCTGTAACCAAAATCGAAAAAGTAAAAACTAACAACATTAGATTGACGTCAGCTATCCTATGCAAAAAATAATAATTTTAAAATTTTAAAATGCGAGCGATAAATTGCGAAAGAACCTTCCCATAGACTTAACATTAGATTGAGCGTTTTTCCGCATGACTGATGTAGGCTCTTAACTGCATACTACAGATCAGTTTAAACCACGTGATCCAACCAGTCGAAATTGTTAATTAATCAGCCTGTATTATCGCCCAACCAATCAAAATCCACAAAAACCGATGGGCAAACAAAATTCCCATCTGGTTGTTAAAGTGGTTGCTAGCGAGGCTAACGAAAAAGAAAGGCTGCCGCGGTGCTTTACGCGTATCTTTTTTTACAGACTGTCGGAGTCACGTGATGCTCAAATGCACCAATGCAGTTGTACGAAAAGAGCATCACGTCACTCTAGCGGTCTGTAAAAAAAGATAAGTGGAATGCACTGCGGTAGCCTGTCTTTTTCGTTAGCCTCGGTTGCTAGGGTATGACGTCAGTTAAAACTGAATCACTGAGTGCGTTCAGCAGACCTAACCAATGTGACCGGTTACTTACAGGGGCGGTAAGTAACTGGTTTCTAACTGGACGAACTGGTATTATTTACTAGCAGCGCTATCTGTATTACATCATCGTAATTATAGTCGCCAATTCCTTTGAGATAAATTTTCATGTAACCAATCACGTGACCCACCTAACCAAGATTTTTTTTCGATTAGTTCGGTCCTTTACCGGTTACTTGCGCTGAACGACGTTGGTTGCGTATCGGTTAGCAGCACTGAACGCCTTGGTAACTAACCGACCTTACCGGTGACATTGCTGGACACGAACAAAATGTTGCATTCCATATTTTTTACGAAAAAAGAAATATTGAACTTATTAGTCATGATTACATATGTACAAATGGAAACTTTTGAAAAGCGAAGACATTTTATTTAAAAGTGTAATTCATAAAATATTTGAACGCTATATGTTTTAGGCTACAACTTCTAAATTCTTTAAAAAGATGCCCAAAGGTCAGTTCAAAAAACAAATGAGAGTTTAAAGAACAAACTCTCAACATTTGAGAGAGTGCTTGTTCTTGCCATGCCACCAATCTGCACACAAGTGTTTTACTACAAAATCGTCTCAATCAAATCAATTTTCTTTCCTGTATGTGGTTACTCTCACATAGAGATACTCTAGAAACAGGGTGCCTCGATATGAGAGTGGCGACATACGGGGTATACACGTTTGATTGGTTGAGATGATTCTGGACAAAATCGAATCTCCAAGCATTTTGGACAGACCGCCATGGACCCTGTTCTCCGTTTGGGTTCGAGGCTACAATTTCCGAAATGTTTCCCCAAAGCACGTGACTCAACATCACGAAAATCTGGTCCGTTGCTGCTCTATGACATGTAGGATTGCGTTGCAAACGAGTCGTTGCATAATAAAGGACTACAATGTGGGCAATGTTTACGCAAAGCACGTGACTCTGACGTCAGTAGGAATAGGGTCCATTATCGCCAAGCTAACCTAAACGTCATACCTTGGTCATCGAGGCTAACGAAAAAGACAGGCTACCGCGGTGCATTCCACCTATCTTTTTTTACAGACCGCTAGAGTGACGTGTTATTCTTTTCGTACACCTGCATTGGTGGATTCGAGCATCACGTGACTCCCACGGTCTGTAAAAAAAGATACGCGTAAAGCACCGCGGTAGCCTTTCTTTTTCGTTAGCCTCGTTGGTCATACACGACCGGTTCGTGACATTTTAAAACGGCACACTGAGTGTACATCTTTATACGGCGATTGGCACAAAGTTTTGTGCCAATGCCGTGTAAAGATCATCCACGCCGTGTGACGCTTTAAAAGTCATGAACCGGCCACGTATACCGTAGGTCGCCATCGAACTCGTCCAGGCGAGTATAAGGAAAAGGCGAGGCTAACGAAAAAGAAAGGCAACCGCGGTGCTTTACGCGTATCTTTTTTTACAGACCGCGAGAGTCACGTGATGCTCGAATCCACCAATGCAGGTGTACGGAAAGAGCATCACGTCACTCTAGCGGTCTGTAAAAAAAGATAAGTGGAATGCACCGCGGTAGCCTGTCTCTTTCGTTAGCATCGAGGAAAAGGCATCTGACATCACTGTTGGTTCAATTACGGTTGGTTAGCAAAAAAACCTGTTTGTTCGTTTTGACTCCTACTATACACATGAAATGGGGAAATTTGATTGGTCTACGTTGAACTGGTCTATAATATCAAGGCAACACTAGATACCGGGCTTGCTCATTCACTCTCAAAACGTCACAAATGGTGGCTGACCGCGACCAGCGATTGGTCCAAAGCAACGCGCCCATCGTTTTTTGCCAATCGCTGTATGTCTTTCCTCCTAGTCAGCCACCTTTTGTGACGTCATCATAATGAATGAGCAAGCCCGGTATGTAGTGTAGCCCTGATAATATCATTGGCCTATGTCGTCATGACGATTCCTGCAATGATAGCTATGACAAAAATGAAGTGGAGATTGGTTGATGGAACAGTTTGTTTGTAAACGTGCCCTTTCCTTATTAACAAGTTCTTGTTCTTGAAATAGAATATGCATAGTTTGGACAAACGCGTATGTCTATGCAGAATCTCAGCATCATATGGCGCCACTCTCATATAGAGGTACACTACAATACACCGCTAGGGTCGCGTGGTATCACGTGACTCAAGAAGTCTGAAAAACAACTGTAACGCAATTACACCACACAAAAAACACTGACGCAAATGGCGAATTCTCAGCCTGTGCTTAGGCTTAGATACAGCGCCTAGAATACATAGTGTGGAAACCGGCTATCCTTGTAATGCTTTAAAAAGTGCTAAAAAGTTGTAGCCTGTAAATGTGCAACGGTGCTCCGACGATAATAAGCTCTAATAGCATCGTAATAGCGCGACCCTATTCTCCGTTTGGGTTCGAGGCTACAATTTCCGAAGTGTTTCCCCAAAGCACGTGACTCAACATCACGAAAATCTGGTCCGTTGCTGCTCTATGACATGTAGGATTGCGTTGCAAACGAGTCGTTGCATAATAAAGGACTACAATGTGGGCAATGTTTCCCCAAAGCACGTGACTCTGACGTCAGTAGGAATAGGGTCCATTAAGCTGCTTTCTGTATTATATAAGCTAGCAGATGGCGCTGCGATCCAATCGTTATCTTTTCAACAACGTTGTACATGTATTGGATTCAATTTTTTAGTACTATTTTGTAGCAGATTTCCACACTATGTATTCTAGGCTCTGCAGCTTAGACAGTTGTTTTTGTCCAAACTATGGCAAAACTACATTCTGGACTTCACGATACTCGCCTCGACGAGTGAGAAAATTTAAGAAGCATTAGCTTGGCGATAATGTCAAGCTCTCTAAGATGCTTGGTGATTCGTTTTAGTCCAGAATCGTCTCACAACATCAAATTTTATATACAGTGTGCCCGCTAAAGTCCGTTGTCACTCCAATAATTTCTGAACGGCAAGAGCTATAGTCATAAAAGTGGGGTCTAGGTATAGTAAAGTTTCCATGCGCTACGCAAGGAAATCACTTACAGCGCCACCTGGTGGCTAAATTTGGAGTTAGCGTTCTTATTTCAAAAATGGTACGAGATACGGGAAAAAAGTCAATTACAAAGTTGTTCAGCATCATTGATTTATTACAAACAAATCTTGCTCGCAAAAATGATTCAAATGGTAAGCACAAAGCGCTCATGAGTTTGATCGCGTTGTACAAAACTGCACTTATCGGACATGAGGTTCATATATCTGTGATACTCAAAATGGTGTCCTTGAGCAACAATACACGTCTGGACACGGGATTGAACTTCCCGCTTCACATTGTACAACATGGCAGGTGACACGCTGGCACAAGCATCCATAATATGGTTTCGAAGCTCCTGCAATGTTAGTGGAGGTGTTGCATACTCTCGCTGTTTCATGTATCCGCACCATTTATACAAAATGGACAAAAATACTTTTTCACGGTATGGGATATTAAGATTTATTTATCTAAAGATGAATACTGTATATCTACTCACAATTGAAACTCTGGAGTGTGACCTTTTCTCATTTCTTCCGCAGTATGTCGCGTTATAATTTTGGAAGTTTCGAACCAAATAAATTTGCATTTTATGCCTTCTACTTTAAACATTACTTACTTTATGGAAGGTGTCTTCTCTTACTAAATCTATGATGCTGAACAACTTTGCAATTGACTTTTTCCCCGTATCCTTTACTGTTTTATAAATAAGAACGCTAACTCCTAATTTAGCCACCAGGTGGCGCTGTAAGCTGTTTCCTTGCGTAGCGCAGGGCAACTTTATTGTACCTAAACCCCACTTTTATGACTAAAGCTCTTGCCCTTCAGAAATTATTGGGGTGACAATTGACTTTAGCGGGCACACTGTATAGAGGCACCTTTAGTCTCACTCATATAATTGAACTAATCCAGGCAAGTATTGCTAAGTTCTGGAATGTAGGTAGGTTTGCCATAGTTTGGACAAACATGTCTGTCTAAGCACAGTCTGATCATCGTATGCGGCCTGTCTAGGCTCTCGGTTAGTCTAGGCATAAAGGCACTCTAGGCTGAACTTTTCACATGGTTTCTCGGATTGCTACTCTATCAGCATGGGATCACTTGATACTGGCTCGGTGGGGTTTTTAGTTTTACAAAATGCAGGGCCTGAATATCACAGGGACATGTGTCCCGAGGCCGCATTTTCAGGCGATCTCAAAATATATTTTCTCCACTCTCTGTTTCAAATTAACACAAATTTCCTTTTATCGATCACATAAAAAATTAATTTTTACCATTCATGCAAACAAAACTATTGCAATGTTCTTCAGTGACGACAATAAAATGCAATGTATATTTCGAAATTCAGAGAAGAACAGATATTACACCAAACATGTTTCATTCAGTCCCTTAAGTTTAGAGTTTTACTTACTCTAAATAGCATTATAGCGCAGAAGATTTTACAGTCCCATAAATTTTGAAACAGATGTGTTACACTCACGCACAGAAGTTTGGCGACTTTTTGATTGGCGCGATTTTCAAGCCCGTGCCAAACCAAATAACTTAATACAATAGCCAAGTTACCAGTAAATGTAAAAATCTCCAAAATTTGGCGACTTTTTTCCTTTTTATAAAAAAAAAACGGTGCGTGAGTGTACAACATCATCGCCAATTTTTTAATACATTTTTACATGTGTCTATAATGTATTTTTCTTTTAAAAAGCTAGGGTTAAAATTTTGAGCTGCACATAAAGCAATTTATCATGTTTAGAATACAATTTTTTGAGAAAGGGGAGCTCCGAGCTCCAACGCTATCTATGTGGCCCGGTTCCACTTAAGCTCGTATTCACAGTCAACCTCAACCTAGAAAACCTGTGTCGAACGCTCAAATAGCATCCATCATTAATCTGATTGGACATTGGCCGCAATCAGGTCTAATCAGGTTAATCGAGAATTTCAATTAGGCATTCGACCGAGGTTTTCTAGGTTGAGGTAGATGGTGAATATATAAGCATTAGGGTTGATCAGGCTATGACCAAATGCATCCAGACCGCTTCCTTCTACAATGGATGGATAGAGTGATATCGCTAGATAGCACAGAAGAATGTGAAGAATTTCTTTTAGAGCGCATAGAATCCCCTCGTCGATGCGTAATGAAAAAACAAAATTGACAAGATCCACTTCACTGATAAAACATTCAAATGTGACTTGTTGATGTACTGGAAACAACGTTTATGTTGAGAACAAGTACGTAGAGTGCCTCCGTATGAGACTGGTGATATATGGGGAAATACAAATTAATTGATCGGGACGATTTTGCGCAAAATCGATCAAGAAGCAACTTGGTGACTCTGCCAATATCGCCAACTAATATTTGTCGACTTCTCTCATTCGTCTAATGGATCAATTTCTTTTGACACCATAGCCTAGAAACTATAGTTGCTATAGTATTTAACTTAGCAATCCCTGGGCATTTTGCTACCCCACTAGCTTTTGTTGATTTTGATTGGTTGTATGCAAATTGGAGAATTGTGGTCACGTGTTTGAAATTGACCTGACGAACTCGTCCATGCGAGTATTACTACAGTGCCTAGAAGTAAGTAGTGTGCTTATCGCCAATACAACCGCAATAAAAAAAATGTCCCTAACCAGGAGGAAAACCAGATTCTCCGCGAGAGGGCGTCGAGTTCCCACCGCCGTTATTAACGTTTGAAGTTTCATTTAACAAGCTTGATCCTAATGTTAGTTTCAATGTAATTAACGCTGTATTTTCAAACAAACTATACGAATGTTTCTATTTCTATAATATTTTAAAGTAAACATATATTATGCCTGTTTAATGATAAATCAGTATGGATAAATCTGCAAATACTAAGAAAAGAAAAGATGATCGAACATGCTCCGGGCTTAATTTCTAAGAAAAAAAGTGCCGGAGCCCTAATATTCTGCGGTACTAACACGCAACCCCCCCCCCCCCCCCACCGTCACTCCAGTCTGCCTATTTATATTTCATACATTATCTTCAAAATTTAAAACACTTTTTTTTAAGCAAAATAAAAATAATTAATAATTAATAATAATAATTAAATAATTATATCTATCTGCGTATACTTAGATATCAACTGTTCCATTTTTTTGTTATTACTACTTCCAAATAGAAACCTTTGCTTTACCTAATCTTAATGTTAATTGATCGCAGAATTCTGCGATTAAATAAGCTCAGGATTATGATTCGGAAATAGTGTTAACACAAAAAATTAATAGTTCGCAGCTATGCGGAATAGAAAAAAGACTATTTCTGTTTACTCGTTATTCTGATCAAAATAGCATTAAAATGATTTGAAATGGAAATAAATAAAATTTGAATTTAAGACAGATTGAGTTCAAGCCTGCCCAAGACTGATATAAAAACCGAGTCCGTTTTATCTCAATCTCTTACGTGAGCGACACATTACCTCACTTATAAGTGTTTTGATACAAAAGCAGGCAAAAAATTGGGGATGGGAGGGAAAGGAAAGGGTAATTTAGGATTCGTTTTTCGGAAGCGTTATTGCACTGGGCTCCGGAGCGCAGTGTTTATGAGCTCCGGTGAATTCTGGCCAATATTTAAACATTTACTAAAAATAGAGAAGTACCGGAGCTGAGGTCTGGTGGGCTCCGGTGCAAATTAAGCCCTGAACATGCTTCGTTCCCGGATATACTAGTGGATATAAAAGCAACAAAACTAACATAACTCTATCCCCCCCCGACCCCCCCAAAGACTAAAACTAATTTGAAAAATGGTTAAAAATCATTCCTCGTGCCGACAAAGATCTGAACCAACATTCAGTTGCATGTGAATTAGAGTCCTGCACGGGTCGGGTTGTACCCGACCCGAACCCGCAAATTTCATTTGAAGTCAACTAGCAACCCAACCCGAACCCGACAAAAAATTTACCTCGATTTCCTTAATCTGAAAAAATATTGGACATTCTTTTGAAAAAGCGGGTCATCCCGAACCCGACCCGCAAGAGTAAAAACCCAACCCGAACCCGAAAAAGTGAATGTCAACCCGACCCGCAGCAAAAAGTAGAAGTCAACCCAACCCGAACCTCAACAACAAAAAAAAAGAGCGCCAACCTGACCCGAACCGCGGGACGGGTCGGGTGCGGGTAACCCGACCCGATGCAGGACTCTAATGGGAATCGCATTTTCATGAGCGATTTATTGAGAGAAATTACAAATACACTATTGAAGGGAAAGAAGATTTGCTCAATTATTTTTAATTTAGTATTTTAATTTTTCTATCTAAAATAATTAAAATATTTATCTTGTGATAATGACAATAAATAATTTAAACAATGAACATTATCATAAATATTTTATTAATTATTGATATCCTAACTTTAAAATTTATTTTAACATGACTATTTTGTTTCATTAGTATGCTTTCATTCAATCATGGTTTTAAATACATTCACAAAATCAATGTATTACTTTTTGTAGGGTGTCTATTACTCGAAAAAAACTGGAAAGTGTTTGATTTATTTCTGTTATTAAAATTTTGATTCACATTTGAGAAATGTGAGTATGAGAATGGTTAAATATTGTTGATAACTTAATGTAATAATAATAATAATATATATATATATATATATATATAATAACTATTAATCAAAAATAATTTTTAAATAATTTTTTAAGGATGATTGGCACATCTACCCTAATTTAAAGAAAATGCATTCTTGTCATACTTTCAGGAGAGTAATTATTTTTTTTTCTAGATTTGAAATTATCATTAATTTAATGTTTGATGTTTGCTAGTATACCTTAAATTATTTTACTCAAAACTAAAGCTCCGAAATGTCAGAAATTTTTAACAACTCAATTTACTCTTAGTTTGTTAACAGGATGTAAACAAGTTATGTAATAATGAATACAGATTAAAAAGTTGTCAAAATAGGGACATGTTTTTGCAAGAATTCATCATAGTATAATGTATTTATCCAATATATTGTATTTATCCAATTTTAGAAATAACTAAATATTGTAGGAAGAAAAACATTGTCCTATGATAAAGTTTGTAACTGTTTGAGTTCATTACAATTAGTTGTTAAGAAATCAATTACATTTCTCTTCAACTGTATTTTCATTATTAGAATTTTTTTCCTTGTTTATTTTTTATCTAGAGCATTAGTACTGATTTATACAGAAAAAAATAGATTTAAAATGAGGTGTATGTAAAAACGAAAGTTACCATAGCCGCGGCGAGAACACTGGCGCCATCTATCGGCGTCCTCTATTTCTGAAGTATAATATTGACGCCGATAACAACACTATATACTTCTAGGCACTGTAGTATTACCAAACTCTGGAATCTAAGTTTGTTATATTTTGGACAAAATATCTAGTCTGAGCATGTACATATTGCTGCTCTCTTATAAAGACACCCTATCTTTAAAGTACCTGGAACTTATGAACCGTTTAATTTTGAAAGGTCTGTGTTTATTGGTCGTAAGTCGCCACTCTCTTATAGCGAGACCAACGATACCAATCCATCGTTTTGTGCCAATCGGCGTGCAAAGATTATCCAACCCGTGTGAGGTTTTAAAAGTCAGGAACTGGCCGTGTATTTCGTTGGTCGCGCTTAAGGCTCCTACAATCCGGGCTGACTCACGACGCCATTTAATTGCCCGTAGGAGAAGAACGATTGGCCATGCCCATGGGCAACAAAATGATTGATGATTCAACTTGTGTTATCGCGACTTACGTTATACACGACCAGTTCGTGACATTTAGAAGTCACACTCAGTGATCATCTTTACACGGCGATTGTTACAAAGCGGCACGCCCACCATTTTGTACCAATCGCCGTGTAAAGATGATCCACACCGTATGACGTTTTAACCCTCTAACCGAGGCTAACGAAAAAGAAAGGCTACCGCGGTGCTTTACGCGTATCTATTTTTACAGACCGCCGGAGTCACGTGATACTCGAATGCACCAATGCAGGTGTACGAAAAGAGCATCACGTCACTGTAGCAGTCTGTAAAAAAAGATAAGTGGAATGGACCGCGGTAGCCTGTCTTTTTCGTTAGCCTCGCCTCTAACAGTCTTGCAAAAGGGCAAATCTGTAATTTTTTTCTCTGCATTTTGTTTTAAATGCTAAGAAAAACTAATTTTTCAGCACTGAATATAAAACAAGTTAATTGATTATTATTCATTGCTCAACCCATTAAAAATGCATTAAATCAATAGAATTTTATTACTTTAAATAATGCTTATATTGCAATGAAGCCTGGAACTTAGTGAACGTATTAACACGGGCTTGTCAATGAGAGGGTTGTTAAAAATCATGAACCGGCCACGTATAACGTAGGTCACGATCGAACTCGTCCAGGCGAATATTAACAAGTTCTTGTTATTGAAATAGAATATGTCTAGCTTTGGCATAATTTGGACAAACGCGTTTGTCTAAGCAGAATCTCAGCATCGTATGGCGCCACTCTCATATAGAGACACACTTCATTAGACGGCTAAAGTTACGTGGTATCACGTGACTCAAACGGTCTTAAAAAATTTATAACGCAATTACACCAAACAAAAAACACTGACGCACGCTCATACTGTGCTTAGGCTTAGACAGATGTTTTTGTCCAAACTATGGCAAAACTACATGGTCTTTATCCACGAGTGGCAACAGCCACGCCTCTTCGGGTATTTGCCCTCCGAAAAAGACTGTTTATTGGAGGCAGGAGAAGCAGTGTTAAAATGCTCTTCACGCCTATTGCTGTTTTGTCTTCTATATACCCGCAGATGACGTGACAAGGGTGAAGTCCATTCCAGACTTCACGATACTAGTCTTGACGAGTGAGACAATTTAAGAAGCATTAACTTGGCTATAATGAAAAGCTCTCTAAAATGCTTGTGATTCGTTTTAGTCCAGAATCGTCTCACCGCATCAATTTTTATATATCGAGGCACCTTTAGTCTCACTCATATAATTGAACTCGACCAGGCGAGTATCGCTAAGTTCTGGAATGTCGGTTTACCATAGTTTGGACAAACGCGTCTGTTTAAGTACATCTAAGTACATACATTAAGTTTGATCTATGTCACCAGTTTCATATAAAGGCACTCTAAGCTGAACTTCACATGGTTTCTTGGATTGCTACACAAACCGCATGGGATCATTTGATGTTGGCTCGGTGAGCTGCTGGTCTGGCGTTTGTTTTATCAAATGCAGGGCCTGAATATCACAGAGGCACACCAGGCATGTGCCCCGAGCTACATTTTCAGGCGACTCCAAAATATATTTTCTACACCCTCCGATACAAATTTCCTTTTATAGGTCACAGAAAAAATTAATTTTTACCATTCATTCAAACAAAACTATCGCAATGTTCTTCAGTGACGACAATAAAATGCAATGTATATTTCGAAATTCAGAGAACAGATATTATAGACCGGGAGGCGACAGCACAAACAATCACCTCATCGAGTTCACGGCTGAAATTCCAGAATTAGTTAAAACTCGATTCGCATATTAAAACGCAATCGGTCTGCCAAGTCATATCTTGGTGGAAAACACCTTAAAACCTGATTTTAGCGGTTTATTTGTAGGTTTACCATTGTGTTTTCCTGCACCCAAAAGTATGAAAACGTGGAGGACTGGGAGCAGGAACACACAATGTTAAAAATCTTCAGTTTTTGCTGCAGACACACTCCACCGCTTTTAGAGAAAACGGTTACTTTACTATATTATGAAACATTTTCATTGGTCAAAATAGGGATATTCTATAGGGAAGTTGCAATCAGCTGATCAACCATTGTACTTCAATTGGAGGTCAGGGGAGTTAAACCAATCAGAACTGCCTATTTGAACCACGAGGCTAACGAAAAAGAAAGGTTACCGCGGTGCTTTACGCGTATCTTTTTTTACAGACCGCGGGAGTCACGTGTTGCTCGAATCCACCAATGCAGGTGTACGAAAAGAGCATCACGTCACTCTAGCGGTCTGTAAAATAAAGATAAGTGGAATGCACCGCGGTAGCCTGTCTGTTTCGTTAGCCTCGCGTGCGAACCATGTGACGTCAGCTGCCCTTTCCTTATACTTATGTATAACGTAGGTCGCGCTTATAGTGTGACGTCAATCATGACGTTTAGCTTGAAAACTGACTCAAAAGAAACGGTTGCTACGTTGTATTCTCTTTATCATTTGTATATTATAGCTATATCTCACAGCTAAATGTTTTAATACTTTATAAACAGTCGTAACATTTCCTACGATTTATATTAAATAAGAAATGAAACATTGCAACCATTTGTTTGGAGTCATTTTCCAAGCAAAACGTCACGACTGAAAGCCCCTATTTACAAAGATAGATTGCATTTATTGTTCACTGCATTATCAAATGTTCCCAATACTGGAAATTACAGTATTGCAAACGTTGGATATCGCAGTAGGCTATCTTATATTAAAATAATTGATATGTTCCTGTAAAAGAATTCACACACGATGCGATAACTACTCTGAGATTAAAACCTTCCCTAATGTACTAAAACTGTCGTGTAAAAAGTTACATTCAAATAACGATATTTTGACACTATTTATTGATATTTTGACACTAAATAAACCCTGCGTAAATGGAACCTGTTTATAATGGAATTATGTTTTATGGTAAAAATTGTATTGTCCCGACATTATGAATACTATACAATTAACCTTTCACAGGTTTTACTGTATAAGTTCTTTTTTTTACCTATTTAAAAACCTGCTAATACGAAATCACAAGGGACAGGAGAAAAATCTCGTTTTTTAGGGTCTTTCATTTTAGTAGGTATGTATGGTAGTCCTAATGTAGAGACAATGAATTTTATATGTTTAAGACAGGATTTCATATTCATACAATGTAGTATATTTTTGTGTCCCAATTTAGAAGCCACTGTCTCACGTTTTGTGAGATTGTACCTGGCAACACTATGTGGTGTTCTATTAACTGAAAAACTAAGAAAAGCTTTTATTATTATTACTATTAAGCATAAAAGTTTGCATTAAACATTAATTTTTAGTGAAATTATTTTCATTAATGTTCCAAAATTTTAAATTCCCTTAAAATACAACTTCTATTTTTTATAAAAATTGTGACAGAAAAGCAATAATTTTATTTAAAAAAACCTGATATCAGCAACTTATTTATATCCTGTTTTTTTCAGACCTTTTTTTTTGCATTTCACTGAGACCACTTAGGAGGGGGAAGGGAGCTGTAACCCCATAACTCCCTTCTTTAGGTAGGGTATGCTGTAGTATCACTGTGCACTAATATGGGACTATAATCTAGAATAGTTAGTCTCTTGTATGATAAATAAAAAATTTAAAAAGAAAAAATAGCACTTTTTCATTTCACTGCGATCGTTTCAGAAGGGTGGGAGGTCATAATCCTATCAGCACCCACTCCCTCTTTATGTATGCGGTGGGGTCACTGTAAACTAATATGGGATTGATGAGAATGGCTAATTCATAGTGCTGGAGTCGTAAAACAAAAGTGCCAGGGGGTATATGCTATAGGCTAAGGGTATACACTAGAGAGTACATGCTTTAGCATTACTTGAGAAAATCACTGTATATGTAAAAAATCCAGAAGATATATTGCGTATACCACTGTACACCCTTCATTACATCCATGCTAACTCGTAGTATTATGACACAAAAAAATTACAAATTTAACTCAAAAATAAACAAAAAATCAGCACTTTTTTAATTTTATTGCAACCATTTCGCAGATGGAAGGGGTTATCTCATCAGCACCTTTCCTCCTTTTTGGGTATGCTGTGGTGTTACTGCACAGATATAGGAGTAATGAGAATGGTTAGTCCGTTGTTGTAGTTGTATGACAGAAAAAGAATTATAAATATACCTTGAAAAGCAAGAAACAAAATCAACCATTTTTTTCATTTCATTGCAAGCATTTCGGAGAGAGAAGGAGCGTGATAACCCCATCAATCCTTTTCCTCCTCTTTGGGTATGCTGTAGCGTAACTGTACACTAATATGGGACTAAACAGATAGACTAGTGCATTGTATGAAAAAAAATTAAATTTACAAATTTATCTAAAAAAAAGTAAAAAAAAATCATTCTATTAATTTACATTTCTACTTTAGATAGACTATTTTTGGGAGGGGGTTGGTAGCTGTAACCTCATCAGCCTTTTTTTTTGGGTTTACTGTGGTGTGACTGTGCACTATTAAGGGAATGATGAGTATGACTTTAACCGCATCAGCTCCCCTTCGCCGTATTTGGGTATACTGTAGTGTCACTGTACACTAATATGGGATTAACAGAGTGGCTAATCCATTGTATCATAGAAAAAAATTTAATCTCTAAAAAAAAGAAAAAAAATTAGCACTCTATTGATTTCTCTCTTGACTATTTCGGAGGAGGCTGTAGCCCCATCATCCCACCCTTTGGGTATGCCCATGGTTATATTTCTACAATACATTCTTTCAAAGTAGCTGTTGAACAACTGTTACTATTCTTTATTTTCTTTTAGCTGCAATTTGTATGCTTAATTTATAGAATTATAAGGAATCAAGAAAATTACTAATTACTATTTTACTTAAAGAAATTTATTGTGATTGTTTTATTTAACCCTATTACTATGTCCTATCAAAACATGCCCTGTTGTTGCCCAGGACAAATATGCTATCTATTTTTCAAATTAAAACAAAACGAGTACCACTTATATTTGTACAGTTTAAGTTTTACTGTGTGTTACAAACATTATGATATGAGATGTCACCGGCTGAGACTACTTAGTGAGTGATAGATTTTTTTGACAACTTGTTGAAAGTGCTTGGGGTCCGTGTGGACCCCAGGACATAGTGATAGGGTTAAAAGAAAAATAATTTGACTACTGAAAGAAAATTTTATGACATAATTGCCGAGACGTCAATGAGGTAATAAATGTTTGAAATGCATTTTAATAATATAATAACATTTGAATATGAAATGAGTTATTGTGGTGAACAACAAAAAAAAAAATATTTTTTTTTTATTTTGGATCCAGAACGGATGTATAGTTATACTTTCTGTATTTTGTTGAAAGATTTTTTGTAGCTGGAGAAAAAGTAAATATTAACTTTTGTATTTATTATAATAAAGTTTTATTGCATTTTATTTTGTTGTTTTATTCAAAAGAAATACATATATTAAAAGGTGATATACAAATAAGTATAATCAAAAGTTCTTATAAAAATAGTTTTCTATTCAATTTATATACAATTAAGTTTTATTTTAACTATGATAAATGCATTTTAAATATGATATTCCTGAAAAGACTATAAAAAATAATAAAAGTAACCAAAATATTGAAAAGAAGACTGTGAAATATGAAGGGTGTTTCAAGGTGTTTGATGAAGTTTTTAATGTATGGAATTATTAACGATTCTCAGAAACAGAGATAGAAGTATTCTCTGGCAGATTTGGATAATTATTCTAATCTCTATAGATTTTCACATTATCTAGTTTTTTGAGCAATTAAAAAGCAAATTTAAATTAAAAAGAAAAGTTACTAAACAAGTCTATAAAACAAGCATAACTTCTTTGATGGATATTATTGCAATTATTTCGACTTGCAGTATTCATATAATTCCATCAGGGATGTTGACAGAAGTTGTGTCATCTGATAAGGATTATACTTAAGGGTTACTGTATACACATATATCAACTACTAAAACTTCTTTTTATAAGTATTCTTGTAAGAATAACAGGGCCCTGAAAAGCTCAGGGTCTAGTACAACTTTCTTCAAAGCCACCTTTCCTATCCCCTGTAGTAGAATTTTCAATATGAAACTTCAACAAACCAAAATTTATTAGGTACTTTTATGTTAGCTGGGCACCAGTGATATATATATATACATATGTATATGTACACATATTAATATACATATATATGTAAACTTTTTACAAAGATGATTTAATATTCCACGAGAAAATGGCAGTTTGTTAAAGATGGTGAATGATTGCAGTCGATATTAAGAATCATGGCGAGGAGGTTAGGCAATGATGAAACACCACAAGTCTCTTCAATAATCAGCAGCCAATTTCCAGATAAATTGTTTATTAATGAACAGGAGCGATGCCAGTAACAGTTCCCACAGTATCAGGTATAAACTTATAGCCCTCCCCTCAGGCTTGACGATAACTCATTTAATAGATCTTAAAAGGCTGTTGTGAAATTCTAAGTCGCAGAACACCAGATAACGATTTGGTCAGCACTTCACACAACACGACAAAAATCTGCTCTCTAAAAGCTTGTAATGCAGTTTTGTTAACCGCGTGTAGAGTTATTGAAACGACGTAACGTATGCAGGAACCAATGAGTGACAGACAAAATTAAGCTAAGCGAATGAGGTGCGATGGAGAAGATTTAACAAGAAAGAATTCCCAACACAATGGCACATTGATTTTGATGTGAAAAATACCCAGCGCACGAAGCAAAGCATGGAATAAAAAATGGATCTTAAAAACATTCGAAATGACAATAAGTGTCTCTCAGAATTTTATAGATTGGGGAGTTGATAAAAGTTACGAATGAACTTAAAGTTTTAGATTAAGATTTGGAATAAGATAATTAAATTAATATACGTGTTATTACTTTTAAAAGGACATTAAATAGGAATAAATATTATTAAGAATTAAGGAAATAATGACTATGTCAGAAGTTAAGATTAATTTAAAGGTATAATGCGAAATAAAATTTTTATATAACATATATATGTGTATATATCTATATATATGTGCATTATATATGTATATATATCACTGGCACTCAGCTAACATAAAAGTACCATTTATCAATATATATATATATATATATCAAGATAGCTCATTTGATTACTTAATTCTCAGTTGAGTAACTAACTTGCTCTAATTAAGCATTAGTCACACAGCATCTCACAGATAAACAATTATAAGTGGGATAATGTAGTCTTGAAAGTACTCCTCCGATACTGCATCAAGGAAGAAGGTTAGAAACTTACTTTTAATAAGACTTGTTCACATTAATTAGATGATAAAATCAGTGAATAAAAGCAAACAATTAAAATCAGAAATATTCTCTCTCTCTCTATATATATATATATCTACCCTATATATATAAAATCCTAATGAAACGAATTTGTGAAACGATTTTATGAAACGAATTTATGAAACGATTTTATGAAACGACTGATTATGTTTGAGGGCTATCAAGAAAATAATGCTTAAGATTTTACTAATAAAAACTGTATAATCATTATTTTGTAACTTACAGTTAGTCTGTGATTTTTGGATTTACACCTACGAAGCAAATAATTCATCATGTGTGCAGTTATATCCCATTATACCTGTTTTTTAGTTAATCAGCACTTACTTTCAATGGACTGTAACTTCTTAGATTTTCGTATAATTGTTTTAGGGCTTATTCTACACACTATAAACAGGAATCCAAAATTTGCAAAAATAAATAAATACATATTTATTATGAACGGCACCTTCCACCTAAATGATAGTTTTCAAAATTAATTTCTTTAGGTGACAATACACAATACTTCTTGAAAGAAGGTGTAAAAACTCAACTATTAAATATCAAATCATTCCAGGAATTCGTTATGAAAAGCTTTTTTTAAATAAAAAAACCATAATTGCTCATTTCGTGTTCTGACAGAAAAATCAGGCATCCTAGATAACAAATATTTCATTAAAAAAAATTTCAATAGCTGTGAAAAAATTAATTATATTCATGAAACTACATAAAATATTTATTTATTATTATTAAATCAAAAGATTCATGATAAGATTTTTAAGATATCTATGTTTCACTGTGTAGAGCAGTTTATTCTTTGAACATAAGACATAGCTGTTACCAATAATGCATAATTTACAAATGATTTCAACTTTTTTCCATAACTGACTGTAATTATATCATTTGAACTGTAATTATATCATTTGAATTTCAAATTAAGTTATATTACCTATCTAATATCCAAAAATATTTATTTTTATGAACAAATATGTGTCTATATGTAATAGAAAATAATATTTATTAAAAACAAAACAAATCCAGTTTAAACAAACAAACAAACAAACAAAAAAAAAACAGTTTTTTTTAAACCCTGTTAAATAACGTATGATGTTTAAAAGACAATGTCCTCGCCTTAGGAAAGACTTCAATTATGTACCTCTGAAATAAAACAATATTAATTAAAAGCCTCTTGAATTACTTCCTTTGAGATCTGCACCCCTATTCTTATCCCCTAGTTACAGGGTTGCCAGATTTTATTAGCCAGGCTAAAAAAAAGCCTAAAAGAAAAAACAGTATGTGCGATTTACAGTTAATTCACAATAACTTATTGTTAATGTAGTTATAAAAGTTTTCTACAAAAAAAATATAAACTTTTATTAAATATTAAAAAAAAAGTCTTTAGGACTCCTAAAAGACAATTATGAATGAAGTATGTCTAAAAGAAAAATTTGAGAAGAATGTATTAAATTAGACTTGAAGATATTTTAAAACTCTAAATTACATAGCTCCGCATATTACTATACATTAAAAAATTTAGTTAACCAATGATAAGTCTCCACACATAAAAAATACATACATACTGCTATTAACGTTAAAAATTGAATTAAAACTAAATGCTATTTTTCCGATTATGTATTTGTATCTATTAACTGATACAGTATTTGACAAAAGAAAATATTTGATAAATATTTAATAAATAAAAATTATCTGACTTGAGAACACCCATATTTAGTTAGTAATCAGTGGGTCTAATGACTTACAGAAATTATATATTTTGATGAATATAAAATAAGGTTTTCGGATACTAAGCAGATTCATTACTTATTTCAGGTAAATCCATATAAACAGATTAAAAAATGAAATAATCAATATTGAGAGATGAATGAGGAAGGAGATAATATTTGAGATTTTACTACATGTAGGTATGTAAAAAAAGAAAACTAAAATAAAAAAGAATGTCTTCAAAATAAAATGTTAAAACAAAATAGGAAAATACTTTTTGCTATTCAAAAAAGATATTCATGCATATTTTATTCCTGAAAACTGTTTCAATATTGAGAAATAGTATTTATTACGCTACTTTATGCATGATTTTAAATATTTATGAAAAAAAGATTATAAGACTGACCAATACCCCTTAAATTTAGTAAAAAGTAATATAATATATAACAAAACAACTATTGTCCTAAAATTACAATATTTCATTATTGAAAGCAGTAAAAAATAAAAACAAAATCACGTTAAAGGCCAGTGCACACACACACACAAAAAAAAAAAAAAAAAAAAAAAAAAAAAGCAATTGGTATGCCTTTTTAAAATTTAGTTGACACATTTGCAAATCTGGGTACAAATCACTAACTCCATAACTATTCCAATATTAATGTTTTCATTATTAAGAAATTGGGCTATTTATTGAAATTTAACTCAATAAAATGTCTTTAAAATCAGCTTAAAAATACTTTAACAAGTGCAGTTTATAATTAAAAGGCTTCACTGTATAAAAGCCAATTTTGGCCAAAGAGAAAAAACCTGTTTAAACCATTAAAAGCCAACCACCTGCTTTTAGGTAGATTTCGTAAGAAATACTACCTATTACATTTTCACCTAAGTTGGAAATTTTGAAAAATTTTTGCAGATTTACGCCGATCATGACTCCCAGAATCCAAAACCACCCCCAGTTCAAAATTATATATATATATATATATATTAGAGATGAAACGGGCTCAGCCTGAGCCCGAAAGCTCGGACCCGACATGGGCTCGATTTTTATACCAGTCTTCGGGCCCGGGCTCATTCTTTCCGAAACTGACAATTTTATTTATTCTTATATAGAAAAAATAAAAATAAACTTTCTTTTTCTCCTAAAAAATTACATAATGTTTTTCAAATCATTTTAATGTTATTTTGATCAAAATGAATAGAAAAAATGTTTCTAGTATACTAGACTGCTACCTTAAAAAAAAAAAATGTTGATATTTGCAGATTTATGTGTGGCATTGACACGACGCAAAGACTGGGTGATAGCACCAGTGGAAAGTGGCGTGAATAATTTGTTGCTGCATTTTCGTTTTTGACGGGATATTTTTTAATTGGAACGTTTAGTTTTTTTTTTTTTTTTTTTTTCAGAGATCTAACGTGAAATGAATATTTTCTTTTATTTTCAGTCAATCAGCATTAGCTTAAGGTTTGCAAATTTTTTAGTCTAATAATGTTTTCGAGTCATAATCGCTCTTCATATGAAAATAACGTTAATGAATCTATTTTTCATAGTGAACTCTGTTCGTGCTTAAGCTCCGCTCTGCAT
Source organism: Maratus michaelseni (assembly GCA_963931845.1). Taxonomy (NCBI): domain Eukaryota; kingdom Metazoa; phylum Arthropoda; class Arachnida; order Araneae; family Salticidae; genus Maratus; species Maratus michaelseni. Next base: position 333,105,482 of record OZ007595.1, on the reverse strand, counting down.
ATTTCCGAAGTCACTTCCATTCGTAAATAGATGTAATTGTCATGTATTGTTATTCCAATTCCGATAGCAAACAATCGAACAGTGTTCCTCCTTTTCCTATAAAAGCATAGAATCTTTCCGATAACGGTGTAAAACTTTTAATTTAAGCTGATTTTCAGGAACACGAAATATTGTTTTAATTAAGGGATCAATTATAATTTACGATATACACCTTTTATGAGAAGTAGAAAAATGTTGTTCAATTTTTCTGCATAGAAGAAGTAATTTCTTTAAATTCCATGCCTTTATTCATAAAACTCACTTCGTTAATGTATCCATCATATTTGCTTGTTGAGAGAGAAAAATATGAGAATCCTTTTAAGGAAGTATATTTTTATTTGCTAGAAAACTTCTCTTTTGATAAGATTAAATGTAAATTTCCAAAAAAATAATTATGTACTGGTGAGTAACAGTTATTTTCATGTATAAAGTTTTTTAAAAATGGATTATTACTTTTGAAACAATTTTTAAATATTATGCAATTTTTTTTGGTATTGGGCTCGGGCTCTGATGACATAAAATGTTTCGGGCTTGGGCGGGCTCCGATTCCAAAATTGTCGCGCCCGGGCTCCAAAAAGAGAGCCTGAACTTATCTCTAATCTATCTATCTATCTATCTATCTATGTCACTTTTTTATGACCATGATAACTGGTAAAATTCTGCATAAACCTCTTCCAAACTGATACATAAAATCTCGGTCAAGTTCGTTAATGGGCAAAATCGAACCAAGGGGGGGGGGGATTTATGTATGACAGATTTTTGATATAATTAAAAATTGCCTTAAGGGGGGGAAGGGGGGGTTAGAAGAAAAAAATTCATAACTTCGTCAATTCCCAACATTTCAAATCCGCTTAAATTTATTATAAATCCTCTTAATATTATCTAAAACTTTTATATTGACAAGTTTTTTATAGGACCAACCGTTATAGCAAAAAAAAAAAAAAAATTAAAAACAAAAAAATCCCTGTTGGCTCCGCCTGTAAACAAGTTATTTTTCGAAGTAGGCGGTTCCAACTCCCGCATCTTTTCGAAACTGATACATAAAATCAAGGGGCATAAAATCTCGGTCAAGTTCATTAATGGGCAAAATCAAACCAAGGGGGGTGGGGGGGGATGTTTGTAAAAACAGAAAAAAACCCATAATTTCTTAATTATGATACATATCGAATCTGTTTGAAGTTATTATTACTTCTAGGAGAAGGTCCGAAAATTTATGTATGACAGATTTTTGATATAATTAAAAATTGCCTTAAGGGGGGGGGGAGGTGGGTTTTAGAAGAAAAAAATTCATAACTTCGTCAATTCCCAAGATTTCAAATACGCTTAAATTTGTTATAAATCCTCTTAATATTATCTAAAACTTTTATATTGACAAGTTTTTTATAGGGTCAACTCTTATAGAAAAAACAAAAAAAATTCTGCTGGCTCCACCTGCAAACAAGTTAAGTTTCAAGGTAGACGGTTCCAACTGCCACATCATCGCAAAAATGTAATTTCTTTCGCAATTCCCGAAAAACAGGCGCCCCACTCTCTGAGTCTTCGAAATCTACCTGTGCCTGTAGGCCGAGCCGTCAGGGATTTTTTTAATTCTAGCTGCTAGCTGGCTTTTATTGCATAGTTATGGTGCTCAGCATCCAAGCAACTCTTAGTGTATGGTGATAAAAATTTATTTTGTAGTTTCACAAATTGTCAATACATTAATAATAATTCACTGCACTACTTTAAATGACCTTGGCACCTGAAGCTAGGTCGCCATCATCAGCACACTTTTTTCTATTCAAACAGCACTACGTATATCATAAACAAAACACTCAAACAAATAGTAATTCAGGGAAACAACTGAAAATTTACAAAAGAAGAGCTCATGTATGATTTGTTTACTACTCTTAAATCAAATATATAAATAAATTAATGTTTTATGTAGAATTTTATAACAAAGAGTCAAGTTTGACTCATAAAAGCATACACTCGGCAAACATTGTCTAATTTTTTATCTTAGCAATTGCGTTTAAAAGTATATTCTAGTGGTTTGTATTTTCTCTTATTCAATGAGTAACTTTAAAAATGTATATCTAAATGGTATTTCCAAACATCTGGAGGCACAGCAGTGCCTCTGCCAAGTCGAGAGAGCACAGCCATAAGCATACTTTTCTGGAAGCAACTTAGGGCACTTTTGACCCCTCCATATCTCTGCGCTGGAGTTTCCCAAAAACCCGGAACTTTATTTTTCTAGAGTATTTGGCACACAGAACCAAAATTTTAAATTACAAGTTTCTGTCTTTTCTAGTTCAGATGATATATGAACACAAGCATTCGATTTTTTGTCACTCACTCACGCGTCATCAAAAAGATTAGGTAGATCCCATAGTCCTAGAAACTTGACATTTGGAAAAATGGTTTAGGATACAAAGAAAGAAAAAATTACAAAATCTGGAAAATTCGAAAAAAAAAAAACATTCGAAAATTCAACAAATTCCATCAAAATTGAAAATTGAAATTAATACGATCTTGTAGTCTTAGAAACTTAAAATTAATGTAATAATAAAAACAGAAATATAAGTAATTCCTTAAGGATGTCTATTACTGGCACATCTACCTTATATACACAAAAAAAATTTAATGAAATAAGTTGTACAATTTTAATTAGTGATTCTTATTGAACATAATGAAAAATGTATGCATATATCAATAATTCTGGAGAATTTTTTTTTCAGTACATAAAAAAAAAAAATTGCAAATAAACTTTTTCACATATATGAAGTTGACCTTCACTTGTATTTTTTTATATTGTTCTGATGTTTTTAAGCTTTTTTTTTTATGATTTTTTTTTAACTTAAGGCAGGAATAACCATTATATATCTCTTGAGATATTGAAGAAAAAAAAAACTTAATTTAGACTAATTGGTACTTTTCGGTTAGCCGGGCGCCAGTGATATATGTACATATATAAATATATATATGTATATACATATATATATATATTCATACATATATGTGTATATATATGTCTATATACATATGCATATATGTAGATATATGTGTATATGTATATGTCTGTATATATACATGCATATATATCACTGGTGCCCGGTTAACCAAAAAGTACTGACTAAATTAAAAAATGATTGCTAAAACTACCAGTTTTCATGCTTTTATATGCAATAGTTTTTTATGCTGAGACTGTCAAAAGCTCACAATAAATTAGACCAGTGGTTCCCAACCTGGGGTATGTGGCAATCTAGTTGGGGGTATGTGAAAATTACATTGGTAATGGCGGGAAAGAAAAAAGAATTTAATGAAAACGGATAAACAAAATTGTAATCTTTTCTCTTACAATGAGAGACTGGTGTAAAAGTAAAATAGGCTATTTACAGAAAATGAGGAAAATGCCAAAACTCAGTAATTGTGTTGCTTAAAAGTTTGATTACATCTACATGGTTGGAACATCGTACATACCAGCGACTATTATTTTATTCCATTAGTTAGCAATTCACAACATCTGGGGTTAGCTGATTATGGGGTATGTTGATTTTAGTTGCCATAATATCCGCCAACACCTAAAATATCTTCCATGTCACTTCCTCCTCTTCCTTTCCCTTAATCTTTTCATTCTTGAAATTTGTAGATAAAACATGAATCGCATCAGGACTTCATTAAACCAACTTGAAAGATGTTCATCATTTGAGTTTTTAACAAGGCAGCATTGCCTTGTAACTCGTTAATTTATATCAGTGGGAGTAGCTTTATTCTTTCTTTGTGAGTGCTTAACTTGGAATCTCTTGCTAATATTTAGTGTTTTGGGGGACTTTAATGGTGATACTGTGTTGTGGTTCAAAATGGATAAGTGATTAAAAACTGGAATTCTAAAGAGAGCTGTATGGTAACTAGCATATGAACAAAAACAAAATTATTTGTGACCGGTTTATGTTGAGAAGGGGTACACATAAATTAAAAGTCTAAGCAAGGGGTACGTGAAAGGAAAAAGTTTGGGAACCGTTGAATTAGACTATGACAGCAAGAGTTGTATCTTTTTTAAATAGAAATTTAATCAAAGTTAGCTCTTTGAATAGGTGATAAAACAAGCACTAATAGGATTATGATAAAGCCCAGTAGTAGAAACGGTGCAGCATGGCAGTGGATGCTGTAGATTATTTTAGACCTAGCAGAATAATCTTACCTAACAACTTAAAAACAATTCTGGCCTTTAAAAAAAAAAAAAGAGAGAGACAAAAAGTAAATTTTATGTTCTTTCATTTTCTTTGAAAGTACAATGTTTTCTTATTTTATGAGTTACTTTGATTTCTTATAATAGTAAGTTTGGTTCAGCATAGTTGATCGATACATTTTGATTTGCTGCAGATTGTCGCAGAAAATTTGCAACTGGAGAGGTCAAATAAAAAAATGAACTGTGTCTGAACCAGGGTCTGGTGATATGTATCATGATAGATATCCGATATTTGTTTTCAAAATATCATGATTTTTTATATTATCAGGAGTCTGTCCAGATTTTTCTCACAGGATCCTGTTTTTGTGAAATTGTGAACAGTTTTTTTATGTTTGTGAAAATTAGTCATAATTTTGTGAATTTGAAAATATAGCTATATTCAGGTTCCTGTGTATATCCTTAATGTATAAAAAAGGCTAAGTAATATGGTGACTATAATTGTTTTGTGACAGGTCAAATGATCTTTTAAATGATTAAATTTGTGAAAAGTTCAGTTTGGAGATGTAAAAGTTTTGTGAAAGGTCATTTTTAAGGTAAAGAATTTTGTGAAGGGTTCTGTTTTAAGATGAGAATTTTTGTTGAAGGGTCCTTTTAAGCAGGGCTGTGGAGTCGGAGTCAGGCCTATTTTGGGGCAAAAGAGTCGGAGTCACTAAAAAACAGGCTGACTCCGACTCCAGAGACAGTTTGAAGTGAAATTAAACTAATTCTATGTAATTTTAAATTTATAAACTGAATTATTATTTTTATATTTGGACTACATATACAAGGAAACCCAGGTTAAACAGTCCCAATATACTGTCCAGTGTACAGCATATAAGAAAACTGTTTTTAATTGAAATCTCCAGTTTATATTTAGTATATAGTTCGTTACAAGATTTCATTTTTCACACAAATATAATAAATTTCACAAAAATAACCTTTACTTTTCACAAAATAGGCCCTAAGAAAAAAAAAAACCTGTATCGACCCCTGTGTTGATATGCACATCACATGCTTTAAGGTCAAACAGGAATGTAACAGCAGGTTGCAGTGTTCTAGTTGAGTTTTTTAGGTTACATTCTCCCCTAAATTAAAATTTTTGAAAATTTTTTACAGATCTACGCCGATTATGACTCCTAGAGCCCAAAACCATCCCCAGTTCAAAACTTTATTTATCTATCTATCTATCTATGTCACTTTTTTATGGACACGATAACTTCAATAATTCTGCACAAATCTCTTCCAAACTGATACATAAAATCTCAGTCAAGTTTGTTAATGGGCAAAATTGAACCAGGTGGGGGGGGGGGCTTTTTGTGAAAACATAAAAAAACAACATAACTTCTTAATTATGATACGCATCGAATCTGTTTAAAGTTATTACTTCTAGGAAAAGAGCCGAAAATTTATGTATGACATATTTTTCATATCATTAAAAATGGCCCCAAGGGGGGGGGGGGCAAATGGGAGCTTAGAAGAAAAAAATTCATAACTTCGTCCATTCACAAGATATCAAATCCGCTTAAATTTATTATAAATCCTCTTAATATTATCTAAAACTTTTATATTGACAAGTTTTTTATAGGACCAACCCTTACAGCAAAAAAAGAAAAAAATCCCTGCCATTTCCGACTGCAAACAAGTTAGATTTCTAAGTGGACGGTCCCAACTGCGGCATCATGGCAAAAAGGTAATTTCTTCCTCAATTCCCAACAAACAGGCGCCCCACGGTCTGCGTCTTCGAAATCTACCTGTGCCGGTAGGCCGAGCTGTCAGGGATTTTTTTTATTTAGTTTACTTGATTGCTGCCACATTTTTTTAATAGTAATATTTCCTTTATCTAATGACAAATTTAATAAAACGACTGTTACTATTTCAAAACAAATGACAACAATGAAACAATCTGAATAATAGAAATCAACCGGCAATACTAGTACTTTAGCCATCCCGGAGTCGGAGTCTGTTCCTTTAAAATTTCAGGAGTCGGAGTCGGTCATTTTTTCTACTGACTCCTCAGTCCTGCTTTTAAGGACTCAAATTTTCTAAACAGATCCCTGATTATTGATATTTTCATACATTTGATATTTATTTAAAAATATTGTGTATGATATTTTTGATATTTCTAGTCAAAACAAGTGTAAATGAATTTTTAAAACTGTTATTGACTGTGCCATTCTGCAGATAAAGAACTTTTGCTCTGGCAGTGATTTTTTTAATGGAAAAAAATGTATATATATTCTCCAATGTTTACGTTTGAGGTTGAATTTTTAAATGTAGAAACAATAATTAATTATGACAGGAAATATTTACTTTGAACAGCTATTAAAAGATGAACTGTCTCATTTAGATAATAAGTTATTTACAGTTGCATTAGGATAATCTTTTCTGGTTTTAGTTTAGTTTAAACTGCACAATAGGTTAAGGAATGAAAAAGCAAAAGCAGTCAAGCTTACATTTATATTCAAATTTTCAATAAAAACAAATTATTTCATATTTAAATCATAAAACAAAATTTTCTCAGAACTTGATACTAAATCTTTTAGGGTTTTTTTTTTTTTTTTTTTTTTTTTTTTGAGTGTAAAATGCAAATTGTGTCTGTTTTCAATTAATTGATCTTCAATTTTGTTACATAAATAAAAAAAAAATACATTTAGAATATTGTTTTATTAAGTTTTCATGCTAAGTGCAATATGTTTCAGTTTCTAATTTATATTGAGTCTGAAAATGTTTATAATAATCAATAAATTGACTATTTTGAAAATATCAGATATAGGTATAAAAAATATCGGATATTTTTGATATTTCAAAAATATGTTTAATCCTGGTCTGAACAGGGTTTCATAAATCTTGTTTTCTATATGTACAGACATGTAGATTCATTTATTGTTGGATGGAAGAGCTAATTTTGATTTAATCTTTTTATTTAAAAAAGAGTAACTTTTCATAGTTGAATTAATTGTGACTTTTTTATTTTCTTTTACCTGTTTTCTAATAAAGAAAACTATTGTATATAAAAATACGAAAACTGGTAGCTTTATTGGGAATTGAAGCGCTCGAATACGCCATCTGGTGGAAAAAAGATATAACTGCTCCCTTCAGGAAAATCCCTTGAAATCCCATTGCGTTACATGCATTTTAAATTTGTTCATAATGATTATTTTTATGCACAATTTCAGATTTCATATGCTATTTGTGTTCTGTGTTTATATGTCAAAGTAAAAATTATCCGAATTTGAATATCTAACAATTTTAAACGCGTTTACAATAAATAATGGTTTTAATGGCACTTTAGCATTAGTTAAAGGGCCAATTTTCCTGTACCGACGGCTGAAAGCAGCGCCTCTATAGGCCGTTTTAAGTCCCAATAGACAAATGTATGATAAACATGCTGAAGTAGGCAGTTTTTAAATCGAAAAGTTATTTTAAGAACTTTGTTTATGTTAAAGTCAGACATAGTGTTCTTTTTTTTTTTTTCTAATAGTATTTTATTCGAATTTTCAATATTAATAGATACTTATTTCATATTTTGAAAAAGTCATTTTTTCACCTATTGTTGCCAAAGTTTAAAAAGTGCAAATAATTCAAAACATCTTTCAGTTGAAAAATATAATTACATGTGAATATTGAAACAGAAAGAAAACTAAAATAATCATGCAAAAAGCATTAAATTGTGAAAAACATTTAAAATGTCATATTTAGAACCATTTTGTTATAGTGTTTCTAAATACAGTGTTTTTAATTGAAATATATATTTACATATGAATTTTGAAATAGAAAGGAAACTTTTAAATTATTAAATTATTACATACAAAATTCATTTAATTGGGAAAATTACATCATCTTAAAACTTTTCTTTTGGACAATATTCATGTGACGCCACAGGGGAATCACATGGAGTGCAAAAAGGCATCTAGTTCCTTTATTTACATATTTCATCATTTGGTAGAGTATAAATACAGATATTGTTTGTGCAAGCATACAATATTTTCGATATATTTTAAGTAGTAGAAAGACATTAACTTGGAAATAGTAATATACAAAATGTAAGAAAATAACAAAGTTGAATGTTTTGGTTATTTCACTAGCAAAAAAATAAATGAAAGATTAAAATTACTTGAATTTCTAAGCACTTCAAGGCATTGTAATTACTCTTCACTCCATAAAAGATATGCAAAAACAAGCATCAAGAATGAAAGTACTAAGTGAAGATGACAGTAAGGAAAGTATAAAAAACAGGGGTTGATGCAGGGTTTTTTTTCTTGGGGCCCATTTTTGTGAAAAGTAAAGGTTATTTTTGTGAAAAATAACATTTTGTAACAAAAAAAAAGAAAGCTGAGATCCAGTTAATCATTCGAACCAAGCATTTATTAACAAAAACTTTTTTAAATCCTTTTGCTCAAGTTTTCCTCTCTGATGAACTTGTTTGTTTACAAATTACACATTTTAAAAAGTCTCAAAATAATTAATAAATAGTAAGTTTTTATGGAATAGAATTTTGTGAAAGTGCCTATTTTATTAAAAGGAATTTTGTGAAGGGCTCCAATTTTATTAAATAGATTTTTGTGAAGGGACCTGTTTTATTAAATAGATTTTTGTAAAGTGGCCCTACATGGGCCCCAAATTTTGCCTGGATCGACCCTTGAAAAGTAACAAATATTTCTTATACATCTCTGATACAGGAAAAACTGTAGGTGATATTACATTTAGATTTTTTTTTTTTTTTTTTTGCATGATGTTTTCATTAGTGGCTCTTTAAATAACATTGTATATGTTCCCTACTGGCAGAGAGGAATAATCTCTATATTTAAAGAATAAATTGCTTATATTAATAATTTATAAAAATTTTCCATAAAAATGATATCTTATGTCATAATCAAATATAATAAAAATGCTTATAAAAAAACTTTAAATTTTTACGAAATAATTTGGCTATTTTACAAAAAATTTCATCTTAAAACAGGACCCTACACCATTTTTTTTCTTTTTTTTTTTTTTTGTAATTTCAAAACAGCACCCTTCAGAAAATTTTTCATCTTTTAAACAGAACTCTTCATAAAATTCTTTGCCTTAAAAGTAGATCTTACATAAAACTTTTCCAAATTGAACCATTTAAAAATAAAATTTTAAATGTCATGTTTCCATCTATAAAGAAAACAAATGTATTTTGCATACATGTCTTCTTTAACATGTATAAGCAAGAACCGGAATATAATGATCATTTCAAATTCACAAAATTATGGCTAGACTTTTCACAGAAACAGGATTGTCTGAGTAATTTGGACAGACCTCTGTGTTATCTAACTATATATAATTTAAATTGACTTCACAAGGTCAGTTTCCTGGTCCTTAAGTCAGTAACTTTGGTAATACCACTTTTGAATGACTGGTTGCTCTATTTTCCATGACAACAAAAGGATGAAGTGGGGAGGATAGATCATAGATGTCCTTGAGAAGCCAATTGAAATTATATGGAGTATAGATGAGTCAAGGGTACCCACAAGGCAGGGCAATTGCCCCTCCCTGGACTCTAGTTAGATACGAATTAATTCAGTATTTCAAAGTTTATTGTGATGTTGTATTAGATAAAACAAAGTGATTGCAATAGGTTAACCCTTAAGATTAATATGCTTCCTAACAATTATTTCATATTTTAAATTAAAATTAAGGGAATTTTTTGAAAACTTCTCTTTATAAGTTTATTTTGGAAAGAAAGGTGGGAGGAGGCAGAGAATAATGTTCAAGGACATGGGAAAAAGAGGGGCTCATTGAGCTGAAGCCCTGATAGTTGTTCATCTATTAATTAAATGTATGTGTACTTTTATAGTATTAATAAATATTTTTCGCTCTATAAACATTGTTTGCTTTATTTTTTGTTGGAAGTTGGAAACCTATTTACAAATAAAGGTAGGTGCTATCAATTTATATAATGTAATTAAAAAAGAACACAAATTAAACATTTATATAATAAAACAGATGAAGTACATTTGATTAAGGATCTAGAATTTCTTTCTCTTTTCAAATATTTTATAAAATATCAGTTACTACAGCAATTTAAATTAATATTTAAGGTAGATATGAAATAAATAAATATGTGAAATTCTAGAATTTTTTTAACAAAGTTTATTTTTAAAATTAATTTAAGAATAGAAAATCCATATACATATTCTCAATACCCTTTGTTTACATTACTGGTACATATTTAAAGATTATATGTCAGTTGTCACCCATAACTGGTGCCGCACTTTGGGGTAAAATTGACTTCCAATTACTGTAAGAAGAAACAATGAAAGTGTTAAGCATTTAGTATTATGGAGATAGCGCTTAAAAAGGAGTTCAAGGTCTCTCTGATCTGATGGAGAAAAAAAACTTTGAATTCTTCATTTTAAATAAAGGCAGTAGAAGTTTATTTTTGGATTTTTAATGTGTTATTTGTTACTTTTCTGATGATATGATAAAAATTGTCTTGCACATAGGGTTCTGATGAAAAACTCTTAGTTTAGTTTATTTCATGTTTATATTCATCATTATAAATAAAATTGCAACTTTTGCATTGGCTGCAGGCACTCTGTTCCAAAATCTTGCCCCTCCCTGGATTTTGTTTTGAAAGTGTTTATGGGCTGGGTGGTTCCAAATAAATGTAGTAAAATAGGGGAAATGAACCTAGTGTTGGGTACCCCTATGCTACAGGGGTCCACAACATAGACGCAGGCTTTGCTCCTCTAGACAGTCGAACTTTCAAAAGACTTTTATGTTAACCCCTAATCACTCTGGTTAAAAGATCAATCTCTACTGGCAGATTCTGAGGTATGGTTTTACCTCCTTGAAATAATATTATTTACTAACAGTCTAACTCGAAAAATGCACCATAATGACAAATGATGTCACAAAAAAGTATGTTATAACAAATATTCTGTGGCATAACTCCATTCTCATAAATTAGATGGAATATGGATCTTTTGTGTTCCCACTAGAACCAGCAACATAGCGGTATACCAAAAGAAATCAAAACAAAAAAGTGACATGACCCATGATGGCTGCAGAGGTATGCAGTGGTTGGACAAGACGTCTGCACGAGCTTGGCCTGCAGGCCTTACTTTTTTTGCAGACTTGGGTTGGGCCAGGCTTCTTATTTCTTATTCTCTCTCCCAAACCCCTCTGAGCCTATTTTGGGATCTTTATAAAAATGAAAATGGGGGCTCTATTATAATGTCCTCCTCTCCCCAACGTTCAAATATTGAAATTTCAAAAATGCCAGTAATAACCTCTAATTTGCTCCAGAATATTACAATTTTCTCTGTTTTCAGTATCAAGCTGCTTTAACCCTTTCAGTGGCAAAGTACTCCTGTTGCTAAAATGTTGAAATCATTAATTTTCACCAGAATTTAGAAACAAATTTATTTGAAAATAAGTAAAAACTTTTCTTCCCGCTCATTATAAAAGCAGGATTTTATTTTAAAAGCCTGGTGTCAGTGTGACATTTAGGAATTAAAATTAAGTGAGATATATATGTCCCACTGCCAATAAACTGTTCAATTAACCCCTTCAAGGGGTTAATTGAAATCATGAACCTAGAAGAGAGGGTTCTAGGTTCATGATTGAAATGTAAGGAGGAGAATGTAGGTAAGGATAAAAATAGTTTATAACTGTGTCAGAGAGTGGCAGTGGGTGTATTTTAGTAAGAGTGGTTGTGACAAATTTTATTATCATCCACATTCAATATAATTTATGTTGTCACTAGTAGAGTGCCTTAATAAATAAGATAGTGGCAACATATGCACAATGCGTATTCTCAGATTGGAAGTTTTTGTTAAAAATATGATAACCCACATTCCAGAACTTGACAGTTCTTGCCATGATTAGACAAGATGTGTCCATGTCATGTCAGCTGAGAGTATATAGAAATAAACACCAATAGATGTGAAGGATACTTGAATTCTGCTTCCCTGATGACCACTAAACAGTCTTTTTCTGAAATATACCTGCAGAGACGTGGCTGTTGCTATTCGTGGGTAATGTCCCATGAGGCGAGGGTGCTTCTATATGAGTGTGTAACATATCTATCCTCTATATATATATATATATATAATCGTTATCAAATGACTAATATGTGAATTTAAATATACGAAACGAATTTATGAATGAAACTGAAACTTCATGGTTTGTAAAACAATTTTGTTGCATAGAGAGATAAGACATATACAAGAAGAGAGAACTAGAAGATGGACAGAGTTAGATGTTGATAGGGAGGTAGAGAGATGAACGGAGGTAAAAAAAAATAGATAGCTACAGACAGTGGCGTAGTTAGGGTGGGGGTCCAGATGCTCTGAATACAGTTTTGTGAAGTTTTCTTTGACTTATCTAATCAGAATACTTTCTGAAGTAATAAATGCAAAGAAAACTTTACATTATTACTACTGGTATCCAGACCATTTGGACTCCCTCCCTGGCTACAGATAGAGAGAAACAGGAAGATACAGTGATAGAAGGAGATAGAGAGGGTGAGATATAGTAATAGATAGATATGGAGAGAGAATTAGAGGAAAATAGAGAGATAGGAGAAAAATAGAGATATAGACATTGATAGGAAGATAATGTGATATAGGTAGAGGGGGATATAGGGATAGATGGAGAGAGAACAAGGGGGAGTAAGGCAGGTCGCACACTGAAACGGTACAAGCAACATGTCTCGTGTCTGAGGGGAAAAAACGGGTTGGAACAAAGCAAAGAAACCCGATTCAAACCTGTTTCTTCTCCTCACACGTGAGACATGTTACTTGTGTCTTCTCAGTGTGCAGCCTACCTTAGAGAGACAGGAGGAGAGATATAGAGAGGGAGACAGAGAGATAGAAGGAGATATAGTGATAGAGAGATATGGAGATAGAAAGTGTGAGAAAGAAAGAAAAAAGGAGATAGAGAAATAGGGAGAGAGGCCTAGAGGGAGATATAAAGATCGAGTGCTAGATATGGAGAAAGAGCTAGAGGGAGATAGAAACATAGCAAGAGATATAGAGAAAGATGGAGACAGACGGTGACAGGGATATAGAGAGAATTAGCAAAATATAGGATAGAAATAGATGGAGATAGAAAGTGATAGATAGATAAATAGAGATAGAGACAGTGATAGGGAGAAGGAGATATGGTGATAGATGGAGAGAGAACTAGGGGTTGCACAGATAGAGGGAGATAGACAGAGATACAGTGATAAAGAAATACATGGAAATAGAGTAAGATATGGAGATAGAGAAATAGGTAGAGAGTGAACTAGAGGGAAATAGATAGTGGGAGATATAGTGATAGAGAGCTGGATATGGAGAAAGAACTAGAGGAATGTAGAAGGATAGAGTGATAGATATAGAGGAAGTTAGAGAAATATATGGAGTTGAGTTGATTATTGACGGCCAATTATCTACACTAGGGACATAGGCCCGGGAGGAGTGCCCTTCGTGGGGGTCTTTCTAAGGGAACCTAACCCGTATTTACGCATGGATAAATCCACGGCTCGAAGAAAACCACGAAAACTCCGAACGATTAGGCCGACGGGCGCGATTGGTACCGAACCCAGCACCTCCCGTCTACCAGCTTCGAGAGCACAACCTCTCAGCCACTGGTGGGGCGAAATATATGGAGATAGTGAAATGGAAATAGAAAGATAGAGAAATGTGAAAATAGATGGAGAGATGATACTTAGAAAAAGAGTCAGACAAAAAATTCCGGAGATTGGCGCAGGCGACAGAGTCGCCTAGTGGGATATAAAATTTGATTTATTGAGATGATTTTGGGAAAAACGTATCCCAAGCATCTTAAAGAGGCTGTCATTATCTCCAAACTAATTGTTGTTAACTAGTCTGACTCATCTAATCGAACTCGTCCAGACGAGAATTGCAGAGTTCTGGAATATAAGTTTGCAATAGTTTAGACCAAAAACTTCTGTCTTAACACGTGTCTTGTGCGTATGTCGCCACTCTCATTTAGATGCACTCTAGTGAGATAATTCAATAAACATTAGCTTGGTGAAAACGGCAGGATCGCCCATAGACAGTTTAGAATTAGGCTGAGCATGGCAACACTTTAGCCTATATCAGCTGTAATGAAACATCAGGTGTGCTTTACAACTAACTCTCGTATTTACCTTCGACCTTAAATGCTGGTTAAGCGCGAAAGCTCAAACGGTATTCACGATTAATCTGATTGGACTAAGCTGTGATCATGTCAAATCAGTTTAATGGTGAATACCATTTGAGTTCGACCGAGATTTTTGCGCTAACCAGCAGTTGAGGTTGATGGTGAAAATGAGCGTAACTTGATTAGATCAACGATCTAACCCCAATAATGAAAAACAAAATTGATAAAATCCTCTCCACTAGGGTTCCTCCGCGACCTACGTTATACACGGCCGGTGCATGACGTTTAAAACGTCACATGGAGTGGATCATTTTTGCACGGCGATTGGTGCAAAGCGGCACGCCCCCCGTTTTGCACCAATCGCTGTATAAAAACGATCCACTCCATGTGACGTTTTAAACGTCATGCACCGGCCGTGTATAACGTAGGTCGCGGTTCCTCAGAGAGTGGTGACATTCGAGAATTAAAATTTGATTCGTGTAGACGACTTTGGGCAAAAACAGAGTCGCCAGGTAACGTTTGTTGATATCTCACTCATCTAATCGAACTCCTGCAGAGATTATGCGTTGCAAAACATGGAAAAACGGGTTTATTTCCGGGAATAAATCAAGTGTTTTGGGACGGAAATAAAAAAATTCGCTGGAGTTTTCAAAAATTTCAGTTATAGAATAATTTAATTTACAGCTGTTATGCAAATGTAACAGATCTGTCTTCACAATTTTTTGCGTATTATGAAACTTAATGATTGACTGATAAAAATATTTACAATAACAAATGTAAACAAAACATAAATACAGAAAAATTGCACAGTTTACATGAAAACTAACAAAATACACGCTTAAGCAGCAAAAATGTTAAGAAAAATTAAAATATCAAATTATTTATAAGTAAAAAATGAGAGAGGCAGATCTTACCTGACATGAATGTAAGCGCATCACTCCTGTTCTCAAAATCAGCCAATGTAAACAAAATAAAATGAACAAAACTAAAAGGACTCAATGCAACTCGAAAAAAATCAACATAGAGATATCAATAGTAGATTATAATAGAGATATTAATAGTAGATATCCCAGCTAATAGAAATTAAACAATTTTAATATTTTTAGGAAGATTCAAATCATCACCAATTCACAGCCACTTTAGTTGTAAAGCTAATGATTTTTAATAAATTATAAAATAATTACATTTACAACTAAGGATATGTTAAGGCTACTAAGTTCTATGAATTCATAATGGAAATTTTATTTTAATTTTTAAACAAACAAGATACACAAACAACATCATAATTCATAGCCACCATTGCTGTAAACCAGACCTGCCAAGTCTCCGGCTTTTTGGATACCAGTAATTTAGTACAGAAAATGGTGTTTTATTTAATCAGAGCATTTTGCAATTTAAGATAACAACATTTTCTCTAAAAAAATACTGGTGCGCAAAAATCCGGAGACTTGGCAACTCTGCTGTAAACGCTTTTCAGAACAATTAACCTGAAATTTCATTAAATTTTCAAATTGAAAATGTCTGGTTTTGTTTACTTTCAAATTTCCGGTTTTATTCTCGTCCTCAAAATCGGCGTGTTATTTTCAACTATCTCCAAGTTCTGGATTGTTGGCTGCCATAAATTGGACAAAATATTCAGTCTGAGCATGTAGTCAGGACGCCACTCTCTTCTAGAGGCATCTTATCTTAAACAATCGCACATTTGGGCCAACTGTGGTTAGGATGCCTCTACAACATAATGCTGGTATAATACCCTGTTCACATCGGACATTTGAGATATCTTAGACCGCCATTTTTGAGGTGGTACCTCCCCAGAATTGAATACCTGTCCACACCGCCAAACGCATTTAAGATAACTCACTCAACATCACCGTGTCCACTGCGCATGCGCATATGTTAAAAGCAAACTCAACAGCCAATCGGCCTCCAGAGCCAATCAGAGTGAGCGGTACTGACTGTATCTAGCAATGGAAAGTTCGAACTCACTAAGTGAGTTTCTGGAACTCACTCAGTGAGTTCAGCGGTCTAAGATATCTTAACTATCCGATCTGAACGTAGTATTAGGGAATTGTTGTTGGTTTGGCCCGGTTACAGCACCTAGAATACATAGTGTGGAAATCTGCTACAAAATAGTACTAAAAAATTGAATCCAATAAATGTATAACGTTGCTGAAAAGATAACGATGGGATCGCAGCGCCATCTGCTAGGTCTTCTCAACGTAAACATTGTATTAGAATGTTTTGGCTGGTGATAAGTAAAATACTTAAATTATATCCTTTTCTCCTCTGACTTATTGTGATTCTTAGCTTTCTTTTAATTATGAAAGCATGGCTAAAAAACGTGATACGCATTGTTTTGTCTCTGGTTGCAATACTCGATACAAGAACAGTAGGAGCACCGTTGCACATTTATAGGCTACAAGTTTTCAGCACTTTTTAACCCTTTATATCCTGAATTAATTTTCCAGCTACTTTTTAGATGTTCAGAATCCTTGATTATTCCCACCAGGGCTTAGATGCTTTACACTCACGCAAAAAAAAAAAAAAAATCGGTTTAAAAAAGGAAAAAAGTCGCCAAACTTTGGGGACTGTTTTTCTTTTATGGCAACCCGGCTATTAAGCTTGTATTTACAGCTTGGCGCAGTCTTGGAAATCGCGCCAACCAAACAGTCGCCAATCTTTTGTTTACATTTTAGCGTGAGTGTAACGCATCTGTTCCCAAATTTCAACACCAGTAACTAAATACAAGCTTAATAGCCGGGTTGCCATAAAAGAAAAAACAGTCCCCAAAGTTTGATGACTTTTTTCCTTTTTTTTAACCGATTATTTTTTTTTTTTTTTAGCATGAGTGTAAAGCATCTAAGCTAAAATATTTTTTCTGGCAAATAATTGCATTTATTTACTTATTTGAAATTATTTGGCGGGGACCATTGAACGGTGTTTGCTTTAAACACAGGAAATGTATTTGAATTTCCATTAGGAGTTTATTTGAAACAGTTAATTTTAAACCATTGTATTGATAATAGACTGAATTTGGCAACATTAGGTTCAATTTAAAGTAACTGTTTCTTTAATAATTGCCCCAAAAAGTAATTGACTGCATAATAAAGTACATATAGAAAGTTTATCAAATTTTACTTAAAATATTAAAACAGTTTAAGAAAATAGCAAGGTCTTTAAAAATCTGAAAATTTGATTTTCCAGTATCTACAAAATTTCAGATGAGTTGCCAGAAACTGTTGTTGCTGCACTGATACTTATGTATCACTTGTATAAGGAAAATATGCTGTACCAACAATGATCCTAGAAACACTAATTACAATAACCCATATTTTTTTTTAATTTAAGGGAAAGGCATGTTTACAAACAAACACTTTTATCAACCAATCTGCCTACTTTTTTTTAGCTTTAGCGATCGTTGCAGGAATCATCATGGTATTGCAGACAAATCATATCGCAGATGATAATATGATCGCAGATTTAATCATAGATGATTTATTTGTAAACCATTTAGATTGTGTGGAGTAGGAGACATAAAGAACATGTATCCCACTGTAATTTTACCAAAAATAATGTCAGCTGCCCTTTCCTTGTTTGCATTTAACTACATAATTGCCATAAGGCAATTGTATAAATACTTATTTGTAACTGTGTAATATGATAAAGTCATAAATTTCAAGAATCTGGAATTTTTACAATTCAAATAAATACAGAAAATTTATTTAATAAAATGTTACGCGTAGTGCTGTGTCAGAATTAGCAACCATCTAGTTGATTCTGGATGAAGTTACCTGATTTTTCATTGCTTCAATTTTGAGATTTATAAAGAAATTTTAATATATATTATTTGGTACTTGTTTGATTTCCTGTTGACCTTTTCCTGTGGCCAATATATATTACTTCTCAATAATCAGTGTTACTTAATTCAGCATGATGCAAGAATATCATATACTATAATATCTTATATCTAATATATTTTATTACTTTTCTGTTATACAAACACCATGCAAAATAGTGTATTATATGTCTGATGAATATTGCAGATTCGGGATCATTAATCCAACTGTTCTGTTCTCCATTTAATCAATACCATTTTTTTTCCAGCTGTAAATAAAATTAAGTGCAGCACAATTGTAATTTTGGAGTTGTGTAACCACATTCCTTTTTTAACAAATATTCATGGCAAAATCCTTCAACAAGGAAACCAGATTTGGCAATTTTTTTAACACGCGCCAACGGAAAAAACGGCAACCAACAAATTCCACCCAATCAGAACATGTAGTTATCCGCAGACAAGTCAGTACTTACACACATCCTAGGCCAATTTCTTTCACAAAGTAAATACTCATTTTATTTCATTTTACTGTTATTTACAAAGTTTTGAAAACTTTTTTTGTGAGATTTTTCAATTTTTACATGCTTATAGCAATATTTTCCTTCAGATTTTTCCATTTTTACAACTTTTAGCTATTTTTTCCTCCGGATTTTTCCATTTTTACAAATTTTTAGCTATTTTTTCCCTCCAGATTTTTCCATTTTTACAAATTTTTAGCTGTTTTTTCTTCTAGATTTTTCCCTTTTTACAAATTTTTAGCTATTTTTCCTCCAGATTTTTCCATTTTTACAAATTTTTAGCTATTTTTTCTTCTAGATTTTTCCCTTTTTACAAATTTTTAGCTATTTTTTCTCCAGATTTTTCCATTTTTACAAATTTTTAACTATTTTTTCCTCCAGATTTTTCCATTTTTTTACAAATTTTTAGCTATTTCTCTCCATTTTTACAAATTTTTAGCTATTTTTTCCTCTAGATTTTTCCATTTTTACAAATATTTAGCTATTTTTCCTCCAGATTTTACCATTTTTACAAATTTTTAACTATTTTTTCCTTCAGATATTTCTATTTTTACAAATTTTTAACTATTTTTTTCTCCCGATTTTTACAAAGAATTGGCAATTTTAACAGTAAATTTTTTCCTAACAAATAAAAATCTCTAAGAAAATATGCCTTAAACTTTGTAAATTGCCACAAAACGAAATGAAAGCAACGTTTACGTCGTGAAAGAAACTCTCAAAGAAATTGTGTAAATAATCACTTCTCTACCACAAAGCACAAATATTATAATTGGAGAAAATTTCTAAATTCCTAATTTTTCCAATACATAAAATTGATTCAAGTAGCGGTCAGCAACTTATGTATGTACACTTTGCATACATTAACCGAAAAAAAAAAAACATCACTGGACGCATGAAACTTGTTGTACAGCAATCTCTAGAATGCATGAAATTCATTCCCGCAGTAGTCATTAACTTATATATGTATACTTCGCATACATTAACTGTAAAAAAACCATCACTGGAGGAATGAAACTCATTGTACAGCAATCTCTAGGATGCATGAAACTCATAAAGTGGTCAGCAGCTTATGTATGTACGCTTCGCGTACATTAACCGAAAAAAATATCACTGTACGCATGAAACTCTGTTAGACCATGGAATCTTTAGTCAACAATGTGTCTTCTTCATTGTGTGCATAAAGTAGTGAAATCATTCAAAAAGTCCTAGCATTAAATGCAACTATTTCTTTATTTAAATTCATCAACATGATTAGTATAATTCATTCAAATGAAGTAACAAGGATTAGTTAAAAGTAAATGAGCCCAGCTCATGTCCACCATCTTGGTACATTAAAACAACAAGAAAATTTATCAATCTATTTAAACTCATATTTCTAGGCTTCTCATTCTAACACACTTCATAGCATTTAAGTAAGCCTGGAAGCAAAAACATTAGCTAGCCAGCAACAGTGAACATGTGGTCAGCAAGTGTACTACTACATCAGCAGCTGCTCTATAAATACAGAATACAACAGTTAAAGTTACAGATAAGTTGAAGGAACACAACTGCAGTTAACAAGAGGTTAATTATGCAAGAAAAAAAATATACCAACACTTTTCTTAGTGACACAAAAACTGAATCCAGGTGAACTGGTTTAATCTTACCTAACAAAGGTTAAAGTTGCAGTTTGATGAATTTAAGTCCAGCATTTAAATTTACTGTAGTGGCAACCATGTTTGTTTACCTTTTTAGCACTACTTTGCTACAACTTTACATGATGCAGGTAACACTTAGTAACTACATTTACATTATAAATAAATACTATTTGTTTTTATTTTATAGAAACTTTACTATTTAAGAAAACTTTAACTTTATTACAAACTATTAATTTATGAGAATTTATATTAATTTATGAAACTTCAAAACTAGTCAAACAATGTTTTGACAATACATATGCAAATTGGTTGGAGAGAGAGCTGGGAAAACTTATTGGGAAAACTTTATAAATATAATAGATGACTTTTATTTTATAATAAAAATGAGTTGAGAAATTTAATATAACCCAACACATGGCCCCCTTTTCCCAGAGTCTCTCCTCAACCAAATAGCCAACTTCTATAAAAAGAAAACTTGTCACCTTGCAAAGCTTTGGTGAAAATATCTGCTACATTGACACTTCCAGATACATTTTTTAAAATAAATTTATCCAAATTTTCCTTTACAAAATAATACCTTGTTACAAAATAATACCTTGTAAATATACTTTGTTTTACTGTTCTCTATTTGATTCTTGGAAAAACTAATAGTGCTCTGGTTGTCACAATAAAGAGTAGGTTTATTTGAAATTAACTTAAAGAAAGAAAAATTTTGAGTTATCCTTAGCAACCAACATAATTCTTTCACACAGTCAGATAAAGCAATATACTCTGCCTCCATGCTAGAGAGAGCTGTGCATTTTTGCTTAGTGGAACTCCAGATAATAGGCACGTCATCTAAAAACACAACAAAGCCACTTACAGACTTCCTATCAACAATATCTGAAGCCCAGCTAGCATCTGTATAAACATTTAAATTACAGTTCGATACCCTAGATAATTTTATTGCCAAGTCCTTTGTGTTTATTACATATTGCAAGATTTGTTTTAAATACTTCCAGTGAGTATAAGATGGGTTACCAGAAAACTTAGCCAAAGCTATTACAGCAAATTGAATATCAGGGTGGGATCTGGATGCAAGGAACAATAAACAACCTATCAATTGTCGATAGGGAACATCTTCAGCTTTCTCATCATCATTAGTTGTATTTAACATTACACCAGAAGTTAAGGGTAATTTACAATGTATTTTTGGCACTTTAAAGATTTCTGAAAGTTTTTCAATATAGTTCTTTTGATGCATGTAGTATTCACCATTTATCTCTTCAAAATTTACACCCAAGAAATGCTTGATTGTTCCCAACACTTTTAATTCAAATTTGGACCCTATTAATTTTATAGCCTCTTCTAGAATATTCCTATTTTCTGCAAAAATCGCAAAATCATCAACGTACACCAATACTATTACTTTTGATTTAAAAATATAGATACAATTACAATCTTCTATTTTATTAAAACCCAATTCCATAAAAGTGTTGTTTAACTCTAGAAACCACTCTCTTCCTGCTTGATGTAGCCCGTAAAGAGCTCTTTTCAATTTCCAAACAAAATTTTCTTTATCCTTTTTAACAAATCCTTCAGGTTGCTCTACATAAATTAGCTCAGTTAATTTAGCATATAAATATGCCCCCTTGATATCCAAATGTTCACAAATCCAACCTTTAAAAACAACAAGTGTTACAAAGAAAAATCTCACTAAAGAGAATGAAACCACTGGTGAAAACGTGTCAAAATAGTTTATACCTTCTATTTGTCTAAATCCTTTTGCCACATATCGAGCTTTGAAATTTTTAATTTTTCCTAATGAATCTTTCTTAACTGTATAAACCCACTTTGCTCCCAAGATTTTATTCTTTTCAGGTCGTGGCACTAGCTCATATACATCTCTATCATTCAGGGTTTCTAGTTCAGTTCGCATGGCTTCTACCCATTTCCCTCTTTCTGGCATTTTCTGAGATTCTTTATAGTCATTAGGAATTTTTACTTCAATACAGTGTGCCTCAGCATCGGACTCTCAACTTTCATCACTACATTCTGCAGTGTCAGTGGGCAATTGTGAATTTTCATGGGTATTTGAACTGATTAGAGCTATTTGGCTGATTGGAGCTATTTGGCTTAAAATTGAAATTTTCAGGGTTAAACACTAAACCTTTCCTTTTACAGTAGGCCTCAACTTCATTTTTACTTCTTAAGCGGGTGTTATCCTCTGGATAATAATAAACATCAACTTTACCAGCAGTTTTCCCCTTTTGTCTGACTTTTTCTACCCTGTTCCATTTCACTGAAGACGAATCCTTAGCACCTATTTTAACTTCATTCTCTACAACAGGACTCAATTTAAAAGAAACTTCTCTCTCCTGAGTTTTAACTTTATTATAAAAACATCCCTCAATTATTTTTACATGCTTAGTTTCTTGAACATTATTTGTGCCAGGATACCATATTTTATACCCTATTGTACTTGATGCATACCCAATTAATATGCCCTTCTTAGACCTCTTTTCTAGTTTATTAGTGTACCTTTTGGGTATATGCACAAATGCTACACTACCTATTACTCTTAAGTGATGAATGGAAAACTTTCTTCCTATCCAAACATTTAACGGAGCTTTACCTCCCAATTTTGCATGAGGACATCTATTTCTTAGGTAGTTTTGTGTTTCAACAAGTTCTGCCCACAAACTAGGAGGGAGTTTTGCCTGTATTAACATAGACCGGACACCTTCCATTAATGTGCGATTGTACCGTTCAGCGACGCCGTTCATTTGTGGCGAATACACATTCGTTCTCTCAGGTTTAATACCTCGTTCTGTTAAATAAAATTTAAAATCATCTGAGAGAAATTCTGGCCCACAATCAGTCCTTAATCTTTCAATCTTCCTACCAGTTTGTCTTTCTACATATGCTTTAAAACCTTTAAAGTAATTAAAAACCTGACTCTTGTATTTTAGAATATATACAAAAGCATAGCGGGAATAATCATCTATGATACTTAAAAAGTATCTAGCTCCACCCAATGAAGGTTCTGGAGAAGGGCCCCAAACATCGAGGTGTAATAATTCCAAAATTCTCGTTTTTATTTCCTCTAAAGCAGGAAAACTATGCCTTGTGCTTTTAGCAAAATTACAAGTATCACAAACCAAGTCTTCTCTTTTAAGTTTGTCGAATCCTACTACATTGTTAGTTTTTGAAAATTGTACAAGATTTTTGAAGTTTAAATGCCCGTATCGCTCATGCCACAATTTCAGTCTATCACAATTTACCATGTTTACTTCATGAGAGGTTACACATTTTGCTTTTACAACATAAAATTTATTTATTAAGTGTATTTTTAAATATTCTAAATCATTTAAAAATAAAGTTGCACAAGAGTTATCAAACAAAACATTAAAATTCATCTCTGCCAAACATCTAACAGATATTAAATTTCTAATCATCAAAGGAGCATAATAAACATTTAAAAGTGTTACCTGCTTAGTTGTAGTGCCGTGTTTTACCTCTAATACAATATCTCCTACTCCCTTTATTTCCACTGAGCCTCTCGCAATGCTGGATTTGCTTTGTATTGACCTAAAATTTGAAAACAAACATTTGTTATTTCAAAAAGAGTCTGTTTTCCGCTGAATCTAACAAGAACTCTGTACAGGCATCTTCTGTGACCAAAGCCACAACAAAATGGGCACCTCTTGATTCAGATTGGGGAACAAGCCTTGGTTTTTGATGCACTCTACGACGGCTGCCTCTGCGGGAGTAGTTAGGGATATATCGCCGACAGTCTTTCATCAAGTGACCTGCTAATCCACACTTGAAACACTTCCTTGATTCAGACTTGACATGAGGATTTCCACTCGATATCAGGGCTTTGCTTTCGAAATGACCAGGCATTTGAAATGATTTATTAACTTGTCTGTCATATTCAGCCAATAGAAAAGGACGAATACCATTCACTGTGAAGTCGGCATCTGCCAATTGATATAGCTGCATAATCAAGTTCTCGTAACTTGCCGGTAAATGTTCAATTATCTGGAAGGCTATTTCATCCTCGGGCACCTTTTTCCCAACTTGTTCTAGATCTTTGACAGTTTCAAGCACTCGATTTATATAAGAGCTCATGGTTTCAGCTTTATCAAATTTCACTTCCATAAACTTTCTTCTAAGTGAAGCTACTCTAGCTCTTGAAGATGGTTCATAAGCAGCTTTCAAGAATTTCCAAGCTTCAAATGGATCTTTAGCTTCATATACTATGCTTTTAACTTCCTCATTCATACTCAAACAAATTAGCGCCAGTGCTTTCTGTGATCTTAATTTATTTTTATCTTCATCTATTGTCTTTCCATCTGTATCAACTTTCACTTCTAATTTTTCATTCTTTGATGTAAATTCATTCAGTCCTTGACTACAAAGCAGCATGTTGACATTAAAAGACCAGGCTTTAAAATTATCTTGACCCAACTTGGGAAAGGACACTGATGGACTTTCACCAGCCATTTTTCAATATTTATATTACTGCAGGTAGACACGTAAGCCACGCAACTCTGCTATCACTCTGTTAGGCCATGGAATCTTTAGTCAACAATGTGTCTTCTTCATTGTGTGCATAAAGTAGTGAAATCATTCAAAAAGTCCTAGCATTAAATGCAACTATTTCTTTATTTAAATTCATCAACATGATTAGTATAATTCATTCAAATGAAGTAACAAGGATTAGTTAAAAGTAAATGAGCCCAGCTCATGTCCACCATCTTGGTACATTAAAACAACAAGAAAATTTATCAATCTATTTAAACTCATATTTCTAGGCTTCTCATTCTAACACACTTCATAGCATTTAAGTAAGCCTGGAAGCAAAAACATTAGCTAGCCAGCAACAGTGAACATGTGGTCAGCAAGTGTACTACTACATCAGCAGCTGCTCTATAAATACAGAATACAACAGTTAAAGTTACAGATAAGTTGAAGAAACACAACTGCAGTTAACAACAGGTTAATTATGCAAGAAAAAAAACATACCAACACTTTTCTTAGTGACACAAAAACTGAATCCAGGTGAACTGGTTTAATCTTACCTAACAAAGGTTAAAGTTGCAGATTGATGAATTTAAGTCCAGCATTTAACTTTACTGTAGTGGCAACCATGTTTGTTTACCTTTTTAGCACTACTTTGCTACAACTTTACATGATACAGGTAAAACTTAGTAACTACATTTACATTATAAATAAATACTATTTGTTTTTATTTTATAGAAACTTTACTATTTAAGAAAACTTTAACTTTATTACAAACTATTAATTTATGAGAATTTATATTAATTTATGAAACTTCAAAACTAGTCAAACAATGTTTTGACAATACATATGCAAATTGGTTGGAGAGAGAGCTGGGAAAACTTATTGGGAAAACTTTATAAATATAATAGATGACTTTTATTTTACAATAAAAATGAGTTGAAAAATTTTAATATAACCCAACAAACTCGCTGTACAGCAATCTCTAGAATGCATGAAACTTATTCATGCAGCGATCAGCAACTTATGTATATACGCTTTGCGTACATTAACCGAAAAA
Organism: Maratus michaelseni; assembly: GCA_963931845.1. Lineage (NCBI taxonomy): Eukaryota > Metazoa > Arthropoda > Arachnida > Araneae > Salticidae > Maratus > Maratus michaelseni. The sequence continues at coordinate 333,079,561 of OZ007595.1, read as the reverse complement.
AGATATCACTGTACGCATGAAACTCGCTGTACAGCAATCTCTAGAATGCATGAAACTCTTTCACGCAGCAGTCAGCAACTTATGTATGTACGCTTCGCGTACATTAACTGAAAAAAAAACATCACTGGACGCATGAAACTCATTGTACAGTAATCTCTAGAATGCATGAAACTCATTCACACAGCAGTCAGCAACTTATGTATGTACACTTTGCATATATTAACCGAAAAAAAAATCACTGGATGCATGAAACTCGCTCTACAGCAATCTCTAGAATGTACGAAATTCGTTCACACTGCAATCAATATCTTAGTTATGTACCCTGTACACATTAACCAAAACAAAAAACATCACTCGATAGACGAAACTACCTCTACAGTAATTTCTAAAATGCAAGACACACGATTATTATCAAATAAAATCAATAAAAATTCACTTACTTTTACCCTTTTTTTAAGGCCCCGGTTTGTCAATATCACTAACGCCACTCACTTCCGCTGATGCAGCGGTATCAATATCAGCTACTTTCCCCACCACATTATAAATATACAAAAATGACCTTAAGAAACAAAACTGCTCACTAAAGAAGACAAAATTCAATTTAACCCCTAAATAAGGTAATAAAAACACCTCAATTATCCTTAATTGTCATTAACGACACACTACGCACACTATTTCAAATTTGTATTTACAGCATTGCAGAATTCATAAAAAAAACAACACGTCCAAAGATTAAAATCATTTCACTTCGCAAAACCCAGAGTTCAAACAAAAATAGACATGCTATGTATACGTTTGCCGTGACACTACAAATGCAACACTAAAGTCGGCCCAAACAACTTGGCACTTGATTTGAAAACCTCTCACCGTCCAATAAATTCAGCCCTTCTTCCATATGCTTCTCTTCTTTGGGCCTAGTAAATTCCGAAATTACCGGCTTCATACTCCAAGACATTTTTACGGTATAGTGCACCTCTATCTACCTCATTACTCTCTGAATCCAACAATACGGCACGCAATAAACCAACCAAATAAACGTAATTCACTCATAAACCAATCAAATTTCTAGATCAAACCACAGTAGGCGGGGAAGAAATGCAAGAAAAACTCATTTATCGCTTCCTCAAATTCGGTGCAGCCAAGTGTGGCATTTGTTTGGGGATTTAACCATATTCACTTGGCATTGTTTTTCACACTGCATCATCATCATCCGTTTGTAGATAAAGTCTCACATTGTGCCCATTGCTGCACATTTTCTAAATGATAGAATCTTATAAGCAATGAAATATTTTACCACATCAATGTTTTATAGATCTCCAAAATCTTTATCATTTTTTTTTCAGAATGCTAGAAATATGAATCAACTTATATATTTCATTGTAATATCTGAACTAGCTTGTTTATAAAGTAAGTAAAACTGAATTACTGAACTCTGTTATATGTGATGTTCAATGTTGCAGTTAACTGTCGATTATTATTTGGTAAATGGTTTTGTTTATGACAAATAATCCAAGAAAAAGTAAATAAGTACATAATTTCATTTATGGATATAGTATGTGTATAATTTATTGTATTGTTTTTCCTTGCATTTTGCTAAAAAGATTTCATGGTACTTTTATGTTAACCAAGCACAGGTGATAAGTCACCAAATATTGCTCCTATTGGCATCATCCATATTGTATTCATTTCATTTAAAATATAAACATTTCTCAAATTTAATTTAAAATAATGATAATGATGATAATAATAACATAAATCAAAATATTTCATTACAACATCAAAGAATTGTTTCCAATTTATGCATGCGATAAATAACAGTTGCTATTTATAAATAAAAGTTTCTACTGATAAAAAAAAAGATGTTTTGGTGAGATTTGCATTCAGCTAATGATAAATATCGAATTCATACTTTAGGAAAATATGTCCGCCGAACAGCAGAAACAGTGGCGCATGACAGCAGGCATGTGGCGAATGACAGCAGGCATGTGGCGAATGACAGCAGGTATTTTAGATTTATTCTAACAGCTTAAAAAATATATTGTGCTTAAAAAATTGCTAAAATTTACATTTAGTCTCTAGATTATTGTATGTTATTTTATTTGCTTTATAAATCTTAAGTTTTTCTTATTATATGTTTTAATATTACTTAAGAAAGCAGGCTTTGTCTGGTATTGTTTTGTTGCCCATAAATTTTGCTTTTCTACAGTTTGACACATAAGTCTCTGTTACTGAATATATCAATAAGGTATTTGCTAAACAGCAAAATATTTAAATAATTTAAGTCTTAATGAATTAATGCTTAGCTCTTAACATTTCTATGACAATAAAATGTATAATATGGCAAAATAAAATTAGTATGTAATTATACATTTGAATTTTCCAGAATCCCTTAAGAGCAAGAATCATCATCCTCCCTTTTCCTCCTGCTTATCCCGTCCCAAAAAAATAAATTAAATAAAGCTAACAGATTTTGTTAAGAGCTAAAATCCACTTCAGCTAAAATGATAAATGTTTGTTATGTTAAACCATTGTATATGAAATATATGTACATTGCATTCATTTATGTGGGCATAACGTCCAATCACACAAATGATTTATTTTTCCAGAGACCTTCGCCAAAACTAGAATTGTTATAACTTTTCTGAGTTTTCTCTGAGAGCAAGCTAATCCTCAAATGCTGAATTGTGTTGCAAAATAACAAAGGGGGGTGGGGTGCATTTTATGAAACGTAGAGTGCACCTGTACCATGCATATTGCATACAGTTTAACTTTATAATGTTCAGGGCAAAGTTTTATCCATTCCATACATTAAGTGAAAAAATTAAATCAAAAAGTTTTTCAGAAAATAGCAAAAAGTAACCATTAAAATTATTCATCATATAAAGGTAAGATTACAAAGTGTTTCTCTCATTTATTTGTTCAACTAGATTTGGTCAAACATCACACTTTTTTCTATATCGATAAAATTTTTGGAAAAAATCTTTTGAAGAATATTATTATCAAGAAGAATATTTGAGTAATTAATTTCTGTCTACAAGATGAATTATGAAAGGGTATATTCATGTTACAGATAGATATTAGTACTCTAACACTTTAATTGCTCTAATTTTTTTTTTTTTTTTTTTTTTTTAGAAAAATTTAATTTATTAACGATAAATACTTTAAAAAATAAGTTGTGTTGTACTTTTCGCAACCTCTAATTTTGATACTTTTGAAATCATTAAAAAAGTGTGCAAAATACACGAGTAAATACTGTACATGATAAAATAAACTCTGCCAAAAAGAGTATCTGTGTCAAGATGAATTTCTCTCTAGCACTGAAATTTTTCAGTCCTGCAGAACAATTTTTAATTGAATAAACTCTAAGGTGGAACATTGTCTACAGTGGAAAATTGTCTTGGTCTACTGCGTTTGACAGAGTTTGCTGTATTTATATTTTTTTTTTCATTTATTTATAAGAAAAAAAATTATTCTCAATTACTCTCCAAGTTTTCACTGCAGGAAAATATTCTTCGCATATAGATTTCTATTGATTCATGGATAATGGCGAATACTTTTTCCTGCAACACAGTGCATTATAAAACATAAAAAAAAAATAAGGAACCAATCTGTTTGTGGTCTGCATCTTATGTTGCTTTGCAAGACTTTCAAAATGCCCCCTCCCCCTGATCTCCTTCGGACTATTCTTTATTTCACTAAGTTTAAAACAGAAAGAAATAATTCCATTCAGTTATCAAACACTAAATAAAGTTGAAATTCAGTGAAAATTTAAGTATGTAAAAGATCAAACTTATATTTAAATGCAAACAAAAGAGAAAAATATTGTTGTACACCTTGAAATAACATTAAAAATCAGTTCATTTTTTAATTGATAGATTAGTGGTACTGGCTTATAAAATTTATGCAAAATAAATAATGCAAGACTGTTGAATGCCCATGAATCCATCACATCAAAATAAATGATAATAATAATATTAATCCTTTGCATGGATTTTAAGTTGTAAGTTAGTGACCTTGAATGCGAAAAAGTGCACAGCACATTGTGTTCAAAATAATGCTAAACTTCATTTGACATCGCCGAAATTTGTAGCAGTTTTATTTTATACATGTATGAAAAAAAAATTCCCTGTTTCACCAAAGACTAAGTAGAGGGAAAAAGGTTGTCATAATTTACCAGTTTTGTCAAGATTTCTCCAAAAATCATTTCTAGGATATTTTAGCGACCCCCCCTTTTTTGCGAAGAAATTTTCACTTTCTTTTTCAAAACACAGGCACATAATTTTGATTTTTATTTCCTCTGTACGTTGGTTAGAGTTGTGAGCATATGCATTACTTTTTTTCCTTTAACCAGTAATAAAATATATAGACACTATTTTATTTTAGCTATATTGTGAAAATGCTATTATAATTTGAAATTTTGCCAGTGAAGCACTTGAACCACTCACTCCCTGGTGAGCTTTACTTACATCACTCAATTGTCACTTTCTTCACTATCCTCTCCTCTATAAAGAATAAAGTAAGTTGTCATTGTACATTTGACTAATAAGAATAATTGGTTACTTGTGTCGACCATTTCAGGGATGCAAGTGCATCACTTTTAGTCACTATTTTTTTAAGTCTTTTTCAGTCACCTTTTCTGACTAAAAGGGGTTGTGCCAGCAAAAGCTACCTAGTCAGAGAATCCTACTAAAAGTGACTTTCTTATATTTATTAATTTTCTTCTTAAAAAAGCTGTATCCACATTTATAAAAAGTAAGCTTAAGCCCTACCAAAAATCCGGATAAGATCCAGAGCCATATATAAAGAGGACGAGATCTGACTGGTCATTTTTTATACCACTATTTCCAAAAAATAATCTTCATGGGAGATTTCTATTGCAAATGCTGTAGAAATAAAATAAAGATTGTTGTTTGAAAATAGCAGTATGGTAGTTGATAAATAAGTAACTAGTAAAACTAGATGTCTAAATAAACATTTTGGAAGATGCTTAGCACATTTGAAAACCCAATTTCATTAGATCTATCAAATTAATACATGCAAAGTAAAGTGAAAAAAATTAGTTCAGTTTAAAAACTCAAACAATAATTGAAAACACACTTCCAGCAAGTATTATAACAGAATACTGTAGCGTGTCCCTGTAAATGAATGATAAAAACATGAAATGCAAATGCTATAGAAATGAAGTAAAGATTGTTGTTTCAAAATAGCAACATGGTAGTAGATACATAAGTAACTGATAAAACTAGATGTGCAAAATCAGCAACAATTGAAAACACACTTCCAGCAAGTAGTATAACTGAATTTTGTAGTGTGTCCCAGTAAATGAATGATAAATGCATGAAATGCAAATGCTATAGGAATGGAATGAAGATTGTTATTTGAAAATAGCAGCATGGTATTAGATACATAAGAAACTGATAAAACTAGATGAGCAAAATCACCAATATACACATCATATTTTAAAGTAAGCATTTTACAGTACACCTCAGTGATGTACCGAGTGGTTACAATATAAGTGTCTCTATTTGGAGCTGTCTGTATCTTGAAGGAATAACTCGAATGAAAAAAAAAATTGGTACTCTTACTATTTGAGAAGGGGGAAGAAGAATGGAACAATAAAAAAAGTTACAATAATCACCAACAGATGACGATACAGGGCCTGTCGATGCAAACGCTATTATAATCATCAGTAAAATAAAGAAGCGGTGATTTGTGCCAGTAATGTTGTATGAGATGTCTCTTAGTTTTCCAGATCGCGCTTTAATTAAAACTCTTTTATATGTTAACAGCTCAAACAGTCCAGCTTCATTACATGAATTTTGGCATGTGAAAGAATGTGTAAAGAAAAAGGTCCTTTCACACCGTGTGCAGTGAGAAGAATAGTAAAAAAAAATTTCGAGGAGACTGGATCATTTACAATAAAATGAGGAAAGAGGAGGAAACCAGTACCTCTAAGGTAATCCAATTTTATTCATATAAAATTAGTTGTCATGAGCAATTGTTACCAGGTGACACACAGTAGAGACTGGATTTTGCTCTAATGCTTTTAGCACGAATGGAGGTGGATGATGCTTTCCCATGGAAGATTTTATGAGGGGATGAAGCCCATTTTCATATAAATGGGCCACTCAATATGCAGAATATGGGTTTCGGAGTCACCAAATATAATTCACGAAATACCCCTTCAGTATAGGGGCAGATTCACAGTTGCCACATGGTGACTAAATTATTTGCTTTGGCCACTAACTTTCCATGTCTAAACCACCATGTGTTTTACAGGGATGTCCCTTTTCTGTCGAACGTCAGATTTCAGCCCTTTTTTTCATCAAATTTGTTGATTTTCCACAATATTTATCATTTTTTCTCATTTTTCTACTGTACATAATTAAAAAATATGATTAAAAATGGATGCCGTAGATCCACAAGTTTCCTGTTTTCTTCTATAAAGAAAGTAATTGTGATGTAAACTGATGATGATTAATGAAAAAAAAGACTTCAAATAAAATATGTAAGCTAAAAGTTATAAGAAGAAAAAAAGAAACTTCAATCAGCAAAATTTTCAATTTAGAGAATATTTTGCTTAGAGATGCAACAGATATCCATAAAATATCTGATATTTGGCATATCCGGCTGATTTTTCAATATCCGAAATGCCATCAGATATCAAAATCACAATCACTGGATGTCTGACTTCTCTGCTGGATGTCTGGCTCTGTACTATATAATTGTTGTCATATAGAGGGCTTTCTAAATTCTCACCGTGTTTACTTATGCATTACTTATTCTAACAACTAATTCGAGGTATTTCCAGCTTTATTCAAATATTTACTTTCATTATATTTTTAGTTGGATTATATTTGAAGCCCTATCATTAGTTTACTTTAGTTTTACAGCCTTATCTGAAAAATGCTCGCTATCGAAATCTACATCCTTAATATCCATTTTCATCACGATTCTCTTTAATCGCTATTGCATTCACGGCTTTCCTCCAGCCGCCGATAGATGGTGATCTATGTCTACTAACATTTGCATTATTACGATATGCAGTTTTTTTTCTCCTCATCTAAGTTTTTCAACGCTCGATCATTATACCACATACACATCATTGTTTTAGGCACTCTGCTTTTAAATATTAGACTGTTAGAGATGTTGATTTTCTAAATAATGTGTCAACCTGCCCAATATTTAGGACTGTCAATAAATTCTATCAATAATATGCATAGGACAGGATGGCAAATTGTATTTGAACATCCTTGATATAAGTGAAGCATAAAACTGATTGATACATTTTTAAAACTAATAAGTCTTATCATATGCAGTCAAATTGAGATGTGATATCATTCTGTACCAATCTTTAATATATGATTGACAATAATGAATACATAATTAAATTATTTACAGTAAATTTTGTCAGATTTAAAAAAATCAGTACAGCATTAAGAACAGTTACAGTTTAATTGCATCGAGATTACAAGTTCTCATAAAAAGATAATCAAGAAAGTTTTACATCATGCAGAATAAATTTTATAGATTCTTTACTCAAATCATTACTATTAATGTATTTCTTAATAAAGTTTTTGAAATTGAGTAATTTATTAGGAATCGAAATTCAAATAGCTTTTTTAATAGTAAAACATAGTAGAGATTGTAAATGGTAGGTTAAAAACTTTATTTTTTACTCCACAAAATAAATGAACCAGAGCTAAAATTTCAAGAAATTAAGATTTAAGATTATCTTCATCAGGGAATAAAACAGCTAATTAATTGCTTTGGAAAATATTGTTGTGATTATACTTACTCTCTGAAGGAAAAAAATATTTTTTAATCTTCTGCATAGCTTTAAATAAACAGAAAATGACAATTTTCTAGATTTAATTTAAATCCACAAAATCTGTATGTTTTATTTAAAAAATTGATGAGCATGATCCAAGAAAAAATTTAATAATGGAACAAATTCTTGCAGCAGAAATTGACGAAGATATTTGGGAATGTTTTTCAAAGTTTATTGTTAATGAAAGTAATGAAGATAATATGACAATAGTAGAAAGTAATGTGAAAAGAGAATAATTGAGGAAATATTTCAGTATTCCTCTCTCTTATTAAAAGTAGCAAAAACCCAAATAAATGGTGGAAATATCATTGAAGAATTTCCAAGAAAAAAACCTCCCATATAAAAATATTTATCCGTTCCACCAAGTTCATTAAATTCAGAACTTTTGTCTAGCGCAGCAAAGCGAATATATACAGATAACAGAAATTGTTTGGCTTCAAACATTGCCGAAAAACTTTTGTTTATAATGTGAAATATAGAATACTAGCTCACTTTGCCTGGCATTGCCCAAGCCCATAATAATAACATTAAATAAACCCCAAATTTGTATTATTTTATATATTTTTCCCGATTTTGTGTGAATTTATATTTTTTAGGACAAAATCGCAAGAAAATACTAATAATTCGTAATAAAAGTGCTCGTAAGAAAACATTTTCTTCTTTTTTCACGTAGTGCCTTTTCATAGTTAAAAATAATAATTTTTGTTGTTCAAACTGTTTGAAATTTTTAATGGATATAAATATAACAGCCTCCATAAAAATTACATCAAAAATATTGTTATCTAATTATGAAATAAGTATGTTTTCTTCTCACTTGTTTTTGTTTTTGAATCATGTCCGTTAACATAACAAAAAAAAGTTTCGTCGTTTTAACTTTCAGAAATTTTAGTAGTTTATAAATGAAAAACTGTATTAAAGTCCTCTATAAAATTCTGAAATTTTAGTCGTTTTTAAATGTAACTGTTTCCAAATCTGCTATAAAATTATGTGAAAATATATGCATATTAAATAGTAAAAACTTTACCTGAAGCCGAGTGTGACCGTGCAGAAACACCCCGTTATCATAGGTTTTCCCTGAAAATGTCTCAGATTTTATTTATTTTTTATAATTTTTTCTCATCTGAATATTTTGAAATTGTTGTAGGTGATGTAAGTCTGATCTATACCGAGATGCTCTACGTACGTTTAGTAACTTTTAGCGTAAGAAATAAATCGTCTTGTGAGACGCAAAATGACCTAGGTTTTACAATATTTTGAAAGGGTTAAAAATCGTATTTTTAAAAACAAATTATACCATCGATTAGAAAATGGTTTCAGCTTTAAGAATACATGATTGGTTTGTCCGTATCTCTATAATTGCGCTCTTGAGGGGCGTTACAGTGAAGAGGAAAACATTCACCCAGTAAGCGACCCTTTTTCAAAAATGTTTTCAAAGGGTTAACATAATTTTTTTATTTGATTGTAACATTTGAGACATAAGAGTGTGTTTTTTCAGAAATTTTTTTTCGTTTTTAAATAAACCAAGTGGTTTAGTCGATAGAAGTTAAAACAGAATGGCAAAATAAATGCATTCTTCCTTTGAATTGTTCTTCATTTTCGTTCACTGCCGTAAATCGGGTTCTGGGCATATGAGAGTGCTGAAAGCCGGCTCACAAAGAAATAGATCAGTTTTTAATTACTATTTTGGTTAATTATTAAAATATTAAAATTCTGAGACTTAGGTGCATCAGGAGAGGCCTTAGACTATCCTCACCTAAATTTTCACACCTAGATTTTAATAGCCATTGCCGACACACACACAGAGTGAAACTTTATTTTATTAGTATAGATAGTAAGTTTTCTATCCATGAGTACAATGTAACTCTAAAAATTTTAAAGAATTGCCAGCTTTTCTAATATTGATATTTAAACTCATTATAATAAATTTAAGAATTTATGTTTACATCTTTTGGAAAATTGTACCTTTATTTTCAGGTTGTAAAATAAAATTTGAAGTTGTTTATTAAAGTATGACTTTATTAATTTTCTTTCTTACTTTTACGTCAAACAGTTAAACGGAACTATTTTTATTCTTGTTTTTTAACTTGTATGTTAAATAACTTTATATTTTTTATTTTTTATAAAGGAATTTTTATGCATAACCTGAAATTCTGTTTCATACCTGTATCATACCTACAAGTGAAAGTATAACTTCATTATAAACATTTAAAATTAAAAGTATTTTTTTTTACTTATAAGTCTCTAAAAATAATTTATCTTGAAAATAACTCTTCAAACATGGGTATATTAGTGGATATTTTATAATTAAATTTAAAAAAATAAGTATGTATTTCTTTCTGAAAATACTCTACAATTATAAGTATATTAATAAATGTGTTATGGTTAAAATTTGTTTACTTCTGCCAGCAATGTACAAATAAACAGAATATTTTAATGTTTAAATTACACTTTTTATACAACATTATTAATATACATATATTTAAGAGATATAGTTTTCCTAAATTATATTTCCATTATTTCCATATATTTAAAATCTTTTAATGATGTGTGAAATATATTTGTAATTTATTGATCTGAGATGGCATTATATAAAGAAATAAATAAACATGCATCATAAATAAATAAAAGCATATCTATTGCCAAATATCTGATCAGATATCCGTGTCTTGCAGGCAGACGAGGTATGAATTTCCAATGTCCGATATGCAGTAAAATCAGTGTCTGGTCCATCCCTATGAAATCTGCAATTTTGAAGTCAGATTACGTATACCTAGTTGAATCAGCAATTAAAATATCTTTATAATAAACACCCTTGATAATACCAACAAAAAATATTTATAAACATAATTGATTATTAATAATGAGAATAAATCATACTGATTATGTAATAAATGTCTTCATGCTTAGAAAGATAAGCCACACACATATATTGAAAAAAAAAACCATACATAATGAATTACAGTATTCTCCTTTAAATCTGCATAGATTAAAACCAGAAGATGTGTGGATTTTTTATCACTGTTTTGTTTACATTTTTTAAACAATAATTTGAATTTAATAATGCACTCGAAATTATAATGTTTGCTTACAATGAAGTAAAATAATGAAAAGAAAGAAGATTTAAAATATTAAAAGTAAAGGTCCAGAAAATAATTAATGCACAACTAAATATGTATAATAATGATGAGATATTTTTTTCATGAATTATTCAGTGAAACTCTTCTTAAAAATGTACACTAATAATTCACATAAAAATCTTTAACAAAGTTTTATTTCATATTTAGCCAGACTTAATAACCCAAAAAGCTCGATTAGTACATAAATGTATTTGGTAAAGAGATCGAAATTGCCACTGATATCAGTGCTCTCTTGAAAATTTTCAGAAATAAATTTATCTTTCCATCATAAAAAAAAAGATTTCAATCATATTAACCAGAATTCCATATTGAAATGTGTACAATATGATATAAATATCTTGAATTTTTCACATGCATCTTATGTGTAAGTTTCATTGTTTACATCTGAAATGATCTGCAGAATTTAAGCGTTTGTAGATTTTAGGGTCACGGATTTGAGGGAGTCTACTGTATTTCAAAATGATATAGAGTAAATAAGAAATCTTTCATCATTAAGAAGTAAATTAAGAAATCTGACTAATTGTGTAGAGAAATAATTGTAAATATACAATTAAGTAAAAGAAGACATCTTTCAAATCATTGTTAAGTTTGGAATTATTAAGCAAGAACAATAGTTTTTCTGCATGTTCAGGAAGCATTCTGTTCTGCCTGATATCGTAAATGTTGCCAGCTTCAGAAAATAAACGTTCACTGTATATTATGCTTGCAGGAGCTGAAAATTTTTTTTTTTTGATAAATTGACAAGTCTGCATTTGTTTTCCACTGTTTAAGTGGATATTCCTCTCTAGCTTGTAGTTGATTTTCGAAACGCCACAATTTACTTCTGGTAATTTATCCACTAAATTTTCTTCTTCATTTGTCTTTTTCTGTGATGATGATATCTTTATTTCTGAAGAGAAATCCCAAAATGAAGAGTATTTCTCATTGCGAATTGTAACATCTGAAGTTGTTCTTTTGTTAACTAGAAAATTGACATTTTTTTCCATCCATAAGTGAAATGAGCTTCATTACACATTTCTAAAAAAGTTTCACAAATATTTTAAGAACATAATAATAATAATTCCTATTAATATCCTATAAGAAAGGTTATTGTTGAGATGACTGGCAAAATAGCATCATATTAACTGACCGTCCTTATACGCTATTGTAAAAAAGTAACACTCAAGCAATCTGGGTTCTTTATGAATAACTCAACTGTGAACTGATTGGTCCATGGATAATTTGTCTGCAATATGATTGGTATATGCTTCTATGATGATTTCTTCAGTGATAACTAAGGTGAAAATTCCGTAGTTAGATTGGTGGATAGGATTGTTTGTTTGTAAAATTGGCCTTACCTTATGGGCAATGGCATCATGATGTTACAGTCGGGAGACTAGCAGTACGGTCGTTTGTCTATGCTTTATATTCATGACAGGTTTTTCAATTTCTGTCAGACACACTTTTTTTCCACATCAATAGGCACACAAACAGAATCAAGGAATACAAAAGCATATTCATTCATTCTTAAACCTATAATGAATTAATAACAACCTTATTTGTAAAATTTAAATGAAAAATTTCTTAATTTTTTAAAATCAATTTTGTAATTATTACATTAAAACAACATTGACATACAGTAAGTTTAATTTACATAATTAATCTAAAAATATCAATTTAAACATTCATACATAAGAATACGTAATGTAATTTTTAATGTATGATTTTTATATCATTTATGTAAATAAAAATTGTCATACCTAATATTTAACAGAAAATAAAAAATATTATTACAGGTTATTAAAAGTATGATATTTATTATTTTTGTTTCTTTTTTTAGATTCAAATGCTGAATAAATATACAACTTTATTATTTAAAGGCAATAAACTTTTTTGTTGGATGAAAAGGACAGCAATATCTTTTCATGCTGACACCATAAAGTTTCTATTCTGATGACAAAAAAATTTTCTGCCCTATTAAAATGTCAGTGATTAGAGAACCAAAACCTTCATTGAGTGAAGAACACTCCATTTCTCAAAGTGTTGATACAAAGAAACCTCTGTCAATTCTCTCAAAAGAAAAATATTTTGTTTGTGAAGTATGTTCAAAGAAATTTCTTAAGAGTAGTAATCTAAGAAGACATCTCTTGACTCATACAGGAGAAAAATCTTTTGTGTGTGAAATATGTTTCAAAACATTTTCTAGACGTGATAATTTAAAAAGCCATTATTTATCTCACCCAAAAGAAAAACCATTTGTTTGTGAAATCTGTACCAAAGGATTTTCCCAGAGCGCTAATTTAAGACGTCACCTCTTGACTCATACAAAAGAAAAACCTCTTGTTTGTGAAATATGTTCCAAAGGGTTTTCTCATAGTATTTCTTTAAGAAGACACCTCTTGACGCATACAGGAGAAAAATCTTTTGTATGTGAAATATGTTTCAAAGCATTTTCTAGACGTGATAATTTAAAGACCCATTATTTATCGCATACCAACGAAAAACCTTTTGTTTGTGAAATATGTTCCAAAGGATTTTCCCATAGTGCTAATTTAAGATGTCACCTCTTGACTCACACAAAAGAAAAACTTTTGTTTGTGAAATATGTTCCAAAGGATTTTCCAAGAGTACTAATTTAAAAAGTCACCTCTTCACTCATACGACAGAAAAACATTTTGTTTGTGAAATATGTTCCAAAAGCTTTTCTCATAGTATATCTTTAAGATGTCATCTCTTGACACATACAGGAGAAAAATCTTTTGCATGTGAAATATGTTTCAAAATTTTTTTTCGAAGTCATCAATTAAAGAGCCATTATTTATCTCATACAAAAGAAAAACCTTTTATTTGTGAAATATGCCCAAAAGGATTTTCTAATAGTAGTGATCTAAGACGACACCTCTTGATTCATACAGGAGAAAAACCTTTTATTTGTGAAATATGTTTCAAAGGATTTTCCCAGAAGAGTATTCTAAAAAGTCACCTATTGACTCACACAAAAGAAAAACCTTTTGTTTGTGAAATATGTTCCAAAGGATTTACCCAGAGTACTAATTTAAGATGTCACCTCTTGACTCACACAAAAGAAAAACCTTTTGTTTGTGAAATATGTTCCAAAGGATTTACCCAGAGTACTAATTTAAAAAGTCACCTCTTGACTCACACAAAAGAAAAACCTTTTCTTTGTGAAATATGTTCAAAAGGATTTTCACAGAGAATACATTTGAGACGTCACCTCTTGTTTCATACAAAAGAAAAAACCTTTTGATTCTTAAATATACTCTAAAGAATTTTCCTACTGTGATCATCTGAAGAAACATTTAAGCAATCATACTTAAATTTAAAAAAACTATTCATCCAGGGTTTAAATCCATTTATTTCATGATGTGTTTTTTAATATTTACCATATTTAAATTGATATATCTAAATTTATAAGTATGATAAAGTTAGAACACTTTCTACTGTGTTCTTCACTCCCATATTCTCTAAACTGTATATCAGATTTTTAGTTTTGAGAGAAAAGTTTGAATATGCTTTTTCATACATCTTTTAATTGCTAAATGGTGTAAAATGAAAAGTTTATAAACTGTAAAATAAGATTTATTAGACTGTTGACATGTTTCAGCTCCATTGGAGTCATTATAAAAAATTGTTTAATATTCTACAATTTGAAATCTACAACTAAAAACATTCCACAATTGCACAGTTTATGAAGTTATTAATTGAAACACCATCAATTTATTTTTCACGAACTTTTCCAAATTAGGGACATTATTTTTTATTTTTATTTGGATGTTTATTTCCATATTTGTATAATCATAGAGTAACTTGAGCCACAATTTTGGTAAGGTAAATGATGCTGCCTCGTTAGATATTGTATTTATGCATTTCAATGAAAGTAAGGTTGTCCCTCCGTAAGTCCCTCCGATTTATTCCATCCATCCATTATAAGAAAAACCATACAGATTGTAACATTTAAAATACAGTATGTAAGGAGGCAGAATCATTTAACTTGTCAAAATTGTGGCTCGAGTTATTCCATGGGTATAGAAATATGAAAATAAACATCCAAGTAAAAATTAAAAAAAATGTGCCTAATTTGTAAAAGTAATTGAAAAATTAAATTATGTAGTTTCAAATACAGTAAAACCTCCATAACGGACACTCCCGAATAGCGGACACCTCTATTTAACGGACAGTTTTCAAATCCCCACTCCCAAAACCTAAATTTTTGTATGTTTAACCTCTGAATAGCGGACGTTCCGAATAGCGGACAGTAATTTTGGCAATAATAGATGAAAAATTATTTTTTAATGAGAAAGAAACTGGGGAAAAAAGTAAAAAGCTTCCAAATTTATCAGGGTAATTTGACACAAGTTCTATGACCATAGATAAATATAGTGGTGGCCATGGAAAAATCCCCTCCCCCTGTCGGAGGATAAAAGCGTCCCTCCTTGGAATATTTGGATGTTTTGCTGATTAATGTCTAGAAGTACCAATTTCTCCCTCACGAGAACTTCATAATACACCATACATCATTTTCTCTTTCTTTTTAAATGCGCCTAAGATAACCTCATTTAAAATTGCCTTGAAATTTCTGAATAGCTAATATGCTGACTATTTTTGTTTCATTGTACCCAAGATCAAACAATTTCTCGGATAATCTTATAAAGTGTCTAAAAACAAAGAAAATACAAAGAAGGAATATATTTTCATTTTAATAGGGCTTGTTCGTAAAACCCCAAAAAGTAATTAACTGAATTGCATCATTGCATAAGATAGGAGAGAGAAATTAGTCGTCACATGGCGTCATATAATCTGAGCAAAAGAAACATAATCACTGAAAATCTAAGATACGATTTTATTTGTTTAATTTTATTTCTTTATAAAACAAAGAAAATAATTACTCTATTTAATTTTTTTATTGGAACATTGTGTACTGATTTTTTGGGAGTGAGAATTAAAGGCGCCAAGAAAGCGTTGAGTTCAGGGAAAAAAAACTATTTTGCAATGTGTCCATTACTGTTTTCTTCTTGAGACTTAACTGACACTAAAAACAGATTATTCAAAGCATCAAAATATGCACATAAACACCATTTTTATCGTTTTCTAAAAATATTGAGTTCTACGTACTCTGAATTTAGAGTCTTGTTTGTGATTAATGTTTTGAGAATGTACTCAAACGAAACGGTGAACTTTAAAAGAAAAATTTGAAATTGTAAGTGTATTAGAAAGAGAGAAATTAAGTTTACGGATACTTGCTGAACATTTTAAAATAGGCAAAACACAGGTGGGAGAGATTTTACAAAATAAAAAAGAAATAAGATATTTGTGGATTACTAACTCTAATGAGAATATCAAAAATGTGAAATTGTTTAAGACTATATCTCTATTGAAATTGATTCTATAATTTTGAATTGGTTTACTTCACTTCGTTCAAAAAACATTCCTATTTGTGGGCCTTTGATTCAGAAAAGGGCTTTAGAAGTTGCTAAAGAACTCGGATGTTACACAATTTTAAGGCTTCCTGTGGATGGCTGGAAAAGTTGAGGTCTCGGCTCAACATCTCTTTCAAAACAACATGTGGAGAAGCAAAATCTGTAGATCTTAAAGAAGTGGAAGATTGGAATGAATGACTGCAATCAATTTGTAAAGGTTATGAGAAGAGAGATATTTTTAATGCCAATGAAACCGAACTCTTTTTTCAGAATAAGACTTTTATAAGAGTTTTAAAACGGATGACTTTATCTGCGAAAAAATGTCAAAAGAGCGACTCATTATTTTATTATGTTGCAATGCATTAGAAAAATTTGAAGTCCCTTTTATAATTGGAAAATCTCTGAAACAAAGGTGTTTCCCAAAGAACATACAATTTAATAAATTTGGTATTATGTGGAGAGCGAATAAAAATGCATGGATTATCAGTCCTTTAATGATCGAATGGTTAGCTTCTTTTGATAATAGGATGAAAAAACAAGAAAGTCTGATCTTGTTTATCTTGTTTTTGGACAATGCAACTTCTCATCCAAAACATTTGAAATTCGACAATGTTGAAATTGTGCTTTTCCTCCCAAACACAACTTCGATATGCCAGCCACTTGATCAAGGCCTAATACAGTAAAACCTCTAAATAACGGACACCTTGGGAGCGCGGAAACTGTCCGCTATTCGGAGGCTGGCTAAAATTAGTTAATGCTCTCGATGCTATAATTTGGATTTCTTCAGCTGCAAACAATATAAAACCGGAAAGCGCACGACAATGCTTCAGAAAAGCAGGCTTTATATTAAAAGAAAATTAAACATATATTTCAGACTCAAATGAAGAATTAAGAGAAATAAGTGAATTAATTAAATTTATCAGGAGTGAAGAAACTGCCGAAATTTTCATTAACCCCTTAATCGTCGCGCCCTTTATGTGTAGGCTACTTTTTAAAAATTCATATTGCTTGATTACCACCAGTTTTTTAAGTAGAAATGTTCTTCTTATTTAATAGACAGATAAAATAATGCAAGAATAAAGCCAATAACACTATTTTAAGAAACTGGTGGGAATCAAACAATCTGAATAAAACAGGCGTAACCTACGCTGCCCGTGAATGTCTCGGGCACGACGATTAAGGGGTTAATATGATGAGTTACCTGCTAAAGACGAATCAGTTGATGTATGCGATTAAATTCCTTCAGAATTTTCGACAAAAACTGAGTCTGTTAGTGATGATGAAACACATATTGAAACAGGAGATGCTTCCTGCAATATAGAGAGTTTCGAGGAATCGGCAACATACAGTGAGCAGTTACACAAATTTTTTGTAAAAAAGACGATTCAGAAGGATTAAAACTACTGACATAGTCAAAACATAGAAAAACAAATTACATGCAATCGCAAGCAAAATCAAACTTTTGTAACAGATTTTTTCCATAATAATGCAATAAGCAGTGGATAAAGGATATACAATTTCATTTCAGTTTTGTTGCTTAAAAAATAGTTTTAATTTCTAATTAATCATATAATAGAGATTTTAGGACATATAAAAGTCAATTAATGAAACATTAAGCATTTCTTAGTAATTTTGTGAATATCTGAGGTTCTCCCAATAACGGACACCTCCGAATAGCGGACAGTTTCCGCGCTCCCAAGGTGTCCGTTATTTAGAGGTTTTACTGTAATAAATTCATTAGACTATGCAAATGTAGAATATTATTATTTGTTTTGATAGTGGCCTCGATCGAGCCAAAACATGTCAACATTCTAATAAAATTTATTTTACTGTTGATAAAGATTTTATTTTACAGTTTTTAGCAATTAAAAGAAATATATTATTATGCGGTTCTTATAATTTGGTATATTTTTATGTTTTCTCAAAGTCTGTAGCAATTATAAAACTATATTTTCTTTTTAAAATCTTTAAATTAAATATTTCTATAAATGCTGAGGAAAAATTCCATTCCTTTTGTACTCAAAAATGAAAAAAAATATTCTTTCATAATATGAAAAAGATTTCAACAGAGAAAATAAATGAAATTAATTTTAAAAAACTATATGTGAAAATAAATATATAAATAACTGCTAATTCTTTATTATAGTGGTCTCTTAAAATGTATCTTCAAGCTTAGTTGTAAAGTCTTGCCAAATGTTTAAATTAATACATGCACAATATATACATCCATAATAGATAGATATAGAATATATTTTATGTATGTACTATATTTTGTATGTATTGAAGAGAAAACTTCTATAGCTTCAACACATGTTTCTTTTCCTCAGCGAGTAAACTTTTGCATATTTATGCAGTGAAATACAGATTCAATCAGATATTTTTATGTGTGTATGTATTATTTTGTAAATTATGTTATCATTTTGTAAGTATTATATATGTCTTATTTTTATCTGTTACATATTCACTTCATGCTTCTTCAGTTGTGTGGCAAAATTGTAACTGTGACCTTTGCATAATTATAATTTTAGGGACCACTATAATAGAAAAAGTATCAGACAAATTTACATTTGAAGGAAGAAATGAGCCAAAATTATTTATTTAAAAAACCCAAAATTTGGTTTTCTGTACCAGCTTAATTATATTGTCACTGACAAATTTAAATTTGGAATATAAGATTACTTTTCTTTTCCATGATTAATCACGATCAGTCATAATTAAGTTGAAAAGTGTCTGATTAAACTTAAATGGTGGGATATTTTTATAAATTGTTTTAGACAGTTTGTATGACCAAAATTAAATTTTCATCCATAAAATTATCAAAGCATTACACAAATACTCGTTAAGTTCTGAGCTACACTTAAATGTATAGGGTGATTCTTCATGTCCATGATAAAAAGTTTCCAGTACAGAACAAAATATCTAACACAGATAGGTAAAGTTTTGTTAATGGAAATACTGGAATTTTTTTCCAAAACGAAATAAGAATTCTTTTAAGATATGCAAATGAATTTTATTAAATCAAAATGCTAACGTACACAAATATGAAAAAAAATCTGTGGTACAATAAATACCAGTGGCGTTAACTTATATGGGACAATGCTCACCCAATTTGCTATTCCAGCTCCTCCCCCCTGTTATTTATTATTCTATTTTGTTACTTCATTATTTTCTAATCACTGAAAAAAGTCATCTGTTGACAGAATCATTTTGTTTGAAAATACCATAAGGATACCAGTAACACACGAGACACACAGAAACCTGAAACACAATCTTCCTCCCCTTATAAGATGTAGAAGGAATTTTATCTCAAAAGAGAAATTTCCTGTATATTTTTCTAGTGTCTATATTCACTTCATGCTTCTTCAGTTGTGTGGCAAAATTGTAACATTATTGTTGCTGTGTAATAAATTGTTTTATTTATACCAAGGAGGTGAGATTAGTTGAATTCATTGATGAGTATGATTTTGCTATTACTGTCTCTATCATACAGTCACAGTCGATGAACATTTATTTTAATGCCTTTTGAGATCCATAAAGTAGGTGACTGAAATGCATTACTAAAAAGTGTGTATTTTCGGAACAGTTGACCAGTTTTTACATATTTTCTTAATTGTAAAGAGACATCTTTCTCTTTCTGGAGAATAGGCATAGATGTGCATGGAAGAGAGCACTAAATCCTTTGTCTCTCAAGCTTGACTGGACAAAAAGTAATACAAATACAACACACTGAAAATAAGGTAACAAGTAGTGAGGAAATGATAGTTCAAGCTCAGCAGGTTGTGGACTGCCCCACCACCTCCTGCAGCACACAGCCTCATATCAGGACTACACTAGATACCGGGCTTGTTCATTCATTATCATGACGTCACAAATGGTGGCTGGCCGCTACCAGCGATTGGTGCAAAGCGAAACGACAAAATGAAAGACATACAGCGATTGGCACAAAACGACGGGCTCGTCGCTTTGCACCAATCGCTGGTCCCGGAAAGCCACCTTTTGTGACGTCATGATAATGAATGAGCAAGCCCGGTATCTAGTGTAGCCTTGCTCATATGCACCCACCCCCAAGACTGATTCAGATGTGCCTGGTAGGGAAATGGCATTTTTAAAGTAGAAAGGTGATTTCTTAATTATTTTTGTACTATAAAAATGAGTTTATCAAGCTGTAAGATAAAGATTAAACTTATAATTTAATTTTGAACAAACAACACTTAATAAGTATTAACAATTAAACAAACCAAAGGAAAAATGTCAATTTTTAAGGAAAAAGCTGATTTTTTAAGTATTTTTCAACTATAACATGTGATAATCGAACTATAAAATGAAGGTTAAACATTTATTTTAAATTTTGAATGACCATCACCTTAATTAGAATTAATAATGAAACAAAACAAAGAGAAGTATAGATTTTTAATGAAATATTCTGATTTTCTAATGCTTTTTATGCTGTAAGAAATTGATCAAGATAAAAGATGAAGAAGTAACTTATATTTTAATTTTTCAAATGGTTAAATTTTGATATTTTAATAATTAGCAAAAACGAAGGATAATATCGATTTTTAATGAATTTTACACTATTTTTCCGGTTTGAATATTATGGTGTAGGACACTAGCTTGTATGATGTTACTTTGGACGACACATACCCTAAGAAATATTAATAATTAATCGAAGAAAATTTACTTTTAGACAAAACAAATTAATTTTTAAGTTAATTAATAGCTAGAAATGACATATTTTAAAAAATGTTTTTACTGAAAAGCCGATTTCAGCCTCTCATAGTGAAAAAAAATTAATTTTTCGAAAAAGAATAATTTTAGGGATTTATTCACAAATTTTAAGGTTTGATTGTCTTCTAAAGTGATAGTTTGTATGATTTTAACCTTTAGACCCCTACCACATAGGGTAAATACTCAAATTCAGATAATTTCACAGTAGAATTTTAGTGAATTAATTGGTTTTTCTATGTTTTCACATATTTTAATTAATTTTTTACTTTAGTTGACTTTTTAGTATTATATAGCAGGGTATTAGATAGTTAAAATTGATTTTTCTGTGAAGATCATACCCATTTTAAAATAAAGGTTAGACAGATTCACGTTTTCTTATACTCTTGACATAAGACATAAGATAACTTAATATTTGAATTATATTTTCTATACAGACGATTCTATACAAGGACCCCAAATAAAAATTTATATGCTTTTTTACATTATTCTTTCATATCTATATTTCACTAGCTTACATATAAAAGAAGGATTTACTGAGTAAATAACTAATTTTTACTTTTCATTTAGTAATTTTTACACCATTCCAATAATTTTAGTATGTTTTCCCTGAATTTTATACATTTTTTAGACTTTTTTCTACATAGATACCTTAATTAGCTACCACTACTATGTAATGAATAACTTTTCCCCTATTTTTATCTTTTAATCTTTATATATTAATCAGCGATTTTATATTAATTAACTTTCCATATTTTTCATAAGATTACATTTTTACTATTACAGACCTGCCACCATCTAAAATTTCACCCAAGCGCATATTCTGAGTAACAGTATTGACTTTTAGATTTCTTTTGTGTGAATTTTTACTTGAAATCATGTGAACTTATAGGACAATTGCCCTGTTTACACATCTATTGGGTTTAGAAGACTTCATTGTTGTTCTACATAAGTAGTTCCTTACGTGAGGGGTGCACCCCACTTGAGGACAATTCCAAATTTGTTACACATTTGCTGTCAGGTTTATTTTGGAAAAGTAATGCGGTAGACTCAAAAGAAAAGCAACACATGCAAAATTTAAAAATAAAATTAAAATGATAATATTTATACATTCTTTAAAAATATTCTGAAACCTTTTTTATGTTTAAAAATATTTATAATTTTTCTGATTAAAAAATTTTTAATTTTACACAACTCTTTCTGTTATTATTTGAATAAGTTGCGTATTTCTGTTCGCTCTGCTACTTATCACAGAAAGAAATATTTAAACATGAAACTAGTTAATGGTATATCTAAATCTGACTGTCTTGAACATATTTAACCTAAAAATATTTGAAATAACTAAACCAGGTACTACCAACTATATAAAATTTATAAATCTTAAATAGCAATAGAAATTAAAATGTGTAAATAGTAAATATTTATCGCTTTAGTGCAGGCCTTCTACACTGTAAATAAATATACACCATGACATGTATTTAAATTTTGAAATCCGATAATACACGACAGTCAATTAACTATAATAGGGAAGGGAACTCAGAGAAATATGTTTTGATGGATGATAATATCAACTTAAATTTGATAAAGAAGACAGCGTTGAAATGCTTCTTGTGTACTGTGTTATCCATAGAAAGGAAATTTTGTATCCAAAGCTTTTCTGGCCAACTCTTAATATATTAATAAAATGCGTGCGTGAATGTTTTCAATTTTAATGCTAAATATAAGAGTTTCTCCAGTGGAATTCTGGTGATAAAAATGCAGATCTTGTAACACTTTTGTTGACATTGTGCTATGTTGGAAAGGAACAACCACCTTTTTTTGGCATATAGGTGAAGATGTATAACCTCATTGCATTTATAGAGTAATGTTAAAAGACATTTGTGACAGAAAATTCCCTTCTTTGACATAGTTATTGTTAAGGCTTCTTCCACGTGAATAGAGTTCACTTTTTAAATAACAGATATGTGCTACAGAGTGCAAAGTGAGAACGGGTGAAGGATTGCCCTCTTATCGATGCTTCCTGGGGCGTGGCTAATAAAAGTTTGGGAACCACCGGTACTATATGAATATGAATACTATCTTTTAATGTTTCCAATTGTAACAGAGTATGCATGAATATAAACTTTAATTTTAACAAAACATTTTTCATTTCAATTAGCCTAGTTTATGAAATCCATACGTAGTAGCAAATATTAGACAACATTTTAACATCAACTTAGGTAAAATTCACATACTTGTTTTAGCATAACTTAGATCATGTGATTGTATTTAAACCATTTCATTTAGAAATAGTAGAAATCAACTTTTGCATAAATATTACCTGAACTTTTAATTGAAATTATATGATATTCTTATAAGAAAACATTTGTTTGTGTAATTTATTGAAAAAGTATCAATGAGTTTAATTTTACCATGATACACATCCACATCAGACTTTAATTCATTTACTTTAAACATTAATTCTACACATTTTAAACAATTATTTTTAATAACAATGTAAGTTAACTTTACTATATACCAGAAAATTATTCAATCACCAATCAATTTTCCTGCATATTTTCAACACCATTAGTTAGGCATTCCAACGCGGTTCATTAAAGTTCGAGTAGTATCATATTGTTATAAAAAAATAATTGACTCATTCATTACCTCCATTTCATTTCAAGATCAACGTTAAATACTGTACTCTGTCATCGATGAATAGCATTAGTAATTCTGTGTTCTGTGAATGTTTTATGTTGATAATATATGTATCTCATTTTATGTTTGATTTTGATGTGTGATATTAAGTTTCTGTTATGGAACATCTAAACATATCTAGGTAAATTTTTTTATACATATTTTTATCACTTCCCAACCTAGTTGAAAAGTGTTTAAGACTTCGGTTTGTCTGTCCATGCTCTAACTCACGTAACAATACTCGGATCACTCTGAAATTTTTGTATGTTATTGTCGTTTACTATAGTATGTTCCCTATTTCAACTGAAGTGTAGCACTTACCGTTTTTTACAGGGAGAGTCAAAAGTATTCCGTTACATTACAGTCAAGAGAAAATAAGCGTTTCACGTGCATTTCGATGATGCTACGTCATTTCAAACATGATGAAATTGATGTATAATTACGAAGCGCATTAATACATGCTTTTTGTAGAATATGGGGTGCAAAGCATTAATTATTCATTTACAGGGTCAAACAAAAGAATTCTGTTACAGATTGTTCTATGGGGAAAAATCGTTTGAAGTGTAATGCGTGGTGTGCATTGCGTTTATTTACAGGGACACACAAAATATATCAGTTACAGTACATGTGCAATATTTACAGTCTATGTGTGATAAGGGCGTTTTCAACTTAGGTTTGCGTTTTTACGTTTAACTAAATTTTTTCATAGTATGTGTTTTTGTATAAACTCAGTTGGTCATATACAGGGCTACACAAGGGAATTCGTAAGTGCTACAGACTATGGAAGTGAATTGCTTAAGGGTAATTTTTAATTGTGTTACACATTTTCCTGCTGAAATATATTTAGTAGACTAATAGAAGTTTATGGAATATACATAAATTCATATACAGGCCTATGCAAAGAAAAAGATACATTGTTGTTTACAGTTGGTAATTGCTGCGAGTGAGTTTTAAGTTGCCTTTTAGCTTAATATGTGGTGCGTAAAAAAGTTTTCAGATAATATGCAGGGCTGTGCAAAGGATTTCGAGTGCATTTCCATTGATCGGAGAAATCTGCTAAACGTGAATATTCTAACTGAACTAAATTTTATCATGCTATCTATCCCCATATATTGATCATATACAGGGCTGCACAAAATAATTTGACTACTTTTTTAACAGTGAAAGGTAATTTCGCAAGCTGTATTTTTAAATTGGTATATGTTTTGTAAACCGTTTACTTATACATATCTTCTTTCACCTTATTTAACGGTGAAGTTTCGTTAACGTTTTCTGGCTGTGTTGGAAACTGTTTTATAATCTATGCTTGACGCATGATTTTTCGTTCTTGTTTACTTTTTAAAGTGAGAAGTAATGTTATTTGTTTAATTAAAATATATAAGTCCTTTTTTATTTTATTTTTCAAGTGTTATTTATAAGTACTGTCAGGATTGGGAGGCAAGAAATAATTGTTAATGTATTTAATTTTAACTCGATTTTTAATGATGATTTGTTTCATTTCAAAAGAAAGAGTTTTCTCATGTATACTTTTATGCTTATTTTGGACAAAAACTTAAACATTTCTATCACGTAAAGCTTTGTCGCAGATCGAGAATTTCCGTCTGATTGGTAAATTATAAATTTAGTCGTAAAAACATCAGGTTTTCAAACTGATAAATTATAAGTTTATTTTATACCATGCTCTAATAAATATGAAAACAGACTAATTCTGGTTTCTCCAGACGGAGCAATTCGAAATAGTGAACAAGACAACAAAGAAAGAGGTGGGATAGCCAAGTATGTTTGAATTAACACTAAACTTACCAGGGAATTTTACTAAAGTTTTATAAAAAATATTCCACACCAGAATTTTTATTTAAAACTATTTAAATTATTTCTGTGTGATTTATATTTTATTTATTTTATGAAGGAATTTCTGGTTTGAATCGAAATATTTTCAATTTTTGCAGGTCAAATGTCCAGTTCGTGGTATATTTAGTGTTAAAAATTGCATTATAATATTTCACTTTATAACAACTATAACAAATGTGGCTTATTAATAAAATGTAAGTTACATCTTAATGTTTATTCAATAAAGTTTTATTTTACTCTCCCATATCTTCTGTATTATTTTCCTGGATGTCCATCCTCATTTGATCAAAAAGTGTTATGTGACAGAGTGAAAAAATACTCATCATATTTTACCCCAGTGCATCGAAATATGGTATCACAGAAGGAAGTGTTCAATAGTAAATTTCTTATGGCTCTGGTGCAGGCCTCATACACAACATATAAAATTGAATTACGACTTTTAAATTAGATTGTACAGCACGATCAACTGACGATAATAGGGAAAAGTAAGTCTTCTAACGCAATTGTGTGTTATGATGGAAAAGAAAGCCTACTTAAAATTGAAAAGTCCGGAAATCATTCTTGTGTATTGTATTCATAACTACCAAGTGCTACGAGTTTTGCAGTTGGTATTTAGGAACACGAATCTCCTTTTTTAATCGGATAATTATTTATAAAATAAGACAAAAAACCGTAAGAGTTGGTAGTTATGATTGGGTTATTCAAAGAGAGTATCCAAAAGATTAACTCTTGTTACTAATAAGGTACTAAAATTAATCCTAACATATATCAATACTATCATATATAATGCTAAATGTGAGTCTCTTCAAGAAGTGTTATCACAATAAAACTACAGACCGTAAGATACTTTGTCGCACACCATTTATAAATTTATGTTCAAAGTATATTTGTAAAAAGAATATTAACAATTTTATAAACTTAAAAGTGTGTAAAGTAACTTGTCATTGTTAACGTCCTTCTAGTATACCTTCATGTAGAAAAGAGTTCATTTTTTAAATTTTTAAGAGAATTGTATGTTTTACAGGTAGGTGGCATCATCATTTTAGAGAGGCTTTGGTGGGTCATGACCAAGTAATGGTTGAGAACCACTGTTCTAAAAGCACCTATTTTTGTTTCAATTGAGTGCTGGGCAAGGGAGTGTTGAAAACAAAAAGAAGTTTTTCTTAAGGTCTTACACTGACATCCAAATTTCTCAATTTGTTCAATCTGAAAAACTTGGGATCTAAATCTCAGAATGCTAAAATCATTTTTAATGACGTCATAAAACTAAAGAATTTTGCTCCTTTGCTTCCAAATGACATTTTTACTGGTTTTGTATTTGGTTAGTACTCAGTTGAAGACCAATGATACAAATTTGAATAGAAATGATTTATGTGTGTGTTTATTGATAAGTCTTGGCCTGTAACAATGTCTCTGTTTTTAACGTGCAAAATCAACCTTTCTTTAGAAAATTAATTATTTTCACCTCACTTTGTGTTACAAAATAAAATACATTTTATTTACAGGGCCAAACTTTATTATAAATTTTCTAATAAAATTCTTTATTAATTTTAACAATCATCATAACTCAAAAGAACTCATATATTTAAATCGAAATTTATTATTTTCAATTACCCTTGAAACTTTATTCTTATTTTAAATAAATAAATAAATAATTAAATTTTCTTCATTAGAAAAATAATTTAAAATCCATAACATTATTAATAATAATAATTTAAATTGCTTTTATTTTAGTTTTAACTATTTTACTGAGATATCAGTTTTTCATAATTTTTTGTATGTCTATATTCAAAATTTTACTTTTTATAAAAAAATAGTAATAATAAGGATCTATTTAGAATTTTAAAACTTTCCTAACGTCGTCTTATTCCTGTGTCTTTCAAGTAGTTCAGGAGTTGCCATCTTTGTTTTAGAGCAGAAAAGTACAACTCTGCTCGCCATATTCTTAATTCATCATCATACAATTATTCACAAGACTCATAAACAAGATTCCTTGGATTCCTGAATAATCAGCCATCGTTGCCAGTCGAAATAAAAACTCTACACAAACATCTTTTTCATGATTGTAACAATCATTCTACTAATCGATCGCCGATCTCAACAGTAAAGTTAAAAGTCGCAACACGCTGTTTGAACAAAGAATGACAAAACAGCATGTCACGTCCTTTAATTAGCAGCTTATGATGAGTACAGCACCATCTATCAGTCAACTTTTCAACTTCTTTTCTTTCACAAAACAAATACCCATTACTTCACGTATAGTCAGATGAAATATCACGTTATTCTGACCTGTGGTTCTTTTTCTACAGCATTTTGAAAGTAAAACTTTAATTATAATCACCCTGTAAATGAAACATTCAAATTTAAATTGTTATTATATGTTCCATTTTACAAATAATGCTTGAACTAATTATTTTTAAATCTATTTTTTTTCTATAAAAAGTAGATATGGTACTTACATATTCGTGACAAGAAGATCGCCAAAAATGCTTTTTGATTACCATATTTGTTTATCATTGCCAATCGTCAACACAACATTGTTAAGAATTATAAATAATGTAATACTAAAATAACATAAAACAATAATTTAGTACTCATTTATTGAATACATAACATTCAGTTGACAGCTTTTAACCATAAAATATATTTATACGGCAGTTTTACATTTGATGGGATGTTTTGTGCACATGTCTATCAGAATGAACATAATACATACATCCTATACACTTATAACATCTCAAAATTAAACATAAAACAGATATCTCTATGCGTACTATATTATATTATATAGTTATACATATAAATACATTTACAATTACCTATATTGTGGCAACAATACAATATATACATTACGCAGTTTCAATGCAGGGCCGTAACCAGCCAGCAAAGTCAGATGGGCCTTTGAATTTTTTAGTGGGTGTAATTCACAGGTTGTATTTTCCTACTGCTTTAAATAGATAGAAATGTAGACAGAAATAGAGGGCAAGTAAGTGCCTCCTGTCATAAAAATTCTGATTATAAATTTTCAAAAATTTTGAATGTAATATAGATGATTTTGATATTTGAAGATTATGAAGTCTAGATGTGCTTAAGAAATTTCCAAGGGTTTGGGTTTGGTTCACCCTGTCCCATCTGGCTATGGTTAAGTTACAATATAGAAAGAAAAATATATAATGATTAAAGCCCTTTTTTATTTATCAACACGACACCGATAAATCCCATTTGATTGTTATTATATGACATTGATTAGATGCAAACTGAATTCATATACACTGTGACAACAAAATCATCGTCAAATCGGTAGGTGTAACAGCACGAAGTGAATATGAATACATTATGCATACATTGATGTCGGATAATAACAATCGTGTGTGATTTATCAGTGTCATATTGATAAATGAAAATTGCTCTTTCTGTAATTAATATTATCAGCGAAATTATTGGCACGGTATATTGTACTGACACAGATGATACGTAAGTATCAAAACAATAAATCTATAGGCAAATGGAATTAGTGTTATATTAAGCTTGGGCAAATGATATGTATAGAGGCTGGGACTATAAAGGTAAGGATTGACTTTCTAGAAAAAGAATCCATATTATTTTTAAAATCAAACTTAGTCATCACATTGCAAGTAGTTTGGAATCTTTTTATTCAAAATTTCTTGATCTAATATCAATATTTATCTGATAATTGCCAAAATTACTATATATATTGAAATTATTATTTATACTAAAGCTATTAATGCTAAAAAAATAATTTTTTGATGTCTTGAATGAAAAACGAAATGCAGTAAATAAAAATTTCATTTTCTGTGATTGTCGTTTGGTAATGTTTTGAATAATTTAAATAGAAATGATTAAAAATATATAAGCATATTACAGACATAAAAGATATTTAAAAGTAACCTTTCCCTTATGACCTAGATGAATGTTAGTCCCCATCATACTTTACAAAAAATTTTACTCTTTTGAATTTTTTATTCAAAATTGCTGTATCATTCAATATTTACCACCAAAGTCCCTAAGATTGCTATATACTGCAATCATTATTTATACTGCAGCTATTAATATAGTACAAATTTTTTTTTAGAGTTTTGAATGATAAATGAGTGTGAATGTTACATTAAATAAAAATATCATTTTTCAGCAATTTTACTTTTTGCCATTTGGTAATATTTCAAATGATTTTAAAAATGAGTGGTTAAAAAATTTAAACAGCCTACAGACATTAAAAAATATTGGAAAATAAGGTATCACATGTGACAGAGAAATATTTTAATAGTTTTCTTTCACTTATTTTACAAGAATTTAAAAGTTCTGCATTTTTTTTACTCAAAAATAACATTCAATATTTATCTCAAAAGTGCCTAAGATTACTGTATATTGCAATTATTATTTATGCTAAAGCTATTATTATTGAACAAAAAGCATTTTTAGTCAAGTTTTGAATGATAAATGAAATCTAAGTGTTATATTTGAGAAAAAAATTCGTTTTATGCGATTTTTTTTATGTCATCTGGCAATATTTCGAATAGATTAAGAAAAATAGCTCCAAAAAATGCAAAGAGCATACACACATAAAACAAAATGACAAAATAAGGTTTCACATATTATTTTGATAAGTTTTAATTCTTCTCCTATACTTACTTTACTAAGTGCAAGGTTATTAAGATATTGTTCTATTTCATTATATTAAATCTCATCTGGCTTTTGTTTCCATTTCCAGAAACAATATTAAAATTACTGTAGACAAAAATATTTTAAACAGGATTCTGTTTTGAACCTTGGATTCTGTATAGAATGACAGGATATAAAAGATATTCTAGCATCAAACTGTGATTAAAAAATATATATATCCTGAGATTTATATGCATACTTATGAAAATATAGGAAAACCTTTCAGAAAGTGAAATGGTTATTCAAAAGTGCTATATCAGTATTTACCTCACAAGTTCTTAAGGTTGTTGTATATTGCAAATCCTAAAAGGGATTAATGCTTTGCAAAAAGAATTTTTAGATGTCTTAAATATTAAATTAAGTATGTACATTATGTTAAATAAAAAAATCATTTTCTGTGATTGCATTTTTGTTATTTTATGTTTTGAAAGAATTTGAATATATTTTTTTAAATATTAACAGTAAAAAAAGCATAAAAGATATCGCAAAAAGAGGTTTCACATATGACCTATGCAATTTTTAACATGGCTGTAAATAAAAATTACTGTAATTTCTAGTATGTGCGCCACAGCTCAAATAACCCTATTTCCTACAAAAATTTTATTTAATGAAATGTGACTGATTTCGACTTGAAAGTTTTTCAACTTTATTTATTTAGTAACATTTATATTTTGAAGTAGTTTTGTTTTAAGTCTTTAAAAAGTATTCTATTTTTCATTTTTTATATTTTTTATTTTCATATTTCGTAAAATTTTTCACAATTTATCTAAGTTTATTATTTTGTTCTAAGTAAAATTTAATGCTTTGTGACCTATGAAAGTGCACTCTTTACATAGTAACATTTCTTGTTGTTTTTTGCACAATTGAAATTTTCAAATGCTATTAGTCTTCATCCCAGTAGCAGAAATTGTGTGGTATATCAGCATGTTCTGCAGATTATTTTTGACCTTGGAGATTAATCTAGGAGCTTAAACAGAAACGCTGGTCTTAGAAAAATGACTAAATTTAACTGTCTCTAGATTATTATATCTTCTTGTTGTATTTTCATTGTAAATATAAATTTTGCACATTTTATGGATTATTATTATTTGTTATTGTAGTAGACATTGTTAGACTGCAGATAAATTTAGGCATGATCCAGATAAAACTGCTAGTAGGCCTTCGTAAAAGAAGAGTACTTTTTATATAGTAAAGTTTAACTATGCTTACATTTCATTTTACTTTTAATGAAATATTTGATATTTTATTTAACTTTATAACCTTGTTCTTATTATCTTTGTTTGTTAATATTTTTTGCTATTTTCCTCACAAAATAAAATTTTTACATGGTAAAATTTAACATTGTTTTTTTAATATCTGAAACAAACAAAAAACATTTAAAAACATGCATTTTGTACATCATTTGAATATCTTGGTAAAGAGTGTTATTCTTCATAACAATTTCAAACAACAAGGAAGTACTTTAAAATTGAAGTTATATTGAAGAATAGTTTTTTTTTCTTGGGAGGGGGATTGAACATGAAAAAATATATGACAATGAACTCATTGCAGCATGTGATGGTTTTTAAATTTAAATTTATTCATTTTTTTATCATTAACCACAAGATGGAGATATCACTACAAGAACCTAGAGGGTTAAAAATTTGTGATCCAGAACTGCATTTATGACTTTAAGAATTTTAAATATGTATCTTACATATAATGATATCAAATTTTGACAGACAGTATGCTATTAAATATTAGAAAAATTCATGATTTTCTTTTTTATTGTACTTATGATACACAGCAGCAAATAGTATTTAAAATATTAAAATCATTCACTGAGAATTTTTCATTCACGTTTCTGAAATTCAAAATAGGAGTTTTAAAAGAAATAATATCAAAATTTGAGTGATGATTTACAGGTGTTACTTTAACAGGGGTTTGTTTTAAAATTCCATTAAAATTATTTTTGTTTTGTCACTTAAAGTATATTTACACATTCAAACAATCTTAATTTCCCAATACACTGTTAATATATTACACTTTCACTGAGCCTATATCATGCATTGATATGTATTTCTTTCAATAAATTGATTTTTCTTTTGTGACAAAATTGTATGTAAAATTAAACAGATTGTTTCTTTGCATCATATATTCTATTTGCAAGTACTTCACATAGTTTGGATACTAACGAGTGGTATTAATGGATACTTTAGGTATCTTATTTGTGTGTATTCGAAGATGTCTCTTTAGAGAATCCTTCCTAGAAAATCCTTTCAAGCATGTTCACAAACAAATGGTTTCTCTTTTGTATGTATTCGAAGGTGATATTTAAGAGAACCACATTGAGAAAATCCTTTAGAACATATTTCACAAGTAAATGATTTCTCTTTTGTGTGTATTTGAAGGTGTTTTTTAAGATCACTTCTTTCAGAAAAACCTTTCAAACATATTTCACAAACAAACGGTTTCTCTTTTGTATGTATTCGAAGATGTCTCTTCAGAGAACCACTTTCAGAAAATCCTTTTAAACATATTTCACAAACAAAGGGTTTTTCTTTTGTATGTATTCGAACGTGACTTTTAAAATTACCGCAGTCAGAAAACCCTTTCAAAAAACTTTCACAAACAAATGGTTTGTCTTTTGTGTGTACTCGAAGATGCTTTCTAAGAGAAGCTCTGAGAGAAAATCCTTTCAAACATATTTCCCAAACAAATGGTTTTTCTTTTGCGTGTGTTCGAAGGTGTCTTTTAAAATGACCAGAGTTAGAAAACCCTTTCAAACATATTTCACAAATAAGTGGTTTCTCTTTTGTATGCACTCGAAGATGTTTTCTAAGAGAAGCACTGTGCGAAAATCCTTTCAAACATACTTCACAAATAAATGGTTTCTCTTTTGCGTATATTCGAAGATGTTCTGTAAGAACATACCTTTGAGAAAATCCTTTCATACATATGTCACAAATAAATGGTTTCTCACTTGAATGGGTAGAAAGATGTCGTTTAAGTTTACCATCTTCAGAAAATTCTATAGAACATATTTCACAAACATATGGTTTCTCATTTGTTTGAGACTGAAGCTGAACAACAGACATTGCTTGTATGGTAAAAGTGTCTCTTCTTGTAATGAAAATTTATTTCAGGAATTTGTATAGAAAAAACTGCAGCTTTTTTTGAAGAAAATGGTTTGTTAATTTTCAATAATAAGGATTAATGTGCTTGGTCTGACATTGAATCTAAATGAAAAATAGTATTAAATTAATTTAGAATTTTCCTATAAACATATATACTATAATATCCTTCTAGAAAAATTTGAAATTGATACAACTTAATATAAGGTAAGCAGGCGTAATTGAGTGATAATAACTTTCCAAGGAGATATTTTATTTACTCTTCAGATACAGTTGGCAGCAAAATGAGTTGAGCACAGGTATGTCCATCAGAAAATTTCAAACCTCTCATTTCAATTGTTGTTTTCCTTTATTACACTGGCCTCCAAAAGTTAGGGTACAACATGTTTTTCGAAGCTCACCAGACAAAAAATGGCAGTCAGATTAAACTTCATAGTTTATATGAATGACAATACTAAGTTTTAAAAAAACTTATGCAAAAATTACAGCTACCACTTTTATTTTATTGAAAAGAATAGGTATTTGTGAATGAGAGAAAAATATGCAATTACGAAGCTTTCGTAATTTAGCGTGTAAGGTTTGGTGTATTCGAACTATTGTTGCCAGTTTTGTTCACAACAGCCAGTAGAGTCTAGAAATGTCTAGAAGTCGTTTGCCCGAAACATTAAGGTGGCGGGCGGTAGCGTTGATGGAAATGGGTTGACATAGGCCGATACTGCTAGACGGCTCAATGTGTCTTGTAGTGTAGTCCAACGACTCTAGGATCAGTATGAATCTGAAGATTCTGTGTCCAGAAGACATGTTCCAGGCCGCCCATGTGTTACAACACTTGCAGAAGACCAGTTTCTAGCTCTTTCAGCCCGAAGGAGAAAACGCACTACTGTGCCACAACTTATTGCAGACCACTTTGCAGCATCAGGGAGAAGAATCTCCGCTACTACGGTACGAAGACATCTTCACAATGCAAGTCTCTATGCAAAGCGACCAGTTGTGTGTGTCCCCCTCAACAGACGACAAAGAAGGGCCTGCTTATGTTGGGCAAGAGAACATGTTTCCTGGACCAGACAACAGTGGGCTTCTGTACTCTTCACAAATGAGTCCAGATTCACACTGGAGAGCGATTCAGGACGACTTCTGATCTGAAGAGAACAATGCACTCGATACCATCAATCAAACACTGTCGAAACACACAGGTACAGAAACGGTGGAATCATGGTTTGGGCAGGGAACTCACTTGGAGGCCACACTGACCTGCATGTGTTCCATAGAGGAACTGTGACTGGTGTGAGATATCGGGATGAGATCCTTGATTCATATGTGCACCCATATGCCGGTGGTATTGGCAATGGTTTCATTCGAATGGATGATAATGCGAGACCACACCGAGCTGTGGTTGTTAAAGATTATCTTGAGGATCCCGTTTTGGAGAGAATGAAATGGCCAGCTCACTCTCCAGACTTGAATCCGATAGAACATCTTTGGTACTATCTTGGAAGACAGGTTGCAGCTTTAAGTCCTCCTCCAAGGTCATTAAATGAGCTGGAACAAGGCTTACTCCAAGTCTGGTCAGCGTTACCTATTTTGGTGTCCGACAATTTAATTGAGAGCATGAAAAGTCGATAATGCATTCAAGTCCGGGGTGGACATATTGCGTATTAAAATCAGTTTTTTAATGTTTCTGTCACATTTTACTGCATAATACTGCGATGTACTGATTTCTCCAAGAATGGAATTTTCCACCATGAGTGCTTTTTTGTTGTAATTTCATTTATACGTTTAACTTAAGTAAATGTCTATGTCGCATTTAATAAATAACAGTTTAGCGCACATTTCCTGCAAATTTGTTGTTTCTATATTCATTCATTTGCAAATTAGACGCAAAAAACCGGTTGTACCTTAACTTTTGGAAGCCACTGTAGATCCAATATACCATTAAGAAATATATTTAAAGGTGACATTCTAAACAGCACTATTTTTGAATGCTAACTACATTAAGAAAATATTTTAAACTTATTATATATTATTATTTTATATTCTATTTTCTTCGTAACCACTGAACATAATTGTCTATTTTTTCTATAGCAAACAATGTTTCTCTTTTGCCTTTTGTTGGAAATATCATTAGAATATCTTTATAACTGTTTAAGTTATCAACAAAAATCTGGATTTGGCTGGGTGGGTACTCGGCATTTTTGACTGAATAAGTTAATTGCAACCCTGGTTTCTAACATATAACTTCTTCCTCTTAATGGGTACCATCATCCCTCTTATTTTGTAACAAAAGTTTACGAACATTCAGTATATAAGATAATTTTTTTCATTACTATTTATTTGTTGAGTAAATATGGAAAATAAACAACAAGATAAAGCCATAGTAACCTGCCAAACTTTTTTTTAAATATTAAACACAAAAGCAGTTACAGGTCAAGATCATATTATTGACTGTATTACTGACACAAATATGTATTATTGGCCTTCCACTGAGTACTAACCAAATGAAAAACCATGGCAAATGATGTCATTTTGGTGTAAGGGAAATAAAATGATTTATTTTATAAACCTATATTTAAATTTTCTTTTGAAAATGATGTCACTTTGACTGAAAAGAATTATACTCTTCTAAGAGATTAGCTATCAAGTTTATCAGATTGAATAAATTGAGGAATGGGGATGTCGGTGTAAGATTTCTAAAAAAAGTCTGTTTTTTCCACTCCCTTGCTCAGCGCTCTGTTGCGAAAAAAAAAGAAAACATGCTTCTACAGGCTTTTGTTTGTGTTGTCAGCCAAACCGTCAATACCTCTTAAAAATTTTAAATGAGTTTTCCTCAAAATAGTATTTTTGGTCTGCCAAAAATGCCAAAATGAGTGTAATGTTACTTTATTTGATATTAGAATCCAATAAAAAATGACCTATGATAATACATATGATAATGTCTATAATTAATTAGGCAGTACTTTCGTATGAAATGTGTCAAAGCATACAGGGACATAAATATTTATATACAAAGCTCTAACATTTTTTACAATAAAATAAATAAGGAGTTTCTAATTACTTTTTAAAGAGTTTTATCAAACAAAATAATGTGACAAACAATGAAGAGGTGCTGCATTTTCCACATATTCTCCTTCTTTTGTTTTGCATATTGAAGATTCAGATTCAGAGAAAGACATTTCTGAATTAATGCCACCTCATTCTAGTAAACAGATTTATTACTGCTCTTAGACTTATAAGAGGTAAAATATAGGAATTTCGTCATTTGAAAACTGCATTTGATTTTCAAGTAAAAAAAAAGAATTTTTAAGGCATATTGAGGGGAAAAAGTGCTTTAAGGGGAGCTTAAAAATAAAAAAGTTATTCTAAACAGTGCAAACTCTGTATATATGTTGGATTTTACAGGAATACTTTTATAAAACAACTGTACAAAAGTTATTTACTATAAATAATCGGTAAAGTAAATACTTGTATTATAGTACATGGAAAATTTTATGTTATAGTACAACAGAAAATGCTTGCGCTAATATGCTGCTTTTTTATCAAAGACTATCAACTTTGGAATGATAAGTGAAGTTATATAAGACAAGTAGTGTCATCCAAAAATATCCCAGAATGAAAAGGAAACACTTCTTTAAAAAATGATTAAGTTTCTATTTATGTTAAGAAGCTAGCTCAGGAGGTAGTCTTCATACTGCAATTGCCCAAACTCTAAAATTTTCTATAGATTTGGCTTTTGAGTAAATTTTCCAAAAAATACCAAATGGGAAGTCATTCCATTTAGGAATTACGAGGGTTTAAATTTGTAATTTCTGAAGTTAAATTCATTTGTAATGGCTGCAAAACAGATTGCAATGTGGTAGTTTTTAAAAATAACCGAAGGATTTACTAGGCAGTATGAAGTGGTGGATGCGCATATTTAAAGCTTCTAGAAATCAATTTCTGTTAAAACATTTATAGGTTATAATTCATAATTTTTTTGCTAATTATTTATCGAAAACTATATATTTTAATTTTTGAAAAAAATGTGAGTTGTAACGCATAAAATTTTAACACACATCTATTTTTAGAAGATTTAAAATTTTCATCTCATTCAGGCAAGTAGTTTTTGAATTAAGCTTAAAAAACTGACTATATTGCAAAATATTTTGAATTTAACATTACAAGATCCACATTTTAAATCTTTACAGTTCCTGAACTACTTTGACTGAATGACTTCCTGTTTCGTAACTTTAAGGTAAAATTTACTTTAAAAATTAATAACTCAAAATAAGGTGCTAGTATTGAAATTTTCAGTTTGGTACAATTTCAGTATGAAGAAGACCCATAAACTTATATGTTTAACATGAATTGCAATAAATATAATCTCCAGGAGATAGGCAATACCCATTGTGTTCTGTGACAGTTTGGAGATTAAAATGTATCTCTGTCTATTTTTTTCTTTTTTGCTGACTATGCCTATCTAGAAAATCATTAAATTTGTTTCTTTAATTCCAATTTTTTGACAGGAGGGGGGAGGTAACATGGCATATAGAAATCTTTTGCTTTTTTTCATATTTTTTTTAATTTTTTTTTTTTTTTTTGTGTGTAAAGATCATTTTTTTAAATTCATAAAACGATTACATTTCAATACAGCTGAGTCACAATTGTTTTCAATAACTTTTATTCTGCTGGTAATATTTTGTGAAAATGATTTTGTTAAAAGGTTTGCCAGGTTTCTACATTCAGTTTGGAAATTTTAAACCATCATATGTTTGTTTGAGAATCACAGTTACCTACAGCAGCAGTGCCCACCTGTCAGATGGGATATTATGACCTTCCTGGTGATCATATAAACTTTATTTTTGTGGTACTTGTTGGTTATAAAAGTTTGTCTCATCTATGGGGATGTCCATTTGGAAATAGTAAGTTTCTTTTCTTTAAAATCCACAAACAAACATTTTAATTTAACAAGTGTTAGATCGGTAATTTTCATTAGGAGCAGCAATTTTAATGTATTGATCAAGGTTTGTATTGGGAAGGCTTGTCAATGATTTTATACACCTAAATCGGTCTGCACTTTCTTATTCAAAAAATTCATAAAACCAATTTAATTCTATTAATTGTTATTTTTATTTATCTTAAGAATGGCTAGAAAATTACTGTATGTTTAGCAGAGAAAAAATTCTAAATAATTGTTAATAACTTAGTTTCTTCATGGTACCACACATGACAAAATGAAATGAACTGCAAAATTCTGAACTCTCTAACATCTTCTATATAAGAATCAAGAAATGGTCTTAGAAACAAAAAATTAGGTGAGCATGTGTAAAACGTCATTCATTAATCAATTAAACATGTCATACAAAATTTTGTATTCATTATTTATATATCAGAAAAAAACGCCTAGTTCATCTTTGGTGAAATAAATATTAGTTTCATCCTTTCCCCTTTTTGTATGGATGTGAGGTGTGCTTCATTTCAACTTTAAAATCTTTCCTTTCATGATTGCTTAAGAGGGACTGCTCAGACAAGGAAACCAGGTCTGTAGAGCAAGAATTAACTCCTGGTTATTTTTATTAATATCTTTAAAAAAAGGGTTACAGACTGAAGTCAGTGGACTCGATCCACCGATAATGAGACAAAGGGGGGGGCATAAAAATAAAAGTTTCATTACATAGGAAAATAATAGTAAATAATAAAATAGTCAGACTACTAAAAATGCAACATTGAACAGCTGATCAGAAATGTAGTATGTATATAAATTATTAGTATATAGATTCACCAAGTGCAGTAAAATGCAGATGTATTGAAGATTAAGAATCAATTGACTCATAGAAAAAAAAGAAGTATTAAAAATAATTTTTAGGTTGTAATTGTTTCTATATTGGACTATTAAGAAGTTATAGAGTAGTACTTTTGCCTTTACTTGTATCTATTAAGGCAGCAATTTTATGAATGGCCACTTTTTTTTAATTTAAAACGGAAAATAAGGAACATTTGTTAAAATTTACATTAGTATCAATCTAAAATGTGAGCTATGTGTGAGCTCACATAAATTATGTTAATATTAGCATATTGCAACCACAAAAGTGATATTATTGATGGCGTGGAAGAAAATTGCATTATCTCCTAGTAGGAAAGACTTGGGCCTCTATCCCTCGAGTAGATAATTGGCAGTCATAAAAGCAACCAACCTAATAGGAAAGGTGGCTACCGACAGATAATTTTTAGTAACACTTTTTTCATTGAGTGGTCCTCTGGTTGGTGTCTTGTGCGAATTTTGTCATTTATCGTTTTACAGGATTGCCATTTATTATATAACGGGAGCCCTCGTGAATGTTGCACCTAGAGGTATGTGCTACACTATAAGGTACTTCACAGTTCTAGCATTAAATTAGGGAGTTAAATCTCCAAAACAATAAGCGATACAATAAGTTGCAGATCAATAGATATTTAGCAAAAAAAAAATCATATTGTGAACATATATAAAATAAATAGTTGCCAGCACAAAACAAAATGTCTAGCACTAATGTGAGACATTTTCAAGAAACAAAGAAATTTTTTCTGAAAGCAAATTGAGAATTTTCTTTTAAACATATGCAATGTAATTTTAACAAGTAGAAATGCAATTATACATAAATATGCTGAAAATCTTTGATGCAATAAATATGAATGAAAATAACCCCGTTTGTTACTTTTGTTTTATAGAGTGTGTTACTACTGTAAAATAAATATATTTTAGAGCTCAGGTATCTTTATCTCAAAATATGAGTGCTTAAAATTGTAAAATAAATTTCATATCTCACATTTATTTTTTCATACAAAATATCTCTCACTGGTTTAAATTTTTTTTCTCTGTAGAGGTGGCCATTTATCATATGTAAGTGCACTTGTCTTTTCTTACTAAATGTCTGGTGCTCTTCAACTTTGTCTTTGAACTTTCGGTTATTGCTCCATTTTCAAGATATGATATTTAATTCCAGAATTTATCACTGAGAATCAACAACTTCATCGGGAAGTGCTTAACCTTTTCATTGTACCTAGGCTAAAGTTAGCAAATGACCCAGGTTTGTGGGGAAAGCCCCCATGTTTTTACTCTTGTGCCCAGAAGTATTCTTTACTTCATTTCAATTAATAACAGTTTTCATGATTTTAAACACCATGGCAGTCCGAATTCAGGTAAATATTAAGAGTCAGAAAATAATATAGTACTCTTAATAAGTTGAAATATATTTTTTTCCAAATAGAAATGTATGATTGTGAATTTCATGAAATTTGCATTATTTGAATTTTTGTTTGTCTTAAATTTCATAACTCATAATCAAAACTTTTAAAAATTCATAAATGCTCTTTTAATTTTTTTAAACTTATGTTTTCATGTTACATTTTTGACTCCATAATCTATTTTCTTTTCTTATTCATGAAATGGAGCAACTGCTTTAGAAATTTGTATTTACAATTTATATTTAAAATTAAAATTTTTTATTATTTGATAACGTTAAATTTTGAAGTTTAAAATATCACAATTTTGTAATATTCAGCGATAGTTCTTTATTCTACCTATTATTATTAAAATACAAATATACTGCTGCATATTTATTATTAAACTTAAGCATATTAATTCTTTAAGTCTATAGCAATGGATTACGATGCTTTGGTATTGTGTTGTGTATCTATTTAAAATGTATACAGTCGAACCTCGTTAACACGAAATCGCTTAAAGTGAAATTTCGCTTAACACGAAATAATTGTCAGGTCCCGTCAGATGAGTCTGAAAATCAATGTTAATTAATTCGTTTAACATGAAGTAGAATTTCGGAATATCCCGCTTAAGGCGATTTTTTTTTCGCTTCAAAGTCAAAACATGATTCCTTATGCAATGTTTGCGATATTTCAAACTTAAATGTCACATACTCTTATTAAAAGTGGAATTTTCTCATGGGTTGAAAACGATTTAAAGTGAAAAAGGGTTTCAAAAAATTCTGAAATACTGAATTCCTGAATAATCCCTGCTTTTCTTTGATCTCTGATATGCGCAAGTGTTCCCACATTAACCATATGAGCAATAGATTAGTCACAATGAAAGTTTGGGAAAGGAATTTTTTTTTGAAAGTGATTGTTCCATCACTCGGTTGACTGTATTGACAGTAACACAGAGTAAGGAGATTTAAACAGAGAATCAACTCTCATAGACTTCAATGGTAACTTCTTTAACATGGGATTACGCATAGACAGTGGCGATAGCTGCGGATGACGCAGAAACTACGGCCATAACAGAAGCTAGGTTTCTAATAACGGCTATATATCGCTTTCTTGGCGACAAATGAGGAAAGGGAAAAAAACGGCGACTGCTTGTTGCTGCTTGTTTTTTTAATTTTATTTTTGATATTATTTAACATCGTACAATCCGCAATTATTATTTTTTCAATTGCATGCATATTTATAAGTATATAAAATTCTTCGAATGTTCCAGAAATTAGAATCATTAAATTAAACACGGTGTTATACAATGATCGTGTAAAATGCTGATGAATTGCTTATTCTTTTAATTTAAAAAATAAACAGGTATTCATCAGCAACGAATAAATTAAAGTGGAAAGTAAAAATAAACTCTTTTAAAATTCGTAAAAAATATGAAAGTAAGATGTTTATATTTACCGAACAGATGCAAAAACATTTTCACATATTTTAAGCAATTAATTTCTAAATTCTATTAAATTTATCTGCAAAATTTTAAAAGTATTGGAAATCCATATCGAAAATTTAGCATTCATAATTTTACGTCTATATCCATTATGCAAACATTCTATTTTCATTTCAGATAAAAATGGAATTTGAAAAATCCTCTGCATCCCCGTAGGAAAGCATTATGACAAAAAAAAAGCTCTATATTTTCCGAACGAATGAACCAAATTTAACCAAAGGCTATAGAGCTAATTACGGATAACTGGCCAACATACCAACTAAAAATCAACCTAATCGGACCATTTTTACGGAAAACAGACAGATGGAAACCAAAAACTTTTCGCGTCTCCACAACGAGCCTTAACATGACGTTTCGGCAAAAATCTGTCAACACTGAATATATATAAAATATTTCAAACATTACGAAACTTGAAAAACAAGAACAAAAATAACACATGAAAATAAATCATAACTTACAGTTTGAATAATTATAATGACCTATTTGATCTTCAAAGAGTAATTTTAATAATAAATATTAATCAAGATAAAATTTGCGCTTGTGCAAATGACAACAGCACAAGAAGTCAAGCTGAATAGGGTTACAATTAAACGGAAATCACAAAAAAAATTGCCAAAGCGATGATTTAGTTTATAAGTCATCCGCTGCAGTCGCTCTTTTCAGGCGAAGTTGGCTCTCTGTCCTTACTCTGTAGACAGTAACATAAACTACACTATATTGCCAAAGGTGATTGGTCACTTGCAATTTTAGACGTTTTGTTAACTGTCTAGAAAAATACATGAGGAATTAACCTGATACTGCAGGTGTGTAAACAGTATAGTATAGGTTATATATTTCTGCGAAGATTTTTTAACGAAACCCCATAGGGGACTGTCAACAAATTGAAAAAGAACGAATATCTTTCGGATAACCCTGTAAAAACTAATGTAGCAAAGGCGTTCAAACTCGAGATTATTAATAAGTGGCTTATTGTAATATACTGTGTTCATTTTTATTAGGATAGCATGGAAACTCGTAGAGAAATTAAGGTTTAAAAAAAGACAGTCCCAAATTTCGCATAGTTTTTTACTCATAATTTGCAGAGTTCTTAATATAAAAAAAGTTCTTTTCAGAAAATATGACAAAGAACACTGTACATAATACTCTGCAATCAGAATTAAAAAAAAATAATAATTGGATAAAAAATGAGCAGGTTTACTAAAAAATGTTTCACTGCGCATGCGCGAATGCAATCAAAATATAATATGCATAATGTATTAGCTAAGTATATAGAGCAACTTTTGTGAAAGTCTCAAAATCATAGCTTGAAAATTCTGAAAATTATCGTCGATAGAATAAGCTCGAAATCCGTTGTTCCCAAAAGGAAGCAAAAATATGAGGGGTTGTATCCAAATATTGTAGTACGTGAAATATTGTGTATGCTATCTTGGCACTAATCAACAGATATTTGATACAACCCCTCATCTTTTTGCTTCTTTTTGGGAACAACGGATTTCGAGCTTATTCTATCGATGATAATTTTCAGAATTTTCAAGCTATGATTTTGAGACTTGCACAAAAGTTGCTCTATATACACTGCTCAAAACAATTAAAGGATATTTGAAGTTTTATATAAAATAAAGATATAAACGAAACTTTTTTTGCCGAAAATAGAAGAAGAGAATAACAAATGCAAATTTTCCTGGTTTTCAAACTGTGGAGTATGCAAATTTTGAGTTCGACGTCAAAAACGTCGCTTCAGCGGCAGCGAATGAAATTTGACTTTCAACTGGATAAAAGAGAATGAAGACAAGGATGATTGGCATTCAGTGATTGCTTTGTTTCGATGAGTACGATGTCTCAGCGAAGTCATTTGACAGATTCAGAAGCTTGGAGAATTGTTGGTAGGTTAGAAGGGGGCCAAACTCAAGCCGAAGTAGCGCAAGCCATTGGAGTGTCACAAAGTGTCATTTCCAGGATCTGGAACCGTTTTTTGGAGAGTGGATGTGCAGGCCGAAGACCAGGGCAAGGTCGTAGACGGGCAACAACGCCCAATGAAGATCGGTATTTAGCGTTAACAGCTCGGAGACACCGAAACATGAACGCTACTCTTCTCCAACAACACCTTCGCTCGGCTACAGGCACCACGATTTCAACTCAGACTGTCCGA
Organism: Maratus michaelseni; assembly: GCA_963931845.1. Classification (NCBI taxonomy): domain Eukaryota; kingdom Metazoa; phylum Arthropoda; class Arachnida; order Araneae; family Salticidae; genus Maratus; species Maratus michaelseni. Next base: position 333,035,302 of record OZ007595.1, on the reverse strand, counting down.
AACCGGCTCCATGCTGTAAGTCTGTATGCTCGCCGACCGATGGTATGTGTTAGATTAACATCAAGGCATCGTCGCGACCGCAGGGAGTGGGCAACCGAGCAAGTCAACTGGAGGAGAAATGAATGGAGCAATATTCTGTTTTCTGACGAGTCCCGTTTTTCTGTGCATCCGGATAATAGGCGTATTTTCATCTGGAGGGACCGTGGCAGTAGGAATAATCCTGCGTTCGTGCACGAAAGTGTCAGATTTGGCGGTGGAGGAGTGTTGGTGTATGGTGGCATCTCCATTGACGGGCGCACTGACCTCTACATCATTCGAGATGGAGCTCTGACTGGTCGCCGATATAGGGATGAGATCCTCAGACCTATTGTAGTCCCTTACGCTGCTGCAATCGGAGATAACTTCATTTTAATGGACGATAACTGCAGGCCACATCGTGCAAACCTGGTGGAGGATTTCCTTTTCGAGGGAGGAATCGTTCGAATGGAATGGCCAGCGTGTTCTCCAGACATGAATCCAATCGAGCACGTTTGGGACGCTCTAGGAAGACGAGTTTCTGGCCGCCAACAACCCCCACAAACTCTCCAAGAACTGGAAAGAGCTCTTCTGGAAGAGTGGGGCAGAATACCCCAACTCGTCATTAATAGCCTCATTGAGTCCATGCCTCAAAGGTGTTCAACGTTGCTGGCCGCCCGTGGAAACCATACCCCCTCCTGAAAAAGATTTTCTTTGAAGAAAACACCTTTTCTTATTCTTTTTTTCTCATATGCACAAATAGTGTTTTTTTCCTTTTGTACACAAATGCGCAATAAAATGCATTTTTTTCTGCCAAACATGTGTAATTTATTCTCATATAACCTACTATGTCTGTCGACCATGTATCAATCAGCTAAAAAGTTTCCCAGATACAAAATCCACCTAAAACTGCAATATCCTTTAATTGTTTTGAGCAGTGTACTTAGCTAATACATTATGCATATTATATTTTGATTGCATTCGTGCATGCACAGTGAAACATTTTTTAGTAAACCTGCTCATTTTTCATCTAATTTTTATTATTTTTTAATTCTGATTGCAGAGTTATATGTACAATGTTATTTCTCATATTTTCTGAAAATAACATTTTTTTATGTTAAGAACTCTGCAAATTATAAGCAAAAAACTAGGTGAAATTTGGGACTGTTTTTATAAAAACCTTAATTTCTCTACGAGTTTCTATGCTATCCTAATAAAAAGGAACACAGTATATTACAATCTACAAAAACAACTTTTCAAAAGTAAAAAAAGGCCAAGCGTAAAAAAAAAAAAAAGTTGTGGCTAAAAAATGGTGTGATATCAAATTTCCAAGCTATTATATTGCTTATTTAACTTTTTTCCATTAAATAAGTTATCATATATATAAGTCGAGTGCCTACGTATATGTTAATAGAAATCGTTTTCTCCTGTACTAAATACATCCTAATGAGTTTCTGAAAATTCAATTTTTTTCAAATTATGCATGATGGGCTTGGCGGCCATCTTTCCATATTTCTAAGCACCCAAATTTCTAAAGTAAAAGCGTAATATGTTTGCAATGTAATATGTTTATAAAAATTTCGAACTTCAGATTCTAACTACGGACAGATAAATTAGATAAGACTGATATTTTGATAAATTGATTTTTACTAGTTTGAAATTAATAATTACTCTAAAAAATAAATCATAAGATGAATCTTTAAGATAAGTCATCATTATCTTAAGACACAATTTTCAGAGCATACAAGTCTATAAATGAAACTCTTAAATATTTGCTTAAATAACAATTTTGAACTTCGGATTTTAACTACGGATTTGGGTGGTTAGAATTTTGTGAATAATATGCAAAGATGGCCGCCAAGCCCATCATGCATAATTTGAAAAAAATTGATTTTTCAGAAACTCATTAGGATGTATTTAGTACAGGAGAAAACGATTTCTATTAACATATACGTAGGCACTCGACTTATATATATGATAACTTATTTAATGGAAAAAAGTTAAATAAGCAATATAATAGCTTGGAAATTTGATATCACACCATTTTTTAGCCACAACTTTTTTTTTTTTTTACGCTTGGCCATTTTTTACTTTTGAAAAGTTGTTTTTGTAGATATCATTTCTTTTTTTTAAATATATTGAACATAATTTAAATAATCTAAACATGGAAATAATTTAAAAATACATTTTACTTTCAGTCATGGTTTAAAGGGTTAACTAGAAATACCAGTAGATTTTTCAATTAAATTAATTACACTCTTAAAAACAACATACTAAATGTGTCTTGTTATAATACTTGTTATCCTCCGTTAAAAAATATCACTGACTAATCCATTAAATGAATAAAAATGGAATATGTACATAGCGTGTCAGCGCTGCATTTGAAATCAAACGTGATATCACGCTCTTTTATTATTAGCACTAGCTGGCTTCGCCCGCTAGCGGGCCCCTAATTTACACCGGGGCATCAATCCTTTTAAAACCTCGAATAAGATAAACCACGAACCTCCGACCTGGTTCCACGCTGCCTTCGGCACCGGATAATCCCTTAATTTGCACATCGAATTGTATAAACCTGTAAACAAACGAACTTCCGACACGGGTCCCCGCTGCCTTCGGCACCGTATAGCAGTCGTGCTGCGGACTCTCAAGTTCTATCTTCCACCACCAGGTAGCGCAATCTGTTTTATACGAACCTGGGGCACTGAATTTGTTAAGGCTATACATGTCGAGTTGAATGAGCTATACCCCGTCGTGATCTAGCCCATAGAACCAGAGATAAGAAAGTGCTCCCTGGTGGTGAAAAAACGAACTAAAATCGGAAAGCTCTAATAGATGTCGAGTCGAATGAGCCATACCCCGTCGTGATCCGACCCATAGAAACAGAGATAGGAAAGCGCCCACTGGTGGTGAAAGCTAATCGCGTTTGGGGGGCAAAGTGGGGGGATGAACACCGGAGATGCATAATAAGATTAGGCGGTCACAGACTTTTCCAACGATGTATCACATGAGGGATATGTGCAAAATTCAGAAAATACCCCCCCCCCCTGCATAATTTGATTAAGCGTTCACAGACCTTTCCAACAATATATCACATGAGAGGTGTCGGCAAAATTTAGAAAAGTGCCCCCTTTGGGGGGGGGGGTGAAAGCGGGAGTATGGACCCCGAAGTTACATAATATGAATAAGCGGCCACAGGCCTTTCGAACAATATATCACATGAGTAGTGTCGGGGGGGCGCAAAATGTGGGGGTTTCACCTGTGGTGCATAACATGAATAAGTGGTCACAGCCCTTTGTAACGATATGTGACATGACGGATATCGTTAAAATTTAGAAAAGTGTCCCCCCCCCTTGTGTAGGCAAAACGCGCTCCGCCCCTCCCTATAATTTTTGACGCAGCTTTATTTTAAAATTTATGTTATGTGTTTTAAAATATCGTAAAGTTTCAAACAGATAGCCTTATTATACTTCCTAATTTTGTTCACGCGCCTCCCCATCCTCTTCCCGAACTGTGACGCGCCATTCTTTTTTATAATTTTTTTTATCATGTGTTATAAACCATCTTAAAGTTTAAAACAGATCGCATTGGAATTTAATATATTTGCTGAAATTACTATTATATGTAGAATAATATAGAAATAAACCCTCCTTTAGATTGTAATTGAGATATATGAACAATTTTTAGAATTTATGAAAGCTGATTTTTATTTATTTATTTATCTATTTATTTATTTTTTGTTTATTTATTATTTTTTTTTTGCATTGCTTTGTGCATGTTTGGAATTTCTTAGCAATTTCTTAGATTTACATTATTTTATTCAATTAAACATTGTACTGTTACAATAAATTTAAATGGAAACTTCACTTCTAAAACAAAAATAATTTAACAACTGGATTTCATTAATTTATAGAAAAAGGATGCGAAAGGTATTCCTGCGAACGAAATGCCTATCCTTTACCGTTTTTTTTTTTTTTTTTTTTTTTTTTTTTTTTTTTTTTTTTTTTTTTTTAGAAATAAATGAATCACCTTTAATTCATTTCAAAAATTTTGTTTACGTTTGGAAAGAAATTTTAAATGCCGATAACTCTTAATGTATACATTTTAGAAGGTACATCTTCCCTCAAAAACTAATTTATTTTTAAAGATCTTTCAAAAACGTATATTATATATTTAAAATATTTTTTAAAGCATAAACACTACGTCTGATTACTTTATTTTACAATATTTTAAGAACACTCATTTTATCAGACAATTAAATGCACTAAACAAACACGAGTGAAAAATTGACCTGGGCCAGGACTCGAACCTGGGACCTTACGCATACCATGGCGACGCTCTGCGACTGAGCCACCCAGATCGATACGCTTGACGGGAATTTCTCATACTTATTCATGTTGGAAACAGTCATCTGCCACAGTTTGCAGTCATATTTAATTGTTTGATAAAATGTATGTTCTTATAATTATGAAGTTTTATTTTTTTTTAAATATATCTTCAGAAGAAAATGGCTGACTTGCAGATGAAATTTGATGTTGTTATAACTTGTAACTAATTTGTGCTATTATAATACAGACTAGCCGCCACTGGCGACCAGTTTGGTCTCCCTTAAATGTATGTTAAGTACTGTAACACGTTACTTTTATTCATAATTTATTTTTTTTCCGTAATCCTTCGCCAAACCGGAAGATTCTAATAGACAAATCAAAAACTTTTTCGATCATGGTAGCATTTCGTCTATTTTTTGTTGTTATGTATTTCATCTTTCTTGACAAAAACCGCTTAACCAACTTAAGCATTTATGCTTCATATCCGTTTGCTTATCAGTTGCAATATGCTTGCTAATGAGGAGATTCTTAAACATATTAAGTAGTTTTCCGTAATTGGATCCATTGCCAAATGGCGTATTTTAGTTAATACGATTTGGTGCAATGAAGTCTATTTTGTGAAAGTCTTTAATGATATCCACCATTTACACTGAACCATATTGTTGCCAATATTTTTTTGTTTGTTTGTTTGTTTCTCGCTAACTTTGGCTGTAGACTTGATTACGGAGAATCAAGAAGAAAATCTATCATTATTCTCATTTAAAACGTCTTGAATAATGTGACATAATCGGAGTGCATATTATAACACGTAATTTTCGAGTATGGTTTGGTGAAACTTTGAACTTTTGGAAGCCAGTTTTGATAATCACGTAAATATGTCACACCAACATTACCGCCTATAATTCTAATTACAGCAACCCGTTTTTTCTCTCTATATTGCAACTCTATAGTTAATATAGTGCCCCGGTAAGTCTACGACAGCTATTCCGTCAGAACATTTGATTTCAAAATAAAAGTATCGTTTCTAATTTGCACACGCGAAAAATAAAAGCTGGTATTGGCGATTTTAAATTTCTATTGGCGAGATTTGCGCCCAAATAACACAAAAGTACTTAATGATGTTATGTATTTTGTAAATGTATATTAAATTACTGTTTTGAAAGCGATTGGTCATTAATAATGGTAAATATGATTGGTGATTACAATCATTTTCGGAGGTCTCTCTTCCTTTCACGTATAATACATAAATACTAAATTAACTGACAATTTGTTTCGAAATTTGATTCGTTAAATATCATTACATGAGTTGTATTTGTTTACATTCAGCTTACATCAAGAAAAGATAAAGAATGAAGTTGAGTTGTATAGCACATAATCACACTTGCCAAGTCTCCGGCTTTTTGAACACCAGTATTATCTTAAAGAAAATGTTGTTATTTTAAATCGCCGAATGTTCCGATTACATAAAACAACATTTTCTGTACTAAAATACTGGTGTCCAAAAAGCCGGAGACTTGGCAACTCTGCATAATTATGGTAAACTTTGATTGTGTCACTGGTACGAATTATTTTTTTTACACCAGGCAGCGTTCCAAAAAATCTTTCATGGAAAACTAACTTTACGAACGATTATCTCCATGGTTTAATGGTTTAATATTTTAAACCTTCACGACGAATGAATCTTTTTTTTTGTTTACTTTCATGGATAGAGAATTTGAACTGCGAAGCTAATTTCAATTGATGTTATTGGAGAATATATACATAATTGAACGTAAGTCATCTCTCAAATATTAATTTATTTTGAACGATCTTTCTAAAAATGTCACATTTATGAAGTTTTATTCGAAAAAATAATTTTAAATAAAAATGGCCGCCTAGCATATGAAAAAGTGAAACGGACATTCCGGAACTGTTGATGACAGTCACATGACTTACGGTTTTATTATAGAGATGGTACATGGTCGTTGGTATGTTTTATCTCTGTTTTGGCATAATTTTTTAATCGCCAAGTTAATTAACAGTTTTTTGCTAATTAAGGATAGAAAATAATATTTTTTTACACTGAATTTTATAAAAGCACATAGATTACGTAATTACTTGTACAAAAATGCAATCCTTTTTTTATTCTGCCGAATATTAAGGTCTGTAGGTTGTTTGAAAAAAAAAGTTTGACGAAGAAAAAAGTGATCATTTTAAGTAACTCGACGTTTTTTTTAAAAATCTATATCTCTGTTTATAAATCACTTATGAAGATGAGTTTGGTCTTAAATTGAAGAAATTCTTCATTAGATTCTTCTAGTTTTCGTTTTTTTCTGCGACGCTTGGTTTATTTGTTATCTGATATTTTAATCTGGCATGTTTTGTCGATTTAACTTTGCGAAGTTGATTTCTGTAAATAAGCAGTAGCGGTCTAGTTCAGTTCTTGGCGTTGTTTGTGTGGCGTTTTTTTTTAAAGCTTGGCTTGGCAGAGCGACCGCTCTGCTTGATAAGCGACTTATTAATAATCTCGAGTTTGAACGCCTTTGCTACATTAGTTTTTACAGGGTTATCCAAAAGATATTCGTTCTTTTTCAATTTGTTGACAGTCCCCTATGGGGTTTCGTGAAAAAATCTTCACGGAAATATATAACCTATACTATACTTTTTACACACCTGCAGTTTCACGTTATTTTCTCATGTACTTTTCTACATAGTTAACAAAACGTCTAAAATCGCAAGTGACCAATCACCTTTGGCAATATAGTGTATAAACCGGGGGTCTGAATTCTCCTATCTGTGAGTGAAAAAAGTGACAATCTCTACTTCACTACCTGACTAACATAAAGGAAACGCTGTTCACAGTTTCTCTGTAGAATTCTGTGAAAGATGAGTCGAAAACAGCAAGCAGTATCTTTAGAAACTAAGCAAAAAAATTAAACGATATTAGCGATAAAGTGCTGAAAAAATCCTAAAATGCAGTGAAGTATGGGATACCTACAATTCTTCTACAATTTTAAAGAATCGCGAAAAGATTGAAGCAGATTATGCTGTGAGTTAATTCAAACCAGTAAGAAAACGAATGTGTAGAAGAAAAAATGAATAAATTGAAATTGCTTTCTTGCGGTGGATAAAAGATGCAATAAGCCAGAACATTGTTTTAACTTTTGCAGTTTTGCAAGATGAAGCAGAGGCTTTTGCTGATGCTCTCAGTGAGAGCGATTTCATATTTTTTAACGGATGACTGGCAAGATTTAAATAGCGTCATAGACTTGTCTTCAGAAAGATATGTAGCCAAAATCGGTAAATTGTTTCTTACACATTGTTTTTTCCGAGTACATTTGCATAGATGAAGATGTGCTGACTTCGGATGTGACGACAGACGAAGAAATAATTGCGGAAAAATAAAGATGACAACATTGAAGTGTCAGACAAGGAAGAAGAAATTGACACAGAACGGAAAAGTTTAGTGTCAATAAATGAAACAACCGCAGCATTGAAAACTGTACGTTTCCTTATGGAGCAAGAGGATATTTCCCGAGCTTTGAACAAATTAGATTAGGTCCATACGTTCCTAAAAGAAGTACTCTACAAAAATTGAATCCAAAGCAAATAGCGGTGTATTTAAAAATATGATTAACATGTAAATAAAATTATTATTGCCTAAAAAACGATAATTAATTTGTTAATGAAATTTACTATTTCTTATTAATTTATGATTTTTTGAGCAAGGATATATTTGTAGGCTAATTTATTTAATTTTTATATCTAACATAGATGGCGCCACTATTATGGCGGTTTACACGAAATTTCGGATAACACGAAAAAAATTCCCAGTCCCTTCAATTTCGTGTTAACGAGGTTCGGCTGTATTTATGACATTTCAAAGAAGAAATATGTAAACACTGCATTGCCACTTTTCAACAAAAAGTGGGACACATCAGTATTTTGCCTTGATTTCTACCTTTCTAAATTTAGTCAATATAACCTAGACACGACATTCATGGCTTTAGCTAACTCGATTTGCCAGTTATTTGAAGTGAAACAGACTTGAGGAATTGCCATGTATTTTGTTTTAGAACTGTTAAATAGCATCCTATTTTGACACAATGTTTTTATGTACACGGCACATATTTATAGCACATCAAATGACACCTTTTATGTAGTGAGTCAGTAACAATGCACAGTAATGTGATCATGATGACATGTGATCATGTGTGACTGTGATCATGAGATGACAGTAATGTGATGATGTATGTAATTAACACTGCATTGCCACTTTTCAACAAAAAGTGGGACACATCAGTATTTTGCCTTGATTTCTACCTTTCTAAATTTAGTCAATATAACCTAGACACGACATTCATGGCTTTAGCTAACTCGATTTGCCAGTTATTTGAAGTGAAACAGACTTGAGGAATTGCCATGTATTTTGTTTTAGAACTGTTAAATAGCATCCTATTTTGACACAATGTTTTTATGTACACGGCACATATTTATAGCACATCAAATGACACCTTTTATGTAGTGAGTCACTAACAATGCACAGTAATGTGATCAAAGAAAATTTTTACAATTCAAATTTTGTATGTAGTATTTCTATTAGATGCAATAATAACTAAAGTTATGGAATTACATCTAATAGGAAATAGTACACGAATATAAAGCAGCTTTGGTATTAAAAGGTGAAAATTTAATTTTGGTCATAGGAACAGTCTAAAAGTTTTTAAACATATCCTCATTTATATTCGATTGGACAGTTTTCAACTTAAATATGACTGATCAATAGGGTGGGTCGAAAAAACCGAAATTTATATAATCGAAACGTAATAGTGGGGGAAAGTTGCCATTAGTAATAAGGAATAAATTCGCAAAATGTTACACCAAATGGTTAATATCTTTTACCGCCGCAAAGGGGGCAAAGTTTCGAAAAATCGCAAAAAAATTGTTTTTTTCAAAAAAAAATTTAAATTATCCAACCATACCAATACAATTTCTAATAGAATGCAACAACTACACCAAGATGTTAGTAATGTTCCAGTAACATTTCATTATGGTGAAATCATTTCTATTACCACCGCAGAAGCGGTCAAAATTTTGATAAAAACGGCAAAAATTTCAATTTTACGTTTTTTCTAAATTTTTCATTTTTTATTATATGTTTACAATTAAATAAATTTACATTATAGCTAGTAATAACTTATAAATGTCAAGTAATTTTGATCATGGGTATTGCCAACCAACGGCGAGAGGGTCCCGCCCCCCCCCCTAAAATTGAGAGAAAGTGACTTTTTGAAGGGCTTTTGGGGATTTTCTGGAAATTTTTAGGTTTTTTTTGTAGGGGCGGGGGCAAAAGTGAAAAATGAGGGGGAATTTATCTCAGAAGCCCCCCCTACCAAAAAAATCACCAAAATTTACCGAAAAATCCCCGAAATTTCTTCAAAAAGCCCCTTTTTCTCAAATTTAGGAGGGGCGGCCCCTCTCGCCCTTGGTTGGCAATCCCCATGATCAAAATTACTAGACATTTATAAGTTATTACTAGCTATAATGTAAATTTATTTAATTGTAAACATATAATAAAAAATGAAAAATTTAAGAAAAAAACGGAAAATTGCAATTTTTGCCGTTTTTATCAAAATTTTGACTGCCCCTGCGGCGGTAATAGAAATGATTTCACCATAATGATATTTTATTGGATCATTACTAACATCTTGATGTGGCTGTTGCATTTTATTTGAAATTGTATTGGTATGGTTGGATAATTTTTTTTTTGTGATTTTTCGAAACTTTGGCCCCTTTGCGGCGGTAAAAGATATTAACCTTTTGGTGTAATATTTTGCTAATTTATTCATTATTACCAATGGCAACTTTCCCGCACTATTACGTTTCGATTATATAAATTTCGGTTTTTTCGACCCACCCTACTGATTAATCATGGAAAAGAAAAATAATCTTATTTTGCAAATTTTATTTGACGGAGACAATACAATAAAAGTGGTACAAAACATACAACTTATGTTTATTTATTAATAACTTTTGTTCACTTCTTTCCTACAAATGTAAATTTCTTCGACACTTCTTTATTATAGCAGCACCTGAATTTATTATACATAAGCAAAGATCACAGTTATAATTTTGCCATGCAAGTAAAGCTTAAAAATGTAATATAGATAGATAAAACGTATATAATAATACATTCATGTACTCTAACATAAAATAATGAGTTACAAAATAATGTATACACCTACATACATAAAGTAATCCTCTTGCATCTGCTTTTTATTGCATAAAAAATTATTTCATTCAAAGCATGACAAATTATCTTTATTTACTGCCCAGAAAAAAGTGTATGGTGTACCTACAGATGTTTTTACTTCAATAGTACATACAATACATATTACATAAAATATAATTTCTATCCATGTATTATCTGTATACATTATGCATATATTAATGATAACTTTTCACTATATATTACAGCTTGGAGATATATCTTCAGAGACTATTATATATTATCAGAAGGAAGTACCACTTATTTATATATTTCTTTTCAAATTAAAAGCCTTAAAAATTAAGTTAAAGTATTATATTTTCATGTATATCTATGTTTAAAATTTGATACATCTACTGAAAGAATAGCCTTTTTTCATTTTTGTTAAGAGAAAGAAAGAAATTTATTTTGCCTTCGTAATTTATAAAAAATATATATATTTAACATTTTTAAAGATTTGTGGAAAAAAAAGGAAAAAAATTATGCTTAAATTCTACAAGGCAGAATTTTCAAAATTTCATCTCATTACTAAAAATCTTGAAGATGATTTACAGATTTTGGAATTGAATAATACTGGGGAAAGAGTCTTATTTCTTTTACTTTTAGAAATTTAGATACATCAATTAAAGTATGACAAATCTTTAAAAATAGATCATGAGATAAAAGTATTTAAATCCTGGAAGGCTTTTTAGTTATTAGTATAATAACTTAGATATTTTTCAGATAATTATTGTGTAAAAATTTATTAGAATATATTTCACAAACAAAAGATTATTCTTTTGCATGAATAAAGATATGTCTTCTTAAAGTTATTCTCCGTGAAAATCCTTTAGAACATATTTCACAAACGAAAGGTTTTCCTTTTGTGTGAGTCAAGAAGTGTCTTTTTAAATAACTATGGTGAGAAAATCTTTTGGAACGTTTTTCGCAAACAAAGGGTTTCTCTTTTGTATGAAACAAATAATGTTTCTTTAGTTCATCTTTTTGAGAAAATCCTTTGGAGCACACTTCACAAACGAATGGTTCTTCTTTTGCATGAGTCAAGAGGTGTCTTTTTAAATTAGTACTGTGAGAAAATCCTTTGAAACATATTTCACAAACAAAAGGTTTTTCTTTTGTGTGAGATAAGTTATGGCTTTTTAAATTACGACTATGAGAAAATTTTTTTAAACATATGTCACAAACAAAAGGTTTTCTCCTTTGTGTGAGATAAATAATGGCTTTTTAAATTACCACTTCGAGAAAATGTTTTGAAACATGTGTCACAAACAAAAGGTTTCCCTTTTGTGTGAGATAAATAATGGCTTTTTAAACTATCATTTTGAGAAAATGATTTGAAACATATGTCACAAACAAAAGGTTTCTTCTTTGTGTGAAATAAATAATGGCTTTTTAAACTAACATTTTGAGAAAATGAATTGAAATATATGTCACAAACAAAAGGTTTCTCTTTTGTGTGAGATAAATAATGGCTTCTTAAATGAGCATTTTGAGAAAATGTTTTGAAGCATATTTCACAAACAAAAGGTTTCATTTTCGTGTGAGATAAGTAATGGCTTTTTAAATTACAACTTTGCGAAAAATTTTTGAAACATATGTCACAAACAAAAGGTTTATCTTTTGTGTGAGATAAACAATGTCTTTTTAAATTACCATTTCGAGAAACTTTGTCATATAGCCATTCTAGTTAGTCCCATATATTAGTGCACAGTGATACCCCAACATACAATACCCAAAGAAGGCGATGGGTTCGGGGGTTATGAGGTTACAGCTCCATTCCCTCTGTGAAGAGGTCGCAGTAAAATGAAAAAAGGCTGATATTGGTTCTTTCTTTTTAGATAAATTTGTTCTATTTTCTGGCATGCAACAAATTTGTCTCTCTCGTTAATCCAAAATTCTCCTCATTCCTTTGAACTAATTTACTTGAGACAAACAAAATCTATTTTCAAATCACTGAAAAATAGCTCCATCCCTGTTTTACTGGATAAATGAATACATATATGCTCCGTTCAAGAGACCTACAAATAAGTTCGACAAATTTAGAAGCAGTTTAATTTATGAAGTTTTTTAATCTCTACCACAGGCGGCGCAAAGATTGTCAATGCGGAAGTATGTTAATGCCCAGTAACACCATGGCTAATCTCAAGTCGATTTCGGCTAAATCGGAAATCAGGTGCAGAGGAGTTGACTGTAAAAGTAGCTTATTAACTTTCATTTTTCAGACACATCTCCATGCCATACCGAAATGTGTAGGGGGTTTAAGGGACACCTGCCGAAATGGTCCGAGTAAAATGATAAAAGAAGGCTGATTTTGTTCCTTACTTCTTAGATCAATTTGTATGTATGTATACATATATATAACATATATATGTATATATGTCATGTATAGCACTTGTCTTTCTTGTTAGTCCCATATTAGTGCACATTGACACTTTAGCTAATCTCTTCAGAATTTTGGCTAAGTCGGAAGTCAGGCACTATATTTGCGCTTAAGAACTAACTGTGAATGATATTCATTACCTTTCGTTTTTAGCACTCGATTACTTCCTCGTATTTGTAAAATACACAGTGACTTCTTGTCTGACTGCAAATACATCTTTGGAGTTCAGTAACACTCCTCCCATTTATCTTCCTATTCCGTCCTAACTTTGTAGCCAATATTTTTCATTTGGTACAGTTTAAAGTCATTATTATTACTTGTGCAATGCATAAATAATAAGTAAAGTCGTTATTTTAGATATGTGTATAAAAATATTTTGTGTGTATATGTTTATAAAAAGAGCTTCTTGCTGTCTATGTCTTTTCGTTTTACACTGAAAAATCGGAACTTCTTTTATGATGTTGGATGTATCTTTTATTCTGGTTATTTTTGCTTTTCTTTATGCTGCTATTTACACATCACATATTCTTATTAGCAAAGAAAAAAAAAGGTATTTATTTTATTAAATGTTTACTGTTCTAGCAAGAAACTTTAACATTCAATTACTCCCTCAAATCTTCCCTAATCCACTGAGTATCTGATATATTTTGGTTCAAATTAATTTAATAACAATTTTTGGATTTAAAGGAAGCAAAAAACGAGATACACAGCTCATAAACAATTGTATGAATTCTACAAAAATATATTGTATGGTAGTTTTTGTGGAAAGGAAATTGCGAAAAAACAATTAGGGAACTTAAAAGTGATGTCTAAGATCAGGAAATCTTCAAAAGTACCAAGTCATATGTTTGGGTAGATGTTTCTTTAGCTTTCTGAGAAAATTTTATATATAGCGTAATGCAGGACATATAATACTGGTATGCATATAATAATGGGTGTGATATGTCCAGAATGTCCACTTTACATGCAGGATAGTTCAACATTTTGTAGATAATGGCTAAATAATAGTTTTCTTGCTCTTCAAAAAAAATATCTTTTTCAAACAGGATCTAGTTTAAAAATCTATCACACATTCTTTAAATTTTAGCTCTATGTATATTGCTCTGTATGTGCACTTATTGTTAAATTGATCATTTTAAAACAATTTCACCAAATCACCAAATGCATGTACTGAATTTTTTGTTTGTGAATGGCAATGTCAAGTAATATTTGCCATTCATTATTGATTTTCGGTTTTGAAAGGGCCTTTTAACAATATTTTGTTAACCAGATTTTTAAAAAGTTAGTTCAGTATATTATTTCAGTTTAAAAACTATACCTATAAACATAGATGTTTGTATGTGTGCTGTTTTTTTAAAGAGACCGCTGTGTTTTTTTCCACGACCCTTTGATGAAATTCAGGTTTTGATTACGGCCCTTTGACGAAATTCCCGTTTTTCCATGGCCCTTTGACAAAATTCTCGTTTTCTTACGATGCTTTGGCGAAATTCCTTTTTTTCGCGGCCCTTTGACGGACTACGTGTTTTTTTTTTTTTTTTTTTTTTTTTTTTTTTTTGCGATCCTTTGACGAAATTAACGTTTTTTCGTGATCCTTTGTCGAAATTTGCGTTTTTGCCGCCACTTTTTGATGAAATTAGTGTTTTTTTTCACTATATGTTGTCGAAATTTGGGTTTTCCCGCGTCTTTTTGACGAAATTCGCGTTTTTGCCATGGCCTTTTGACGAAATTCACGATTATTTTGTGGCTCTTTGACGAAATTCGCGTTTTCTCCGTGATCATTAGATGAAATTTGACCTTTTTTTTGTATTCCTTTGTCCAAATTTGCGTTTTTTCGCGTCATTTTGAAGAAATTCACGTTTTTTCAACGGTCCTTTGTCGAAATTCGCGTTTTTCCACGTTTTTTTGACGAACGCGTTTTTCCGCATTTTTTTGACAAAATCCGCATTATCATGGCCCTTTGATGGAATTCGTGGTTTTCTGCGGCCCTTTGACGAAACTCTCTTTTTTTTCCACGGCCCTTTGACGAAATACGTGTCTTTTCGCGATCCTTTCTCGAAATTAGCATTTTTTTCCCGCGGCCCTTTGATGAAATTAGCACTTTTTCTGCAGCCCTTCAACGGAAATTAGCGTTTTTTAGAGGTCATGAGACGAAGTTTGCATTTCCTCCGTGATCATTTGACGAAATTCACGTTTCCTCCGCGATCATTTTGACGAAATTTTGAGTTTTATCCGCGGCACTTTGACAAAATTCTGTTTTTTCCTTGATTCTTTAACGAAATTGGAGATTTTTTCTGCAAAAGATTGACGAAATTCATTTTTTCGATGGCCATTTGTCAAAAATAGTGATATAAAGTCCGAATTTTCGAACTGATGACCGATTTTTTTAAATTTTCGGAACCTCATGCCTTAAATTTTCAGAAAATTTGGAACAGAATCACCCTTCCCCCCCACACACCTTTTCCCCCTCTGGATACGTCCTTATTGTCAAAAATTATTATTGTTTACAACGCAATTCAACGTGTTTCGTAACATTCAGTAATCAGTACATTATGGAAATTAAATTACCCCCCCCCCCCCCCGAAATAAAATCCTGGGTACGCCACTGTCTGAATTAGAGTATTATTAAATTATAAATAAAAAAGTGATCATATGTGTTGTGTTTATGTACTTTTATATAAAGATATTAATATTGAACAAAAAAATTTTTAGAAGTCCTGAATGATAAATGTAATTTGAGTGTTATATTTAATAAAAATTTCATTTTACTCAGTTTTTTCTTGCTGTTTGGTAACATCTGGAATAATTAAACAAAAAAGAGTGTTTAGAAATGTAAACAGCATTAACACTAAAAGTCGTGACAAAATAATTTCATGTATGATCTTGATATAGGTTTTAATACTTCTTCTTTTACTTACTTTTTACTAAGGTATTGTTTTATTTTATCATTTTTATTCTTTTCTAACCAAAAGTTCTGCATCAGAATTTTTTTTAGTTCCTACAATTGTAGTATATTCCAAATCCTAAAATATATTAATAATTTTCAAAGAGAATTTTTAAATGTCTTAAATAATAATCGAAGTATATACATTAGGTTAGATAAAAATTTCATTTTCTGTGATGAATTTGAATAATTTTTTTAAAAATATTAACAGTGCACAAGCATTAAAGATATCGTAAAAGGAAATTTCACATATGACATATATGATTTTTAATATTAATATAACTGTAAATAAAAATTACCATAATTTCTAGTATATACACTGCAACTCAAATAACCCTGTTTCCTACAAAGAAATTACTTAATAAAATGTGACTGATTTCTACTTGATAATTTTTGGGCTTGATTTATTAAGCAACATTTCTATTTTGAAGCTGTCTTATTTTAGTTCTTTAAAAATAATTCTATTTTTCATTTTTTAAATTTTTATTTTCACATTTTGTAAAATTTTTCATAATTTATTTAAGTTTATTATTTTGTTCTAAGTAAAACTTAATGCAATGTGACCTATGAAAGTACACTTTTTACATAGTAATATTTCTTGTTGCTTTTTGTAAAACTGAAATTTTCAATCGCTGTTACTCTTCATTCCAGTAGCAGAAATTGTGTGGTATATCAGCAGGTACTGCAGATTATTTTTGACCTTGCAGATTAATCTAGGAGTTAAAACAGAAATGCTTGCCTTACAAAAATTGCTAAATTTTACTGTCTCTAGATTATTATATCTTCTTGCTGTATTCCCATTGTAAAAAAAATTGCTCATTTTATGGGTTACTATTATTTCTCATGGTAGTAGAATTTGTTCGAATGCAAATAAATTTAGGCTTACTGCAGATTGATACAAAAAAATCTGTTTGTAGGATCTTCATAAAAGAGTATTTTTTACAGTACTTTTCCGCTATACCAATAACAATGTTGCCAAGCATAATAGTTTATACAAAATTGCATTGATATGAAATGAGAAAAAAGAAATAGCAAGGTTGTTGGTACGAAATGAGCATTTAAGAATATATTTGAGAATTACAGACTTTCACACTTTAATAAATGAATACAAATCAATACATAAAATATAAAAACAATCAAATATTATACAATAAAGTAATAAAATAAAACTCAATTTAAACTGCAGGTCTGAAATTGTGACTCCTAGCATTGTAGTTAAGATTTCATTTTTTAAATGAAGACATTCAAAAATTATTTTATCCATAATTCCAAAGCCTTGAAACATTTTATTGCAGCTTCCTCATCATCCAGTAATGGTCAAATGTAAAATCCATCTCAGCGTCAGTAATAAATGTAAGTTATAAATTAATAATAAGCATTTTCGAGTAAAAAAATTAATAAATAATAATAAAAATGAGTCACGTTTAATAAATATCAAATCGCAAGGTTTGGCCTGGTTTGCAATAAAAATCCTTTGTACAGTCAGTGTTGAAATAAATGGTGCATTAGCATACATTTTGGCATGGTGTTTGTATAATGAAAAGTACACATTTACATAGTAAATTTTAACACTGCTTACATGTCATTTTACTTATGAAATATTTGATATTTTATTTAACTGTATAACTTTGTTCTTATTATCTTTGTTTGTTAATGTTTCTTGCTATTTTTCCTGAGAAAATAATCTTTTTACGTAGTAAAATTTAACATTACTTTTTTTAATCTGTTAAACAAACAAAAAACTTTAAAAACATGCATTTTGTACACTATTTCAATATCTTGATAAAGAGTTTTATTTTTTAAAACAATTTTAAATAACTTGCTACTTTAAAATTGAAGTATAAGATTTTTCGTTTGGGGAAAAGGGGGGAGAGGATTGATGTTGAAAAAAAATTATGATTATGAACTCGTTGCAATATGTCGTGTTCTTTAAATTTTAATTTATTCATTTTTTTTCATCATTAGCCCATTAAAAAGATCTATCCCTACAAAAATACTAAATGGGTTAAAAGTTTTTGATGCAGCACTGTACTTATAACTCTAAGAATTTTAAATATGTGTCAAAAAATAAAATATAAAATTTTGAGTGATGGTATGGTATTAATTTTTTAAAAAATCTCATCAATTCTTTTTTTAGTCTATTTATATTCACAGGTGCAAATATTTAAAATATGAAAATCATTTACTGATGCTTTTTGATTTACATCTCTCGTAAAATAAAAATATGAGTTTTAAAAGTGGCGATATCAAACATCGTCGCACGCCTTGTTATACCTTTAACAGGTTTGTTTTAAAACTCCATTAAAATTATTTTTTTTTGTCATTTAAAGTATATATACACATTGAAACAATTTTAATTTCCCAATACACTGTTAAATATATCAAACTATCACTGAGCTTATATCATGCATTAAGATGTATTTCTGTCAATAAATTTATTTTTCTTTTGTGTCAGAATTATACATAAAATTTAGGCAAATCGTTACTTTGCGTCATACTATTCATTTACATATACTTCGGTTAGTTTGGATACTAATGAATGGAATTATTGCATACTTTTATATTCTCATTTGCATGTATTTGAAGATGATTTTTAAGACTACCTCTTCGAGAAAATCCTTTCAAACATATTTCACAAATAAATGGTTTCTCATTTGTATGTATTCGACGGTGTGTTTTAAGATTACTAATTTCAGAAAATCCTTTCAAACATATTTCACAAATAAATGGTTTTTCATTTGTATGTATCTGAAAATGCTTTTTAAGAGAGCCACTTTCAGAAAATCCATTTGAACATATTTCACAAATAAATGTTTTTTCCTTTGTATGTATCCGAAGATGATTTTTAAGAGAATCACTTACAGAAAATCCTTTCAAACATATTTCACAAACAAATGGTTTCTCTTTTGTGTGTGTTCGAAGATGTCTTTTAAGAGAATAACTTTGAGAAAATCCTTTCAAACATATTTCGCAAATAAATGGTTTCTCTTTCGTGTGTATTAGAAGGTGACTTTTAAGATTACTCATGTTAGAAAATCCTTTCAAACATATTTCACAAATAAATGGTTTCTCATTTCTGTGTAGTCGAAGATGACATTTAAGATGATAGTTTCGAGAAAATGTTTTTGAACACACTTCACAAACAAATGGCCTCTCATTTGAATGGGTATAAAGATGTCGTTTAAAATTAGAATCTTGAGAAAATTCTTTAAAACATATTTCACAAACAAATTGTTTCTTATTTGCTTGAGATGGAAGCTGAACAACAGACATTTTCTGTATGTAAAAATGTCTCTTCATGTAATGAAAATTTCTTTTAGAAATATGTATAGAAAAAAACTGCAGCTTGAAGAAATTGGTCCATTAGTTTTCAAGAAGGAGGTTTATTGTGCTTGGTCTGGCCATGCATCTAAAATAAAATAGCATTAATTTAATTAAAACTTTTCATATAAACAGAATTAAATGTATATTATTCTAATATCCTTTTAGAAAAATTATAAATTGATACAACTAAATATAAGATAAGCAGAAATAATTGGGTGTTAGGGGGTGGATGATGGGGTGAATAATAATAACTTTTCAAGGAAATATTTGATTTACTCTTTACTCAAAATACTAACAAAAATTGAAGTGATGAATAATGAATGCAGCTACTCATACATGTGTTTGTATTTGTCCTAAAACAAAAGAGTAAAGTAAAAAATAAATAAACCCACGAGTACTGAATTATCTCGCTTACCCAATATATTTATTTAAAATAACCTTATAATAAATTATAATACAGTATATATATATTATGTATTGTAATTTAATAAATGAAAACTGAATTAACTTTGATGTTTTAAAAAGTTTTATATTTTTTACAACATTCTATTAAAGAAATATTACTATTCAATATTATAACAAAGATTTTCTTTGAATAACAAAAATATGAGTACTTTCATATTCTTAAGGCGAAAAGGAAAATTTTCCTTTCATCCCCCTTTGATTTTCTTTTCATCTGTTGCATGCACACAACAAATTTCTTCTAATTACTTTACTAATATGTTCATAATGGGGTAATTTATCTAATACGTACATATGCATATAGGAGCAATTTATTGAATATGTTAAAAAAGCAAGCAATAATAATGAGATAAAAAAAATTATATTTTCTAGAGAAGCACCATTTTCTCAATCTCTTTCTGGTACTCTATTCAATGTTACACACATATGAACAATTACTTCAATCTTCACATACTTTATTTAACACACTGAACTCCCAGTGGGTTTTTACAGATGAAACTTTTAAAAAAATCATCATATAAATTGTAAATTACAATCTTAAGACTTTAAATTGACATGAATTGAGCTGCATCAGCTGTGTTCCTCGCAAAACATATTTTTATGTGTCCTGTTTACTATGTGTTACATTACACAAGAGCACATAATTTGTGTTACAAAATACACATAGAGGTTTAGCAACATGTAGAAGCAATTTAATACAAAGTTAATCACAAGAAGTGTTCAATCATTTGCAGGCTGATAGAGAATAGTGTGGCAAAAAAATTGTATAGGCCAACTGTTAGGTAAAAGCAGTCCCTAGTTCTTATCACCACCATGCTTATTCTTTCCCTTACCTCATTTACATTTCATTAAAGTCATATATAATACATAATATAATCTTTCATAATATAATACTCTTTATTTAATCATTAAATATAATACAATACTTTAAATATACTAAATATAATTACTTTTAAAGCTTACCTTTATTTAATTCATCTTTAATAAATATCCTTGTTAAATATCTTTAAAAGACACCTTTGATAAATGTTTGATTAAAATAACATTACTAGTTACTTTTAATAAACTTTCTTTTAAACTACCGTTTCATATTTTATAATGTTTAAAGCCCTTTTACTTCGTATATCAATCTGTTGCTCACGACGTTTCCAAATAACCTCGTATCGACACATCGACCGCATTTCTCTTGTTTATCTGAGTGGTTCTTTCGAACGCTCATAGATGGCGGTGCGATCCAACGCAGTCGCGGTTCGTTCCTTGCCTCGTGCCGATGTTGTCAGATTTGCATACAGCTTTCGAGAAGCGATGGGACATGCGTGGATGCTCTTTTAGTAGGATGTCGTTCGAATAAATAGTACTGGTTACCGGCATTCAGGGCAATCCGTTTTAGTTGTTTGTTGTTATCCTCGTGAGATGTCTGGAGAAATGTGAAAACTGTTTTTGTAATCTTTTCGGTATGATGCAATAAGTTAAGAGCTGGAATGGAGTTTCCGTTTATAAAGCATTGTTTTAGTTTTACATATGAGGGAATATAATCGTAGTGCTGTGTTTGATCTTTTTGGAACTCTGGACACTTCGGCATTTTAACGATGTTCATAGTGAGGCATGGTGGTTTTCCCTGTATGTTTTTAAGATAGAATACGGTGGGTAAACCTGGCTGGATGTCTTCTTCATCGAAGTGCTAGTCGATGTGTTCACTGCTCTAAAGTGTCGACATGGAGGCCTACGGATCACCTGTTGACGAACGGAATAAGTGTTTAAACGTCTTCAATAGATTTTCTTTTCATATGGTGTTTTTCAACTAAAGAGGTGCCGTTTCTTTGACATTACAAGATTTATTAGTTTTATTACAAGTCAAATAAAGTTGAAAATGAAAGTTTAGTTTAATTACTTTGGGTTCCAGAAATGAATGATTTATTTGTTGAAGTTTAGTTACACGTCATGATGTCTGTCTATCGTTTATTTAAATAGGTTTATTTTTATTTTAAGTAAGTTAATATATATATTTAAGTTTGTTGTATTTATATGTGTTAAGTTTGAATAAATATATTGGTTGTTTTAAATATATTGTCTTTAATTCTAAACTTCATGGAATTCATAAATTCACTTTAAAAGTTATAAGAGCTAGATATATATTTTATGTTTAAACTGAATCGTGATTTAATAGTTTAAATTAACTTTTTGAGGTTATTAAAATCAGCTATTACGCTTCTGCTGTAAATTTAATCTGCTATTTCTTCTAAACCCCAGTCAGTACATTTTTACTGACCAATACCAACTAGGATCATAATACATTTATTCAGTCAAAAATACAGGGTGTCTCACTCCAATATGAACACAGATTTTTCAATCATAACTTTAACAACAATGAAGATTTTAATAAAATTGCAGAAGACTTACCTTCTTTTGTGTAAAATGTGACCTCAAAAGTGGTAGAAGTAGCCACCAGCCACATCAAAACAGCCCCGAATTCATCATATTTTAAAATGTATTTCACATTACATAAGAGTTACTTACCAAAATACTCTGTTCTTCCAGTACCATTGCATGTCATTGTATGTTACACAAAACAATATAATTCTGTTAATAATTTTGAATAGAATACCCTCATTACTGCTGAGGTTATAAACAAAAATTCGTTTTCAAATTGGAGTGAGACACCCTGTATCTTTAACGGAATAAAAGAATTGCTATTATAGTTTTCTATACAGTTTTATTTGTTGTAGTATATTGTAGCACACTATACTATATCACTCTACATACAAGAACGTATGAAGCAAAATACTTCATACATTTCATTTTCAATTCGGTTTATAGCAGTATCGATAAAAAAAAAGTACATATGTACGAATGTGATCAATAAAACTGTTTTTAAGATTTCATGAAAACAATGGCAATTTGAAGAAAATAATTTTAATCTCAAATTGTGCTATTTCCTGAGGCAATGACATATTTTACCTAACCATATAATACAAACTGATCTTCAACTATGAAACGGATCTTATTTGGTCAATCACGAAAGCAGCCATCAGCTGTCACAACAGCAGTAGCCTCTGCGGCCGCAACATCCACCAGTCAAAATGAAATGAATTCCATTCAGAATATGGATGTGCAAATGGATATCATACATCAGTGGCAATTATTTGTAATCAAGCTTCCATTCATTTAACTTTGCTTGCTTAATGTTTTGGGCTCTGAAGTCATATCCACGTTTGTTATGATAGAAGGATAGCAGTTTTCATGATTAAGTGCAAACAATTATATAGTTGAAGATCAGCTTGTATAAGATGGATAAGTAAAAAGTGTCGCTGCCTGTTGGAGTGTACTGAAAATAATGAATTGCAAACTGTGGTGGACAATACTGGTCGATAATCTATAGGTATTTTTCTGTGCTATACAATATACAACAACAGATCAATGGCGAAGTTTTCCTAGCAAGAAGTAAAAATACTCAAACAATTTCCAAATCTTATGACTCAGGACCAGTACATTTCATATACAATGTGTCCTGGAACTTCATGTATATAAAAGTTCTAGGACATCTTAGATATAAAGATTTTTAGGGGGATAAAACACACAACAAATAAATTTATACAGAAAAATAGAGTTGCAATCCATTTATTTAGACATAAATACAGAGTGTCTCACTTTAATCCAGTGGTTCCCAACTATTTTTTGGCCATGACTTATCGACGTACCACTAAAATCAGGATTGCCCCATCAAATATGTCTAATTTTCATTATTTAAACAGTTATGAATTTTTCATGGGATAGGCCTAAAAAGGATTACTTAAAATTGGAAGATTGAACTTTATGCCATTATATTAAAAATAAATGAACAACATGAAAATAGCACAAATGAAATACAAGGGAAAATGGCATATAGCTGTTTTGGAGCTTCTAAAGCCCCATTATCAGTGCCAAGATTAAAAACAGATGCAAGTGTTTAGCTTTAGATCATTTCAATATGCAAGCGTCTTCTCTTGCGGCCGAGGTGGAATGGCGATGAGTTTTGAAAAATAAACAGCGGAGTCAGGAGTCCCCACATAGCACAGGAGACCAATTAAAAGCACTCAGCCAATCTGGACAAGTTTAAGCAGGGAGGAGAAAAAAGGAGAGAAGTAATGAGAGCGAATTGAAGAAAAGGTAGCCAGACATTTGAAAAATTTGGTGTACTGGACTTATCATTAACCAAGTTGTTTGAATTTTTCATATATGATAAGCTTCCCATAAATTAAGTTCATAAATCAATGAGCGTTTCTGAATAATTGAACTTTTGGAAACATTTAAATTGTCATTGTTAGAGCAGGAATAGTGGAGCATTTAATGTCACAATTTTTAACATTAGTTTAAGGCAGGACTTAATTTGCACCGGAGACCACCGGAACTCAGCTCCAGTACTTCTCTGTTTTTAGTAAATATTTAAATATTGGCCAAAATTAACCGGAGATCATAAACACTGCGCTCCGGAGCCCAGTGTAATAAGACTTCTGAAAAATGAATCCTAAATCACCCTTTCCTTCCAATCATCATAATCCAATGTTTCATCCCCAATCTTTTGCCTTCTGTTGTATCAAAACACTTATAAGTGACATAATGTGTTACTCACGCAAGAGATGGAGTTGAAACATGCTCGATTTTTAACACTTTCCAACCTAGTTGAAAAGTGTTTATGACTTTGGTTTGTCTGGCCATCTGTCTGTGCTTTAACTCCAGTAAATATGCTCAGATTGCCTTGCAATTTTTATATGTTATTGTTGTTATCTATAGCATGTCCCCTATTTCAACTGAAGTGTGTAGCACTTATAGTTTTTTTTACAGGGACACTCAAAATAATTCCGTTACATTACGGTATATGGGGAAAAATCATTTGCAGTTTATTTTAATGATGTTACACAATTTCAAACACATTGTAATTGATATATATGACGAATGTGCATTACAAGAAGCATAATATGGAATAGGGTGTGCATAGCACTTATAGTTACGTTATAGGGACAGACAAAAGAATTCCGCTACATTACGTCTATGGAGAAAAATCATTTGCGGTTTAATTAAATAATGTTTCACTATTTTAAATGCATTGAAATATATATATATCACTAAGGTGCATTACAAGAGGCTTACTACAGAATATTATGTGTATAGTAGTCATCGTTCATTTACAGGGACACACAAAAGTATTCACTACTGCCTGTTAACAATAATTCCAGAAAGTGCGTTTTAAGTTGCTGAACGCGATTTTAAATTTAATTCACTTTTTGTCTATTACTGGGTGTGTATAAAATCTGTAGATCATATACAGGGCAGCACAAAAGTTCGCGAACACATTTCCGTTTATTGACAGTAACTCCAGAAGGAGAATTTTAAACTGTGCTACGCGTTTCCTAATTTAACTAAAACGTAGCATCCTATGTAGTATATATACAAATCTATAGATCATATACAGGGCTCAATAAAAGTATTCAGATATTTTTCCGAATATTGTATATGTTGGAAATTCCTGAAATTACGTTTTTAAATATGTTATGCGTTTTCCAAATTGTTTACTTAGATGTTATCTTTCAGCTTATTAAATAGTAATGATTTGTAAAATTATTTTGGAAGCGTTCGAAAGTGTAACATAATCTATGCTTGATGCATGATTTTTCATTCTTTTTATATCAGTCTTCAGGTTTGGGCAGGCTCGAGTTCAATCTGTGTCTTAGATTCAAAATGTTATTTATTTTCATTTAAAATCTTTTTAATATTATTTTGATCAGAAAAAACAGTAAAGAGAAATAGTCTTTTTTTATTCTGCATAGCTGTGAACTATTTATTTTTTGTGTTAACTCTATTCTCGAATCATAATCCTGAGCTTATTTAATCGTAGAATTCTGCGATTAATTAACATTAAGATTAGGCAAAGGTTTCTATTTGGAAGTAGTAATAACTAAAAAGTGGAACAGTTGATAGCTAAGTATACACAGATAGATCTATTTAAATTTTTTATTTTGCTAAATAAAAAAACAATGCTTTAAATTTTGAAAATAATGTATGAAATATAAATATGCCGATTGGAGTGATGGCAGAGAGGGGGGAGATGCAGGCTACGGGTGTTAGTACTGCAGAATATTACGGTTCTGGTACTTTTTTTCTTAGAAATTAAGGCCTGGTTTTATGATAGCAGATCTTAAGAGGTGACTTAGTTTGATCTATATACATTTTATCACACTTGCAAGATTATCTTCTAAATTCCCCAATGTGAAAATCTGCGCATTGGATGTTTGTGATCCGTAAATTTGATTAAAATCGAATCTTATAAAAATTTTGGATATTTGATGGCTAATTCCTCAAAAAATATTGGAAGTATAATTAAATTTTCATTGCAAACACTGGAATGTGTATGCTTAATGGGTATATTATGAATTATATCAACGATTTCAACAGGATAACCCTGATCAATGGCAATGGATTTAATGTAGTCTAAAGCAGCTTTGAGTATACTCTTAGATGAAAAAACATTTAAGGGAACATAGGTATTAAAAGTAGCCAAATTGTGATTAGAAGGGTGGAATAAAAAACGATATTAGGATAAAGGAACTGGGAATTGTTTACGGTAAACAGTGAATTGGAATGAGTCACTTTCGGGATAAAATATAACATCAAGGAAGGGTAGTTAGTTGATATTTTTAAATTACATTGTAGACTGTAAATGCTGATCTACAGAGTTCATAACAGAAAGAATATGAGGAATATATCACTAGAATCCAGTAATGTGAAGAAGTCCTCACCATAGTAGATGTAAAATTGAAAGAAATAACTTATTGAATAGGTTTGACTTGAAATAAATGAATGTAAAAATCATTGAGGATAGGGCTGAGGGGATAGCCCATAGACAAACCATCAGTCATGCAATAAAAAGTACTGTTAAATATGAACATATTTTGCAATAGACAACTGCCAGTAAGGTGTATTAATTCATCATTTCAAACTGCGAGGAGTGGAATTCCTGCAGGTGTATTTAAAGAGAGTTGAAAGCACCTCAAACTGGTATGTTAGCAAAGAGGGATTTCTGAGCAGTGGTGAATTTTCGTAGTTTTTTTATGAACTTATATGAGTTCCTACAGGTATAAATATTGTTGGAGAGCAACAAGAAGAAAACACAAACAAGATATTTCACTAAATTATTAGGAAGAGGGGCAAATGTTAAAAATGGTTGGTCTGAAGTGAATGCCAAGTTTGTGAATCTTTAGGAGTACATAGAACCTTGCACAATGTGATACAGAAAGAATGAGAGAAGATTTAGCATTATTGGAAACGAGGGAGGAAAGCTGAATAACGGATTTTATTGTTTTGAGTTCTGTTTGATAAGGGTCAGACTTGATCTTTTTATAAGGACCATCATTTACCAAATATTGTGTTTTATTCAGAAAAAAGTTAGTTTAGTCTTCCAAAAAAGGAATTTGTTTTTAATTTTTTAACTATCTAACTTTTAAAAATATTTTCTGGAAAGCAGTTTATAAAAATCTAAACACATATAGAATAGGATATATGTGATGATTTTTGTTTGTAAAACAGTGCAGGAGTGAGCAGTAATTTGTGTAAAACTTGAAACACAACTTTCTTGAAACAATATTTTTAAAGTCAGTGCAATATTTTTATTTGGCTACAAATAAAAAAGATTTTTTAAAATGAAAGTTTATGTATTTTCCTAGTCCTTGACTGCTATTTTCTTAGAACTTTCTAACATAATTGAAAAGTGTTTAAGAATTCAGTCTGTCTGGCCATTCTCTAACTTCCTTAAATATATCCTTATTTCCATGTAACTCATGTATGTTATTCAGGTTTACCAAGGCATGTTCGGTAATGAAAATGAAGCATTTACAGTTTTTTGTATCAGCACTCAAAAAAATTCCATTGCATTATGGTCTGAGGGAAAAATTATTTGCAGTGTATTTTAATGATATTAGGGTATTTTACACATACTGAAATTGGTAAACATCACTGAGGGGTACTACAAGATGTTTACTATAAAATATGATGCATATAGTATTTATTTTTCATTTACAGGGACACACTAAATAATTCGATTATAATACTTGCTGGAAGTGCATTTTCGTTGTAGTATGAGTTTTTAAATTTAACTAATTTTTTGCACTTGGCTTTGCATGTATTAATTCGATAGATGATATACAGGGCTGCACAATGGAATTCAGATATTTTACTGACTATAGATGGTAATGGCTGAAATTGGATTTACAAATGTGTTATGTATTTCCCCAATTGTCTATTTAGACATCTGTTAGCTTATTAAATTCTGATGTTAAGTTAGTTTTCAAAATGTGTTGAAAAGTGTTTAATGCATAATGCATGATTTTTCTTTTAAGTTTTAATTTTAAATTATTTTGCTTTTAATACACAACACAAATTAGACTTTGTTTTCTAGAAACTCATACAATAAATCTGACAATCAGGTGTTTTTTAAAAAATAAAAAAGTCATTGGTCAAAGACGTAACAATATACTAAGTTACTGTTTGATTTTCACAAAATTCGCAGTTTCAGAATCAGAAAAATAAACTGCGAGTTCTGATTCAAATGTTCCAATACTTTTTTTAATACTCGAGGATGAGTGAAAATGAAACTTTTTCGTTATCTGGGACTATAAATTCGGTAACTTTCTTTTGCGGTTTCAATAAAAATAGCATGCGCAGGAAAATATTTTAGTTACACTGCCAGGAGATGCATTTTGGTCTAAACAAATTATCCGACACGTGACCCCGCTGGCTACGATACCGTGTATAGCAGGCCTGCTAGGCACGTTCTGGAAAAACCTTTATTTCCAGTTACTATCACCAGGTGGAGTATTCTATTCTAAATAAACCTCTTTCTGAATGAAACTCCGGCACTCATTCCTGCAACTTATGGCATCGTGTAGAAAGCGTGCTTTGCACGCGTGAAAAATCTGTTGGTTCCACTTTACACCGCAGGGAGTACCAAATCTATGTGTGAAATAATTAGCTATATATCTTAGTTAGTTCATGTTAAATTGAATGAACCGATTCCCATTGAAATTGGACACATAGAACCCGAAATCAACCCCCTCTGGATATTAATATTCATAAATGGTGGTAACCAAGGGCAGAAAAAATTATACCGAAGTTTATTTAGTACCTGGGAGACCTTGGAAGAATGTCACGAAAGATTTCGTTTAAATCGGACCAAGATTAAATGTAAAATCTTTTAGTAACACTTTCCACCGCCAGGAGTTGCACTCTGATTTAAACAAACCTTTTCTCAAACGAAACTCTGGACGTGTCCCCGCTGCTTATGACAACGTATAGAAGGCGTTCTATGTACGTGCAGAAAATGTTTCAGTTCCACTTTCCATTACCAGGGGGTACCAAATCTATGTCTTAATTAGTTATCTATATCTCAATTATTCCATGTTAAGTTGAATGAATCATTTGTCATTGAAATTGGTCATTTTCTTTGAGTCGGACAAATTTTAAATGCAAAATTGTTTAGTTTTACTTACCACCACTAAGGGGGGCACTCTGTTCTAAATAAAGCTCTTTCTGATTAAAACTTTGGTACATGTCCCTGCTGCGTATGATGCTGTATAGCAGGCATGCTGTGCACACGCTGCAAAATCTTTTAGTTCCATTTTCTACAACCAGGTGGCACCAAATCTGTATCTTAATTAGTTATCTATATCTTATTTAGTCCGTGTTAAGTTGAATGAACTATTTCTGATTGAAATTGGACCCCTAGAACCTGAGAAAATACCCCTCCCTGGTCATTAATATTCAGAAATAGTGGTAACCAAGGGCTGGAAAAATGATACCGAAGCTTATCTAGTACCTGGGGACCTGAGAAAAGGTTTTGTTTGAATTTGACTAATAATTAAATAGTTCTGATTTTGGAGGCAGGGGGAGAAAGGAGGGAGTTTCGATCAGAGCATTAACACAATCTTTAAACTATGATCGAACATTCACCTCCCCCCCCCCCCACATACACATGCATAGAATTCAATCAACTTTTGAAAAAGAAACAAAATGACTTTTTTTTAACACAAAAAAAGAGTAAGTTATCGTTGTTAATTTCTAAAATCAAATACATAAATGACGTATACATGAAAAAACTCTAAAAATTGCAAAAATTCACAACTCGCTGTTCGAATTGGAATCAGCTGAAATCCTTTTCATCTGCCAATCACAACTGCCCGCTTGACTTCTCGCTGTGCCTACAATTCTATCAGCTACCAATCACAACTGCCCTCCAATGGTGTTTGACTTGTAGTGGGCGATTTATGACATCATTTGAAACAAAAAACGCTGTAAAACATGTAAAAAAATGTTAAAAAATGAAACCAACAGAAAAAAATATAATAAAAATATCGGGTCAATAAATGATCCGCTTTTTCTTTTTAAAATTAAGATTTTTTAACTGTAAAGAATTATCAACTTTCTCCAAGCTAAAAAGAGAAAAAAAATGACAATTATGAGCTTATCTGAGACTGAAATGGAAGCGCAATCACCGAACCAATCAAGCATTCTGGCAAAATTTCTTAATGTCAAAGGAAAAAAATCGCCAACAATTCTAAAATCGCTGTACGAATTTCGCATAAACTTTATTGAAAATAGAACAAAATTTACCATATTGGGATAAAAGATTGGAACTGGATTACCATTATTAATGTGGAAAAATCGTACTAAAACATGGAAAAACACAAAAAATCGCATAAAAAATGTAATTTAAAAAAATCTATTCAAAAATTCCAAAATCTGGCTTTGAGGTGCAAAACTACATGCATAAATGTACCTTATCACCAAATTATGTAGCTCTGCGTGCAGCAGTATCTTCAGAACACAACCGAGAAACACACACACAAACACGCTTCTTTATTATAGTTAGAGATTACTATTTTTTTTTGTTTATTATTTGTTGCAGATGAAGACCACTCAGACAAATCCCTACTGTGATCAGATGCTACACAACCTGCAACATTGAGAAAAGTGCTAAACTAAAAGACACATTTGTTAAAAATTGATAAATTGTGATTTTTAAATTCCAAACTTGTTTAATTGTGCAAGAACATCCTACACATTTTTAACTTATTCAAAGACATAATTTTTTGTATAAAATTTACTTTTGTTTTAAGCTAAAAGACTCCAAGTAAAGAATAAGTGGGAAATCTATATGGATAACACAATTGCACAAAAAGTATTTCAGGATTCTAATCTGTATCAATTTTAAATATTTGATTTTCTTTCTCTGCTAATTTTTTCTTTCTCAATATCTCCTGTTGACAGTCCTGTATAATCTGATTTTAAAATTAAATTGCATATTTACTTTTATGTTATGTATGAATACAATAAGAAGTTGACTAATGACCCAATGAAATTGATCAATGAAATCAGGTGCAACCCAATTTAGTTTCAAATCACAATACCAATGTTTCTTAACCTAAAATGAAAATTTAAATAAATTAGTTTTATTAATATTATGGATTTCATGTTCATTGCATTGTTTTCGGAATCGTTCCTTTTTTCTTATAATCATTCTTTTTATTTTGAAATTGATCCTTTTATTGCAAAGGTGTTTATTTCCTCAAAATCCTTCTTGTTTTTTAAGAATCGTTAATTTTTTCAGAATTCCAACAGGAACGACCACAAAGAACTCCTCATTTTGGTGAATGATTCATGCTGAAACGATTCCTTAAAAGGAACAGTGTTCACCATCTCTATTTGATTAGCAAAGAACAAAATGAGGGATTGTTTTCCCCAGCAAAATGAAATCAAAGTTTTGAAAATTAAATTTGCAAAAATGCCAAAAAAAAAAAAAAAAAAAAAAAAAAAAATGATTTCTAAGAAGATTTACAAAAAGTGGAATTCCTCAGGCAGCATTTGATAGATCCAGACATCAGTGGAAAATGGAAGTATGCAAATGCATCGAGGACAAGGAAAATTAAATTTTGTCTTTCTGCTAAATGTATTTAAAAAAAAAGATAGAAAAACCTGTACAACTGACAATTCATAAGTTTTCACTTAAATAAGTTAAAATGTATGCAATGTACTTAAATTGTATTTATTAAATT
This sequence comes from Maratus michaelseni, assembly GCA_963931845.1. Taxonomy (NCBI): domain Eukaryota; kingdom Metazoa; phylum Arthropoda; class Arachnida; order Araneae; family Salticidae; genus Maratus; species Maratus michaelseni. The sequence goes on along the minus strand of OZ007595.1, from coordinate 333,003,525 downwards.
AAGTTTTAAATGAAATTATGTAATTTTTAAAAAAACAACCTAATGGTAAGCAAGCTAACACAAACAACGTAAAAAATAGTAGTAAAGGAGAATTAAAATTCACTTTTCTATGTTTCCCAATTGCTACTTATTAAATCAGAGCTCACATGTTTATGGAAATGGAAGTTCGTGAAAATTAAATACATTTTTTTAAAACTTTGAAATCAAGCTGCAATATGTACTTGATAACAATAACACATAAAAAAAAATCTTAGTATATTATTACACTGTCTTATTAATGTATATGAGATTTTTGAGAAATTGGCTGTAGATCTATTGTAGATTTTCCAATTCAATGTATGTTTTCATTACTGCAATAATATTGGGGATTAATTACCAACAGTAATCCAGAGAAAGCTGCATACATTTTTGAACCAAAAATTTAACTTAATAACAATAATAATTAATGTAACGTAATTAACAAAGGTCTCCCTAAACTGCACACCAAGAATATTTTGAAAGAAATCTTCATTGTTTTCCATATGAATCTGATATAAAATCAATAAAAATGACTTGTAATCTCTCAATAGGAAATCTTTAAAAATAATAATAAACCATTGAGTTTTATTGGAAAAGCAATTGGGCAAAGAAGACAGGTGTTCACCAAATGCACAAGATTGAATTTGCATGATTTACTGAATCTACATTTAAACAATGAAATTGTTTTCTGCTTTTCTGTATAAAGTTATACTATAATATAAGTAAGTAGTGTATACTTCAGTTAATTAATTTCATCATGGAAAGACTTTTATTAACATTCTATTATGAAATCAGAAAATACTTTTTAATGTGTAGTCAAATTAACACTGTACTTGAATGTACCATATAAAATTAGATATTTACTTAATACATTTTTAGGTTCACAATGTTTATTTGACTTGAAAAAAAATGGCAGCTTGGCAGCCCTGTATTGTTAATACAGAATATATTACATTATTATAATGTTTTGTTGTCTATTTTAATTAGCTATATGGTGATGTTGCTTCTTATTTAAATATCAGCACCTTTGGAGTGTTTCTGCAAATCAAAATTCTTTCATTATAACATAGTTCACTACATTCTTGAATTTAAATAACTCAGTATACCAGCTATTTGAAGCAAAAGAGATTTAAGGAATTGCCCAGTATTTAGTCTCATCTTTAAATGGAATTGGTAAAGGGCATCATATTTTGAAACAGTAATTTATGTGTGTATCACACTTTTTAGTGCATGAGAGGACATCTTTTATTTCTTGAGTAAATAATAGTTCACACTGATGTGATCAAAGAACATTTTCATAATTAAAGTGTTCAACATAAGCTTATGATTTATATCTAATAGATAACACCTCATTAGTACAAAAGTGATTTAATATTATTCAAGGATGAAAAATAAAAATTTTGTCATAGCAACAGTCAAGAAGTTTTTAAACATCCCATCATTTTATGTTCGATTAGCAAATTTTGCAACTAAAATAAGACACATCAATCATAAAAAAGAAAACTAATCATATTTTGCACTTTTTATTTTAAAGTGACAATACATTTAAAGCAGTACAGAATACAAAATTTCACTATTTTTATAAATATTTTCTACTCATTCTTTTTCTTTTTCAAATTTATTATAATTATTTATTATATCATCCGCGGAAATTACAATTTTTCCAAGGTCACAGTTATGATTTAGCAAAGCTTGTGAAGTGCAAATCATTCCATGAAAATGTTTTAGAGCATATATAAAAAACGAAGGGTTTCTCTTTTGTATGAGACAAAAGGTGGCATCTTAGAAGCCTTTTGAGAAAATCTTTTCAAATGTATTTCACAAACATAAGGTTTTTCTTTTGTATGAATATGAGAAAAAATTACACACATATATAATGTATATATGTATACAAACTGAATGTAATAACCAATAATACACATATATAAATAAAAATATCTTATTGCATCTGTGTTTGACTGCCTAAATAAACATTTCATATTAAAGCAAGATGAATCAGCTTTATTCACTGTGGAGGAAAAAGTGTGTGGTGTGACTATAGAAATTTTCCCTTCAATAAAGTATTAATATACACATACATAATAAGATACTTTGTATCTATGTGTATATATAAGTAAAACAACTGTCGAAAATTTTACAAACAAACTTGGCAATACCTTTTCAGAGAATGCTATAATAAAGAAGTACCATTTATTGATTAATTTTATTTGAAATGTAAAATATTAATTTTTTTATTTCAAGTATTAGTCATATTTAAAATTTGATACATCATTTGAAATAATAATCTTTTTTATTTTTTAGGACAGTAAAAAAGAAAAATTATTTTACCTTTGGAAATTCCAAAAATATTTATTTAAGAAATTCTAATGACTTTTTAATAAAAAACATTGTTTTATGGCCACTTTTTACTGGGAGAAAACACGTAGAAAGTGACATATATTTGTCTTTCAAAGAAATTCAGGTATATCATTGTATATGTAACAAATCTTGAAAAAATACATTATGAAATAAATGCATTTAATTCCTTAAAGAAGGATTTTTTTCTTTAGTATAATTGCTTACATTCTTCCCTCTCCCTCCTCCCACAGGTGATCATTCTGTGAAAATGTTTTAGACCTCAAACAAACGGTTTCTCTTTTGTATGACCCAAAAGATGACACTTTAAATAAGCATTTTGAGAAGATCCTTTCAATCACATTTCACAAACAATAGGTTTTTCTTTAGTATGAGTCAAGAGGTGTCTTTTTAGAGAACTGTTCTGGGAAAATCCTTTGGAACATATTTCACAAACAAAAGGTTTTTCTTTTGTATGATGCAAATAATGAGATTTTAAATTACCTTTTTCAGAAAATCCTTTGAAACATATTTCACAAACAAAAGGTTTTTCTTTTGTATGAGTCAAGCGGTGACTTCTTAGATTACTACTTTTGGAAAATCCCTTTGAACATATTTCACAAACAAAAGGTTTCTCTTTTGTATGTGTCAAGAGATGATTTCTTAGAGTACTGCTGTGGGAAAATCCTTTCAAACATATTTTACAAACAAAAGGTTTTTCTTTTGTATGAGTCAAGAGGTGACTTTTTAGACTACTGCTCTGGGAAAATCCTTTGGAACATATTTCACAAACAAAAGGTTTCTCTTTTGTATGTGTCAAGAGGTGACTTCTTAGAGTACTGCTCTGGGAAAATCCTTTGGAACATATTTCACAAACAAAAGGTTTTACTTTTGTGTGAGTCAAGAGGTGACTTCTTAGACTACTGCTCTGGGAAAATCCTTTGGAACATATTTCACAAACAAAAGGTTTTTCTTTTGTGTGAGTCAAGAGGTGTCTTCTTAGAGTACTGCTCTGGAAAAATCCTTTGGAACATATTTCACAAACAAAAGGTTTTTCTCCTGTATGAAATGAGAGGTGTCTCCTGAGATCCCTACTCGTAGAAAACCCCTTTGAACAAATTACACAAATAAAAGGTTTTTCTCCTGTATGAATCAAGCAGTGTCTTCTTAGATCACTACTTTTGGAAAATTCTTTTGAACATATTTCACAAACAAAAGATTTCTGTATTGTATGTGAAAAGAGGTCACTTCTCAGCATACTGCTTCGGGAAAATCCTTTGAAACATATTTCACATACAAAAAGTTTTTCTTCTGTATGAATCAAGAGATGCCTTCTTAGGTGACTGCTCTGCGAAAATTCTGTGGAACATATTTCACAAACAAAAGATTTCGCTTTTGTATGAATTGAAAGATAGATCTTTGGATCACTGCTCTGCAGGATGGAGTGTTCTTCATTCAAGGAAGGTTTATCTCCTTCAATCATCAACATTTTTTCGAATGAAAAAGTTTCATTTTATGTCACAGCATAAATTATAAGATATCAGTATTCAGCTATATTGGTGCTCTTTTCATCCAATGAAATAGTTTGTTGTCCTTGATCAATAAAGTTGCATATTTAAACAGTTTTTTTATCTTGAAAAGAATAATAAATAATAAATAACACTTATTTAATGACGAATAAATTAAAGTAAAATCTATGTTAAAATTGACAATTTTCATTTCGTTAAGTAGTAGAAAATTTGCATTAAATAATTGTGTTATTTACTCTTATATACAAATGTATAAAATAATATTTATTGATTAATTATGTACATTAGACTTATTTTACATCAATGTGTTTAGTTTTAACTGTACAGTAACAAAATTAATTTTCAAAAGTAAATTTTGCAAGTCAGCCATTACTTATAAGTCTAAAAAGAAGAGATTATGGTATCTGTTCTGTCTCTGTGTGTGTAGTTGTTAAAAAAACGTGAGAGTTAAATAGCAAAAAAACTTTTGCAAATAGAAAGCATAGATAAATAATCACATTGCTGTTTTTCAAACTGTAACACCATGAGGCTTATTGCCCTTATGGTAAGTAATACGTTTATAAAAAAAACAATCCCATCAAGGAATACTTACTGCATTTTTGCTTTCATCATCATGCAAGGAATTATTGTAGAGGCATAAACAAATCATATCACAGACAAGTTATTCATAGACCAATCAGATCACTGATGGCTTTTCATAGACAACTCAGATTGCTTGAGTTATTTTGAACAACAGGGGCGTAAGAATGGCAGTTAATAAGATGACATTTTACTAGTCATGTCAACAGCTACCCTTCCCTTATAGGATATTAATAGAAAATGTTGCTAAATTCTTAAAATAATCGTAAAACATTTTTAGCAATTTGTGATGAAAGATTGACCTATAGAATATTCTACTCTCATAAGAATTTACTAAAACTAAAATTTAAAGTGGTCCAGGTATAGAGACATATGTCCTGATTTTTATATTAAAATATTGAATAACAGTAGCAATATTTTGCTGAAGTTTACTGAAAATCAAGCATAATTAGAACCAGATATGAAAAACAATTAAGAGTAATTGATAATAAATAATAATACAAAAAATACAGTAATAAAATAAATCATACCATGAATAAAATAAATAATATCATAAATAAACCCATAAGAAAGACCCATTTCTGCATGCATAAAATTAAATGTTCATTAGGTGTTTCTCTGTTCCCATCATCTTGTCGGTTCGATACCCTCTCTGGGCAGAATGATTTTTTTTATTTTATTGGCAATAATTCATTTTAATAATGCCATATTTAATTCAGGAAGAAAAGATATATATTTTTCATTTTTTATTTGTATGCTTTATAATTAAGAATAAATAAAACCGAAGAATATTTTGTTTTAATTACTAAATTTATATTAAAAGTATTTAAAATAAAAGATTGTGCATGTAATTATCAATTAAATGAATTGAACTGGTCTACAATTCTTATTATACATAATTGGTATGACAATTATCAAGATGTCAAATAAATAATGAGATAAGTATGTAATTATTTTTTGTAAAAAATGAAAAATAAAAGAAGAGAAAACAAAAAGAAGGAAAAATATTCATACAGGTACTCTAAATTATCTTGATATCCATGATTTAACAAATATACAATTTGTCAAAATGGAAAATAAAAATTCAAGTAATTAAAATATATATATTTTAAATCGTTAACTGCAGACAGGAAACTTTAAATTCAGGGTTTTAGAATCAGACTGATAAAAAAAATTTCTATTTATATATTCTTTCTATTTCATCTTCAACTCTGCTTTTTAAAGCAAATGGCACTGTTCTAACCCTACAAAATACAGGTTTAACATCTGGTTTAAGTTCGAGCTTAGCTTCATAATTATTTATTTCCCCGAGTTTATCATCAAAAATATCCTTATACTCTTCCAAAAGATCTTTTAAATTTAATTTAGCTGTAGCCCTTAATGCCTTGATAGCGTTCCAGTCTAGATTTATCTTATGGAGCCATTCACGGCCAAAAATGGTATCCAAGTCCTCCTTAACAATGTATAAGTTCAAATTCGAAGTTTGATTTTTATATTCAACTTTAACTGTAACATACCCACATAGGTACTAATGCTTTACCATTATAGGTTTTAAAAACTATATTAGTAGGTTGAATTTTCTTCCATGAAATTTTCCTAAAATTCCTTATACTCATAACACTGACTGCCCCGCCAGTATCTAACTCCATTGAGCAAATTTTTCCATCAATTTTTAAATTAATCATTATTGGAGGTCGTCTCGGTTCTTCCTCACATAAAGTACCGTCATTGGAATTTAATCCAAATAATGGGACCTGGTTATTGTTTTCAACCACATCCTTAAAATTTACTTGTTTTTGCTTAACTGGTCTAGCATTTGCTTTTCTTGCTGCGAAACATGCTTTTTTTATGTGACCAATTTTTGAACAAAAATCACATTTACTGGAAATAAATCTACATTTAGCTTTGACATGGTCTGTGCCGGTGCATCGCGTGCAAAATAAAGATTTTTGCTGTTTTTCAGCATAATTTGATTTCCTGTTCCATTGTTTTTTTACTGCATGAACTGCATTTATTCCTCGACCCATAATATCATTTGCCCCCTTAAATGCTTTTTCCATGGCTAAAGCTATTTGCAAGGTTTTATCTAGATCTATGTTATCTTCTTCAAATAATCGATCGAGAATTGTTTTATCGCGTAATCCACTAACAAAAACATCGCGTAACATGATATTTAACATATTGCTATCATAATCGCAATTAATTGCTAGTGCTCGGAGTTCCGCTATATAAGTATTAATACTCTCCCCTTCCCGCTGTTTACGATTCAGAAATTTATGTCGAGAAGGTATAACCAATGGCTTTGGGGTTAAATGTTTTTTCAAAACATCTTTCAATTTTTCCAAGCTTTGCACAGAAGGAATTTCTGGAGACAGCAATTTTTTTAATAACTGATACAATTTAGCACTTAAAGAAGAAATAAATACTTTAGCCCTAGCGTCTTCTGGGACTTTTTGTACATCTAAATATGTGAGAAATCTTTCAAAAAAACTATCGAAGTTTTGATATTCTTCATTAAACTTTTCAAATTGCAGTTACTTTGTGAGAGCTACTCTCTTTATTCTGAAGAGCAAGAATCAGTTCTTGATTCTGCTTCAATAACTCTTGAATTTGTTTCTCCATAATTCAATATAGTAATTAAAAGATGAAAAAAAAAATATTTTACCTTGAGCCATCTTCAAACAGTTCAATTTTTAAATTCTCGTCGCCAGGTGTTTTGTCGTGTTTGCGTGGGTATAAATACATTTAATAATGGAAACTGAAATCGGACACGATGCACATACTTTGCTATAACAACACAAACATTTATATACACAAAAAGTATAACATTTTCAATCTATGCTCAATCGGCATACAACTACTCATAGCCATCTTAAATACCAACTCCCATATTCCATACTCTCGTTCACGGTATCTTATAATATAGTTTATTCAGTCCATCGATATAAACCATAGAGTCAATGTCACTGTTCAGACACCACAAAAATATATGTATTTTAAATCGTTAACTGCAAACAGGAAACTTTAAATTCAGGGTTTTAGAATCAGACTGATAAAAAAAAAATTATGAAAAATTTTAAAAGTCGTGTAGTTAAAAAAAGCAAAAAATATCAGAAATATTAAATATTGTTATTTTTTTCACAATATGAGGACTGTGGTAAATAAAATTTAACAACCAACAACATTTAAAAAAAAACTTACTTTATATTATCTATATGTTTAAAACACTAAGCGTTTTCTTTCGACAATCCATGAGAACAAACTACAGCATCAAATTACATCATTATTTTTTTAAATGAAAGATACTTGGACACAGATTTGTTATCATACATTTGTTTGTTCATAAATTTAATTAATTAGCGATAATTTTAAATTAAACTTTTACTTCTGTGTATGACGTCCTAAAGTGGGCAATTGGATAATGCCCACTGTTGCGAGGCACAGAGTAATGAGAAACTCTGTGGTTGCAAAGCAAGGGTCGATGCAGGTTTTTTTTCTTGGGGCCCATTCTGTGAAAAATAAAGGTTATTTTTGTGAAATTTATTAAATTTTTGGGAAAAATCACATTTTGTAATGAAAGTTGAAATCCAGTTAATAAAATTTGAACCAAGCATTTATAAACAAAAACTTTTTAAAATCCTTTTGCTGAAGTTTTCCTTTCTGGTGAACTTGTTTGTTAACAAATTACACATTTTAAAACATCACAAAATAATAAATAAATAATAAATAGTAAGTTTTTATGAAATAGAATTTTGTGAAGGGGTCCATTTTATCAAAATGATTTTTGTGAAGGGACCCATTTTATTAAATGGATTTTTGTGAAGGGCCCCTAAATAGGCCCCAAATTTTTCCTGGATCGACCTCTGCAAAGATAAAAGACATAATAAATATTAAAAGCACACAGCTTTTAGGCAAATATTTTAATTTATAAGTTAAATTTTGGTAAAAATATCTATCCAGGTGCTTTATAAGTGAATAAAAATTCATATTTATTGTGATGGGAATATTGTTCATTGGGTTTATTTTATCATCATACATTATAATTTTGTTGATGCCATTTTTTCATTACAATTAAATACAAAATATATTTTTATTTGCATATGTGGTGTTTAAGCATAAAATGAATGTATACAAAGTATGTGTGAAAAGTTTGTGCCGGTGAAAATGACATTATGCTTAGCTTGAAATGCATTTTAACATTGATAAAACAAAAAAGAAAAATTTATATGATTGTGTCAACATGACGTAATTTTAACTGATTTTTCAATTTTTAATTTTAAAGATTAGAACTGGAGCCTTTATTGGTTGCTTCATCTTGATTGCATAATTTGATTACATGTTACCAATTAATTTTTTTAAATTATAGCTTAGAAGATTTATTTTTAATAAAAAAATTCGCAAAAGTAAAGGGTTTCGGGAAAATTAAAATTATTAAAAATAGTGTTATTGTAAAAAACTTGAAATAATGATTGTATTTTTAGCTAGAATAAACAATGTAAGTCTAATATTTTATAGGAATTATTTTGGTAGGTTTCTTTATAAGTTCATTTACAGTTCCTTATTAGCGGCAAAGTCCTATTTCTTTCACTGTGAATTTCTCTTTCAATGTCAAAAAATGGTAGTTACTTTTGAATGCCAGCCAAAACACAGTGGGATTTTTTAGAAATGTACAACAGTTGTGACAACAAATGGCGCTATCGCTTTAGCTTCCATCATGCTTACATCACTTCTAAATACTGCAAATTTCAATTTTTTACTACATTTTACTATTTCAATTCTTACATCATCAATTAGAAAAAAATTAGCTTTAGATTGAAATTTATATGAAAATTGCTGCTTAATTTAATTACTTTTTAAATTATTTTCAAACTTGAAATATTTTTCTATTCTATCTCAACAATGACTATCAGTTTGCTTTAATAATGTAAAATAGCCCCTGGGAAAGTTGACACAGATGAAAATATATTTCCCTAACTATCATGAAAAGTAACAAAAAAAAAACCATGATAAACATAAGAACAGATTATCCATAAGATTATCAGATTATTCAATTTGGCACTAAATTAAAATCAATTAAAAAAAACAAAAAAAAACTATTTTTTGTTTATGATTAACATAAAATTGATATGTTGAATTCGTTGATAGGGGAGAGTGGGGCAAGTTGGAACGTTTTTTACGTTTAGATCCTTAACTTAGTAAACCATAGATATTAGTTCAAACACTTAGGATTATATTCTAGCTTCAAATGTTTGCTACAATTTAAAATAAATTATTTAAAAAAGAATTCATACTGAAAAAAATAATGAATGACAATATAACTATCGACAAACTTCCAACTTGCCCCTCCATGGGGCATGTTGGAACATACTGTGGGGCAAGTTGAAACACAATGAAACAAGTTACAAAATTAATTATAAAATATTTAATTTTAATAATATGAAGTTACAGATAATGCAAAATATTGTAGCCTGATAGTTCCTGTGCTTTGTATTTTTTGTAGGCCTTCATAAATTGACAAATCAGATGGAAATACCAGTTTTCTGGTTCATCCATAAGTACTACCAACTGTGATGGGGGGGGGGGGTGGAAGGAGGCAAATTTTCTTCATAGGAGTACTCCATCCACGATCTTCCTTATCAGAGAAAACAAAACCCTTTTCACTATTACACTTTTTCAGAAAATTAATTTCTATTTCATCCATCTTTAACTGCTTGTACCATCACAACAAATGTAATTTTTTTAGTGGAAAGATTCACGACTACAAAATTATTAATTTGTGGTTTTCTATCCTCACAAATGGGTAAATCAAACTCAATAGAATCATCATCATCTCTTCTAGCAGCATCATACTCAATTTCTTCATCTGTGTCACTTTTGAAGGACATCTTCTTGCTCTTCGGTTTTTTACTTTTATTTAACAGAACTGGGTTTAGAAGGTTAAGCTTTCTTTGCGCTGCAGCAATGGAACAAATGACCTTCATTTCTTTCTGTTGTCTTCGCTTTAATGCTTCCTCAATTATTTGTTTTTTTAACTGGTGTGTCTGTTAAGATATTTGTTGAGCTCTTTTTCTCACCTTTATTGAAACTTTTTTTTGCTTTTGCTTTTGGGAAAGGTTAAATTTCTTCCAATGTGACTGCAGGAGAGCTAGAGCTAAAAGTTGCTATATTTGATAGAGAGCTGTGTATTACAGCTAAAGAAAGAATAGTAGGATTTTTCACTGTCTCTGGATTGGGGCGGTTAGTAACATCTGACGGCGGAAAATCAACTTCCATAAAATGTGGCGATTCAATTTGTATATTCATGAAATCATTGAACCAGTCTTTGCTAGCTTCCATTTTAGTAACCCATGATTTGTGAATAACTTTGTTATTAGCATCTGCGTAGTTGTGGGCTAGCTTCCTTACTTCTCGTGGACATAAACCATAATATATTCGAGAAACATGCATAATATATTGAATAAGTTCTTCTTCTTCTTCAGGATTTAACACCTGTCTAGGTTTGGTGTATCCTACCTCAAAATTTATGGAAATTACAGTGGTAGGGTCAATGGTACTATTACAACAAAATCCTCAGTAAAGTACAAGAGTCAGTGGTAACCGAATAAAAGGGGTTGGTGATAGCAGAGGTAGAGATGATCAAGGCATTAGAAGTAGATGAGGCATTTACAAATCCAGAGTTGGTAGGCACAACGTTATCAACTTTGTGTAGTTCCTCTTGCTTTTTTAGTTTCAATAAAAATTCATAAAAAGGTTCAAATTTTATCATTATTCAATAAACAATATTACTATTTTAATAAAGAAATTTAAAAAAGTATATTTATATACAATATTCTGAGCAAGAAACGATATGGAACCTGTTGGAACTGTGTTCCAACATGCCCCTTCCAAAGTGTTTCAACATGCCCCATACTACAGTATTATTTATCTGTTATTTTAGGCCTAACATAACAATAGCTACTTGTTAATGGATGCTATCAACTGAAAGCCTGATTTTCAAGCAAGTTGACAACATAACTTGAGGTAAACTCAATATAATATTTCAAAAGTAAATAAAGATTTTAAAGAATATTGAAAATTTACTTAACTTGCATCAAATTTAAAAAAATCAACTTTCCAAGAAAACTTTAAGACCTAGGATCCAGAAAACAACATGGATCCTAGGTGTGCTTAAGAGACACAAGTTAAGTATTCCCATAATCCTCTGCTTTTTTCAAAATGGTTACTAACTCAAGTGCTTCAACGTGCCCCACCCTCCCCTATATCATGATAAATCATAAGACAAGATTATCCATAAGATTATCAGATTATTCAATTTGGCACTAAACTAAAATCGGTTTTTAAAAAAACTATTTTTTGTTTATGATTAACATAAAATTGATATGCTGAATTCGTAGATGTATATGTTGCATCAGAATATGCTAGGAACTGGTATTTTATTATTTTTTTAAGATCCATTGGATATTTAACTGTATAAGAGGGAAAAGATCATCGACTGTGATGGTACAGAAATAATCATCCTGATTATGTAAAAGAACCAAAGAAACCATACAAATAAATTACACTTGAAAACATTAAAAATCTCCCTTATCCACAGATTGATTTATTATTGTAAAAAAAAATTTCATCTTTACATAAAAATTGATTAGCCTAAAACAATGGATGTGTTTTACAAGATATGGATTTGAAATGAACAATGATTAAAGAGGACATTTTAAAACTTTTAATTGCATTTCGACGATGCTTTTGGGCAGACGCAATGGACATGTGCATAGGAGCTCATTCGGTTGTATTATCACATAATCACAGGGAGGGATGTGTGCTTTATTTACTATGTTTACTTTTATTTACTGAATATGAGATGAAAGTAGTGCTATACTATTTGTATGATACTTCATAGGTCCATGAAATTTTCTTTCTTGCCGTGGGGAATATGGCAGTAAGTCAAACTGATTTGTATTACACAGTTGTTTATGAACTGTTTGTTTGGAATTTGCCTCAGAAATAGTACTGTATTTCACTAGGGGAAAAATCTTTAAAAATAAAATATTTGAAAGACTATTTCATACGCACCCCTTCTTAAATAATAAAGAATCTTATTTTACTGATATTGTTACAGTAATTTTTTTTCTGTCAAGTTCCATCTAGTAAATATTTAAAATAAAAGATTTTGCATGTAGTTATCGATTAAATAAAGTGATCTACCCTTTTATTTATATTTTGTGTGACCATTATCAATAAGATATAAAAGTATATGATTATTCTCCTTAAAAAAAAGAAAAAGAAGAGAAAAAAGAAAGAAACAAAAATATCCAAATAAGAATTGTAAAAGAAATCACCTTGATATCCATGGTTTATCTTGGGTCAGGATGATAAAAATAAAATTTACGAAAAATTTAAAGATTGTGTAATTTAATAAAAATACAAAATATAGATATTTTTTAAAAAAATTTTGAGACTGTAGTAAGTAAAACGACTTGCTAAATTAATTCAAGTATAATAGAACATAAATTACAAGCTTAATATTATTTTGATTCATTAGTTCAGTAGGCTGGACTGACAACACAATCTATCATCTTATATCTATAACAATCGCTTACACAATGTAACAATTCATAAAATTTTCAAAACTTAAATTACAAGTAGCTAATTAAAAATAAAAGCATATTTCTAAAGAAACTATCCAGTTATTTACCACCAAATCTTGACAGGTACTATATAGTAACAATAATAATAATAATTTCTATTTTTATATTTAAATGCAATGATATATATTCCTGATTTTTCATGCATATCTATGGAATCTATCAGATTTCATAATTTAGTTGTAGGTTTAGCAATTAATGAAATGTGGTCACAGACTTTGAAAGAATCATTAACATTATACCCTCTAATAAAACAGATGAAGTTAGAAGTTTATTATTCAATAATGTTCAGAAGTATATAAACAAACCTAAGATAAAATATGATAAAGATCTAAGTGTAATCGAGCAAACTGAAAATAATCGAGACGTTATAATTATACAAATGGACAAATCAAATAAACTAGCAATCTTACCTACTCCATATTATATCCCCAAAATGGAGTATTGTATCAGTCAAATGAACTGTTTAAAACTAAAACAAGATCCAAACTTAATGATTAACAGAAAAACACAAGAAGTGATAAAACATGGAACTTGGCCTAGTGAAATAAATGTTAAACTTATGATTAATAAAACTGCAACCCCTCCCCTCTTTCTTAATAGGATGTTTTAAATACCATAAACCAGATTTTCCTCTGAGACCTATTGTATCAAAATGTTCAACACCAACTTATACAATTGAGAAAACATTTGTACTACTACTCAAATTAATGTTATCCCCACAAAATATGCAATCAACTCTACTACAGAATAAATCAAACAAATCAAAGATTTAAAAATTGAAGGAAGGTAAGTTATTATACCCTTAAAGCAATGTACAAGAAGTCAGAAATATTATTCAAAATCATATCAACAGTAACCCAGTGTATGACGACAACATTAAAAATACTCATTTTTCCTGCTTAAATTTAATTAATAATGACAACGTTTTCATTTTTAATGAAAAATATTATAAGCAAACAGAAGGAGCACCTATGGGCTCCCCTATCTTCGGTTTATTGGCTGAACTAAAGCTAAGACCACTTGAAGATCATATTATCTCCCCCTCCCATTTAAAACATGATTTATGGATCCGATACATCGACAACATACTTATAATCTGGGAGCATGGAATCTGAAATTTGAAAAATTTCTTAAATCAAGCTAATAGTATAGACAACAGAATACAGTTTACCTTGGAAATAGAAAAAAATTAATCTCTCCTCTTTCTGGATGTTGAACTAAATAGAAATAACTTAAGGGTCATTCCATGTCAATTCAACCAGACCCCAACACGCACCATCTCAGATTTTCATGAAACTTTGTGTACATATATTGTTTATGGTTATAAGTAACCCCTTAAATTCTATTTTCTTTATTTCAGTTAATTTTAATTTTATCGCTCTTTGAAATTTTGTGATTTTGCATCATTTGTCACTCGTGCGACTCTCAGATTCAGCTGCTGCTGTTTACAAAAAAAATTATTTCTCAATTGCTAATGCTAAAATATTTTTGAAAATTTTGTCATTACACCTTAAGATATTAAGAATTTCAGAAAAAAATATGTGAACACCCTAAGTTTATATTAAATAATTTAAAAAAATTAATAAATTTGAATTTTTAAAATTTTTTTGTTAAAAAGGTCATTTTCAAAATTTTAAATTTTTAACATGAGGGTCTAAATTAAAATCATGATTTCTTTATTAAAAATCATCATAAACACGTGCTTTAACTTACCCAATGAAAAAAATTATGGCACTTTTAGGGATTCCCCCTCTCCTCCCCCCCCCCCATTTTCAGAAAACTGACTATAATGAGACAATATTTTACACATTTAAAAATTGAATTATTAATAATAAATATAAAAATTAAACTATAAAAATATTAAAAATAATAGTTGAATTAAAGTTTTTTAATATATAAGCTTTTCTTATTTGAAAATAGTTAAAACATGAATTAATAATAAACAAACCAGAAATAGGATATCATAAAATTTATGATTTGCATGGAGCAATTTACATACAGAGATATTATATTTTAATAAAAAAAATATGAAAATTAAATTTTTATGTAATGTTGATTCCTAATAATACAACTTTTATAATACATTATTAAATCTTATAATTTATCAGCTTAATGATTTTTAGTTTCTTTTTCATGCAACTGTCTGTTTTTCATCCTTTTTCTCTACTAAGAGCATACACTCATATAAAATATAGTTAAACTATATGTTTTAAAACATCATATTCACCTTGAAAATTTAAATGAGATATAATGATATTTATTTTACTAAAGGGTGCTGCAAATTTACAAAAGGTTTTTAAAATGTAAAAACCCGTCAAAAGATGTTTAAAACCCGAGTGCTTTCAACTGCCACAAACAGTCATCATCAGGAGGAAATTCCGGAAATTCAGAGTGTATAGAGCATACACTCATTATAAAGTACATATGTTCTTCCAGTTATTGTATGAGGAGGTTTTACAACACTTAGTACATGAGGAAATGGTATTACACAAATATCATCAGACCAGTAAAATGAAGGTGAAGGTCCATTTGGATGTAGAACTTTCACTAAAACATCCCTCTCATCTTGATTAATTTCAGACACCATTTCGAAATACCACAAATCATCATAAATACAGGCAATGAAACATCCAGGGTATAAATTATCTGTATTTGCAAACTGTGGAATATTTTTTTAAGTAAAAGCAGGTTCTTCATCGTTGCTAATTCTTGCTTCTATGGATTTACTGCATCCAATGGTCGAAAGTAGTGGAAATTTCAAGTCCCAGGAAGTGTCTGGAGATCTCTGAAGGATGCTTCCAGGAATGAAGGAGTTACCTGCAATTCATCTCTACTAATGGAATGAAAATTGATGCTTGAGATATGTGATAACACAAAAATCAAAAAATGTCTTCAGAGATATAATTTGATTATCTAGATGTCTCTGAAGACTCTCTTTTTTGGCTCACCGTTTTCCAGTCCCACCAATACCATCACATTCTGGTTCGCCATGGTTTGTAGCAAAAAAGGACCACTCTGCTTTTAAGTTGAAATCATTCTCATGGTGGGAAAGATTAAGGAAATTGTATTTATTCTTGTATTGTGCTGCACATCCATCACTAAAGTAATGTATTTCTTTGATATGTGGAGAATTTTCTGTAATGAATTTCTTAAACTCAATAACACTTTGTCTTCTTCACCTAAGCATTTAACTTTCTTTATCCTTTTCTTGTGACAGAAAGTTATTTTATAGCATTCACTTGCAGATAATTGTCCTACACTATACAGGATATTCCATTTTCCAAATCACTTTTTAAAGAGTCTGATTAAAAACTTAAATAGTAAATAGACTTCTCTGTTATACAATGATTTCACTATATAGCAACTGAAAAAATTTAATAACTAAAGAGCATGTAGATTAAAAGACAAATTCAAAAGATAGAAACTACTAGGCTACATCTCTCAACTTGTTTTACTCATCTAATGAAATATCAAATAGATACTTTGTTTTCTTTATTCCTCTCTTCATCCAATGAGATAAGTTTTGGTTTGACTGTTTAGGTAAAAGTTATGGTTTAGATCTAAACCAAAACTTTCTAGATAAGGACGTAGTTCTGGTTTAGATATTTTGTCAGGTAAGAACAGTTTTAGTTTAGATTTAAAGATGTTCTAGTTGAATGTTCAATGAATAGGATTTTTTTTAAGCAGCCAGACATCTCTTATAAAAAGAAAATGAATTTAATCTTTAAAAATAAAAATCATATTTGGGAACTAAATTTAAAGATCTCCATATCTCCCTAAGACATGTTCTTCTGCCCAATATTTTATTTTTCATCTAATGATAAAAATGATATTTTACTAAATAAGTAATTATGAATTGCAAAACATGGGTAAAGAAAATATATGTGGTAATGTCAGAAAATAATTTTTTTCCTCCAAACAATAATTTTCTCTCTAAATTTCATTAAAAAATAAAATAGTTTCTTAGATAAAAGAGGGAGCCAAATACAGTTATTTGGCTAACTAAATATTGACCAAAAATACTATATTTGATTTCTGGCTGTGTAATCAATGATGCAAGTTTTTTAATATGGCAAACAAATTGCTTCATTATGAAAATATTAAGCCGTAAATTTGTTAATGGAGACAGAAAAGGATGTACTTGTGATTATTTTGAAAAAAAAAAAAATCATGAAATGTCATATTTTAGGGAAGTAAAGGAAATGAAAAAAATTGTCTCATGATAGTAATTTTTTTCAAATAAGGGGGGGTGGAGGGAAGAACCCCCCAAAGTGCCACAATTTTTTCTATTGGATAAGTTAGAGTACATATTTATGAGCATTTTTAAAAAAGAAACCATGAATTTAATTTTAACCCTCATGTTGAAAATTCAAAATTCTGACAATAACTATTTTGGCAAAAAAAAATTCAAAATTTCAAATTTGCTATTTTTTTAAAATCACTTAATATAAATTTAGACTGTTTAATTATTTTTTCCTTAAAATTTTAAGGATTTGACATTTTATATAAAAAAATTCAAAATGATTATACCATTAGTTACAGAGAAACATTTTTTTTTAAATAAACAATAACAGTTCATTCTGAGCATCTCAGAAAAGACAAATGATGCAAAATCACAAAATTTCAAAGGGCTATAAAATAAAAAATTATTGAGATAGAGAAAAAAAAAATTAGGGGGTTACTTAGAACCATAAAGAAGGGAAGTACACCAAGTTTCATAAAAATCTGTGACGGTGGGTGTTTTTTTCCTATTTTTGTGGTTGATTTGACATGGAATGATCCTCAATGCATAGTGTAAACAGAAATATTTATAGAAAACCATGTCGATCGAATAATAAAATAGCCAATAGCAGTAAAGTACCATTTAATTATAAGAAAGCAGCATACAGTTTTTATGTTAGAAGGACATTTAACATATGTTCAAAGAATTATATAAAAACAGAGTTAACCAGGATTAGAGAAATTGCAACCGAGAATGAATTCTTTGAGAGATTTATTAATAAAGTAATTTATGAATTTAATAGCAGGAAATTGATGACCAAGAATAATATGAATGTTTATAGTTTTGTAGTACAGCCAGTAGCAGTGAAGTGCCATTTAATATAATAGGATATATATAAGCAGCATATAGTTTTTATGTTAGAAGGCTGTTTAACGTACGTTCAAAGAGTTATATAAACACAGGATTAGAGAAATTACAACCGAGAATGGATACTTTTACAGATTTATTAATAAAGTAATTTATGAATTTAATAGCAGGAAATTGATGGCCAAGAATAAAACGTAGTTTTCAAAGTTTTGTAGCATAGATTTTATCCCCCAACTTTATGGTATAATCTGAAATGTTTTAAAGAAATATGACATAACATTAATTGCTAAAACTACAACTAAATTACAAAATCAGGTCCACAGGAATATAGATCCCATACAGATTCATGAAAAAGCAGGAATATATATCATACCATTTAAATGTAAAAATCAAATACCGTATAGAACCATTTATCCAGAATGTTCAGGACAAATGTATTACGGATAACTGGTTGGACATTAAAACAACATCCATTTAATGAGATTTGTAGAATATATGTGGCTGTAACATTGTTACTGATTTCAAATTATTAGATTACTCTGATTAAGGCTCAGATCCTATCAAGATCAAATATTAATCAGAATTTCAAAAAAGGCAATTTCTGGCAATACCTTGGAAACAATAATACTGCATAATACACAAAATGCTCAATATCTAACTAAATAGGCTTTCATTTCCAATCCAAAATATTGACCAAGTTGTACAATGCATGTGGTAATCTATCAAGCAATGCACATATTAAACTGGCACTGCATGGAAATTTTTTTGGAAAGTTTCTGAAATCGGTCAGTTGGAAGTATCATTCTGGATAACTGGTTTTCCAGTTAATTGGATTCTGGATAAATGGTTCCATACTGTATTTCAAAGTAACAAAAATGAAAAAGCAGGAATTTATAGCATACTATTTAAACATAAAAATAAAAATGAAATATTTTTATACATAGGAATGATGACAAGGAAATTGCAAGACAGAATAAAAGAGCATATGGCAGTTTTGACAAGAGGATAACCATCTACAGCACTACCCTGTTTAAATTTAAAAACAGAAATTGATATATATTTCAGCAAAGTAAAGACTATAGTACAAATGAATGATTATAGTACATGTATTCTGAGAGAGTCTGTGGAAATACTGACAAGGGTAGGAAATCCAGTAATGATATGTTATCATACAATATTCCAAAAATCTGGTTTAATCAATTTGGTATCAATTGTGCATTTAGTTTGAAATAACCCGCCTCACTCAATAGACTCATCCATCCCTCTTTCATTTTTTCATATTTGTTTTCACCTTCTGGTATTTAACCAGTGCACATTCCGGAAGTTCCAGAATTTTTTCTCATTTTCGCCTTCTTGATGTTGGCAAAGTTCTGGTCGAAAAGTGCTCAGAACTTTGATGAAAATTTTAACACCTATAGAATTTAAGTTATTAATCTATGTTTTCATGTTTCTAATTAAGAGAATTCATTTGTGTGTTCCTGTAAAACTATAAATGCTACAAACTGCATTTCCAATAATGAACACTCTACAGTAAATCTCATTAACACATAAAAATACATGACAGTCTGAGCATATTTCCAAGAGACAGAGCACGGAGAGATCATCAATTAGCATCAAATAAAAGGATGAATCCAAATAATTGTGATTTCTTTAAAATGTTTTCATGTTTTTAATTAAGAGAATTTATTTGTTTGTTCCAGGTAAAGCTA
Organism: Maratus michaelseni; assembly: GCA_963931845.1. Lineage (NCBI taxonomy): Eukaryota > Metazoa > Arthropoda > Arachnida > Araneae > Salticidae > Maratus > Maratus michaelseni. The sequence continues at coordinate 332,983,622 of OZ007595.1, read as the reverse complement.
CCGTAATTTCCGGCGTATAATCCGCAGCTCAAAGAGTCGTTTTTCGACCCAGAAATTTTATTCAATAATTGTAGTTAAATATTTACAGCGATCTTTTAAGTTACATTTTATAAAATAATATTTCTGGGTCAAAAAATGACCCTTTGAGCTGCGGATTATACGCTGGAAATTACGGTATAAATGCTACACACTCCATTTTCATTAATGAACATATATTATTACGATTAGGAACACTCTATAGTAAACCTCATTCACATATAAAAGGACATGGCAATCCGAGCATATTTCCAAGTGCTAGAGATCATTAATTAGCATCAAATAAAAGGATGAATCCAAATAACTGTGATTCCTTTAAAATGGTTTCATGTTTTTAATTAAGAGAATTCATTTGTTTGTTCCAGGTAAAACTATAAATGTTACACACTCCATTTTCATTAATGAACACTCTACAGTAATGAACACTATATTATTACGATTATGAACACTCTATAGTAAACACCTCATTAACATATAAAAGGACATGGCAATCAGAGCATATTTCCAAGTGCTAGAGATCATCATTTAGCGTCAAATAAAAGGATGAATCCAAATAAATTCTCCATTTATTAATGAACTTTAAGACTTTCACTTTTCAAAATAAAAAGAAAGGGTCAACTCTTTTCAAGTATGAAAATGTGATTCAGCGTTATTTCCAAAATCCATACAATTTAACTCTATAAATTTATGGCAAACACATCAGTACTTAAAACAATGCAGATATCAACATTTAAGAGGAAAAGTCAAGTTCTTGCTAGTTGCCAATTGAAAGTGAAATGAAAATGTACTGTGTTACTTGGCCCCCTTTTTGATTTCTTCTGTCTACGTAAGATGAATCAGAATCAATATTTAGACCAATATCTTCTAAACTGTCTAATACAATCGAAGCAGCTCCACCATCAGAAGCAACAGAACAATTGTTCAATTTTAACTACACTATCATCTGAACACTAACAGGATCTTGATAGTTCATCTTAAGGTTCTTGTCTATGTCTTTACCTTCATAAAAAGGTTATTTATCTTCAATTTTCATTTGCAATCGATAAGACAGATTATATAGAAAAAATTTGAAAAATTAAGGAGGATTTTTAAGAAAATGAACTAATTGCGATTTGTAAAATGAAAAATTTACAGCCATGCATTAAACACACACACACACACAAAAAAAACAACCACAAGCAGTTCAAGCTGGCACTGATTACTGTTGTGGATAAAAAAAACTGTTTTGTGGTCGATTGTTTTTATGGAAAACTTGCATGCAATCGTAATGACAATTTAAAAAAATAGAAAATAAGGATAAAAAAATGACTAATACATAAAAAAAGTGGTGGTAAAGGTGGTACACAACACAAAGATTTTTGTTTTTTTCAGCCAACTTGTAAATTAAATTTTTTACATAAGACATTTTTGGTTTTTAGATGAAAATAACCTACTAAAAAAGTCAAATAAGATAAAACATCGGTGTGTATTTAATTATAACCTGACCTGCCCAGCATAGTCTAGACCTGGAATAATAACTTTAAATATGACTAAAACTAATATTGAATTGAGACATTTTGTTTCTAGAGCGATTTCTGCAGACACTGTAGAATTCAGGAGATAGAAATTGCACTTCTAGATCATTTGACTGTGAGATCACAAGCATTGTCATAGTAATGGTTTTTCAATGATTAAGAGTTTTACTTGGGAAACTACTGCTGGAACTTCTTCCTCTATTTCTTTGCTGTGTTTCAGAGAAAGAAATTAGATGGCCTTATGTTTTTTAAATATTTAATTAAAAAAACTATTTCAAATATATTTTTTAATTAATTTTAATCCAAAGTCTGTTCCATACAATAGTGAGTATAAAATAAAATATTGAATGAATAAAGCATTACATAGAAATTTGTCGATAAGAAGCAAATTTCTTATTTTCGGCTAAATTAAGACTTATGTTTTTAAAAAAATTAGAAAATCACTTTTATGAATTCAAAATAAACTTCATCAAAAAGAAGAAAAAAAATTACTAAATACGGCAAACTGATTGAATTTGGATTGCTTTTATGACTTGGTCAAAATCAATGGCAAACATGAAAGATCAATAGATAAAAAGAAACAAGAAAGATTGATAGAAAAATGTATAAAAAACCTTGCAGATCTAATAACACAATATCCTACTGAAGTAATGTTCCGTTTAATTACAAAGCAGCAGCATATCGGTTTTATATCAAAAGGGCATTTGAAGTTAGTTCAGAAGTTTATTTAAATGAAGAGTTGAATAAAATTAAAGTGATTGCATATGAAAATGGTTTTTCAAACAAATTTATTAATAAGTTAATTTATGAGCATAGAAATAAACAAGCTACAATAGTTAAAAAATATATGCAATCTTCAAAATTCTACAGTATTGATTATATCCCACATCTTTTTGAGCGGATTAAATATGCATTAAAGAAATATAATGTAACTCTTATTGCAAAGCCCCCAACAAAGCTAAAATATCTGGTACATAGAATGATTGACCCCATTGATAACGGAGATAAGTCTGGCATTTATATTATTCCTTTTAAAGTTAATGGCAATTCTAAGACATATTCATATATAGGCATGACAACATGAAATTAAAGGAAAGGATTAAGGAACATACAGTTGACATAAAAAAAGGTAAATTATCCACTGCTTTATCCAGATTAAATCAAGCTAAAGATATTGATATATTTTTCAGTAAACCTAAAATAATTTCACATTGTTCACAGTATAATAGTTGCATAATCAGAGAGTCCTTAGAAATTTTGAAAAGAGGTGATAATACATGTAATGATGTATTATCTTATCAGATCCCTCGTATACGGTATAATGTACTGGGTGTCACTGGGGTTTTTGGTTTTTGCTGACCCCCATCCCCCAGCTTGTAATGGTGTATCATCCCAACTACCTTCACTCCATCCATTTCATAGCAGATTGGTTTCGCCCATTTTGAACTTGTTCAGAGCATGCCATTCGAAGCTGCGTCTTCTCGACGGCTTGTGTTCATCAGAGGAAAGCTAATGTTTAGCCGAAAGCTCATGTATTTTTAACATCTAATAGTTTTAATGTTTTAAAACTGTGTTTTGAATTATTGCACCTCTGTAGTAAGATAAATTATCAATGTGTTTACATTGTGTTCTATAAAGATCGAGCAAATCGATCGCGTCCTTCCGTTCACATAAAATAAACAATTTAATAAAAAATTCCAAATCCATGCCTCAGGTACATTCGGGCCTGTCTTTGTCTACAAGGAACCAAAATTAAAGACCACTATGTGTGATAGATATCCCTGTTCATCGACATCAAACACACCCACACAGATGCAAAAACTTTTTTTTAAATTTCTATAGATATAAAACCAAAATCTAAAACAGATAAAAAAGTCACTTTTATTTGTATTCTCTGAGTAAAAGTAAGCCTAAGTAAGGTAGCTTTCATGGACTCAACCTCTCTCATCACTTTTAGTCAGAAAAAGTGGCTAAAAGCAACTTTTTTAAAAATATAAGACAAAATCCTAGAACAAGTGAGATGCCCAATTTGCCAATTTTTTTTATACACACCAACAGAAAAATGGCAACCTCCAAATTCTACTAAATCACAGTGTGTGTTTCCCACAGCAAGCTGTTTCACAAAGTAAACATCACTTTTATTCCGTTTTGCAACTATTTACATAGTTTTAGCAAGTTTTTCTTCATGATTTTTCAATTTTTACAATTTTTAGCAATATTTTCCTCCATATTTTTGCATTTTTAGAAACTTTTAGCAATATCTCCTCTGTATATTTCAATTTTTACAAGCATTTAGCAATTCTTTTCCCTCTGAATTTTTCTATTTTTACAAATTTTTAGCTATTTTTTCTCCTTGCTTAAACTTTGTAAACTGTCTCAAAATGGAATAAAATCAATGTTTACTTCATGAAATTCAGAAAGTAACTGTGTAAGTAGTGAGTTCTCTGCCACAAAGCACAGAGTATATGATTGGGGAGAATCTCGAGATTCCTGATTGTTCGAATGCATGAAACTCATACAAGCAGCGGTTAGTAACTTACATATATGTACGCTTCACATACATTAACCAAAAAAGAAAAATTCTGGATCCTTGAAACTCGCAATGTAGCAATCTCTAGAATGCATGAAACTCATACAAGCAGCAGTTAATAACTTATATATATATGTACACTTCGCATACATTAACCAAAAAGTAAAAAAAAAAACTCCTGGATGCATGAAACTCATGGTACAGCAATCTCTAGACTACATGAAATACATCTTATCAAATAAAATCAACAAAAATTTATTTACCTTTTGTTATTATTATTTGTATTCATCTTTTAATCACATTACAATTTAATCAGCATTAAGAAACGTATACAAGCAAGCATAGCGCCATAGAATATTGAAATAAATGATCTTGTTGCCAAAACGTAGAAAAATAGTGTTGCCACAGTAATAATATCTATAACACCTTTATTTCTCATCTTCCGTTTTTTATTTTAAATATTTCACCGGAATTATCTTTCTATGACATACGACAAAACCAATCAAGACCTTCTATCTTTGCTCTGAGCTCAACACCCTATCCAATTTCTAGAAAAAACAACAATAAACCAACGAATGAACCACAATAGGCGTGGAACAAATGCAAGAAAAAAACCGGTAGCTAGAAAACCACATTTATCGCTTCGCCAAATTCCACGGCGCCAAGCGTCTCGCTTGTTATGGGATTCAACCAAATACAGTGACTAAAACTGACAAGTTTTTTAAAAAGGGAATAAAGGTGAGAAAGGTGATTCACTTGCATACCTGGAATGTTTAACACAAGTAACCATTTATTCTTATCAGTCAAATATAGAATGGGAACTTACTTGTTTTCTTTGCCGAGGAAGAATAATGAAGAAAGTGGCGCAAGAAAAGCTCATCAGGAAATGAGTGGTTCAAGAGCTTTAATGGCAAAATTTCACATTATAATAGCATTTTTATAATATAGCTAAATTAAAATAATATTTAGATAGTTTATTACTGGTTAAAGAAAAAAAGTAATTATCAGAAAATATAAAAGTTGCGACACATGAAATTTGGTTTCCATCATATGATGAAATCACAAGTTGTAGAATGTTTAGAAAAGAGTAACCGAAGAAACAAATCTTACCATTAACTTATTTTCGCAAAGAGGATGAGGCAATATATTTAAAAAATTAGGTATTATTAGAATCCGAGAACACTCGTTGAATATTATATTTTTGTTCCATGAATTCACAAAAGTAAAGAGACGCCAACGCATTGACTGAATCACAATGAAGTACCGGAATGAATATGAATCGAATCATAAATCTGCTGCAACAGAAATAAAGTTTCAATGACACGATTTGTTTCATGATTTAAGAAAAATATCCTTTTCAATTAAAAAAACAATTTTTTTTATAAAAAAATATCAAAAGCATTTCTCAAAATTCGCGAATCTAGCTACTAAATCTCTTTTCCTCCATGAATTTAATAAGACCCAATGTAGTTCACCAATGATTGATTTTTGCTTTGATTCATTATTCATTCACTGCATCCCTGTCTGGTGGTTTGTAACATTAGCTAGCTTTTAAAACACGAATTTATTGATCCTATCCGCTTCACTAAAATAAGTTAATGGTAAAATGTGTTTCTTCTGTTACTGTTTTACTGAAAAATGATTCAATTTGTAATTTGTTGATATGACTGTACGAAATTTCATTTATGGCCACTTTCATTTTTGCTGATATTTGACATTAAAGTGTTTAGTATTTTGACGATTATTCGGATTTGAAGTTAAAAATAGGAAATTAATTTGAATTTTGGTTTGAAATTTCTTGAAAAATTTAATTTTAAAACATTGTATTGTTCATAGACTGAATTTGGCTGTGTTCAATTCAACTGAAATTAAATATTCTTTTAACAGTTAGTTGCATACTAAAGTTCCTACATAAGGTGTATAAAAATTTACCTAAAATATGAAAACAGCTTAAAAAAGTGTTTCCATTTCAAGAATCTGAAATTTTGAAATTCCATTATCTTTATAATGTTATATGGGTTGCCTGTAAGTACTATGGCTATACTGATAAAAAAAATAAATTATTTTGTTCTCTTGCCTTTAGAAGAATGGTACTTATGTATAACCCATGCCTGGAAGATATTCTGTACGAATAATGATTACAGCAATTATAGTAACTATTTTTTTCTAATCTGTAACTACAGAGTCACTATTGTATAATTTTCCACATCAAAGATAGAAGATATTATATATATATATCCAATATTTTTAAAATAGTCACCTTGCTGATGGTTATAAATATTTTCAGACCTTATATAGAATAGAAAATAAAATATATTGCACCCAGGATAAAAACTTAATTAAAAAAAAAAATCAATAAATTTTTCTCCACCATCCCATTTTTTTTTCACTTAGTGTAACAAATTTGAAGTCCCACTAATTGAAAACAGGCATAATATGCTTTTCACATTCATAAAATAATGATAATACAAAAAACTGTAAGATTCAGTATCAAGAAAATTGTATATTTTATATAATAAAATTTTAAATAATTTTTTTTTCATAAAAATAAAAAGATAAAATAAATGTAAAAGTAAGCTTAATCTGTTATTTCATTCACTAACCCTGTTATACTGTTTAAACTGAACTAAACTAAAACCAGAAAAGATTCTGTCTAATGAATATATAATTAACAATATATCTAAATTTGACAATTTATCTATCAAAAGTTTTTTTACTTAAATATTGCCCCACATAATTCAATTTCAAATGTAATGCTTGGAAGATTTTTTTTTCTTTGGCCTAAAAAGTCATTGCCAGAGCAAAAGTCTTTTTATCTACAGAATGACACAGTTAATAACATTTAAAAAACTCATTTATGCTTGTTTTGACTAACAATATAAAAAATATCATATACAATGATACTTTGAAAATAAATACTTGATATATATCAAGTTATGTGTTCATTGATAATCCCTGAAACCTGTTGAGAATTGTTCATAAAATACTCAATGTTGTATTCAAACAAAGTGCCTAAAATGTTTGTACTTTGCTCGGTTTACTTTCATTTTGTTTGCTTTTATCTCCAGATTTCCATGTGAAAAAAATTTAAAGACACTTTTCCAAGTATAGAGGCATTGGCGATTTTTTAAAGTCCATGTAGCAATTTGGGCTTCAGAAGGAAAGACTTGTCATCAAATGATATAAATAGCTATGAAAGCAAACCTAATGAACTTTTATGCTTGTTTATATAATGTATTTATATTTATAAACATTTTATATCTATATGTAAATATTATTGCTGCTTTTTATTTACAATTGACTTCTATTTGTATATAAAAATAGATAAATGGCTTCTTTATCTTTATATTAAATAAATTACAAAATATTAAAAAAAATTTGCTTATATATGAAACTGTGAATAAGTTATCAAAAAATATATTGTTAATTTTTTTTTTTGCTCACCTTGGAAACTGGAAAATTTATACCAAAAAAGTACTGATTTAACTAATTGTTTTTTATTTTACATGTTTTCGAAATGAAATGATTTTTTGGCTGAAAATAAACTCTGGTAACAAAATGACTGTAATATACTAACACTTCATTTGTTTAATTGTGTAGGTTTGTTAGTGATAATTTAGTGGAAAACTATTGACAGTAAATATGATGTGTTTATATGAAAATATGCATTTTCATTTATACATTTGAAATAATTTACTGCATTGCCATTAAATTGTTATATTTTATTTTATTTTTATTTTTTATGTTCTAAAATTTTTATATGTAAATATGTGTATGTATTGTATTCTAAAATATGTATTTATTGAAAAGCTTTTGCAGCTTAAATCGTAAAAAAAGATTTCAGTTTTCAGATTTATAATACTGATATTTTAATTAATTTTTCTTAAATGTAATATTTGTGTTAATTGTATTTTTTTTCAGCATTTAAGGGTTTTGAATGTTATAATTACAAAATATTAACTAAACAAAATCTCTTAAAACCATTGGGTGAGAGAAAATTCTCAAAATTAAAATTACTAGTATAAGGTAAGTTATATCAAAGAATGTTTTGATTTTGATTTTTTTTTTGACAAGTACAATTTACATTGTATAATGTACTATATTTATACACATAATTTATGCCCCCACATAACTTTTGTACCTCTTTCTTTTAAAAAGAAAAAACACATTCATATTATCCTGAGATAAAGTACATCAAAAATTTGTTTGCAGAATAAGTTTTCATTTTACAGTAGAAAGTCTCAAATCTGGACGCCAAAATTTGGAATTCTCCAAAATCTGGACTTTGCAAACTGGCTTTATTTTTAAATATATGCCTTGGAGTGAGTCGTTTTTCTCGCTATCTGGAAAATTACTCTCTATATATTTTTTAATTCAGTCTCTTCTTGCTTTTATTTCGATCATTTCTTACTCATTCCACTCCTCCTCCCCACCAATCTCTGAAATTTGAATCAATTTATTCAACAAAAAGTGAGTGAATACAGATGTCCTTGTGCATGCACGAGAGATAATCTTTATTGGTGACTTGCCAATATTACATAGAAAGCACCATGTCTGAAGTTTAGAATATATATTATTTTTTCATTTGGTTCAAAGTAGAAATCAAAAATACTTTTTTAGTGCAAGTGAGCATATGTTTCTTTCACTTCATTGCATTTTAATTTTTGCAATTGACAAAAAGGAAAAAGATCTTCTGATGGTTATCTGCAATTTGTTCTGCACATTCCCAATTCAAAATTTCTGCTTTAAATCAACCTAAACCCAATACACTTCAATTTGAACCTGAAATATTCAAAGTTGATCCAGAGAATCCATATTTTAATACAATTATGGACAAATAAGTTGCAATTATCTCTGTAATATTAATTCTATCTTTTATGTATAAAAATGAACACATATACACTCATTAATATTCAAATGTATAGTTTTTATCCTTTCCAAAATATTCAGGACCTCTTTTTGAGAAATCGGATCAACCCAAAGCATTTAAAGTTAACCCGACCCAAAATGAAAAATAAAATAGCATCAATCTGAACCTTGGGTCGTGTTCTGAAAAAATCAAGTTACCCGATTTGATGAAGGGGATTTTTTCTAAAATAATTGCTATTTTTTTATATTATGCTGCAAAATTCCTAAAATAATCCCACCCTTTGACTGATAACATGAAATACATTTGCAAAATTGGGAAAGTGGCTTATAAGCAGAATTTTCTTGAAAATTTCCTTAATACTATTCAAATTCTATTCTTTTATATATAAAAAGGATTTGGTGCATGTGTCAGGAATTTGGTGTGGTTTGAATGCGAGAATAAGAAATTATTTAGCTGCAAGAAAACAGAAAAAAATATTAAAAGAAAAGAATGAAAAGCAAAACATGTTTTTCCTTACTATTAAAAAAAACAGGCATTGCATGGAAAAGTAATCAAAATGTGAATGAACCCTTAGCTTGCACACATGATCTGCTATCGTCCATATCGTCGTATATGTCTGCTCCCTCTCCAAGTTCGCCAGCAGAAAAGTAAAATTGGTTTAACATGTGTGCAAGATTACATGACTAATTAATATACTTCAAGGCTTGCAATGAATTAATATTATAAAAAAGATGAATGAAAACACTAATCTGGTGCTCAAATGCATCAATTAATTTAAATATATACAATATCTCACCATCAAACATATTTTTCATCAAGATTTTAAAGTAACTATTTATGCTGTGTGCAGATTCAACAGAGAGATGTAAAGAGGTCAAGGCACGGCTATTTTTGACAGTGTAGAGCAAAAGACACATTCTGTTCTGGATCTTCAACCCTGAAGGTGGCTCTTCTTAAGTCTAATTATGATCGGCACCTAAGATATCTATAATCGATAATTCTATCTTTACTATTTCCTTCTTATAATTTTCATGCATGACTAACTTCTTTGGGGAATTCAATTAACTTCATTGAACGTAATTTATTTCGAAAGACTACGTTTTAAATTATTCTCGCTATACAATTTAAAGTAAAATTCTATAATAATGAGATCTGAAATGAAATTATTATTTTAATTCATCTAACATTGATTGAAGGAAATGATGCTTCCTTATTTAATTGTAAAATTGGAATCTTAATAGATCTTAATTCATTGAATAATATGTTCGAAGAATTTTATCATATAATAGTTTTTGAAGATCGATCAGTAACTTTTCTGATAATTATAATTCATAATAAATAATGTTAAATGGTCATTATGAATTTATCATTTAGAAACCTGCAGTGCATCTCTTTTATTTTTAGTTTTTGATATGTAATTTTATTTTAGGTGAATATGGATAATTATAATTATCCATATTATTGGATTATATGGATAATTATAATTATCCATAGTCTGATAATTATCGGATGAGTTTCTATAATGAGATAATTTTATCATCAGTAATTTATTTTTATAAATTAAACATTTATGTAAATCTTAATTTAAATAATAATTTTAGCAGAATCCTTACTAATTCTGACTCTACTTGTAATTGCTGATATTCAATGATTACAGAAAGAAAAATGAGTTTAGTAATGATAGAATCAATTATAATCTTAATTTAACTAAGTTATAAATAAACCTAATGTATTAAATATTAATGTTGGTAATAATCTGAAAATATTATGCATTTTTATGAACTATTATTCCTTAATATAATTGATTCTGTAATGAAAATTTCTTAAGATTGAAACAAGAAAGCATTAGTTAATTCCATTATTTAATCACACATACTCATGTTGAATTCACCTCAACTTGTTCACTAGACCAAGCACTTGGGTTAATGTTGTAAATAATAAAAGAATATTTTTATTACGGAGTGTCTATTCTTACGGCAGCCGTAAGTTTAATATTCTTACGGCAGTTTGGTGCGCACGCACAGTAATAGACTGCCGTAGTGACTGACGAAGAATCTTTTGTGGATTGAATCCGGAAATAAGAACGACTCATATCCTAATTCGCTCTTCGCTGGCATGTGTTCAGTTCAGCCTTATTGTTTTTTTGTTGGAGTTTACTGTGTATTATCTTTCTGACCTTTCTTAAAATAGCTGAAATCCACATGGGAGATTTATTCCTTGATTTTTTAAATTTTGAGAGAAAGCTACAGCTCTATAAATCGACTAATTATGTTGATTTTTACATTTCGGATTCACGCACGTTGGAATCTGCTCGTAAACGATACTGGAAATGGGTAGAAAAAGTTCCAAAAGCAGTTAAATATTATTAATTATGTAAAATTTAAATGCGTCCGTGGTGGCGTTCACAAAGTGGGTAAACGAGATAAAAGAATGCGTGATTATCTTAAGTACTATATTTTATAATTTGTGAATATATGCATAATCTACTGCTATATATATATATATTATATTATATTGCTGTATATGTTTTATTCCTATACATCACCCCCTCCCTTTTCCTAATAATGTTTAAGGTTCGGTAATACTGCATTTGCTTTTCTATATTTTAATTGACATAGTTTATTATTTCGTATCTTCTTACTATTGTCAAGGAAGAGGGCATGACCTACGTGAGCCCGTTGAAATCACTGTTGCTTGCAAAAAAAAAAAAATAATAATAATAGTAAGCTATATCAATTAAAATAAGAATAAGATAATTTTACTATTAGCTATCCTTAAATATTATTTGGTAAGGAGGGGGTAGTGTATAGAAATAACAATATCTTTGCATATGTCCACAAATTATTTATAAAATAAAATATACTTGCAGTAACCCATGCTTTCCTTTATATCTATTTCTCATTTTGGGAACTCTGCTGAGAATGCACTTAAATTTCACACTCTGCTTTCAAAATTTTTCTTTTAGTTTAGGATATTGCTAACAAGTTGATTCAAATGTGTTGAATCAGAAATGTGAAAATTAACCAATTTAGACTTTTTATAGAGCTTTTCTTTTTTTTTTCTCAAAATAATATGTAGGAAATAAATTTCCCATGTGGATCTCGTCATGAAAGAGGTTTCAGGAAGCTGTATAAGTCATTGCCCATTTCACTAATATTATAGACATTCGCCTGGAGACCAATTTCATAAATGTTGACTTGGTCTTGCAAAAAAAAAAAAAAAGCCTAGGCTACAGACCACAGCAAACAAAATATTGCCCCATAGTTTGTCAAGCCGATGCCCATGATTAAAAATTTTATCTGAATTAGTGATCAGTGTTGTCGATTTAGAATTAAGATTCACCACTATTTTCAAATAGTAATATTAACTTTATTTAATGACACATTTCATGACTAAATCAAGTGAAGATTACTATTCAGAAATAGTAGAATTTTTTTAATTTATCCTGTTAAATTGACAACACTTTTAGGGACACATTATTTAAAAAATGAAAAAATATATATAATTAAACATTAATTTATTAAAAAATATACTTTAGTGAATTACAAATTAGTTTTATAAATATATGGATGTAATTTATGGCTCATTTTCTATTACTATGATTTTGTTTTACTGACCATTGCTAATGATTTCATTGTCAAATTTTATGATTCGTGTCATTAGCAATAAAGATGAGCACAGTTTGTGTGTGCTTCTATAAGTTTCATATAAAACAAAACATAAATAAGGCCATTTTTCTATTTTATTACTTTATAACAATTTATTTCTTTATATTATCTATACAACAACGTTTCAGTATGCAGATAGTGGCAGTTCGTCAGAAAATTCACAATCACTTTACTATCAGTAATTTCATAAACAAAATTTCTCCTTGTTTAATCATAGAAAATCCCACGATTAAAACAGATCAAATTTTATACACTAAAATTCTGGTAGATAAGTTATTGTGAACACCCTGAAGTGCCACTACTGCACGCACAGTCGTACTCTGTCGCTGTCAAATGTGCAGACCTTGGATTTTTGGAGGGTGCAACTTTTATAACAAAACTCATTATTTTACCACCTTGCTAGTAGAAACCAATAATATCCATTACCCTTATTCCAGTTTTTCTTTCTGGGAATGCTTTTAATTTCGGGAAATTAAAAATGTCCTTAGAAAAAAAACTGCAACCAAAATCGAAACAGAATAAAGATAACTGTTTAGGCATCAACCTCATGTATCCTATGAAAAAAAAAATTAAAATGTAAATAAGAAATTTGTAAAGAACGTTGCCATTGGCTTAACATTAGCTTCTGAGTGGCTAGCGTATAATCTAAAGTTTGCAGAATTTTAGTACTAAATAAAAATTATGATTAATTGATGAAATATATTAATGACCATTGGACACATGCGAGGAGTTCCCACTACAGTCTAATAATTTTTAGCAATATCTAATATTTTTATGTGCACGTTTATACTTCTAAAGAAAAAATAAGGAACAGATGTGTTGTTGTGCTGCAGATAAACTTGGAAATTTTTTTTTCGCGCCAAAATGTCGTTTTGAAAATTATTGCCAAACTGAAATCCTGAAGAACCTTTGCTTTCCAATATGGCGGTCACTTTCAAAACTTACTGAAATCCTTTTTTTTTTTTTACACAAAGAGCACTTAAAAAGTTGATGCTAAAAGTTTTAGTTTTGAAAGTGATGGCTTATTGGAAAAGTAATTTCTTCGGCATTTCAGAATTGCGATTAATTTCGAAAAAGGCATTTTTAAGCACATTATCATAAGGAAAACAATAGAAAATGAACAAAAATAGTACTTACCTCGTGCAGAGAAATCCTTCAAATAAATTGTGTACAAGCCGGTAAAAAAAAAAAAGCACATTTTTGATTGTAAACGAAAAACAAAGATAAACATTTCTATAGATACGATGCAGAAAAGTAAATATTTAAAAAAATGTTTGTTCTTTTGTATTATATTTATTATGAATATCACAAACATTTGATAGAAAAAAAATCCGAAAGTGCTTTGACTGCGCCTCGAAACACAAAATGCCGACATTCAGAAATGGATCCGATCCACATCAAAATAAAAAAATAATTAACTCTGTAAACATAATCTTAAACGGATTCCATGCCAAAATTACCAAAAATGAAGCAGGTAATCTTATCCACATTGGAATAGCTTGCTTTAACGGTCAGCGACCAAATGGGTGCAAATATAAAATGAAAGATACTTCTGCCATGCCGTACCATCACGTGGGATAATGTACCATTAGAATATTTGAATAAATGTTTTGGAAAAGTGCACACACATTAATAAACGGATACTGCGCAAGTTCGTTATAAAATGACATCAGGAGCGCAAAAAATGATTACTTCTCTCCTCCCTCGCCACAAAGCCAGAAGAGCAGCTATGGTTGTCAGTAAAGAGGGATTTGGCATGGTTTAGAACAGGGTTACCAGAAATGTAAGTTTATCTCCAAAGTTGGCAAGATTTTTTCATGTGTATATTTTGCAGAGCACTGCAACATCTATACCAAAAATAATGATAAAAATATCTGCAAACAACATTAGTCAAGCCAGAATATCATCTCATTTATTCCTTCAAAGTTACAGTAAAAACTGATTGAAGATAGCAAAAGGCACACGCGAAAAAAAATTATCAATCGTATTTTAACTGCATTAGAAGATTACGTCATCTGCTTCTTGAAAAACATGAAATAAAGAAAAATAAATTTAATGCAGTTAAAATACAATTTAATATAATATAACAAAGCATACCTTTTATTCTACACGTGAAATACACTGCTTCGCTCGATCGATGGTGTCTTTCTCTTTTAAACATCTCAATTTTGCTTTTTAACTATAAATATAAAATAAACAAGTGCAGAGAAACCACACTTTATCTTTTTTGTAATATTTTTTTTATTATAATCGTTGTTGAGCACCATACAATGCAGTATTTTATTTTTGTGACAACACTAAGTTGAGGAAGACCTTTCATTCCATTTATGAAAACAATGTTTATTTAATTTTTGATTAACAGCAATTTTTAATCAAAAAAGATGTTTTAACGAACTGTGAGTGTACTATGTCAGAAGCCGTTTCAAAAACCTTTCGAATGATACCTCATTCGTAGTTTCGTAAAATCATAGAAAAGATGATGTTGACAACAGAAATAATATATATGATTAATTAAACTTATTTTAAACTTTTTTTACAGTGGTAGGATAAAAAAAAAATCAATGCTGCTAGTAGTAGTATTAAGAAACATGTAAATATTATTGATTTGATTTTAAAGCAAAATATCTTTGAAACAGGTTTTTATAAAGTAAAGTCTGTCTAAAGCTCTACGTAAGACAGATTTCCATCTTATACTCTGCCTAAGGCAGACTCTGTATACTGTATTTTAAAAAACTCCTAGCAACAAGGTATAATTGAAGGGGTGCAAAAAGAACCTTTCAAAGGGTGGCGCGTTGAACAGCCCTGTTCTAACATATATACAAAATATCTGACCGCCACACAGTGGAGTATTTGATATAAAATCCTGTCCAAAAAGACAGAAATTAAAATTTGCTCAACAATTGTAAAAAGCATATTTTATAATAGTTGACTAACTGGTGCATCGATCTATGTGTATGCCAGGAGTATCAGTCATTTCTGGCGACTCCTAGCTTCAGTTGAAGTGAGAGTTTTTTTATTGTGTTTAAATTTGTACTTTGACAGGTGCATTTAAATAATTTTACTTTTCATGTATAAAGAAAAATCATTTAAATTGAAAATGGGTTGAAATTAAGCCTTTTTAAATCTAATTTATTGAAATATATTATCTAATACATTCAAAGCTTTTTATAGCTGTGTCGGGGTTTGTCGGACCATTTTTGAATTATAATTGTATTGGTTATAGTTTTGAAGGCAATTAAAAAAATAAATAAATGTTCCATATATTGTTGCCATTTTTAGATATCAATGATTTTTGAGAGGACTGCAAACCTATTAAAACCACACATAAACCATCATATCTGTACTATAGTGACTCAAATTTGGTAAATACTAAATACAAGTAATATATGTATTACTAGGGGGCTCTGCCCCCTGCTCGCTATGCTCACCATCTATCCTGTTTTAAAAAGATGATGATATCACGAACGGCGACTTTCTTCTGTAATCAGGATATAATGCTTTTTCATTTAATTCATCTTTGTATTTTTAATATTCATGTGTAAAGACAATTTTTATGACGTAATTTTCTTTATTTCCTGCTTTCAACACGTGATCATTTAATTATTATTTTAAACTTTCATTATTGTTTTTAATAGTCTCGTGCAAATACATTTTTTATTTGAGATAAAACATAATCGAGAAATTGGTAACACTATAACAAAATGACTTTTTCAATAAAAGATTTTTTACTCGATTTTTAAGGAATTTTTGAGCTTTTATTGTCCGACCATGATAATTTTTTTAATTTCTGAAAGCTTGTTATATTTCGCGTCTGGTGGTAGGATTTTAGAATCCGTAGCATGGCTAGAAAAAAAGTAATAGCTCTTCAAAAATGTCCCTAGTAAAAAAGTGATGAGAATAACCTGGAATATCTATGCAGAATTTAATTGGTCTATTTCGTTTTTGGCTCAGTTCCAGATTACTTTTTTTAATATAGAAGGATATGCATAGGTTTTCATAAATAAGTAAACATTTATGGGTAGTAAAATTAACCGCATTTAATTAAACATTACTTGTAAATAAAACAAACCTATCAACAATTAATTTCCATTTATGGCTATGATGTCTTACACTCACACATTTTATTTTATTTTTAATCGGTTATAAAAAAAGAAAAGTTGCCAAATTTTGGGAATTTTCCCCTTTAATGGTAACTTGGGAATTGTATTAAGTTATTGGTTTGGAGTTGGCTTGTAAATATTGCCAAATATCGGTGCGTGAGTGTAACACATCTGTTCCCCACTTATGAACAATAAACAATTAAGTAAACGTTGTATTATATATTTATTTACTTAAATAAGTTCATACATTTATGCATATATAACATTAATTAAGTATATATACTAATAGTAAGTCAACAATAGTGGCTTTAACTTTAAACTCATAAAAATTAATTTTGGCCAGAATTTTGCGTCAAGTACTCCACTATGTGCCATTCTGATTATTACATTTATAGAAAATATTAAAACAGTGCAGATTACATATTAAAATGTAATTTGTAACAAAAAAAGAATGTTTGGCTTACCTTTTCTTGGCCAAAAATATTCTTTATAAAAATTTTTGTAAATCAAGCCCAAAAATCTATATAATTAACACTTTACATAACAGGGAAAATTATAATCACGGCATTTGAATTTATATACAAATACACGAAGCCTACATATTTCAGACAAATATTTAATAAATTATTTTACAAAAAACTAAAGAAAAAATATGTAATATATATTTTGAAATAGAGGTGACACTCTTTGGTGCCAGACAAACTGAAAATTCTTGGACAGATCATGTTGCCATTGGTAATAGACAGAATCGCAGAGTATACATTAGGTTTTAGAAGATTTTAATGGTCCTCTGAAACAAAGAAACTTAAAAAAAAGCAATTATTCTGCTTTGCAAAGAAAAAAAAAAGTGACAAATTTTATAACTATTAGCTTAACCTGAGTGAGGAAACAGCTTTACCTGGTTTAGGGCTCATCGACCTGCAGGTTGATTGCCCGGCAGGCCAGTCTGAGCTGCCAAAATGTAACTTAATTTAGTAAAATCCTTATTTTTCCATTTTATAATTCGAAAACTCATTGACTACATATGTGTGATATCAGATGGTGGGGGGAGACTGATTGCGGCCTAAGCTAACTCACATTAATATTTTCGAAAAATATTTTTTGCCTTATTTAATCCTAAAACTCTGCGATTAAATAAGGATTAATGCAGAAAAATATTTTTCTGGAAAAGTGGTGTACATTTACATAGGCTTTGTATCAGGTGCTAAAGAACACTGAATTTCGAACTCAACTTTTTCTCTCCTTTTGAAAGAAAATGCGTATCAATTCTGCATTTGAGATATGCTATATTTTCAAAATCTCAAGAACAATCTGCACAAAATTTTATTTGCTGTTCCCCCCCCCCCTCCCCCCGCCTACTCTGTAATGTACCTAAATCTGGCTCTTATTGTTTTGTAATCTGTATTGATAAAGCATATGCATATTTAGTTTCCACAAAAAGACAAACTTCAATTTTTTTTTTTTTTTTTCATTTGTAAAATGGTCAATAATTGTCTTCAACAACTATTGCTAGTTTTTTTCAAATCTTAAAATAACTAAATAGCTAAAGCATTGCTGTTACAAAGCTGTACAAGTATTGCTGTTGTAAAGCATAGGTTTTCTAAGCAGTGACTTGTTTGGCTACCATTATTTCTTTTACAGTGATCATCCTGATGATTTCTAAAACATTTTCAATGTACCAGGAAAATTATTGTTTGGAAATAATGGTAGCCAATAAAGTAACTGATGACCCTGTAAATAAGTTTTGATTACTTTAAGATTTGAAAATCTTTAACTGTCGTCTATACGGAAAAAGTTAAAGAAAAAAATCAGACATGCTGAAACGGTGTTGGAGAATTTACTTGAGGCTGCAATATGGTATGAATTGAAATTAAAACTTCACAAATAGAAGTAATTATTTTTTAACTGTGTTTAAAAACATGTTTAAATCGAAGTAGTTGAGGTTAAAAACAATTTAAAATATCGTAAGAATATGCTGATTATAACAAGATTCAACTATAATATCTGATTAATAAAGGAAAAAAATATGCAAATACTTTTACAAATGTTTATTTTGCTGTTTCTAATTTTGCGCCCTTGGGATTTGTGCGTTTGCTCCAAGTGTTCCACGGCAGTTATGCCCTTGCATGGCAATTTTTTTTTTAAATATTTTGTTTTCATTTTCCATATTTTTTAATGACATTGTTTTTTGTATTGAACAGCTAAAATGAATTTCTACAAAGCCTGTTCTTTACTTTCTGATTTTGTTTACATGTTTTTTTAAAATTAGGATACTTTCATTTCTGAACTGGTTTCAAAAGCAAAAGTATCCTCACAAAAAAAAAAAAAAAAAAAAATGTAAACAAAATCATAAAAGTTTACAATAGCTCAGCCATCCAATGAATAAAAAAAAAAAATTCAAATGCAAAAGCGATATTTAAAAAAATTTCTCCCATAAAATTAACATTAGTGAGTGGGTGTTTTAAAGTGACTGAAATACCCTTTTTAACAGATGATGAAGTTAAGCCTATAAAATTCGCATAAAAATGTGATGATCCAAAAAAATGTAAAAAAGAGTTACATGTACACCTGTTGTCTAGCAGGCAAGGAAATAAATCAAAACATTGGGACTATACAAAGCCTCAATATATGCATTAATTTACATCATCGAAATTTTTTTAAATATTAATGTTTTACCAGATGTTCATTGCAAAATGAGTGAAAACGAAAATGCTATTTTGATTTAAGTGGCTGACGGAATTGTTTGCCTAGCACTATTATAGGTAAAAAAGGCAAAAAAAAAAAACTAAGAATTCATATAACCAGATTTTTTCTTTGCTTTGGGATAGTGATGAACAAGAAAACACACTAAACTGATCTAACTAAAAACTGAACTTTCTAATGAACTCAGCAAAATTGATGAATAATATTTATTGTGTGTTTACTTTAATATTTTATATTTAAAAAATTTGATCTGCTTGCACTAATAAAAATAAATATGCGTATTAACACTTTTAAATTTATTTAAGTTCAACATTGCCTCACCAGGCATTGCCATTATAAAATAAACAAATGAAAATTACTATTTTGGGGTTTCTGTGCAGATAGTGTTCATTTAATGCCTTACAGGATTGGCGATTCTTAATAAATTAGTCCTAGACACTATCTAAAATGTAAACTGAAGGCTGTTCTACAAATTTTCAAGCACTTATTAAGAAGTAACATTGGCATTTTAATTAGATTTTTCTTTTTCAGAAAAGAACAAAACATTGTAGGATAAAACATTTGCAATTTTAGGCTTATTACATTAAAAATGTTATATTTCTTACCATTTGTAAAATCATCATAGGCTATTTTCTAATGCAACTGGTCTGATATTTATTTATTTGTTACTCTAAAAGTACTTTCTTAACATGAACTGATTGAAAATAAATTTATATTTAATAATTGGAATATTGTACATTAAAATGGTACAGTGAGAAAATAATTCACACAATTGGTCAATTTATAAAATGATAAACAAACATATTGAAAAATATGAATGCAACAGCTTGTTTGTGAAAGTAAGCAGAATTTATTTACTGTAAATAAATTTCTTTTTCATTTATCAATCAAATAAAATGAAACATTTAGTAAGATTAATATTTTGCATTTTCATTACAAAATTTGGATTTTTTTTTTTTTCAAAACAAGAAAACAAAACTTAGTGGCACTTTTATGGTTATCACATGAAAAAGTTAAATTTCTTACCATTTTTTAAAATAATCTAAGCCTATTTTCTAATGTAAGTAATCTGATATTTTATTTCCTTATTACTCTATTTCTTTGACATAAGCTGATTAAAAATAACTTTTATTTAATAAATTATATTATTGTATAACTTGTGATACAATGAGAAAAATCATTCCTACATGATCAGTTTATGTAATGGCAAACAAATATATATTGAAATTTATCAAGATTGTTTGTATAAGTAAGAAAACTTTATTTACTGTAAATAAATAATAATTTTCTTAAACATTTAATAAGGATTAATATATATATATATATTTAAACAACAAAACAAAACTTCAGGGTAAAAAAGTAGTACTTTTAGGCTTATCACATAAAATAGAACATTTCTTACCCTTTTAAAAATCATATTACTTTTTTTCAAATGCAAATAGTCTGATATTTAATTCATATGTATATAAAAAAAATATTACAATTACTTAAAACATGTTACTCTTAAAAATATTATGGAGTAAATAAATTATTAATTTTGAAATGATTAGATAAAAATAAAACTTGACATGGTAGTAATGTAAACATTCAACATGGACATTACTTCTTGATATAGTTTATTGGTAAATTAATAATAGCATGGAGGGGAGGGTGTAGGATATGTAATATAATGACCAAAATGTCAAATACAAACTAACAAGCAAATACCAAAGGAAATATAGGCAAAATAAACCAAAAAAAAAAAAAGAGACAAGAATAGGAATGTTTTTAATTTTAATAAGAAATTTTAGAAATGAAATTAAAAATTTGTAGACAGTTTTCTATGCATCAGACAGAGCTCAGATTCATGAAATTATCTTTATTTTTTTGTAGTAATGTAAAATATAACAATGTAATTAATATTGAATAAAACTGATTTACTTTGTTAAATTTAATCAACTTTACAACTCTCTACAAAACTTATTTCATAATTATTAGCTATTGTTACAACACTCAGATTTTGGATAGAAACATTATTGCTATTGTTATGGTGTTCCGGAAAGAAGAGTCAAAAATTTTTAACCATAAAAATATTCTTAGAAAGAAAAAAGTTAGACATAGTGATCTTAAAATGAAAAAAGCAATTTAAACATAAAAAATATTTATAATTGGACAAATAAATATAAATAATACTCATAAGAGGCAATTAAAAAATACTTATAACATGTTGATATATTTTTTTCAATAAATACAAAATAAAGTAAATGTTTCCTCTTTGTTTACATTGCACAAATCAAAACCTGTATAAAATAACTATATTGACACTTCTGGCGATACTCATGGGATACAGAAGGGGCAAACATTAAAATTAAATTAAAAAAAATTATGTACAAAATGCTTTCTGAAGAAATACTAACATTTTCATAGAAAACAATATATTACCATATTTTTTAATTTTATAAGAAAAACAGTCTTGTTAAAAAGCTTTGAAAAAGTTTTTCTTAAATGATTTATAACATGAAACTTTCTGAAGTTTAATAACTAAAATAATCTAGTAACAAAATATTTAAAAATCTAGGTATACTAATTACTTAATATATTTTATTAACTAGAATGTACTGACATATATGTTCTAACAGCATCTATTCTTTTAACACGCAATGTAGAATCAAATATTATAGTATCAAACATGCAGTCATTTTGGAAGTCATCCATGCAGTAAATTAATATTTAACCAGTACTTATAAATACATAAAATTAAGTACTTTTAGATTATATCTGTTATCCTAGCAATAGCTGAATAAACTGACATATTAAAAAACAACATTAAAATAAGATTTATTGTATTAAATTTGTACAAAATGTTAAGATTATTGTTGTTGTAAGGAACATTGTATACATTGCTAATTTTCAGGCTTATCAAAAGCTGTTTGTAAGTTCATGAAATTTTAAGCTTTGTAACTCTAAATTTAGATAAAAAGCTAGAATCAAAGTGTATATTAAATTTTCATTTAGTAGCAGTACAAAAATTAGTCCTGAAAGTTTGAAATGAAAATAAATAAATAAACAAAGTTTTCACTTCTCACCTGCATTAACTTTTACTAACAGCTTACTCGTATAATTCACAGGCTTGGAATTTCCACACGATACAATGCTAGCAAATACACACCCAAAAGCACATAATAAATATAATTCTATGCTTTTAAAAGTGGTATCAGCTGGCAGCTGTATTTAAATTGGATAAAAAAAATCAGTGTCCCTTGGTATCATTTCTTGAGACAGATTTCTGAAACATACTGTGTAAAATGGCACAAAACTATTAAAAAAGAAATTATTACAGCACTAACAACTCGCTAAAAAACTCATATATTTATTAACTATTGCTGCAGCACACAGATTTTGAATCAAAACATTGTTTATTGATAGTGTGACGGCAGTCGACCGCCCCATAATTTTTATTAGACCAACATATGATCTGAAAAGACCTGACCATTCGCCGATTTTCTGCGTGCTAGTTTCGGAATGCGGCGTTTGACGTCTCGTGCTCAGCACTAGAACAACAAACTGATGTGATTTTTTTTTTCATTCTGGTAGCTATATCCTTACAAATATGAGGTGTTGTGTCTCTTTCTGTAGTATTGACAGTCGGGCAGACCATTTTGACCCTGATGATAATAAAATTTCGATGCATTATTTTCCAAAAGAGGAAAAAATTAAAAACTTTTATTGGGATGGTGTTTTAAATTAATCGAGTATTTAAATTAATCGAATATCTTAATCGAGCTCTTACATCGCATCTAGTAGTTTACTAATCAGATATTCTTTTTACACAATATGAAAATTTTATTAATAAATAAACACTTTTGGCTTAGATGCTTTACACTCACGCTAAAAAAAAAAAAAAAATTAATCGGTTAAAAAAAAGAAAAAAGTCGCCAAATTTAGGGGATTTTTTCCTTTAATGGCAACCTAGCCATTGTATTAAGTTATTCGTTTGGCGCAGTCTTGGATATCGCGCCAACCGAACAGTCGCCAATCTTTTGTTTACATTTTAGCGTGAGTGTAACACATCTGTTCCACACTTTTTTGCGATGAGACTTTAATTCTCGACTTTAAATATGTGCTTTTCACCAGTTTCATCCATCCTGAATAGAAATATATGCTAAAAATATTAATAAACAGAAAACCTTACTAACGTATTTAAAGGGAAAAACTCGGAATGTTGTTCTATTTTTCTGCTAGCAGACGACGGAGAAAACGGGCACATTTTTATGAATGGAAAGTCGGCGAATGGTCATGTCTTTAGGATCGTATGTTGGTCTAGGACTGCCGGAAGAAAAAAAGAATCATTCAAAAACAGAGTCATTCTTCAGAATCTCCAGCAGTTCTTACGGCAGTCTTTCTGCGCATGTGCAGTAGACTGCCGTAAGAATATTATTCTCACGGCTGCCGTAAGAATAGCCACAGCCTAACCAAAAAGAAAGCAAATACCGGATAACTTCAATTGAATAGAGACTTGTTTTAATACGACCGGACAAACGTCAACACTGAACAGGGATAAAGTTCACCTCCTGTCATTCCCAATACACGTTTAAATATGTCAACAGTCCTGCAACAATCTCTCCTATATTCAACATAAAGACAAGCCTGACCGGTTTAAAAGCAATCCATAATAAAAACAAGGAAACAGCTTTCGTCTCCACCTCCCCCATCCATCACATGTTTGAAATACTCAATTAATGAAAAACACAATCTCCATTCCAGCAGCTGACTTCACTATGAAAAACAAACTGAAAGTCGACAACATCATCTTTTATAAACTCAAACCAAGCTCTTTAATTCTTTATTATATTTTGCACTTCATCGTAAAAACATCTCCAAATTATTTCTCAAATAATACGCTCATTTCCTTCCTGACCAGAGAAAAACAATAACTTATTGAAAGCGAAGTAACATTATACCGACACACTCCCGTATCGACCAACTAATACTAAGGCTCCTATAAGTGTAGCTGACGCATATCCATTCTGTTGCCCAAAATAACCGCCATATTGTGACCTAGCTCAGCATTTTTGCCAGGTCATTAAATGGCGGTATGATTCAGCCTGTATTATAGGAGCTCTAACTAATAGGAGCCAAGATGGTTACTATATCATACGAGCGACAGGCATCTTTAAATACCTCTATCTCTCTCCAACTTCGTCTACTACGCAATACGGAAGTGGGGAACCCCGCCCTCTAGGAGATTATGCAACGAACGGCTCTCGGCCGAAACCAAAGACATTTAAGATACACAGACTGGCAATACCCATTCAAAAGCCATCAGCCATCTGAAGTAAATTGAAACACCTCAAACGCGAGTTCTGTACGTCAGATTTGAGTTGTTTACTATTAATCGCTATGGCTAGAAGCTACTTAAAAAAATTAATTTTTATTAATGTATACGAAATTTATGCCATTTTTTTACATCAAGCTATTTTTTTGTATATCTAAATTAGCATTAAAAATATTTAATTTCGTGAAATAAAATGAAATAAGGTAATTTATTAATAATTTTTTTGAATGGTATATTTGAGTACAGCATATAATTTTAATATGCAATGAAGGCGAAATGTACATTGAAACAACTTGGTGGAGATTATAAGTTGAAGCGTCTGAAACCAAGAAAGAATAAAAAAGGTGGGGAGGGGGAGAAATCTATCTAAAGTTTAATTAATTGATCCTTCAAAATATTCATGCATGCGTGAATGAATGTTAAAATTCAAAAGATGATTCCTAATGAGTTTTGTAATAAAGTATATTTTTAATAGTTAATAGAGCTTAACAATTTCAAATAAGTAAATAATGTAAGCATAATCAAGTAATACATACCAATAAAATAAGCATACACATTTAAATATACATTCATCAATTTTAATTTTGTAAAATATTGATATAATTGTTAATTGTTTCAATACTTTAGATTTATGTTCGAAAATGTTATCTTGTAAGTTAAGCAAAAATAAAACTTGTTTAGAAATAAGATTTTTGTCTAAAAGATAATATAAACATATATTTATTATTTTAATTATTGAAATTATATACGAAGATCTTTTAGTTCTTATTGTTTAATCATTGCTTTTCTTTGAATCATAAACTAAACTGGAAAAAAAAAAATCTGAAATTGATAATTTTGACTGTAGGATGAAACAAACACAACCCATGCACTATTCTAACTTCAAATGCTTCATGATTTTAAGCCAGATTACAACTAAATTTGATAATTTGTAGATTATAAGGCTCTTTGAAACACATGTGTGTATGATAAATAATAAAGCCATTCCAATTTTATCATTTTAAAGTGAACTAAATATATTTTTACGATAACTTAAAAAATATTTTTGCAATTCACTCATAATAAATTTGGGCTATGATGTCATACACTCACGCACAGTTTTTTTTTTTTTTTTTTTTTTTTTTTTATCGGTTATAAAAAGGGAAAAAGTCACCAAATTTAGGGGATTTTTTCCTTTAATAGCAACCTAGCCATTATATTAAGTTATTCGTTTGGCGCGGTCTTGAAAATCGTGCCAACCAAAAAGTCGCCAAACTTTTGTTTATATATTTGCGGGAGTCCTAAATTTGTTTTTTGAAACATGAGTGTTTATGAACAAATACAGAGTAAGCAGAATAAATAAAATATCTTGTGCTGGATTCTACATCTACCTAGGAGGTTATGCACATAGATGCCATTGTCCAAAGATGTACAATTAAAATTGTACTGTGTGTGGTGTACAATTGTGAGAATCAGCAATTAACAAATAATTTCTTATTCATCGGTAAGTAAATTTTTATTTATGGGTTTACTTAAGAATGTCCTTTTTAATAAATGTTGGTATCATTGTTTCATTTATTTAGTCATTGTTATTTAAAAGTGATGATAAAATAAAATTCGAATCAATTTGATCTGGCCAGGAATTTATGGCACAAATGGGACTTATTTAAAAGTAGTTACTTGATTATAAATTGTTTAATTGAGATATGTTTTCATTATCATTTAAAATGGAACAGCAAAATTATATTTATTCATAATGTAGTACTTTAATCTTTATCTTTTTTCAATATTTATACAATTTATTTAATATAAAGAAGCTATCGATATTTTTATATACAAACAGAAGTAACTTGTATAAAGATATATATATACACGGTTCTTCTTCATTATCTCGTCGACCGTCTTCCATATAAAAAAAATTAAAAAAAAAAAAACTTATGTATAATTATTAATTCATAACATTTTTTAATCAATAAAAATATCACTTTCTTATGAATCGCTTCATTTTAATTTAGATGTGAAAAATTAAAGCTGTTTAACTTAGCTGTCTTGGAATTCCTATTGCATTTCTAATATATAATATACCTTGCAGAGTGTGGTATAAAATAAAATATTTACTGAAACACTAAGAACTTTTTATTACTGTTGTTATCCAAAACTGTACAATTGGAATAACTTTTGGAAGTCCCAAATGAATATCAACATATTGATAACCTTCTAAGCTACAATCAAGTTATCTGTGGTCTGCCTACTGATGGAAGTCGAGGAACTGACTTGCAAAAGCTGACATTTGGAATTCGAGGAACTAACTTAACAAAGTCTTCTGTTACAATTTTTATGCCAGCTGGAGACATTCACAGGCAGAAATTTTTATTTAATTTTTCTGTCTGTAAATGTAACTTGCTAGAGCTTGAGATGTCTTCCACGTCCAAGAAACCTCTTGCTGCCAATCTTCATTCACAGTAATTCAATAGGTTGATATTGAGTCCATTTAAGATTTGGAAAAAATATTTTACTTGTACTTTTTTGCATAACAACAGTAATAAAAAGTTCTTTGTTTTTCAGTAAATATTTTTATTTTATATTTGTATCTGAAAGTGTTATATATTAGAAATGATGGTACTTCTCGACTATCTTGGCAAGAGAAGGAAATTTCACATGCATAGTTTCTGGTAACCTATTTACTGTTTCTTTTACAAAATATTTTTTCCTGTATTTATACAATTTATTTAATATAAAAAAGTCATTTATTTTTTTGGTACTTCTCCATTACCCCGTCAACCACTTTTCATAAAAATGTTATTGCCAAACTATAGCATTTAACGCCAAAAATGCAGTCCCAATCACTTGACGTCAGAAGCATTACACGTGTTTGTTAAGTCATCAAGTGGTTTTCAATTCACCATTTACCTGTATTTTTCATTATGTTCATTTTGTTATATATTAGAAATGCTGGTACTTCTCAACTATTGAGGTCTTGGCGATGGGTTACAGAGAACTGAAGCATCCCTAAAATTTGTCATGTATATTTTCTGGCAACCTATTCACTGTTTATTATATAAAATTTATATAATTTTTTTTTTCAATATTTATACAATTTATTTAATATAAAGAAGCTATTTATCTATTTTTGTATACAAACAGAAGTAATTTGTATAAAGATATATATATATATATACATGGTTCTTCTTCATTATCCTGTCGACCGTTTTCTATTAAAAAAAAAAAACTATCACCAAACTATTATGCCAAAGCCAATAAACAAATGGAAGAATGTTGCCATTAGAATCTCATTTTTAAAAAAAATTCAGCAAAGCCCATTTGAATGAATCATCAACTAACAGTAACTAAGCAATAAAATTTACGATATATTAATGAAAACAGAAAAATATTTTTTGGATATTTAATTATTTTTCTTAATTATCCCTATCAGCTGGTGGATAAATGTTTGTGATGTCAGTTGAAACTGATATATTTATTATATCGATGCATCACAATTTTTTACAATGCTTTTACTCTTCTTATATCATGTTGTCATTGTTTAATGACATAATTGTTATTTTACTTAACAAAATACTCAATAAATCAGTAAAACATCATTAAAAATACTGATAAACATCAAATTAAAAATCACTGGATAACATACCAAACGCATATAACTCATTTGACATCAAGTGAATGTGGTGTCACAATCATGCATTTTTGGCGTAAAATTCTATAGTTTGACGATAATGTTTTTTATCAAAAGTGGTTGACGGGGTAATGAAAAAGTATCAAATACATATATAGACATAATATAGAGATATGCAAATACATATATAGAAAGAATAAAAGTTCATCTGATTTGTTTTCAAAGCTGTTTGTATCATTCGGCAAAAAATTTCACTTTCTAAAGCCTGAAATTCATCAAGCTTTTTAAAACAATGTCAAGGCCTTATAGTGGAAAAGTACCAAAATGCATTGGGAATTCTAAAATTAATAAGGATTATCTGTAACAAGTAAATTAAAATGAATTTATGATTCATGAATTTAATACTTTCATTAGTAGTACATGGTGTGAATACTACAAGAAAATGTTTTAATAAATTTTATCTTTTTCTAATTCACTGTATTAATATTAATAAATAATATATATATATATATAAAGCTAATCTACTTAAATTAAAACATTTAAAATTTTGGTACTTTTATGTTAGCTGAGCACAGGTAATAAATTGCCAAATGTTACCATCTTCATTAATTTTCATTGCATTCATTTCATTTAAAATACACAATTTTCACTTAAAATACACATTTTTTTCTCATGCATACACATAACTCATTTAATTTAATATACAAAGAAGAAAAAATACTACAAACCAAAACATTTTATTTCAGCATCAAAGCATTGTTTATAGTTTACACATGCGTAAAATAAAAGCTGCTATTGGTGAAAAAGGAAAATGCTACTTGCGAGATTTGATTAAATTATAATTATCTGCTATAATTAACGACTAACAGAAAGAGTTTCTCTTGCTGTTCATTTCTTTTTGAACATTTTTAATAAGTAAGATAGTAGTGTTATTTAAATAAATTTTATCTTTTAAGAAATTCTTTTAGATAAGCAATCTACTATTCATATTGAATTAATATCAGTATGTCTGGAAGGTTTAAATCAGTCACAATAATAAAAAGATTTAACAAAAGTCTGTGTCTTTGAAAGTGTACTCTGTTTTTATACAAAAAGAAATAATAAAACTGGAATGTACAATGTAGGAAGTGTTTGTTAGAAATTTAACTGTCTTATTATGCAATTTAAAATTGTTAAACACTTTTTGAAACTCGAAATTATCTGAAAAAAAAAAGAAATATATATATATATATATATAGGTATTAGAAACTGAAAGTAGAAAACAATGTGAAAAATAACATGCTTAGTGTACATAAAGGTAAAAAAATGCTTTTAAGGGTGTATTCAAATCCAAACTGCTTATTTTGAGACACATTTGTAAATTCATTTTTGCTCTAAAATGCATCCAATTGGCAGGTTCTCTTATTCAGAAACTTTATAATGCCCGTATTGTCTCGATTTTTTGATAAAGGCAGAATATATTTTTAAAAAGGCTATCAAAGTGGACATTTTGAATCGAATTTCCCGAAGCGATAGTGCTGGAATAAAAAAAATACCGTATTGCGAAAATAATTGTTTGTAAATAAATTTCTAATTAATTGAACGAAAAATAAAAACATGGGGCCCTTATAAATGTCTTCATAAATCCCACCACCAAGTTTCATGTTTTTATTTTAAAAAATGAGTCTTAAAATGTGTCTCAAAATTTTGAGTTGTTGAGCGTGGAAAAAAATTCTTTTGAATACCGCCTTAAACAAAAAATTCTGAAGTCAAACTGAAAATCATAAAAGCATGAGACGCTAATAAAAATACTTTAAGCCCACTAGAAAAAGTATGCAAATGGCAGCACACACTGCAGATTAATCTAATAACTTTAAAATAAAGGCTGTGCTTAAAAAAATTGTTAAATTTTATTTTCCTAAATTATTGTATCTTCTAGGGATGCACCAAATATTCAGTATTCAGCCATACTACTGAATGCTTGGATTTTTTTTTTCTTTTTTTAACCTTAGATAACTTTTATTTTTAACTGTCAATAAATAAAGATATTAAGAAATACAATCATATTTAAATAACAGAGATTGCTTTTGCTTTATTTATTTGCAGTTTGAAAAGTAACAGTTAAGAAAAGGAAGTGTTAATGATGACATTCATAGGAACTAATGATCTGTAAATACAAGTTTTTGAATATTGTTAGCTTTTTTACAACTGGGTATTTCTAAACATAATGGAAGATTACTATATGGATATGGATGGAATATGCTTTCAGGGGTTATAATAAGTAACAAGACAAACAGTTTTTGTATGGGAAACCAGAATTGCAATCCACTTATTAAAAAATACAGTGTGTCTCACTCCATGTCGAACTTCCATGTCGTCATTTTCATTTAAAAATAACAATAATGAAGATATTGTAACAATATATTCAAACATCAGACTTACTCTACTTTCTGTGAAATATGACAAGAAGTGTTAAAATGTGACACTAGTGCAGTGCAAACACTAAGCTGGACATTCCACTAATTCAGAATGCAGCTGACAGTACATACACTGTATCACTGATTAAAATTCAATCACTTCAATGATTCCAATACACTTTATACAAAACAAAGTTAATATGTTAAAAACCTTGCTAAAATATCTTCATTATTGTTAAAGTTGTGAACAAAAATTAGGGTTCTATTTGTAGTGAAACACCTTGTATTTTTGATTGAATAAATGGATTGTGATGCTGGTTTTCTGTACAGAAAATGCTTGTCTTGGCCACATTATCTTCCTAGAAAGTTTGTTCTAAAACTTTGCAAACACCATGTAAATTTCCAACCTCTGAAAATAATCGTTCACTTTATTCATTCTAGTACATTTCAAAAACTTTCTTGCTAAGTTGCCACCATTTGAATTTATTATTATTATTTACTCGCTTCTTGTCAAATAAATACTATATTACTGTAAGATATT
Organism: Maratus michaelseni; assembly: GCA_963931845.1. NCBI lineage: Eukaryota > Metazoa > Arthropoda > Arachnida > Araneae > Salticidae > Maratus > Maratus michaelseni. The sequence continues at coordinate 332,952,340 of OZ007595.1, read as the reverse complement.
CCTTGAAAATTTATTTTTGATTTTAAAATATTTGTTTTAGAATATAAGTAAATTTTATTTATATATTTTAGTTCACAGAAGAAGTCATAAGTTAATTTTTTTATTATTAATTAAAAAAGTTAAGACTAATCCTTCTTAAATAATTTAAAACATAGACTTTTTTAAAAATTTTATTGTAAAGTTTAATTGTGAATTTTTTTTTCATGAAAATTGTCTTTGTGTTAAATATTATGAAAAATTATTTTGAAATTTAACTTTTAAACCATGAAATATAGAGGTATTCAATTAGTCGAATATTCAGTATTCAACCAAAGTCACTATCCAGTGCATCCCTACATCTTCTTATTACATTTTCCTTGTAAATGTAAATTTTGGTGGTGGGTTACTATTTTTTCCCATTTATTTTTAATTTATTCCAATTTATTTAACATGGGTTACTATTTTTTCTTATGGTCACAGATAAATTTTGTTTTGCTGCAGAGTGACACAGAAAAATCTCTTACTGGGACTAAGTAAATTGGAATTTTAATCACATTTATAATATATTTTAATTTATCATGAATTATAGCTTTTCATAATAATAGCTCCTCATTATATTGATTTTAATGTGTCACATTTACTGTGGACAAGTCACAAAACAAAATTTTTCATTTTATGAGTAAGGATGATTCCAAACTCGCCCCCAATGAGGATCCTGCCTGGTTGTACCACTGTTATAATTTATAACTATTATTATTACTTATTTATATTACTGCAAATGTTACTTTACATTATTGTAACGAACAAATACTTATTGTTGAATCATGTGGTAATAGATTAAAATACAAAACCATGCCTAAAAATTAGTTATTTAAAAAAATAAATGTTTTTTTCAATTTATAATCAATATTTCTCCAGCTGTAGAAAAGAGGGTTAAATCTGATAAGATGAATAAACAATGTATTTAAAAAAAAAAAGAACTGACAGTCAATAAAATTAGCATATAGCATGCCTTTATAATAAGGATGCCTTCTTACATGCAAAATAAATTTCTTGTTGATCAGTGTAGAGACCCGATTATAAATCTTTGTAATTTTATTCTTTCATGATTTTTTTTTTCAGTGAATAAGTGATTTTTTAGTATGTATTTAAATAAAACATACAATTTTGCATTCGTCAAAATGATGAATGCTCTACAGTTAAGTTCTAAAAAGGCAAAATAAAATTCATATTGTAATATTTGCTCATAAAAATACATGATAAAATAATGTATTCTTTATTTCGAAGCACCAAAATGTCACAATGCATAAATACCCAAAACATGGTCAGTAACATCTCAAATTCCCTTCACTAATGTGAAACCCATAGGCCTATAATGCATTCATATTTTTTAAATATCTCTTCCTCTTTTTTTTCGGTGTGCGGCTCTTAAAAGATGCCAGTTTTATATAGTTGTCAAAATATTTCTAAAATTTATACTTAATTTATATTTGTATGTGTAAAAATTGTTAATAGCTGTGAGTATGATCTTAACACTTCAAATAATTAAGTCTGGCTAAACATGAGATGTCTTTATTTTTATGATTTTGAAGTAAATTATCAATATAGCTTTATAAGACGAGTTTCATTGAATAATTCAAGAAAAAAATGTCTCATCATTATTATGCATATTTAGTTATGCATGACCAGAAATTCACAAAATTCTAAAATCTGCACAACCTCTGGTCCTAAGCTATGCAGATTTGAAGATGTATGTAGGAGTGAGAAATTTTCAGAAAATCTTACCAGCCAGCAAGAAGCAACATACAGTTGAAAATTGTTATGACAGAATTTACGCAACTGCAAAAATAAATCCTTACTACAATAATACATTTTTGTTCCTTTTTTTCAAATAAAATTAAGAAATATATACAATAGAGGAAAGTTTAGTATAAGGTTAGAACTTAGTTACCATAGTGATATTACAGTAATTTGAAGAGTTGCAAAATATAGCTAAGAAATAAAAACAATTCTTCTATAGCCTGCAGTTTTTAAAAGACTTCTTAAAGATTATCTTGCCTCATCAGAAAAGCCACTCACTAGAGGCAAGTAAAATGATATAATTCCCCAACCCTGTGTATATATATTATTATTATTGTTTTTTATATACAAATTACTTATGTTTGTATATAAAAAAATGGTACATCTCCATTATCTCATCGACCACTTTTCATAAAAAAAATTATCGCCAAACTGTAATGCCAAATAAAAAAATAGAGGAATGTTGCCATTGTAATATCAAAATAAATAAATAAAATAAAAAAAATTCGGAAAAGCCCCACTCACCAAAGTGTCAACTGTCAGTAAGTTTAAACAACAACAAAAAAATGACAATATATTAATGAAAACAAAAAAAAAAATCTTGGATATTTATTTATTTACATTATTTTTTCTTAATTATCCTTCTCGGCTGGTGAATAAATGTTTGTAACATCGGTTGAAATTGATTTATTGCACTTAACTATGCAACGGAACATTCTTTCAATGCATTTTCTCTTTTAACATCATGGCACAGCCGTTTAAGGATGAAATTGTTATTTTAATTAATGAAATAACTAATAAATCGGTAAAACATAATGAAAAATACAGGTAAATGGTGAATTGAAAACCACTTGATGACTTAATAAACACGTGTAATGCTTCTGACGTCAAGTGATTGGGACTGCATTTTTGGCATTAAATCCTATAGTTTGGCAATAACTTTCCTATGAAAAGTGGTCGACGGGATAATGGAGAAGTACCAAAAAAATAAATGACTTTTTTATATTAAATAAACTGTATAAATACAGAAAAAAATCTTCTGTAAAAAGAAACAGTAAATAGGTTACCAGAAACTATGCATGTGAAATTTCCTTCTCTTGACAAGATAGTCGAGAAGTACCAGCATTTCTAATATATAACACTTTCAGATACAAATATAAAATAAAAATATTTACTGAAAAACAAAGAACGTTTCATTACTGTTGTTATGCAAAAAAGTACCAGTAATATAAATTTTTCCAAATCTTAAATGGACTTAATATCAACCTATTGAATTACTGTGAATGAAGATTGGCAGCAAGAGGTTTCTTGGACGTGGAAGACATCTCAAGCTCTAACAAGTTACATTTACAGACAGAAAAATTAAATAAAAATTTCTGCCTGTGAATGTCTCCAGCTGGCATAAAAATTGTAACAAAAGACTTTGTTAACTTAGTTCCTTGATTTCCAAACGTCAGCTTTTGCAAGTCAGTTCCTCGACTTCCATGAGTAGGGAGACCACAGATAATTTGATTGTAGCTTAGGAGGTTATCAATATGTTGATATTCATTTGGGACTTGTAAAGGTTATTCTAACTGTACGGTTTTCGATAACAACAGTAATAAAAAGTTCTGAGTGTTTCAGTAAATATTTTTATTTTATACCACACTCTGCAAGGTATATTATATATTAGAAATGCATTAGGAATTCCAAAACAGCTATCTACTTTAACAGCTAAATTAAAATGAAACGATTCATAAGAAAGTTATATTTTTATTGATTAAAATGTTATGAATAAATATAATTTTGCTGTTCAGACTAAAAAAAAAAAAAAAAAATTAGTTTTATATAACACCGAGAGCTGATATCTCAGTGTTTATATGCAGTAGCGTAGCTAAGGGGGGGCAAGGGGGGCGACCGCCCCGGGCGCCGCTGCCAAGAGGCGCCAAATTGAGAGGGGTTTTTAACCAAAATTATCTCTCATATTTTGACAATAAATAAAAATGTTTGACCTTTTTTTTGTGTGTGTGAATGTTTTCTTTAGTGAAACCTTTTATATTATACTGAAATAATGAAAGAAAAAGCTTCTGTAAATGTTTCTAGGGATGGCTCAACACTCTTCGTACTTTACATGATTACGTACCTGAAAGCTGGCGCAAAATGATTAAATGCACGAGGGAGGGGCGCCCAATTGAGAGACGTATTAAATCAAAACTTGTAGGGAGCCCAAAAAAGTCCAAGCGATAGTTTTGAGCAGTGCACTAAGATGAAAACATTTTTAAAAATCCTATTACTTAGCGCTTTAGATCATCAGTTAGTCGAAATTAAGCATAGGTTATGAATTAATCATTATAATAAAATTTTAAAGAAATGTGCCAAAAATGGGGGAGGGGGATGTTTAAAAAAGAGCCCTAGGACCCTAACTAAAATATGAGGATTGTGGCCCGAGGAGAGGAATTAATACAAAACTTTAAAGTTATGCTTTAAGAGGGTGACACAATTAGGGAGGGGGAAAATGCACAGTGAAAAAAGTTCACGGGGTCCCGGATCGGGCCCCAGGGTTTTAACTGGGATGTTGAAATAGGGAAATAACTAAATGGGTAAGACGCCTCAAAATGAGGAAGATTGGATTGAAAGGGGGACACAAGTTATTAACAGTTTAGAACACAAAAACATAAAGGGGCCCAGGAGGCCCAGGTCTTAAAAAATTAAAAATCTGAGCCTCAGGTACATCAGGGCCTGCCTTAGACTATCCACACCCAAATTTTCAGACTTCAGCGGGCATTAGATTTCGCTAGCCATCGCACACAGACAACAACTTTCTTTTATTAGTATAGATAATTAAGTTATTAAAATATTGAAATGCTGTATTGTCTTTTGATATACACCTGCGTACATAATTTGTATAATTCTAGTCTATCAGGAAGTGGGTGAAAAATCAATTAGAAAATTCCATTTTTACATGACAAAAAACAAGTTAAATGAAAAGGAAATAAATAAAAATGAATTCATGTATTATTAATGAAATCTTTATTCATTGAGTAAAGACACAAGTATAATAGATGAATTCCAAAGTTAAAGATAACGCTAATCATAGATAATTTTATAACTAAAATGTTTTATTAGATCTTCAGATATATATATTTTTTTAAAGAATAAAATAAATAAAAATAAAAATTCATTATAACTTTCAGAAAACGGGCAGTCCACCCATACACTAAACTTTTAGAGATTTAGTATATTGGAAATCGAAATTCCACGCTCGTTGTATCCGGGATTTATTATGAGTCAGATATGCTATTGCAGAGATCATTTTCATACTTTTTATGGCTAAGCCACAATATTATAAGTTTAGGGGACGCAACTGAAGTTACGCCGCTAATACTTTTAAACAACAAGCTTGTAAATAGTTTTTTAGATTGCTTTTCAAACAAGGATTAGCCATCATGATTAAAAGAAAGCAAAAGAGACATAAAATAGTATAATTAAATCTGAATGGACAAATACATATCTCTTTCTCTTTGGGCTGATCAAAGTAAAAATTTTACGGTAATTAAAGTTAGCAAATAAGGTGCACCGATGTAAGTTTTCAGATGCAGTTTTTATTGATATTATTAAATGGTTTTGTGAAAGTTTTATGATTTAATCAAGCAAAAAGTAATTCTTTAGGTAAAATTGGTTTTGTGTTAAAAATATTTCATTGAAAATCTTTTAAAGAAAATTTCAAAACCACACTTTTGTATAATAATAAACTTTTCTCAACATTTTTCTTTCATACTTTCCTTATAAATCTACTCTATAACTGTAAGAATCACATTTTCAATTAGTTAAAATGTCAGGACAAATGTTAATTAGTTAAAATGTCATGACAGATTTTAAAATAAAATACAAAAGACATTTTACTTAAACTTTTTGTTTTTAGAAAAAAAAAAAACCTATCTATATCATACTTTTAATTTTACGAAATGCACCTTAAGGGGAAAAAAAAAAAAAAAAAAACAGGAGTCAATTGAAAAATATTTGTTGCAGTTTTGTCACTTAGGATAATATGAAACTCCTTGTAATTTTTAAAGAGTGTACGTACCTTGTAAATGAAACAAGACAGCAGATATTTTCCCCCCATAATCAGGTTTAATTTAGGAGTTTTCGCAAACGGGATTTCTAGCAAATAATTTGCTTTCATTGTTGTAGTCATTGTTGCTACTGTCATACTCTTAAAACTACATAGCTAGATAGCTAAACATCTTGGAGATAAAAGTAGGTCGTCATAAATGAAAAAGTCGTCATAAATTTGCGATAGCTGACAATTTTTCAAAATTTCCAAATATTGACGAAAATTAGGAATCTTCTATTATCGTGTTCCACGCATTTTACCTTCGTGTGTTTGAGTAAAATTCGTTTAATTCTTAAAAACAAGGAAGAGCAAAGCTACCTTTTCCTCCTGTACAAGCCGGAAGGACTTTCCTTCCGTCTTGAGGAAAAAAATGGTTATTTTTTTATTGGGGGGGGGGGGGGGGAGGGAGGGCGCAAAATTTGTTCTTTGCCCCGGGCGCCAAAAAACGTAGCTACGCCACTGTTTATATGATAATGAAACATATCTCAATTAAACAACTTATAATCAAATAAGTAACTACTTTTAAATAAATCCCATTTGTGCCATAAATTCATGGCCAGATCAAATTGATGAATTTTATTTTGTCCTCACTTTAAATAACACTGACTAAATAAATGAAACAATGATACTAAGATTTATTAAAAAGGACATTCTTAAGTATACTCATAAATAAAATTTGACTTACGGATGGAAAGATAAAGTTTTATTTATGCCTTGATTGCCGGTGCTATTGTATGCAACACACATATATAACAATTGCGATTTCGTCCTAATAACAAGCTAATACCACAATAAAGTGTTAAATTAGGCAATATACGTTTAAATTTAATAACGATTAAAAAAAAAAAAATTAGAAAAAATCTCGAATAAAGAAATTATAGAGCAACACAGCTAACCACACATAATATACTACTATATGAAATGTCAATAATCTGACGTACGTCAGCTGTGATCAAAAATCCTGAGTTAAACTGACAGTTTTGCCAGTCTATGTATCTTAAATGTCTTTGGCCGAAACGCACGTGTCATGGACAGATAAAACGCATGTGTCATGGACAGATAAAACGCATGTGTCATGGACAGATACCGCCATCTATTGGCGTATCACAGTACTGTCGTGAAGCAAAACGAAAAAGGATGAAGCATGAGGAGAAAAACTACCAGCCTGTCAACCCTGTCTGTTCATAATTTGAATATGGTGAGCGATGGAACGTGATGCATAAATGGTTTAACTCTCTAAATAATTTAGTTTAAAAAAAATAGATGTTAGTTATAGATGAGGTAAAGATTGGTAATTAATAATATCCACTTTAAAACCTTTTTCAAATATATTTAAAGTAATAAGACCAATAATGTTATGACATGGCTATATTGGCATAACAATTTTATTATTATTTTCTAATATCAATTATATTTATTAATCATTTAAAATGATAAATAATTATTATTATTAGTATTAATTATTCATAATATTAATTTAATGTAATATATATTTAATTTAATATGTTTAAAATATTATTATTATTACTATATTATATTATAGATTATATTATATTATTATCAATATTTATAATTATATTAATATATTTATATTTAATATAAATTAATAATATAAATAATAATATTATTACAATGGATAAATTTAAATTATTATAGTAACATAATTTATTTATTATTAATTAAAAATAATTATAATATAATAATATGAACTAAAATATTAATTTTTCAATAATTATATTTAATATTTTAAAATAATTATTTAATATTAAAAACTATAATTATTATTAATAATCATAAAATATTTATAATTAATATTAATAAATTAATTAATATTAATATTTATAATTAATATTAATCTTAATAAATAATTAATATTGTATATATAAATAACATCATAATGAATTATATTAAATCAATACTTTATTAAATTAATAATATAATATATTAAATTAAAATACTAAATTTTAATTTATTAAATGTATAAAGTATTATAAATAAGTAAATTATTAAAAATAATCTAATATTTTTAAAAAATTTTATATGATTTTTTCTTTACTTATAATTAAAACATCAAATTACTTATAAGTAAAGAGAGTTAAATACATCTTGACAGACATGAATGTAAACATCACCGAATCAGACGATGTAAACAACCGCCATGTTTGTCTAACCGGAGTTAAGCTAATGAGTTTTTAATAAATTATTCAAATTTAAAGCACAAAATCAGAAGTTTGGTGAATTCATAATGAAAAGCGTACCTTAAACTTTGCAGAACAGTGCTTGAAAGTTCTTAAATATGAAAATTATTATTCCTAGACGATTTTATTTTTTACGCCCATGTTATTTCAATGGGCACTTCGATCTGTTTATGCCTAGAGCCTCTAGATATACGGGCCGGAGCATCACCGCCATATTTAGGTACACTTTGGGTACACCCTTGCTTCTTGGCGACTTTAGCGCCTTACTGGCGATTTGAAGAATTTTGTTTATCATATATTATTTGAACTAAGTCGATGCATCATGCAAGTATGCACAAGCAGGAAAGTTTTTCTATTATAAAGATCGTACTGTCCTTGAAAATCTTTACACATTTTTTTTTCGTCCTTAAAAGTCCTTATTTTTATGCAAAATCTGCAAACAGTCCTTAATTTCAAACTCTTATTTCTTAATCAAATGTGAAACTCTTCTTCCTTTCAGTGAATTTCCGATTAAAAAAAATCAACTAAATCCCTCTCTTTTCGAAATTTTCTTCGCCCCCTTTTGCTTCCCCCCCCCCTCAAACAGTACCCAAAGTATAAAAATCCTTAATTTATTTAAACTTTTCAACTCTATATATTATTTTATTGTAACAATATGATCATACAAATTTCGTTAAAATTTAATCTATATTCCTCTATTACAAAATTTTGCTTCCCTCTCTACCCCCTCCCTCCTTCTCACAAAACCCAGTACAGTTTAAAAATTTTAAAACTGTAATTTTTTAAAACTTTGTTTTTGCTCTATCTGTCACTTTATTAAAACAATAAATAAATAACCGATCATACAATATTTTCCTCCCTCCCCACCAAAATTCACTCCCCCCCCCGATACCAAGCACACAAAATTTAAAATCTTTAAATAATCTTACTTTTTTTTTTGTTTTATGTGTAAATGTTTAGTAAAGTAAATAAATATCAAGTCATCTAATAATCTCCCCCCCCCCTTTTCAAAAAAATATCTGCTTCTTCCCAATATCTCCCCTTCTTAATAATAAGAAATTGTTTAATCTATTTATGAATTTTTTAGCGAATTAAAAAGGTGCAGAAAGACTTAAAGTTATATAAGCATGACTTAAATAAAAATAATTCTCATAAAATTCGGCTTCCCGATTTTCCCCTTCGGCTCAATAAACAGTTTGATATTTAAAACTGTAATTTAAATAAAATATGTCCTACACGTTTTATAGCAAGTTATCTACCCCCCCCCCCCACTACGCAAACAAAAGTAAGAAAAATCTGTTTCTCTCCAATACATGAAGTTCAGATTTTTTTTTCTCTATTTGTGACTTTATAATGACAATAAATAAATAATTAATGGGATTAATAAGAAAATAAATAATTCAAAATCTCGTAAATATTGACTAATAACTCTCAAAAGTTTGCAAAAAATTAAAAGAGTATAAATAATCGTTGTTTCTTATGCATATTTATACACTTATGTAAATATTATGAACATAAATAAATAATTAAATTTAAAAAGAATCATAATCATCAATCATTTTTACACATTTTAAGAGACTTTTAAATTTGGCGCTTTCATAAATCCCGCCATTTATATCTCGACGACAGTTTGTTCCACTTTGTTCTTTTTGTGTTTTCTTCGGGAAATTTGAACATCCTGTGTCCTTTTCTAAAATGGTTTGAACAATTTGTCGCTAAGCAACCTCCCATCATAAACTTCGTAACTAATTATAACGTGTAATTAATAAAAAATAACTGTCAAAATGTAGCACCGTTCCTCTGAGTTTACATAGAAGCCACTGGGCGCTGGGTACATATGGCAAACCCAAAGGCACATCAATGGCAGATGCTTCGGCTCGTATCTCTAGTGGCCCTATTTATGCCCAGTGCCATGTTGAAACGTCACACTTCAGCGGCGTATAATGGAGTGACATATGAATTAAAATATATCGAAAATATCGATATTTTGTCAGCGATATATTAAGATATTAAAATTCTGATATCGCCACATACCAAAAAAAAATAAATAAAATAAAATAAATAAATAAATCAGGTTAGAACAATAAAATTAATTCTACAGTAAGACACACATGATAATATACACCCAGTACAGCAATATGTACCAAATAATTGAACTTTCTCCATGAACCAATTCAAAACTTGTATGACAGTAAAAGCCAAAATTAAGCGTTACTTAAATCTTTTTCATGTGCAAATTAGAAGATAATAGTGAACAAAATGAAAGTAAATCAAGCCAAAGTACAAATATTTTAGACATTTTAAACAATTTTTCAAGACAAGTTTGAGTATTTTATGTATAATTTTTAGATAATAAACACATTTAATATTTTTGTATAACTACTTTTGTTTAAAATAAAATCTTATACAACATATGGCATATATTTTGAATAGTAGTTTAATTAATTTTCTATTATTAATTATTTTCGTTTAACATATTATAAATTTTGGAGATATTCATTCAAATGTAGACTGTTTAAAATCTCATAAGTACTTTTAAATATTCTTCTTTTTACCGTACTCTTAATTTTTTTTAAGTGTAATATTCAACCAAATTTAGTTTAATTAATAAATAATAGACACAGTTTAAGCTGATCGAACATGCTCCGGGCTTAATTTCTAAGAAAAAAAGTGCCGGAGCCCTAATATTCTGCGGTACTAACATGCACCCCCCCCCCCCACCGTCACTCCAGTCTGCCTATTTATATTTCGTACATTATCTTCAAAATTTAAAACACTTTTTTTTTTTTTTTTAGCAAAATAAAAATAATTAAATACATCTATCTGCGTATACTTAGATATCATCTGTTCCATTTTTTTGTTATTACTACTTCCAAATAGAAACCTTTGCTTTACCTAATCTTAATGTTAATTAATCGCAGAATTCTGCGATTAAATAAGCTCAGGATTATGATTCGGAAATAGTGTTAACACAAAAAATTAATAGTTCGCAGCTATGCGGAATAGAAAAAAGACTATTTCTGTTTACTCGTTATTCTGATCAAAATAGCATTAAAATGATTTGAAATGGAAATAAATAAAATTTGAATTTAAAACAGATTAAGTTCAAGCCTCCCAAGACTGATATAAAAACCGAACCAGTTTTTTCTCAATCTCTTACGTGAGCGACACATTACCTCACTTATAAGTGTTTTGATACAAAAGCAGGCAAAAAATTGGGGATGGGAGGGAAAGGAAAGGGTAATTTAGAATTCGTTTTTCAGAAGCGTTATTGCACTGGGCTCCGGAGCGCAGTGTTTATGAGCTCCGGTGAATTCTGGCCAATATTTAAACATTTACTAAAAATAGAGAAGTATCGGAGCTGAGGTCTGGTGGGCTCCGGCGCAAATTAAGCCCTGAACATGCTTCGTTCCCAGATATACTAGTGGATATAAAAGCAACAAAACTAACATAACTCTATCCCCCCCCCCCCCCCCCCCCCAAAGACTAAAACTAATTTGAAAAATGGTTAAAAGTCATTCCTCGTGCCGACAAAGATCTGAACCAACATTCAGTTGCATGTGAATTAGAGTCCTGCACGGGTCGGGTTGTACCCGACCCGAACCCGCAAATCTCATTTGAAGTCAACTAGCAACCCGACCCGAACCCAACAAAAAATTTACCTCGATTTCCTTAATCTGAAAAAATATTGGACATTCTTTTGAAAAAGCGGGTCATCCCGAACCCGACCCGCAAGAGTAAAAACCCAACCCGAACCTGAAAAAGTGAATGTCAACCGGACCCGCAGCAAAAAGTAGAAGTCAACCCGACCCGAACCTCAACAAAAAAAAAAGAGCACCATAACCCGACCCGATGCAGGACTCTAATGTGAATCGCATTTTCATGAGCGATTTATTGAGAGAAATTACAAATACACTATTGAAGGGAAAGAAGATTTGCTCAATTATTTTTAATTTAGTATTTTAATTTTTCTATCTAAAATAATTAAAATATTTATCTTGTGATAATGACAATAAATAATTTAAACAATGAACATTATCATAAATATTTTATTAATTATTGATATCCTAACTTTAAAATTTATTTTAACATGACTATTTTGTTTCATTAGTATGCTTTCATTCAATCATGGTTTTAAATACATTGACAAAATCAATGTATTACTTTTTGTAGGGTGTCTATTACTCGAAAAAAACTGGAAAGTGTGTGATTTATTTCTGTTATTAAAATTTTGATTCACATTTGAGAAATGTGAGTATGAGAATGGTTAAATATTGTTGATAACTTAATGTAATAATAATAATAATAATAATAATAATATATATATATATAATAATAACTATTAATCAAAAATAATTTTTAAATAATTTTTTAAGGATGAGTGGCGCATCTACCCTAATTTAAAGAAAATGCATTCTTGTCATACTTTCAGGAGAGTAATTATTTTTTTTTTCTAGATTTGAAATTATCATTAATTTAATGTTTGATGTTTGCTAGTATACCTTAAATTATTTTACTCAAAACTAAAGCTCCGAAATGTCAGAAATTTTTAACAACTCAATTTACTCTTAGTTTGTTAACAGGATGTAAACAAGTTATGTAATAATGAATACCGATTAAAAAGTTGTCAAAATAGGGACATGTTTTTGCAAGAATTCATCATAGTATAATGTATTTATCCAATATATTGTATTCATCCAATTTTAGAAATAACTAAATATTGTAGGAACAAAAACATTGTCCTATGATAAAGTTTGTAACTGTTTGAGTTCATTACAATTAGTTGTTATGAAATCAATTACATTTCTCTTCAACTGTATTTTCATTATTAGAATTTTTTTCCTTGTTTATTTTTTATCTAGAGCATTTTAAAGTACTGATTTATACAGAAAAAAATAGATTTAAAATGAGGTGTATGTAAAAACGAAAGTTACCATAGCCGCGACGAGAACACTGGCGCCATCTATCGGCGTCCTCTATTTCTGAAGTATAATATTGACGCCGATAACAACACTATATACTTCTAGGCACTGTACCTTTAGTCAGCTGCCAAATAAGTAAGGGTTAAAAGCAGCGAATCAAGGATCTAATAAGGGGTGTAAATTAGTGCTCCCGATGCGATACGTATATCAGTTATACGTTTAACCGATATACGTATATACGTATAATACGTATTTAAGAAATACGTATAAGCTAAAATATACGTTTAAACGTATCCATATACGTATAAGCGTATATCGGTTAAACGTATAATTTAAGTATACGAAAAATTCAATTATACGTATATTTTAAATACGTATTTACTTTTAATACCAATGGACCTCATCAGTATTACGTCACAAAACGGGGAACAAGCTGGAAATCAGTGGTTTTAGCGAAATAATTTGCATAATATGTTTCATACATAGGATTTCGTTATTTTTCCCTATAAACGATTATTATAAGCATATAACGGAAGAAAACACTTTTTGAGAAAAGAATGAGAATAGACACGTTTCAGATTTATTGTCACTTCTTGTTAAGTAAGTTCATTTTTCTTTTCTAATTTTTTGAAAATTCTTTATTTGTGAGTGCGTGTACTCAAGATTGCGTCCGGGTTCAAATGTTATTCTTTCGACGGGGCTAATGTTTTCCACACTGTGTTAATGTGTATAACGCGAGTTCATTTTTTTAATCATGACATTCATGGTATACAAGGTGTATGGACATTACGTTTAAGATTTTTTGTTAATTTTGACAAATTTTATTTTTTATGTGAAGTACTTATAAATTTTGATTTCTAATAGCCAGACAAATAATCGTCAATGCAGATTTTAGAACGCAATCACACATGCATACAATGACTTGCCTTCTCATTTAATTTTTAATGTAGGATGTATTTTCAAAATATTTTAACACGGTGACTGCCGGGTTAAAATTAACGGAATTTTATTTTATTCAGAAATTCCGAATTCATACCTGAAATTACTAATAGCAATATTTGCTTTATTTAATGACAGACATTTCGTGATTACATAAAATAAAAAAAACTTCTTTCGAAATTTCCGGTATTAATTCATAATTTTGGATTAAAAGTGGAATGTCAAATAAGTGACCAAGTGTCGACGCCACGTATACGTCCTCGGTAGCAACCGTGTTAAATAGAGAAAAAAAATATTCTTAAATACAATAAAAGTATGAGTGCGAAACTTCCCAGGAAATGGATTGGTCAGTGTCACTATAAGATAAAAAGTTAATGCATGCCTATGTTCTGCGGTCGCATTAAAAAATAATTTTTCGCGCGAAATGTCCACGCCATAAATCTAAAGAAGTTGTGTGTGGAGGTGTTACAGACATGCGAAAATTTGCTTTGAAGCTACCCGCTACTCATAGTAAAACATTTCATAATTAATAGCTTAGATTTAAGGGGAAAAAAACTATATATCTCAACTGAGGAAAAAAAGTTTCGATTTTTAATTGTTTTTTGGAATACCTTTACCGCTAGACAGGTAAATTAGGGACTTTCGTGGATCTTTGAACAAGTAATCACGATGGTCCACGTAAACTGCGAGAATGTGGACCTCAGAGGGTGTTTCTCAATTTCTGTGATCCGCAGACCCGGTAGGTGCCATTTCCCTTTACTTCTGGCATCAGGGTTTTGGTTTTTCTGACGTCACTGGCGGTGCTAAGGTGGATTCTTCCAATGGGAAAGAACCTTTTTTTTCTGATTTAAAATAGTATTTATGCTAAAAAAAAATTTCGTTTCTTTGGTCATAGGAGAGCATATTTCTTCAAAATAAAACATTTTTCATTAGGCACAAAGTAAAGTATTTTTTCTAGGAATAAAGCTATTTAGAGGAGATATTTTTTTCCTTCAAATGAAATAATCGTGTATTTTTTCTTTGCTAATATGGGACTTTGTATTGCTTGTTATCTTTGGTCGATCTTTGAAAGGGACGGGGGTGCAATGTAAACAATTATTTTTATTTTTTTGACAGCAAGGGCAGTTTTCCCTCACACGAAGCTTTAATTCCTTCCCAGAAAGAGAGATTTCCGGTCACATTTCCTAAATACGTCGCAAATATTTTCCAGCTTTTGTTAGTGCTTTTGGTCTTAGCTCTTTAAAATAATGCATTCTTTGCATTGATTTTTCAGAAAATGCCTAGTACTTATGCTATTGCAACATGTACTAATCGTTTGGATAAAACGCAAAATGTTCTATATCATACATTTTCGAAGAAATCTGATATAAAAAATTGATGGATCATTGCATCCAAAGGAACAGATAATAGCTTTAGAAAAATCATGCATCAAGCACAGATTATGTAACACTTTTCAACTCTTCAAAAATACTTTTATAAATCTTTACTGTTTAATTAGGTCTGATGTCTAAGAGAAAAATTTGTACAAAGGCATAACACATTTAAAAATGCCATTTCAGGAATTACTAACAATATTCGAAAAAATATCGAATTCTTTTGTGTACCCCTGTATATGATCTATAGATTTATATATAAACTATGCATACAATTTACTAATGATATTACTAATACTATACATACAGCGGCATAAATTGCTAAAATTTAGTTCAGTTAGGGAGGGCATAGCACAGTTGAAAATTCACCTTCAGCAATTTCCGTTGATAAACGCACATGTATTCAAGTATTTTGTGCTGCCTTGTGGGTGATCCATAGAATTTATAGATAACGAGTAATAGGCAAAAAATTTGTTACATTTAAAAAACAACTAAAATCGCACCTAAAATCGCACTTCAAGGAATTATTAGTAACTGACAGTTCTTTAACCGAATACTTTTGAGTGTTTCTGTAAATGAACGATACATTATATGACAGTAAGTGCCTTGTAGTGCACCTCAGTGATCAATTTGAATATGTATAAAATATTGAAACATCTTTAAAATAAGCTGAAAACGATTTTTCCCCATAGACCGTAATGTAACGAATTCTTTTCAGTGCTGCAATAAAGGTATAAGTGCTACAGTATACCTCTTATAGTGCACATGTTATATATGTCAATTTTAATATGTTTGAAATATTTTAACATCATTACAATAAGCCGCAAACGATATTCCCCGTAGACCGTAAAGTAACGGAATTCTTTTGAATTTCCCTGTAAAATAAGCTGTAAGTGCTACACACTTCATTTTCAATACCGAACATGGCATAATAAAGCTCAATAAGATATATAAATTGCATAACAATCCGAGTATATTTACGGCAGTTAGAGCACAGACTGACAGGACAGACAGACGGCATACAGACAGAAAAACCGAATGTATAAACACTTTTCAACTATGTTGGAAAGCTTAAAAAAGAGATACGCTGCCAAAAAATGAAAAATGTGGAGTCAATGAACTGTGTATGATCAGTATGTGTATGATCAATCAACTCATGTATTTTATCATTGCATGATAAAACAGTACGAAAAATTGCAAATAATAGAACATACATCTAAAATACATCTTCAAAATGCACCCTGTAATGAAATAAAATGCTCGAAATGAAAGCATATTCTGAAGGTATACTTGAAGGTACCTTAATATATTAATTATTAAAATATTTTTATATAATTTTATCATCATACAGCATTAAAATATAAATTAATATAATCCTTTTGGAAGATATTTTTAAAAGTATATTATTTTGAATTTCAAATTTAATTTTTTTATATCACATAAATCTTCCAGTTTTAAAAATGCGGCAATTTAAAAAATAAAATTTCTATTTTTATTTGTATTTTAAATCTCTTTTAGGAATACTGCTGTCTTACTTTTTATTTTATAAAATATATATATATCAATTATTTGATATTTAATCACATCAATTATCTGAATGGGATCTGAAGAAACAGTAAATTTTAAAATTAAGTTTAGAACGCTGAAAAGAAATGTAATTTTAAATTTTAAATATTATTAGGAAATAAAAATTTTTGCGTAAACGTAGAACTCTCTTTCACGCAATAATTTATCTTTTTTTTTTTTTTTTTTTTTTTTTTTTATTATGTATGTGCATTTATGGTTATCGTGTAGCATTAAAATAATACTTTATATAAATATTTCGGAATTTGTTTATAAAGTACATTACTCTGAATTTCAAATTTTATTTCCATTAAATCATCTAATTGTATCTTATGTATATTTCGGTTTAAAAATACTAAATATTCAGCCATTTACTTAGTAAAGTTTTTACATTATTTGTATTTTAAATCTAATTACACAAAACCCAATCTTGTGTATATGTGGTATTAGGTTGAAATTTAAGTGATTTTTTTAAAAAACTTTTTCATAGGTTTTTATGAAATACATGTCACAATTATAATAATATTAGAATTATTATGTATTTCAAATAGAATACTGATCAAATATTAAAAATATACTATATTAAAATTATTAACATAATATTAAGTGCAATCATACAAACATTAAATTTTCTGCTCTTGTAGGTCTTTAAGATTTTATTTATAAAAATTACTATTTGCTTGTTTTTAAAATGAAAAGGAACTTTTCATACTGAGGTACAAATAAAATGTAATGATAAAAATAGCAAATTTAAAAATTATATATCGTAGAATTGAAAAGACATAATAGTTTAAATTTTGGATGTGATGTTTGTCCTATGTATAAAAAATATTAAAAAAAAAATTTAAACTTCTTCACTCGAAAATTTGTATTGATACTTTTCAATTAAAAATAGAGCTTTTCTAAACCAAATCAATTGGAAAAGTGAATGGAGCAGGCTAAGACTCCTATAATAGGAGTTCTAGAGCAGAGAGCAGGCTAAGTGACATCAAACAGCAAATCGCTCCCTATTGATTTCAGGGTGAAATGGGGCACAACCTTATGGTATAGTAACCTTGTGCAGACTAGCAGGAGAAAAGTATCTTTTTTCACATGAACAAAAACCGTTTAAACGTTTATACGTTTAACCGCTGGGGTAAGATCCGTATATACGTTGGACCGTATATAGTGTTTCGTATAATACGTATAACCGACTGTGCCGTATCATACGTATAAAAAATCTGCATCCCGTATAATACGTATTATACGTATACACGTATAAACGTATAATAGGGAGCACTAGTGTAAATTGCTTGCAGTCAGTCTCGTGTCATATGGGATGGATTTACCAAAGAAGATTTCTTTCAGGTTCAACACGTAAAAATTTATAAAGGATGCCACAGGGCTTTTCCAATGCCGGCTGGAAATTTATTTGCCTCTACTCTTATATAAAAAATTACATTTTTTGATGCCTTATTATATATTATATATTACTATACACACACACATAAGTATACATAATCTTATCTTGCCCTAAAAGTACAAAGTATTGATTATAATCAGTACAGGTTCAAAGTTGGTGTAAAATTTTGGCTTTATGAAAATTGCAGAAAAATAAAAAATAAATTGGGACTTTTCAAAATTAGAGGCCTCAGAACCCAATTGACCAGTGGTTTAATCAAGTTATAGGTGTAAAATATTTTGCAGCTGGTTGGTCTTATTTATGCATGCATGCTTATCCTAAAACTACTTCCACTGTCGGTGATTTAGAACTTTGTTGTTTTGCTATAATTGTTTTATAAATTTCCAATAAATCTTTCATTTGATTATTTATTTTTTTTATTATCATAAATATAAATTATGAAAATACTAGCAATATTTAAGACAAGAAAAAATATACAGGAATGATTTATGTATAAATGCCTAAAATATATTTTATTTCTTTATAACTAAATACACTTTTTCAAATTTATACTACAGCATCAAGCGACAGTATAACAAGAAAATTGTCACTGAATGTATAAGCATAACATAGATTTTTACATCGATGGAGCAGAAAACAACAATAATCATGTCATAATCACGAAAGTATAAAATATAAAGTAACACATAGCTACAGTAACATATAAATATAATAAATTATAAATTATAATAAATTATTGTAAAATATTTATAATTAAAAATATATTACAAATAATTTATAATCTGATAACCTTTTATTCAAAAGATAATTTTTACTATGCAAGATACCTACTCTATTTTTATATTTATTTTAAATATTTAATTTGTTACATCAATAAAAATTGTGCCGATCTTTAAAGTTTTGAGTTGTTGATATATTTGTACTTTTTAATAAAGAAGTGAATCCTGTATAGTAAAGATTAAGCGAATATATGAATCATTTTTAAATGAAGCCCTCGAAAATAGAAAAAAAAAGTATTAAGCATTTTGTTAGTTTGTCAAAAGGATTTAATCTTCACTATACCAGATTCTGTTCTTTATTGAAAATTACAATGGTGATTAGCAACTGAAAACTGTAATACACTTATTGATGTAACAAATGAAATATCGTTTAAAAGAAATATGTTTTTCTCAAAATCTATTAAATCAATCTTATGATCATTTCCAATTCTACCATTTTGCAATATTAGATTTAACATTTTTATAGATATTCTGTGCACTTGGCATATTTTGGACTGAATTTCTTTTCTACAGCACAAAGAGGATTGCGGTCAGATTTAAATATTTTTTCTTAGTTGTACATAACTTTGAATTTGGTTTCCATTGATGCTCGATCCACTTCAGAATCCTGCTTGTTCTCTAAGTTGAGATGAGTTGAGAGCTGATTCAGGTCTTGTTGTTAAAACTTTGGTGAAAATTTTATAATTCACTGACAGTAAGCTGATTGGATGGTAGTTTTTAATGTTTCCATTCTTCACTTTTTTGTAAAGTAGCACCATCACAGCATTATTCCAAACTCCTGGTAAATCTGATTTCTCGAGACATTTGGAAAACAGTAAGGCTAGCATTTTTGCAAAATTTCCTCCTGCTTCTTTGATAAGGTCAATTGTAATTCCATCTTCTCCGGGGCATTTACCTTTTTTCATGCATTGAATGACTTGCACAATTTCATCTGTCATCATTGGGATTATCTCTTCAGTTTCTGTTATGTTTACTCATGGAACACTTAGGTTGATTTCCCTTTGATCTTCACATTTATATAGATCGTTATAGAATTTTTTGACAGTGTGTACTACTTTATTACTGATTTTGGTGATTTTTCCATCTGCCCTCTTCAGTGCATTAATACCTTTTCTTCCAACACACAGTTTGTGCATAGCTGATTTTAAACTTTTGTTATATTCTAGAACTTTTTTGATAAGATCACAGTTAAATTTTCTGATATCTTCTGTAACACATTTTCTTACCGTTTTACATAATTCTGCATATTCAATTCTTGATTTAGAATAGTTGTTCCTCATTTTAAATTCTCTGCATTTCTTTATCAATCTTCTTGTTTCTTCTGTTATTTTCTTTGTCTGTTTTATTTGTGCTTCACCAGCTATTGTCCTTGAAATTTCTTGTAGAGTATTTGTTATTTTCTTGTTCACTACCTGTAACATCTTGCTTTTCTTCTAAGATTGATTGAAGTACTTAGAAATGATTTTTAAGTTCCAAATTAAATTCTTCTTTATGTTTCTGGAGATTAATAATATTGATTGATTCCTTTGAGTGTTGTAAAAGCTTCATTCTTTCTACTTTAGTATTTAAAAGCAGTTTGCATCTAATCAACCTGTGATCGCTTCCTATATTGAAGCTATAGAGAACGCTGCAATCTTTAATAACATGATTTTTGTTTGTCAAGATGTAGTCGATTTCACTTTTTGAGCCATTTGCACCACGCCATGTCCATTTTCTTTGTGGCTTTATCTTGAAAAATGAATTCATGCTATACATCTGCTTACATTTTGCAAACTCACTCAATCTGTTTTCTCTATCATTACGCATCCCATATTCATGATTTCTTATTGGGAACTCATCTTTTTTCCCCCCAATTCTAGCATTCCAGTCTCCCATTATTAATTTTATGTGGAATTTTTCCTTTTGATGCATTGAAGATACTTCTTCATAGAAATTCTCAATTTCTTCATCAGTATAGCTAATTGTTGGTGCATAAACTTTGGTAATTTGCAGCTTGTATCTTCTTGACACTTGTATAACTTTTCTTGCAACTCTATCTGATGCACTATCATATTCAACAGTGTGATTCTTCTACGTTTTATGAATCAAAAATCCTACTCCACTTATTTTTTCATCTTCTGTACGTCTGTAGTACAATACATGTCCACTGGAAATATATTTTTAAATAATTGAAAAACAATGATAGTTCTTTAAAGTGAATAATCCTATTCATTTCTATCATAAAAATTACTAATAAATGGTTGAAAATCATTTATATTATACTTTTGAAACATTCATGAAGGCTTTAATTTAAAATAAAAAAATTTAGATGCATTTTAAGACATCATTGATAACCGTCCTTTTCTAAATTTATCGACAAGTAGATCACTGTCCACCTGCCACTCTAGTGGAGTAGTTTCTTTCGCGAGTGCAGCAACAAATTTTGTCCCCGTGTGCGTAATCCAGTTATTTATATATCTATGATGTGAGTGAGTATTATCACGTCTTCATTCACACACAACAGTGAAGAAACAATGAAAAAAAAATCCATTTCAAATTTTCACTCAGGTAAGTTTTCTTTTGCTCTTATAAATAATCGCTTCTGACTTGTTTCTAATTTAAAGTTTCATTTTGATGAATACCAGTCTAAAAGGCCGTTATTTAGAGTTCATTTTCTACCTACTATTTTTTAAAAATACTAACAGAATATCTTGATACGACGATTAAAACCAAAATGGCGATATGGGACAAGTTGGCCTATTTAATCCGGGACATGTTGGTCCAGTGTGCCAACAAGCCCCGCAGCCTAAGAGTTTGTTTTCTAAATTCATAAGCCTATAAAAGTCAATAAATTTCCTTAATTAAGTGTGTTACTGGGCAGGCCGATATTAACTAAAAAGCAAATAAGGCAAATGTCTAAGCCAGTAAATCGGAGAAGCAGCCTTTATAAACAGAAAATAATAATAATAAAAGTAATATTAAAATTCCATAAAATTCTCATTTTTATATAATCTAAAATTTATAATATGTCTTAATTCACAAAATACTTTTTCTTTTGTTGCATAAATAGCTGACGAAAAAACGGTGTAATGTAAATGAGACTCGCGAACTAGTTGTTTCGTGAAATCTAGGAAGTGTCCGAAAGTTTATTTAGAGAAATCCTTTTATATTAAAAAAAAGTCATCTGTAACTGAGCCAAAAACGGAATTGACCAACCAAATTCTGCATAGATATTCCGGGTTATTCTCATCGCTTTTTTTACTAGGGACTTTTTTGAGAAGCTATTACTTTTTTTTCTAGCCATCCTACGGATTCGAAAATCATACCACCAGACGCTAAATATAACAAGCTTTCAGAAATTAAAAAAATTATCACGGTCGGACAATAAAAACTCAAAAAATCCTTAAAAATCGAGTAAAAAATCTTTTATTGAAAAAGTCATTTTTTATATTGTAGCTAATTTCTAAATAAGTGCAAAGTGTGGTAACTTGTATATTGTAATTAATAATAGCCGAAGCTTAGAACACGGAAGACGACATTTATTGACATAAACAACGAACAATTACGATACAAACGATTACGATTAATATAAGGATGATATAACTACAGTTACAGTTATTACATCTCCCTTCTTTAGAAAGTTAAGCTCGTATCTATCATCCTGTGTTCACTTTAGAGATCAAGTCTCTTTACAGGTTTGATGACTCTGCCGGATCTTGTGGTGACAGTGGCGGGATGGCGTTTAGCATCATGTGTGACAGAACTGGACGAGTCAGGTGTGGGAGAAGGATTGGGTGGTTTATCTGGTAGTGTTGAGTTTCCTGCATCCATTGGTAGACTCCTCTTCCTTTCTATGTTGAATTTAATTTCAGTTGGCTTTATGTGACTAGAGTTGCGTCTTAATGTGCCAGATGGAGTAACTACATTATAAGATCTGGGTGCAGTTTGAGAATCTATCTTAGCAGGGATCCAATTTCTGTGTGCTTTTCGAAGCATGACATTTTGATTAGGCTGGAGCGGCAAGCTTTGTGTTGGTTTCGCATGAGCATCATGATAATACTTTTGCTTCAAACGAGCTTCAGCAAGATGTTCAGATGTATTTTGTATGAGCATAGGTTTTAGGAGATCTTCGCTTATAGGAGTTGTGGTTCTCGTTCTTCTGCCAAACAATCTTTGGGTAGGTGATCCGAGGTTATCTCTGGGTGTGTTTCGGAAGTTCAAGAGAGCCATGTTGATATCTTGACCAGAGAGTTTGCATTTTCGGAGGAGATTCTTTGCTGTCTGGACTGCACGTTCAGCTAAACCGTTTCCTTTAGGATATAAAGGGCTAGATGTTTGATGGTGGAACATCCACTGTTGAGAAAATGCTTCAAACTCCCAAGATTTGTAATTGCCGCAGTTGTCAGTCTCTAGTATTTTCGGTATTCCATGTACACTAAACCAGTCCTTCAGAATTTCGATAGTGGATTTACTTGTCATGTCCTTTAAGGGTTTAAAGTCTATATAGCCTGAGTAGCTATCAGTAATAAGTAGATAATCTGTACTTTGAAATGTGAAGACATCGGACGCGAGAATTTCCCAAGGCAGTTTTGGAATTTCCTTTGGAATTAGAGGTTCGGCTGGTGGAGCTCTCTGAGTTCTTTGACAGGTTTCACAGTTTTCTATCATGGAAATTATGTCTTGCGACATGCCGTGCCAAAACATGCATTCGCGAGCTCTTTTCAGACAACTCGATATACCTAAGTGTCCTTCGTGGAGATTCCTTAGTGCTGTGGATTTGTATTTTTCTGGGATGATGATTCTTAGTCCCTTCAGAACTAGATCTTTTTGAACGGATAGTTCATCGACAAACGGAAGGTATTTCTTGCATGAATTTGGTACACAATCTTTATTTTGAGGGCCACCCAGTTGAAATAAAATGCTTTACTAGTGTCAATTCTGGATCTGTATTTGTGAATTCTTGAAGAGCTTTTAAACCTTTATTGGTAGTTGGAATTGCAAATAAGATTTGAAGATTGCTTTCTTCTAAAGAATCTTGGTAGTGGCAATCTCTACTTAGCAAATCTGCTATATATAATTCTTTACCACATTTGTATTTGACTTTAGGTCCGTACTGCTGAACTTCTAAGAATAACTTTTGGAGTCTTGGGGGAATTCGATCGATGGTCTTGTTAAAAATAGATTCTAGAGGCTTGTGATCTGTTTCGATGACCACATCTTTTCCGTAGATGTACAAGTGAAATTTCTGGCACCCGAATTTCATGGCTAGGGCCTCTTTTTCGATTTGTGGATATGCCTGTTGTGATGAATTTAGTGCTGTGGATGAATAAGCGATGGGTCTGCCTTCTTGTAGTAAAACAGCACCGAGAGCGTAAGAGCTGGCATCTACAGAGATTGTAAAACTTTTGTTCGGATCAAAGTATGTAAGAGTAGGAGATGCTTTCAACAAATTTTTAATTTCACAGAGGTTTTGGTCTAATTGTTTATCCCAAACCCAAGCGGTATTTTTCTTCAACAGCAGCCTCATGTTGTGGGTTTTATCTGACAAGTTAAGTATGAATTTCTGAAGATATTGTATCATTCCAAGTAGTCTTTGCAAATCTTTCTTACTGGACGGAGTTTTGATTCGATCAATAGCTGCGACTTTATCAGGATCAATCGTAATACCTTCAGGAGTAAGCACGTGACCAAGAAATTGCACTTTTTGCACTTCAAACTCACACTTGTCTCGATTCAACTTTGCTCCTGCATCTTTGAGTGCTTCAAAAACTGCTCTAGTTCTAGACCGGAGGGTATTTATGTCTGGTGCATGGATTAGAATGTCATCCATCGAGTTTTCTACACCTAGAATGCCTTGAAGAATTTTAGTCATATGGTTTTGAAATATTTCAGGAGCTGTCTTTATGCCAAATGGGACTCTCAGAAAAGAATATCTTCCCCAGGGTGTTGTGAACGTGAAAAAAGGTTGTGTGGCGGGTGAAACTCTTAGTTGCCAGAAGCCTTTCTTCAGATCTAATTTTGTGAAGTATTTGGAGCCTTTCACATTAGCAGTGACTTCTTCAAGCGTTTTTAAAGGATAATGCCTTCGCAGCAGAATTTTATTAACTTCTGACGGATCAATACAAATCCTTATTTTTCCTTTTTGCTTTACTATGACCATTGGACTAGCTATGGGTGTTGGTTCCTCTACTTTCTTTATAATTTTATCCTGGACCATTTTGTCAAGTTCTTTCTTTACTAATGGTCGAAGAGAAAATGGAATTCTCCTAGGGGGTTTAATGTCAGTTTGGGGACATTCTGTGGAAAAATCTGCTGTATATTCAAAATTTTTGATGCAGCCGATTCCATGAAAAAGTTCTTGAAATTCTTCTTCTAGTGTTTTTACTAAATCTATTCTCTGAATCAGGCCTGCTTCTGTGCATGTTTTGCGACTTAACACTGGGCTTATACCACCATGTGCGATAATTATCCGTAACTGAATTTCTTTATTTTTAATTTTGCAGGGAACTATCGATTCTCCCGCAACATTTATGGCATGGCCAGAATAGGTAAGAAGTTTGCGGACAGTTGAGGGATTTATTTGCAACCCCAGTTCTTTAGCTATTTTATACGGCATAGCGTTACACTGCGCACCTGTATCTAATTTCATGGGAATGGATTTATTTTTAATAACAACTGTTTCAAACCAATCGTCATTATTATTTGCGTCTACTGCTCCAATGACATAGTTGTCTTCATCTCTCTCAGCCATTGTTTCAATTTTTTCTATTTCTTGGACTTTATATTTTTGCTTTGATCTGCATTTTTTAGCAAAATGGTTAAGTTTTTGACATATGTTGCATTTTTTGCCAAAAGCCGGGCATTCATTCAATTTATGGGAAGAGCCACAATTTCTACACTCATTAATATATTTGGCGATTTTCGGGTTTAACTTATTTTTCGAATGATTGTTTTTCTGCCCTTTCGCGAATTTACTGGAAATACTTGAAATTAATGAATCGGGTTTGCTATCACTAACAATATTTTTTAGTTGCAGGGAAGCACTTTCAGCTGCGAGACAGATTTGTACTGCTTTATCTAGGTTCAGTTCTGGATCAGTTAACAGTTTCTCGCGAACATCGTTATTGTCGATTCCAACTACTATTCGGTCGCGAAGTAATTCTTCTTCCATAGTGCCCAATTTACAGCGAGATGCTTGTATTTTAAGACGAGTTAAAAAATCTTTAAAGCACTCACCTGACTTCTGATGTATCTGGTTGAATTTATACCGCTCGAATGTATAATTTACTTTTGGCGTAAAGTATCCTTGAAATTTATCTTTGATGATCTGTAAATCTTCTTTTTCGTCATCTTCTAAGGTGAAGGTTTTGAATATTTGTTGAGCATCACGGCCTATACATGCCATAAAAGTAGCTACTTGCACTTTCTTACCTTTCGAACTAAGCGAAACTGCTTCCGCGTACCATTCGAAGCTTTGGAGCCAATCTTCCCATTGTTCTCTTGTATCCGCAGTAATTTGCAATGGCTTTGGAGGACGAAGTCCGCCATCCGACATGATCGAATGCAATTTAGATTCGTATTCGTAATTAAAACAAGTTAAAATATTAATCTGACACCATGTGGTAACTTGTATATTGTAATTAATAATAGCCGAAGCTTAGAACACGGAAGACGACATTTATTGACATAAACAACGAACAATTACGATACAAACGATTACGATTAATATAAGGATGATATAACTACAGTTACAGTTATTACACAAAGGATTATGTTTTATCTCAAATAAAAAATGTATTTGCGCGAGACTATTAAAAACAATAATGAAAGTTTAAAATAATAATTAAAAGATCACATGTTGAAAGCAGTAAATAAAGAAAATTACATCATAAAAATTGTGTTTACACATGCATATTAAAAATAGAAAAGATGAATTAAATGAAAAAGTTAATTAAGTTTAACCAGTTAACCCCTTCGCGACGAGCGTCCTTTACAGAATTTTTAATCTTTTACCACCGGTTTTTCAAAACAGAAATTTTCGCTTAATTGAATCGCAGAAATGTTAACATTAAATAAGGCAAAGCTTACAGTAAAAATTAACTGGTGGTAATAATCGAGGATTCTGAGCATCTTATAGGTCACGTATGAGTGTCGCTCGTCCCCAAGGGGTTAAATGAAAAAGCATTATAACCTGATTACAGAAGAAAGTCGCTGTTCGTGATACCATCATCATCATCTTTTTAAAACAGGATGCATTACCAGGTTTTAAGAGGCTGTAAAATCAGAACGGGGGTTGGTGAGCGTAGCGAGCAGGGGGCGGAGCTTCCTAGTTTTATTATAAAATTATTGTATTCTCTATTATTATTAAAAACTGTAATTGACACTATTTAAGATTTCTTTAAAAGCAAATTGCATTATTATGGGCCCCAATTTAAATTTTGTCTAGGGCCAGCTAGACATGGGCTTGCTACTTTCTCATCTCTAGGTGACAAGATGATACGTAATTATGTTAGATGAATAGACAGATAAAAGGTTCCAATAAAATTTACTGCTCTCGAAGTGAAATTGAACAAGAGATCAATCAAAGAAGCGGTAGATATATGTAGTGAAGAAGAACAAAAATACAAAGAGAAATCCGTATTTCTTCGCTCTGTTAAATAAATCAAAAATAGTAAATCAGGAGAAGAGTGGCTCCAATGTACCAGGTGCACACGAAACATACGTCACTGTGGACATATTTTATGTTTGCAATCTTTGTGATGATGGGGAAAGATTTCGATGAAGGATTGATGATCAAAATATCTTTTCTTATCCTTATTTTTTTGTATACCAAATAAAAATTATAATTGCTATGTGATGTGTTTTACATTTCCATTAGCAATACGAAAATAAAATCTATTTAGTGGGCAAACCTACCCCGTTCGATGTCCTTTTAAGCTCCATATACAAAATATTAATTAATATTGTTCAAAGTTTTTCTTACATGGCTATGCTTTGTGGTGTTCAAACTAAAAAAACATTATAATAAAATAAAATAAATAAAAAATATTGAAGAAAAAATGGGCTAACATTTTGGCAATTTATGTTGTAAAAAAACATTTTTGCTTTATGTTGAATGCTGGCATCCCTAATTTCGTGTTGTTGCATAGTGTCTCCTAGATTGAAACTCCGAGAGATCAAGACACAAACTCGTGCCAATTTGAGGGGTGAAGTCAATACTTGCACTGGAAAGAACATTTTGTACACAGATTAAGATTTTGAGTGTAATAAAGAACAATTTAAAAGTGAAAAATCTAAATAATTTGACATTGTTCAATGATGAAGGACCAGATACAAGGATTTTAATTTCAATCACTCAATTAAATTGGCATAATGAACATTGTTTCTGCCAAATTTTGATATTTTTATTAAGTTATATTACATTGATCTTTGTTATATTACATTATTATTTTATATCTTATTAAACTGATTAACTTTTTTCTTTATAATATGATTTTTACTATGTATTATTGTCATTATTTACTTTAATTAAAATAACAAATGTAAAATAATGTATCATTACTATTAAATATAATAACTATATTTAACATTGAAATTTAAATTACTATTATATCCTAGACAGCACACTCTATCTATAAGACGTCGATTTATAGTCTAAATACGTCTATAACGTCCATGACATCTTTTAGATGTGCGTAGCATTAAAGATATAGATGTCTATAAGCCTTTTCTCATTTAGATGTGTATTAGACGTCTATGACCTGCTATAGACGTATTATAACTTTCACCTTTTCGACGTCTAAAGGAAATGCTTTTTTCAACCTCCATTGGAAATACTTTTCGATCCATCCAATGGATTTGCAAATAACACATACTATGCTCCTCTTATGGAAAAAGTACTTCTACTACACTACAATGCAACTGCGCGCATGCGAAAACGGAAAGCCGAAGGTCGTCCGAAGATGCTGAGGACGGCGCCATTTGTTTACATTCCATCGGAATTGAAATTTTGAATGAAATTTGTAATTATAATTAGATCTTGCGTAAAAGGTAAGTTAATCATTCCTTTATTTACTTTCATTGTAGTTTATATAACACTCAATTACTAAATTCTTGTATCTTACATAAATACAAGATTTACGCTTAATGTTACAATAAGTTTCATTAGTCCTAAATTCTTTTTATTTTTTGTGTTTAAAAGGGAAAAAAACATCCAAAATGTCGCTGTATAAATTGTATAAATGCAGAAATTAATCTCACAGGCACAACGAAAGCAATTACGTAACTTTTTTTAGTAGTAATTGAGTGTTAATGTGAAACACATATCGTTTTGTTTATTACCAGTATACTGTTAGATATTCTGAATCCTTTGAAGGGCAGTGTTAGATTATTTATACTCTAAACCATATTATTTATCAGAATTTTCGATTAATATTTAGATTGTATTAGGGTTGGCACATTTTTGCCAAAGTGGTAAAAACCATGGAAAAAACCGTCCAGACAAAAATACATTTTTGCCAAAGAGGCAAAAATAGATATGTTTTATTTACAGCGATGTAGTTAATATATTTTAATATTTAATAATTTCAACTCTGATAATATGTAATTATATTTTTGTATTTACCTTAGAATATTCAATGCATCATTAAAACAATAATCTAAGTACTTTGTATTTTTTAGTAAAATACTTTAGTAATCAGTTTTACTTTTTGGTAAATAACTTACTGGCTTTCGTTTAAACTGTTATAAATATTAAACAATCAATCCTTATGCTTCAGTTAATTTTGTAGCAAAGTCTGAGAGAGAAATAGCACTTACCAATTTTGCTATGCTATGATAACAACAGTACTAATTTGAAGTTACAAAGTAAAAACAATAGAAGCAAAACATTTTGCAAGATAATCCATTCTCACTTCCTATGATCAAATCAAGATTCAAGTCTGTAGCCTGTATAATGACAGTGGGGGAAAATTGTAAGAAAAATTACTTAAAAGATTAATTTGTCTATATTTGCAACATTAAATAATCAATTAAAATCATTCTACCCTCCTCTCTCTTATACATATTAATTTCATCCAATCCATGTGTTTTTTCTGTGTGAAGTCTCTCTCCCCCCTCCCCCCCCCCAAAAAAAAAAAAAAAGTTGTAGGAATTTTAAAAGTTTAATTTGGTACTGCTTGATTATCCCATTGACCAAAAAATTATCGCCAAGATTAAATGCCAATTATGGATCATCGTTAATGTCATTTTCACTTGACATTAAACATGTTACATGTGTTTGTTATGTCATCATGTGAATTTTATTTTATTTATATTTTTATTAATGTTTTACTAATTTGTTTTTTCTTTCGTTATTTAAAATGAAAATTATGTCAATAAATGATTACCTCATGATATTAAAAAATATATATAACAGATTAGTTTCATCTGGCGTCACAAATTTTTCTCTACAAAATATTTTTATTTTTCTATATTTGCTTCAAGCCTATATCTAATGTTTATATACATTTTACAGTTTTTTTTTTAATTTGTTTTTTGACTAAATAAAGAGGACTGAATTTTTTACAATCTGCCGTTATCATTGATATTTATTATGTTCCTTAATAAATTCGATTATTACATTTAAAATACTTATATTTAATTCACAAATTCAATATTTTAAAAATATCTGTTTACTTATGGTTTAATTTAATAATTCTGCATTTAAACACGTAAACTGTTCTTAGTACAGTAGAAGATCTTTATAACGCAAACATAAAAACATGAGGTTGTGCGTTATATAGAATTTTGCGTTGTATAAATCACATTTAACACATCATTAAATTTAGCTTGCAAAACATAGCATGTATGAAACATACCAAAATACATTAGGATATCTTTATATTGCATTCTTTATTACCAGGCCTTGTGCCGATTATAATTTTTTGCATAATATAGATCATTCCACACATTGTTAAATTTACTTTATAAACATACCTGTATCAAATCATAGCAATTTTTTCAGTAATTAGCTCTGAATTAAGGAGATAAAGTTGAACTAATGTATCAAATTTAGTCCTCTAGAGAATAGCAACTATTTATAATGTGGGAATTCAGGTGTTTCTTAACTGAAAATTCATTGTTTACCTCTGAGAAGTTGTGCGTTATATGGAAAATTGCGTTATAAAGTCTTCTACTGTATTATTTTGTCTGAAATAATCTGGAAAATCAAATATTATATTTGCTATGCCGTTACATCATGAGTGAACTTTATCATTATATTAAAAGTAACCCCCCCCCCCCTTGAAAGTAACCCAATTATTTAGGGATTATTTTTTAAATTAAAATTCATTCATTTTCTTAATTTAAAATTTTAGAATGGCAATATGTTTTCTTTTATATAATTTGGTGAATAGTTTGGCGATTTGTTTAATTTGGCGAAATTGGTCGACGGGATAATCAAGTAGTACCGTTTACGTCTATAAAGTATTTGTAAAAGTTACACCTAAAGGCTCAAATAAAGATAAAATGAAAATTGATTTGGCAAATGTTTATGCATTAATATTGTTTTTTATTATAGATTTTTTAAATGTAGAAACTGTTGATTTAATTTTTTTCTAATATATATTCATTTTAAAGGCAAAATTACTGCATTAATTGAGAAAAGTAAAAGTTTTTACTTGTCACCATCACATAAATTTATCTACAAAATTGATTATGATTGATTAGTGATATTTTTTTATTCATATTACCGATGAAAATTATTTTAATTAATCAAATTAATATTATTGAAACATCTAATTAATATTCTGATTAAAGTCTCAATTATAATATATACAAAATTATATTCTTTTATTATATTTATTAAATCCAGCCTTTTTTGCCACTGTCCTGATCCTGGCAAAAATACCATTTTGCCGGCAAATTGCCCAACCCTAGATTGTATGATGTAGGGGAGACCGGTACACTCTGGACCTATGGACACAGTGGATCACCCCCTAATATTTTATTTATTTAAATTTTTTTTAAGCTCCTCTTCTATCCTAATAGACAACAGCACTGCAATGATTATTTATAGCCTTCAGAAAATATGTTTAGCTCACATTGAACTATTTTATCCTCATTGGTTGTTTTGAGCTTCTAAAAGTAAAATTTTTCATCATCCTATTTTTATTTTTTGTAATTAAAGGTTGTAGATAAATAAAATAAAACAGCTGTTTTGCAAGGCTAAGATACTTGTTTTTATTTTACTTTAAAGTTAATATGTTTAAAAGAAAGCTATAAACAATATTAATATGATTATTTATTGAACTTCAACATGGGGTACAGTGGACTACCCACTCCTGGGGCACAGTGGTCCACAATCCACTCTGCTCTTGTAATGCAGAATGTTCAAAATATTTAATATTTGCTTATTTTCTATAAAGAAAGATTGTTTTAAAGTAGATTTAACTGTAAAATAAAGTAAACAAATAAAAATAACAATTTATTTAACGTAGTAAGAAATACTTTGTTTTGTATTTATTGCCTTTGATAAATATAACTGTAGTCTAATTGTTGATGATTCTATTCAAGTAAGATTCATGAGACGCAAATTGAATGGAAATCAGTTTATTTTTCCCGAAACTGTAGATGAATCTGCTGTTGATGGCAATGATTTCATAATGTTGCTCTCAGACCCAAAATTATTTCTTGATAATTCCAGGCTCAATCTTACTCATAAGTACTTTGGAATTTCATTTGCAAATTTTAATGTGCGCTGATTTTTTTGTATGAAGTAATAACTTCAACTAAATTGCAATTGTTCCTGTATTAATCTGTTATTATTTTCAAAATATAATTAATGTTTTGTTTTTGTTTCAAAATTTATATTACTATGTTATTTTGCGGGTGAAGGGGCAACAAAAAAGAATTAGATTAATGAAAAATAGACTTATATTGTATTTTAGATAATACCTAATAGTGGTCTACTGTACCCCGGTGGGTGGACCAGTGTACCCCGCTTCCAGGGTATACTGGTCCACTTTACAAGTGTATATAATTTTTTTTTTTTTTTCGAAAAATGTATTGAAAACTATGTTGTGAGAATATTATGATGGATGTAAGAAGGTTTAAGGAATATTCAAAAATATTTTCATACAGATCGGTCAGTCTGTTATTTAACTAAAAAAGTGGTCCACTGTGTACCGGTCTCCCCTATACATAAACGAAAAAAAAAACAGCAAATATTTATTTTTAAATGAATTTATTTGACAAATTCTGATTTCAATGGGGAAAAAAAAAGTTTTCAGCATGTTTGCAACTGAAATACTTTGCCTTAAAAGGGTTTAACAGTTATGTGTATTATTTATCATACAATTATACATTTTGTCAAACATTTAGAATTACACTAAAATAACTCTAAATCTTGCTAAGACTAGAACTAATACATATAAATATTCTAATGTAATTCTTATTGTTTAAATTTACATTAGAATGTTTAAATTTACATTCTAATGTTAATTTAAATGTAATGTTGCTTATTGTTTAAATTAAATTTTTTTTAAAATATTGAAATGCATCCTTAACTGTATCCAGGGGTCTCTTAATCATTCCCAATACCAGAGTATTTCTAAATTAATGTGCCCGAAAGCTTGCAAAAATCATAGAGATTCCTTATTTTTTACGAAAAACACAGGAGATTATTAAATAAATGTTGTACTGTTTTTGGCTATGATGTCATTCATTTGTTATTGTTTAACTTGTGTTTAGACACATTTTTTTTTACATACCCAGTAAAATATATTTAATTTACTTTTTAACTGTGTAATATATGATATTTATGCTTGAGTCTATTTTTTTCAAGTCACTTTGATATTAATCTTTTGGTACTTGTGTATTAACCATTAGAGATGCACTGAATATTCAGTATTTGGTCATACTGACGAATATTTAAAGAAAATACTTTTAAAAATATTTTTAAAACCCTAATAACTTTTATTTTTAACTGTCAATAAATAAAGATATTCAGAAAAATTAAGAAATAGAATCATATTTAAATAACAGAGATTGCTTTTACATTATTTGTTTGCTGTTTTTGAAAAGTAACAAGAAAATTAACTGTTAAATGACGACATTCATAGGAACTAATGACGCCTAAATATAAGTTCCTGAATACTGTTTGCTTTTTCACATTTAAGTGTTTCTAAACATGATGGCAGATAATACACAGCGTTTAGGGGTTATTGTAAGTAACGAGACAAACAGATTTTACTTAGGAAACCAGGATCGCAATCCACTTATTAGAAAATACAGTGTATCTCACTCCAAGTCGAACTTGCATTTTCATTTAATTTTAACAACAATGAAGATATAATGTAACAATATATTCAAACATCAGACTTACTTTTAATTTCTGTGAAATATGACAAGAATTGCTAAAATTTGCCACCATTGCTGTGCAAACAACACTAAGCTAGACATTCCATTATTCAGATTCCAGTTGACCGTACATATACTGAGTCACTGACTAAAATTCAGTCACTTCCAGTGATTTCATACAAAGTAATGTTCACATGATGAAAATCTCACTAAAATATCTTCATTAATGTTAAAATCATGAAAGAAAATTTAGGTTCAGCTTGAAGTAAAACACCCGGTATTTCTTTTTGATTTTAAATATTTGTTTTAGAATATAAGAAAATTTTATTCATTTATTTTAGTTCACAGAAGTTATGGGAGTTATTTTTTATATTAATTAAAACAGTTTTAAAACTATCCTTCTTAAATAATAAGTCAAAGCATAGAATTTTTTTTAATTGTAAAGTTTAATCATGAAAAGATTTTGTTCATCAAAATTGTCTTTGTGTTAAATATGATGTAAAATTATGTTTAAATTTAACTTTTTAGAACTTTTAAACCCTGAAATATAAAAGCATTCAGCTAGTTGAATATTCGGTATTCAGCCGAACAGTTACTATTCGCATTCGGCTGGCTGAATATTCGGTATTTGGTTCACCTGTGTGTCGAATATTTGGTATTTGGCCAAAATCACTATTCGGTGCATCCCTATTAACCATATGCTTATGGCAAACTTAGGAGCCTTTTACTATAAACAAATACTTTGTTTCTAGTGGAAAATGTGGGTTATTTAAATTTCTTTTGCATTATATCTTCCATATTTAAATTCATGGTGGATGCCAAGTACATTACCCTTCTCTGTAACTCAAAGCATGTGGCTAATGCAAAAGTACCGCTTTTAATAAATTTCAAAACTTTATTTGAATACATATTAATATTTTTCAAATAAAAATGCTATTTGGTGATATAAAAAATGGCAAAATTTGTATATCAGTTGCGGGGAAATATCATGAAATTCGTTAATCGGTCGCTGGAAAATACTGAGAAAATCGTCAATGGGTCATGGAAAAATATTGTGAAATTTGTCGGTCAAACGTGGGGAAAATTCAAGAAAAATTCCTATTGGATGCAGGGGGAAAAATCATAAATCTCCTCAATCTGGTGCAAGAAGAAGCCATGGAAATCACCAATCAGTCATGAAAAAAAATCACTAAATTCGTCAGTCAGTCATGGGGGGAAAATTGTGAAATTCACCATTCTGCCACTGTAAAAAATCCTGTGAAGTGCACTGATCGATTGCGGGAAAATATTGCGAAATTTGCCAAATGATCTCAGGGGGAAATCACAAAATTCGTCTAACAATCGCAAAAGAGAGTTGCAAAATTCATCGAATGACAGTGGTGGGGGGTGGGGGGGGAGTACGTAATTCATCGAATATTCGTGGAAAAAATCATGAAATTCGTCAGGGGTCGATCCAGGAAAATTTTGGGGCCTATTTAGGGCCCCTTTGCAAAATTCCGTTTACTAAAACAGGACCCTTCACAAAATTCCTCTTAATAAAATAGAACCCTTCACAAAATTATCCTTCATAACAAAATGTTATTTTTCGCAAAAATATGTTAAATTTCATAAAACTAACGTTTGCTTTCCACAAAATTGGCCCCAAGAAAAAAAAATGCATCGACCCCTGAATTTATTAATTAATAGCAGATAAATCATATAATTCGTCAGTTGTTGGTGGAAAAATTCCTCAAATGATCTCAAGTAAAAAAAAATACGAATATCGTCAAATGGTTTCGAAAAAAAAATCACAAAATTCGTCAAACGATTTTGGGGAAAAAATCATGCGATTCGCCAATGATTTCGAAATTCATCGAGCGACAGCGGGGAAAAAAATCTCATTTTCCATTCAATCATCGCAATTAGCGAGTGTGACTATTAAGTTTGGCCAGTGGTAGCAATATAGTCAATCACCAAACTTTTAGTGAGTATTACTCGCCGATTGACGAGTGCTAATTTTGTCTTCTTAATTGTCTTGTTTGCATGTTATTTTTAATAACTTTTCATTTTTCCATCTTTCTGCAATCTCATGCCTGCTATTACTAATGCTGTTATATAATAGCATTGCAATAATATGTGTTAATCTCAGAAGTGACATTACTTCTGAGATAAACACACTTCATTTCAATCTATTCTAATTCCTGTAAATTTTCTTGAATCCATTTACAGAGTTACAGCCAGATCCAACATTAACATACCATTCCAAACATTCGGAGGTTTATCAAGACCTTGGAAGACCTAATGGAGGAAGACTCACGTAAATATTTGGTTAGTATATTTTTTATTAAAAACTTTTTTTAATGACTAATCATCAAATTTCCCATCTCTCACAATTTTTTTTTCCTCATCCGTTTGATGAAATTCACAATTTTTTTCCTATGGCCGATTGACATATTTTGCGAGGAAAATAACTGAAAGGACATGTAAGGGCCACTGTGTGCATGAAGTAGTTTGAAAAGAGCCATCGGGGTAGTGGTGTACCGAGTAGTGCTTTGGCCGAGTACCGAGTACTCGGCCATTTACTCCTCGGCCGAGTACTGAATAATTGTGTTTAAGAAAGAATCATTGATGCAAAAATGAAGTGTGCTTAGTGGTAATACTTCTATGTGTGTGTGTGTGTTTATATACATACCTATTTATAAACATTCATCTTGAGCATATAATCTAATCATATTTTTTTAATTAACTTAAATTTTTGAAATTTCATTTATTGTGGACCTTTTAAAGATAATTTTTGTATATTCAAAAATTTTAAAACACTAGCATTATCTAAAATATATATATATATATATATATATATAAAAGAATTTATATAAAAAGTTCAATTAACCAGTATGAAATTAAAACTGATTATTTAACACATCTTTACCCATTTGTCATTTTGATTCCTGAAATCTGTCTATCAAAAAAAGTTATTGCTTGCTGTAACAATTCCTTGAATAATGCAAAATGTTTCATATTTTTTAAAAGTACCTTATTTTCTTTTGATTAAAAAAATTGGGTACTTTCGTTTAATAGCGGCCCCTGAGGATGAATCGCCAAGCGACCAAGATTTATCGCCAAATTATAAAGCATGTATGACATAATATGATATATTATTATATTAAATCATTACTTTTGTGATGTATATGGCTGAGTTATTAGTCATATATAACACATATATGATATATACATATAACATGTGCATAAGTCGTATAGGATGTATATATATGACATATAAGACGTAAATAATATGTATGTAATGACGTATATGGGTGTTTGGAATAATATGTATATATATGATGCATATATAAGCTTTTCGGTGATCTTGACGAAATCAGAGCTGAAACTGTGGCATAATTGTAATTGTGGAGGCCGCTTTAACACGAAAGCACCAAAAAGGGGGGCTTTACAGTTTTTTTTTTTGTGTGTGTGTGTGTGTGTAATGTACAGCTAAATTGCTATTTTATCAGTGCTCACAGTGAACATTTTTTCTGAAGCAGGCCAAATGTAAAAGAATAAAAGAAATGCCCTTTCTCCTGAAAATGTAGAATGATTATAGTGTTTTTGTACCATAATTTGCCATACAGCAAATTTAATTTTTTTAAATTGCATTTATTGTATTTTCTGTTTCTACGCACTGCTTCTTTATCCAAAATCACAATCTTTTCCTACAGTTTAAAAATGGCTTTTTTTTTAATATAAATATAAAACTTAACTTTAATTTACATTAATTTTGCATGGGGGTTTTTTCTTACCTTTTTCTATGTTTCATAGATACATTTTTATGTACCAAGTAGTAAATAGATTTATGAATTAGGGCATATATTATACATTTATATTCAAATAACTTTTTATCGATCACTTATAAATTAATTTGTCTTTAAATATGCTTAAAAAATGAAATTCTTGCAACTACTCGGTATTGGCCGAGTACCGAGTGTATACCGAGTACTCGGTACTGCTCTAATCAGGGGCATAAAATAGTAAAAAAGGCTGCAAGTTGCTGCGCTCTGCCAAATTAGCCTAGAGTCAACACTATCAGGGGTCGATACAGGTTTTTTTTTCTTGGGGCCCATTTTATGAAAAATAAGTTATTTTTGTGAAATTTATTATATTTTTTTTTGAAAAAAACATTTTGTAACGAAAGATAAAATTTAGCTATACTCTTAATTCAAACAGAGCATTTAATAATTGCGTCTCTAAGTCCTTCTGCTAAAGTTTTCATTTCTGGCAAACTTGTTTTATTTGCAAATTACACATTTTACAACATAAAAAAATAAAAATAATTAATGAATATTTTTTTATGGAATGGAATTTTGTGAAAGGGACTGTATTGTTAAAAGGATTTTTGTGAAGGGACCTGTTTTACTAAAATGAATTTTGTGAAGGAGCCTGTTTTGTTAAATGGGTTTTTTTTGAAGAGGCCCTAAATAGGCCCCAAATTTTTCCTATATTGACCCTCGACTATGTATGATAAAGTTCTGTAATTAAGTTTGTAACCAATTGATGTATTTTAACAGATATGACTTGGCACCTTCAATGAAAGAGAATGCTTTTACATTATTTATTCACTTGAAAAGTGTCACTTAAGAAAATTAACCATTAAATATGACCTTCATAGGCATTAATGATGTACAAATAAATGCAAGTTCCTGAATATTGTCTAGTAAATAATCTGTTTCTTGTTTTTTCACAAACATCATGTTTTTCTATACAAAAGAAAAAAAACTTTCACAGGTGACAATAGACATCAAGACAGACAAGTTATGTCCAGGAAACCGGGATTGCAACATACTTATTCAATCAAAAATAAAGTGTATCTCATTTGAATTTTCGTTTGTTACTTTGATTTCTGTGAGTCACGATCACGAGAAGTGCTGGAAATTGCTACTATTAATATCTACACAAAACTGAGCTAGTTATTCCTTTATTCAGAGTGCAGCTGACACTGTTACTTATACTGTGTCACTGGCCAAAATTCAGATGCTTCCAATAATATCATCATATTTGCTACAAATAAAATTAATATAATGCAAATCTTGCTAAAATATTTTCATTGTTGTTAAAGTTGTGAACGAAAATTCAGTTTTAGCTTGAGGTGACATACCCTGTGTTTTTGATTGAATGTACTGTATTTTTGATAGAATAAGTGGATTGAGATAATGCTTATTGCTCAAAAAATGTTTGCCTTGACCACATTATCTATGCAGAAAGTTAGTTCCAAGATACAGGGTGATTCATAAAAGATGGGCAGAACTTTAAGGGGTTATAGTACACTTAAAGACAAATAATATTAAATAGGAGACTAAGGGTCCCAGACGTATTCCCAAGGAGATAGGGGGCATTAAAGTTTAGGGTCCGAAATTTCAAATGATTATAAAACATGGAAAAATTGGTCGATTCGTTTGCGGTTTTTGCAAAAAATTTTCTTTATGCCAGTATTTTCTTGAAATAAAATTTTAAAGTTCAATTTCAAAAAATGCCGATAGGGGGCGCTTTAGACTTTGGAGTAACAAACAACTATTTTTCAACGTTATTTTTTGTATTTCTTTAAATGATTTCGAAAGCTTAGACTTAAACTTAAATTTTGATCTAAAAATCTGAGTCCTAACGAGTAGTTAAGTAGCGTAAACTGAAATTTGAAATTTGAAACCCTTCTCCCCCCAGAACAAAAATCAGTTATTCCCGATCTTTGTGTCGTAGATTAGGCTCTAACTACTGCCGCGTTTTGCTAAAATTATTCTTTATGTCAGTATTTTCTTGAAAATAAATTTTAAAGAAAATTTTCAAAAAATTCCGATAGAGGGCGCTTTAGACTTTGGAGTAACGAACAACTATTTTATACCGTTATTTTTTGTGTCTCATTAAATGCTTTCTAAAGCTTAGACTTAAATTTTCAGCCCAAAATCTGAATCGTTAGACGTGGTTAAGTTTCTGGGGAGAGGGGTTTGAAATTTCTACTCCTGAGCACAGTTCAGTTTACCATGTCCACACATTGTGTGCTGTGATACGAGGTAAAAAGACACAAATTAGGATTATGTTACCAAAGCATATTTATTAACATGTAATCACAATAAATGTTCAAAATTGTGACCACCAGAGGTTATGCACGCAGAACAACGGCGACGAATGGAACGGCGAACATTCGCGAAAACATCAGGCTTTTCGAGCACTTCCCCTACAGCGGCGGAAAGTCTGGTGACCAGTTCCTCGGGGGATTCAATGGGTGTCTCATACATAAGAGCCTTCAATCGTCCCCAAAAAAAGAAATTGAGGGGTGAAAGATCTGGCGAGCGAACAGGCCAAGCAACAGGACCACCTCGACCAATCCATCTGTTCGGAAATGTGATGTCCAGATAGTTGCGGACGTCTCGTACGTAATGGGCTGGCGCTCCATCGTGCTGGAACCACATGACCCGCCGGATGCGTGGAGGAACAACGTTTAACAGGTCTGGCAGCACATGTTGCAGAAATGTGAGGTATGTTTTACCGTTGAGGCGTTCAGGAAGAAGGTACGGTCCGATTAGGTGGTCTCCGAGGATTCCTGCCCAAACATTGATGGAAAAGCGTCTCTGATGAGCATGTGGATACGTAGCATGTGGATTGACATCCGCCCATACATGTGCATTGTGTGTGTTAAATGTACCTTCACGTGTGAAGGTACATTCATCGGTGAAAAGCACAGTTCGTCCAAAATGTGGATTTAGCGCGTTCTGCTGCAGAAACCAGCGGGCGAATTCAATACGATTTGGATAATCCCCTGGAGACAGTTTCTGGACTCGTTGCACATGAAACGGGAGCAAATGTTCATCCTTCAGTACCCTCCAAGTCGTGGACTGTGAGGTATCCACCTGGCTAGCCACTGTTCGTGTACTTGTACTTGGCTGCGCCGCTACTACATCCAGAATGGCTTCTGCAACAACTACTGATTCGTCCTTTTTTGCACGACCTGCATTCGACCGGGAAGCGAGAAATGATCCCGTCTCACACAACTGTCTGTGCAAGCGCTCGAAAGTTTTGCGGTTAGGCAACCGCCTGTTAGGAAATCGCTCTCCGTACATTCGTTGTGCCTCTGCACCATTTCCATCTGCCGCTCCGTAAATTAAATGCATCTCAGCCTTTTCCTTATTCGTGAAGGGCACCATCTTCCGATTCATTACTACAGCGACTTACACTTGACTCACCGTTCAGTGGTTTTTATGCCTGAATCGTGTCGAAATTTTGCATACGTGTTCTTCTTCTTCCCCATTTGACATTTGCATACTTTCTGTTTCCTTCTTCACCCGGTGACTAGCGTCAGGAATGGAGCTTTAACGTTTGCATGAGCGACGTTTCCAACTGTGCCAGTGCCTTTATGAGTGAATTCCGACTATGCAGTCCTTGACGAAAGTTGTATTTTTGCCTCGTAT
This sequence comes from Maratus michaelseni, assembly GCA_963931845.1. Classification (NCBI taxonomy): domain Eukaryota; kingdom Metazoa; phylum Arthropoda; class Arachnida; order Araneae; family Salticidae; genus Maratus; species Maratus michaelseni. The sequence goes on along the minus strand of OZ007595.1, from coordinate 332,910,544 downwards.
CACAGCACAGAATCGTTGGGCATGGTTAAGTAGTGCAAACTGAACTATGTTCAGAAGTTGAAATTTGAACCCCCTCCCCTCGCTACTGAACCACGCTCGGCGATTCAGATTTTGAGCTGAAAATTTAAGTTTAAGTCTAAGCTTTAGAAAGCATTTAATGAGACACAAAAAATAACTTTATAAAATAGTTGTTCGTTACTCCAAAGTCTAAAGCGCCCTCTATCGGAATTTTTTGAAAATTTTCTTTAAAATTTATTTTCAAGAAAATACTGACATAAAGAATAATTTTAGCAAAACGCGGCAGTAGTTAGAGCCTAATCTACGACACAAAGATCGGGAATAACTGATTTTTGTTCTGGGGGGAGAAGGGTTTCAAATTTCAGTTTACGCTACTTAACTACTCGTTAGGACTCAGATTTTTAGATCAAAATTTAAGTTTAAGTCTAAGCTTTCGAAATCATTTAAAGAAATACAAAAAATAACGTTAAAAAATAGTTGTTTGTTACTCCAAAGTCTAAAGCGCCCCCTATCGGCATTTTTTGAAATTGAACTTTAAAATTTTATTTCAAGAAAATACTGGCATAAAGAAAATTTTTTGCAAAAACCGCAAACGAATCGACCAATTTTTCCATGTTTTATAATCATTTGAAATTTCGGACCCTAAACTTTAATGCCCCCTATCTCCTTGGGAATACGTCTGGGACCCTTAGTCTCCTATTTAATATTATTTGTCTTTAAGTGTACTATAACCCCTTAAAGTTCTGCCCATCTTTTATGAATCACCCTGTATATGAACACCCTGTATATTTACAACCGCTGAATATAATCATGATTTCCCATTCCAGACACCTGCTCACTGGTTCATTTAAAAACTTCCTTGCTAAATCAAAAGGAACAGGAAAATTATTCTTGCTAATTTGCCACCATTTTAATATATTGTATTGTTTTACGTTAGTTTCTTCCTGACAAATAAATGCTATATCACTGTAAAATGTTTCTTCTAATTTATTTTAAATTTTCATTTGATTTTAAAAATGTGTTATAATTTTTAATATAACTTTTAAAACTCTAAAAAATATAAAAATATTTGGCCACCCGAATATTCGGTATTCAGCCGAATAGTTACTATTCGGTTGCCCGAATATTCGGTATTTGGCCTCACTGTTACTATTCGGCTAGCCGAATATTTGTTATTCGGTTTACCTATGGGCCGAATATTTGGTATTCGGCCAAAATCACTATTCAATGCATCCCTAATTAATATATATCATTAAAATATATCAACATGCAAATGAGAAATTTAAAGAACACTCCCATAGGTTTAGCTAGTGATTGGCGTTGTCGATATATTTTATCGATTTAATCGATACTATAATTTTTTTTTATTATTGATGTCTCTAGTCAATAAATAGTTATTCTTAACTGACATCAGATTCAATTTAAGAATTGCCATTAAAAAAATTAAGATTAGTTTTGCTTAAGTGTGAAACCCTAAAAATTAAGAATAACATAGCAAAGGACATAATGAATGATTGATATTCAAATGAAACATTCCGGCATACACAAAAGCATAGCTGTTTACATTCCTATTATTTGTGATCAATTAAAGCCAGAATTTTTTTAATACAAAAATAATTTTAAGAGCCTTGACAGCTATGCTTTTGTGCATGCCTCAGGCATGAAAGTTTTCAGTGTTTTCACTGAAATCAGCTTTTTTCAGTGTCATTCTGGCTGTTTCTGAGATTGATGTAGAAACATAGAGAAATCATGATCATAATTTTGGGGGTTGGGGGTGAGTAGGTAAAATTGCATAAAATGGATGCTTCTAAATTTTTCTTATAACATATTTTTTAACATTTTAAAAAGTTTAATGATCAAAATATTATAAGCTGAATCAATGTTTTTAAGATAAGTAATAAAATCATTCATAATTAATTGTTACTACCTTTTTCCGAGTGGTCCCAGTTTTAGTAAGTGTTCTTTCAGTTGTAAAATTAGAATAAAAGCAAAATAAGAAAAGAAACAACTTTTGAAAAACTATACTTTTAAAAGCACAAATTGAAATGTAAATGAAATAACTGCTCATGTTTTAATACTCATTTTTTGTTTAGTGTCAATATTCTTTGCTTTATTTTTTTCTGGTTAATACAGTTCTGCCAACATGGGGTTGTGTTTTTAATTCATATTGTAGTAGTACAAATGAAAAAAAAATGTTGGGAATAATCTTTATGATTATTTTTATTATTATTATTTTAGTGCTAAAATCTTATGTATATTATTTTCATAATTTTCATTGATAAGACTATTCTGCACATGTTTCCATGCATTATTGTGATAACTTCTTATCAGTGCATAGTTCAGCTTTTCCAGAGCGCTTCTTTCATGCTGCATTTTCAACTTTCATGCCTGATGCCTGAATGATTCATTCAAATATCAAAATCAGTCATTATGCCCATCACTAGAAATAACCTGCAAAAAATTAATGACATGGCCTAATGAAGAGGAGGGGTGGGGAGAGTAACTTATAATTGCTTCATTGAAGATTAATTCAGTTTTAATTAGTAAGTTTTCATATAAGACATTAGATGTGTGTAAAATGTTTTATCCTAACAAAATGTCATTTTTTGTGATTCGTAAAACGTTATGTAGTAAAACAGTGTTCTTCTTTTTATTATTTTATTATAGGTGCTGCTCGAAGAAATCAGCTCTTACTATTGTAGTGATAATGGAGTAGAATAATCTATATATTTGAAACTTAAAGAATTGTGTTTGTCCTGTTACAGCCTGTTCCAAAGATTTTTTTTTCAAATAAAGTCCTTTTTTTCTTCCTTTTTCTGTTATAGTTGTATTCTGTACCACCTAGTACTGTCACCTAGTCTAATATTGTTGATAAGAAAAAAATACTTATATTTTTATTAAAATTGTTATTGAGTGGTAGATCTGACACATTTGAAAAATATGATATATTCTAATGAGAAAGCATGCAATAATGTTTAGCATTAATTTAAATCATGTTGCAATATTTAATTTTTGTAAAAGTGACTGTCCACCCTTTTTGTTAACTTAAAATTTTTCTTGCTTTTCTAAAAATGCAAAATTGAGAAGGCAGTCAATTTGTAAATTTCCTTACGTATCTGAAGCTCAGATAATTGTAAATAAGTTTTTGATGTAGGCAGACATGATTAAAAAAACAATTCTGGGTGGTTCTTCCATACAATATATTAATTGGAGTAATATTTTTGTACTGATAACTTTTTTTAAATTTAGTTCAATATTCAAAATAGATTTTAAAACATTTGTCTAATAATTAAAAAAAAAACCCTGTCTTGTCTATATTGGGGAACTAGAACAAAATAAACAGAATAAGAAATTTATTAATTTGTGTTAATCCTTTTGCGACAAGTGTCCCATACACAATTTTGAATCTTTTATCACTGTAGGAAGTACTATAGTATTTCCGAATAGAAACTTGCCCTAATTTAATTGAAGAAATTATATGATAAAATAAAGAAAAAATTACTATTCCAAAATATTGGTATGAAAAATTAAGGATTTTATGCATGCTGTGTGTAATATATGTGTAACAATCATCGCAAAGGTTTTTTTTTTTGGAGGAGGGGGGGGGGTAGATAAAAATTTATCTACCATAAGTCTTTATCCTCTGAAGATTTGTTCATTTTAAATAATAAGGGGAAATAACAAATCTGTTAGCCTCTTTATTGTTGCAAAATACTGGAGGATTTAGAAATTTCTTCCAAAATAAAATTGGCAAACTGATTTTAAATACCATATTTACTTGTGTATAATGTGTACCTTGTTTTACATAAGAAAAAAAATATTTCTCATGTATAATATGCACCATGCTATTTTAACTTAAAAAAACTAGAAATCAGGACTTAATCTTTTTCTCAAACCTAAGTTACTTCTGTATTTGCTCATGTATAGTTTGCCCTCTTATTAAAATAACTTAAAATTAAGGCTTTGCATTATGTATATATATATATATATATATATATATATATTGTGAAAATGTGTGTGGTTTGATGTATACGGTTGTTAGAAATATTCAGTGTATAATGTACATACTGGTTTTTAGACCTGAAATTTTGGTAAAAATGTGTGCATTATGCAGGAGTAAGTAAATATGGTAGTTTATAAAATTCAGTTATGAGATTTGAGGGAATTACAGCATTCATATTTCATTGGAAATATTATAAAAATTAGTCGATGCTTTGATAAAAAAAATCCCAATATAAATATGGGAATAATACTGATATTATCGGAACGAAACATTTAGTATTTTTATATGCAGTCGTCTTTACCAAAATTAATAAGCACTGCTGTATTTTTATTATAACTGATTTAAAAGTGTTAGCAGGCCCATGCTGGATGTCTTGAAAGGGCGGTGGACAGAGGGTCATGTTGGCACTTTCACACTAAATCATGTAACATCATTAAGGGTGGCAGAGGGTGCAGGGACACCTATCCCTAAGTGCCAGCACGAGCCTGAATATTAGTCGAATGCAAATATTTAACTACATACAGTTATGAAATTCTTTTTTAACCTTTAACACCACTGACGATTTGTACAACATAAAGACACAAGCAGCACACTCTATGCACCATCAGCTTTTAAAACGTAAGTAACCTTTAATGATATCCTTGTTTAATGCGATGTCCAGTAGTAGTATAAAAGCAATAAACATCAAATTGTTAAAAAAAAACTAATTTAGTTATAATTAATCTAACACGGACAGTTTATAGTTAAGACACAAGCAGTGTCTTTGAAAGCATAAAATATAAACTTTTGATGATAAAGTATAATAGTGTCTTATGTCTAATAATATTATTCTAGTAATAGATCTCACATTTATATGTAAAAAAATGCTTAATTAAGAACGAAAAAATAATAGTTTATAAAAATTCAATGACGGTGTATTTTGTACATCAATGGAAACTTGCTGATAAAATAATGAAAGAGTAGAACAAATTTTGAACTTCAACATTGAAGGATGTTTAGGAAGAGAGTAAATGAAGCGCAAGTGACACAATTATTTTAGAATTCACAACTGCTGTCTGTGTCTTTAATGGTTAAGTTATTACAATTAAAATGACAGCAAACTAACAACTCGACTTTTAATTAAACAATTTGCTTTTAAAAAATGAGTTTTTAAAAAAACTAAACTGCTTTGTTTTTCAGTAAGTTTCAGAATTGAAACTTTCATAGTATAGCAATTGTTATGCTATGCAAGTTAATAGGTGATCATGACAATTAGAATAATTCTTACTGGAAAAGCCAAAGTATATAAAGCACTTATCTTCACCAATGAAAATATTTCTTAAAACTTGTATCATTTTTATTAAGAAATTAAAAATTTAAAGTGTAATTTTAACATAAGATTTCTCTATTTTCCTTGTTGAAGACCAATTTCTTTATATTTTAACATTTTCTGCAAGAATTATACTAATTTTCATATAGATATGCTTCAGACGTGCAAGAAAACTATGTCATTTCACTGGAAATACAGTCTTGGCTGAAAGTACTGAGCACCCCCATATTTTTAATATATTTGTAAAAGTAATAGTTATATGCAAATATTTAACTGCATATCATTAGGAATTTTCTTTTTTAGTTATTACAGTTTGTTTAAAAAAAAAAAAAAAAAAGAAGAAGAAGACAAACGAACAACTCATCTTTTAATGAAGTCGCTTTCTTTGAAAACCTACTTTTTTAAAAGTATTAATTACTTTGTTTTCTGATAGTGTCATTGTTATGTCATGTAAGTCATGGAAATTGAAATAATTTTCTTACAGTAAAAGCCAAAATATAAAACTTACTCTTCAGCAGCGTAAATAATTCTTAATTTTTTTAAAAATATTATTAACGCATGTTAAAAATTATGTATAATTTTTTTTTTTAACATAAGATTTTATTTTCATTTTTGAAGACTAAGTTCTTTATTTTGTCTTTTCTTGTAGTAAAAGCCAAAATATAAAACTTTTAAGCAGTGTAAATAAATAATTTTTTTTATTATTTACACATGTTAAAAATTATGTAAAAATGTATTTCTTTTTTTACATGAGATTTCTTTATTTTTATTTTTGAAGACTAAGCTCTTTATTTTGACTTTTCATCCAAGAATTATTTTCTTGATTATTTATTAACTGGCTAACAAAACTTCCAGAAAGCAAAATTAAATATTAAAAAACTGTTTTTTAAAGAAAATAGCTTTATTAAAAGATGAATTATTCGTTTGCTATTTTTTTTGCCAACATTTCTTAAAGAGAAAATTCATAATTGTATACAATTTAATATTTGCATCTTACTATTATTTTTACAAATATATTATAAATATGGGGGTGATCAATACTTTTGAGCAAGGCTGTATTTCTGATGAAATTTCTTGCATATCTTAAGTATGTCTATAAGAAATACTGAATATCAGTAAATAGACGTCTTATAGATGCATATCAGATGTACCTAGATATCTACAATCCAAGTCTTAAGTACATCTATAAGAAGTACTGCATGTTGAAAAGTGATCTATGCTTGGACGTCTTATAGACGTGGTCTTATAGACTACCTGGATATCTTGGACGTCTAATAGAACTCAGAGAGATCACACATAACATCTCCATAAGAGGTGAAAAGGGTGTATCATGGATATTTATAGACTTCTTATAGATGTGTCGGTTTTTTTGGGTTTACAGCTTGTAGATGTCTTATAGATGGGTGTGTGCTGTTTGGGATGTTACAAGTTACAAATAAGGTTTGAACTAATTTTTTTTTAATGTAATTTTTTTTTTGTAAAAAGTGGATATGGTACATGCAAATTCGCACCAAGAGTATCACCGACAATGGCTTTCGATTACCAATTTTGTTTATCATTGCCCGTCATCAACACAACATTGTTAAATATGATGAATAATGTAATAGCAAAATAAAATAATACAAAACAATAATATAGTACTCATTTATTACATAACAGTCAGATGACAGCTTTCAATCATAAAATATATTTATACGGTAATTTTACATTCAATGGGATGTTATATAAACATGTCCATCAGAATGGATAATACAAATGTACACTTAAAATATAAAAACAAACATTACACAATAAAGTAACAAAATAAAACTGACTTTAAACGGCAGACATGAAATTGTGTCTCTTAGCATTTTATTTTTTGAATGAAGATATTCAAAAACTTTTTACGCATAATTCCAAAGTCCTCAAACATTTTATGGCAGCTTCTTCATCATCAGGTAACAGCCAAATGTAAAATCCACCTCAGCGTCAGTAATAAATGTAAGTTAAAATTAAAAATAAGTATTTTCGAGTCAAAAATTAGCAGATTAATAAATAATAATAAAAATGAGTCACGTTTAATAAATAGGAAATCACATGGTTTGTAATAAAAATCCTTTGTACAGTCAGTGTTGAAATAAATGGTGCATTAGCCTATATTTTGGCATGGTGTTTGTATAATGAAAAAGTACACTTTTTATTGAAATATTTGATATTTTATTTAATTTTATAACTTTGTTCCTATTATCTTTGTTTGTTAATATTTCTTGCGATTTTTCCTCAGAAAATAAACTTTTTACATAGTAAAATTTAACATTACTGTTTTTTATCGGTGAAACAAACAAAAAACCTTTAAAAACTTGGATTTTGTACATCATTTCAATATCTTGGTAAAGAGTTTTATTTTTAAGACAGTTCAAATAACTTGGTACTTAAAATTGAAGTATAAGATATCTTTTTAGGGGGGGGGGGTAATTGAAGTTGAAAAAAAATTATGATTATAAACTCGTTGCAATATATGGTGTTCTTTCAATTTTATCTTCATTTTTTTCATCATCAACCACAAAAAATATATATCACTAGAAAAACACTAAATGGTTCAAAAGTTTGTGATGCCAGCACTGTAGTACTTATGACTCTAAAAATTTCAAATAATCATATAAAATTTTGAATGACGTTATGCTAAATCAAATAATATTTCATCAATTTCATTTTTATTCTATTCATATTCGCAGGTGCAAATATTTTAAATGTGAAATTCATTTACTCATGCTTTTTCAATCACATCTCTCATAAATTAAAATGTGTTTTAGAAGAAATTATATCAAAATTTGTATGATGCATTGATATTCATTTAACAGGTTTGTTTTACAATTCCAATAAAATTATTTTTGTTTTGTCATTTAAAGTATATTTAAACATTGAAACAATTTTAATTTCCTAATAAACTGTTAAATATATCACACTTTTACTGAGCCTATATCATGAAGACGTATTTCTTTCAATAAGTTGATTTTTCTTTTGAGACAAAATTATACATAAAATTTATGCTAATGGATTCTTTGCATTATACTATCCATTTGCAAATACTTCACTTTGGATACCAATTTGTGGGATTAATGGATACTTTTGGATTCTCATTTGTATGTATTCGAAGATGTCTGTTAAGAGAACTTCTTAGAGAAAATCCTTTCAAACATATTTCACAAATAAATGGTTTCTCTTTTGTATGTACTCGAAGATGATTTTTAAGAGACCCACTTTCAGAAAATCCTTTCAAACATATTTCGCAAATAAATGGTTTCTCTTTTGTGTGTATTCGAAGGTGTGTTTTAAGATTACTACTTTCAGAAAATCCTTTAAAACATATTTCACAAATAAATGGTTTCTCATTTGAATGTATTCGAAGGTGAATTTTAAGATGGTGATTTCGAGAAAATCCTTTAGAACAAATTTCACAAATAAATGGTTTTTCATTTGTATGTGATCTTTAAGAGACCCTCTTAGAGAAAATTCTTTCAAACATCTTTCACAAATAAATGTTTTTTCATTTATATGTACTCGAATATGATTTTTAAGAGACCCACTTTGAGAAAATCCTTTCAAACATACTTCACAAGTATATGGTTTCTCTTTTGTATGTACTCGAAGATGTGTTTTAAGGGTGTTATTTCGAGAAAATGCTTTCGAACACACTTTACAAACAAATGGCTTCTCATTTAAATGAGTACAAAGATGTCGCTTAAGTTTACAATCTTGAGCAAATTCTTTAGCACATATTTCACAAATAAAAGGTCTCTTATTTGCTTGAGACTGAAACTGAACAACAGACATTTTCTGTATGAAAAACGTGTCTCTTCATGTAAAGAAAATTTCTTTTAGGAATATGTATAGAAAAAACTGCAGCCTCTTTTTATGAAAACTGTCTAGTAATTTTCAATAATGTAGTTTAATGAGCTTGGTCTGGCCTTGTATCTAAAAAAAGCATTAATTTAATTTAGACTTTCTTTTCGTATAAACAGAATAAAAAATATATTTTTCTAACATTCTTTAAGAAAAATTATAAATTGATATATAAGATAAATATAAGATAAGCAGGGGTAATTAGGTGTTAGGGCTGTATGATAGTAATTTTTCAAGGAAATCTTTTATTTAGTCTTCAGTCAAAAAAACTGACAAAATTTGGAGTGAAAAATAATACATACAGCTACTCCTACATTTGTTCGTATTTGTCCATAAACAAGACGGTAAAGTTTAAAAAAAAACCCACCAATACTGAATTTTCTTGCTTACACTATATATATATTTAATATAAACTTATCGTAAATTACAATGCAGTATTTATATTATGTATTATAATTTAATACTTTCAAAATAAATTAAATTTGATGTTTTAAAAAGTTTTATATTTTTTTCCACATTCTGTTAAAGAAAAATTACCATTCAGTATTTTAGAAAAAATTTTCATTTAATAACAAAAAAATGAGTACTTTCATATTATTAAAGAGAATTTTTTTCCCTTTAATCCTAATCACTGCTTCATACACACAACTACACTATATTGACAATGATGACCGGTTACTTACGATTTTAGATGTTTTGTTAAATATCTAGAAAAATGCATGAGGAATTATTCTGAAACTTCAGACATGTAAACAGCATAGTAGACGTTATATATTTCCGTGAAGATTTTTTCTTTGAACCCACAAAGGGGACCGTCAACAAATTAAAGAAAAACGTGTATCTTTTGAATAACCCTGTAAAAACTAATGTTGCAAAAGCGTTGAAACTTTGGCACCTCATTAAGAGGCTTCTTATAATAAAGTGTGTTCATATTTATTAGGATAACACGTATACTCGTGGATAAATGTAGACAAAAAAAACAAATCCAAATGCCACCAACTGTTTTGCTTATAATTTGAAGAGTTCTTAATATAAAAGAATGTTCTTTTCAGGAACCATTACAAACGGCATTGTACACAATGCCCTGCATTCATAATTAAAAAAGAATAAATATTGGATGAAAAATGAGCAGGTTTACTAAATAATATTTCCCTGCGTATGCAGGAATGCAATCAAAATATATTGTGCATAATGTATTATCTAACTGTATAGAGCAACTTTTATGAAAGTCACAAAAACATTGCTTGAAAATTCTGAAAGAATCGTCAGAGCTTTAAAGAGTGATCGTCACTAGAAAAAGCTCGAAATCCGTTGTTCCTAAAAGAAAGCAAAAATATGAGGGGCTGTATCCTAATATAGTATATGTTATAAAAAAGTCCGAGTGGCAAGTAAATGGCTTAAATGTGTAATATTTCTTTCACTGCATGATAGTTTAAAGCAGTTAAACAGTACGTACAACGAGTAACATTTTGAAAAAGTATGTGTTTAGTGATAGTTTACAAATCTCTTACAAATATAAATGAACTAAACCACATGCAGAATCTTTACATGTAAAAAAATGTGATTGGAATTTTACAATTGAAAAGGATACACCTGCATCATCTATTTGCTGTTGATGCTGTTAGTATGGCGTTAGCGTGTCTTTCGCTGTAATCAGAGCCTCAACACTTCTAGGCATTCTTTATATGAGTGGGAGGTAGGTTGACTCTGGAATTGCCCTCTATTCTTCCTGCAATATGACGAAGATTTCAGTTTTGTTGGTTGGGCGGTGTGGTCGAGCCCTCGACCGGCGTTCCTACTCATCCCAAAGATGTTTAATTGGATTTATATCTGAACTTTCAGCAGGCCAATCGAACTCTTGGACACCCAAGTCCCCAAACCACTTTTTTCTAACCTGCGCTGTATGTACACTGGCATTATCATGCTGGAATACATACGATCCACTGCCAAACATCTGCCAAAGGGTAGGAAGTGCATAATTGTCTAGAAAGTCTTCATAGCGTGCGGAATTCAGGGTTGCAGGCACTAAAACCAATGGACCGAGTCCAAACCATGTAAAGCAAGATCAAACTATGATTCCCCTGCTTCCCAAATTAACAGTGGGAACACTGCACTACGGTAAATAGCTCTCACCTGGTATTTACCAGGTCCAGATACGTCCGTCGGAATTGTTAAGAATACATCCGTTTTTCTCATACCTGTACACTTACTTTTCATGCTGTTTATCCCCATATCTGTAACTTATATCTTTATTAATATACCTGGAAATCTAAAAGCTTTTTACCTCTCATTTATCTTTTAGAGCTATTTTCCATTATCTATCAATCATTTATTTATATTGTTTATGCGTTCTTTTTAGTTTCAACTCAATAGTGTATATTTATTCCTCATTTATCGTTTAGAGCTATTTTCCATTATCTATCATTCATTTATTTATATTGTTTATGCGTTCGTTTTAGTTTCAATTCAATAATGTATATTTATTTATTTAATCTGTTTTCACAATACAAACGACTAGTCTCCGTTGCACAAGATATTATAGTTCAGCGACCGCCACTAGATGACGTCGCGTAACTTTGACTATCGAGTCTCATTCATTCCATAGACGACTTCTTTATTATTCAATCGGCATCCAACAATTGGGGGCGTGTGAGCATTGCGTAGCAGCAGCTTTTCCGCATGTCTGATTCAGATATAAGCTGCGGGTTTTCTGTTGCAAATCACTTGCTCGTTTCTTCCTTTCTTTTAATGTTTGGTGTCGTCTTATTTTTATGTTTGTTTCCTTTGCTTGCCAAGTGCTGCAAATAATGCTTTAAATATATTACGGGAATGACAACATCAAATTTAATCCTTTGCTCTCTTCAAATAGTTTTTAATTAAGTTAGGAAAGTTGTTTACAAGATATTACTATTTTTAATAAGCCTGTAATCTTTATTTTACATTTTTGTTCCTGCTGGCTCTGGATTAAAACCGTCACCTGTTTTTTCCATCCGTTAGTGGAAGATGTCATGTTTTAAAGTGGACTGTTCATTTACAAGAAACGTGTATTGCTTTTGCCGTTTTTCCTTGCTTCCTAGATAAGTTAATGTTCATGTTAGGAAAGCAAGAAAGGTGTTGCTATTCATGCTGGTGATTTAAGATGGCGTTTCGGAACTTTCCACTACTTTTAAAAGCATTTTTAGGTTGATGGTTTTTCCTTAAATATTCATAATGAAATCTACATATGTGCCGACATCGCAGAATATCGTGATACTATTCAATAAGCTGATTTATTTTTCTGGTATCGTAATGGCTCCCGTGCATTCAAGTTTCATGATCATACTCTTCTTACGATGATGGTACCATGTGTCAGTTGAAAGTTCCCGTTCATATTAAGTTTCAGATAAGTTATTTTGTTTATTATTTGCATTATGTTATGCTTTTAAAACTTGACTTTTAATTACTGTTTTATCTCTTTTATGTTTAAGTAACAAATAAAAGTTTGTGTTTTTAAATTGGCTTTTTCTTTTTCCATCGCGCGTATTGATTTCACTTATTTTATATTTAATTAATGATACATTCAGTTCAAATGCTTTTTCTAGAAATTACAGTACTTTGAATTATTTAGAATTTATATTACAGTGGGGTTTATAATACAGTCTTTTCGCTCTCATTGATAAACTTAACTCTGCTTATATTTATTCAACCCCGGCAACATTACTTTTGTAATTGTTGCTATCAGGAATGCCAGAACGCGAAGCATGATTTATCGCTTCACATTATGTTCTTCCATTGGTCCAGTGTCCAGTTGTACTCCACTGTAATCGTCGGCGTGCGTAAATGGCTGTGATCATAGGCTTATGATAGACTGAAGCTTGGCCATGAAATTCCATGGCATGCAGCTCTCGATGAATTGTCTGGTTGCTGCTCTAACTTCCATATGCCATTCAGAACTGCACGGCTATGCTGGCCAACGGCGTTTGCCGGTTGGACTTGGTATCGCCGGTCCCTCGTTGATAATTTTCGTCAAATTCTTCGTCAGAGTTGCACTTTCAGCGTTTTTTCTCTTCACTTAATCACAACTGCACTAACTGAAGCCTGTGGGATCTGGGAGTTGGGGGAAATTTGTCAATTTGAATGCCTGAAACGGTGGGCATATTTCGCCTTCCTTCTGCTCATTTCTGCTGCCTTTCGTCTGCTCATTTTTACTGCTATAGGTTTTATAAATGTTTCACGACCTACTTTGCATCCATATACGAATGTCATTGAAGATGTTAGGGCGATTCTACTTTCAATTCAAAGAGTGTCCATTGATTAGTGCCAATATAGCGTAAGTAATATTGCATGTACTACTATATTTGGATGCAGCCCCTCATCCTTTTGGGAACAACGGATTTCGAGATTATTCTATCAATGATCACTTTCATAATTTTCAAGCTATGTTTTTGAGACTTTCACAAAAGTTGCTCAATGCATTTAGCTAATACATAAGGCACATTATATTTTGATTCCATTCGCGCATGCGCAGTGAAACATTATTTAGGGAACCTGTTCATTTTTCATTCAATATTTATTACTTTTTAATTCTGATTGCAATGTAGTTTTTCATTGTTCTTGAATTGTCTATGTTGGCCAATGGTGTTTGCCAGTTGGACGGAAACGACATCGCCGGTTCTAGGGCTACTATAATACAGGCTAAATCATCAAGCATTTTCATGCCCACGTATTGTTTGTTGCCTATGAGGCGAGAAACTTTTAAATAATTATTGAGTTACAAAATTGCTAAAAATGGCCAGTTGCTAGGCATAAATTCTTCTAATCTGCCAAGAAATGGATTTAGAATGCTTAGATTGCATATAAATGAAGAAAGGCAGAATAATTTGTTTATAAATGCTTGGAAGAATAGATCAAGATTGAAGAATTTCGCCAAATGCCACGACAACCAGATCACTTGTATACAATAAACAGGTTCTTCGAGTCCGATATATATTGTACCAAACATTTCTCACGGGTGAGAAAAGCGATAAGACGCTAAGTCAGGCGTCCGCTTGAGCAATTAAATGGCTGCGTAAGTCAGCCCGAGTTGTAGGAGCCTTAGCCGATTCCTCTTCGATAATGTTCATTGCATTCCATGTCAGGGTTGCACATTTTCTCTTCTCCACTAAACCACAACATCACTAACTGTGACCTGTGGGATCTGAAACTTGGAAGAGATTTGTAGATTTGAATCATGCCCCTTTCGCCTTTCTTCAACATGCTTTCTTCTTGCTCACGTTTACTGCTACAGGTTTTATAATTGTTTCACAAACAATGACCTTCCTTTTATCCACATACATATGTCATTGATGACGTTAGGACGATTCTACTATTAATTCGATGAGTGTCCGTTGATTAGTGCCAATATAGTATATGCAATATTACACGTACTGCTATATTTCGATGCAGGCCCCTATCTTTTTGCTTCCCTTTGAGAACAATGGATTCCTAGCTTATTCCATCGACAATCATTTTCAGAATTTTCAAGCTATGTTTTTGAAACTTTCACAAAAGTTGCTCAATACGTTATGCATATTATATTTTGATTGCATTCGCGCATGAGCAATGAAACATTATTTAGTGAACCTGTTCATTTTTTACCCAACATTTATTATATTTAATTCTAATTGCAGGGTATTATGTACAATGAGTTTGCCATGGTTCTTGAAAAAAGCATTCTTTTATATTAAGAACTCTGCAAATTATAAGTAAAACACCCGGTGAAATTTGGGATTGTTTTTATAAAAACCTTAATTTCTCCGCGAGTATTCGTATTATCCTCATAAAAATGAGAACACAGTTTAGTACAAGAAGTCGCCTAATTATGTGCTAAAGTTTCAACACTTTTGTGACATTAGTTTTTACAGGGTTATCCAAAATATATTCATTTTTCTTCAATTGGCTGACGGTCTCCTGTGGAGTTAAAAAAAATTTTCACAGAAATATACAACGTCTGCTGTGCTTACTGCGCTGTTTACACACCTGCAGTTTCAGGATAAGGTCTCATGTACTTTTCTAGATATTTAACAAAATGTCTAAAATTACAGGTGACCAGTCATCATTGGCCATATAGTATTGTAATTAATTCTAATTACTCTACTAATATGTACGTAAAGGGGTAATTTATCTAATACATATATACGCATGCCAGAGCAGCTTATTCAATATGTTAAAAAAGCAAGCAATAATACGGAAATAAAAAGATGAAATTTTCTAGAGAGGCTCCTTTTTCTCAATTTCTTTCTGGTACTCTATTCTATGTTTCACACATACAAGCAATTTATTAAATCTTCACACACTTTATTTAAGACATGTTGAGTTCCCAGCTGGTGTTTTACAGATGAAATAAATAAAACACCATTATAAATTGAAAACTGCTATTCCATAACTTTAAATTGACATGAAATAAATTACATCACCTGTGTTCCTCTGAAAACACATTTTTACATGTCCCATTCACAATGTGTTACACTACACATTAAGGTGGAGCGAAAAAAGTGATTTTTTTTTGTACAAAAAATGGGTAGGTGCCAAAAGTTGCCTTTATATTAGTACATCAAATATCTGAAATTTTAGCGCTGAAAAAAAATACCTTGAGTCTGCGCTTTTGGTCCAAATGTCGAAATTTTGGTTAAAATTTGACAACTTTAAAAAAAAATAAAAAATTTCTGTAGAACTGGTTGTGATTTAAAAGTGTCATTTAAATATTTATTAATAAAGATTTAAAATATTGAAACGATAAAACGATATCTTTATTCTGTATAACTGGAGCAAAACTGACAAATTTCGGTAAAAATGAGGTATTTCCATTCTGGTGCAGCATACAACAAATTGTTATTTTGAATGCAGCTCTTCGCTAGTTGCTTTTACAACTACCCACGGGTGGAGGTGGGTGCATATCATGTCCCACCCATAACCAGCACAACCACCCTACCATCTGAGCGCAATGTTTTATTTATACAATGAATTGTGATTTTTTATCAGACTGACACGAGTTTTCTGTATATCAACCTAGTCTTGGTGTATTCATCTCTTCTTTCGTATCCACAGACTTTGGAGAATGCTGGCTGTGACTTAATTTACGTATCTTTCTACTGCTTGAGTATTACTATGAGAAGGCATGCAAAGTAACTCATTGGGGATGTTAGTACGGGAATCTATCCAGCCATCTATTATCTTCAACAAACTTGCATCCTATAAATGCATAATGATTGGAGGTCTTGTTATCGCAATAGTTTTCCAATCAATTTGATATATATAATTATCTGCTTCAATGTTGATTGTCAGCATTTCAAATATGCGTATGTCATCATTTATTCTACCTCTTGCATTTGTTATGGGATGAGCAGCTAGTTGTTTAATGTGATTCCAATCAGAATTTGCTCTGAGTGTGCAAAGTAACCATTGTCATGAATAACTTTTTTAACCATTCGTTTTCTGGCATTTGCTGTGTTGTTTAGTAGCCGAGTAGTTTCCCATGAGGATTTAGATACATTCTTTAGCTGTGGATTACATTTGATAAACCATCCTGGGGCATAAACTTAGATCACATACTTTGTGAGTGAAAATAGCGACTCTGACGCGCAGTCAATGCGAATAATTAAGGCGAAGAATTTTATTCGCTGTTGTGAGCCATATTGCGTGGGACAATTTTCCTAGGCTCCTATTCGCTAGTTCTTTAGAGTAATATCCTGATGAAATAGCTTTGCAAATGTCCAGCAGGTATTTCTGTTCTTTACTGTGTGCTTTTTCATCGATTTCAGGAAATATGTTTTCTAAATTACTCTTTATAGGTTCAAAAACTGGAGTGAATAGCACGTGGATAAGGATTTCCCTAATACATTTGGGCCAGAAGTTTTCTCATCGATAATACCTAACAAATGATGCAGAGGCAATTCATTTAACTGGAGCTGGCATATGATCCATTGAAATTCATTATCCATTGACACCCATCATAAATCAAGCATGAGAGGCTGGACAAATCAATATTTTCATCTTTTAAAAACTTTGATATGCATTTAAAAATATCTTTTGATGTTCCAGATCAGAAAATGTTAGGCAAAATTAGTCTGCAAATATTTGGAGCCAGGCTCTTCTAAGATAGTAACACGTTCTTCTTTCATAATTCTATGATACGCATGTTTATTACTTCTCTTTTCTATACACATTGTGTCATCTTTTCAGGAGTTGAAATATAAGGCTCTTATTTCTGTTTTAGGGTTCTGTTCTTTACGTTGAGATAAACAAGCTGATTGGATTTCACGCCTTACCTTGCTTAACGGGTAGGGTACATTATGTTTTCCAGTGTCATTTGCTATACATACACAATCCTGAAGAACCGCTAAAGCAAGAACTACAGCAGACTGATCAGAAATTCTATAGCTATCACATGCTTTAGAAAAAGTTTCAAACTTCATTCGAGTTTAGGTATATGAGGATGAAGATGGGAATTAAATTTTACCTATTATTGAATCATTGCATACTGATTCGTTTATTTCAATTTCACATGCAGCATCTTCTAATTGCGGTGCTTCTTTATTTAATCTTCTTTCTATTAATTTTTTTTCAACGAATCGTTGTATGCTGTACCAGAATGGCAACACCCCTTTTTTTACCGAAATTTGTCAGTTTTGCTCCAGTTAAAAATAATAAAGATATCTTTTTATCGTTTCAATATTTTAAATCTTTATTAATAAAGGTTCAAATGACACTATTAAATCATAATCAGTTCTACAGAATTTTTTTATTATTTTTTTTAAATTGTCAAATTTTACCCAAAATTTCAACATTTGGACCAAAAGCACAGACTCAAACCATTTTTCTTTCAGCGGTAAAATTTCAGATATTTGATGTACTAGCACAAAGGCAACTTTTGGCACCTACCTGTTTTTTGTAAAAAATAATTAATTTTTTTCACTCCACCCTACTACACATGCATACAAAATTTGTCTTACAAAATAAAGAATGAGATTTAGCAACTGGTTAAAGCAATTTAATATACAAGATGAATCAGAAGAACTGTTCAATGATTTCCAGGCAGGTAGAGCATGTTATGACAAATGATTTTTGTATGTGCCAACCAGGCACATAATCTGTTTTTTCAGTCAAAATTACTGGAGTCTCACTCCAATATGAACAAGAATTTTTGTTTTTAACTTTAGCAAATATGAAGACATTTTAATAAAATTTGCAGAAGACTTACCTTCTTTTGAGCAAAAGGTGACGTCAAAAGTGGTGGAAGTGGCTACCAACCATATCCAAACTTTTAGTTTTCTTTTTTTCTTTATTTATTTTTACTCTAATGGTTATTATGGTGTAAAAATGCAACAGTAGATTTAAATGCTTTTTGTTTTCTAAATTTTCCAATGTTATTATGATGTAAAACATTTTTAGTATTGTTTTTATTTATAATTGTGTTACAATTTAATGTTCTATATTTTGGGTAATGTTATATTTTTCTATAAAGAAACTTTAACAAATTGTTCTTTGACATTTATGTATTTTCAATCAATATTTTTTTAATATATATTGTCTAATACTCACCTAATGTAACTTTAAGTGTTTCAAGATTTAAAGATGGACAACAATTTCTAGAACTGGAGATTCCTTACTGAAATGACTATTCTCCAATTCACTGAATGATTTCTTGGTAGTACTTTTATAGAGTATTTCATTATATTTCATGTTTTATCTTGAGGGTTACATTTTTTAATTATTTCTTATAAAGAACTTTTATATATTTTTTCTTTTGAATTAAATTTTTTAACAAGTTTTTTTTAACTTAATATAAGTATAAATATTTCAAGATTAAGCCACCATTTCAGAAACTGGAGATTTTCTAATGACTTGAAATAACAGTTTATTTGAGAAATGTCATATTGGCATGATTTTAAAAATCATACGAAGCAAGACATGATGCAAACCACAAAAAAAATCTGACCCATAACTTTTAATGTTCTATAATATCTTGTGCATAAAACCACCCCTTGTTTGGGGTAGGGCTCCAGATGAAGTGTGCTTATGACTCGTATACTATAGAATACTAAAAGTTTGCAAACCTCATGCTAATGCTAGTTGACTAAAAAAAGAACACAATATTCTTTTCACATTATATCTCTAAATAAAAAATAAAATAGACAGTCCAATTATAAAATGTTCTGCTGTTTATTTGTCAGAAATGAAAAGTGAACTAAAAGGAAATTCATGATGCCTATTCCGATTAGTGCCATTTCAACAGGTCATCGACATCAATGCCAGACAATCTGCAAATCTTTTTTTTTAAGTATTCCTATAGTAGAATAGAAAAACACAATTTCTATTTCCCTTTACTCTGATAAAAATAGCCTTAAAATGAATTGAAATGGATTAAGTAATTTTTAAGAAATTAAATAAGTTTTTTTATTTTTTCTATACATGAATAAATAAAATTTTCAGTATGGGAAAGAATGAGAATGAGCACATCTCATCTCTATTATCTACTTATAGGGGAAAAAAAGGGGGATGTGGAAATTCAAATATAGTAAAATGTCAAATATCCACACAATTTCTTGACATTTGAATTTGTGTTCCCTCTAGTAATTTTTTTTAAGTGTGCAACACCTTGCCCTTTCAGAAATTGCAAAAATGCACCCCCCACCCATTTTTTTAAAATGTGTAATGAATTGCCCTCCAAATTGTATCTAGAGATCTCTTGTACAATCCTTTCCTGTACAATGATATATCTAAATATGTGTGCCTGGGGGCTGGCAAAAATTTAGAGAAACTTCTTCAATGCTTTAGGAAAAAACAATTCTTAAATCATATTTAATTTAACTGTATTTCTCAAAATAAAATAACTCACAAAATCATTCAAAGTTATTGTGACTTTATTTATCATACCTAAATAAAACACACTTTAGATTGTTAGTATTGATAATACATTATCTCTTGCAATGCTGTCCTTTTCAAACAGTAGCACCCTTCCCCTTTTTCTTTCTAGAGTGAATTTGATTTTAAATTTTGTATGTTAGAATATGCTGAAGTCGATGAGATGGAATATTGAGATTGGATGGAAGAAGCATTATATCATTCAAAGTGTAATACTATTAGTGCAGTTGTATCGTGGCGGGACAAGGCAATAAATCAAAACATTAGATGCTTCTCCAAGATGAAACAAAAACAAGGCGATGAATAATACCATGCTTTTATTAAACCATCCTCGGGGAAGCAGTCCAGACATGATTTGAAGGAGCAGTGTCATCTTTAACTCTTTCACTACCAAAGCGCCTGAAATGCCCAGTCATTCAAAATACCCAAACCGCCCGAAAGTGCCTCGACGATTTCAACCCCTCTTTTCTCCGTAGAGCTCCGTCAAAGCGCACGTTGTGGGATGTGTCTACAGGATTATCTTCTCTTTGTTATCTTGTTTTCAGAAAAGGGATTTTTTAAGGAACCAGGTATGGGAAAATTAAGTGTGTTTAGGCTGTTTAAAAAGTATTTCGATAACACGAGTTTCTTAATTTAAATGAAATACCCGTTTCTCTCTTTGTATGTTATGAATAGCTTTAACAGAAAAGAACGGAACAGAAAAACTGAAAACTTCTTTATTTATTTATTTTTTAAATACAGGAATGCTGGTTTACTCTTATCAGGGCACGAAATTTCCGCTCGCCATTGGCGAGTAAATATTTAAGCTTGGCGAGTAAGTCTCATCTTTTGAAATCTTGGGCTTCAAATCAAACTGTATACGCTCAAAATATCGTGCCTCAATCTAGCGATACACGGAAGTGTTTTAAAATCAAGCGACGGCATTTATCTTCCAAAAGAAGAAATAATGTGGCGTCACCCACTTCCATTTCTTTCATACAGAGGAACGAATTTCCCCCGTCTGTATTCGTTCCCCCACTTTCGCACCGCTCGCTGCTTTTTTCGCTTCCGAGGCTGAATCTGATCACTCTTCACGCCTGCGCAAAATGAATCAGGTTTCAGCTGCTCCCGAATTTTTAACATTTTAAAAATTGTTCGTGTTTTTCATGTATGTAAAATATTCTGGATTTAACAGACAGCTCCTTCTAACAATGGTCAATTTCAATTCAGTTTGTCATAAATAGTTCATTTTCTGGGCAAGTGTGGTGACCGACATTACTGTCTGAATGAATGTAAAATAGTGGCGAGTAAAAATTTTAGTCTGGCGAGTACCTTTTCAACAGAAATTTCATACCCTGCTCTTATATATGTTTAAGCTGTTAACTGCAGCATGTTTTTTTTTATTATATGTTAATTATACTTTAAACCGAAAGCCATTTTCTTCCGGCTTTTTTTAAATTTTCTAAATGTTGAGCTTCAGCATTTTGCAACAGCATATTTAATTATATTTCCTCCTTTGAACTTGTTCTCCGTAGTGGTATATGCCTTTCTGTTTAGTAGTCTTCCATATGGTAGAAATTTCAAAAAATAAATGTGTACTACTGAATTAAAAAAATAACAATATTTACTTCTGAAATAAAAACATTATCAAAAAGCTATGAGTATTACTAATATCCTCTAAGAAATATTTTAAAAACGTACTTTTGCAGATTTCATTTATGTGCCGAAGGGATATTATTAATAAATATATTTTTAAGACGTTTTTTCTCTCTCTCCCTATTTAATAAAAATAGGAAATGAGGACATTTTTTTTGTGTGTATAATAGTAATTTCCCCCTCAATTTTCTTTGCTCTTTTACTGAAATGAAATGCCTCCACTATTTTACCTGATCTGGATTTATTCACGTTTTATAAAGTGCAATTTAAAATATATTTTCCAAAATATTTTTCCTTTTTATAATGCTATATTTTAAATATAAAACTATATTAAATTTCTTAAATCAAATAAAGCATTCAAAATATTAGTTATGTACTGATAGATGAATTTCTGTTCTGATTTAACTAAAAAAAAGAATGTACGTTAACATTGAGGAACCTTCTACATTCAGCATGCCATTAGAGCTTTTCGTAAAAATATGTTTTCCATTTAAAAGTACTTTCACTATCTCTAAAAAGAGAAAAATAAGAAAATTAAAAAATGACAATACACCGGTTATAATTTCCTTGACGGCTATTATTGTGTGTGTATACAATAGTTTTGGATAGATTTGTAACGTACAATAAAAAATGATAGAAAAAGCGTTGAAGCAAAATTATATTTATGATGAACATGATGCAAAAGTTCATAAAACGAGTTCATTTTTATGTGAAATATTAAAGCGAGGGAAACAACAGTGAAAATTCACATATTTTACTAATGTAGTAACTTCTTTTTTTCTAATTTTGCACTAATAAATGACACTATCTTTATCAAGTCTTCAAGGGCCCACACCAAAATCAAGCGCTAAAATTAAAACTATCGGAGAATTCTCTATGGATTTCTTGCTTGTATTTTAATATTTTTAAATTTTTCTTTTCTTTCATAGGATATCTAATGTTGTGCGCTTAAACTTTTTCAATATTTGTGATTTTTTTTTTTTCGGGTAAATATTTCTTTTGTGAGTTTAACTTTAGAATTCTCGTTCTTACGTGTGAATAGAGCAACTTCTTAAGCCGGCGATCAGCAACGCGAAACTTTCTGACACATTTTCTAATTCATTTTTAAATGTAACGGCATAAAATATCCATGGCTGACTGTTGAAGCAATTTGGAATCCAAATGAACCATTCCATTTTTAATAATTAAGTTACTTATCGATTCATAAGCGTTTCACGTGACAACCATTTTATCTCATTTCTAGGGTTGTCACGTTTGGAAATTCAGTTCAAAACGCCGGCTTTAAAAGTATTTTCTGGACGATCTTTCGCATTCACCAAAAAATGGAAAGCGTATTTCGATTAGATAGATTTTAAAAAGAGCACCTGCCAAATTCAGGCAGGATTTATTTCCGAACAGAAATAAATTTAAAAATCTGTCTGAAATTAGCCCCCTCTGGATTTGAGAATTTGAGTACAGACTGTTTGCTGTTTCCTGTTAGTTATTGTTATGGAATGCATATCCTGGAAAAAGTGGATCTTAAATTGCTTTCGAAATATTCAAAGACATTTTGTTGATGAAAAATAAGGTTAAGCGTTTTAAAAGGATACTGCAGATAATAGATCATAGATGCATCTTTCTAAATATGTTCAGAATAATTTCTTCCTTGCATTGCTTTTATTTTATAGGCCATGCATTTAACCCCCCTCCCTCCCACCAAAAAAAAAAAAAAGAGAGGGGGGGAGATAATCTCGATTTTTCAAATACGGTTCGCCTTTACCAATTCTAAAGGAAACATTATTTAACAACAATTCAGAATAAATAACTAGGTTTGAAATTGATTTCAATAGTGATTGTATTTCTAGGTCCGATAAATTAGGAGATTTTTTGAAATACATAACTGGATTGACAGCACCTTTTCAACATCTCTAATTTCATGCTATAATGGCAATGTTAAATAATGATTGTATGTCAGAATATTTAGAAAATCACAAAATTTAAATCTATTTCACTACAAAGCGGTACTAATAGGTTTTACATTCATAATGTAAAGTTATTTTCATTGATCTGGGTAACATGGAACAATAGATGTTTACATTTTTATTTTGAAGCTCTCTCCGGAATTTTGTCCCTTGCCACAAAGGTATTATTCAGTCCGTATTCTCCTTTTTTTCCCCACTCAGGGGAAATGCTAATCCTTTTCTACGCTTTTTGCCTCCTTTTTCTAAGATTGATGATTCCTTCTTTGACATTAATCCAAAGAAGAGGGGGTATGAAAATTTTCAACTAGACTTCGGGCGTTTTGGTTCTGTGAAGAACCTGAAGAATTTCAGCTAAGGTAATGAAAGAGTTAAGTAGTTAGTTGTAACTAGGGATATACCGGATGTGAATTTTTGCCGGATACTGGATACCAAATATCCAGTACAAAATTTTACTGAATATCCGGTATCCATCCGAATACTTTTTTGTTTTTAATTTCAATAGTAATATTTCTATTTTATGCTTGCTTTAAAGAAGGAAAACTTTAAATTATTATAATTTTATGTCATTCAAATGTTAATAATAGATTTAAACTCATTTATTAAGTTAAAGTTACTTAAAAACAAATGCTTTTTACTAATTAAATATTCAAATTTAATCACGTTTTGTCTTTTGCCTATTCTAATATACATATTAGTAGTTTTGTTTTTTTTCCTTTAATCAGGGTCATTAAACATAAAAAGTTAAATCATTAAATAATTTTAATTTCTCTGTTTTTCATACTTATAAATCTTTGTTATTTATACATACTAAACATCCTATTGAAGCGTCTTTTTCTTTTCTTAAATACTGATACATATTGTTACTTACTTCTCCTATGACGAATGTTTTCTAACAGAATTTAAATAGAGAAGCTCCTCATTGCAAATATCTTCTTTTGTAGTAGAAAAGGGACAGTGAACTATTCAAGAAAGTGGTACAATTCTTTTAATGATCAGTATTATTTTACCACAGCTGGTCTTCCATCCATAGACAAAGTAGTGACAAAAGATTCAATAAAATCATTTTTACTTTAGAATTGTTGAAAACACAAGAAAACGAGACAACCAGAGGAGTGAACGCTTATTCTCAGAAGGAGGAAAATATTTGTGATAAAAACGTAACAGAGCCTGAAAATGCAGAGAACCATAACTTGTCTTTAATTATAAATAATTGTCATATTTTAAATATTATATTTTCATTTATATATAAATCCTATAACTTCATTTTTGCGAAAATATGAATATTTATTCCTACTAACATTGTTTTAACGGGATAATGTTGGTAAGAAGCAAATTAATTTTGCACTAACTTTTTCTGATAATGTTAAAAAATGATTTTGAAAATGAGTCGCTATTCGGCAACCGGATATTGAAGTATTCGGCCGGACCGGATATCCGGTTTGAGTGCCGAATAAGCAGGATATCCGGCAGGAGACAGATATCCGGTGCATCCCTAGTTGTTACAAGCTGTTCTTAAAATATGTCTAACATAACTCTCCATCAAAGTATTAATTTAAATAATTTGGACTACATGATCAATCAAACACACAGCCAGAGAACTGTTTACAATTGAAAATTGGGCTAAAATATGATTGAAGATCGATTGCACCTGCTTTTTGTGAATAAGCGAAAAGATAGCAAATCATGATGTAATACACGCTCTAGCCAATACGAGAATAAAGAATATGCATACAATCTATGTCATGACCAATGGAAATGATAAAATAAAGAGTTCTGACACATTCTAAGCAGATGCATTTTATAGTAAAACGAACCCAAGGTGCAAAAAATTTTGGAAAGATGAAAAAAAAAGGCTTTTGAAAAAACATTCAAATTCACAGAAATGATCAGAATTCATGATATAATTTAGGGATAACTAAAAGCTTTATATTTAAGTAAATCAGGCAAAATAATAATGAATTTAAGGGGAATTTAATAGAATTAACAATAGATATTATTAGGGAAACTGGTGGTAATCGCGAAGGGAGATTTAATAATGTAACATGTATATACATATATATGTGTGACTATCTATAACTGGTGGCCGGCTAACCGAAAAGTACCTTAATTTCAAACTTCACTTTACTTTAACACACTGAATTTTGTCCTCCGAATTTTTAACAATTTTGAACATAGTGCATTCTACAGTGAAATTTTAGCATTCTTAAAAGAATTCCCCTTACAATGTTTTAAGCCACAATTGTAGATTTTGTACTCTACGATTTTTGAAATTATAACAATTTTTTGTGTTTTTTCATGTTCCACTCAGATTTTTTATACTGTAAAATAACTCATTTTAATCTTCTAGCCTAACACTGTACATTAAAATTTCTTTTTTCACAATATTAAAAAAATGCCCAAATTGATCAAAACTCGCAGCATAGAAATACATAGAATGGACAAATACAATGCTTACAACAATAATACTTAATATAGCAACAATAATACTTAACAAATAAAATAAATAAAAATTCAGTCACATTTTTCTTCCAATTTTTTAATCCACACTTAAAATAGTGCTTATGAACTATATTTAAAAATGTACAAAAAGACCCCGAAGTACACAATTCAATCCATTACACACATCGCACGTCATACCTTCAATCTTATTCATCACAAACAGCAAAATTAAAAAAAAAAAACCTGTTTCCAGAAACCAAACTATCTGAAAAAAAAACCAGATATGTTAAATTACACTTAGCCACAACATACAGAACAAAGTGGTATTACATAAAGAAGTGATTTATCGCCTCGCCAAATTACATGTTAGAAAGTGTCTCGCTTGTTTTAGGATTCAGACCTATTTTCTTAAGCTGTTTCAATGTTTTAAGTAAATGTTGATAATTTTTATATAGGTTTATATATATCGTATAGGTATATTTTTATGCAATCAACTACTGTTAGGCACAGTTATTAAATAAATAGTTACTTTAAATTGAACCTAATACAGCCAAATTCAGTCTATTAGCAATACTATGTTTTAAAATTAAGCGTTTCAACAAACTCCTAATCGAAAGTGAAATAAATGTTTAACACAAACACAGTACAATGTTCCCCAACAAAAACAAATACTATATAAGTAGATAATTGATAGATCTGCCAGAAAAAATATTTTAATAATGCTTTAAATGATTAATATCAGCAAATATGAAAGTTGCGACACATGAAATATTGTTGGCATAATAGGATGAAATCACAAGTTGTAGAATTTTTAGTAAAGAGTAATCGAGGAAACAAATCTTACCATTAACTTATTTTTTCAGAAAGCACGGGCCAATAAGTTTGTGTTTCAAAAATGAGCTGTTGTTAGAATTAAAGGGACACTCCCTGAATATTATTTTTTTATCCATGTATTCACAAAAGTAAGGAGACACTAACGCACTGAATGATTCACTAGGAAGTGCTGGAATGATTAATGAATCGAATGAATTATTCTGTTGCAACGGAAATAAAGGGAGTGTTCAGCTTACACGACCACAACGACCATGGTCGAAGGAGAAAATATACATGGAGTTAGTCAACCTTCAATCTTATTCATCACAAACAGCAAAATTAAAAAAAAAAAAAAAACCTGTTTCCAGAAACCAAACTATCTGAAAAAAAAAAAACAGATATGTTAAATTACACTTAGCCACAACATACAGAACAAAGTGGTATTACATAAAGAAGTGATTTATCGCCTCGCCAAATTACATGTTAGAAAGTGTCTCGCTTGTTTTAGGATTCAGACCTATTTTCTTAAGCTGTTTCAATGTTTTAAGTAAATGTTGATAATATTTATATAGGTTTATATATATCGTATAGGTATATTTTCATGCAATCAACTACTGTTAGGCACAGTTATTAAATAAATAGTTACTTTAAATTGAACCTAATGCAGCCAAATTCAGTCTATTAGCAATACTATGTTTTAAAATTAAGCGTTTCAACAAACTCCTAATCGAAAGTGAAATAAATGTTTAACACAAACACAGTACGATGTTCCCCAACAAAAAAAAAAATACTATATAAGTAGATAATTGATAGATCTGCCAGAAAAAATATTTTAATAATGCTTTAAATGACTAAATATCAGCAAATATGAAAGTTGCGACACATGAAATATTGTTGGCATAATAGGATGAAATCACAAGTTGTAGAATTTTTAGTAAAGAGTAATCGAGGAAACAAATCTTACCATTAACTTATTTTTTCAAAAAGCACGGGCCAATAAGTTTGTGTTTCAAAAATGAGCTGTTGTTAGAATTAGAGGGACACTCCCTGAATATTATTTTTTTATCCATGTATTCACAAAAGTAAGGAGACGCTAACGCACTGAATGATTCACTAGGAAGTGCTGGAATGATTAATGAATCGAATGAATTATTCTGTTGCAACGGAAATAAAGGGAGTGTTCAGCTTACACGACCACAACGACCATGGTCGAAGGAGAAAATATACATGGAGTTAGTCGCCTTAGAAGCATGGAAATAAGCCATAATTGAATTATATTCTGTTTCTGTGCCTTATAATAAGTGAAGCCAGCGACTATAAGCCCTTATCCTTTCAAAAGAGTGGCTCTTATAATAGGAATATCATAATAGGAATCATGAACACAAAACATCACGTGACACAACAAAGCTTCACGTGATCTGAT
Source organism: Maratus michaelseni (assembly GCA_963931845.1). Lineage (NCBI taxonomy): Eukaryota > Metazoa > Arthropoda > Arachnida > Araneae > Salticidae > Maratus > Maratus michaelseni. The sequence goes on along the minus strand of OZ007595.1, from coordinate 332,882,180 downwards.
TTAGCCCGATGCGCCTGCGCAAACTTCGCTCTCTTGAACCAAAAAATTTTGTGGTCGATTTGATCACGTGATTGGGCTTTTCGTTTGGAAGGTTGATTGAACACCTTTAACAGTTTGATCGGACATCTAACAATTTTCAACTTTATAACTGATTTTTTAAACTTTCGTATTTCTTAACGAAACAGTATATAAAATATAACAATAGCGGAGTTCCATTAATATATCAGTTTTAGTGACATATAAGTTGATGACAAGTCAGATGTTCGATCACCGATTTGTGTTAGCTTTATGGCTTAACCACTGAACTCTAATATAATTCTGTATAACTCAGTGGGTCTGCTGTAGCATAATTTATAGTCTTTATACGGTCATCATATTATGTGTAGCTCGTTGTATTATATTTATCTAATTCATAATTTTATGTAATTTTGCTTTTCAAATTTGGCAGCACTCTAAAGTTTTAGTTTTTGTTTGGAACTTTTAAAAGTTTGTTCTATGCAAATTATTTATCTGAAAAGTTAAAACTGATTTAGAGATGTCAGTCGTTTTTATTTGGAAATACACATATTAAAATAATTAAGGATCGTATATGAAAGTCGTCTCCCAACAGGTCTAACACAGAAAGCCTTAAAATAATTAGACACAAGCACTCAAAAATAAAAATTAAATGCAAAATATTACATACACTTAGCACACAAGTCAGATGTATGTTCTCAATAAAAACAAAAACAAAACATACATACACTTACGATGTTTTGTCGTACTAAACAAATGAACCTGGATCATAAGCCTCTTCTTTTATTTATATTTTTCTTTTCAATTTTTATTAATATATAAAAGGGCTTCATCAGTTGCTTTATATTTTCATTAAAATGGAATACTGTTAATATAACAAAACTGTGATATCAACATGTTATGACTTTCATTTGTATTAGTAAATTAAAATATTTGATAAAAAGAGTTTCTAATATTCTTATTAAAACATTTATTTCGGTAACAAATTGTTTGAAACTTAAATATTTAATTATCAAAATTCATTTTTTAATTTGATTTTTAAAAAATTTAACGTTATACGTATAATTTTATTTTTATAGTATTTTACACATTGAATTTTATATTGTAAAATATGCTTTGCATTTTAGTTTTAGTAATAATAAACCAATAAGGTACTCCATAAAAAACACACACCCATCGTATGCGCACAGATGTTTTTGCACAATTCTTATTTGCTAAAAAAATATTAACGAATTGGAATAAAAATTTAAATATTATAAAGCGCTGTAAAAGAAAATTTTAATCGGAAGATTGCCCATTTATCGTATTTAAATGAGTATTTTATAAAAACAATAGAAATAAATCTGTAATTGTTATTAATATCAAAATTTACTTTTATTAAAAATATTCCATTTATCATGAAAAACATAAAGTAACCAATAAACACTTTAAAAAAAATCTGAAATACAATATTTAAATAAGTATTTTATTTTAATAATAAATATTAATCTGGAACTGTTATTAATGTCAAAATTTACCATTTAGCATGAAAAATATATAGCAACTGACAAAACATTTTTAAATAAAAAAGCAGAAAAAAAACTTGAAGAAAAAGCATGGGATTCGAACTCACACTATCTAGATAGAAAGTCAATGCTTTAACCATTCACCCACCAAGTACACAACTAACATGCAACAAAATATTAATATAGGTAGGCAAATGCGTGATTTGAACATTTGATTCTCAAGTTCACTGTAACTGTATGTTTAAAGACCACCTCCATTTTCCAGTCTCCTTCGACCATGGTTGTTGTGGTCGTGTAAGCTGAACACGCTCATTGTTCCTATGTTATAATTTGATTTAAAATTTAAGAAAAATATCCTTTTCAGTTAAGAAAACAACATTTATGTATAACAAAAGAATCAAAAGCATTACTCAAAATTTACGAATCTAGCATTTGAATCTCTTCCTTTGTGATGTGACTACAAACCAACAACCAACCAATTCACCAATGAATGACTCATTTAATTCTATCAGTCAATCGATTCATTCATTGCATTGTTTTCTTGTCCCTATTTATAATTTTAGCTATCTTTTTAGGGAGATAGAAATTCTTTTAAAATGCGATTTTATTTATCCTTCCCACTTTCCTAAGATAAGTTAATGGTAAGATGTGTTTCTTCCGCCACTCTTTTACTAAAAAATGTACAATGTGTGATTTGTTAATATGACTGCAGGAAATTTCATTTGTGGCACTTTCATTTTTGCGGATATTTGGTATTAAAATGTCTTTTATAGATTAAAATTTCATTTATTTATTTATTTGTAAGTAGTTTGACGATTATTATTCAGCTTTTAAGTTAGAAATAGGAAACTGATTTGAGTATTGATTTGAAAGGTGTTGAAAAGTTAAATTGTAAAATATTGTGTTGCTCATATTCTGAATATGGCTGAATTCAGTGCAACTGAAAATAAATATTTTCTTTAATTGTTGGTTGCATACTAACGTGTATAAAAATTTACCTAAAATATGAAAACAGCTTAAGAAAGTGCTTCCACTTCAAGAATCTGAAATTTTAAAATTCCAGTATCTTCCTAATGTTTCCACTAAGTACTGTAATAAATATATACTGATAAAAAAAAAGAAAAAAAAATATTTTGTTCTCTTATCCTTAGAAGAATGATACTTAGATATAACCCATACCAGGAAGATACTCTCTGCCAACAATGATTACAACAATTACAGTAACAAATTTTCTTCTTCTTTGTAATTGCAGGGTTCTTATTATATATACTCCATTCGCTGAAAGAAGATAACAGAAGTAAACAAATGCACAAGCGGATTGGTGATGCTTAAACCTGGTGCTGTGCCAGAAGCGCCAAACAGACTGTCTGAAGTGTTTGAGCTTCTGCTTTTTCAAATCGAAATAAAAAATAAAATCTGCCAACCTAGGGATTTGTGCCAAATGTGTGGCTCCTTGGCGATTTTTCTGCAAAACGTTTGTTTACTTTCGTTACCTTCTTTCCCTGAACAGACTATAGTTACCACATTAAGGCTGCTCTTCAGTAAACTTCCCGATTCCCCTCGGTAATGTTATTCGTATGGGCGGGGGATGCATTCGTATTTTTAAAATATCTCCTCGGAAAATTAATATTTTTAACTTCTGTTTTCTTTGTTCTGTTTTTAAAGAATGGCTCTTTTTTTCTTAGTCATCAAAATATTTCTAAATTATGTGCTTAATTTATATTTTTATGCGTTAAAATCTTATCGAAACTGAATAAGATTTTAATGTTTCATATAAAATTAAGTATATATTTTAGAAAAAAATTGACAACTAAGAAAAAAAGAGACATTCTTTAAGAATAGTACAAAGAAAACAGAAGTTAAAAATATTAATTTTCCGATGAGATATTTTAAAAATACGAATGGCATCCTATGCCCATAGGAATAATATTAGCGAGGGGAATCGGGATGTTTACTGAAGAGCAGCCTTAAAGATAGAAGATATTTTTGACATAGATCCTGTATTTTTTAAATAGTCAACTTACTGATGATTGTAAATATTTTCAAAACTTATATAGAATAGAAAATATACTTTATTGCACCCAGCATGAAAACATAATTTTAAATAAAAATCTAAATGCATTTTCTCCCTTTTTTTTCACTTACGTAACAAAATTGAAGATCCACCAACTGAAAGCAGACACAATATGCTTTTTACATTCATAAAGTATTGACTATAGGATTCAGTATCAGGTATCAAGAAAATTGTACATTTTATACAATAAAATTTTAAATAAATATAATTTTTTTCTTTAAAAAATTGAACATCAAGATTATCTTATCTGATATTTCATTCACTAACCATGTTGTACAGTTTAAACTGAACAAAACCAAAACCATAAAACATTGTGTTTCTAATGAAGCTATAAATAATAAATTATCTAAACATAGTTTATCTTTTAAAAGGATTTCAATATTGCCCTACAGAATTATTGGTTCTACATTTAAAAATTGTTCTTTTTTTAACCAAATAAGTCACTGCCAGAGCAAAAGATTTTCTTTATTAACAGAATAACACAATCAATAACATTAAAACAATTTATTTATACTTGTTTCAACTGACAATATCAAACTATACACAATGATACTTTGAAAATAAATACCTAATATATATATCAAGTTATATATTCATTGTTATGTATCACTGAACCCTGTTAAGAATTCTTCATAAAATACTCAAGATTGTTTCAAAAACAATTTTAAATACCTAAAATGTTTGTACTTTTGTTTGGTTTACTTTTTTTTTTTGTTGTTTTGTTTGTTTTTATCTTCTGATTTTCATGTGAAAAATATTTAATGACACTTTTTCAGTGTAAATGCCTTGGCAAATTTCTAAAAAGCAAGGTGCAATTAAGGTTCAGAAAGTGAGATTTGTCACTAAATGATATAAATGGCTATGAAAATTAACCTATGGAACTTTTATGCTTGTTTATGTATTTATAAACATTTAATATCTATATGTATATATTACTAGGATTTCCCTCAAAGGGATTAGTCTGAGTGATATTGTTAAGAACGTAGGATTAACAATTACGACTTAATGAAAAAGAGAAAATTAAATGATAGCATTACAAAATATCATACATAAATCCATATACACTGTTAAACAAATAGAAAAGAAGTTGTTTTTATAACATTTGGCAAATAATCCTTATTTTTGCTTGATCTTATAAAACGCCAAGCTTTTTAAAGTTATGTAATCAGATTTCCAGCCAATAGCATATTTCAGCAAGCGTGGCTTAACGCAAATTTAATTTCATTGTTGCAACATTTTCTTTGTGACAAATATTTACATTTGAATTAATTTTTTTTCCTCTACCCAAACTCTACCCAACTCTTTACCTGTCTTGCTATCCATCTGTCATTCCGTCTTTCTACCTGTCTTGCTTCCCGTTTAATTACCAGTCTCTCGACACGTCTGCCTGTGTACATACTCCTCTCTCTACCCGTCTGTCAACTCGTCTCTGTGCTTTTCTGTCAGCCCGTCACTTTATGCAACCCGTCTCTCAACCTTTAGTGTATATGCCTGTATATCGGTCTCGCTACCCGTCTCGTGACCCGTCTCTCTACCCATCTTGGTCCCCCTCTGTCAACCCTTTTTTTACCTGTATCGTTACCCTTCTACCTATTCGTTTCGCAACCCGTTAGCCTATCTCTGTCACTAACTGTCTCTCTACTCATCTCACTATCCATCTGTCTACCCATTTGTTTACTCGTCTTTCTACCTCTTCCCAATAGTTTCACAATTCATTCAATATACAGAAGCCGTTTACCGTTATTAAATACAAACAGAAGTGTAATCAGATGCAATTTTTAAAAATACATGCGTAAACCAGCAAAATAATTCTTCAGGTTTTGTTTCATAGTTGTTTATATAATTTGGCAATAAATCTCAACTTCTTAAACCCGAATTGTATCAAGCTTTTTAAAAAAACCTAAAGGTCCGTATAACTGGGAAGTATCCTCAGGGCTATTAGATACATGTTAAAGTTAAGTGAAAGTTTCATAATCGGGTTTGCAGTTAATTGCTTAGGTCAGAAAGCGTAGCTTAATGCCATTTTAAATTCAATGCTGTAACTTTCTTTTTCTTATTTTTTTGAAAAGTTGGTGGGAGGGGAAAATATTAACAAATATATACATTTGAATTCAAACTTTTGCCTCCATGTTTATGTTAGTGTTGTTTGTATTATTAATTAATACTTTGTTCACCGAGCTTCATTCGAAACAAATGTAAAAGACTTCTACAGTTTTTTTTCAGGTGAAACTACCGTAATCGGGCCCAAAGCCAATCGGAGCATTTATTATCATTATTGTAACTGTTATAGAGTTAAAACAATGTTGTTGCTAGCTTGAGTGTTGTTTGAGACCAGCCTTGCCTGTGTATGTGTATCTGAATAGGGAAAAGTTCTGTATCCTGTGCCGATTGGCGAAAAAATTAAACATGGTGCCAAAAGCATCTTACCGAAGCATCTACTTTAAAAAAAGCATCTTACTAAAAGAATCTACATGAGCACCTTACCAAATTTTTCCAGAGAGCGGAAAAAGATGTTTTTCAAATGTTTACAAACGTACTTTTATTAAACCATGTTTTTGAACCATCTTAAAAGCATAAATAGGATGCTAAAATAAAATTTTATCGCCATTTTCGAAATTTTAATAAGTAATGAAAATACATAAACAAACATATTTAACAAGCGTAAGAGATATTTTTGGGATAAATAATTGTTATTGTCAGGGGGCGAATTATAAAAAATTAATACACAAATGAAAAACATACCTAAAATAACTTTTGGGAACCTCAGGAAAAAAATATCTGATGTAAATAGCATTTAAAATCTTTAAATGGAGAAGTGTTCCGTATAAAAATGCAAAACATTATATGCTTGATATAAATATTTTTAGAACAGCTGTCGCTAGCGCACTGGGATTGGTGTGATTTTTGTTTGTGCCATTTTGGCCAGAAAACCCCGTTTTTGAGAACCCGTTAGGTCAAGATTGCTAAAACAGCATGCTAGTTTGATTTTATTATGTTATAAAACACACACAGTTTTTATTTTAAGCACACAGAAATTATTTTAGGCACAGATGTCATATACGTACCACATTGACGCGATTCCCCCCCCCCCCCCCCGACAATTGGGCGAAAACTTTGTTTTTGAATATTAGTTACAAAGGTACTTCTCTATTATCCCGTCGGCCACTTTATGAACTATTTGATGACATAACAATCATGTATAATGCTTATGACATCAAGTAAATGGGACTGCATTTTTGGCGTTTAATCTTGCAGTTTGGAGATAGTTTTTAGTTATGAAAAGTGGTCGACGGGATAATAGATTAGTACCGTTACAAAAAGCATGCAATAATAAAAGAACAGTTACAAATAATAAACATAATAACATAAATATCACAATAAATCGTAAATATTAACACTTATTAACACATAAACAAAATAACCGGGTTACCATGTTTGGCATAAAATATCCATTTTGTTGCAATCGCACCAATGTGGTGCGTATATGGCATATTTACCTTATTTTATTATACAACACACACAGTGATTAATTTATTATAAAACACACAATATTTAATTTAACATAAAAACACAGAATCTGCCCTACCGAGTTGCTACACGAAGCAAAATCTCACCAAAATCGCCAGGTTGCCCACACATAACATCGCCATTTTAGTACCAAAAAGATACCCCGGTGCGCCTGCGACATCTGTATCATCTTTTTTTAATGTTTTAATATTTTCGAAAGCATAGATAAAAAGGTAAAAATCTCATTCCCAACTGCCATTACAATTAGCATATATATACAAAAAAATATATCTATAAAACATATGTTTACATAATATTACATCTGCAAAACATAACTTAAGAAAAGGTAACCGAAAGACTGAAGATCGCAACAACCACATCGAAACTCTTATTACCAAAAAATAACTTGCCAAATCTACCGGCACAGGATATGGAAATTTTCCCTCTGAATGCAGAATATTAGCTAATTTTATTGTACGATAGGTGATTATAATAAAATTGTTTCATTTCATATACTACATACCATTTGATATATTTGTACTTTTATGTTCCATTTTATAAAAAATTGAAATATATTTTATTGGGTACTTTTCGGTTTGCTGGACGCCAGTGATATATGAACAAATACATAGATAAATATATATGTACATACATACATACATGTATATAATATATATATATATATATATGTGTGTGCGTGTGTGTATATATATCACTGGCGTATCTTATACACACAACATGTATAATAGATCACTGGCGCCCGGCTACCCAAAAAGTACCTTTTATTGTACTGAATATTAGTGAGTGCATATTTTTTTGCTCCATGCTCCATGAACTTTTGAAATCTGATTGATTACGAATATCTCCCGCCGGTGAAAATGACGTACGCACTAAATTTTCGTGACGTACGTGTTGCCGCCACTCTTGGCTTCTAACATCGCTTGGCGATAAATGTAACTCAGAAGTTGTTTTGTTCTTGTTTCGTTCAGTTGTTCCATGGGGAGCTCCGAAAACCAATTCATCGTAAGTAAATAAAAAAAATGGTTCGTTTGTAAAAAGTTGAAATTTTATTAGTAGTAGATTAATTTACAGTCCACTTAATATCGTAGTCGTCGACATGGTTCCGCTCGCGGAGAATAATCAGCCATCATAGGATTATATTTCGTTTTTGTTTAAAGAAAAAAAAAGAAATCGGAACAATAACAATGGATATAAAGGTGTTGAATCGAAGGAGGGGCAATATCAAAGCCCAAATCACGAAGTTAACAAATTTTATAGCCGATGATGCACAAGAAATAGACTCAGTAGATATTCTGAACAAAATTGAGAATTTGAACAAGTTAGAAGATAAATTAGACGACTTGAAAAATGAGTTCTATAAAATTTTGAAAGATGAAGAAATGGATAAATGTGATTCTGAATTTGAAGAAATCGAACAAGATCTACAAAATCTCAAGGTAAGATATAAAAGGCTTACTGATAATTCTAAAACTAAAAATGTTGATAATAATGTTGAAAATAATGGTGTTAAAACAAAAAATATAAATGTCAAATTACCTGAAATTCCATTGCCGAAATTCGATGGTTCGTATGAAAATTGGAATAATTTTAAGACTCAATTTAATAGTATAATTGATTCGAACGAATTGTTAACTAATGATCATAAACTTTTTTATTTGCAATCCTCTCTTGTGGGGACAGCGAAACAAATACAAAGTACTGATGACACATATGAGTCATTATTTGAAGCACTTAAAAAAGATTTGACAATAAAAGATTAATAGTTAACAGTCATATTAAATCTTTATTAATGTTAGATAATATTTGTACTGATTCAGCTGAAAAATTAAGAATGCTGCTTGATTGTATTTTAAAGCATGTAAGAGCTTTAAAGGTTTTAAATGTCGAAATGAACAATTTTAGTGAAAATTTATTGATTAATATTATTTTGACAAAATTGGATAGAACAACATGTAAGGAATTCGAAATGACATTAACAACGACAGATCTATCCAGATGGGATAACTTTATCAAATTCTTGCAAAATCGTGTTCAAATATTGGAAAACCTTCAAGGAACACAAATAAATTCGCAAAAATTTAAAACCCAGAACAAACAAAAAACTTTTATTCGTAAATCTAATTCATGCCCTGTTTGTAAAAAATTACATGCAATTCACCAGTGCCCTGTTTTTCTAAAAATGACTCCAATTCAAAGATTTGATGAAGTAAAAAGGAATAAACTTTGTATAAATTGTTTAAATGATTCGCATATGCTTTCGAAGTGCGGTTCAAAATATAGTTGTCAACGATGTTTTCTCAAACATAACGTGTTACTTCATCGTGATAAAAATAAATCATTTCAAAATAAAACGTCATTAAAAAGCCCCGATTCTGAAATTGAAATGTCTTTGGCGCCAGACGGTCGTTCTGGTAAAGAAAATGATGAAACAGATAAGCAAAATTTATCGGAAGTATCTCCGAGTTTTTCATCACATAATAATGAAAGTAAAAAAGCAGTTCTTTTGTCTACGGCATATATTTATATTTATAGTCCATTACATAAATGTTTCGTTCAGGCAAGGGCGATCCTCGATAGTGCAAGCCAAGCAAACTATATTACGCAAGAGATGGCCTCTTATTTGGGCTTGAAAAAAGAAAAAAGAAATGTTTCCGTTAGTGGATTAAGTGGAAATGCCTTTAATGTTAAAGGGAAGGTTAAGACGATAATTCGTAATAAAAATGCTTCGATCTCTTCACCTAGCGAATTTTTTTTTGTTTCGAAAATTACTGATTGTGTACCTTCTTCAAATATTAAAATTGATAAAGCATTGTTACCAAATAGGGTATTGTTAGCTGATCCTACTTTCGACATACCGGGGAAAATTCATTTAATAATTGGGGCAGAACTCTTTTATGAGATAATAAAAGAAGGAAAAAATCGCATTTCACCAAATTTAATGTTTCAAAATTCGATGTTTGGCCTTATTGCTACTGGAACTGTTAAAATCAAGAGTTCTAATTCATATTGTGGATTGACATTTAATTATGAAATTGAGAACATTGAATCTAATCTTAAAAAATTTTGGGAAATAGAAAATATTTCATCTGACCGTTTTCTAAGTAAAGAAGAAGAATTTTGTGAATCTCATTTTCAAAAAACGCACAAACGAGATAATACCGGACGATTTATTGTCGAAATGCCGATTCAAACTGATCCATTAAATTCATTGGGAAATTCAAGAAATTTAGCAGAAAAACGTTTACAACAAACAGTAAAGAGATTGGAAAATAATAGTGCTATGAAAAAACTTTATTGCGAATTTTTAAATGAATATGAAGCATTGGAGCATATGGAGCGAATTTCAGTCGAAGACTCTCGCTCAGTCATTTATTACATCTCATCATGGCATTTTTAAACCAGATAAATCCTCTACAAAATTAAGGGTTGTCTTTAATGCCTCTGCACCTACCACAACCGGAAAAAGCTTGAATGATATTTTGCTTTCCGGTGAAGTTAAGGAAGATCTTTTTGATATTTTGTTAAGATTTCGAAAATATAAGATTGCTTTAACTGCGGACATTAAAAAAAATTTTCGGCAGATTTTGATAGATCCTTCGCAAAGGGACCTTCTACGCATTCTTTGGAAGGATTACGAAAATAATTCCACAATTGCCTTTAAATTGAACACGGTCACTTATGGAACTAAATGCGCCCCTTTTTTGGCCATAAGGTGCATCAAACAATTGGCTTTAGATGAGAAGGATAAATTTCCTCTTGCGGCAAAAGCTATTCTTTCTGATAGCTATATGGACGAAGGACGATATCGTGACTGGATCCAGAGATTCAGACTCGGCAATAGCCCTGAAAAATCAATTAATTGACATATTTCATTCTTGTGGAATGGCTTTGCACAAATGGAATTCAAATTTAAATGAGCTTTTAAATCATGACGAAATCGAAGATGTCTCCTTTTGCACTAAGTCTGACACTTCAGCTAAAACTCTAGGTATGGTTTGGCAATCCAACAAAGACCAATTTGCGTTTAGAGTTTCGGTGAAAGAGCAAAAATCATACACCAAAAGACAGGTTCTTTCTGTCATAGCAAAATTGTATGATCCGCTTGGGCTCATTGGCCCAATTATTTCCAAGGTTAAGTGTTATCTTCAAAAATTGTGGTTGTGTAAACTCGGATGGGACGAGAACATTCCGGAACCTCTTGTTAGTGATTGGTGTAACTTCGTAAGTCAACTAAAAACTATAGAAAATATAACAATTAATCGATACATTTTAACTCCTTCCACAGAAGCAATATTTGTTCTTGGCTTCGCTGACGCTTCCATAACAGCTTATGGTGCTGCAGTTTATATATATTGTTTAAATTCATCCAACTCGACCACATCAAACCTCATTGCAAGCAAATCAAGAGTGTCACCTCTAAAGACCATTTCTGTGCCAAGGTTGGAACTATGTTCCTGTTTGCTTCTTTCTCAACTTGTCGCCAAAATTCTCCCTTCCTTACAACTAGACATTCAAGGACTAATTTTATTCTCAGACTCAACTATAGCATTGGCATGGATAAAAACCTCTGCTCATCTATTAAAAACTTTCATAGCTAATAGAGTCTCAAAGATTCAGTCTCTCACTGAACAATTTTTATGGAAACACATTCCTTCTAATGATAATCCAGTTGATATAATATCTCGTGGAACATTTCCTCAGGAACTCTTAGATATGGAACTGTGGTGGAAAGGTCCATTATTGACTAATAATATCTTGGACTGGACAGAAAAAGAGGAAAAAACTGACTTTCCAAATGATGATGCATATTTAGACGAACTTAAATCGAACAATACTATTAATTTGCATCTTATTTCTCAGGACTTTAATCATTTTCTTAACAAACTTTGTAATTTAAGTAACAGTTATTTTAAGTTAATTTGTATTTTAGTTTATATTTATAGATTTATTTATAATTGCAAGCACAAAGAAAGGATAGTAGGGCCTATTAAAAGGGAGGAATTTTACCAAGCAAAGATTAATTTGGTCAGATTGGTTCAGGTAATGTATTTCGACAGAGAAATGAAGGCACTCAAGAAGGGTGAGAAACTAAAGGATAGTCGAGTAAGTAATTTAAATCCTTTTCTTGATAGGGATGAAATTATTAGGGTTGGTGGTCGTTTAGATAAATCAAATTTATCTTATGATAAAAAACATCCGATTCTTTTACCGAAAGATCATAGGCTTACCCTTATAATTTTCCAGTATTTTCACTTAAAAAATTTGCATGTTGGTGCTCAAACCTTGCTTCATTTTGTGAGACAAGAATTCTGGCCTTTAAATGGCAGAAACATAGCTAGAAAAATCGTGCATAATTGCATTGTTTGTTTTAAAAACAAACCTAAAATTGCAGAACAAATCATGGCCTCGTTACCTAAAGAAAGGGTAAATATCAACCCCCCTTTTACAAATTCAGGGATTGATTTATGTGGCCCATTTTTTATAAAATACAAAAACCAACGTAAAGGAGTTTTTAGTAAAATTTATGTCGCAATTTTCGTCTGTTTTGCTACTCGTGCAATTCACTTAGAAATAAAAACAGATTTAGCTTCTGAAGCCTTAATAGCTACCTTAAAAAGATTTGTAGCTAGGCGCGGAATTTGTGCCACCATCTTTTCCGATAATGCCTCTAATTTTGTTGGTGCTAATTCAGAATTGAAAAAATTGCATAAAATTGTAAAAAATCAATCCGAGGAATTGGCCGCTTACTTATTGGCTAATTCAATTTCTTGGAAATTCCTTCCTCCTAGATCTCCTAATTTTGTTGGCCTTTGGGAGGCAGGAGTAAAATCCTTTAAGCACCATTTAAAAAGAATTATTGGAGATTTAAAACTAACTTTTGAGGAATTTTTAACTGTCGTTAATCAAATCGAAGGTATTTTAAACAGTAGGCCTCTAATACCTTTATCTTCGGATCCAAAAGACTATGAAACGTTAACCCAGTGGCGCACCCAGGATTTCGCTTGGGGGGGGGGGGGCTAATGCATTTTAGAGGTCTGCACAGTCCCGGCTCGGTCCGCATCCGGCAAAATGAAGGTAAACATTAAAACAGGCCGGGCCGCCAGAATTAGAAAATTTTTGATAGGCCGTGCCGGGCCGACTGACAAAATAAACGGGTAATAAAAAAATTTAATGGGGCCGGGTACGGACCTCGGACTCGTGATGACTTGCAGATTTTTACTTGTTGAAACTTCAGTTGTTTTCATGCATCGTCAGAATCAGAATATTTGAAAGATATACGTTTAACACTCTTTTTTTCGTCTTTGAATACAAATCAGTTCATCGCTGTCACTATCACTACCAATTTAAAAATTAATTTTACGTTTAATCGGCCTGATATAAAAATATAAAGGAAGCCGGTAAAATGTGATGATAAAGTTCGCGAGAATAAGTATAAATCTGCTTCATGAAGTGACGCTAGTTTAGCAACATCGTCAATAGAGTAATATAACATGTCAAGCGTAGAGATCGACATCGGATGTTTACATCCTGACTGAGTCCAAGTTTTATTGTTTTAGCAGACTCGGGCCGAGCCGAGATCAGGCTTAAAATCTTTTATATACAGTCGAGCCGGGTCGGAACTGGACTTAATTGTGCCCAAACAGTTTGTTTTGTCTAAATAGTAATAGAAATAATAAGTTGCTGTTAACGGATTCAGTGAAAATATGCCTTAAGTGATTCTCAAATTCCCAGTTTAACAACATGAAACTCTCTGAAACATTTTTTGACTTTTATTTTTAACTGTAAAGGCATAAAATTGAAAGGTCTGATTTTTGAAGCGATTTGGAATCGAGTACTGTTTTCCATTTTTTGATAAATAAATAACCTATTAAGATATAAGTATTCCTTTCTTGTGACGATAGGTTTTTCTTCTTTACCGTGTTATCGCGTCCGGAAATTTAATTCAAAACGCCAATTCTGATAGTATTTTCTGAAAGATTTTTTGCATTTATCAGAAAAAGGAAAACGCTATTAGATTACATAGTTTCTGAATAAGAACACCTGTGAATTTTATGCATTCCTGAAGAAAATTGATTTCATAAATGTGACAGAAAGTAGCGCTATTCGATTTGAGAAGAGCCTTAATAAATTACGAAGAAATATTTTCAAAAATCTACTTTTTTATACAGCTTAAAAGTTATGATTTTTTAACCCTCTTTTTCTCTTTTATTCTAAACTGCATTAATTCTTAGATTGAATCTTTATTTGAAGGCTGAAAAATCTGAGTAATCATTAATGTTGCTATTTTGTTTTTTCTGTCTTGTAAACATATAATAAGTTAAAATATATTGTAAAATTTCTACAAAAATAAGTATGCAATATTCTTTAAAAGAATCTTAATTTTATGATGAGTAAAATCGGAATTTTTTTTAATACAAATTGAGCGGACTGGATAGGACATGATTTAACTGATTTTGTCACTGGCCGGGTCAGGCCTGTTTTCTTTGATTTTTGTACTTGACGGGCCAAACTTTATCTTTTGCAACGGGCAAGATAGATTTCGTTCGGGCTTGGTCTCGAAATTCTGGCTTGTGCAGACCTCTAATGTATTTGCATGACACTCACGAGTCGGTGATCAAGTGACCATCTGCATTTGCGCACTGCAACAGTAGCTGAAATTTACTATAATCACTTCTGATTATCCATCAGTGATACAAAATTTGTTAATTATTTATGGATATGTGCAGATTTTTTCCTTTATAGTTTACGATTGCTGAAAAATGTTACAAAAATGCTTTATTTTACGATATAAAGCTGACATATTCTATAATATAATATTTTATGTAATGTAATAGTACGGTATTCGTTGTAGTGCAGCAACGTAATGAAATTACGATGAGTGCTCTTGTGCGTCTCTTCTTCATCATCGGTAACTCGATATCGTTTGAATTTGAACATATGCTAAAACGTATATTATTTATCATAAATGAACAGAATGAAACATTTTGTGAAGAAAACAGAGGAATATAATTTTATAATAAAATAGTTAGCTTGTTACTATCAATAGAACTTTTATATGAATGACAGAAAATGTTATCTACTTATTTATTTTTCAGTATCAACGGTTTTTTGCCGCTGTGTATTTACAGGGGGAAAACTATTCTTCTATTAATTAATTAATATTATGAACATTCAATTCATTTTTAAAACTCTTTTTTAATTAAAAAAAAGAAAAGAAAAGTGCCCTGTGAAACTGATGGCATGGACCTCACGGGGCTATTCACACTGATTGCGTATATTATACTCTTATTTCAAAGAATAATTCTGCATGATATTCCCATTTAGCTAAATTAAGGGGGGGGGGGTTATCTCCCCAATTCCCACCCTTTTACTTAACCAATGAACTTCCAAATCTAATATCAGAATAAACAGATATACCAAATTTGCAGCAAATCGGATAATTCTGCATAAAAAATCCATTTATATAAATTAAGGGGGAGGGATTAGTCCCTGTTCCCTCCCCCTTTATACTTAACCAATGAACTCCCAAAACTAATCAGGAAAGTGCCTTATCAGAATGAACCTATATTCAAAATTTAAAGCAAATCGGATATTTCTATCAAGAGTTATCGCGTTACGTACATACATACTTACGTACATACAGAACCTGTGGGCACATTAGCTCAATGGCTTTGATCGCTTGTGAGCTAATAAATAAAGAGAAAACTGCCCAGTTAAACTGAGGGCATTGAGCTCACAGGCTATTCACACTAGTATATTATACTCTTATTTCAAAGAATTTGAAACAAACCTTCGAAAAATAAAGAAATTGACAATATATTAACAGGGGGGTCATCCCCCGTACCCCCTTATAATTAACTAATGAACCCTTAAAACTATTCAGGGAAGCGCCTTATCACAATGAACCTATAAACAAAATTTGAAGCAAAGCGATTAGTTCTATCAAGAGTTATCGCGTTACGTACATACAGAACCGGCGGCCATTAGCTCTCAGGCTTTGATAGCCTGTGAGCAAAAACCGTTAACATGACAATTTACATCTATTGTGAATAGGAAAACAAGTCAATTTTACAATATGGAGTCTTCTTTGGCTTGGATACAATAGATACAAAAACAGTAAAACATGCTGACGGAATTGCAATAAATCGGTGAGAAATTCCGCTTTAGACAGGTTTTCGTCTTAGCTGGTAAACTGTAAAGGTGTTTCTTTCGATGGGACCATGGAATGTTTGCGATTAAGATAATATTCCGTTATAGACAGGTTTCATTTACACTAGTTAAACTATATACGTAAAACTTGTGTAAATAACCCCATACTGTTTAACTTGTGTAAATGAAACTTGTCTATAACGTAATATTTCTTGATCGCAAACATTCCATGGTCTCAGCAAAAGAAACACCTTGAAAGTTTACTTGCTAAAGCAAAAACCTGTATAAAACGGAATTCTTCACCGATTTATTGCAATTTTGTCTTAGCATTTTTTATTTTTTATTGTGTCCATGATTCAGTAAATTAGTACCTTGTTCGGCACAGGAGGGAGGGGCAGACCGCGGGATATGTCCTCTCTTGGCTATTAATAAATTTGAAACTTTATGCTTACGAATATACTAGTGTAATTATCCTTAGAAAGAAATTAATATGTATGCTTACCATCCTAGTGATGAAGTGCTGGTGAATTATTATAATCTTAGATGATTTTCTCGAGCTTTGATGATATAAATTCTCTAAATATAAAATTTAAAACTATGGTTATTTTCTTATACGTTGAGTTAAATGTTTTAACACGAATGATGCTAAAAAACAAACAAAAAAACAAAAGTGTATAACCAGAAGTACTAATAAAATAGAGGTGCATTTCGCCAGACTCCCCCCCCCCCACCACTCACATTTTTTTGAAAACATTACCAATCGTTTATACCCGTTTGTATCTCATTTGTACTAGAGTCATAAAAGGTTTTTAGTGGGGGGGGGCTGGAGAAACGGCCAGTCCCCCCCCCCACCTCAATGTTTTACAAAACGGATAGTGCCAAACGTTTATACCCGTTTGCACCAACAATCATTTCGTTTGTACCTCATTTGTACTGGGGTAATAAAAGGTTTTTAGTAGGGGGGCTGGAGAAAAGGCAGCTCCCCAACTCAATGTTTTACGAAATAGATAGTGCCAATCGTTTATACCTCGTTTGTACCAACAATCTTTTCGTTTGCACCTCATTTGTACTAGAGTAATAAAAAGATTTTAGTGTGGGGCTGCCATTTCTCCAGCCCCCCCCCCCCCCCACTTCAATGTTTTACAAAATGGATCGGGCCAATCGTTTATACCTCGTTTGTACCAACAATCTTTTCGTTTGCACCTCATTTGTACTAGAGTAATAAAAAGATTTTAATGTGGGGCTGCCATTTCTCCAGCCCCCCCCCACATCAATGTTTTACAAAATGGATAGGGCCAATCGTTTATACCTCGTTTGTACCAACAATCTTTTCGTTTGCACCTCATTTGTACTAGAGTAATAAAAAGATTTTAGTGGGGCTGCCATTTCTCCAGCCCCCTCCCACCCCCACTTCAATGTTTTACAAAATGGATAGGGCCAATCGTTTATACCTCGTTTGTACCAACAATCTTTTCGTTTGCACCTCATTTGTACTAGAGTAATAAAAAGATTTTAGTGTGGGGCTGCCATTTCTCCACCCCCCCGACCACTTCAATGTTTTACAAAATGGATAGGGCCAA
This sequence comes from Maratus michaelseni, assembly GCA_963931845.1. Taxonomy (NCBI): domain Eukaryota; kingdom Metazoa; phylum Arthropoda; class Arachnida; order Araneae; family Salticidae; genus Maratus; species Maratus michaelseni. The sequence goes on along the minus strand of OZ007595.1, from coordinate 332,864,328 downwards.
TCGTTTATACCTCGTTTGTACCAACAATCTTTTCGTTTGTACCTGATTTGTACTAGAGTAATAAAAGGTTTTTAGTGTGGGGTTGCCATTTCTCCAGCACCACACTTCAATGTTTTGCAAAATGGATAGTGCCAATCGTTTATCGACCTTGAATGGGTCGTATTGTCCATTGCACAGATGTACAACGTAGACGAAATACCACCCTCGTTTGGACTTGAATTCGCTTGACCGTGCTAAAAATATGGATGATGGATGGTACTCAGAACTGAGAGAATCAGAGTACCGCTATAAGTCTTTATGCTTAACGTATGTCGAAAAGATTTGAGAATAAAGATGAAATGAGATACAAAGGTTTTAAACATTTTCTAAAAAACCTTACAAAAAAAAAACCTTATAATTTTATAGAAAACGTTATATAGTTACTTCATTATTAAGTTTCAGGGTCTGGGGGGGGGGGCTTCAGCCCCCTTAGCCCCCCCCCGTGGGTGCGCCAATGCGTTAACCACAGGACATTTTTTAATCGGCCGCCCTATAAATAGCATCTGTGAACCAAACCTGACTGACCTTGCCAATAATAAACTTAGTCATTGGCAGCAAATTACAAAAATTAATCAATTAATTTGGAAAAAATGGAGTAGAGATTATTTAAATAATCTACAACAGCGAACAAAATGGTTGTTTGAAAAAGAAAATATAAAAATTGGAACTATGGTTTTTTTAAAGGATAGTAATTTGTCCATGTGTACCTGGTCAGTCGGTCGCATTCAAGACGTTATTTATGGGAGCGATGGTAAAATTAGGGTTGTGCTTGTAAAAACCAAAAATGGTACATTCAAACGAGCAATTTCTAATGTTAGTATTTTGCCCATAAATGATCCTTTATTATAATGTAAATATTTATTTTTCTTGTATTTCTGTGCATTTATATTTTAAAATTTTTGCAGTAACTTTGTATTTTAATATTATAATTGAATTGAATTGCATATTTGTATTATTGATTGAATTGAAACTTGTATTATAATTGAAGATTTATTGTTAAAAAGAAAAAATTAATTGTTCACAACGAAGGACATTTAAGATATGTTGCTGAAATAAATATTTCAGTGGTGGCCGGTATGCGAGGAACAAATACATAGATAAATATATATGTACATACATACATACATGTATATAATATATATATATATATATATGTGTGTGTGCGTGTGTGTATATATATCACTGGCGTATCTTATACACACAACATGTATAATAGATCACTGGCGCCCGGCTACCCAAAAAGTACCTTTTATTGTACTGAATATTAGTGAGTGCATATTTTTTTGCTCCATGCTCCATGAACTTTTGAAATCTGATTGATTACGAATATCTCCCGCCGGTGAAAATGACGTACGCACTAAATTTTCGTGACGTACGTGTTGCCGCCACTCTTGGCTTTTAACATCGCCAAGCGATAAATGTAACTCAGAAGTTGTTTTGTTCTTGTTTCGTTCGGTTGTTCCATGGGGAGCTCCGAAAACCAATTCATCGTAAGTAAATAAAAAAAATGGTTCGTTTGTAAAAAGTTGAAATTTTATTAGTAGTAGATTAATTTACAGTCCACTTAATATCGTAGTCGTCGACAGTACGTATTTTAATTGTGCTTTTTTTATCTATTTTTTAATATAATTTCCAAACGGTTTGAAATTTATTATTGGTAATAAATAGACGTCGTTGTCACCTTTATAGGTACCTGCTGTAAAAATTTGAACGAAATCCGTTAAATATTTTTTGAGTTATGCTTGACGAAAGGTTTTAATATCCGCCGTAGCTATATATGGAGCAAAGTAATACTGTGCTGTGTATGAGTCTTCGTGTCACTCAGACAATTATTGCTATTTATTTATAGTTTATTTTTATTTGTACATAAAAATAAATTAATGACTTTTTTATATTAAACAAAGTATATAAATTTTGAAAAAAAATTACTTATGTATAAGAAATGGTGAATAAGTTATCAAAAAATATGTGGCCAAATTTATTTTTCTCGCAAAAGCCCCTATACAGGAAAAGTAACAATTTAATAAATGGTTTAAAACCATACACGTTTTCAAAATTAAATGAATTATTGATTGAAAATATAATCTGCTGATAAAATGACTGCATATACTAACACTTCATTTGTTTAATTATGCAGAGTTAGTCTGAATTTGGTAGCAAAGTATTGACATTAAAAATGACGTGTTTACAGTATAACATCTGTAAGCAGGACATTCTGGAAAGTTTTTTTTTTTTTTCATTTTCATTTTCAATTAAAGATCATAGAAGGTGCCATGACACACATATAAATGCCTTTTCAAAAATGATTAAGAGAAGAAAAGGGTAATTAATTTTTTTTTTTTTTTTCAAACTGTAAGAACTTTTTGAGTTATGTATGTAATTAATATATAGATGTCCTTTTTTTAATATTTTGTTGTATAAAGGCAGAATTAATACTAAATTTTTAACATTCTGTTATCTTAAGTCACAACAGATGGTACGAAAACAATATATCAGATTTCAGTTTTTCACTTTTCTCAAATTTTTCAATTTTTGTATGAATTGGATATTTTAAAGTATTATTTATTTGATTTTTCAAAATAATAGCTTTGTTAAAATAGCCTACTATTGTTAAGGTAATAAAAATTTAATCATCTTTGTTTCAATAATATTTAATTTTTCCAATTTTAAAATTAATTGTAATATTTTAAAGTTTTATATGTAATTAATATTTATTCATACTATTATGTCATATACCTTATTTTCCAGTAATAACGTTGCGGTGTTAAACTAGATATTTCTGGTTTGAAAACACAAATGCGGCCAATAACTATGTGCGGCTTGTAAGTAGCTCCAAATTTACTGCTGATCGTTATTTAAAAATTTAGAAATCTGATTTTAAAAAAATAATCCATGATCTTATATCATACTTGTATAAAAACAAAAAGTCTTGCATGGCAGAAACATATCAGGGTGTTTATAAATGATGTAACTTTCAGGAGCAGAAAACTGCACTTTGACTGGGCATCACATCGAATCAGAATGGCTCTCTTCAAGTTTGCCTCAGAGCACCTTGCATGCCATATAAGGAATAACACCTCCCATTTTCTCCCTCCTTCATTCTTTGATGAGAAACTATTTGCTCCATGTTTGTAATTTTTTTTCAGCATTAAAAAAGATGCATACTCATGTTTGGCAACAGCTTAACTTGCCACATTTCATTCTACTGTGAACAGACAGCAGATGTTAGTTAGCATGTGGAGCTCTTTAGACGAGGTATTCGTTATGTTTTCTGTAAATTCTAAGTGCCAAAGTTAGATGGAAGTGTTTAAATTAAATGCCATTAGGCTAGCCAAAGTGGGGCAATAGATGTACAGCTCGAGTGTTGAATGTTAACGAGAAACAAATTAGAGAGTGGTGAAAGCAGGAGGAAGTGCTATTAAAAATGCAAAAACTGAAACGAGCACAAGGTAACGGGCCTAAAGCACAGTGGGTTTAGAGAAAGAACTTTGGGAATGGATTAAGAATCAAAGAAAAAAAACGGCCGGTTCTTATCAACAGTTTTAATAAGAATTAAAGCAAATCAGATTGTGACAGACAAAGGTCTGAATGATTTTAGAGGTGGACCATCATGGTACAACCAGTGTTTTAGAAGAAACGAGTTGACAATGAGAGCACAGACAACTGTCGGTCAGAAATTGTCCAATGAGTTGGAGTAGAAAATAAAATCGTTTTTAAACTTTGTTAAGGAAGAAGTTAAAAAATATGCACTGAAGCCATTGAAGTAGGAAATATGGATGAGGTCCCCATATCGTTTGACATGTTGCATCTCGTTCAGCAGATTTTATCGGTGTAAAGTCTGTCCCTATCATAACAACTGGGAACAAGAAAAGCGGCTTTACCATGGCCCTTTCATGTTTATCCTCGGGACATAAATTACCTCCGATGGTTATATTCAAGAGGGAAAACAATCCCAAAAAAAACTTCCCTAAAGGGTAATAGTCCTAGCAAATAAAAAAGGCTGGCTGAATCAGGATGTGATGCAGGAGTGGGCAGAAAAATGTTGTAGGAAAAGACTAAATTTCATTTTTCAGAATACCTGTCTGCTGATCATGGACTCAATGAGAACACACCTTACAGACGAGACAAAAAATGTCTTGTCAATTAAAATACAAGACTGGCAATAGTACCAGGTTGATTAACAAAAATATTGCAACCTTTGAATTTGTCCATAAATCGGTTGTATAAAGCAAAAATGCATCAGTACTGGGAATCGTGGATGTTGGCAGAAAATCACACATTCATGAAAAGAGGCTGGATGCATAAAGCAATGAATTCTGAAGTCTCTGAGTGGGTTTTGATTTCTTGGAATAAAAATCTGAAAGATATGGTGGAGAGAGCCTTTTTTAAAGCTCAGATAACCGATTTCACCCAAAATAGCACCGATGGGTTCGATAGTCCTTCCGATGACGAAGAATTTGAGTCCAGTACAGATACTGAGGACATTTACCACCTGCAGTTTTGGAATTGTTCCATACATGACGATTTTGATAGGTTTTCTGACATCAAAAATTAATTTGTAGTGTTTGATTTGGTATTTTATTTGTTTATAAAATACATTATATTGATAATGACGTCTGTGATCATCGTTCATATGATTTATATTACAAGGTAAATTATTTTATTTCATGTTACCTAATTTTATGTGTATTACTTTATATTGCCTTCAGATCTGTAAACTTGATAAACTTCCTTTTCTGATACTTTAAAATGAGTGTGGCATTATTCTTGGTGCAACGTTAAACTAGATCTATAAATAAAAAAAAATAATATTTACCTGCGGCGTTATTACCGGGAAATACAGTAAGTAAATATTTTGTTCTTTAAATTTTGAAAGATCTTTTTATGTATTGTAGAATTTACATTTGTGCATGATAATTTATGCCTCCCAGTGGCTCTTTTTGAAATACTTTGTGTCTGGTGGCCTTTACTGCTCTTTCTCACATGTCCTTCATTTAGACTTAGGGGTAGAAATGTGAATTTCTTGAATCGGTCATGAAAAAAAAATTGTGAAATTCATTGATTAACTGAACAGAGGGGGCGGGTGGGGGAGGGAATGAAATTTGTTGATTGGTTGCTGAAAAAATAAAATTAAAATTTGTTGATTGCCTGTGCAGTAAAAAAGGAAAAATGTTGTCTATTTGTTCTGAAATTTGCAAATTGGTCATGAAAAATAATGCAAAATTTGATAATCTGTCCACAGGGAGTCATCACCAAATTTGCCATTCAATTTTGTGCGTATGGGGGGGGGGGAGAGATTGTAAGCTTAGTAACTTGGAGGTACAAAAATTACACAATTGAATTTACATTAGTTCTTCATAATTTATGCACCCAGTGGCCTTTTTTTTTAAATACTTTATGTCTAGTGGCCCTTACTTCTCTTTCTGACATGCCCTTCATTCAGCCATAGCTGTAGGAAAAAAATTGTGAATTTCATCAATCGGCCATAGAAAAAAAAATTATGAAATTCATGGATCGACCTAGCAGAGCAGTGGGCGGGCATGTGAAATTTGTTGATTGATTGCTGGAAAAAAAATCAATTTCCTGTGCTAAAAAAAAAGTGAAATTTTGAATATTTGTTACAAGATGAAACTGCAAAATTTGCAAATTGGTCATGAAAAATAATGGGAAATTTGATCATCTGTCTGGAGGGAGGAACTATCACCAAACTTGTCACTCACTCTAGAAGGGAGGTAAGAATGTAAATTTAATAATTGGGTGGCACGAAAATTACACAGAATTCATTAATCTGCCATGTGAAGAAAAATGGAAAATTCTCCAGTTGGTTGCAGGAAACAAATTGCAAAATTCGTCCAGCAGTTGCCTGAAAAAAAAAACTGAGACTTTTACCTGTAAGTGGCAGTTAGAAATCCTGAAACTTGCTGTGTTGCCAATTGATTGTGTTTATATATATATATATATATATATATATATATTTCATAGTTTGATCACAATAAAATATCATGAAATTCATTGATTGCTTGCAGAAAATTATCACAAAGTTCTACAATCATTTGGGAAAATGTAACAAAATTCTACTAATAACAGGAGCCTCTAAACAAACCAGTTCAAAATATGCTTTTTGAATAGGAACAAGAGTGCCTTATTTGAGAACAATGTTCCCCCCTTTTTTAAAAATTAAATTTCAGCCTGTCAGCCTTTTTGTTATAACATTATAATATGCCATAAACTTTACATTCTTAAAAGCACTCATATGCATTAGATGCTTTTCCACCTGTGCATTTTGATGATTTTGTCATGAATTTTTGAATGAATACACAGTTTGTATGAATGTGTTTTGGATGAGATTTTTTGTATTGTTGATAATTTGTTTATAAATTTTACAACTTTAGAAATTTGATGATAATTTCTTGGTATTGTGTTTAATGGAAAAGCTTTCTAAAGATTGAAATACAATCAAATCTTAACGAAACTTTCAATGTTTCAAATATATTTAGATAGATAATTTTACTCGAAAATAACGCTACTCAATGAAACCGCCTACGGCGTAACCTTGTGGAGTGCTGCAGAGTTAGCATACCTATCTCGAAAATGGAAAGAGATAGAGAAAAAAATTATTTACAAAGTTGTAGAGCAGCCATTCTCAACCTGCGGGCTGCATGTGGCGCGGCGACCTTTTGTGTGTGGCCCGAGGTAAATAGTCATTAATCCATATTTATAAAATTAACTGAGATGTGCAAAAAATGTATTTAAGACCTTCATTGTTGTTTTATATTTTTTCATAAGAAAACGAAATCTGTCCTGTCATTTCTAATTAATTTTAAATTATGTTAAAACATCTTAAATGCAGTTTCCTTCGTCAAAAGTTCTTTTTGCATGTAGGTAGGCATTTGTGTTACGTTACAGTGGTGTATACATTTCTTAATCTTTGACACTAATCCAATTAACTAATCTAAATTAGTTAAATTTGCACTATATATTTTTAAAATAAAAAAATAAAAGGTTTTGCATTGCGCAAAAGACCAGGGCCCGACTAGCAAGTTTTCGTGCCCCCTTAGATTGGTTAATTTACTAATAAATGTTTTTTTTTTACATATTGCACGCTTATACGAACAGTGTCAACTCAAAAAATTACCGTCTCCGGAAAATTGACAAACGGTTCCAGGAATAAAAATAGTATATTTTTTCTATTATTTATTGAAATGTGCTTTTAACCAAAGTTTGAGATATATTTTTTGTCATTTTATCGTATTAATATTTCAAATATCACATTTTTTCCGTTGTGTCACTTTTCGAATAAATGTGCAATTTGATAAAATTGAATGACTTGATAAATACAGTACATCAATTACTAGAAAATAATGATAAGAAGTCTACTTATTAATGATGGTACTAATATTAAATGATAAAACCAAACTGATACTGAGTGCAAACAAAAGTCCGAAAAGAAATAAAAACGTTGGCGCAATTATGCTTTTTTTTATGGAAATTTAAATGAAATTGGACAATTTCGTGCCCCTCAGAAATTTCGTGCCCAGGGCATGGGCCCCGGGTGCCCGTACGATAGTCAGAGCCTGCAAAAGACTCATAGAAAAGATAGATAAGAAAATATCCCACTTTTTCCTTTAGAACTTGTATATTCTGCATTGTTATATTATTTGGTTTTACGGCTATGGCCCTGTATACAGGGTGTCCCAGGATTATTGGGACAATTTTTAAAGGGAGGTGGAGAACATCACAAGGATTCAGATTTGCATAGCAACCGATGGTCAGAAACGTCAAGGGAAAGTAGCATGCCAGGTACAAAAAACGAAGAGACACAAGACTGAGATCATCTGAAATTATTTATTGGTCAAAGATATTACATGTGCTGTGGTAGATGATATAGGAAAATGTCGCAATAGATGTTCAAAGTTTGCACCATTGCTAGCGATCCATGCATTACACAGTGGGACCATGGATTGGCGGAGTCGTTCAAATACACCCGGATTTTGTTGGATATCCGCAGCACCACAGACGAGTTTTGCAACCAGATCCATATCAGAATGCACCGGCGTTGCATACACTGCACTTTTCAGTGCACCCCAAAGAAAGAAATCTGTGCTGCTTAAATCAGGAGAGCGTGGTGTCCAGGGAACCAGTCCCCCACGGCCAATCCATCGTCAACCAAACACCTGATTCAAATGTTCACAAACACATTTGCCATAATGGGCAGGTGCCCTATCATGTTGAAACCACATATGGTATCTGACATGTTGTGGCATAGTGTCAAGTAAGCTTGGTAGCACCTCTTACAAAGAGATGCGATAATCTGCCTATGCTAATCCTCCAATGCTCTTGTGAACAACACCACCTAACGGCGAACGAAGCCGTTTCCGACCATGGGTTCCTACGTAAATCTGAATTCTTGTGATGTCCCTACCTCCCCTTAAAGTTTGTCCCTGTAATCCTGGGACACCCTGTATAGCTAATACTTCTTTTTAGGGTTGAACGTTTGCCTTGGAAATAACTGGCATCAAACAATTTTACACCATTATTTCAAACTTCGTGGCTTATTTCTACAACATTTGCAGTAAAAATATATTACTTATAGTTTATTGTTTGGAAAAAGTGGTGTTAAAATGTTTTGGTAATATTTCTTCCGCGAAAAACGTTCAACCCTACTGACAATACTAACTTTGTTATATTGCTTTGTTATACTACCTATATTATCTTACTGTTTTATTTACCCTTTTTAAAGTGTGTTGCGACCCGCGTTACATCGCAAACCTTTGTTTGTGACCCGCTAGAAAAAAAGGTTGAGTATGGCTGCTGTATCTCATCATCGATTTAGTACAAAAAAAAAACCTCATGGACATTAATGCGAAGAATAAAACGGTTAAAATGTGCATTTGTTTTTTCGTGATTTACTACACTGTGACGTGACAAAACGATCTTAGAAAGAAAAAAAACAACAAGTTATAATAATATAACTTTCTTTTACATGTTCAAACTTCTCACCGTCAGCTGCGATTCATATTTGGATCCTTGTTTGAATTTCACGTTGCACACGTTGGAGCATAGAGGATGACACGTTGGCACATATGTCCATAATGCGTCGTTTAAGGTCCTGCAATGTTTGTGGAGGGATCGCATACACCTGCTGTTTCATAACTGGTTGTTTCTTTTTGCCTGTTTTATATGCCAGCGTTTGGTAACATGATATATAGTATATATGCAATATTTATTTTCAAAATATGATTTATATTATCATGTATTTAATAGTTATTTCATAGAATTGTGTATGATATTTTCAGTCAAAATAGGTTTGTAAATGAATTTTTCAATTGTGATCATTCTATAGATCAAATACTTTTCCAAATGGCAGTGGCTTTTTTATCCCCCACTCCCAAATAATAATTTTAAAAAGTTTTTTTTTTGCAGGCTTTAAACTAGAATTTTAAATGCAGAAGCAATAATCATGTGTGACAATTTTAACTTAGAAAGGCCGCTGAAAGATAAATTGTCTAATTTAGATATCCAGTTATTTACAGCTTTATTAGAAAGAATATTTTCTGATCTGGTAGTTGTTCTGTTTAAACTGCACAACAGTTTAAGGAATGAAAAAGCAGATAAACTTACATTTATGTTCAAAAGTTAAAAAAAAAGATTCCATTTAAAATTTAGTTAGACAAAATTTTCTCGATACCTGTTTATGTTTTGATGAATATAAAAAGATGAATATAACAAATTGTTTCTGTTTTCAATTAATTTATCTTCAATTTTGTTATTTAAGTGAAAAAAGAAAGAAAAAAGACATTTAGAAAAATGTTTTATTAAGTTTTTATGTTAGATAAAATGTTTTAGTTTCTAATCTATGCCAAATGAAAATATCTATAATCAGCAATAATTTAACTATTTTTAAAATATAGGATATATATATATATATAATATCAGATTGCTTTGAAAATATCATGATATTTACGAACCCTGTGCATTTGTGTATGCATAAACAAAGTATTCAATGCTAAATTTTAAGAGCGGTTTTCATTTACTGACAGAACATCGATAAATCATAAATAATTGTATTGTCATTATCTGACATTGATTACTCACAAACTGTATTTAAATACACTATAGTGACAAAATGGTTATCGAATGAGTAGCTGGAAAAGTGTGTAGTGTATGTAAATGCATTTTGCATTCACTGACGTTGTATAATTAAAATTGTGCATGATTTATCACTGCTGTGTCCGATGAAAGAAACTCTGTGAGTACATGTGCCAGTGTAACTCAGCAAATTGCCCGTCCCTAACCTAGTTTTATTTTAAGGTGGATTATTTTATTTATTTGAATTATTCTGCAAAAATTTTAAACATTTTAAACCAGCTATGAACTTTTTTTTATGGTATTACCAAGTTGTTTACAGTCAAGTTTTAGTGGGTTCCATCTAGTACATTGCTTAATGCAACTTAAATAATTATGACTGAGATGTTACATTAATAATAAGTTATAAATTACTAAAAAAAAAATTCACATTTTCTTTTTTCCTAATTACAGTACATCATACCACATAAAGGAATTATATTTACAAATTAAAATTTTATTAATTTAATGGCTGATTACAATATACAGAAAAATGAAATTTTAATTGTTAATATATTTTTATTATTATTAATTATCAATGCATGAAAACAACTGATTTTAAAAACAGTGTTTCATATAATCATCATATGCTACAAAATCATTTTATGTAAAAGTTTGGCACCTTAAAATGTTGATAGATATTGTGTTAATTTTTGGGCACATACGAATGGTTTGCATAGATAAAAAAATTGTTTTTCCAGCTTTTATTCTTACACCAAGTTCTGAATGATTCTTTGATTAAAATATTTGAAATCAAATAACTTTTAACAGGATTGAATAAAACAATTTTTTATTGTTTGGTCCATAGGTAAACAACTCTTTAAAGAGGTATTAAATGTGAATGTAACCTGTTCTTTTTTTAGAAATATATTATATATATATTTTAAATCATTTTAGTTATCTTCTCATAGCATTTAAATACTTTAATGGATAACAACATTTTGACGTCCTGTAATTTAAGGCTATTTTGGGAATTGTTATAAAAGAAATATGAAGTAATTATAAAAATCCATTTACAGTAATTTATTTCAATACATACATAAAAAATAGAAAATTTTAAATTTTATTTCGTATATTAGAAAATGGTAGCTTGATTGATGATGGGTGGAAGCACTTTTCAAAAAAGGTCAGGCAATGGATATGATAACTCATTGTAGACTTGACTTAGAACAATGAAAATAAGTTATTTTAATCCAAACGCTAGTAAAATACATAGATGCTTAAAAAAATATATGCATTTTTAGTAAATGATATTAATTCAAAGTCCAATCTAAAATTTCAACCAAAAGTTTTGTTACAAACTGTTACTTACAAAAGCGAGCAATCACTATTAAATCTATTGAACTACATTTAATATCATATATATAATATCATATTTCACTAGAAAAAAATGTGACCAATTAATTCTCAAAAAGATCAAGTTTATTAATTGAAAATTGGCAGAACAAGATATAATAGCATATTTCACTAGAAAAACATGTGATAATTAATTATATTTAATGCGATAGATTTACTTCTCAAACAGATCAAGTTTATTGATTTAAAACTGGCAGTGTCCACTGATTAAAACAATTCTTTTCTGAAGGGAAAAAAAAACATGAAAAGTTTTCTTTATTGTTCACTTGCTGCTGCACGTTCGACTGCCATAACTCCAAAATTATCCTTTCATGTTCTATAGAGATTACGAACAAAATGAGATTTTCAGGCCTATAAAGAGTGCTTTAAGCAACAATATACAGTAGAACCTCCATAAATTGACCACCCAAGGGACTGTAACTAAGTGGTCAACATACAGAGGTGGTCAACTTAGGGAATGTTTAGAAAATATTTAGTACAATATTAGAAAAACTTTAGTAAACTTTTTTAGCATTTTTTTAGGAAAAATTTAGAAATATATTAGCACTTACTCATTTTTATTTTTACTGAAGGTACAGCACATTTTTACAATTTTTGGAAGAATAATTCAATTTTTGTTTGACTCCTGTTTTTGTTCATTAAGTAAGTGCAAAAAGCACTTTCACAGTTTACAAATCCATTAAGCATGCTTGGGCATTTTTATGCAGCGAAATCTTTAAGTTGCTCCATCATGCGCTTTACATCATCTCCCTTCAGAGTTGGGTGCTTTGAAGTTTCGTCGTCACTTAGATCATCATCATCTTCTTCACCGTCCATTTTTTGTACCTTAGAGTCCTCGCTGTACTTAGTTGCAGAGAGTATCTCATTGAAGATTGCCTCTGGGTCTGGTTCAACACATGTTACTAACTTATCGTCCATGGTAACATTAATCTTCAAAACCAACTCCATCAAAAATTGGCAAGGGAGATAAAGGAAGCTCATCCTCTTGCACCGATGTTGTAGCCGTAACAAATCCATACTTCTTGAAGCAGTTCTTAATCGTGGTTTGCGTAACTTTATTCCAAGCAGAATTAATCCAATGAACAGCATTCAAAGCATTTACTGATTCAGCTGTTGACGATGCTAATGCAGAAGGACCACAGGTCTGTGCTTTCATGATCACCCATTCCAGAAGTTGAGCTCTGTAGTGTATTTTGAAGGACTGAATAATGCCTTGATTTGTAAAGGTGGGTCTTCGAAGTTGTGTTTGGAGGCAAAAATTTTAGATTCACATTTGTGAGATTATTCACTTTCGGGTTGCTGAGGCAGCTGTCCATTGCTTTAAAGAAGAGACCGCATTCATCAACATTAAAGATGTCCTCATCTTTAAAACCTTTAGCAAACTCTAGGAATTTTTCAATAAACTTCTGCACCACTTCAGCTGAAACCTCATTCGATTCCCCACTCAAAATTTGTTGAGAAATCTCGTATCGTAGTTTGAATTTTTCAAGCCAACCTGCTGACGCTTGGAAGTCCTCTATTTCGAATTATTTTGCAATTTGTTTTGCTACTTCCTGAAGGATAGCTCTCGATATTTTTGCATTGATTGATCTCATCTCTTTAAACCAACGAAACGTGGCAGCGTTCACACCGTCGAGAACCGTTTTTCTGCGTTTTCTTTGGAGTCCCCTGTTTTCGGATGAATATCTTTTCAGATATTCTTCCTTGCGTTTTAAAATGTTGCTCACAGTTGTCTTGCTCACACCAATTTTTTCCGCTGTCTTTCTTTGGCTGCTGCTTTCCAGAAAATTAAGAAGATCCTCTTTCTTCTTTAATTTAAGTTCTTTTAGAGCTTTTCTTTGCGCCATTTTTAATTAAAATTCGCAAATAAACAACCAGTTCCGTCACGACGCGACATTCAGAAAAAAAGGACGGAATGTGTTTCACATGTGAGTGATACACGTAGTTTTCCAATTTTGCGTATAGCTACACCGTTACGCACATCCCCCACTCCCCTGAAATATTCCGGCAGATTTCAGGAATTCTGGCATTTCCCTCCCATTGTATCATACTGGAAGTGAACAATGAATGGAGCACCACAAGTGGGCCGATGTTGCTCAGATAAAAAGATTGACTGATAAAGAAATTCCTGGAAACCAGATGGAGAACAGACGGAGGAAAAAACAGATTCAAGAAAACATCAGTGGTCAAGTTACAGAGAGTAAGACCTACTAAAAAGTGGTCAACATACAACATACGGAGGTGGTCAACATAGAGAGGTAAATCTCCATTGAAAATGCGTTGTGACCATTCAAACTAATAAATTTCGGTCAACATAGAGAGGTGGTCAATATAGAGAGGTGGTCAACTTTGGAGGTTTTACTGTATATACTTTGAAATATAGATAACATGCTTAAGTGATATAAAAATAAACTCAAAAAGGCTTATAAAAACCTTTTAATATAAAGATCGACATATGTTTCAATGCACAAACGGCACCATTATCAAGATATACAATGATAAACAAAATATTGTCACAAATTTTGAGAATAAACTTGGAAACCATAAATCATGAGATCATATACGTAAAAAAAAAGCAGATACTTGAAATAGTCAAGGTCAAAGTCAAACCAGGCAAGGAGGCCTACCTTAACGTGAATGCGTAAAATAGTCATCTATAAATGTGAAAATTAATATTTATTGCTTTTTTTAAACTGAAACATACCTCGTGCCAAATTTTAGGTAATTAAAATGAGGCGGGTTCATTCTACATGTTTATGTTATGCATATAGATTAATAGATAATAGATGGGAAAAGTCTTCATGGATAAATTATTTTTCTATTTTTTAAAATCAATTTTTAAAGTCTCGGTTCTATATAGTCTTGCCATTGATGTAACACTTCTGTCATATTTGATATCTGCCATATGCTCTTTTAACCCTTTCAATGGCAGTGGTATGTTTATGAAACCCCTTAATTTTATTTCCCAAACGCCACAATGGCACCAGAATTTTTGCTAAATCTATTTAATATGTATGAGAAATAAAGCCTTTTTTCATTTTCAAATAAAATTTTCCGTAAATTCCGGTGCCAGTCCTTTATTTCGACATTATAGTACTGAAAGTACTTTGCCGCTGAAAGGGTTAATATATAAATAAATAATAAATAAATAAATTTAAAGGCATTTTTGTGTTTCTTTTTATATCACTAAAGCATTTTATCTACATTTTAACTATAACTAGTGATCTTATGTGAATATATATGTATATATTTAATTTAGTTTGGCGAAAGTGATGTTTTATTTTATAACTTCATTTTACATTTAAATTTAGTTGTTTTTTCTATCATGTACAAACCTTGTAATATTTTTTGTTTTTATTCGTATTTATTGAAACTATTCATATGAAAGTTTACAGGGTACAAATAGTTCTACCCTATGAAGATCATCCTTAGCTCTACCACAATTTTAATATACTTCTTTTCCCTTTTTTAATACTAGAAAACATAAATTATGTGATTAAAAACAAAATGATTTTTAATCTGTAGAAAAAATGTTACCAAATATTTCTTTTTTAAATTAGTGGTGCCACATACTTTGAAAATTCCAAGGAATGGTCATACCTTGAGTTTGTCTGTTACTTATTAGTGATATTACTTTGGTCAGCTTTTATAGAAAACTTTCCACATGATTGTACTTTGTCTGTATTGCACTTATTATTACTATTTCTGACTTTTTGAAAATGCACAGATCATTGCAAAATATTAGTGTTTTTTGATTGACTTATATTCAGAATATCTGTTGCAACAAAATTGCTTTCAGTGGTATTATGAACAAAAAAATATTATATGATTGGCTCTATTAAATTTGCTTGATATCGGAACATTATAAAAAACTACATGGCATTGAATGAATCTTACTATTTTTTAAGCTTTAGAGAAAAATTAATGTCTAATTTTAAGTCAAAATGTTATCTGGGTACGTTTAAATAAATAAAGATATGCTTAAATACGTTCTTAAATGTTAAATTTTACTGACTAGAAATCGATAATGAATATTTTTATATGATGGTACTTACTGGTGACATTTATATTATATTAAATACGTAATCTATGAGTAATATTATTATTCCGAAAAGGAAAAAATACTTTTAATGCAGGGGTGTGCCATTTTGATGAGGCTACGGGGGAGGCGGGCAATTACTCTCTCAAAGAATTTGATATTATAAAGTAATCAGTTGTCATAGAACAATTTTTTTAACAAAAAACTTGGAAATCGCAGAAAAGCTAAAATAGTTTGTATTATTTAGTTAAAATATAAATATTAGTAATAAAACAAATACTTTAATCAGAGAAATTAATAAATATCAATATTGTTTGCTGAAGTCTTCTAATAGCCACTTTCTCAAATTGAAGCACATTTATCAATAATGAGTACTTTAGCTAATTTTATAAACAAATTTGAGAATAAAACTGTATCAATTGCTTCTCAATTATGTGCAACAGATTAAAAATATCCCCTCTCCTTTTCGAAATTTTTTTGAAATGGCATCCCTGTTTCAATGACGTGGATGATTTCAAGTGCAGAAACAGCAATAGGGAGGAAAGTTGGGTAAATTAACATGTTAAGTTTTTTATTTTCCTTTCTTTCATACATTTAAGTTTTTCATTCAAAATTAATTGATAATTTCAATTAAATTTTAATGATATTTTTAATATTTTAAAATTCTATTTAAAATTTCTGGAAGAAACGTCTTACAAATGTGCCAAAGTGTAAAACAAAAATAATAAAATTGTAAGCAAATATGATATTGATTTTCTAAAAAAAGTATAAGAGCCAGCAAGTTAATCCAGCATATTTATTTTATAATACAGTAAAGACAAAACAGAATCCTGCTATAAATAGGGAAAAATTCATGGACCTGTCAAGCAAATACGATGCAATTATACCGTCTAAATGAAAACAACAACTAATCTAAATCAAAATTTTTGTTGGTCATTTGTGTTTCGTCTAAGCAGGATTTATAGTATCGATTTATGGTGAGAGCCCCACATTGGAATTATTACCATGGCCTGCACTCTCTCTGTATGACCCTGATTATCAGGATTATACTTGAAAATTAAAAAAAAAATTATAGATCTCCGTTAAGGCAAAATAAATACCATAGAATACCTGCTAAGATGGAAACCTGTCAAATGGTTTATCACAAAAATACAGTTGTTGCCAGCGAATCCTTTCATTCACAGTTCCCTATCAAATTGTTTTTGAAGCGATTGACGTTCACAAGGGCAGCCTCCCCTGATAAAAATTTGGGGATAAAGGGTAAGTATTATATACTTTTTAAAGTGTATTTTGAAAGCCATATTTATTTTGTCTACACATGGACACACAAAAGGAGAGTCTTGCAGTTCTCCTTGTAAACAAATCATACTAAAATACGGTTTAAAAGTAATTAGGAATTCAGTGTGTATGAGGCCAATTTCAATAAAATCATGTTTAGATAAAGGGAAAACACTAGGGTTTGGAAACAAATTCCGTTTTAAGCAGGTTCTCTGTTATCTGGTTTAGTTGTAGGGTTATCCTTTTGTTTTTTGACGAAAATCTTTTATTTTTGATAAACAATGAACTTCCACAGAATTAGACACACATTCTACATTGAGATGAGCCTATCCTGCATAAAACATTTGCCTTTCACGCAAAATGAAAAATCTTATTCCATTCTGTCTAAAGCCAATAGCGGCGCTATTTGACATTGCTCATTCATGAAGAGGAGTCTCTTTATCGAAAAATAAAATATGCCATTCCATTCTATCGAATGCGGCTCCGATTCATAATGAGTTTGGGAAATTTTATCAGGGGGACTGCTGCCATTCGGTACAGTCCGTTAAAGATTTGTTATTAAAATACACTTCAAACACGATTTGGTTGAGAACTGTTAAATGAAAGGCTTCCCTGGCACCAATATTGCAAAACAAAATTAACAAAAGCTCATAAAAGTACTAAGAAACATTTAAATAATAATTTAAAAGATAGGTAAATGAGTTTAAAGTATTTTCTTAATGTAGTTAGCATTCAAAAATAGTATTGCTCAGATTGTCACCTTTAAATATATTTCTTAATGGTATATTGGATCTAATTATCGAAATCAAAAATTGAAATGAGAGGATCAAAATTTTCTCACAGAGTGCTCAACTCATTTTTCTTCTGACTATATCTGAAGAGTAATTAAAATGTCTCCTTGAAAAATTGTTATTACCCAATTACCCCTGAAATAGTATTAACCCTGCCTACCTTATATTAAGTTGAATCAATTTAAAATTCTTCTAAAAGGATATTATAACTAAGGCTGTTTTTATGAATATTCTAAATTAATTTAAAACTTTTTTTTAGATGCAAAGCCAGACCAAGCACATTAAACCTTGTTATTGAAAATTAATAAGCCTTTTCTTCAAAAAAGAGCTGCAGTTTTCTTTATACACATTCCTGAAATAAATTTTCATTACATGAAGAGACACTTTTTTCACACAGAAAATGTCTGTTGTTCAACTACAGTGTCAAACAAATGAGAAGATATTTGTTTGCGAAGTATGTTCTAAAGAATTTTCTCGAAACGACCACCTTAAAAGACATCTGTGTACCCATTCAAATCAGAAGCCATTTGTTTGTGAAGTGTGTTCGAAAGAGTTTTCTCGAAACGACAACCTTAAATGTCATCTTCGACTACACACAAATGAGAAACCATTTATTTGTGAAATATGTTTAAAAGGATTTTCTCTAAGTTGTCACCTTGGAAGACATCTTCGAACGCACACAGGTGAGAAACCATTTATTTGCGAAATATGTTTGAAAGGATTTTCTCGAAGTGGTGATCTTAAAATACATTTTCGAATACATACAAATGAGAAGCCATTTCTTTGTGAAACATGTTTGAAAGGATTTTCTCGAAGTGGTGATCTTAAAAGACACCTTCGAATACATACAAATGAGAAACCATTTATTTGTGAAATATGTTTGAAAGGATTTTCTGTAAGAAGCTCTCTTAATGATCACGTCCGAATACATACAAAACAGAAACCGTTTATTTGTGAAATATGTTTGAAAGGATTTTCTGTAAGAAGCTCTCATAAAGTTCACGTCCGAATACATACAAAAGAGAAACCGTTTATTTGTGAAATATGTTTGAAAGGATTTTCTCATAATAGTTCTCTTAAAAATCATCTTCGAGTACATACAAAAGAGAAACCATTTATTTGTGAAATATGTTTGAAAGGATTTACTGAAAGTGGTCAACTTGGAAAACATCTTCGAACGCACCGATGAGAATTCATTTATTTGTAAAGTATATGTGAAAGCATTTTCTCAAAGCTGTTAAAACTGATCTTTTAATGCATACAACAGAAAACTGTTTATCTGTGAAATATGTACAAAAGAATATTTTCAATGTAGTAATCTAAGGAGACATACGCTTTTTCATACAAATGAGAAACCCTTTGTTAAAAATATTCCATAGTGTTTTCTCAATGTTGTCATCTTGGAAAACATCTTAAAACACATAACACATAACATCTCTGTATTCATATAAACAGGGTTCGTACGGACACCTGGAATTTTCTAAGAAATAACCAGTATTTTCTTATAGAAAAACTCCCCTTATGTAATCGTGCGAGTACATAAGGCGAGTTTTTCGATAAGAAAATACTGGTTATTTCTTTGAAAATTCCAGGAGTCACTACGAACCCTGTATAAATAAGAAATCTTTCGTTTGGGAAACACTATCGAATAGGATTTTGTGAACCCAATTCTCTTTAAATAAA
Organism: Maratus michaelseni; assembly: GCA_963931845.1. Taxonomy (NCBI): domain Eukaryota; kingdom Metazoa; phylum Arthropoda; class Arachnida; order Araneae; family Salticidae; genus Maratus; species Maratus michaelseni. The sequence goes on along the minus strand of OZ007595.1, from coordinate 332,845,017 downwards.
TTTAATTGTGGTATTATTTGTATGTTTTGATTATTTGTATGTTTCGATTCACAATGTTGCCACAAAAATCTAAGAAATGTAGCAATTCATTGTAGTGTATAATTATGTTCAATGATACTTGTGCATTCATAGTGTAGTCATAACATGTGTCATTATATTCATAATAAAGATCTTCTAATGTCTTATGTTATAGGACAAAGTATAAATGCTATGTTCTTATTTATTATAAAGATGGGTGTAAAAACTATCTCTAAGATTAACAGCGGGAATCAAAAGTATGGTATACATACAAAATACATGTTTAAATGCTGGTAACTTATTTTTTTTTTTACTTTTTTTTGTAGTTATATATAAAACAAAGTAAATTAACTGTTAGTGACTCAAGATTTAGTACTCATTAAAAGTGTGATTAAAATTTCATGAGTGAAAACTAGGGAGTTGTTTTAAACACCCATGGCAAATAGGGGAAGAAAAATCCTTCAAGAACACAAATAAAAAGGAACATCCTGCTACTATGTTTGATACAATTATATAGAAACTTTATTTTAGTTTAATTCTTATTATTGCATAGATTGAGATTTTAAAATTACACTGTTCAAAATAATGTTATACTTTTATTCTCATTTAAAAGTCCTTCTGACATTCATGTTTGATAACATTCCATTTAAAAATAATACAACTTGCAATATGCAATATTTTTTTATGTTTGTATGAAAAATAATTCATATTTGTTTCTATAACTTGAAACACAAACATTTAGTTACATGTGCATATTAGTATCTGAATAGTATATGTATCTTTCATTGAAAACATATACAGGGTGTTTCAAAACTATATGTCAGAAATGTAAAAGCAGGTAGAAGGGACCTAAATAAGTAGATTTCATATAGGAATGTGAGTGCAGAAATGCAGCATTGAGGCAGTAGAGGGTGCTGTTGAGTTTGGCATCTAAAAGCGTGTTGCTGGCTTGAATAGTCATTCCAGCACTTATGATCATCAGGTTGCAATTTTTGCACTCTCTGCAAATGATATGGGTGCATTCCGTCTCCATGTAAAACCCTCCAAACAGTTACATGGCTCACATCCAACAGTTCTCGAGCTTGTTGAAGGAATCTCCTCTACTGTGCATAATACTGCTTCTTCCACTGAGGAATACTGCGATATCTTCCAGTACTTGTATTATACCTGGAAGCATAAAATGATCCACTCGCGTACAACTCTGATGACGACGTTCAAATGTCTGGCGATCTAGCAGATTCCTACCTGGGAATCATTCCATGTACATTCTTTGAGAATCTGCATCATTTCCTTGCGCAGCCCCATACATGAAATGCATGTCAACAAGCTCCACATTGATGTAATGATGCATGTTGCTTGAAATCCATGTGGGTAATAACGATTCAAGCCAGCGAAGTTCTTACATCTGCCGAGCTCAACAGCGCCCTTTACTGCATGAATGCTGCATTTCTGCATTCACATTCCTATATGATATCTGCTTACTTAGGTCCCCTGTACCTAACTTTGTATGTCTGACATATAGGTTTGAAGCACTCTGTATATAATACAAACTTTTTAATTAAAATTTAAATTGCTTTACACATAAAATTAATAGAAAATTTAGTTGTTATAAAAATAAATTAAGTTTTAGAAATGATGAATTTTATTACATGAATATCTTCTAAAATTCCTCTTTTGTGAAATATATATATATATATATATATATATATATATACCTCCCCTTAAGGAAACTTTATCTCTGTACCCAAAATTGGTTCTCTGCACCTCTGGTATGTGCTACAGCAATAACTTTTTGCGCTGGAAACCAGATTTTCAAACCACATATTCATTAAAATATATGGAGTTTCTCTTTCCAAGCTGAAAAGTAATTTTTCATCATAGCTTTAACAATAATTAAGGTATTTTAGCAAAAGATTCAAGAAATTAACTTAATTTTGTGGAAAATGTAATGAAATATTTGGTAAGCTGTGGTGGTGCACTCTAATTCAGTCAGCGGTTTCATGTGTAATGTCAGCAACATCCTGAATTATGGACACCTAAATAAGTTGAAAATATTCTTACATTATCCCCAATATTGGGAAAATTCTGAAAAACATCTAAGTTTGGATCAAAGTGGTATTCTGTATTTTTCACTAAAAAAGTGGACTCTAACCTCGTTATGTATACAAAAAGTGTTCTTATGGTGTGTTCTATTACTCATTGAAGTATCGCTCTACAGTTACGTCGACAGAAAGGTATACAAGTATTTAAATAATTCTCATCTGGAGCACTGTGACTACTAAAATCCCTGAGCTCCATAACAGAATGGAGATCTAACTCACCGATCCACATTCTACCGTGACCGCATTCCACTTGCAATGCACGCAAATAATGAAGCCTGCACTTTTCTTAATCGTAGAAGCATTTTTCAAACTTTTTATCACTTTTGGTTATTTCTACACCTTTTTCCAATTTGTATGAGCAATACTTAAAACATTTTTCCTTTTTTATTGTTGAGCTTACATAAAATTTTATTTATTAATTTCTCGAAATTAAATATTTATGATGAAATTAAATAAAATCTATAGTTTATTCAATAAGATATACATCAGCGAAAATTACAGTAACTTCATTATATTTTTAAAAGAAAATCTAATTTGAAAATATCTGCCCCATACTATGGGAGGAAATCTGTGTTTTGCCATAAAATTTCTTCAGAAGTTCTATGGCATTGTATTTTTGGGAAGACCAGACCGCTAGATTCAATGTAACAGAATATGGATTTACCACTCCGTACTATTGCAGAGCTAAGTGACTAAAGTCACCCCTGAATGTTGAGTTAACTACCAGTTATACATTATTTTGTACAGCATACATCCTAAATAAATATTTTAAAAGCCCTTCGGGTCTCTATTGGCAGGAAAATGTAACTTCTCTTTTCTTGAATTCTAAAAATTCAGTTAATTGAAAACACTTAAGCTAAAATACATGGAACTCAATTACAGAAGATTACCAGTTTTCATCAAGGCTGAACTTGAATCGGAATTTCAAAAAATTAGTCAACTATTGGCAAGTTTGCTTCATTTATTAAGACTTATTTCTGTTGCAAAATTTTGCTATAATTTGACAATTGTCTCAAACTTTGCGAGAATTGGACACTGAAACACAATGTTATGTTTTACATATGAATGTGGACAAATATTTTATGAATACGAATGTATATATATAGATTTAAAATATTATGACATTTTATGAAGTGAATTTGAATGTGTATGAGAATTGCAACAACAGTTACAACAATATAATAAAAATTGAGGGGAACTATGTTCTCTAAAACATAAATTAGTAATAGATTAATTACAGAAGAATCCTTCATTTTTAAGGTTTCATTATGTCTTTAAAAAGTCAATTTCGATCAAATTTCTATTTTCTGTTTTTAAAATTAATAGAAATTTTCAATATTTCTCTTTCGATTTTCATTGAAATTTTGTCTTTATCTTATTTAGAAAAAAAAGTTGTACATTTGTTTAAGGATTGCTCACACATAAATTTTGAAACTGGAAGTAACGAAAGTGTTGAAAAAATTGCCATAACTCAGAAAATATTGGTTCAGTTGCCACAAAATATTTAAATTATGTTTTAAACATATATGACTATTTTTATGTCGATTTATTGAAAAATGTATGAGTTTCAGTTAGGGTAGTCAGTTTTAATTTAAGAATTATTAACTTTCTTCAGCATTGTGTTTTTACACTTATAAATGAAAAAATGTTCATGTTATTATCATAACAATAGCCTTGTTCCTGTTTAACATTGTACTATTCATTATGGAATTCATAAAATGTATTTGTATTTAGTAGTTTTAAATGACTTCCCTTTTAAAGACATAGCAATTTTTGGGGATATTTGTAAACTATTTTTAAAAAGTTTAATTTTAATTACTTATATGTTTATGTCACATTTTTAAGACATTTTAAATAATAATTAGCAATTTTAAAATTAAAGCTTACAAAATTAAAAAAAAATGTTCTGATATTTTAATTTGCTGTTGTGTTTCAAAATGTCAGTAGCCCTGGAATTCCAAACTGCTGTATATCAACCATTTTTTACGATAAAGGTGAAACAAAATATGCTCTGAAATCCTTGTATGAAGACCTAACACTTCTCTTGGACCACAAAAAATTTTGATTTCTAATTTTTTGTATATTTGTCCTTTATTTTAAAATTCTAAGTGGTCATTTTGAAACAAGATAGCAGAACAAGTTGGCCCATGAAGTCATAAAATTATGCCAGCCATCCAAATCGATTTCTAAAGACTAGTGTTATCACACGACAAAACCAGATGTATAAATGAACATTTCAATGAAGGGGGTTTTGGTGTAAGAGGATCATGATTGGTGAAAATGTATCGAATATTTCTGGAATTGTTTTCCTTCAGAAGCTTGTAATTGGTGGCTTCCTACTTTTTGTAACGGAAACTAGATAAAAACTGTTATAAATCAGCAGAAAATCTTTATTTTTGGTATGTTTTAGATTTCAATAAACACTTTGAGTATAACATCCAGATTTAACTGATCAATGCTCCTGTGACAGAAAGTTATTATGCTTTTTGTGAAAAACTTTAATTGGATTTTGGTGATTTTAAGATTTTGGTATGGCTCCAAACACCACACCAAAATATTTCGACAGAAATGGACAAATCTAAGAAAACTTTAATTTAAAAAAAAATAGTACACTCTCAATGAAATTAAACATATTTCTTATTAAAAACCATGATACTTGTAATATTTATTATTGGAAATTCATACATTCCAGGTTTTTCTTCCTATCGTACGTTAATTATTTAAATACAGTAATTTTTATACACATCATTTCATGCTTTTTTATTTCAGAATGTTTTGATTTCAATATTTATTTGCTGTTACTACAACATAACAAATAGGGAAGAAAATGTTAAAAAATGTTTAATTTTTGAGTGTTGGAGTGTGGCCAAGCAGAGGAAGAAGACATTTTAGGAGGCATTTAGGTAATTGATTACAGTAAAACTGCAATTATCTACATGCTAGTTAATTTTTGAAAAAATAATCTCATAATTGAAACATAAATTATTTATTAAAGGAAAAATGGTAGTAAAACCTAGATATTCTAAAAATCAATGTGAAAACTCTACCGCTCTTCTTCTTTAACCTTTATAGTTCTGTCTATCTCATATCATATGTCCAATTATATTCAAATTTTTAAATACATGAAAAGGTTTCATGTTTTGACAGGATCAGATAATCGGTACTCTACTGTATTTATTATTACTGTTACTGTTTTCAAATTTAAGTTTATAAAATTATACATTGACAAAAAAGGTATTTGAACAAGGCATGTTTTCCATATAATTTTGAGTTGGAATTTTGGCAAAATAAATGCATCCCACTGACAAATCAGACTGGTATTTTATATTTAATGGTAACGTCTATAATATAAAATATGAAAGTTTGTATGGGAAGAAAAGTATTTGAAAAGCACTTGCGTAGATATTACTAGCTGTCAGTCTAGTAGAAAAGAGAAATTGCAGTTGAAATTTTTATTTTTATATATGTATTCATTGACATACAATAATTTTTTTGCAATTTTTCATGGTAAAAAATAAAACTCTGTCATGCCTAGACAGAAAAAAGAATTCTCTCAGTTGATGGCCAGAAAAGTTGCTGATTTAAGAAGAAAAGAAAAAAACTTGTTGAATTATAAATTCTTTCAAATTGATTACTTCTATGGTCTTCTATATTAATGAAAAATTTCAGTTTACTGGAAAGATCGAAAACCAAACGAGAACTGGCTGATCTAAATTCATTTCAAAAAGGAGAAACATATGAAAGTGAGTTAAAAATATCCTTTCACTAGTAATGTACTCTTGGCTAAAAATGTTGTTTTATGTTCTGATATTTGTGTCACATTCTGAAGTAGTAATAATTGTGAGCATAAATTACCCAACAAACACGAGATTTTTGGCCACATGTCGTAAAAGTTGTGGCCAAAAAAGTTTGCGGCAATTTGTATCCAGCCATTAAGGTATTTCAACTGACGCGCCCGCACACCGGATGTCTATCGCCAAATCGTTAACGGGCAAATGGCGGGGAAACTTAATGCAATTTCAGTGCCCAATAGCGAATGAAAGTACGTTTGCGGCAAAGATATACAAATCTATCATCGTTTAAAAGTCAGTGGCCCAGTATAATCTTCTCGACATTTTTATTATAAGAAATAAAAAGTATTTTTACTTCACATTTTATAAGATTATTTTCGTTATTTTAAACCGGGATTTATGTGACACGATAAAATATGCTGCATTTAAATATTTTATGCAATAAAAAATATACAAAAAGTACCCTTCTTTAATTCAAAGAGTTTTTATGTGAAAAAAAAATCATAAAAATAGTTAATGTTTTGGCTTTTAAAGTATGCATTAATATATTTAAATGAATATTTTCTGTGAGCACCTAGAATGAAAATGAATATTGCAATCTTTAGACATACATATTATATAAACATATTAAATAAAATAATGATAAATAGGAATTTATTTTCAATTTGAATTATATATTTCAATTTCAATGAAAAAATATTTGTCAAAAGAAATAAATGCCCCTTTGCCAAAAAGCAGTTACTGTTAAGGGAAAAAAAACAACATTTTTTTTAATTTTTTTTTTTTGGGGGGGGGGGTGATTTTATATTATCTGTATATTATCTATAAATCAGTTTAAAAAAATAAGTTATTTTCATTTTTTGAAACACTCAAAATTTAGATTTAAAAGAAAAAATATCCTAAATGGCAGTAATAGCAAATGCCCATTCCCCCCCCTCCCCCCAATAAATGGGAATTTATTTCCAATTTGAAAAATATAGTTCAATTTCAATAAAAAAAATATTTGTCAAAAGAAATAAATGCCACTTTGCCAAAAAGCAGTTACTGTTAAAGGAAAACAGAAAAAAAATCTTTTTTTTTTTTTTTTTTTTTTTTTTTTTTTTTTTTTTTTTGTGGGAAGGGGGGGGCTGATTTTATATTATCTATAAATCAGTTCCAAAAAATAAGTTATTTTCATATTTAAAAGCAAAAAGTATCCTAAATAGCAATAATAGCAAGCAAAAACCCATCCCTCCCCCCCCCGACTCTTTTCACAGAAACACTCAATTAGAAACATTACATTAACATCACAGAAACATTAAATTAATCCAGGCTTGCCGGCAAATACAAGGAGGGAAAGATGAAACAAAGATTTCCCTTTTCCGACACATTTTTTTCCCAGTGGGGATTTTTGTAAATATATTTTTAAATGTTTTCAAATTTGTAATAATCAGCATTTAGAAATTTCCACTTTTAAACTTATTTAATATTGTATAAGAAATTTTGAAGATAAAAAAAACCTTGGAAAAATAATTCTATTGAAAGATAGTGTTTTTAGAAAGGAATACATTTTCTTGTTTCTGTGGGCTGGTAGGGATTTTGTATGTTAGCAGCGTCATGATGGCAGCGTGAGCAAAGTCTGTTTTCAATTTTTGAAGCAAGCCTCCCTATTCCTGGCGTCGTCATCATATTCTTTGAGGATTTTGATTTACAAATTAGGTAAGATTATTTTTCTATATTATTCCAAGAGTTAGTTAAAAATTAGTTTTCATCATTCTCAGGGACAGATTTAAGTTCAAGATAAAGAAAGCTGAGAAAAAGCATCAGCAATTTTGTAAAATTAACTGCATTGCTTTGCTTATGTTACTTACTTCTACAGAAGTGTATGAAAAAAAGTTATTTACTGATTTATCTCTGCCCTGAATATGCTATTAATAAGTTGATTGTAATTATATATATGCCAGGAGCCAGGGTATAATGTGCCGGTAATGAACACTCCCAGAAGTTTTGGGTTTATAAAAAAATAACCAATAAAAATTCAGCTTTTTTTCGTAAATCTCCGTTGCTTGTTTTATAATCTGCTTTATTGCTGACAATCTAACTAGTCAGGAAGCCGAAAATAATATTTCACAGTTTCAGTAAAAATTTTACTTCATAAGTTAAGATCTGGTTTTAATTAACTAATATATATATTCTGTATTTTCTGACGATAATGGCATGTTTTTGTTTTGATTGTAATAGAAAACTTCGAATTTTATATACTAATGACCATTTGCAAAATTTCACTTAGTTTTAAGATGTTAATAAATTAGGTAATTTGTTTATAATTCATTAATGGGATTCTTAATTAATCATGGTAATGGTGCCTAAAATGTTTTGGTTTAACCGAATAGCTAAGTAATCTGATTAATTTTTAAATTCCACTTAGAGTGTAATAGGAACACAACTTGGTACTTTTCTGTTATACCAACACATGCCAAAATATATGCTAATTTGCCATTTATTTCAATCCTGACAGTGTAAATAATTGTTTATTGCAAACCATACCAAACATTCTAATTGGGCTATTTATTGAACGTTAATCTTTTATCATTAATATTATTTAATCATAACCTCACAAAACATCTTAACTTGCTACTTTTCATATAGAAAATATTTATTAAATTATAACTTGCATTTATTATTGACACTGAAATGGATTTTACCATTTGGCTGTTACATGAGGATGTAGAAGCAGCAATAAAATTGTTTTAGGACTTTAAAGATGCATAAAAAAAGTTTATCAAAAAAAACCAATAAACGTCTTCATTCAAAATATGAAATGTTTACTGCAATCATACATATGTGTGTATTTATATATACATGTCATCACTGGTGCCCGGCTAACTGAAAAGTACCAAACATTGTATCAATTATCTTCTTTAATTACTTTCCTGGAATTATAATTTATCTCCATCTTTTATATTATGTTCTGCAGTGTTTTTCTTTTTCAGTACCGTAATTTCAGTAAAAAGTGCTATAGTGCATATGCGTTTAAAAATTTAAAACAGTCTAAGCGCACAGTACTTCTGCTGTGCAGCTGATTCGGTAATTTTTTTTTTCTTTTCCTCCCCATAGCAATATTTAGAAAAGATGCCATTTTTCCTTCTTCATCAACTGGCCAAAATGGCTTGCCACGAGTCTTCTCCATAACCTACCATAGAAACTTAGCCTTCCCCATTCTCAAAAAGACCATTGGATTGCATATTTTTATGCCATTTCATCCATTTTAATTCATGAAATGCAAAATATATTACATACTGTATTTCATGTTTTAAATCATGAATGAATTTTAATGTGTAACTCCCCATTCACACAATAAAATTTATTTGACCAAAGGATATTTCATGCAGGCGATATCTCATTGATAATGAGAAAGAGTAAACATTATGAGGGGCTTGTTAAAAGTCCTAAGAAAGGATAAAAGTATCACTGGATAGTAGAAGTGAAGAATATCCCCTTTTTTATGGAAATAACTTACCAATCCTAACTTACAGAAAATCAGTTTGATACGTTAAAACAAATGTATTAAATGCAAATTATTATGTGTGTGTGTGCATGCTGAAATAAGTTTTGATTTAAAAGAAGAAAAAAATGATTCACTGGCGTCAGTTATATGCATTAATCAGTTTCAGTTATACTTTTTGTTTTTAAATTTCTAGTTGAATATGATAAATGCTTAATGCTGCAACCTATTACAATTTATTTTCATATTTTTAAGGAGACTACGGTGACAGCAGAGATACTGTTGAACCATGCTTCTAAGAACTCCGGTTGACAGAATGCCAAGCCGATTCCATTCATACTGTTGGTTGTCCCCGGCAACAGAAGCTGAAGTCATCGCTCTTTATCTTAGGCAGCATACGGAATTCTCCATTTTCAACATGGACTAGCCATTTTCACCCATGTGCAGTTCGCTCCAAGTTTCTATCAAGCGTGGTGCATCAGTAGATGGTGTTTAGAGAAGATTCTTGTGCAGCTTAAACTCATTTGGCATTCAAGCAAAGGTAAGTTTTCAATTTGCTCAGTTTATAATGCAGGGCTTTTATCTTGGGGCCCATTTTGAGAAAAGTAAAAGTTATTTGTGTGAAAATGATTCCAGATTTTCCCCCAGGTTTAAAAAAGGGCAGGGTGCTGCTGGTGAGAAAAGGGCACTTTTTGGATTCTTGAGAGCACTTTTCAGATTCTTAAGGGCACATTTTTAATTGTTAAAGGTATTATTTTGGTTTTTAAAGCCACTTTCAATATTTAAAAATCAGGACACTCTTTTTAAGACAACACTGAGTCAGTTTTTACTATGAAAGCAAATTTTTTAATGCAAAAAGGAGAAAGGGCACTTTTTGTACTGTGGGGCAAGCAGGGATGCGCCGACCCAGTGTGCAATGTGTGCAGTGCTCACAGGCGCCGAAGTATAGTAAAGGTGCCAAAGATTTCAGTTGAGGAAAAAAATACTTCAAAAAGAAAAAAATACTTAATTTAATTATACTATTACAACTCCTTGACATCTATTATGTATTAGTACGCACATACAATCCATTTTAAACAGATTTTTATGCTTTATTCAAATATTCAATCTATTGTAATTGTATCATTATTTTCTCCAGGACACTGATTTTTTCCGTTTTATGCAGGATTCTGATACAAACAGGTTCCATTTTCTCACTTTTTACTGTATTTTGAATTCTATTTACATACCTGTCAACCTTTTTTAATTTTTTAATCAAATACCAATATTTTGAACCTGAAATTTTACTTAATAAATGAAATCAGATAAGCATCCTATAGAAACAAGACGTGTTTTATTAAATAATTTTTCTTGTTCAAAATGCGTTTGACTTAAAAAAAAAAAAAAAAAAAAAGGTTTGCAGCTATGTATTTATACTGAGGGATATGGATGTAGAGCGCCCACTGAAGTTCGGCACACAGGCGTTGGATACTACTGGCGTGTCCCTGAGGGCAAGAAGGGTGCTAATTCTTTTTATGAGGGGCAAAAATGGTGCTATTTTGTAAACCAAAGGGCAGGCAGGGTGCAGCACCCTTCTGAAACTGTCTGGGGGAAACTCTGATGATTCTTTTTTTTTTTTTTTTTTTTTTTTTTGTAAAAGATAACATTTTGTAATGAATATGAAATTTAGTTACTCAAATTTGAATCAAACGTTTATTGATAACTTCTTTAAGTCCTTCTGTTAAAGTTTTCGTTTCAATTTGTTTGCAAACTACACATTTTGAAACATAACAAAATAAAAATTAACAATGAAGAGTGTGTTTTTATAGAATGGAATTTTGTGAATTGCCCCTTTTCGATGATCTTGGGGAAATCAGAGCTGAAACCTTAGTATAACAGTAATTGTAGAGGCCGCTATAACAAGAAACTACCAAAAAAGGGTATTGGCTTTACAGTTACTTTTCATTTTTTCATAATGTACAGCTAAAATGCTATTTTATCTGTGCTCGCAGTGAAAACATTTTTTCTGAGGCAGGCTAAATTTACAACAATAAAAGAAATGCCCATTTAATTATTAATTTTTTTAATTGCATTTATTGTATTTTCTGAAATCATAGTCTTTTCCAACAGTTTTAAAAATGACTTTTTTTTTAAATATAATTTTAAAACTAAACTTTAATTTTGCATGAGATTTTTTCCTTCAATCCTTCCTTTTCAAATTTTTTATGTACCGAGTAAATAGTTCTTATGAATTATGGCGTATATTATACATTTATATTCAAATAACTTTTTATAGATCACTTATAAATTAATTTGTCTTTAAATATGCTTAAAAAATGAAATTCTTGCAACTACTCGGCTGCAATTTGGCTGATTAACGAGTATATACCAAGTACTTGGTACAGCTCTAGTTTCTCATAAGCATGACTGATTTCTCCATTTTCATAGAAAATCAATGTTTAAAAATGATAAGCTGTGTGTTTTAGAGATTAATACAAAAATGTGGAGAGATCATGATACAAATATAAAAAGCGAGAAGAGGGCTAAAATAAGATGCATGTTTAATATATAATATTAATATACCAATATATTCATAGTAATTGAAACTTAAGTTTAATTGTTGACTCCAGTTGAACATTAAAATAATTATTCATTATATACATTGCCACTGTTTATCTGGTGTTCCCAATTTTACCAAGTATTTTTTTAAATCTTGCACATGATCATGTACTGATACTATTAGCTCTGTTTTTCACTTTGAGTGTGTGTGCAGTAATGTTTGCTTCAGTTTGCCTAGTTTTGATATTATAGTGCAGATTTTTTAACATGTGCAGGGTAAGGTGTGTTTGAATTCAAAATTCATTATATAATACAAAAGAAAGAAAACTGACAGGAAAAATAGTAAATAAAAGGTTTTTTTGTTTTACTTTAATAAAATTTTGTATTATGCACATCACATACTTAAATTTTTCTGGCGAGTTTCAACTTTCATAACATAATTTTTGAAAGTAAGTTTTTCAAAATGATTTATTAATGTTGTTTAAAAGGAGTTCCTTATTTCTATCTCTTGTGTGAGTTTCATAAAGTTTTTACTGTGTTAAGTTATTTAATTCATGTAATTTATAGAATTGAAGAATACTCAATATACCATTAAAACTATAATAAAAAAGCTGTTAACTGATATCTTTTAAGTGACCAAAAAATCATTTTTTAAACTTAAGGTATTTTGAAAATATTCTTATGTTTTGCCCAAAATATTTTGCAAATGTAAGATTCTGGAGAGGGGTTGAAAGCTCAAATCCATGTTTTATAAATTTTTGATTTAAATCAAATATCAAGTAATAAACATGTGGATTTTTACATTGCTAACTAAGCGTAAAACCAACAGAGTGAAAAATGTCCAAGTCTGGAAGCTTGGTTACGCTTAGTTAGCAATGTAAAAATTTGCATGTTTATTATTCAGTAATTTCATGTGAATTTCATTGCTGAAAATTAATTGAAAAAATAATTAAAATTACTCAAATATCAAGTTTTTACATTAAAATAACTGTGGCATATAATAATTTTTTTATGTTGAAAAGAACTTTTCCTAGTATTTGTATTTAGTATCCATTGTGTAATTTTCATTCATTAAAAAAATTGTATATGTGAAAAAAACATTTAACAAATACCACAATTTCGGGCTTATACATGTTTAAAAATAAAATTTATCTATATCTACCAGTGCGGCGTTTGATAATTGGAAGGTGTGGTTACATTAATGGGTCATGGGAGTGTGCAACATTGGCCGAGGACTCGGTTTCCCTTATGGGATCCCGGCTATGGAGCCGTTGTTCACTTCTGGCATTCCGCCCAAGTGTGTTGTGGTGGTGTCCTCTGAGTTTGGGCTCCACCGTATCATTGCAGCGACCTCTGTCGTCATTCATTTGGGAAAGGGTGATGAAGCGCAGGAGGCTTAGGCCCCCACTTCTCCCCGACCGAAGAGCACCACCTTAGAGGTGTCCAGGTAAACCGGCCCTTTTTGGTTATAGGCTCACGAGAGCCTGGAATCGGCAGTGAAATAAGACTGCCTTCGGTAGCCGTAGCTTATATCTACCATTGCGGCGTATGCGAAGCATTCGTGATTTTTTTTTCCTTGAAAAAAATCCAGTCATTTAATGTTGTTGAGTGAACAACCGAAAACAATATTAAATTGCTTTTTTCATGGGTCTGCAATAATAATCACTCAAAATATGTTGGGTCCCAAAGCAGAATATTTAGCAATGTTCTGCAACGAATCTTCAGCTGATCAAAAATATTCTGTGGGAATTAAAAAAAAAACAGGGAGATGTCCTTGTATATATAGGAGTGCAATTTCATCTTTTATAGAAATGCAAACGACGTTTCATAAAGCACTGACACATACACACCAAAGACACGTTATTTTGGGTTAAGATATATTTTTTAAACTATCGCATTGACAAACAGTTTACAGTTCTGTCAACAGGGCTTGAATTTCAGGGTGGGATTCGCGCCGAAAATTTTGAAATCCCACCCAAAAAAATTCAGCATTTTTGGAGAAATTTGCATTATTTAATTTACCTGCAACCGAACGATAAATTTCGTGATTTTTTTTCCCGCAACCGATTGACGAACTTTGTGTTTTTTCCGCGACTGATCGACGAACTTTGTGATTTTCCGTGACAGATCAACGAACTTTGTGTTTTTCCACGACTGATCGACGAACTTTGCATTTTTTAAGCAACTGATCAACGAATGTTGCATTTTTTTCCGCGACAGATCAACGAACTTGGGTTTTTTGGAGACAGATCGACGAACTTTGAGTTTATTCCGCAATCGATCGACGAAATTTGCTTTTTTCCGCAACTGATTGACGAACTTTGAGTTTTTTGGTGACAGATCGACAAACTTTGCATTTTTTCCGCGACAGATCAACGAACGTTGCATTTTTTTCCGCGACTGATCAACGAACTTTGCGATTTTTCTGCGACAGATAGACGAACATTGTGTTTTTTAAGCGACTGATCGACGAACCTTGCGTTTTTTGGGGACAGATCGACGAACTTTGTGTTTATTCTGCAATCGATCGACGAACTTTGCGTTTTTTGGTGACAGATCGACGAACTTTGCATTTTTCCCGCAACAGATCGACGAACTTTGCGTTTTTTCCACGACTGATCGACGAACTTTGCATTTTTCCCGCAACAGATCGACGAACTTTGCGTTTTTTCCACGACTGATCGACGAACTTTGCATTTTTCCCGCAACAGATCGACGAACTTTGCGTTTTTTCCACGACTGATCGACGAACTTTGCATTTTTCCCGCAACAGATCGACGAACTTTGCGGTTTTTCCACGACTGATCGACGAACTTTGCGTTTTTTTCGCGATCGATCGATGAACTTTGCGTCTAAAGTCAGAAATTTATTTAACAACCTAATTGTTAAGGCTCCCTAACACATTTAATGGAACTTGAAAAATACACTGCATATATAAAACTTAACTTTCTTCCCTTTTTTATAATAAAAATAAACATTTTACATAATCATTCTCAGTTGACTTAATTTTTTCAATGGTATTTTGTCATGTCTGCATTAATGTAATTCTTTAAATAGCACGTAAAATAATAGTGGGGTTTAAAGATTTTTTTTCCCTAACAAACATTACAACTCCCCTCCATTTAAAAATGTTGGTAGGGAGACTCCCCTCCTTGGAAAAATTGAATTTCAAGCCCTGGTCAATAACTTTACAAAAGATATATTTTGAGATATCACCTTTATGGAGAAAAAGTCTTTGGAAATTTGCTCCATACATAGTTATAAGTCCAGCTTTTAGAACTTTTCTAACAGATTTATATCCAGGCGGAGGCCCATGTGCTTTTCTTTTGGTACTGAATACATGTCATTAGTAATATATGTTGTCGCAACTTCACTGTACATGAGATTTAAAATTTTTTATTAGTAATGAATATAGTGTTAACTCTAGAACTAAAGGGTAGCCGGAGGGAAATATTTTTAAAAAGGTCACACTGTTCTCTAAAAGAGCACTCTTGCATCCTGTTCAAAAGATATATTTTGAACTGGTTTGTTTATTATCCCCACTTATCAATAGAATTTTGCGATATTTTCCCGTGACCAATTGACTAATTTTGCGACCGACTGACAAATGGGATTTTTTTTTCACGACCAATTAACAAATTTCACAATATATGAGATTTTCCACTTGATCGACTGGCGAATTTCATCATTTTTTCTCGCAACCGATCAATATAGGTGAAAACTGGGAAATCAGATTAGTAGCCAAATGCCAATAGACTCGGTTTCATTAATGGCCACTTTTTAAAGTACTGACTAATTTTTCAAATTTTCTAGATAAAGTATAATCATCATATAGAAACATATTTTTGTATAAATCAGTTTTATACCAGCGAAGTGCTCATGATAAGAATAGGGAAAAAGTCAAAATTCAGGAAAATTTTCTAAAAATCAGAAAGTCTATTATCACATTAATTTTTTTAGAATATGATCATGGATTATTTGTCAGGGGTGATTGTGTTCCAGTTATGTACCGGAATTGCAGTATTTTTTTCTTTTTCAATACCAGAATGCCTTTTTTTTCGTATAGATCGGTTGTAGGGAAAAAAAATCTCAAAATTCGTCAGTCGGTCGAAAAAAAAAACCCGTAAATTTTGTCAGTTAGACGCGGGAAGAATATCACAATGATCGTCAATCGGTTGCAGGAGAATATAGCTAAATTTGTTAATCAATTGCATGAAAAAAATCTTGAAATCTGGAAATTCTTTAGTCGGTCGCATGAAAAACTCCTGCAAATTTCGCTAGTAAGCTGCAGGGAAAAAAACACGTAAAATCTGCTGATTGGTCACAAGAAAAAACTGAACAATTAGCCAATTGATAGCAGGAGAAAAAAGCATGAAATTTGTCAATCGGGTAGCACGGAAAATTTTAGAAATTTGTCAGTCAATCATAAGAAAAAAAATCATGAAATTCTTCTGTCGTTTATGAGGTGAAACTTGTCAGTTGATCAGGGGGAAAAATCGTGCAATTCGTTGATCCATCATGGAACAAACCTGCAAAATTTGCCAGTTGGTCATGTGTGAAATTATCATGAAATTAGATAGTCAGGGGTGAAAAAAATTGTGCTATTCGTCAAACAAATGGGGGGGGGGCGAAATCGCAAAGTTCTTAACACATTCTTGGTAAAAAAAAATCATAAAATTCGTCAGTTGGTCAAGGATTACAATGGAATGTGTAACTGGGAAGTGACCGCGTAGGGGTGGCAATCAATGACAATTTTTTAATTGCCACTTTTACAACTTTAATTGTCACATGGCGAGTGACAATTAAAGTTTCGCAATTTTTTCTCCACGACTTATTGAAGAATTTTGCGACTTTTTCCTGTGACTGATTGAAGAATTCTGTGATTTTCCTCTCGATAGACTGACGAATTTCACAATAATTTTTAGATTTTTCCCTTGATTGACAGGCGCATTTCGTAATTTTTTCTAGCTACCGATGAACGATTTTTGTGATTTATTTACCGCGTCTGGTTGAAGAATTTCTCGATTTTTTCTGACAATCCACTGACGAATTTCATATATATATTTTTTCTCAAGCACCTGACGAATTTAAAGATTTTTTTTTCATGATTGACTAACAAATTTCGTGATTTTTTTCCGTGACTGATTGTAGAATTTTGTGAATTTTTTCTTTCTTCGGCAATCCATTGACTAAGTTTAAGATTTTTTACCACAATCGGCTGACAAATTTGGCGATATCTTTTAAACGGCCAAAAAATCATTTTATAAACTTTTTCATATTAAAATTTAGTTAGTAATATTTTAACAAAACTGTATTCAAAAAGTTATCATTAAAAAAAATCTTAGTCTGTTACCAATTGCATAGGAATTGTTCATTTTTAATAAAATCCTTTTATTCAAAACTGTTATTTTACAGTTTGTTAAAACAGTTTAGCAGAGTTTCATGAAATGCAAACATCTTGTACAATGGGTCCATCAGATTACTGGAAATTTTGATGCTTCAGCTCATGTGCTTAAAAAATGTTTGCTTTAAATGTTTTAATATTTGTTTCAAGAGTGATGATTCAGTTTTGTGATTATTGTAATTGTGACACCTCTGGAAATATAGTGAATCTGGACCTACATTTAATAAAAATTAAATTAATTTAAATTTATGAAATGCAACATTTAATAGAAAAAGATTGTTTGAATATTTTTTAATGTTTTGCTGAAATGTGTCAAATAATTTTTGTTAACAGGGTTTTTAACTTTCATGAACTTTGACAATACTTAAGATTACACAGATTTATGCTAAATAAATTTTTTTAATTTAATGGTATGTATCTAGAAGAGGAGGGGAGAGGGTGATAAAATTATTTGATCTTGTGACCTCTAAATTAAGGATTTTTTTTTTTAATATGCCGTCATATAAATTAATTTGGATTTTGATTATATGTATAATTTTTAACAAATTAAAAATAAAGCAGGCTCTTTAGAGAAAGGGACCTTCTTTAATACTTTCTTTGACCCTTTTTTTTAAGAAACTTTAAAAATGATATTTCAACTTAAGGTATTTTTAAAACATTCTTATGTTTTGCCCAAAATATTTTGCAAAAGATGTAAGATTCTGGAGAGGAGCTGAAAGCTCAAATCCATGTTTTTTAAATTTCTTTTAAATCAAATATCAAGTAATAAAAATATGGATTTTTTCATTGCTTAACTAAGCGTAAAACCGATTGCGGTAAATTTATTATTAGTTGTTGCATACTTTACCATTCCAGATATATGGACTTTCATAGAGAAAGGTAATCAGCACCACACAGTTTATTATAAAATTCCATTAAAAATTCATAATTATCAAATAATTATTTAAAAGTAAATTAATAATTATTGAATTTAATTTTTTTTATTAATATTTTAAAGAAATTATCAAAGTCAATAATGGTTATCTTAATAAGTACTGCTTTCGATATTATATTTTTGTTATTCAAAGAATCTGTGTGAGGGGGGGGGGGCATACAGATCTGTGCCCAGAGCCCCCAAATTTCTAAATCGGTCCCTGGTCACGAAAGAACATTTATTTTTCTTAGAACGCTGTATTGAAATTTGTGAGAAAAAGGGACTAATTTGTGTTCCAGAATTTTTTTTTCTTTTTTTTTTTTTTTTTTTGGAGATAGTAAATATTAAGATATTTTTTAGTAAATTGTTTTAAAGAAAAATGTTCCTGAAATAAATGGCTATTTTTTAGTTAGGCAGCATAGAAATGCATGAAAAAACTTCAGTGTGCAAATTGATCTCAAGGAAATGTCTTTTGGAATAATAAATATTTTTTAAAACAAAATTTTTGGGTAAAAAAAAAATATATCAAATATCAAAATCTGTACATTATAAGCTTTATAGGATCAAAAACTATACATAGCAATTTAACCATTTTTTGCCGGCACATACTTGACTATTGTAGTGTGCAAAGTTCAATAATTTTTTTTTAATTCGACAAATTTTGTAGAGTTTGTAGGATCTTTTATTCAGAATTTCATTAGCTGAATAAAGTTTTAATTCATAGTTTGAACTGGCCGATTTTTTTTTGCCAAATTTTAAAAAGGCCTAATAATAAAATTTACAAATACTTTTTAACAGAAAAATGTTTATATGTAAATATTAAAATAGAAAGAAGACTTTAAAATAATTAAGCTATTACTTACGAAAAGCACTAAAAAGCCCTTTTCATAAAAAAGTGCCCATTTTTTCAGCTGAAGTGTCTCTTTTTTGAAGGAGCACCCTGCCCTTTTTCATTCTGAGGGAAACACTATGGCATAATATTTTTTTCATTCTGAAAAGAACTTTTCCTGTAGTATTTGTATTTAGTATCCAAAACATAATTGTGTAATTATTCATTAAAAATTTGTATAATTGAAAAAAAAATATTTGTAACGAAAAAATATAAAGAAAATCATTTAATGTTGTCGAGTGAACAACCAAAAACAATATTAAAAAACGCTTTTTTCATGGGTCGGCAATAATAATCATTCAAAATATGTTAAGTATTCAGTGGCAGACGTGTTACCCTTCTGGGAAACAAAAACCGTATGTAAAATGCCATTGTTTTATGAGTGATGATATCAGATTTATAGCTTGGAGGTACACAATGTATTTTCCTACTTTACGAAGCCATTTTCAAGTAAAAGTTATATGTGAAAAAATAAAGAAGCAAGTTTCTAGCAATGCAAATTCTAGAACATTTCCCAAAGTGGGCAATTCGACTTTTATGAAATGAAAGAAAGAGCACCCATAGCTCATTCAAGATGATAATTTGATGCTATGCATCATATGTAAAGAATTTGAATTTATATATTTGAAGTTATTCAAAAGAATTTATAGAAAGCCTGTTTTTATTTTGTTTTAGTGATTAACACAGAGATAAAGTGTTTAATATACAGTGTAACTCCAGATGTACGTTACCTGAGTTGTACGTTTCCCTCAGTTGTACGTTTCCCTCAGTTGTACATTTACCTCAGTTGTACATTTCCCTGAGTTGTACATTTCCCTCAGTTATACGTTTCCCTCAGTCAGGGTTCTTAAATGCCCTGGTTTTTTCAGATAAAACCCAACCCACTGGGTTTTATCAGTGTTTTTGGGGTTTTATCAGTGTTTTTTGGGTTTTATCAGGGTTTTTGGGGTTTTATCAGGGTTTTTTGGGTTTTACCAGAGTTTTTTAAGTTAGAGGTGGTTCAGAATGTTTGAAAAAAATGTACTTACTACTAAGTACAGTTTAAAGAAACTATTTGATTACAAAAATATATAAATGAATGACAATCAAAATTATGTTTTGCTTTTAGATAAATTGATTATTAGTAATAGTTTTAACAATGAAATTATAGAAGTACTATACTAATACCAGTGCTGAATCAGACTAGTATACTTTTACTTAGTTTTTATTATTAGTTTTAAACTAATATTTTGTTAAGGATAAAGTATCTTTATTCATTTTAATTGAAGTGATTGCCTATATATAATAAATATTTTCTCTAGAAAAAATTCATTCTGAAACATATTGATTAATAATGGATTGCAATTTTTTTTTGAGTTGTTTGTATTCCAAAATTTCCTCAGCCCGAGGTAAATAGGAAATTTAGGTTTTCCCTTAGTTTATGTTGTTATTGAATTAAGTTGGGTGGTAGTTTATATTTAATTCAGCAAAATTTTTGCAATTGAAACTGGATATAACAAAATTCGCAGAAATGGGGAAAAAAATATTTGCTGTAAAGTATTTTTTATTATAACTAATTAATAGAATATACCAAATAATTCTACATGTCTACATCATTAAATTAAGATTCTCAGCATATGTGGTATTTTGTTATGAGTTTCAACTGTAGGATTATACATCAAAGTATTTTTTTTAATGGGAAAAAAATTAGTTTTTGTGTTTGTGATAGTTACATATACTTATAGAAAATGAAGTTACAGTTATTTATTTTAAAAATTGTCATTGGAAGAATTAAGACTTTTTTCCCTTAGGGTGGTTGGTGATAAACTTTACTACTGGTGTACTGACATTAAGAAATATATTACCTATATAATTTAAAGTTGAAATTTTGGGTTTTTTGGGTTGGGATAAATCATAACAACCCTGCCCTCAGTTATACGTTTCAACTCAGCGGTCCTGGGCGCTTGCTATTCAAAATTAGCTGAGTTATACATTTTGAGTTACACATTTCCCTCAGTTATATGTTACGTTTTTGCGTCCTCGGACAAAATTTTGCCTCATTTATACATTTTGTAACCGGAAACACCGACGACGCGTCGGATGAATCTGATTTGAAAGATCCCTCTCAAACTTCGGGGCTGCTCTGAGGGCTTTTGAAAAGTCGTTCGACAGTAGTAAAAGCAGTAACGATAACAGGGCTGCATTGTTAACCAAAATGCAAAGTTTGCTGTTCAATGTCGGCTCTGCTGAAAAGAAACAATCGAGGATTCGTGATTATTTCAACAAGATTCAGTAAACTACTGAAATGTGTTTTGATAAATGATTTACATGTCAAGGCGATTTCAATGATCTCTTTTAAGTACTCTATGTGTATTAAAAATATTTCTATTAAAGCTTTTATGATATATTAATTTTATGTACCTCTTTTCTACTCTGTTCCATTTCCAAAAATTTATGTCATGGATGAATTAATACTTATGAAACTTCCGTTTTTGTTATAAAAGGTAACTGAAACACCTCAGTGGAACAAAATTTTTGCAATATATTAAAAAAAAAAATTGGTTGACCATCGATTGAGTTGTACGTTTTACTGAGTTATACGTTTTGTTGTCCGGTCCTGGGCAAAACGTATAACTGAAGTTCCACTGTATACAGCACCTCTCCCCCCCCTGCTCTTAACACATAAAAATAGAAACAATATTATTGTTAACATGGGTGCAAAAAGAAATAAAAGAATATGATATAACATAAAATTGCCACCATGAAATGCAGTTTCGTACCTAGAAGGGGAAAAAAAAAAAAAAAAAGGTGTCATTCGACAACCCTGAAATATAGGTATACTGCAATAAAATAGTTTCATGGTGTACAAATAACTTAAACTACAAAGCTTTTTGTAAATAGTTTTTTTAAATTATAATTTCTGTTCCGATTATATTTATAAATGGCTGATTAATAAGTGGTGTTTTTAAAGTAAGGCATTTAAATTTTGTTTTGTAAAATTTATTTTTTGTTTTTCAGAAGAAGAAGAATAAAAATCTGGAAAGAAAAAAGTTCTCTATGAAGATGACTGTAGATTTTCAGCTGTCCTTTCTCAACTTAAATTAAGAAACATCAGAAATTTAATTGTAACAGGATTAAATTTTCTTGTAAAATATTTCTGATAAATTTTGAGCATCTTGTAAATACATAAATAAATAAATGCTTTTTTGGTTGGTTTGTTTTACATTTGTGAAAAATAAAATTTATATGAAAAAAAACACCAGTTCTATTGTTTATATATATATATTTATTTATTTATTTATGCAAGTGATGTTAAAAAGGATGTACTATATATATTTTCCTCTTCTTTCTTGTTCTAAGAACATTCTCCCTTCTTTTTACAGGTTAAGATATAATTCAATAAAAATGTTTTATGTAGGCTAAATTTTTAAAAACTGACAGCCTGATAAACTATACTAATTTGTTGGTTGATTATAAATTAGCATTGCTTGGAGATCAGGTATTAAAAATAATTTGCTGTATAAAAACTTCTGAATATTTTAATAAAAATTTTGCCATAATCTTATTAAAAGTTGAGATTAAAATTTTAATGCACATAATATTGTATAAATCAGTTTGAAATTTTGTTAGTCAAAAGGTCACATACCTCCTGCTGGAAAGAAAAATATTTTAAAGATTTCTTTATTGGTAATAGATTAAAAAAAATAATAATAATAATTCAGTACTCATTACTTGCTAATCTTTGAAAAATAAAAACAATGATATATTATTATTTATGAACAATGTTTTAGTCCATTTAAAAAAAAAAAAAAAAAAAAATGTATGAATGGCGAACTTGCCATGTTCTAGAAGATCTACTGCCACTACTGTTTTGAAAAAATATTAAAATTCTTAAATTCCAATGATCAGTAATGTCAACATTTTACCAATTTTATAAAATAAAATTCCTGGATTTTTGTTTTTGTTTTATTTTCCAGCTGGATAATTGGAAGAAACATCCCCGTAAGAAATTGTATTATAAAAGCACCAGTGGACCCGTACGAAGATTTCACACTGCAGTCTAATACTTTTTAGCAATATCTAATACTCTTTAGATGCAGGTTTAAACTTCTAAAGGAAAATTAATGACTGAAACTATCTTTAAACAACGTTAGTCGAGCCAGAATATCATCTCCTTTATTCCATCACAGTTACAGTAAAAACTGATCAAGCATAGCAAAGACAATATATATATATAGCTAATTAACTGCTTTAGAGGATGACATCGTCTGTTTCGGAAAAAACATGGGACAAAGAAAAATAAATTGAGCATTTCAATTTGGCTTTTTAGTCATAAAATAAACGCATGCAACAACTATGTCCCACTTTATCTTTTTTGTAGTATTTATTTTTTATAATCATTTTGAGCATTATATAATGTGGTATTGTATTTTTGTGGCAACACTAATTTAAGGAAAACCTTGCATTTCTTTTAGGAAAACAATGCGGATTTAATTTTTAATTAACAGCAATTTTTAATCAAAAAATGTTTTGCCGAAATGTAAGTGCACTATATCAGAAGCTGGTTCAAAATCCTTTCATCTCATTCAGTGTTGTGCATTTTGTATTTTCTGAGAAAAGGGGATGTTGACAACAGAAATAATATATACTAGTGGGCCTGTGTGAAGATTTCACACTGCAGTCTAATACTTTTTAGCAATATCTAATACTCTTTAGATGCAGGTTTAAACTTCTAAAGGAAAATTAATGACTGAAACTATCTTTAAACAACGTTAGTCGAGCCAGAATATCATCTCCTTTATTCCATCACAGTTACAGTAAAAACTGATCGAGCATAGCAAAGACAATATATATATATAGCTAATTAACTGCTTTAGAGGATGACATCATCTGTTTCGGAAAAAACATGGGACAAAGAAAAATAAATTGAGCATTTCAATTTGGCTTTTTAGTCATAAAATAAACGCATGCAACAACTATGTCCCACTTTATCTTTTTTGTAGTATTTATTTTTTATAATCATTTTGAGCATTATATAATGTGGTATTGTATTTTTGTGGCAACACTAATTTAAGGAAAACCTTGCATTTCTTTTAGGAAAACAATGCGGATTTAATTTTTAATTAACAGCAATTTTTAATCAAAAAATGTTTTGCCGAAATGTAAGTGCACTATATCAGAAGCTGGTTCAAAATCCTTTCATCTCATTCAGTGTTGTGCATTTTGTATTTTCTGAGAAAAGGGGATGTTGACAACAGAAATAATATATACTAGTGGGCCTGTGTGAAGATTTTACACTGCAGTCTAATATTTTTTAGATGCATGTTTGAACTTCTAAAAAAAAAAATAAAGCCAGAATATAATCCCATTTATTCCACCAAAGTTACAGTAAAAACTGACCGAAAATAGCAATATATATATATATAAATATTGTATTTTAACTGCATTAGAGGGTGACATAATATGTTTTGGGAAAAAAAAATGGGATAAAGAAAAATAAATTGAGCATTTGAATTAAAATTTTGCTTTTTTATCATAAATATAAAATAAACCCATGCAGCAACTATGTCCACTTCATCTTTATTGAAATTTTTTTTTTATAATCATTGTTGCAGAATTTAATTTTTGTGGCAACAGTAATTTGAGGTAATCATTTCATTTCTGAAAACAATGCCTATTTAATTTTCAGTTACTTGCAATTTTAACCAAAATACATGTTTTAAAGAAATGTGAGTGTACTATGTCAGAAGTCGCTTAAAAATCATTTCATATGGTATCTCATTTAACATTCTGTGCTTTTTATTTGCTTTGAAAAAGGGCTGGACGATCCACCTGATGAATTAGCTTGAAGAAACATGAGTTGAAACTATTTAAAAATTTACTCCTTTGAATAGAATGGTTAAACCTATAATTTACTTAAAAATTGAAGAAAATAAGTTTTTTTCCTTATTCTCACCATCATTGGTAATTTAACGTTCAATATATATTTTACACCTTGTGTTATCAACCTTTTTTTATTAATTACAAATATGGCTTTTGCAACTTTTTCAGAATAATATTAAAAACTAAATCATAACCATATGGCATTTTATTCCGATCTAATGAGATGAGTGAATAAGGCCAATTTTTGCCTCCATTGGGACACTTTTTTTTTTGCTTGCAGATTGAAAATATGCTATACAAGATCTGAAACACTTTCGATTTTATTTATTTTGACCTTTTTAATATGGGGTGCTTATAACACCATTGTAGTTTTTAACTGAAAAATATAATAATAAAGTGAAACATGTATGTATAAAAGTCAGGCTGGTGTTATGAGCTCTTGTTAAAAAAAAAATATTCAAATAGATTATTATTTTTTTTTTTTTCAAATTTTGAATTTTAGAGTTTTCAGACAAAAATTAGGGACCAGTAAATTTAGATTCTGAAGTTCAAAATATCTTTAAAAAAAAAAAAAGAAAAGATTGTCCCTGCCAAAGGAGTAAAAATGGGCCTTTCTTGCTCAACTTTACTTTTTTGAGGACCATAAAAAGTATAATTCTGGCCAGCTTCCATCATGATATCCAATAGTGGCATGAATATGGCTAGCTTTGGGCTATCATTCATTAATGTTGCCCATTGATGGCGAGAAAGTGGTTAGCTTTCGGCATGCATTCTTTAATGATTACCATTGATGGCAACAAAGTGGCTAGCTTTCGGCTTGCATTCATTAATGATGCCCATTAATGGCAACGAAATGGCTAGCTTTCGGTATGCATTCTTTAATGATTACCATTGATGGCAACAAAGTGACTAGCTTTCGGCTTGCATTCATTAATGATTCCCATTGATGGCAACGAAGTGGCTAGCTTTCGGCATGCATTCATTAATGATTCCCATTGATGGCAACAAAGTGGCTCTCTTTCGGCATGCATTCATTAATGATGCCCATTGATGGCAACAAAGTGGTT
This sequence comes from Maratus michaelseni, assembly GCA_963931845.1. NCBI lineage: Eukaryota > Metazoa > Arthropoda > Arachnida > Araneae > Salticidae > Maratus > Maratus michaelseni. Next base: position 332,818,949 of record OZ007595.1, on the reverse strand, counting down.
AACTTTCGGTTTGCATACATTAATTATGCCCATTGATGGCAACAAAGTGGTTAGCTTTCGGCTTGCATATGTTAATGATGCCCATTGATGGCAACAAAGTGACTAGCTTTCGGCTTGCATTCATTAATGATTCCCATTGATGGCAACGAAGTGGCTAGCTTTCGGCATGCATTCATTAATGATTCCCATTGATGGCAACAAAGTGGCTCTCTTTCGGCATGCATTCATTAATGATGCCCATTGATGGCAACAAAGTGGTTAACTTTCGGTTTGCATACATTAATTATGCCCATTGATGGCAACAAAGTGGTTAGCTTTCGGCTTGCATATGTTAATGATGCCCATTGATGGCAACAAAGTGGTTAGCTTTCGGCTTGCATATGTTAATGATGCCCATTGATGGCAACAAAGTGACTAGCTTTCGGCTTGCATTCATTAATGATTCCCATTGATGGCAACGAAGTGGCTAGCTTTCGGCATGCATTCATTAATGATTCCCATTGATGGCAACAAAGTGGCTCTCTTTCGGCATGCATTCATTAATGATGCCCATTGATGGCAACAAAGTGGTTAACTTTCGGTTTGCATACATTAATTATGCCCATTGATGGCAACAAAGTGGTTAGCTTTCGGCTTGCATATGTTAATGATGCCCATTGATGGCAACAAAGTGACTAGCTTTCGGCTTGCATTCATTAATGATTCCCATTGATGGCAACAAAGTGGCTCTCTTTCGGCATGCATTCATTAATGATGCCCATTGATGGCAACAAAGTGGTTAACTTTCGGTTTGCATACATTAATTATGCCCATTGATGGCAACAAAGTGGTTAGCTTTCGGCTTGCATTCATTAATGATGCTTATTGATGGCAACAAAGTGGCTAGCTTAAGGCTAGTTTACATTTATGATGTCCAATAAATTAACATTTATGGCCAGCTTTGGGATAGCTTTTATTCTTAACAAACGCAGGTGGCATGGCTGTGGCGATCTTCTGGTAGATTTTATTCACGATGATCGTTAATGGCCAAACTGTGGCTAGTTTTCATTAATAATTGCCACTTAAAGTATAATTGTGGCCAGTTTTAGGCTATCTGTCAGTTATGATTAACCACTTGTGGCACAGTTATGGGCATCTTAATGTAGTTATGGCCAATTCTATTGCGGCCACATTGTGGCCGGCGTGACAGTTTTTTTAAGTTGCCGTAACGGCAAACGATAGCGGCCCCTCATCTCCTAGTTTGGGCCAAAGCTAACGTAGCCATCAGCGGCCCGCAAGTTCTGTGTTCGTTGGGTAGGCTATAAGAGTTAAAATTCTAATAAAAAACCATAAATCCTAAAAAAGTTTATAAAAAATTATTGAAAACCTTTCAGAATTTTTGAAGACAATATTATTCACCTACGAGAATAAATTTTGTTTATTTGGTTAAAATGACCTAAATACATTTTTAATAAATAAATTTCGAAATTTTAGAAACTGTTCTGAGCCAGTACGCACATCTTAAAAGATTCAGTTTCACATTTTAAAACCAAATATTTGCAAAGAAATTGCAATGTAGAATGCTTTTAGAGCAATTTCGGCTCATTTAATACTTTAAATTAAGACATTTTGTTAGAACCAGTGTTAGCGAGCATTTAGATTTTAAAGGAAAGATCATGTGAAATTTCACTTTTCTGGCTTCAACATTTTCATAGAAATCATAATTTTAAATTATTTGTCGGATTTTCACTTTTTTGGGGACATTTGCAGAGAGATGAAATTGTAGCTCAGTTCCAAAAAGAGACTGTCGCCAATATTTCCTAATGAAAATAGTTCATACAGCTGTATAGAGCTCTTTACAAATTCTATAGAATAGCCTTTCTATAGAGCTTTGAAGAGTTCTACAGAATACTTTTTCTAAAATAAATGTTTTTATAGATTTCTTAGAAGTTCTGTAGCATTTGTTTTCTCTAGAACAGTTTTCTATAGAGTACTATCCCAGGTAGTACAGCAATATCGGTCCGATATTGCCCAATATCGGGCAATCTGGGCGTGCATCGGGGAAGACCGGTCAAGTTTTACCGATATTGACCGATGTTGAATCTGTAATATCACCATTTCTCTAATGTTCGACATTTAAATTTTTAACTTATATATAGTTCTTTTTTAGCAAGTTAGAGGACAGAAAACAATTTTAACAACACTTTAAGTTCTGTAAACCTATGGGGAAAAACTCATACTGGCGAATATCGGCCGACATTGATCAAGATCGACAGACTGGGAAGTGCAAAGTGACAACTGCAATTCAACCAATCAGAGACAAGTATCCATTCTTTTCCTTCAGATTAAAACATGGCCGCGGCCAAGCACGCTAGTTTTGTGTGAAAATTGTAAACTTCTTTAAAGAAGACTCTTTTTACTCTCTAATCGGTATGTATTGCTATTACTTATAATCTGTACTGCTTTTTGAACATTTGAAGATATAATTTTATGCATTTGATGAAATAATTTTTATTTAAACGTATTTTTTTATCTGTTTAAGCCTATCGCTAATTGGTATATATCGTTTAATGTTTTTGTTATTATTTTTTTGATTGATTGTCTTGATTCTAATGAACGATTTTTTAAATTTTGTCACAGAACTAGAATGCGTATAGGTATGCTCTTGAAATTGGTATTTTCTATCTCAAATATTTTGTGCCTTTGTGTAGGATGTAGCTTATATATTTACTTTTAAATTTCTTCCTAAAACCATTTTTCAAGGCAATCACAGTAGAATGTATTTTCAGAAACATTTTTAATTTCTCAGTTTAATAAGATTTACATATTTTGTTTGATTTACGATTTTCTGTGTCTGACCTTTCATATTGTCATTTATGTTTTATAGTTTAAGATAAATAAATGACCTTTTCGAGCATACACAATGCAAAAACAGACAAAAATTACTCACTTTTTTTAAGTAATGTACCGATTATGTTTTTAAGTAATGTATTATAAGTATGTAGTTGTATATTTTGTAAAAATTTTTAATATAACATTTTAATAAACTTTTAAAGTAGTTTCTAAATTCAGCACCTCCATCTCAGAAACTTGCATGGTTAACCAGGCTAAGTATTCTATACAATCTATAAACTCAATACATAGTAGTAGTAGTGCATTTCTCAATCTCCCTCTATAATGAACACCCCCATAATCTGAACATTTTTGGCCGGTCCCTTGAGTGTTCAGAATAGAGAGAGTCCACTGTAATTATCCTTTTAATACTGGAAAAGTGTTAAAAGTAGAAAATGATATTTGTAGTAAAAGATGTGAGAAATCTTCACTTTTCAGAGCTGTTTGGTCGTGTTTGCGTGGGTATAAATACATCTAATAATGGAACTGAAATCGGACACGATGCACATACTTTACTATAACAACACAAACATTTATATACACAAAAACTATAACATTTTCAATCTATGCTCAATCGGCATACAACTACTCATAGCCATCTTAAACACAACTCCTATATTCCATACTCTCGTTCACAGTATCTTATAATATAGTTTATTCAGTTCATCGATATAAACCATAGAGTCAATGTCACTATTCAGACACCACATCTCCTCCCCCTTTACAGGTCAAGCTTCTTGGGTGGTCGGCGAACTCTCTGACATCGTCTGGGTATTACAGTCGGGCTTGCTTGAACCGGTGTAGTATCTGTCGTAGCGGGAACTGTTGACAAACTACGTGGCTGGTGAGTTGGCGAAGTCAAGTCTGGAATCGGATCATCCGTTGAAGCTGATGCTACTGGTTCCTCATTGGAGATCTGGGGAGTGATACTTCCAGCATTGGAATGTTCCGGTTCTGAAGGAGTGTCTTTAGACCTTGTTGCTGGAAATCTTCGATATTCATTTGATATAGAATCATTCTCTTGTACTTGTTCACCCATTGAACGGATTTGATCAACATGACGTCTTACTAGTGCGTCTTGAACATTGATAGTGTAATGTAGAGCACCATCTTTATTAATGATTCTTTCAAACTTCCATTTTGAATTGGCTTATCTATAATCTCTCACCGCTACAGAATCACCGATGTCAAATTTTCTGTCTTCGAATTCAAATACTCCTTTTCGTATTTGTTCTTGAATCCTCGATTTCAGTTGAGGTACTAGTAAATCAATTCTGGTTCGGACATCTCTTTTTAAGAATAACATTGCTGGGCAATAACTTGTTGTTGCATTGGGTGCTTTTCTGTATTGTAGCAAAAATGTACTCAATTTTTGCTGTATACTTCCTTCATAAGTCTGCATAGCTCGCAGCGACTGTTTTACTGTATGCACATAACGTTCAGCTTGTCCATTACTTGATGGTTTAAATGGTGCGCTAGTTTTGTGCTTGATACCGTTCCTTCTCATGAATCTCCGAAATTCATCAGATGAGAATTGTGGCCCGTTGTCACTGACCAAGACTAATGGCAATCCAAATCGCGCAAAACTGTCTCGTAGACATTCAATTGTTTTCTTAGCTGTGGTCACCTTCATTGGATAAACTTCCAACCATTTCGAATGAGCATCAACTATCACCAAAAACATATATTCAAATATAGGACCGGCAAAATCAACATGTATACGTTCCCAAGGCATGCTGGGATATTCCCAATAATGAACTTTTGCCTTTGTAGGATCTGATTTGTGTCTGGCACAGTCAGCGCAATTTCTGGCTGCTTCTTCTATATCATTATCAATCCCTTTCCAATAGACAAATGATCTTGCGATTGCTTTCATTTTAACCATACCCAGTGCCCTTCATGCAATTCTTCCAGAACACTCTTTTGATATTTCTTCGGAATACACACTCTTTGTCCGTACATAATGCAGCCATCTTCAATAGTATATTGTGCTTCTCTTCCGTGCAAATTCTGACCTTTTCGTAAGGCTTCTAAAAGTGGACCTAATTCTTCATCTCTCCACGTTTCTTGCCGTAATTCCCTTGAAGTAACTGGTAATGTTTCAATTTGTGACATCTGGAATATTGTAATGTCATCTTTTACTTCCAATTCTTCAGAAGTTTTAGGCAATCTTGACAAAAAGTCTGCATTTCCATGATCATTAGTTTTTCGGAACACTATGTCAAATTGGAATGATTGTAAAATCAATGCATAATGTAGTAATCTTGTAGCTGCTAATACTGGTAACCCTCGTTTTGATCCAAAAATTGCTACTAGAGGTTTGTAGTCAGTTATTAAAGTGAACCTTCTTCCCTTTAGGTATAAGTAAAACTTTTTTACTGCCCATACTATTGCTAAGGCCTCTTTGTCGATTTGAGAATATTTCTGCTCAGTCTTGGTTAAGGTTTTGGATGCAAAAGCTATTGGCCGTTCAGAACCATCTGGATATCGATGAGATAAGACACAACCAATACCAACTGGAGATGCATCACTTGCCAGGATTAAGGGAAGTTTCGGATCATAATGAACTAAGACTTTTTCTGAACAAATTTCTTGTTTTATTTTCTCAAAGGCAATTTGACAATTCTTCGACCATTTAAATTTCACATCTTTTCTTGTCAAACTATTAAGAGTATTTGCAATAGTCACTAAATTTTTACAAAATTTACCATAAAACGTTACTAATTCAAGGAAACTCTTTATTTCTTGTACACTTTTAGGTACAGGAGCATTTAAAATCGCTGAAACCTTCTCGTCAGTTTTATGTATTCCATTTGCATCAATTTTATGCCCTAGAAAATTTATTTCATTTTGAAAAAATTGACTCTTACTGAGATTAAGTTTCAAGCCATGCTCTTTACACGTTTTGAAAAACTGCTCTAAAGCTTTAAGATGTGACATTTCGTCATTTCCTGTTATTCTAGCATCATCCATGAACACTTTTACCCATTCCATACCTTGGAATAATCCATCAACGTACCGCTGCCAAATTGCAGGTGCTGCGTTTAACCCAAACATAAGCCTCTTGCAAATATAGAGTCCCTTATGAGTATTTATTGTCAACAGTTTTTGACTTTCAGGATGGATCTTCATTTGTAAATACGCATGTTTGAAATCTAGTTTTGAAAATTGTTTTCCCCCATTTAAACTAGAGAATATCTCCTCCAACTTTGGCAAAGGGTGTTGTGGCACGATTAATTTGGGATTTAAGGTTACTGAATAATCCGCACATAATCGTATACTGCCTTCCGATTTTACGACTGGTACTACTGGCGTTGCCCATTCAGAGCTTTCAACTCTCTCTATAATACCTTCTTTTTCTAATCTTTCTATTTCATCTTCAACTCTGCTCTTTAAAACAAATGGCACTGTCCTAACCCTACAAAATACAGGTTTAACATCTGGTTTAAGTTCGAGCTTAGCTTCATAATTATTTATTTCCCCGAATTTATCATCAAAAATATCTTTATACTCTTCCAAGAGATCTTTTAAGTTTAATTTATTTGTAGCTCTTAATGCCTTGATAGCGTTCCAGTCTAGATTTATCTTATGGAGCCATTCACGGCCAAAAATGGTATTCAAGTCCTCCTTAACAATGTATAAGTTCAAATTCGAAGTTCGATTTTTATATTCAACTTTAACTGTAACATACCCCATAGGTACTAATGCTTCACCATTGTAGGTTTTAAAAACTATATTAGTGGGTTGAATTTTCTTCCTTGAAATTTTCCTGAAATTCCTTATACTCATAACACTGACTGCCCCGCCAGTATCTAACTCCATTGAGCAATTTTTTTCATCAATTTTTAAATAAATCATTATTGGAGGTCGTCTCGGTTCTTCCTCACGTAAAGTACCGTCATTGGAATTTAATCCAAATAATGGGACCTGGTTATTGTTTTCAACCACATCCTTAAAATTTACTTGTTTTTGCTTAACTGCTCTAGCATTTGCTTTTCTTGCTGCGAAACATGCTTTTTTTATGTGACCAATTTTTGAACAAAAATCACATTTACTGGAAATAAATCTACATTTAGCTTTGACATGGTCTGTGCCGGTGCATCGCGTGCAAAATAAAGATTTTCGCTGTTTTTCAGCATAATTTGATTTCCTGTTCCATTGTTTTTTTACTGCATGAACTGCATTTATTCCTCGATCCATAATATCATTTGCCCCCTTAAATGCTTTTTCCATGGCTAAAGCTATTTGCAAGGTTTTATCTAGATCTATGTTATCTTCTTCAAATAATCGATCCAGAATTGTTTTATCGCGTAATCCGCTAACAAAAACATCGCGTAACATGATATTTAACATATTGCTATCATAATCGCAATTAATTGCTAGTGCTCGGAGTTCCGCTATATAAGTATTAATACTCTCCCCTTCCCGCTGTTTACGATTCAGAAATTTATGTCGAGAAGGTATAACCAATGGCTTTGGGGTTAAATGTTTTTTCAAAACATCTTTCAATTTTTCCAAGCTTTGCGCAGAAGGAATTTCAGGAGACAGCAAATTTTTTAATAACTGATACAATTTAGCACTTAAAGAAGAAATAAATACTTTAGCCCTAGCGTCTTCTGGTACTTTTTGTACATCTAAATATGTGAGAAATCTTTCGAAAAAACTATCGAAGTTTTCATATTCTTCATTAAACTTTTCAAATTGTACAGTTACTTTGTGAGAGCTACTCTCCGTATTCTGGAGAGCAAGAATCAGTTCTTGATTCTCATTCAATAACTCTTGAATTAGTTTCTCCATAATTCAATATAGTAATTACAAGATGAAAAAATTTTTTTACCTTGAGCCGTCTTCCAACAGTTCGATTTTTAAATTCTCGTTGCCAGCTGTTTGGTCGTGTTTGCGTGGGTATAAATACATCTAATAATGGAAACTGAAATCGGACACGATGCACATACTTTACTATAACAACACAAACATTTATATACACAAAAACTATAACTATGAGGCAATTTGTTTTAGATATCCCTTTTTGAATATTTTTGTTGATCCTAATGTCAGAAATCCTTATGTCGCCCTATGTAATATACAGGCATGAAAGTTCTCAGCTTTTTAGCTGAAATCGGCTTTTTTTATGTCACTTTGGCAGCTTCTGAGACTGATGCAGTATTAAAAAGATAATATGAAAAAATCATAAACGGAAAAATTAGAGAGGAAGCTTTAAAATGCACTAGTTTTGATATTTGTAGTAAAAGATGCAAGAAATTTTTAACTTTTTATAGTGGTCAAATTGAAATTGTAAATATTAGATTTTTTATATGGGCCAATTCGTTTTAGAGATCCCTTAAAGATTTCTGTTGATCCTAATGTTGCTCTATGTAATATACATGCATGAAAGTTCTCATCTTTTTAACTGAAATCAACTTTTTTTTTTAATGTCACATTGGCTGCTTCTGAGACTGATGCAATATTAAAAGGATAACATTAAAAATTCGTAACCTGAAAATTTAGAGAGAGAGAGGGGGGGGGATAGATAAAATTGTAATGGTGTACAAATTCCATGCTTTTAAATTTTCCTTGTAACATATGAAACATTTAAAATATAAAACAGCAATAAAGAAAGGTAATAATATAAGCTTAAAAACTGGTTTTAAGATGCATAACCTATTAATTATTTGTGCTCAGTTTTTTCTAGCGTTTCCCAGTTTTAGCAAATATTCTTTCAAATGCAAAATAAATGGGGGGGGGGGGAGGGGGTTACTAAAATAATAAATAGAAATAATTTTTTAAAAAGCACTAAACTAATATATATATATATATATATATATATATATAATTTTTTAACTATTTTGTGCTCATAATGCTTGCACATCATGTAAATTTTGCGATATTATCTCTGATTTTGTTTAGTGTGTTTTCTTCCTGCAATATTTGTTTCAATTTGAGCAGCTATGCTAATATAGTGCAAAAATTTTAACATGAGGATGTGTTTGAACTTTGAACTCATAATATAGCATATAGCATGAATAACGGAAAATAGTTGTGAATAAAAACAATAATGGTTTACATATACCTAAATCAATTACATTGTTTAATTTTCACTGATATTTATTTCTGCATGTTATATTGCAATAATAATACTTTCATGCCTGTATATGTATGGTAAGTATGAAAACTTATGGTGATCATGAATCTGCATAACTTAGAAATTTAAACTTTTCAAATCCTATTTAATTTCTGTATGAAATAAATATGCCACACTTATAGCATAAAAAGGCGTCTTATTCCCACCTAAAATTTTAACTTTGCTTTATTTAATAATGGAATGATGCTCGCAAGCTAATGTTAAACCAGGGGAGTTTTGTTTAGAAATTTCTCGTTTGCATTTTAATATTTTGAAATGATTTTTTTACATAAAATATCTGAGGTTGACGTCTATCTGAGTTTCTTTGTACTTTTCTGATTTTGGTTGAATTTTTTTTTCTTTGAAGACACTTTTAGTTTATATCACTTAAGATATTTCAAAATTATTGATTTTTGTTTTGGTTATTTATTTTTATCAGCTGCCAACACCTTCCCATTACTTAAAGTCAAAGAAACATTTTTAATAAGGATTATAACTTGATAAATTTATTATGAAGTAGTAATAATTATTACTTAATAAATTAAATCAAATTTTACCAAATAAAAAAAAAACCCATTTTATAATTTTGTCTTACATTATAAAATACTTCATAAATGTTTTGTGCTTACTTGACTGGGAGAGGGGGGGACTGTGGAAAATAAAATCTAGTTTTTGCATTATAAATAATTCTTTAACATGTATTCATAATACGTTTCAAATTTTTCTGTTGATTTGTAACCATTTATCGTTTTTTTTTCAGGATCTCAATCGTACCATGCTCTTTGTCATCTGCCAACCTCTTGTGGAAAAAAACGGTCATTGAGTCTTCAGAATCATCTACTTCAGATACTCTATCGTAAGTATGCATGTTTTGGGATTTTTTTATTCTGATTGCCATAACAATGAAAATGACTGGTCTGGTCCAAAGTATGTTTATTTGACTTTAAAAAAAACAGAAATTTGGCAGGTATATTATTGTAGAATTGTAGTGAATAGTATATATTATGATAATTATCCTTTTAATACTGGAAAAGTGTTAAAAGTAGAAAATTATATTTGTAGTGAGAGATTCGAGAAATCTTCACTTTTTAGAATGGTCAAATTGAAACATTGTAACACATCATTGAAACACATTAATTAATTGTAAATATTAGATTTTTGTATGGGACAATTTGTTTAGAGATTTCTTTTTAAAGATTTTTGTTGATCCTAATGTCGTCCTATGTAATATACAAGCATGAAAGTTCTCAGCTTTTTACTGAAATCTTTTTTTTTCCTTAAATGTCACTTTGGCTGTTTCGGAGACTGATGCAATATTAAAAGGATAACATAAAAAAATAATGCCCTGAAAATTTAGAGAAGGGGGAGGGGGAGGGAAGATAGATAAAATTGTAATGGTGTACAAATTCTGTGCTTTTAAATTTTCCTTGTAACATATGCAACATTTAAAATATAAAACTAATAATATAAGTTTAAAAACTGATTTTAAGATGCGTAACAAAATAATTAATATGTGTTCTCAATTTTTTTCTAGTGTTCCCAGTTTCAGTGAATATTCTTTCAAATGCAAAATGAAGGTTGGGGGAGGGGGGGGGTATTACAGTCAAAAAGAAAGATAAAATATATTAACACAATTATGGTTAAATATTTCAGATGATCACTATTCAGGTGAAAAAAAATATTTCAAGTTATAATTTTTTACTATTCAAATCGAACATTTACATTACATAGTTTGTAATATAAAAAAATCCCCGATGGCTCGGCTTACAGGCACAGGTAAATTTCAAAGACTCAGACCGTGGGGTGCCTGTTTATTGGGAATTGCAGAAGAAATGATCTTTTTGCCATGATGCGGCAGTTGGAACCGCCCACTTCGAAATCTGCCTACGTCAAGTAGACTGAGCTGGCAGATTTTTTTAATAATTTTTGTTTTTAATTTTTTGTGCTGTAAGGCTGGTCCTGTTTAAAAACTTGTCAGTATAAAAGTTGTAGATAATATTAAAAGGATTTGTAATAAATTTAAGCAGATTTGATATTTTGTGAATTAACAAAGTTATGAATTTTTTTCTTCTGAAACCCCTATTTCTTAACCCCCCCCCCCTTAAAGCCATTTTTAATTATATCAAAAATCTGTCATACATAAATTTTTGGCATTTTTCCTAGAAGTAATAATAACTTTAAACGGATTCGACACGTATCATAATTAAGAAGTTATGGGGATTTTTCTGTTTTTACAAAAAGCACCCCTATTTGCTCCCCCTCCTCCCCTCCCATGGTTCGAATTTGCCCATTATCAAACTTGACCGAGATTTTATGGCCCTTGATTTTATGTATGAGTTTGGAAGCCATTTGTGCAGAATTTTTGAAGTTATCATGTTCATAAAAAAGTGAGATATATATGTATAAATAAAGTTTTTAACTGGAGGTGGTTTTGGGTTCTGAGAGTAATGATCGCTGTAGATCTTTTGAAATTTTCCAGAAATTCCAACGTAACAGCGAATATAATAGGTAGTATTTCTTATGAAATCTACCTAAAATGTAATAAGTAAACATAGTTTAAGTAGTTATTAATTTTTATAATGAAAATTTACTCGGACAAATTTTGATTTTCGCTCATTCTATTTTTCTAGTGAATGTGAAAATGAAGTTTGAAAAAGTAGAAACAATTGATATCTCCAGCTGCATAGGAAAAGTGCTTGTGAGATCTGCCAATTGGGATGGAAACTGTTTCAAAGGAAAAGAAGGAGAACATAGTAACAAGAAATAGATGACTTGAGAAAATTTGTTTGTATATAATAATATGAATAGTAATAGCTTGTGAATAAAAAAAGTTTAATTTAATATGTTGTGATTTCAAATAAACGCAGCGGCTTTACCACAATGGTCTGCAATTTTTTGCCATGTTTTATTTATCTTATTCTCGACAGCAGGCCATTTAACAATCAGAAGACATTAAGGGAATTCATCACTGACTCGAAAACACCCGCTAGCTAATGTTAAAGCTATAGGCAGGTTTTTTTCTAACTTCTCATTTAAATTTGAATATTTTAAAATGATTTTTTTAATTGGATAGTTGAGCTCAGCTATCTTATGCAAAAAAAAGAAGAAATTGTTAAAATATTCACATTTAAACGAGAAATTAGAAAAGAACCTGCCCATAGGTTTAACATTAGCGAGCAGGTGTTTTCACGTCAGTGAAGTGTCCCCTTAAGCCTAATGCCCATCATTTTCCAGAAAAGAATTGCAGAGAGGAAGATGCCATATAAGGTAAGTGCAAAGTGTCTTTCTTGCTTTGCCACCTGACTCCAATGACTCAATTTTTACAAAGTTTTATTTATTTATAATAATTAACTTATGAGTTTTGTTTTAGCAGTTTTAAAACTAGTGTTCTCTGTTTGAGATATTTTAACAAAATACTATTTATAAAATAAATTTACAAATCTTGAAAATCATTGAAAATTAATCTTAAAGGCCTGCTATTCATGACCAATAAAATATTTGTGAAACAATTTATAAAATCCAATTGAAATTGGAATTTTAGTAAAACATACATAAATTATTGTGATATATAAAAGCTAAGCTCTTTTAAATTTTCTATTTCAAATGCATTAATTACACATAATTTCGAGAATATATTACGTAAATTATTGTGATATTTAAAAGCTCAGCTCTTTAAAATTTCTATTTCAAATGCATTAGTTACACATAATTTCGAGAATATATTTGAATTTTTAAAAATATGTAATTTATCTTCACTGTCTCCCCCACAAATATTATATATATATAAGAAGAAAATTGAACACGTTTTGTCTTATTCAGTTTTTTTCGCTTCTTTTTATCACTTAAAATGTTTTTAAAATATTTTTTATTATATATATATATATATATATATTTTGGGGGGGGGGGGGATGACAAAAATGAAATGTGTTGTATTTAGAGTATTTTCTTTCTATCAATTAGTTTTTTTTTCTTCTGATTTCATCTACTAAGTAGACATTGAAAATTCTGAATTGAAATTTAAATAGCCTTCATGTCATATTAGTCTGTTATTTGTAAAGATGTAAAATTTCTGGAACTTTTGAAATGATGAAAAATAAATTTTCTACAAATAAGAAAATTTTTCCTAATAGCTTTCCTTACTTTGTTTAACGCCTTTGTTTGTAATATGTTATTTGACTGTTTAAATGGTCATTTCAGTTGCACTTTCTATTTAAAATTGCCATTAAAACTAATTTTTAAATAAAACTTATACATTCCAACCAATATTTGGTGAAATTTTATGAAAAATATAGAATTTCAACAGAGTGTTTATTCCCAGTTGTATACATGAGACTGATTCAGAATGAAAAGAGTCGTAAGGATAAAAAAAAAAATTTCAAAGAAAAAATTTGAAACTAATAAACTTCTGTAATGATTTTTGGTAATTTTTAATATAAAGTAATTCAATTTTAAAAGTTATACAATAGGTGGATTTTTACAAAAGTAATTTAACATAAATTGGTTTCAACTAAATTTTGACAGATTACTTTTTCTTTACTTTTCCTCTGAAGATCTATATTTATGGCAAGAGCAGAAAAGAATAAATCCCTACAGCTACATGTTATTTTTCTTAAATTTTTAATAATGGTTAAATATTTCGATTGATTATGTGAAAAAAAATATATGAAAAATTGGTAATATAGCAAAAAAAATTAATAATACTATATGTTGCAATTTTCAATCTTACCATTTCCACAACTTGTTGTTATGGATATAATAATTTTCTATTTTTTTTAATGAGAAAAATAGCATTTAATTATCTTTTTTACATTTTAATGTTTTCACACTGAACAAGAAAAAAAACATTCAAAATGTAGCTATTATAACATTTTGAATAAATTATTTTATTAATATTAAATTTAATAAAATGCTTTTTTAGTATTCTTTCATTCATAATCTTTAATATTACATCTAATGGATATAGCTTATAACCTCAGCTATATAAACACTGAGGAAATAAAAAATGAGGCCTTTAACAAAACAGTTAATCCATGTGGCATGGCAGTTGCTATTAAAGAATATGAATGCAAGAATTCTAAAAAAGCATTTTATTAAATTTATATTAATAAAATAATGTATTCAAAATTTTATAATTGCTACGGTTTGAATGCTTTTTTTGTTTGTTTGTTTGTTTTTCAAGTTCAGTGTTCTATGTGAAAACATTAAAATGTAAAAAAGATAATTAAATGCTACTTTTCACATTAAAAATAGAAAAAATCGAAGTTGGACGTAACCATATAAAATGGCAAATATTTTTTCCCCTAATGTAAAGAGTTATTGATTTCTAATACTGTGCCAAGACCGGTAATCAATATCTCCCTATATGGGAAAAAAGTTTCGCCATTTTATAGTGCTGAATCCAGCTTTGACCAATATCGGCTGGTCCGACGTTGACCGATATTGGCCGATCCGACGTTGACCGATATTGGCCGGTCCGGTGTTCACCGATATCGGCCAATATTGGGTCCCGATGTAGGCCGATATTGGAAAAAAGGTTTGCCATGCAATATCGGCCGGTCCGGTGTTTACCGATATTGGTCGATATTGCGAAATCGCTGTTCCCGAGATTGGCCGATATTGCTGTGCTACCTGGGTAATAAGAAGTATAAAAATAATAACGAGTATATATGAGCAGAATGCTTTTGAATATAAGTGTAAACAGTCATTGTGTCAAGAGTTTTTGTTACATAATGCAAATAATAAGAAAACTTCCTGGCTTCGCCCACTAACGGGCCTCTAATTTACATCGGTGCCTCGAATCTTGTAAAACCTTGAACCGAACGAACCTATGTAACGGGTCCCCGCTGCCTTTGGCACCGTATACAGGTCGTGTTACGCAAGCACAGGATAATCCCTTAAGTTGCAAATTGAATAGTATAAACCTCTAACCGAACGATCCTGCGACCCGTATCCCCACTGCCTTCGGCAACGTATACCGGTCATGCTATGCACGCATTGGATGATCCTTTAATTTGCACATTGAATAGTATAAACCTTTAGCAGAACGAACCTCCGGCTAGGGTCCTCGCTGCCTACGGCACAGTATAGCATTCTTGATGCGCGCTGCATAATATGATTAAGCGGTCACAGACCTTTCCAACGACATATCACATGAGGGGTGTATGCAAAATTAAGATAAACTTATTTAAAAATAGTTCAGCATGTACAGTTGAAAGATTTCTTAAGTCCATTTTATCCAACCTATGAAATCAATGATCACAAAACAGCTTTCTTTTGTATTTAATTGTGTCAACAATCAGTGATAAATTGCCAAATAACAATTTTTTTATTTTTTTTTATTGGTATATGATTGAGTTTCCGTAGAAATTATTTTTGTGAACAGGTATAACCATATAAGAACATTCCTAATTTTTTCTAAAAATTTTGAATATTAGTAAATTATTTATGCAGTACCTTACTTGACAGTACAGCATAAAAATTGGATATTTACGAAATACATTTTCAGGTTCAGAATGTTTATTTGACTTGAAAAAAATGCCAGGTTAACAACCATGTATTGTTAGTACAGATTATATTACTTTGTTATACTGTTTTGATGACTAACTATTTTAATTAGCTTTAAGATGATATTGCTTTTTATTTAAATTTCAGCATTTTTGAAGTGTTTCTTCAAATCAAAAGTCTTTCACTATAATCCAAACACTACATTCATGACTTTAGTTAACTCAGTTCACCAGCTATTTGAAGCAAAAGAGACTTAAGGAATTGCCTTGTATTTTGTCTCATCTTTAAATAGAAATGTTAAAGGGCATCATATTTTGAAACAGTAATTTATGTGTGTGTCACACTTATTTTAGCACATGAGAGGACATCTTTTATTTCTTGAGTGAATTATAGTTCACACTGATATGATCAAAGAACTTTTTCATAATTTGAGTGTTCAAGATAAATTTATGATTTATACTTAATAGATAACACCTCACTAGTACAAAACCAGTTTAATATTATTTAAGAATGACAACTGAAATTTTGTCATAGCAACAGTCAGGAAGTTTTAAACATCCCATCATTTTATATTTGATTATAAAAATTTTCAACTAATATAAGACACATCAATCATAAAAAAGAAAAGTTATCTTGTTTTGCACTTTTTATTTCCCAGTGACAATACATTTAATGCAGTACAGAATACAAAATTTCACTATTTTTATAAATATTTTTTACTCATTTTTTCCTTTTTTAAATTTATTATATTTCTTTATTATATCATCCACTGAAATTGCAATATTTCCAAGGTCACAGATATGATTTAGTCAAGCTCTTGAAGTACAAATCATTTTGTGAAAATGTTTTAGAACATATATAGAAAACAAAGGGTTTCTCTTTTGTATGAGACAAAAGATGGAAACTTAGAAGCATTTTGAGATAATCTTTTCAAACAGATTTCACAAACAAAAGGTTTTTCTTTTGTATTAGTATTAGAGAAAAATAACTAACACATATAATATATATGTAAACAAACTTAATATTATACCCAATAATACACATATAGAAATAAAAATATCTTATTACACCTTTGTTGTTATTACACCATTTCATTGCCTAAATAAACATTTCATACTAAAGCATAACAAATCAGCTTTATTCACTATGGAGAAAAAAAGTGTGTGGTGTGCCTATAGAAAATTTCTCTTCAATAATGCATTAACATAAGCATACATAAAAGATACTCTGTATCTATGTGTAATGTGTAAATAGTAATAAAACAAATGTCTAAATTTTACAACCAAACTTGGCAATACCTTCTCAGAGAATTCTACAATAAAGAAGTACAATTTATTGATTAATTTTATTTGAAATGTAAAATCCTAATTAATTTTAATTTCAAGTATAAATCATATTTAAAATTTTATACATCATTTGAAAGAATAATCTTTCTCATTTTTGAGGACAGTAAAAAATAAAAATTAATTTGCCTTTGGGATTTACAAAAATATTTAACACGTTGACGGACAGTAGGAACAAGTGAAATTCAAAATTTGACACTATATGTTTTTGTAATTTTTAGAATATTAGAAGTATAGTTTTACTCTTTCTGCTTAAATAAACTTAATTTTGATTAATTCAGCTCCTTTAATTATGTTGCACTACTCCCTTCACAACCATGTCAGGGTGGCTAGTGGTCAGGGAAAAATACAGTCAAAAAAAGTGATAAACACCAGTATATTCTTATGGAAAAATTTATGTTGATTATTCGATCAAATAATCAATTTGAATTTTTCTATAAGAATATACTGGTAATTATCATTTTTTACTGTATTTTTCCCTGACCACTAGCCACCCTGCACGTGCATACTGAAGCTGCAATTCGTATAACAGGTGGAAAACGAACTTCAACCTAAAAAATTGTTTCCAAAACATAACACTTGTTCGCCGGTAAATGCACATTTGTGCTGCTATAGCCATAGTGTCTAAAAACGACCGTTTCGTTTTGGGCGGCTATTGCCGTCATGCCACATTGTGAACTTCGCTTTGGCGGCTATAGCCGCAAATGTCCGTCAACGTGTTAATAGGAAAAGGCTGTTATATTTTTATCTCTCTATATTAAAATACGATTTTATTTTTTATGATTTTCAGCTTCATAGTAGGTATTTAGCTATAAGTACACAAAATTTCAAGTCTGTAAATTACATAGTTTCTGAGAACCGGCTCTGTGACGGACAGATAACGTAACGGGACGAATAGAGTTTTGTAAGATGAACGGAAACCTTTAAAATGTATAAAATTCAGGTAAAACATGGTAAAATCATTGGAGTGGTGGGAAAAATATTTAGTGCAAGGTGAAATTAGTTATTTATCCAGTAAATCCTTATTTTTATATGTAAATTAGTGAAATATAGATATGAAAGAATAATGTTAAAAGTGTATAAATTTTAATTTGGGGTTAGAACATTGCCCCCTCTACAATGCCTTGTCGCTGAGCAGACGACAGGCCTGTGACGTCACCGACTGGAGGCAGATCCAATAACCCTACACGCGGCCTTTCGCCTCCAGAAGAACGAAGTTTTAGCGGGCAAAGTCACGTTGTCGTTGTGATCGGTACGGTACGAGTCTGGAAGATTATTAAATATTTGATCTTGTTACAGAAGAAATGCATGAAAAGGTAAGAATTTATGCTATTTAATATATTGTATTCATGTTTTTTATATTCATTAAGTTTTAAATATATTATTATTCATAATATTTTTCATTTTATATCGTTTTTTACAAAACATACACTAACCCTAACATTAGCGATATAGGATGTTGTTCTCCATAGATATCTTGAATTAAAAAAAGAGTATTTATGCATTAAAATAATATTATAAATCCGTTTTTTCTTATTTTAACCTGTTCTTGTATTCAATAACTTTAATTTATTAATAGTATTTATAGGAATTTAATTTCTTGAAGATTATTTTCCGTCAGTAGTATTGAGTTTGTTTATCAGGAATCGATGCATGTTTTTTTTTTTTTTTTTTTTTTTTTTTTTTTTTTAATGAAAAGTAAAAGTTATTTTTGTGAAATTTATTATATTTTTGTGAAAAATAATATTTTGTTTCGAAATATTAAGTCCAGTTGCTCAAATTCAAACAGCACTTATTAATAATAATTTCAAGTCCTGCTAAAGTTTTCTTTTTTGTAAATTACACATTTTAGAACATAACAAAATAAATAATGAAGAGTATGCTTTTCTGAAATAAACTTTTGTTTGTGAATGAGCCTATTTTATTATTTTAAGTTATTTCGTCAAGATTATTTTTAGTAATAAAATTTTTGTGAAAGGGTCTGTTTTATTAAAAGGGATTTTGTGAAACAACAAGTTTTATTAAAAGGATTTTTCTGGAGAGCCCGAAACAGGTTCTAAATTTTGCGTGGATCAGCCCCTGTATACATTTTTTATATTCTAACTTTTAAAATATTATAAATTAAAAATTGACTTCAAGGTTAACTTATTTTGCCTCTTTTTTTAAAATTGTGAATTAAAAGTAAAAAAAAAAAAAAAAAAAAAAAAAAAAGAATAAAATCCAATAAAATTTATAATTTGTATCTGATAAAATGTATATCCATGAATCTTTTTTGTTAGCAGATCCAAATCTTGCATATTTTATTTTTGCGTGTGTAAATTAGAAAAAAGCTTTTGATGTTGAAATAAAATGCTGTTGGTTCATATTGTTTCTTATTGATTTTTTTAATGAAATGAGTGAAAGGTATGTATGGAAATGGAAGTGTGTTCTTTACAAAAAGTCTATTTAAAAAAAAACACTCAGCATTATTTATTTTGTTATGTTTTAAAATGTGTAATTTGCAAAAAAGAAAACTTTAGCAGGACTTGAAATTATTATTAATAAGTGCTGTTTGAATTTGAGCAACTGGACTTAATATTTCGAAACAAAATATTATTTTTCACAAAAATAACTTTTACTTTTCATAAAATGTTCCAAGAAAAAAAAAAAAAAAAAAAAAACATGCATCGATTCCTGATAAACAAACTCAATACTACTGACGGAAAATAATCTTCAAGAAATTAAATTCCTATAAATACTATTAATAAATTAAAGCTATTGAATACAAGAACAGGTTACAATAAGAAAAAACGGATTTATAATATTATTTTAATGCATAAATACTCTTTTTTTTAATTCAAGATATCTATGGAGAACAACATCCTATATCGCTAATGTAATGAGTTTTGTAAAAAACGATATAAAATGAAAAATATTATGAATAATAATATATTTAAAACTTAATGAATATAAAAAACATGAATACAATATATTAAATAGCATAAATTCTTACCTTTTCATGTATTTCTTCTGTAACAAGATCAAATATTTAATAATCTTGAATCTAATTGAAATAGGTAAATATTCATTTGAAAGATGAAAAAATTACCCATAAAGTAAAAACACTCATATTTTTAAATCACCATATGAGAATAAATTTTGAAATATGATTTTTTTTTCTCTGAAATATAAAATTATTAGGTCAGTCCATTAATTACCATGTTAATTTATACTGTAGATCGGCCATTTTAAAATCTTCTGTAAATCATTGGGGTTTAAAAAAATTGAACCCAAGTAATTTATTATTCAATGAATTACTTGGGGTTGACACCAGTATTTTATGCTCGTTATGTGATTTAACTTATTTTATTTAATAAAATTTCTTGTTTGATTTTATTTCATAACATGAAAGGGATGACAGCTATAATACTGATTTTGAAATGCTATTTTCCAATCTGGTTAAAAAATAAATCTAAAAATTTAACATCTGGTAAAAATGACTATATATATATATATATATATTTAAGATATAACATCTTTACTATGAATCACATCCCCCCCCCTTTTTCCAGAAAACTAAAAGTATTAATTTAGTTGTATATTGATGAATATTATAGATTATATAACATATTTCGGGTGCTAGAAATTTAACCAATATTAGTATTATATTTTAAAATACTTCAAAAAATTTAAAAACCATAGCAAATTTATAACACCAGTATTTTTAACCGACTCAAAAAAGGAGGAGGTTATCAATTCGACGTGTATGTATTTTTTTTTTCATTGTGTTTATTTACATTAAAAGAAAAAAAAGTCAAAAATAGGAAAATTCTATATAATTTCTAAATTTTTACTTTCATTTTTTATGTAAATAAACACACACAAAGAAAAAATACTGGCTGTCATTATTAAAAGATTATTTTATAAATTTAAGTTTTTCTCTTTAAAATATATTTCCTTCTGCCGCGCCGTAACAAAACGAATGGCGCAAAATTTTACCGAATTCCGTCATCACCATCCTCCGCTCACGACAAAGTTTGAAAGAGAGGGTGATCGTTGTCAGGGAAACCGCCTTCACCTTTGACGTCACGAATTTCAGCGCATGGGCATTGTAGAGGGGGCAGTGGTTAGAACCGTTGTATAGAAAACATAATTCAAATATATTAGTCTTATGTGCGTTTTCGCCGAAAATTTATCCGATTTTATTTTAAAAAGAACATTTCTTCTCGTCCAAACGTTTCAAAATTGTTGTAAATGATGTAAATCTAAACTATCGAGATGCATTAAAAAGACTACGTCGAAATACGGACATTTAATTACTTTTAGCGTAAGATAAAAAATCTTCTTGGGAGGCGCAAAATGACCTGCGTTTGCTGATGTTTTTGAAAGGTTTAAAATTTTTATTTTTTTAAACTAAGTATACCATCGATTAAAAGGTTTCTGCTTGAAGAGCATTTCTTTGTTTGTCTGTATCTCTAAAATTGTGCCCTTCAGTTGTAATGCCGTAAGAGGGAAAACATCCACCCAGGAAAACTACCCTTTTTCAAATACGTTTTTTCAAAGGGTTAAAATATTTTTTTTTCTAATTGATTGCGGGATTTGAGACATAAGAGTGTGATCTTTCAAAATGGTCTTCGAGGCAGGTGAACGGGTGAAGGAGGTGGTGGGGTGGCCACAACGCCTGTTGAGCTTGAACTGTCGTTTTCTCGAATGTCGTTCTCTCATTTGTGTCCGCTGCGTAAATCAGGTTCTTGGCATGCGCTAATACCTCCACTGACTCAGAACGAAAAGGATGAGCATTTGTTGACCTTTTAAATAATATCTCGGCTAATTATCAAAATATTTAAATTCTTAACTTCAGGTGCATCAGGACATGCCTTGAACTACCTAAATCCAAATTTTCATTTCTCTATGGGCATTAGACTTGGCTTGGCTAGCCATCGCAGAGAGACAGACAGACACATAGAGCGTAACTTTCTTTTATTAGTATGGATAACCACTTGTTATAGTTGAAAAATTCTTAAGAAATCAGTTTTTTTCCATAAAAATCTATATTTATCCTTTTTGTTTTATTATTAATACTAATTAAGTGTTGCTTGTTCAAAATTTAAATGTAAGTTAATCTTTATCTTACAGCGTAATAACTTAATCTTATAGTAAAAAATCATTAAGAAATCACCCCTTTTCCTTAAAAATGCCATTTTTCCCAACAAGGGTGTTTGAATTGGTCTTGGAGGAGGGTGTGTTCTGCGGGAGGTGGTGGGGTTGTCCCATCACCTGCTGAGCTTGATCACTGTCTTTTTCTGATCTTAATTTGAGTGTAGTATATTTGCATCACTTTTTGTCCAGTCAAGTTTGAGAGAGACAGGATTTTAGTGTATTCTTCTTTGAGCATCTATGTTATCTCTTTACAATTAAGAATATGAAAGGAATATCGTAAACTGGTCACTTGTTCCCAAAACTCCCAATTTTGAGCAACGCATTTCAGTCACCTGCTTTATGGATGTCAAAAGGCACTAAAACAAATGGTCATTGACTGTGTCTGTATGATGGAGACATTAACATCGAAATCATAATCACCAAGGAATTTAACTAACCTGACCTCTTTAGTACTCACTGGTAAAATGTGCAAGAAACTTTCCTTTTGGCAGAAAATAAATTGTACATTTTTATTAAAGGGGGGGGGGGGGGGAGGAGGCAGGTTGTGTTTCAGGTTTTTGTGTGTCGTCTCGTCTGTTACTGCTATCCTTACAGTATTTTCTAACAAAATGATTCTGTGAATGTCAACAGATGACTTTTTTTTTAGTTATAAAAAATAATTAAGTATAAAAAAAATAATGAATAATGAGTGGACTGAAAGAGCAAATTATTGGATGGACATGGTTCCATATAAGTTAACGCCACTGGCATTTAATGTACAACAGATTTTTTCCATATTTGCGTAGGTTTGTATTTTCATTTGATAAAATTCCATTTGCGTATCTTAAAAAGAATTTTCATTTTGTTTTGGGAAAAAAATTAAAGTATTTCCATAAATAAAACTTCACCAATCAGTGTCAGATATTTTTATATTTATCACAGACTTGAGGAGTCACCCTATATATGTAAGTGTAGTTCATTACCTTATTTAAAAAGATGAGACTATTCAATTAAATATTACACAAATACAAAGCTGCCTTCAGATTTTTAAAGATGAAAATTTAATTTTGGTCATATAAAGTCTAAAACTTTCTTAAACATCTCATCATTTAAGTTTGATTGGACAATATTTAAGTTAAATATGACTGATCCATTGTGGAAAAGAAAAGTAATCTTATTCTGCAAATTTTATTTGTCAAGGGCAATACATTTATGGTGGTACAGATCACAATATTTTTTTTTATACATAATTTTGGCTCCTTTTTTCCTTCAAACGTAAATCTGTTCGATAATTTTTTATAAAAGTGGCCTGCAAAATTATAATTAAAGGTCACAGTTACAGTTTTGCCATGCAAATGAAGCATGAAATGAACACGTAATAGAAGGAAAAGAAAGACCATATATGTATAATACATACAAAAATGAAATATGATTTACAAAATAATACATACACACATGAAAATATCTAATTGAATCTTCATTTTACTGCATAAATAAACAAAAGTTTACTCGCTGCAAGAGAAAAATCCTTGACGGCTCGGCCTACAGGCACAGGTAGATTTCGAAGACGCAGAACGTGGGGTGCCTGTTTGTCGGGAATTGCGGAAGAAATGACCTTTTTGCGATGATGCTGCAGTTGGAACCGCCTACTTCGAAACGAAACTTGTTTGCAGGCGGAGTCAGCGAGGATTTTTTTTTTTTTTTTTTTTTTTTTTTTGCTATAAGAGTTGGTCCTATAAAAAACATGTCAATATAAAAGTTTTAGATAATATTAAGAGGATTTATAATATATTTAAGCGGATTTGAAATATTGGGAATTGACGAAGTTATGAATTTTTTTCTTCTAAAACCCCCCTTCCCTCCCCCCCTTAAGGCAATTTTTAATTATATCAAAAATCTGTCATACATAAGTTTTTGGCACTGTTCCTAGAAGTAATAATAACTTCAAACGGATTCGATACGTATCATAATTAAGAAATTATGGGTTTTTTTTTTCTGTTTTCACAAAAAGCCCCCCCCCTTGGTTTTATTTTGCCCATTAACGAACTTAACCGAGATTTTATGTCCCTTGATTTTATGTATCAGTTTCGAAAAGATGCGGGAGTTGGAACCGCCTACATCAAAAAATAACTTGTTTGGAGGCGGAGCCGTCAGGGATTTTTTTTGTTTTTAATTTTTTTTTTGCTATAACGGTTGGTCCTATAAAAAACTTGTCAATATAAAAGTTTTAGATAATACTAAGAGGATTAATAATAAATTTACGCGGATTTGATATCTTGTGAATTGACGAAATTATGAATTTTTTCTTCTAAAACCCCCCTTTCCCCCCTTGAGGCAATTTTTAATTATATCAAAAATCTGTCATACATACATTTTCGGCCCTTTTCCTAGAAGTAATAATAACTTTAAACGGATTCGATACGTATAATAATAAAGAAATTATGAGGATTTTTCTGTTTTCACAAAAAGCCCCCCCATTTCCCCCCCTTGGTTCGATTTTGCCCATTAACGAACTTGACCGAGATTTTATGACCCTTGATTTTATGTATCAGTTTCGAAAAGATGCGGGAGTTGGAACCGCCTACTTCGAAAAATAACTTGTTTGCAGGCGGAGCCGGCAGGGATTTGTTTTGTTTTTAATTTTTTTTGCTATAACGGTTGGTCCTATAAAAAACTTGTCAATATAAAAGTTTTAGATAATACTAAGAGGATTAATAATAAATTTACGCGGATTTGATATCTTGTGAATTGACGAAGCTATGATTTTTTTTCTCCTAAAACCCCCCTTTCCCCCCCCCCTTTGGGGTCATTTTTAATTATATCAAAAATCTGTCATACATACATTTTCGGCCCTTTTCCTAGAAGTAATAATAACTTTAAACGGATTCGATACGTATAATAATAAAGAAATTATGAGGATTTTTCTGTTTTCACAAAAAGCCCCCCCATTTCCCCCCCCCCCCTCTTGGTTCGATTTTGCCCATTAACGAACATGACCGAGATTTTATGACCCTTGATTTTATGTATCAGTTTCGAAAAGATGCGGGAGTTCGAACCGCCTACTTCGAAAAATAACTTGTTTGCAGGCGGAGCCGGCAGGGATTTGTTTTGTTTTTAATTTTTTTTTGCTATAACGGTTGGTCCTATAAAAAACATGTCAATATAAAAGTTTTAGATAATACTAAGAGGATTAATAATAAATTTACGCGGATTTGATATCTTGTGAATTGACGAAGCTATGATTTTTTTCTTCTAAACCCCCCCTTTTTCCCCCCCTTGGGGCCATTTTTAATTATATCAAAAATCTGTCATACATACATTTTCGGCCCTTTTCCTAGAAGTAATAATAACTTTAAACGGATTCGATACGTATAATAATAAAGAAATTATGTGGATTTTTCTGTTTTCACAAAAAGCCCCCCCATTCCCCCCCCCCCTTGGTTCGATTTTGCTCATTAACGAACTTGACCGAGATTTTATGACCCTTGATTTTATGTATCAGTTTGGAAAAGATTTATGCAGAATTTTTCCAGTTATCGTGGTCAGAAAAAAGTGACATAGATAGATAGATAGATAGATAGATAGATATATAAACTTTTGAACTGGGGGTGGTTTTGGGTTCTGGGAGTCATGATCGGCGTAGATCTGCAAAAAATTTTCAAAATTTCCAACTTAGGTGAGAATGTAATAGGTAGTATTTCTTACGAAATCTACCTAAAACATGTGTTAAACCTATAGAAGTTTTATCTTCAATAATACATACAAAATATAGTACACAAGTAAAATACATTTTATATCTATGCATTAGGGATGTATATTATCCATGTAATAATTTTAATATTTGACTAGACATTAAAAGAGGTGTTCATTTGTTAATGTCTGTAAATTTACTATATATTGTCCATACTACCAATTTACATTTAGACATTATCTACAAACATGGTTAAAAATTTTCACTAAAAACGTCCCTCATTATCAAATATGTAAAGCAGTTTCAAATAAAAACCTTCACCATTCCACAAAAGCACTTTCACTCTGGCTAGAGCATCATCAATTGTATCTTCAAGGAATGATATGGTACACACAGTGGTTGATTGCCACTGGAAAAAAATGTTAGAGGAAGTGGAGAAAAAGAAAAAGAGAGAATTGAATGCTAATAGGGGAAGCTCTTTAACCGCACAGTCATATATATAGCGAAGAAGTAGAGGCTTGAAGATTACAACTGATGATGCTCTAGCCAGAGTGAAAGCACTTTTGTTCAATGGTGAAGATTTTTATTTGAAACTGTTTCACATTTTTGATAATGAGGGACGTTTTTAGTGAAAATTTTTAACCTTGTTTTTAGATAATGTCTGAATGTAAATTGGTAGTATGGACAATATACAGTATTTGTCTAGATTTTACAACTAAGTTTTCAGACAAATTTTAAAAGACCACTATAATAAATAATTAAAATTTCTTTCTTTCTTTTCACATGCAGTTTTTTTTATTTATTTAAATTGTTAGCTCTGTTTAAATTTGATTCATATTCAGAAAGATTAATTTTTAGGGTTTGGTTCACCTCACGAAACCCTATTACTCCTGCTTCATTATCTGTCCTTCACAGAGCCGGTTCTCAGAAACTATGTAACTTACAGGCATGAAATTCTGTGTACTTATAGCTGAATACTTACTATGCTCAAAATCATAAAATTTGAAAAAATCGTGTTATTTTAATATAGAGAGATAAAAAACCAAAAATCTAACAGCCTTTCCCTATAGAGCAGTTCACATCACGTGACTTTTACCGGAGAACAATGAAAAAAGCTATAGGACAGACAAATAGAAAAAGCATTGATAAAGGTAGCGATAGCTGTCCTACAGCAGCAACAAAAACCTGTTTGTGACGTCACCTTGCACAGCTCTATTAAATTTAAACATTTTTCATTATAGCAGTTGCCAGTAATTAAAAATCCACATTAAAAATCTGTCTACAATAATTAATTTTCTATTAAAAGATTTCCACCTGAAAAAAAAAAGTTTCACCAATTTAAAAAAAGATTAATATGACGTCCTATTGGTAATAAAACAGAAATTTAGAAACATTTCTCAATAATACAAGTAGTATGGAGTATGTGTAAATATAGAAAGCAACTTAATAGGACGTCATTAGAGAATTAAAAAGAAAATTAATGTGACGTCATATTGGAAGTTTAGTGGAATTTTCGAAATGTTTGTGAATAATACAAAGATAGTATCAATGTGAGTAATAGAGAAAACAAGTAGATATGACATCAGCAAGTGATTATAACGTCCTATGAGTTTCAGGAACTTATTGAATCCTGATAAAAAACCTAATTATGGAAATATTGGCATATTTTAACATTCTGAAGGTCTATACAACATCTTTAATTTTGAAATTAATTTTTTTTTTCAATATCGCATTTAGTCGACATTTCAGATATTATTATGACAGAGTAAAATAGTGGGCTTCGCCGGCGAACGGTCTGGTTTAGATATTCGAAAAAATGAGAAAAACAGACCTGTAAATTTTTACTTTATATAATTTTTTTTTTAATGAAATTTATTTGGATGTACTAATGAAAGAATAAGGTGTTTTAAAAGGAATATTAAACGAAACCC
The DNA here is from genome assembly GCA_963931845.1 of Maratus michaelseni. Taxonomy (NCBI): domain Eukaryota; kingdom Metazoa; phylum Arthropoda; class Arachnida; order Araneae; family Salticidae; genus Maratus; species Maratus michaelseni. The sequence goes on along the minus strand of OZ007595.1, from coordinate 332,791,370 downwards.
TTTGTGCAATCTTCGATCACACTTACCCACTTGTTTTCGTTTTTGGGTACAGAAAAAAATGAAATTTGTCTTCAGAATTTATAGAAATATTAAATTATTTTAAAAAGAAAAAATACCTTTTTATAGTAACTATTTACTATCAAAGGCTATAAACTACTTACTATAAAGCCTAAAACTATACCAAAATATAAAAACCTTGTAAAAATATATTTCTTTTAATTGCTAAAAGGCATAAAATAAAAAAATTATAAACAGTAAAATACATTTCATTAGAGTGTTAACATGCTTCGACTCCATTGAGCGTATCAAAACAAATAATAATATTCTACAATTGCATAGACTAACGAAATTGTTATTTGAAATGCCATCATTTAATTTTTCATGTACTATTTTTCATGTACTGTTTTTTCAAATTAAGAACGTTATTTTTTATTTTTACTTTATTTTTATATTTGTATAACCATGGAGTAACTCAAGTCACAATTTTGATAAGTTAAATAATTCTGCCTTGTTACAATCTGTATTTTTAAATGTCATAATTTGTATGGTTTCTATTATAATGGATGGAAAGTATAGATTGGAAGGAAAATTATCTTACTTTCATTGAAATGTAAAAATACAATATGTAACGAGGCAGCATAATTTAACTGATCAAAATTGTGGCTCAATTACACCATGGTGATAAAAATATGCAAGTAAACATCCAAATAAAAAAAAAATAATGTGCCTAATTTGAAAAAGTATGTGAAAAATTAAATGATGGTGTTTCAAATAATAACTTCATTACACTATGCAATTGTAGAATATTTTTAGTTGTACATTTCATAATTATAGAATATTTTTTTTTATTTTTATAACGGCTCCAAAGGAGTTTAAACATGTCAACAGTCTAATAAATCTTATTTTATGGTTTATAAAGTCTTTATATTACACCATTTAGCAATTAAAAGAAGTGTGAGAAGGCATATTCAAATTTATCTCTCAAAACTAAAAATCTGATATACAGTTTAGAGAACATGGAGTGAACAACACAGTAGAAAGTGTTCTAACTTTATCATTCTTAGAGATACAGATATATCAATTTAAATATTATAAATATTAAAAAACACATCATAAAATAAATGGAATTTATTATAAATCCTGATAGAATGTTTTTTTCAAATTCAGGTATGATTGCTTAAATGTTTCTTTAGATGATCACCATAGGAAAATTCTTTTGAGTGTATTTAAAAATCAAAAGGTTTCTCTTTTGTGTGAATCAAGGGGTGACATTTTAAATGACAACTCTGGGAAAATTCTTTGAACCTTATTTCACAAACAAAAGTTTTTTTTTGTGTGAGTCGAGATGTCTTCTTAGATGATGACTCTGTGAAAATCCTTTGGAACACATTTCACAAGCAAAAGGTTTTTCTCCTGTATGAGTGAAGAGATGTGTTCTTAGATGACTACTTCTGTAAAATCCCTTGAAACATATTTCACAAGAAAAAGGTTTTTCTTTCGTATGAGTCAAGAGGTGACTTCTTAAATTACAACTCTGGGAAAACCCTTTGGAACATATTTCACAGACAAAGGGCTTTTCTTTTGTATGAGTCAAGAGGTGCCTTCTTAGAGGATAACTCTGGGAAAATCCTTTGGAACATACTTCACAAACAAAAGGTTTTTCTTTTGTATGAGTCAAGAGGTGACTTCTTAGAGTACAACTCAGGGAAAATCCTTTGGAACATATTTCACAAACAAAAGATTTCTCTTTGGTGTGAGATAAACAATGGCTTTTTAAATTACCACGTTCAGAAAATGTTTTAAAACATATTTCACATATAAAAGGTTTTTCTCCTGTATGAGTGAAGAGATGTTTTCTTAGATTACTACTACTGGAAAATTCCTTGGAACATATTTCACAAACAAAAGATTTTTCTTTTGAGTGAATTGACAGATGTTTCTTTGTATCGATACTTTGAGGAATGGCGTGTTCTTCACTCAAGGAATGCTTTGGTTCTGTAATCACTGACATTTTCTTACGGGAGAAATTTTGTTTGATATCACAATAGGAATTTGATGGTATCAGCATGAAAAAATATTGCTGTTCTTTTCATACAACAAAATAGTTTATTGCTTTTAAATAATAAAGTTGTATATTTAGTCAGCATTTGAATCTAAAAAAGAAACAAAAATAATATATATCCTATTTTTAATGATCTGTAATCATTTTTTGTGTTAATTATAAGATTTGACAATTTTCAATTAGATAAATGGTACAGAAATCATACATTAAAACTTACATTACTTATTATTATGTATCACTGTTTAAATTAATATTTTTCAATTAATTATGTAAATTAAACTTACTTTACATCAATGTTGTTTTAATGTTACAATTACAAAAATGATTTTTAAAAATTAAGAAATTTTTCATTTAGATTTTCCAAATAAGACTGTTAGCAAATTTTAAATTTTGTTATAGGTTTAAGAATGAATGAATATGCTTTTGTATCCATTGATTCTGTTTATGTGCCTATTGTTGTGGGAAAAAAGTGTCTGAAAGAAATTGAAAAACCATTCGCAAATACAAAGGATAGACAAAGGATCGTACTACTATTTTCCCTACTGTAACATCATGATGCTATTGCCCATAAGGTAAGAACATTTTACAAACAAACAATCCTATCCACCAATCTCCCTACGTAATTTTTTTCTTAGTTATCATTAAAGGAATCATCAAAGAAGCATATACCAATCATATTGTACACAAATTATTCATAGACCAATCAGATCACAGTTGAGTTATTCATAAAGAACCCAGATTGTTTGAGTGTTACTTTTTAACAAGGATGGCCAGTTAATATGATGCTATTTAATATGCTATAACAGGTAAGGTTTATATTATTTAATATGCATATATTTTCACATAATTTTATAAAGGACTTGGAAACAGATATATTTAAAAATGACTAAAATTTGAAAATTTTAGAGGACTTGAACACAGTTTTATTTACAAATTACTAAAATTTCAGAGAGTTCAAACGACGAAAACTATATATTTTTTTTGTTATGTTAAAGGACACGACGCAGAAACCAAAACAAGCGAGAAGATTTATTTTACAACGAGATAACAATATTTCTCATGTAATTTTTACACAGGATGTAAAACTGTTATATTTATAACCATTAAAAATTTCAAACAGTTTGGACAACAAAATTATTATTTTTTAACTATGAGACGGCACTACGTGAAAAAAAGAAGAAAATGTTTTCTTACGAGCACTTTTATGACTAATTTTCAGTATTTTTTGTGATTTTGTCATAAAAAATATAAATTCACAAAAATCAGGAAAAATATATAAAATAATACAAATTTGGGGTTTATTTAATGTTGTCATCACAGCCTCGAGCAATGCTGGGTGGTGAGCTAGTATTTCATATTTTACATTATAAACAAAAGTTATTCGTCATTATTTGGTGCCAAACGATTTCTGTTATCCGTATATATTTGCTTTGCTGTGCTGTACAAACGTTCTGAATTTAATGCACTTGGTGGAACAGATAAATATTTTCAAACTTTATTTTTGGAAATTCTTCAATATGATATTTCGAACCTTTTAATTGGGTTTTCACTTCTTTTAATAAGAGAAAGGAATGCTGAAGTATTTTTTCAATTTTTCTCGTTTAACATTGCTTTCTACTACTGTCATATTATCTTCAATACTTTTATTAACAATAAACTTTGAAAAACAATCCCATCTATCTTTGTGAATTTCTGCTGCAAGATTTTGTTCCATTATTAAATTTTTTCTTGGACCATGCTTATCAATTCTTTAAATAAAAATTACAGATTTTGTGAATTTAAATTAAATCTGAAGAATTGTTATTTTCTTATTATTTAAAGCTATGCAGAAGATTAAAAAAAAAATTTCCTCAGAGAGTACTGTTGATCTCCGATATCTTGGCATTTCAAACACGGGGATAAGGACGATTCTATTGTGGATAATCGGTAAAGGGCGGTAGCCCACCAGGGAGACTGGCATCCATAATTGGCGCGTTAGCCTAAATAATGACAATCAGGGTAATGGATTTTGTGAAAATATATTATTTATAAATGTATTGTTTAACTGTGACCGTTCTTAATAACAATACTTTTAATAATAACAGTGATATTTAAATAAATTACTGTAGATCATTTAGCAATTATTTTAATAGGAATTTATTAATTTTATCAGTAAAAAGGTGTGTTTGAAATTTAAAAATGTTTACATTACGTATGAATCTATTCCTTGCACCTCCTCCTCCTCTCTCTTTTGCTTTCTTAATAACTCTAAAATGTTAGACATTTATATAAATTAATAGCTATTATCCGTGAGTTCATTCACATAACATATAAAAAAGAATAAATTAATTAATTAAGCAAAAAAATTCACTCACTATAATAAAAAAACATAAAATTAGCCAACTCTTTATCACATTCTATAGACGAAAATACTTCTGATGATCCCAATTTGCATATTTTTGTTTTTCTATATTGAATCAAATAAATGTCTTTCATGAGCTTGAAATTTCAAACGCTTTCTATAAGATTAACTGTGGAATAAATTTATTTTCTTGTTATTTTATTTTATCACTTCTATTTATTCTATTAGTTGCAAAGTTTTTTTTCTTTTCAATCGATCTGTGGTGTATGTATAAAAATAACTTGGAGCTTCTATCCCATTTTGCGGCTAGTGCCGGGTCGCCATCTGAACTACCCGTAATGTGACTCTGCATGGTTACAGCATTAATTTACGTGACTTTACATATGTTTTAAGCAACCTAATATGATATTTTAAGACCCTAGACTAGTTGCGCGAAGAAACTCGGAAGCTAATGTTAAACCTATGGGAGCGTTTACTTTCAGGTATATTTCGTAAAAAAATACTACCTATTATATTCTCCCCTAAGTTTGAATTTTTGAAAAAATTTTGCAGATCTATGCCGATCATGACTCCCAGAACCCAAAACCACCCCCAGTTCCAAACTTTATCTATCTATCTATCTATCTATGTCACTTTTTTATCACGGTAACTTCAATAATTCTGGTCAAATCTCTTCCAAACTCATACATAAAATCAAAGGGTATAAAATCTTGGTCAAGATCCTTAATGGGCAAAATCAAACCAGGGCGGGGGTCTTTTTGTGAAAACAGAAAAAAAAACAATTTCTTAATTAGAATACGTATCGAATCTGTTTAAAGTTATTACTACTTCTAGGAAAAGGGCCAAAAATTTATGGATGACAAATTTTTAATATCATTAAAAATGGTTCCAAGGGGGGCAGGGAAGGGGGATTTTAGAAGGAAGTCCATTCACAAGATCTCAAATCCGCCTAAATTTATTATAAATCCTCTTTATATTATCTAAAACTTTTATATTGACAAGTTTTTTATAGGACTAACCCTTTATAGCAAAAAAATAAATAAATAAATAAATAAAAATAAAAACAAAAAAAATCTCTGCTGACTCTACCTGCAAACAAGTTAGGTTTCGAAGTGGGCTGTTCCAACTGCTGCATCATGGCAAAAAATTCCCAACAAACCACGGTCTGTCTTCGAAATCTACCTGTGCATGTAGGCTGAGCCGTCAGGGATTTTTTTTGATTTAGGTTCCAGTTTTTTTTTTAAATAAAGTGTTTATTTGTGGAACCGTGAAAGTAACTTTATTACAAAAAACTGCAACCCAAAATCAAAAACTAGCCCGGTAAGAGATCGACCTGAGATATCCTATACAAGAAAGAAAAATCATTTAAAATATTAAAATGCAAGCGAAAAATTTGAAGAGAATGCTGTCACAGGTTTAACATTAGCTAACGAGTGTCTTCGCATGACTAGAGATAGAGACTTGAGTTTTTCATATGATTTCCAAAAATTTTAATTTTAAATGTCTATCAAAATAGAATGGAAGACAAATTTTTGTTCTCACTATGTTCTTAAAGCTGTTCTCAAATCCAAAGGAACTAATTTCTGAGACAATTTTGAATTAATTTTTGTTCGGAAACGGATGTAATTGGCAGGGGTTCTTATTCAGAAACTATGCAATTGAAACACGTTTTCCATTTTTTTGGTACAGGCAGACGATCTTTAAAAAAATACTGTCAAAGTCGGCGTTTTGAAGAGACTTTCCGACGCCGCAGCACGAAAAAGCGGGAAAAGTGTCATCACGTGACAAGAATCGCTTATAAGTCGATAAATAATTTATTTATCAAAAAATGGAAAACACATTAAGATTCCAAATTGTTTCAAGAGTCATTCCTGCAATTTTTATGGCTTTCTGTTTTAAAATATGTCAGAAAGTTTCGCATTGTTCAGCAGGTCTTTTGAGAACCAACCACCTGAACGACGATTTTAAAGTAATTAAAAGAAATAGATGCTCATAGATAAGATCTACCTGAGAGATAAGAAGTATTTGGATAGAATATTATGAAGAAATTTTCAGAATAAGTAACAGAAAAAAGAAGAGGTTCTAAAGTATATAATAAATGTGTTTTGGGATTTTTCCTTCTTTTGATTTTCGCCCTGGATAGGGCTTTGTCCCCGAAAAGACTCGTTTTAGTCCTGAAAAGGGCTGTTTTACTTTTAGTTCAGAAAGAGATATTTCTTTCTAAAACTTGTAAGAAAACTTTTCTTACAACATTTCAATGCCACTTAGAGTAGAATCGCTGTTTTAATTTACATCGGATTCGCCAGTTTCGGTTAAACTCTCAGTATCACTTTCGTCACCTACAACAAAGCTGATATTTTTGATCCTGTGTTCTACTATATTATCTGTTTGCCAATATTCATTTTCTGTTTTAATTATTCTTTCACAATATTTCGACCATTGCTCTTTTGTAATGCTAGAAAAAGCTTCGAAAATTAATTTTTTCATTTCGGTTAAACTGAGTCCAGAATTGACATTTCTCCCTCTGATATACAATTTAGTAGCAGCCCATGCAAATTCTATAGCATTCAAATTACTGCAGGTGCAGTTGCCTGTTTCTGGGATTTGGCAGAATGTCCGCTCGCCAATGACACACTTGTACTTAACAAGCTTGGTCCCTGAAACTCCCGGTCAAAAAAAAATTCTCCCAAGGTCATCGGAGAAGATACCGGAGCTTAACAGTAAGTATAATCACAACAATATTTTCCAAAGCAATTAATTAGCTGTCTTCTTCCCTAATGAACAGAATCTTAAATCTTAATCTCTTGAAATTGTAGTGGTGGTTTTACTTACTTTCTGAAGGAAAAAAGAAAGTTTTTAATCTAATATTTACAATCTCCACTATGTTTTACTATTAAAAAAGTTACTTGAATTTCGATTCTTAATAAATTACTCAATTTCAAAACTTTATTAAGATATACATTAATAGTAATGATTTGAGTAAAGAATCTATAAAATTTATTTTGCATGATGTAAAACTTTCTTGATTCTTTTTTTTAATATTTTTATGAGAACTTGGAATCTTAATGAAATTAAATTGTAAATGTTCTTAATGCTGTACTGATTTTTAAAAATCTGACATAAAATTTGCTCTAAATAATTTAATTATATATTCATTACTGTCAACCATATAGTAAAGTAAAATAAAATAAGTTGAAACTGGTGTGAAACATTAAGAACTAAAATATCTTCTTAAAACAACATCAAAAACTTTAAAATGTGCTAGGCCTTTCAAAAGATCTGAGTCTTTCTTCGTCAGGCGCAAAAAGATGTGCGTCTACTATGAAAGCAGCAGCAAGACTGAAATGAGAGATAAGGGTGAGGAAAACAAGCTGAAGCAACAGCCAATAGGAACGTAGAAATCAACAGCCAATAGGGAAACAGAAAGACAACAGCCTCTTCAGTACTTCCATATAATTTATTTTTTGTATTAATTAATTTTAGTCTGTTTTTATATATATTTATATATTTTGGTTACTTATTTAATTCTTAATTTTCATCTGTTTTCATTTTTTATTATATTTGTGTGCTTTATTTATTTTTATTTTATTTATTTATTAATTAATTTATTTATTTTATTTTTCCATTAATTTTTATTTATTTGTTTATTTATTTATTTATTCATTTTTATTTTTTTATTTTTTCACTTCTTTATGCCCCTTCTATTTTGTATTCTATTGTTTTGATTTTACTCTTCTGTTTCTGTGATTGGCTGTTGTCTTTCTGTTTCCCTATTGGCTGTTGATTTCTATGTTCCTGTTGGCTGTTGCTTCAGCTTGTTTCCTCTCCCTTATCTCTCATTTCAGTTTTGCTGCTGCCTTCATAGTAGACGCACATATTTTTGTGCCTGACGAAGAAAGACTCAGATCTTTCGAAAGGCCTAGCACATTTTTAAGTTTTTGATGGTGTTTTAAAAAGATATTTTAGTTCTTCATATAGTAAAGATTGATGCAGAATGATATCACATCACAATTTGACTGAATATGATAAGACATATTAGTTAAAAAAAATGTATCCATCAGCTTTATGTATCACTTTTATCAAAGATGTTCGAATACAATTTTCCATCCTGTCCTATGAATATTATTGATAGAACTTATATAGTAGATAGCCAGATATCTAGCAAAGAAGTTGGATATCCAGTGATTGTGATTTTGATATCCGATGCTATTTCAGATATTGAAAAATCAGCCAGATACCGGATATTTTATAGATATCAGTTGCATCCCTAAGCAAAATGTTCTCCAAATAGAAAATTTTGCTGATTGAAATTTCTTTTCTTCTAACTATAACTTTTAGTTTACATATTTTATTTGAAGTCTTTTTTTTCAGTAATAAGAAGGGTTTAAAAATACATAACGGCTCTACAAATAGAATCGGAAATTCGAGATAACAAAAAAAAATATATATATATATCATGAATTTATGAAAAAATTACAGACTTGACCAAAAGTATTGAGCACTCAAGCATTTAAAAAAAACTTGTATAAAAGTAATTGTTGAATGCAAATGTCAGCAAAAAAAAAGCAGCCAATGAACAACTCAATTTTAACCTTTTTAAAACATTGTTGACCGATCATGAGTATACTCTTGTTCCCACGGCTGCCAACTTTTATGCTTTTTTTGTAATTTAAAAAATAAAATTTGCCTTATTGAATAAGAAAAAATTAGTATTTTGAGTTTTGTTTTTGAATGTAAATACTTTTGACTAATTATTTGCCTAATACTTGAGAATTTGTCCATGATAGAGACTTGCTTCTAATTCTCTACAGCCTTTATTAACATTATTTATTTGAAAGTAAGGTCGATTTTTGTTATTTTTTTATCAAATATAATTTACAGCAAAACTTCCAAATGAAAGACACTCTATATAAGAAACAGAAAAAAAAGATGGTGGTGGCTATATATATATATATATAATTCATTTATTTATGTCATATTTTTTTTATTATTGTTTAAGAATACCGTATTATAAAAAAGCTATAATTTATTTGATAAATATCCTTCATTTCATCATACCTAGCTACAAAAAAGTGGCTAAAATTTATTTTATAACAATATTTATTTAAAGACACATTGTTATAAATAAAAACAGAAAAAAAGCTACCACTTGTTTATTACTTCCATAAAAATCTTTATATCTTAAATCTATATATCGTTTATCTTTATCTCTTTCGTATTCATTGTCCAAAAACAGAAAGAAAGCTAAAAAGGTAACACTGCTTTATTTTTTTCAGCAAAAATACATATTTGCAATCTTTATCATTTTAATTTGTAATTTTTTTTCTTATTTAAACTATACTATATTTATTTTACCCTTCATTTAAAAAACAAATCTCTCATCAGGCATTGCTTTCTTAATTCTTTTAAAAACAGTTTATTCCTATTAATTTATAACACGTCAAATGTAAATTTCTAATAATAAAATGATGAAGAACAAAAAAACTGTTTTATTAAAAACATAAGTGATACTTTAAAATATGGAACAAGAAAGCTTATTTTCAAGTAAGGTAAGAAGGAGTAATTTGATGCTTAATTTTTTAAACCTAAAATAACAAAAAATCATGTGTCTTTATAAAGAGTGAAATGTAATGATATCATATATCGATATCGTACTGCAATTTTCCCCACTGTAACATGATGCTATTGCTCATACAGTAAGAACACTTTACAAACAAACAATCTATCCACCAATCTACTTATGGAATTTTTGTCTAAGTTATTGAAAGAACCATCATAAAAAGCTATACCAATCACATTGCAGACAAATTATCCATAGACCAATCGGATTACAGTTGAGTTATTCATAAAGAACCCAGATTGTTTGAGTGTCAATTTTTAACAATAACGGCCAGTTAATATGATGTAATTTAATATGCTATAACAGGTAATGTTTTTACTATTTAATATGCATATATTTTTACATAATTTTATAGAGGACTTAGTATTATCATCTAATTTTGCCTCAATACAAGACATTGGTACAGTAAAAGAGGAGATTTAAGAGTTAAAACCCCTCCCAGTTCACCTAAATCTGATAAGATGCAAGCAAAATCATTCTGTTAAAGTGTTTACATGATATATAATAATTACGAGCAAACAGAGATAATATTGCTAAAAGGTTTAAATAAAATAGTAATTTTGTTGTATATACAAAACTGACTGCATATTTTTGCTTAAAACAAAGGCATTTTCAAGATAAATGAGAAAATTTCACAGATGGACGATTTTTAACTGAATAATTTGAAATGCTGTCTTCAAAACATGAATGATGGTATTTCAAATCATTGCATTATACATTGTGCTACTCTAATTAAACATAAAAACAAGTACCCCTTCTGAAAATGTGCTCAAAGACAGTAGTGTAACCAAAATTTTTCATATGCACCCCTCTCTGTAAATAAATGATAATAGTGATGCATGTCATGATTTACAGTAAGCATCTTGTGCAGCACCTCATAAGTGCATATCAATTTCATTACATTTGCAATAGTGTAGCAGCAATAAAATGCAATGCAAAGGATTTTTCCCCAATGACCATAAAACAACTGTGTACTTTTAAGAGGCTACTTCACTTATGCGAAAACACCCGCTTGCTAATCCTATGGAAAAAAGTTTTTATACTATTTTGCTTGAATTTCAATTTTTTAAAGTGATTTTTTTATATTTGATAGCTGAGATTGATCTCTATGCAGGCCCTTTTGTACTTTTTCAATTTTGTTAATAAGTTTTTTTATTAACCCTTAATTGCATAGTGATGTAAATTTCCATCACTTTTTATTTAACTTTTAATAAATAAATCAATTTCTTCGCCACCACTATATTTATATAGAAATATTAATCCAGTAAATTTTCCGTGAACTGTGTTGCTGAACAAAGTTAAAAATCTATCTTAAAATTTCTGGTGTCAAATATTTAATATGTATAAAAAAAAACACAATTGTAAAAGAAAAACTCATGCAAAGAAGGGTTAAAATACTTTTGCTAAAGCTTTCAGGACCAGTTGCAAAAGTGAAAGTATCCTTATGAAAAAAAAAAACCTGCAAACAAAATACAAAACATATAAAAGGACCTGCATAGAGATCGTCCTCAGCTATCCAATGAAAAAAAAAATATATATATATATTGAAATGCAAATGAGATATTGTAAAAACTTTCTCTTATACGATTAACATTAGTGAGTTTTTGTTTTTACGTGGGTGAAGTAGCCTACATATGCTACACACTCCATTTAAAAAATCCTCCATAACTTATATTTATATAGCAATTCAACTATATTTATGAGAGTTAGAGATGAACCGAGATCATTAAAAACTTTCAACTATGCTGGAAAGTGTTAAAAATGGAAAATAATGGTGAAGCGATGTTATGTAAAAAATGATTATAAGTGAATATCTACTAAAAAGAAAAGCGGTTCAATAGCTCTAAAATTACATTTAAAACTATCTTGTGGTTTATTTACAACTGATGAAAGGATATAAAGTTAATGTGCAATAAAAAAGTAGAAAAATAGTAGGATTTTAACAAGATGACAATGTTTATTCAGATATATTACCCAAGAGAAATTTGTACTACATAAACCTTCTCAAAATATTCTATATTTGAGAAAAATTGAATAGCTTAACAAAATTGTAAAAAGTGGTAAAAGTTTTTTATTGAATAATCTTATCTAAGGTTACAGTAAAAGAGTGTCACACAGCATCCCTCCTAACAGTCTAAACTTTGGTGACAATTTTTTAAAGTGACATAAGGTACCATGCTGAATATTACTTTCTGTCTTGGATGTTTGATAATTTATTTTTCTTCAGAAAGAAGTACTCTAAATAGTGTTTGTATTTCTAGCTAGTAATTCGACAGATCAGATCACAATATCAATTCTGCAACTCACAATTTTATTAGTATTTCAAAATTTTCAATTGGTAGTATCATTTCCTTCACTTCAATATTACTGTTAGTAAGACATCAAATAGTTTCAACTTGTATGAATTGTAATGAGAAATACAAATTCATGCATTGATACTCTGTTGATTTTCTGTGATTGATATTTTACATTATGAGAAGGTTCTGCCCATTAAACTTCTGTTGTATCAAGATTTTATAGTCACAACATCTCTCAGTACATAAAAAATATTAGCACAGATGTCATATACACACCACATTGGTGATATTTTTTTCCCCCTGCCAATTTGGCATAAACTTTGTATTTGAATATTAATTAGAAATAGCATGCAATAATAGCATATGATTTTTTATTTCACTATATAAATAAAATAACATAATAAATGAAATAGCTTCTATTATTTTAAAAAAGGAAAAAAATAAATAAATAATAGTTTGATATAAATAAATATTAATATACATAATGAAAATAATTTATAGAATTAAAATAAAAAATAAAAGTAAATAAACAACAGTATAAACAAAATAACCGGGTTACCATGTGACGCATAAAATTGCCATTTTGTTGCAATCGTGCCAATGTGGTACATATATGACATATGTGCCAAAAAATTCTGTTTAAAATTATTAAAATGTTGATTTTGTTAATAATAGCATAATTAATTAGTTTCAGTTGCTAATTATTCTAATAAATATTTTAACCATTAATTGACAATCATGGCTATTAAATTTATTATTGGAAAATGTTAACTTGATACTTCTCATTATTTTTGAATTGCAATGTCGCTCAACTGATCCATTATTGCCAGTAGCGGCTCATGACTGGATACAGGGTGCATGGCTCCAACTTTCAATCTGTTTTGTTACCACTAATTTTTAGTAGAAATCTTTGCCTTATTTAATTGTAAAAATTCTCAAATTAATTAAGATGAAGATATCAGAGCTAAACATAAAAAATAGCAAAAACAAAAAAGCATAAAAATTAGAGCTATGCATGTAGCAGTGTAAAAAAACAATAAGAAACCGTGGTACTTCTCCATTATCCCGTCGACCACTTTTCATTAAAAAAACTAATGCCAAACTGTAACACCAATGGAAATAAATAAAAGAATGTTAACATTTTCCAATGGCAATTGCCACTGGAAAGTCAAAAGTAAAAGAAGAGAAAAAAGAAAATTGAAAAGCCCCACTTGCTAAAGTGTCAACTATCTGTAACTTTAAGCAATAAAATTTAGACTAAATTAATGAAAACAGAAAATAATAATCTTGGATATTTATTTATTTACATTAGTTATCTTAATTATCCTTTTAGGGTGTTGGATAATTTTTTCTGATGTCAGTTGAAACTGATCTACTGTATGTAGCTAAATGCACTGCAATATTTTTTCAATGCTTTTTTATCTTTTAATATCATGATGTTGCTGTTTACTGATGAAATTGTTATTTTAGTTAACAAATTAACTAATAAATCAGTAAAACACCATTAAAAATACAGATAAACATCTGATTAAAAATCACTTGATGACAAAAAAAAAAATGTGGAAGGCATCTAATGTCAAGTGAATGTGACACAATGATCATGCATTTTTCGTGTTAAATTCTATAGTTTGGCGATAGTTTTATTAATGGAAAGTGGACAACGGGATAATGGAGAAGTACCAAAACTGCCACTGATTACTGCTGTTAAGACACACTACAGTATGGAACCATTTATCCGGAATCCAGTTAACCGGAAAACCAGTTATCCGGAATGATATTTCCAACTGACTGATTTCAGAAACTTTCCAGAAAAAAGTTCCATGCAGTGCTAGTTTGACATGTGCATTGCTTGATAGATTACCACATGCATTGTACAACTTGATCAATATCTTGGATTTGAAATGAAAGCCTATTTAGTTAGATATTGAGTTTTATGCAGTATTATTGTTTCCAAGATACTGCCAGAAATTGCCTTCTTCCAAACTCTGATTAATCTTTGATCTTGATAGGATCTGAGCCTTAATCAGAGTAATCTAATAATTTGAAATCAGTAACAATGTTACAGCCACATATATTCTACAAATCTCATTAAGTGGATGCTGTTTTAATGTCCAACCAGTTATCCAGAAAAACCAGTAATCCGGAATACATTTGGCCCCGACCATTCCGGATAAATGGTTCTATACTGTATTTGGTGACAGACTGTTTTACAGAAAATGGTCGATATGAAAGTATAGGAGAAGCAATAATTATTATCAATCATTTATTGTAAAATTTAGAATGACAACTTACTTTTTTCTGTGTAGAGGAGGAATAATGAAAAGAGTGCCAATTTGTTGATGTTAAAAAAAAGATCATCAGGAAGTTGAAATTTCAAATGCTTTACTGACAAAATGTTACATGAGAAAAGTATTTTCATAATATAGCTGGAAAAAGAAAATAGTATTTAGAGAATTCATAACTGGTTAATGTAAAAAAATGTAATGCATATATATATGCTTATAATTCTATTGAATCTATGAAATAAATAAAATTCAAAATCAACTATTTACCGTCTGCAAAAAAAATTGTAAATTTTTCCAGTATAGATTTTGCAGTTTCCTTGGAGAGAAAAAGAAATTTTTTGGTAACTTATTCACAATTTCATATGTAAGTAATTAAAAAAATAATAATAATATAATTTTTTTAATATAAAGAAGCCATTTATCCATTTTTGTATACAAATAGAAGTAAATTGCAAATAAAAAGCAATAATAATATATACATATAGATATAAAATGTTTATAAATATAAATACATATATAAACAGGCATAAAAGTTCCTTAGGTTTGTTTTCATAGCTCTTTATATCATTTGATGACAAGTCTCACTTTCTGAAGCCCAAATTGCATAATGATATTTAAAAAGTTGCCAAGGCCTATATAGTGGAAAAGTGTTGTTAAATCTTTTTCACATGGAAATCAGAAGATAAACCCAAACAAAATGAAAGTAAACCAAGCAAAAGTACAAACATTTTACGCACCTGAAATTGTGTTTGAAGACCATCTTGAGTATTTTAGGAACAATTCTCAACAGGGTTCGGGGATTATCAATGAATACATAACTTGTTGCATATCGAGTATGTATTTTCAAAATATTATTGTATACAACTGACTGCATCATTCTGTAGATAAAAATACTTTTGCTCTGGAAATGACTTTTTAGGCAAAAGAAAAAAAACTTCTACCAAGCATTATATTTGAAATTAAATTTTGTGGGGCAATATTTACATAAAAAAACTTTTTATAGATAAATTGTCTACTTTAGATATTTTGTTAATTATATCTTCATTAGACAGAATCTTTTCCGGTTTTGGTTTAGTTCAATTTAAACAGTATAACAGGGTTAGTGAATGAAATAGCAGATTAAGCTTACTTTTACATTAATTTTTTTTTAATGGAAAAAAACTATTTTAATTTAAAATTTTATAATATAAAATGTACAATTTTCTTGATACTGAATCACACAGTTTTTATTATTAATATTTTATGAATACGAAAAGCATGTTATGCCTGTTGCCAGTTAGTGGGTCTTCAATTTTGTTACATAGGTGAAAAAAAAGGGCTGGGGGAGAAAATAATATTGATTTTTTAAAATGAAGCTTTGATGCTTGGTGCAATATATTTTATTTTCTATTCTATATAAGGTCCGAAAATATTTATAATCATCGTAAGATGATTATTTTAAAAATAGTGTATATATATCGAAAATATCATTTATCTTTAATGTAATTATATAATACTGACTGCGTAGTTACAAAATAGAAAACACCTGTTACTATAATTGCTCTAATTGTTATTGGCACAGAGTATCTTCCTGATATGGGTTATATATAAGTACCATTTTTCTAAAAGCAAGAGAAAAAAATAACTTTTTTTTTTTTTAAATCAGTACAGCCATAGTACTTACTGGCAACTCATCTAACATTATGAAAATAGTGTAATTTCAAAATTTCACATTCTTGAAGTGGAAACACTTTCTTATGCTGTTTTCAGGGAAGAGTTCCGTATCCTGTGCTGCTTGGCGAACTTGGCGAAATTTTTTTCGCCAAAATGCCGTTTTGGCGACATGAAATTTTTTCCAAGACAGCAGAAAAACATCATTTTTAAATATTTATGTTATTTATAAATCAATGATTTTGCACCATTTTTAAAAACAGAAAATGATGTAAAAACATGGATTTATAAATAACAAAGATTTAACGAAGTTTTTTCGCCATCTTAAAAAAATTGTTACGATGCAATTACACTAATTTTAGCAGCATTCTAAATAAACTAATGAGTAAAAAACAAAACAAATATGCTTTTGTTTAAATAAATATTTGTTATTGTCAGGGGGGCTCTGCCCCCCTGAACCCCCCAAATTATTTTGGACATTGAAAAACAGAAAAAAACTTAATAGAAACTTTTAATGCAGCTAAAATCTCGCTTACAACTGCCAAAAAAAAAATTATTAAATATTAAGTAAAAGGATAAATATAAATAAATAACAATAAATGAGACAGCGATTCAGAAAAAATGTGAAATTTGTAATGGTATTATTTGCCGGAATCTCTATAGACAATGCGGCAATACGTGCAAAACATAAGGCCATTTTTTAAAAATATCTACCCTAAAAAACAACCCCTCTTTAATAAAGGGTGCATTTTAAACAGCTAATCCTAAAAATCAGCAAAAATCCTAAGAAAAAAGAAAGAAAAAAAAAGCCGTGTGTATCTGTACGTACATAAGGCCAAATATCACTTTTGATTTGCTATCTAACCTAATAATACCTTTAATAAAGGAAGCAATATAAACAGCTAATGCAATCCTAATAAAATACAAAAAAAAAAAAAGTAAAAAAATAAATAAAATAATAATAAGTAAACGGCAAGAGGCTTAACCAGTTACCTTACCTTACCAGCAGCACAGACACAAATGCGATCTAACAGATTTTCAAAATTTAGCTGAGTAACTACTACTCACGTGGTACTAATTAACAAATAAGCTTCAAGATCTCCCTTATAACGCGATTTCCGAACTAAAGCAACCCCAGGGTCCGTTAAGCCATCGAAAGTCAAGGGAAAAACGTAAACAAGATCGAAACATCTATCGCCCAGTGAACCGCGCCAAATTTGGCGACAAAATCTCCAGCACAGGATATGGGACTCTTCCCTGTTTTCATATTTTAGGTACATTTTTATACACCTTATGTAGGTACTTTAGTATGCAGCTAACTATTAAAAAAATATTTATTTTCAGTTAAACTGAACACAGTCAAATTCAGTCTATGCGCAACGCAAT
The DNA here is from genome assembly GCA_963931845.1 of Maratus michaelseni. Lineage (NCBI taxonomy): Eukaryota > Metazoa > Arthropoda > Arachnida > Araneae > Salticidae > Maratus > Maratus michaelseni. Next base: position 332,773,729 of record OZ007595.1, on the reverse strand, counting down.
GTTTTAAAATTAAATTTTTGAAGAAATTTCAAACCAAAACTCAAATCACTTTCCTATTTTAAACTTAAAATCCGCATAATAATCATCAAGCTACTAAACACTTAAATGCCAAATATCAGCAAAAATGAAATTTCGTGAAGTCATCTTAACAAATCGCAAATTGTACCATTTTTTTAATAAAACAGTAACGGCAGAAACACATCTTACCATTAACTTATTTTAATAAAGGGGGTAGGATCAATAAATCCCTGTTTTAAAAGCTAGCTAGTGTTACAAACAGGGGAATTGACAAGACGCCGTGAATGAATAATAATTCAAAGCAATAAATCCTTCATTGGTAACTATGGGTCGTAATCATATCACGGAGGAAAAAAAAAAAAAAAAGAGATTCAGCAGTCAGATTCGCGAATTTTGAGAAATGCTTTTGTTTCTTTTTTTTTCATTAATAAATGTTTGTTTTGTTAATTGAAAAGGATATTTTTCTTAAATCTAGAAACAAATCGTAACATTGGAGCTTTATTTCCGTTGTAACAGTTTTATTGATTCGATTCAATACTCATTCCAGTACATTTATGATTCATTCAATGCGTTGGCTTCTCTTTACTTTTGTGAAATATGGATCAAAAATATACTATTCAACGAGTGTTCTCTGATTCTATTAATATCTAATTTTTGAAACATAACCTTATTGCCCCATCCTCTTTGCAAAAACAAGTTAATGGTAAGATTTGTTTCTTCGGTTACTCTTTACTAAAAATTCTACAACTTGTGATTTCAACAAAGGATGGAAACCAAATTTCATGTGTCACAACTCTTATATTTTCCGATAATTACTTTTTTCTTTAACCAGTAATAAAATATCTAAATATTATTTTATTATAGATATTATATGAAAATGCTATTATAGTGGGAAATTTTGCCATTAAAGCGCTTGAACAACTCATTTCCTGATGATCTTTTCTTGTCACTTTCTTCATTATTTCTCCTGTGCACAGAAAAAAAAGTAAGTTGCCATTCTATATTTGACTAATAAGATTTATTGGTTACTTGTGTGATCCAATCCAGGGTTGCAAGTGTATCACTTTTATCACCTTTATTCAATTAAAAAAAGATTGTGTCACTTTTATCACCTTTATTCAATTAAAAAAGATTATGTCACTTTTATCACCTTTATTCAATTAAAAAAGATTTTGTCACTTTTAGTCACTTTATTTTTAAAAAGTCACTTTTAGCCACTTTTTCTGACTAAAACTGATGAGAGAGGTTGAATCCAAGAAAGCTACCTTACTCAAGCTTACTTTTACTGAGAGAATGCGAATAAAAGTGACTTTTTTATTTATTTTGGATTTATAAATTTTCATGTTATTATAGCTATTTTTTACATGTATAAAAAAGTAACCTTTCACCGTACAAATAATCTGCTTAAGATCAAAAGCCATATATAAAGATGCTAGGTTCCAACTGGTTATTTTTATACCACTATTTTCAAACAATCTTCATGGCAGATTTCTACTGCAGATGTTAAAGAAATGAAATGAAGATTGTTGTTTGAAAATAACGGCATTGGAGTATTAAGTAACTGATGGAGCTCCTGCCATTTTTTTTGCATCAAATGTTCAATCTTAATTCTAATCATACAATTTTGAGTTTTAAATGTAAAAATTGTGCTTTTGGTTTTATATCTATAGTAATAAAAAATTTTTGTCGTTGACCAGGATAATCTATCACAGGTTCAAATCACAGTCTTCAAATTTGGTTCCTGTTAAACAAAGACAGGCCATATGCACATGAGGCATGGATTTGAGATTTTTGAATAAATTGTTTGTTATTTATGTTGAATGGCAGAACTTGATCAATTTGCTTGATTTTTCAAGTTTGCCAACGATTTGGACCCATTATAAAAGCAATCCAAATTCAATCTTTTTGCCTGATATAGTAATTTTATTCCCCTCTCTTTGATAAAGTTTATTTGGAATTCATAAAAGTGATTTTCAATTTTTCTTTCTTTCTTTTTTTTTTTTTTTTTTTTTAAACAAAACTTTTAATTTAGCCGATAATGAGAAATTTGCTTTTTATCAACAAACTTCTTTTTAATACTTTATTCATTCAGTATTTTATTTTACACTCACTACTGTATGGAACAGACTATGAATTAGAATTGATTAAAAACTATATATGAAAAAGTTTTTTTAATTAATTATTTTATAAAAAAAATAATTCCATCTATTTTTTTTTCTCTGAAACACAGCAAAGAAAGAGATGAAGAAGTTCCAGCAGTAGTTTCCTAAGTAAAATTCTTAATCATCAAAAACTATTACTATGACAATGTTTGTGATCTCACAATCAAATGATCGAGAAGTGCAATTTCTGTCTCCTGAATTCTACTGTGTCTACAGAAATCCCTCTAGAAACAAAATCTCTCAATTCAATTACAATTTTAGTCATATTTAAAGTTATTATTTCAGATCTAGATCAGATTGTAATTAAATAAACACTGATGTTGTCTTATTTGGCTTTTTTAGTAGGATATTTTTATCTAACAATAAACAATGTATCTTATGTCACAAATTTAATTTTCAAGTTGGCTGAAATAAAATGTCTTTGTGTTGTGTACCACTTTTGACACATTTTTCACGTATTAGTCACTTTTTTATGAAATTTTTTGTTTGTCATTTTTTAAAGCATCATTACAATTGCATGCCTGTTTCCTATAAAAACAATTTGTCACAAAACAGTGTTTCTTATCCACAATAATCAGTGCCAGCTTGAACTGCTCAGTTTTTTTGTTGTTGTTGTTTCTTTTGTGTGTGTGTGTGTGTTTAATGCATGGCTGTAATTTTTTTCATTTTTAACTTTACAAAACGCAATTGGTTAATTTTTTTTTTTAAATCCTGCTTAATTTTATGATTTTTTTCGATGTAATCAGTCCTATCCATTGCAAATGCAAATTGAAGAGGAATAACCTTTTCATGTAAATGAAGACATTGACAAGAATGTTAAGAAGAACTATCAAGATCCTGCTAGTGTTCAGATAACAGTGCAGTTAATATCAAACTGTATTACTTAACAATCATTCTGGTACTTCTGGTGGTGCATCTGCATCGATTGTATCACATAGTTTAAAAGATATTGGTCTAAACATTGATTGTGATCCATCTTATGTAGAAAGTAGAAATAAAAAAGGGGGCCAAAGGATCCATGAATAACACAGTACATTTCATTTAACTTTCACGTGGCAACTAGCAAGAACTTGACTTTTCCTCTTAAATGTTGATATCTGGGTTGTTTTAAATATTGATACTTTTAACATAAATTTCTAGAGTTAAATTTTATGTATTTTGGAAATAACATTGAATCACATTTTCATACTTGAGAAGTGTTGTCCCTTTCTTCTTATTTTGAACTAGAGCAGATTTCAGAGTGAAAGTCTTCATGTTCATTTATGAACAGTCAGTATTTCCACAGAATCTCTCGGTCTACATTTACTATAATCATTCATTTGTGCTATAATCTTTACTTTGCTGATATATATATCAATTTCTATTTTTAAATTTAAATGAGATAATGCTGTATATAGTTTACCTCTTGCGATGTCTGTCATATGCTCTTTTATTCTGTCTTGTAATTTCCTTGTTTTCGTTCTTAAGTGAATATTTCATTTTTATTTTTACGTTTAAATGATACATAAATTCCTGCTTTTTCATGCATATCTATGGGATATATATTCCTGTGTACCAGATTTTGTTATTTAGTTAGAGTTTTAGCAATTAATGTTATGTCATACTTCTTTAAAGCCTAATAGATTATTCCATAAAGTTGGGGGATATAATCTATTCTACAAAACTTTGAAAACTGAATTTCATTCTTGGCCAATTTTCTGCTATTAAATTCATTTAATTACTTTATTAATAAATCTCTCAAAGTATCCATTCTCGGTTGCAATTTCTCTAATCTTGGTTAACTCTGTGTTTATATAATTCTTTGAACATATGTTAAATGTCCTTCTAACATAAAAACTATATGCTGCTTTCTTATAATTAAATGGTACTTCAATGCTATTGGCTATTTTATTATTCAATCAATGTGGTTTTCTATAAATATCTCTGTCTATACTATGCATTAAGTTATTCCTGATTAATTCATAATCCAGAAAGAGGAGTGATCCATTTTTCTCTATTTCCAAAGTAAACTGTATTCTGTTGTCTATTAACATGTTTTAAGAAATTTTTATGATCCCAGATTATAAGTATGTTGTCGACATATCAAATCCATAAACCAGATTTTAAATTGGAGGTATAGATAATCTGTTCTTCAAGTGGTCTTAGCTTTAGTTCAGCCAATAAACCGGGGATGGGGGAGTCCATAGGTTCTTCTTCGGTTTGCTTATGACAATTTCTGTTAAAAATTAAAATGTTGTTATTGGTAATTAAATTTAAGCAGAAGATAAAAGTATTTTTAATGTTGTCGTCATATACTTGATTACTGTTGATACGATTTTCATTAATATTTCAGACTTCTTTTACATTGATTGAGGGGTATGATGCCTCCTTCCATTTTAAAATTTTTGATTTGTTTTTTTAATTCTGTAGTGTAGTAGAGTTGATTGCATATTTTGTGGGATGTAACATTAATTTGAGTTAATGGTATAATAATAGGTACAAATGCTTTCTCGATTGTATAGTTTGATGCTGAACATTTTGATACAATAGGTCTCAGAGGAAAATCTGGTTTATGGTTTTTCAAACATCCTATTAAGTAGAAGATGGGGGGGGGGGGGTGCGATTTTATGAATCATAAGTTTAACTTTTATTTCACTAGGCCAAGTTCCATGTTTTATTATTTCTTGTATTTTTCTGTTAATCATTAAGTTTGGAACTCTTTTGAGTTTTAAACAGTTCATTTCACTAATACATTGCTGCATTTTGGTAATATAATCTGTAGTAGGTAAGATTGCTGTTTTTTTTTATTCGTCCATTTGTATAATTGTCACTTCTTGATTATTTTTAATCTGCTTGATTACACTTAGATCTTTATCATGTGTTATCTTAGGTTTCTTTATATAGTTCGGAACATTATTGAATAATAAGCTTCTAACTTTATCTTTTTTATTAGTGGGTAGAATATTAATGATTCTTTTGCAGTCTATGATCACCTAACGTCAATTGCTAAACCTCTAACTGAATTACAAAATCTGGTCCAAAGGAATATAGATCCCATACATATGCATGAAAAAGCAGGAATATAATATCATCCCATTTAAACGTAAAAATAAAAATGAAATTATTATTAGTATTGCGAGATAGAACCAGTCAAGATTTGATGGTAAGTAACTTGAAAGTTCCTTTAGAAGTATGCTTTTATTTTTAATTAGCTGCTTTTAAGTTAAGTATTGAAAATTTTATGCAATGTTATATCGTGTATGCGATTGCTACAGATATAAGGCAATAAATTGTGTTGTCAGTCCAGCCTACTCAACTAACAAATCGGAATAATTTTTTGAAATTGTAATTTACATCCTATTATACTTGAATTAATTTAGCAAGAATTTAACTTAAAATATTAATTGAATGATTTATTTTTACTTACTACAGTCTCAAAAATTAAAAATAAATATATTAATATTTAGTATTTTCTAATTTTTTGAAATTATGTGACTTTTAAATTTTTTATTAATTTTATTTTTATTAGCCTGATTCTAAAACTCAGATAAACCAGTGATATCAAGGTGATCTTTTTTATAATTATTATATGGATATTTTTGCTTCTTTCTTTTTCTCTTCTTTTCTTTTTTTTTAGGAGAATATTCATGTACTTTTACAAATATACCATATTGCTAATGGTCACACAATATATAGATAACAGCACAGATCACTTTATTTAATCAATAACTGCATGCAAAATCTTTTACTTTCAATATTCATAATATAAAATAAGTTTTTTTTTTTTTTAAATATTGTTGGTTGTTAAATTTTATTTGTCACAGTCCCAATAGTTTGAAAAAAAAATAACAAGATTTAGTATTTCTGATTTTTTTTTTTATTTATATGACCTTTAAAAATTTTCATTAAATTAATTTTTATCATTCTGATTCTAAAACCCTTAATTTAAACTTTCTGTTTGCAGCTAATGATTTATAAAACATATTTTTTAATTACTTGAATTTTTATTTTACATTTTCACACATTGTTTAATTGTTAAATCATGGATATCAAGATAATTTAGAGTTCCTGTATGAATATTTTTTCTTCTTTTTGTTTTCTCTCCTTTTATCTTTCCCTTTTTCAGAAAAGTAATCACATACTTATCTCATTATATATATATATGACATTCTGATAATGGTCATACCAAATATAACAATAATTGTAGACCAGTTCCATGTATTTAATCAATAATTCCAAGCACGATCTTTTAATTTAAATACTTTTAATATAAATTTAGTAATTAAACCAAAATATTTTTGGGTTTCCTTTATTCTTAATTATAAAGCATTTAAATAAACAAATTATAAATTATATAACTTTTCTTCCTGAATTAATTATGGCATTATTAAAATGATTTATTACCAATAAAGTAAGAAACATCATTCTGTTCAGAATGGGTATCGAACAGACACAATGATGGGAACAGACAAACACTGCGACTGATACCACTCAACCACCCAATTCTTGTTCGAGTTACTCTATAACTGGATAGGTCTAGATTTAATTTTACACATGTGTTAATGGGTCATTTTTGTGCAAAAAGTGAAATTTGACGAAAATCCCTTTTTGTTTTAATATATAAGATTATTTAATAATTAATTGGGCATTATTTATTAACACTTTAAATTAGAGTACCATTTGATTAAATGCATATAAATCTGTTTCTGTTAATTATTGTAATTATTATTGTTTGTTTTATTAGTACTGTATTTTTTGTATTATTATTATTTATTATCAATTACTTATAATTATGTTTGAATTTAAGTAAATTGCAGCTTCAGTGTTGTTACTGTTGTTCATTATTTTAATATCAAAATCAGGACATATGTCTCTAACCCTGTATCACTTTAAATTTTACTTTTATTAAATTCTTACATGAGTGGAATATTCTATAAGTCAATCTTTCATCACACATTGCTAAAAAAGTTTTATGATTATTTTAAGAGTGTAGCAACATTTTCTATTAATATTCTATAAGGGAAGGGTAGCTGTTGACATGACTAATAAAATGACATCTTGTTAACAGCCATGCTTATGGCCCTGTTGTTCAAAATAACTCAAGCACACTGGGTTGTCTATAAAAGGCCATCAGTGATCTGATTGGTCTATGAATAATTTGTCTGTGATTTGATTGCTTTATGCTTCTACTATGATTCCTTTCATGATGGTAAAAGCAAAAATGCAGTAGGTAGATTCATTAAAGAAATTGTTTTTTGTAAATGTATTACTTACCCTAAGGCCAATAAGCCTCATGATGTCACAGTTTGAAAAACAGCAACATAATCATTTGTCTGTGCTTTCTATTTGCTAAAAGTTGTTTTGTTATTTAACTCTCGCTTTTTTTCCACACATACACACATAGAGACATAATGGATACCATAATCTCTTCTTTTTAACTTATAAATAATAAAATAATAATAACAGGTTGACTTAAAAAATTTACTATTAAAAATCAATTTTGTAACTGTACAGTTAAAACTAAACACATTGATGTAAAATAAGTTTAATTCACATAATTTATCAATAAATATTATTTTAAACATTTGTATATAAGAGTAAATAACATAATTATTTAATGCAAATTTTCCACTCTTTAAGAAAATAAAACTTGTCAATTTTAACGTAGAATTTAGTTTTATTTACATGTCATTAAATATGTGTTATTTATTTATTTTTTCTTTTTTAGATTAAAAAAACTGTCTAAATATGCATCTTCATTACTGAAGAACAATAAACTGTTTTTGATGAAAAGGGTAACAATATATCTTAATACTGATATCTTAAAATTTCTGCTGTGAAATAAAATGAAACTTTTTCATGCCAAAAAATGTTGATGAATAAAGGAGATAAACCTTCCTTGAATGAAGAATACCCCATTTCACAAAGCAGTGATGCAAAGAAATATCCTTCAATTCATACAAAAGTGAAATCTTTTGTTTGTGAAATATGTTCCAAAGGATTTTCCCAGAGCAGTAACCTAAGAAGACATCTCTTGATTCATACTGTAGAAAAACCTTTTGTTTGTGAAATATGTTCAAAAGGATTTTCCATAAGTAGTGATTTAAGAAGACACCTCTTAATTGATACAAAAGAAAAACCTTTTATTTGTGAAATATGTTCAAAAAGATTTTCTACAAGTAGAGATTTAAAGAGACATCTCTTGACTCATACAGGAGAAAAACCTTTTGTTTGTGAAATATGTTTAAAAGGATTTTCTGATCATAGTAATCTAAGAAATCACCACTTGATGCACACAAAAGAAAAACCTTTTGTTTGCGAAATATGTTCCAAAGGATTTTCCCAGAGTAGTCATCTAAGAAGTCACTTCTTGACACATACAAAAGAGAAACCTCATGTTTGTGAAATATGTTCCAAAGGATTTTCCAGAAGTAGTGATCTAAGAAGCCACCTCTTGGTTCATACAAAAGAAAAACCTTTTGTTTGTGAAATATGTTCCAAAGGATTTTCCCACAGCAGTAATCTAAGGAGTCACCGCTTAACTCACACAAAAGAGAAACCATTTATTTGTGAAATATGTTCAAAAGGATTTTCTAAAAGTAGTAATCTAAGAAGACACCTAACAATTCATACAAATTGATTGATTGACAAATTGACATTGATTCATACAAAAACCTTTTGTTTGTGAAATGTGTTCAAATGGATTTTGTGACCATCGTGATCTAAGAAAACACCTGTTGTCTCATACAAAAGAAAAACCTATTGTTTGTGAAATATGATTGATAGGACTTTCTCAAAATGTTTATTTAAAGAATCTTCTTTTGTGTCATAGAAAAGAGAAACTGTTTGTTTGAGATATGTGGTCTAAAACATTTTCACAGAATGATCACCTGGCTGGTTGGGGGGGGGGGGGATCATGTAAGCAATTATACTAAAGACAAAAGGGCCTTCTTCCAGGAATTAAATGCATTAGTTCATAATGTATTTTTTCAAGATTTATTATATACAATGATATATCTGGATTTCTTAGAAAGATCAATTTATGTCACTTTCTACATGTTTTCTCTCAGTAAAAAGTGGCCTTAAAATAAGATGTTTTTTATTAAAAAATTATTAACATTTTTAGAAAAAGTATTTTTTTAAATCTCAGAGGCAAATAAATTTTTATTTTTTACCATCTCCACAAATGAAAATGATTATTCTTTCAAATGATGTATTAAATTTTAAATATAACTAATACTTGAAATAAAAAAAGTTAAGATTTTACTTTTTCATTGAAATTAATGAATAAATGGTATCTCTTTTATGGAATTCTCTGAGAAGGTATTGACAAGTTTGGTTGTAAAATTTTTGACAGTTGTTTTATTAATATATACACATTACACGTACAAAGTATCTTTTTTGTATGTGTATATTAATACATTATTGAAGAGATCTTTTCTGTAGGCACACCACACACTTTTTCCTCCACAGTGAATAAGGCTGATTTGTCATGCTTTAATTTTAAATGCTTCTTTAGGCAGTCAAACACAGATGTAATAAGATATTTTTATTTGTATGTGTGTATTATTGGGTATTATATTAAGTTTCTGTACATATATATGTGTATTATTTTTCTCTAATAGTTGTACAAAAGAAAAACTTTTTGTTTGTGAAATATGTTTGAAAAGATTTTCTCAAAATACTCCTAAGATGACATCTTTTGTCTCATACAAAAGAGAAGCCCTTTGTTTTTGATACATGTTCTAAAACATTTTCACAGAATGATTTGTATTTCACGATCTTAGCTAATTCATAACTATGACCTTTGAAAAATTGTAATTTCAGTGGATGATATAATAAAAAATTATAATGAATATGAAGAAGAAGAAAAATGAGTAAAAAATATTTATAAAAATAGTGAAATTTTGTATTCTGTACTGCCTTAAATGTATTGTCACTGGGAAATAAAAAATGCAAAATAAGTTTACTTTTCTTTTTTATGAATGATGTGTCTTATTTCATTTGCAAAATTTTCTAATCAAACATAAAATGAAGGGTTGTTTAAAAACTTCTTGACTATTGCTATGACAAAAATTTAATTTTTCATCACTAAATAATATTAAATCGGATTTGTACTAGCGATGTGTTATCTATTAGATATAAATCATAAGTTTATGTCAAACACTTTATGAAAATGTTCTTTGATCACATCAGTGTGAACAATTATTTATTCAAGAAATAAAAGATGTCCTCTCATGTGCTAAAAAAAGTATGACACGCACATAATTTACTGTTTCAAAATATGCCCTTCAGCAATTTTGTTTAATAATGAGACATAATACAGGGCAATTGCTTAGGTCTCTTTTGCTTTAAATTGCTGGTGAACTGAGTTAGCTAAAGTCATGAATGTAGTGTCTAGGTTATAGTGAAATAATTTTGATTTGCTGAAACACTTAAAAAATGCTGATATTTTAACAAAAAGCAATATCGCCATAAAGCTAATTGAAATAGTTAGACAACAAAACAATATAACAAAAATAATATAATCCATACTATCAATACATGGCTGTCAACCTGCAGTTTTTTTTTTCAATTTAAATAAAAATTCTGAACCTGAAAATGTATTTAGTAAATATCTAATTTTTTGCTGTACTTTCAAGTAAGGTACCACATAAATAATTTACTAATACTAAAATTTCTTTGCAAAAATTAAGATTGTCCTCATGTGGTTATACCTGTTCATAAAAATAATTTCTATGGATTATCAATCATACACAAATAAAAAAATAAAATAAAAAATTCGTTATTTGGCGATTTATCCCTGATTGTTGTCACACTGAAATACAAAAGAAAGCTGTTTTGTGATCATTGATCTTCGATTTCATAGGTAGAGTAAAATGGACCTCAGAAATATTTTTACTGTACATGCTGAACCATTTTTAAATAAGTTTATCTTAGAAAAATGCATATTTAAAACTTGGTTTAGAGAAATATATAGTTTTTTTTTTATTTGTTGGAACTTAAGTATTTTACTATTCAAGCAAAAACTAAATTTAAGTTGTTTAAATATTTTGAACTCAAATTTATTTAAAATTTACTTAAATTGTGGACCATTGAAATTTCAAATAAGCTTAACGAGGATGGTTAAACAAGGATATAATATGAGTGAAATCAGGAAAACTTTGTGCCAAAGAAAATTTATTTATTTTAACTTATTTAAAATATTTTTAATTAATTTTGTGATAAAACTATAACGAATTGAAAAACTACTTATTTAATTTATTTTTCTGTAATAATATATAGAATTGACAGTATCATTCACCCCCATAATTTGGAAATAATTTAAGCAAGAGGAGCATTATAAATAATGAAGAAAAAATACACACTTTGTTGCATAGAAACACACATTAATATTGTAAAAATGCTTCATTAAGATATGTGGATCCTCTTTTCCTTTTACTATTTTATTGGTATTTTATAGAAATTTTCTAAATCAATAACTTTGTTCAGTAAAGGAGATACAATATGAAAAACGTCTTTATAATCTTCATGCACATTAACAGGACTTACACATTCATATTGTTTTAAAATTTCAGCAAAGTAGTTTTTAATTTTGTTTCCTCTTCTAAAGATGGAATTTTTCAGATAAAAAAATAAAGTTTAAAGTGTTAACTCAATTACACATTAAAAAGTATTTGCAGATTTCATAACAGAATGTATTAAAAGTCTTTCAATGATGAAATTAATTAACTGAAATATACACTACTTACTTGTATTATAGTATAACCTTATACAGTAGAGTCCCGCTATTCAGAACTAATTGGGACCGAACAGTGTTCGGTTTAGTGGGAATTCGGAATAGGCGAATTTCATCAATGTATTGACTTGTTAAGGCATAAATTGAGTGTGGGACATCTGCTAGTGCCAGCTCTATACAGCGCTGATCGGCGCATGGTGAACAGGTTCAATGAAAGTGGGAAGGGAAGGGCAGTGACCTTCAACGACTCATCACCCCGCTCTACCTATCCCTCTCCCTCCCGCGTTCGAAGAATTACTAACAGGGTTACTGCAAACATGGCAAGTAGACAAAGTCGTTCTTAGTGCACTTTAAAAGAAAAACTTGAATTGTTAAAAAGACTGGACAAGGGAGAAAGTGCTACTAAATTATCACTCGAATATGGTGTCAGAAAGCAACGATTTGTGACTGGAAAAAATCGCCTTAAAAATTGAGCAGTTTTTTTCTGCTTCAAGTGGAAAAACGGCAAAAAATGATTGTGTCTTCATATGAAAAACTTGACCTGGCCTTATTCTTGTGGTTCACTCAAGAAAGACAGAAAGGAATCCCAATTTCTGGTTCTTTGGTAAAAGAAAATTCGCTTAAACTGAACAAGCTTATGGATTGTGACCCACTATTTTCAGCTAGCTGTGGTATTTTGGATCATTGGAAGAAAATACACAGAATTAGACAGCTCACGATTGGGGAGAAGCTGTCAGCTGACAACGAAGCAGCTACAAATTACATAAAAGGATTTAAAGACCTTGTTTCTTCCCAAAACTACTAACCATAGCATATAACGCAGATGAAACCGGACTGAATTTAAAAGTTTTGCCAACCAACAGTCTTGCTTCACAAGAAGAGAAATCTGCCCAAGGGTTTAAAATGGACAAACCACGTCTTATTGTCTTAGCTTTCGGCAACAAACAAACTTCCGCTGATGCTAATAGGCAAATCGGCGAAACCACGAGCGTTCAAAAACATTAACATCAACTCACTTCCTGTGTATTATAAGAATAAAAGAAAAAGCTTGGATGGAATGCGACTTGTTGAAGGGATGGTTCGAGCACCAATTTGTCCCTAAAGTTACTGCGTTCGGTAGAGAAAATGGATTGCAAAATCGTGCTCTGTTCACTATAGACAATGCTCCGTCCCACCAGGAAGAAAATGAACTTTTTTGTGGAGACATCAAAGAAGTTTTTCTGCCACCGAACGTTACTTCAATTCTTCAGTCTATGGACCAGTGTGTGTTGCAGGCCATTAAACAAAACTACAGAAAAAAAGCTGCTTCACACCTTACTTGAAGAGGATGGAAATGAACTCACAATTGTGAGTTCATTGTAATTTTCTTAAAATTTTGCAGGATTAATCCTGCAAAATCTTAAGAAAATTACAATAAAAGATGTGATTTACTGGGTGGCTGAAGAATATTACCACTAAATGCACAATACAAAAATTATGGAAAAATATCTGGCCTACATTGGAATTTGTTGAAACAACTTTTACACCAGTGAAAGATTGCCACCTTCTTCCACTAGTCAGGAAAATCCCTGGCTGTGAAGATGCAAAAAGAAAGCTGTGTTGATGAGTGGACTGCTGTCGACAACAATGGTCACCAAGAGTACAGAGACGAAGACATCGTAGCAATGGTGCAGGACTCATCAGCTGAGATCGACTCGGAGGAAAACGAAGAGGAGGTGAATGCTCACTGAACTCCTATGACACACAGACGAGGCAAATGTTCTTAATCTTGCCTTACGCTACATCGAACAATACGCTTCATCAACACCAAATGATGTTATGTTCATGCGGTGATGGCGGAACATTGCATCATCAAGTCGATTCAGTGCTCTTCCTCACAAAAAAAATCACTGACCTTACTTCTTACGTGTGTGTAAATTAGGTATTTTTTCTATTTAGCACTGATTAAAAATGATTCTACAGAATTGTATAAATAGAGCCGATATGTACTGTTAAGTAACCAGCTTTCATTCCAGTTTGGTTTCAGGCGTTTTCATCAAGCTTAGGCTCTATGTATGTCTCTAACTTCTTTGTATAACAACAAATGTACGTTTTTTTTCACGAACGTCTTTTTGTTTTTTCCTGTTTTTAAGTTAAAAAAATCGGTATTTTTTCTGAACTCTGTTCCGAAAAAGCGGATTTTTGGAATAGCGGGGTTCGGAATAGCAAGACTCTACTGTACAGAAAAGCAGAAACAATTTAATTTTTAAATATAAATTCAGTAAGTATTGCAGATTTAATCATGTGCATTTGGTGAACACCTGTCCTTTTTGCCCAATTGCTTTTGCAATAAAACTCGATGGTTTATTATTATTATTATTATTATTATTTACAGATTTCCTATTGAGAGACCACAAGTAATTATTACTGATTTTATATTAGAGGCATATGGAAAACCATGAGAATACTTACTAAATATTTTTAGTGTGTCCTTTAAGGAGACCTTCTTTGTTAATTGCGGATTATTAAGTTACATTTTTGGTTCAAAATATGTATGCAGATTTCCCTGGATTAGTGTTGTTAATTAATCCCCCAATATCATTGCACTAATAAAAACATACATTGAATTGGAAAAACTACAATAGATCCATAGCCAATTTCTCAAAAATCCCATATACATTAATAAGACAGTTTAATAATGTACAAAGATGTTGTTTTTGGTACATTATTGTTAGCAAGTACATGTTGCACCTTGGTATGAAACTTTAACAAAAAATGTATTTAATTTTCATGAACTTCTTTTGCATAAACATGTGGGCTGATTTAATAAGTAGCAATTAAGAAACATAAAAACGTGAATTTAAATTTTCCATTACTACAATTCTTTACGTTGTTTACATTAGCTTGCTTACCATTAGGTTGATTTTTTTTTAATTACATAATTTGATTTAAAACTTACCTGAATACAATTTGAGTACATTGCATACATTTTAACTTATTTAAGTGAAAACTTATGAATTGCCAGTTGTACAGGTTTTTCTATCCTTTTGGAATCAGTGTTGAATTCAGTGGGTGGCTTGGGGGGGGGGGACATTCTTCCCCCCAGGGAATTGAAATGTACCCCCGGAAGATTTGAGATTTTATGCTTTTAATGGTTAAAAAGTACAATTTCCCTCTGGAACTCAACAATCCCCCCCCCCCAGGAGACACAGAAATCCCTCCCGGAGAAAAGAGTCTGAATTCAACACTGTTTGAAATACATGCAAGAGAAAGAAAAATTTGATTTTCCAATTCTTGTTGCATTTGCATACTTCCACTTTCCACTGATGTCTCTGGATCTATCAG
Source organism: Maratus michaelseni (assembly GCA_963931845.1). Lineage (NCBI taxonomy): Eukaryota > Metazoa > Arthropoda > Arachnida > Araneae > Salticidae > Maratus > Maratus michaelseni. The sequence goes on along the minus strand of OZ007595.1, from coordinate 332,758,507 downwards.
ATGTGGACTGAGGTAAGGAATTCCAATTTTTGTAAAGCTTCATAGAATTCTTTTAATATGTTTTTTCGTTTCTGCAAATTTTATTTTCAAAACTTTGATGTCATCTTGCTGGGGGAAAAAATCATTCATTTTGGAATTTAAGTAAGAAAAAAATGAACGATTCTGAAAAAACAGGAACATACAATTCCTAAAAAACAAGAACGATTTCGAGAAAAAGAAACGCTTCAGCGATAAAAGGATCAATTTCAAGATAAAAGGAATGATTGGTTGAAAAAAAGGAACAAATCCAAAAGAAATGGAATTAACATAAAATCCCTAATATTAATAAATCTAATTTATTTTCTTACATATCCATTCATTTTCTTACACATCCATCTGCTTTAATTTTTGGGAGGAATGATGATTTTGATTTCAAGAGTTCATTTCATTGATTAGTGTGTGCAATTAATTACCAATTACTTCTAATCACCTTAATACAAGTATTTCCTGGCTTTATGATTTATGGCATGAAACGTAAATTCTTTTTTCTAGCTTTTAATAACTCTCTCAGAAAAAGCAAAAGAAATAATTCCTCTAGACAAGAAAACCCTACTTTGAAAACATCCTATTTTAGCACAAAAAGCAAAACCGAAAAACATTCATCTCTCCCCTGAAAAAAAAGCCAACAATCATTTTATTACCCATTATCATTTTATTACCCATTTACCTTACATACAACCTTCACCCCTACGTACATGAACAGTCTAAACCAAAACATCTGAACAGATTTCATCTATCCAGGGAAATTTCTGTACTCATTTCTGTTTGGAATAAAAGTCTTTTGTGATATTTCTGTTCAATAATTATTCTATGTTGACTGTTACATGTTCTAATGTTACATTCGCTTCAACATGGGATCTGTAGTTCTTCCAGTTTCGATGAGCAGAAAGAACTTATATCACCTGTCTCACAGATTGCAGTTTCTTTCAATGTATAGCATGAAACAGTCATATATTGTAAAAATTTATTATCATTTTGAAAGTGTTGCTTATCTAGGACAGTAATATTGGAATCTGAGAGAATTTGACATTTGCGAGAGGGAAGGAATGGCTTTAATTTCAATGTCATAAGTTAGACTCATGCATGCTTTGGGGGTTAGGGATGCTGTGAGGTATTGGGGACGTAATTTTTTTAATTGCATTTTGTATGTTTAAGAAGGACATGTTTGTTAATGCTACGAGTGAGACTGGAGCTATTTATTTAAATATTTTACTTTTTTTCATTACTATGAGAGCTAGAAGACTCTTTTCTCTGAATTAATTTTAATAAAGGTAAAAATGTGTGGCGACGCTAATTCGTCTTATATGAAACTAGTATATAACCCCCGTCAAGATTGACGGAATGTTACGTTCCATTTACATAAGATTTCATACAAACAAACAGCATTAAGATGTTATGAAATAATATTCAATCCTTTGATATAAACGACGACATTCCCGAAGGAAATAAACTGTTTTGATTGAACTTCAATAGTTAAAAGATTTCACTATAAAAAGATTCTGTAAAGATTAAGTACGATAAAATCTTCAAAACATTGTTTAGATCAACAAAGTTGTCTAAACACCCATTGCTGGGTTAACACATCTCCGGGCCCGCTTACGGACCCCTAATTAAATCGGGGCGGAGCCTTGCATACAAACCTCGTAAAAAACTGCTCTAACACTTTACCCGCTCTTTCAGGCAGCGCTGCAAAGCATATTTTTAAGTGACATTAAAAATTTCGAGTAATTTGGGCAATCTGCGTCATTTTGATCTTTTAAACTGCCCTGCTATATAATATTTCATTATTCAAATTCCGATTTCTCAAGTGTAATAAATTTCGATCATTAAAATAATTTAATTTATTTCTTGATTAAATCGCATTTATTAATTGTATTAATATGACTGATCATTTTTTTTTTCACTACAAAGATACTATGTTAAAATTCAAAATTTTATCTGCATTGATATAACTATAATACTTGTTGTACCACAGTATTACATTACATTCCTTATATTTTAATTATATTTGCTATAAAATATTCATTATATTTACAATGCAAGCAAAATTGATAAAATACAGAACAAAGTGCAATTTCAACAGAAAGTTTATTTTCCAAAATAATAATTAAATAACTTAAAATTTAAAAAGTTTATCTCAAATTAAATTCAGATTTTTTATAAACATGCCTAAAGAAACCTGTGATAAGTTTTGATCATTAAAGATAATCTTTTATTAAATAAGTATTATTATTTTTTAATTCTCATATTAAATTACAAATTTATTTTCACTACAAAGTTTCTGCTATGCTAAAATACAAAATTTTATTTGCATTGATATAATTAATATATGTAGTATACTGCATTACAATTACATGTTCCTTATATTCTAATTACATTTTATAAGAAATACAGTGACCTTTCACTTATACGCGATGTTCAGTAATTACTTTTTGTACCACTATTTTAAAACAGTAAAATTCGATTTATAAATTCTACGATTAAATAAGGAGAAAATTACTTTAAAAAGGAACTGGTGCTGAAAAATAATTACAGCGTATCGCGTATTAGTGAGAGGTCACTGTATTCATTGAGAATTAAAACTACAGAAGAAAATTTTGTTTATATTAATCTCCGATAGATGGCGATAAAGGCTCACAACGAATGAACGAAGTATTTTAGCGAGTATGACGGAGGAACGTAGCTTCTTCCGATTGCGATCGCATTTCGAAGGGTTACTTTCATGGTTTAATATTTTAAACGTTCACGACGAATGAATCATTTGTTTGTTTACTTTCATGGAGCAATAAACCTGATTTCAACTGAAGTTACCTCAGAATATAAACATAATTTAATGTAAGTCATCTCACAAACATTAATTTATTTTGAAAGACATGATTTCAAGTAGGAGAAATTATCGTTTAGTTGTCATATGTTAGAATAGGTTTTTTCATTAAGCCTAACATGGCGTTTAACGATGGTCGTTTCACAAATCAGAGTGGTCGTGCCCGGTACCGTTACAGACACTTTCTTGCCTTTGGATTTTATTATAAGTAAGATTGGAAGCTGCATCATAATTCAGTTAAGTTTCTCCAACGGCGCAAAAAGAGCGTTCTCCCATTTGGCGAAAGTTTGGCGGAGTTTTGCCAAGTATAGACTGACGGTGGATACGGCGAGAATCTTTTGACACTTGCTCTTCGGCAGTCGCGAGGCGGCGTCCTTTTGGAACGGCTGCAGGACGGCTGTTATTATACTTACTTATTAATTATGTTTAGTTGAATATGTTTAATTATTTATATATTTGTTGCAGTGTAATAAAGTTTTGTATAGTTAATTATGCCGTCGTATAAATAACCACAGCGTAACCTTTCATACCTACAAGTGGTGACCCTTAAATGGCTTTTGGAGCTGTGGTTGAAAGGAGTAAAGGAAAGATTAATTCATAACGAGTTCTCGTCAAATCTATTAGGATGTCTTTCAAGGATTAAGGTATGAGATTCCGTACTGTTTATTCCCTTTTGCATGTATCCTCTGGGGACTTTTAAGATAATTTAAACTTGTTTCAGGTTCCAATGGTTGGATGGTTTCGAAGTTTATATTGCTGTTTTAGCTGTTAAAATGTTTTAATCTTCGTTCAGTTTGGATTAAAGTGTTGTTTAGTTCGGCAGTTTGAGATTTCTGTTTGTTTTTTTGATATTATATGGGATGCCTGACGATATTCCTAAGGAAACTGTGCAAGGGGGGAGTACAGGATGTAATAGAGTGCCGGTGAAAGTTCCCAATTTTTGGCCTAGTAATGCAAAGTTATTTTTTGTACAGCTGGAGGCTAGTTTTAGGTTAGCAGGAGTCTCAGTCGAACAAACTAAATTTGATCATTTGGTGGCGTCTTTGGATGCTGAAACTTTATCTTTTGCTTCCGATATTATGTGTAAACCCCCAGAAGAACCGTACAGTGCTCTTAAAGCGAGGTTATTATCGGAATTTGAAGTTTCTCAGAATCGGAAGGTTAAGACTTTGCTTGAAGATTTAGAACTGGGTGATAGGTCCCCCTCAATGTTATTGCATAAGATGAGAGAGTTAAGTGAAGGCCATGTTGATGATGGCTTTTTGAAAAATATATGGCTTCGGAGGTTACCGGTATCGGTGCTAACAATTTTGTCTGTCAGCTCTGAGGGTTTAAATAAATTAGCAGAGATGGCGGATAAGATTTGTGAATGTATGCAGGTTGGTGTTAACTCTCTGGAATCGAGAGGGGCTGAAAAAACTCAGTTTAGTCAGCAAAATAAACAGTTGGAGCAGCTACAATTTCAGGTTCAGGAACTTTCAAAGCTGGTTAAAGCAGGTTCTTATCCCAATTCGCCTAGAAAATCTTACCGGTGGAATTCATTTAACTCAGGGGATAGGTCGCACAGAGAGGGGTGGCTAAGTTGGTATCATTTTCGATTTAAGGAGAAGGCTCGAAAATGCGTACCTCCGTGCGCTTACAAACTAAAAAACGACCTTCGCTCGCAGGAGTAGCGACGGCTACTGCACGTATGGGCTTGAGTCGCAGGCTTTATGTTACAGATAAGGTTACTCAATCCAGCTATTTGATAGATACAGGGAGTGATGTCTCATGTTTTCCGAAGTCATTTTTAGTTAAAAGTACTAGAAAGAGGGATTTCACATTGTATGCCGCTAATGGTACAAAAATCTGCACTTACGGTACTAAACTATTGACACTGGATTTGGGACTGAAACGTAAATTACAATGGCCATTTATCATAGCTGAAGTAACTAAATCAATTATAGGCACTGACTGGCGACGCTATGGCGACGCTAATTCATCTTATATGAAATTGGAAGCTGCATCATAATTCAGTTAAGTTTCTCCAATGGCGCAAAAAGAGCGTTCTCCCATTTGGCGAAAGTTTGGCGGAGTTCTGCCAAGTATAGACTGACGGTGGATACGGCGAGAATCTTTTGACACTTGCTCTCCGGCAGTCTCGAGTGATGTGGCGTCCTTTTGGAACGGCTGCAGGACGGCTGTTATTATACTTATTTATTAATTATGTTTATTTGAGTATGTTTAATTATTTATATATTTGTTGCAGTGTAATAAAGTTTTGTATAGTTAATTATGCCGGCGTATAAATAACCACAGCGTAACCTTTCATACCTACAAATGATTCGTGTTTTATAGGGACATTTGTAAAATTTTAAAACTGCTGCAATCAATATAAATATAGTATGTATACCCTTTGCGAGGATTTGACACAGCAGTCTAATATATTTTTGCAATATCTAATAATTTTTAGATGCATATTTAAACTTATAAAGAAAAATTAAGGATAAAAATATCTGCAAACAATATTCGTCAAACCAGAATATTATCTCATTTATTTCATCAAAATTAAAGTTAAAACTGGTCCAAGATAGCAAAAGGCATGTGTGAGAAATAAATTAGCAATCATAATGAAGAGAGGAAAGTTTTTTCAACTAGTTAAATCATATTCAGTGGTTAGAGTATCATAGTTGAGATTTATTCCAAAAGAGCAAAAAATACCGAAGCCATGACTCGAACCTGGGTACCTTGTCTTGCCATGCCAATGCTCTTTCTAAAGCTACCCCAGCAATATTGGAAGCTCTGTTGAATCAACTATGATACTCCAACCATTCAATATGATTTACCAAGTTGAAAAATCTTCCCTCTCTTCATTATGACCTAATTATGTGGTATACAGGAGATTCTGTCTTATATCACATTTTCACATGTAAAATGCGATAGTTATAGCTTGGTTGAATGAAATTGGCGCTGCAGTTTGCAGTCATGTCCGACAAATTAAGAGTGAATTATGCCATCCAGGATATCATTGAGACAGTTCAGTAGGAAAAGTATTGGCACAGCATACCAGCTTCCGAAGAACTCAATCATGAACATAGAAATAGATATCTGTTTCTATGTTCATGAACTCTATAAACCAAAATGAAAAAATACCTGATAATAGTTATCCAAGCTAATCATAATCCAAACTTGCCAATGCCATAGAACGATCAACAATATCAATCCTTGGCAAAAATTAGCTTTCTTTAATTTCTTTCTATACTTTTTTTGTTTAAATTATCTATTTAAGTACATCTGAGATAATGCAAGTGTAAAATTAACTAACGAAATTTGTGTTGAAATATAGTAAGGTTTGATATAGGTGATGTATAATTAATGATCTTAACTTTAAAATGCTCTCATGTATACATACAATTACGATAATGCAATCTCAGAAGTAATATTCAAAGTAATAGTGAAGATGAAATACTCTCCTTACTGATATCAAACAGTAAAAACAATACAATTAACTGTGTCAAGAAAACAACTATTTTTCTAAATTATACTCTTAACCTATAACATACTGATCAAACAAGTGTGATAGTCGGGTTCGTTCTTTTCAGTTCAGAACATAAAAGTGCTGGACGATTTTCCAACACCCTACCTAATTTTAGATAGCAGGAATACGATAGATACTATTTTTTACTGATTTATTGAAAAAAAAAAATTTAGACATAACTAATTAAAGAGGCCAAGACGGCGATAATGGCTTGGTCGTAATATTCACAGCAAATATATAGGTTTACAGAAATAATTTAATTTAAAACTCTGTGCATTTTATGTCCTATGTTCATGTTCAAACTATTCATTGAACCTGGCAGTCATTGAGACTGTGAAAACTAGTAAGGAAACTACTGGTGCCTTTACCAATGTACAATAGTTGTACATTTTTTCCTTTTTCTGTTTGTCAATGGAATATTTTAACTACTCATATAGTTGATTTAAATCTATTATTTAAAACACGATAGTTGAATAGAATTTATGACCTAAAACTTTGATAATCATTCACTTATGTACATATGATGTACCAAATGTGCAATGACCTTTTAAAATTGGATGAAAAATTCAAATATGAGGCAAAATGTCTATCTGAAAAAAAAATTGTTTATTTCGTGCAACAGAATTTGGTATGATATTTTATATAAAGTGAACTTTTTTAATACAATTGCTGCAGTTTTCATTTAGGAGTGCCCAGCTTTCTTTGGTTGTACTCAGTGATCTAAATCACGTTTTCAAATGATTTTAGTTCTCATGAAAATTTCAAAGAAGTTGGAAGCTCTTAACTTAATTGCAACAAAATCTGATGCAGTATCTGTATTTTTTAGTAGAAAATACATTGAGGTGACTTAAAAAGACAGCTCATAAAGATGAAAAAAAGTAGATCTTTAAATATTATTTAAGGTTTTTTTTTTCTTCTGAATAATCGATAAAACAGTAGCTACTTTGAAAGAAAACTTTACTTTATGATAGGAACATGTGAATTCATTTAATATTTTTACGTTATTGGAAAAAGGTACAATCACATGAGAACTAAATATGCAGCCATTGACACAGACTTAATTTTACACTGTCAATTTTAAAAACGATATATTACAAGATAATTCAGTATATTTAGTCACAGTTTATAAAAACTTTAGAGTTGTCAGAAAAGACTCTATTTGTATTATTTAGTCTACTACTATTTCTAAACAATAATTTTCGTGGTTAATTTGTACTAGAAATTTAAAACAAAGATTATTATTTGGAAATAGTGGTACATGAAATAATAAAATAATCACCTGTGTATCTCTGAAATTTGACAATTGCTCTTTGAACTCTTTTGTCATTCGCTTCTTTTCAAAATTTCAAATTATTAAAAGTTCCACAAAGGGAAAAGACAGACTTTTTGATCATACCATTATAAATCCACACAGTCAAATATTAATGGATCAAACTGATATTATTCAAGAATTTTATAAATAGAAGTTCAGTTCACTAAGTGATTTTTCTTTCTGACTAAATATTTATTTACCTCATTTATTAAATAAAGTGATATAATAAAATGAAGTGTGTAGCACTTATAGTTTTTTACAGGTACACAAATGATTTCCATTCCATTACGGTCTATGGGGGAAAGTCTTTTGTGGTGTGGTTTAATAATATTACAGTATTTCAAACATATTGAAATCAATATATATCACTGGAGGTGTAATAAAGAATATGGTGTGCAGGACACTTATAGTTCTTTGACAGAGACATTTAAAAGAATTCCGTTACATTATGGTCTATGGAGGAAAATCGTTTGGGGTTTATTTTAATAATGTTTCACTATTTCAAACATATTGAAATTGATACAGTATATTATAAGAGGCTTGCTATAGAATATTTTGTGTATAACATTCATCGTACATTTACAGTGACACACAAAATAATTCGGTATTATATGTTAACAATAATTTCTGGAAGTGCATTTTCAGTTATTGAATGCATTTTTAAATTTAACTCATTTTTTGTCCATTACTTGGTGTGTATAAACTCTATAGATAATTTACAGGGCAGCACAAAACTCCTTGAGTACATTTCCATTTATTGACAGAAATTCCATAAAACTATGCAACGCTTTTCCTAACTGAACTAAAATTTAGCATTCTATATAGTGTATATACAAATCATCATATATGATCATACAAGGCTGCACAAAAGATATTTTTTCAAATATTGTTGCTAACTCCTGAAATAGGGTTTTCAATATATTATGCATTTTCCAAACTGGTTACTTAGATATCATCTTTCACCTTATTAGTATACAGTGAAGATGTGTAAAAATTTTTTGGAAATGCTGAAAAGTGTTATATAATCTATGCTTGATTTTTCATTCTTGTTTAAAATCTTGAAAACAAGTTCTCTGGGAAATGTTCTGTTGTTATTGTTATATGACTGAAAGTATACATGTATTATTTTTTTACTATTATCATAAAATACAGTTAAAGCATCATCATACATATTCTTATATGACAAGGTCAAAATATGGTTAAGGGGAGTTTTCACTCACTTGAAAACACCCGCTCGCTAATGTTAAACCTATGGCCAGATTCTTTTCGAATTTCTTGCTTAAATTTGAATGTTTTTAAATGATTTTTTTTTTTGCATAACATAGCTGAGGTTCATCCCTAATATGGGTATTTTTTACTTTTTCGATTTCAGTTGCAGATTTTTTTTAAAAAGGTACTTTCACTTTCAAAACCGGTTCCGAAAGTAAAAGTACCTTTATTAAAAAATCTGTAACTGAAATCGAAAAAGTAAAAAATGGCCATATTAGGGATCGACCTCAGCTATCTTATGAAAAAAAAATCCTATAAAAATTTTCAAATTTAAGCGAGAAATTCGAAAATAACCTGCCCATAGGTTTAACATTAACGAGCGGGTGTTTTCAAGTGAGTGAAGACTCCCCTTAAGTAACTGTTATCTAAAAATAGGGTCAAATGATCATACATATTTTTGTTACCGTCATTTGACAATAAACATGGAATACAGTTAAGTCCACATTATTTAAAAATGCAGTCAAATAATTATTCATGTATATTTCACGGTGATATGCCAATAAATTCATAATATGGTTAAGTAACCATTTTATATGAATATGATTGAATGACCATACATACCATAAAATCCCGAAAGTAAGCCCCCCTCCCACTTTTAAGCAATTCTGGTTTTATTTTCCATTCCCGAATATATGCCCCCCCAAAAAAAGAATATATATATCAGTAAAATCTCGAAAGTAAACCCCCCTCCCACTTTTAAGCACTTTTGATTTTCTTTTTCATTCCCAAAAATGGGGGGGAGAAGCAATTTAGATAATTATTTAATTATAGTTGCAAGAAAGTTCTAAATAGATTTTTAAAAAACTTTTAATGACTTTAAAGTATGTACTGGGGGGGGGGTAAAGGAAATAAAGAGGACTTTTTGGAAGGAAGGAGGGTATAATGTAGATCATTATTTAAATATTGCTGGGAAAAAATCACAAATAGAGCAGAAGAAATTAAGAAGAAAACTATGCATTTTTAGTACCAGAGGGGGGGGGGGCAAAGGGGGAAACAGTAATTTTGAGAGCAGATTTAGATTATTGATTATTTAATGTTATACAATGAAATAAGAAATTAAAAAAAATTATTTAAAAAATTATTTAAAATTTTTTTATTTTATTTTATTATTTTATTTATTTATTTTTTTTGGGGGGGGGCAGGATTCTAGGGTTGGGAATTTATTTTTATTTTTATTTATTTTTTAATCTACCGAAATACGAAAGATTCTCGCCCCTTTTTTAAAACTTTACAGATATTAAATTTTACGAGATGCATTTGTAGGAGGAGGATCTTCATGAGATAAGGGTGGGGGGAAGGGGGGGAGAAGCAAGGATTTTAGGAGGATGGGTTAATTTAGGTGGTAGGTTGGAGTTATTTATTTTTAATATAGAGTATTTAATAAGTCTGAAAAGAAGTTTAAAATTAAAATGTTATAAAGGTCAAACTATGCATTTTTGGAACCAGAGAGGGGGGCAAAGGGGGAAACAGTAATTTTGAGAGCAGATTTATATGATTGATTATTTGTTGTTACAATAAAATAAGAAATAAAGAAAAATATTTAAAAAAATTTTTTTTTTAATTTTCTTCTTTTTTTTTTGAGGTGGGGGGGAGATTTTAGGGTTGAATTTATTTTTATTTTATTTTATTTATTTATTTTTTAATATGCCGAAATACGGAAGACTCGATCTTTTTTAAAAATTTTACGTGATGCATTTGGAGAAGGAGGATCTTCATGAGATAAGGTTGGAGGGGGGGGGCAGGGGGAGATAAACAAAGATTTTAGGATGTGGAGTTAATTTAGGTGTTAGGTTGGATTTATTTATTTTAATATAGAGTATTTAATAAGTCTGAAAAGAAGTATAAAATTAAAAAGTATAAAGGTTAAACTATACATTTTTCGTACCAGAGGGAAGGGGGTCAAAGGGGGGAAACAGTAATTTTGAGAGCAGATTTAGTTTGATTTTAGATAGATCCTTATATATTATTTCTCCTGTCAACATCCCTTTTTCTAAGAAAATATGAAACGCAGAACAACGAATGAGATGCCATATGAAAGGTTTTAGAACCGGCTTCTGACATAGCCCACTTAATAATTCGTTAAAACATGTTTTTGATTAAAATTTGCTGAAAATTAAAAATTTAATCCTCATTGTTTTCATGAAAGAAATGAAAGGTTTTCCTGAAATTATTGTTGCCAAAAAAATAAAATATCACATTATATGATGCTTATAGCAATTATTCTAAAAAACACCACACGGGTTTATTTTATACTTATGATTAAAAAGCGAAATTGAAATTGAAATGTTTAGATTTATATTTCTATGTTCCATGTTTTTCCCGAAGCGGATGACGTCATCCTCTAATGCAGTTAAAATACGATTGTTAATTTTTTTTCTCGCACGTGCATTTTGCAATCTTTGATCAGTTTTAAGTCTAACTTTGATAGACTAAATTAGATGATATTCTGGCTAACAATCTGATATTGACTAACAACTAAATGTTTTTGCAGATATTTTTATCCTTGCTTTTTCTTTAGAAGTTTAAACCTGCATCTAATAAATATTACATATTGATAAAAAATTATACTTCTCTATTATCCCGTCAACCGCTTTTCATAACAAAAAACTATCGCCCAATAAACGGGAGAACGTTGCCATTGGAATATCAAAAAATAAATAAATAAATAAAATATAAGAATTTAAGGACACAATTGTTATTTTAATTAATAACTACTAAATCAGTAAAACATAATGAAAAATACACACAAATGTCGAATGTAAAACCACCAGATGATGTAACAATCACGCATAATGATTCTGACATCAAGTAAATGGGACTGCATTTTTGGCGTTTAACCTTACAGTTTGGCGATAGTTTTTTGTTATGAAAAGTGGTCGACGGGATAATAGAGAAGTACCTAAAAAATATTAGATTTCAGTGCGAAATCTGTGCACGGGCCCTCTGGTAGTATTTATTGTTACAATAAAATAAAAAATTAATTTTTTTTGTGGGGGAGGGGCAGGATTTAAGGTTGGGAATTTATTTTTATTTTATTTTATTATTATTATTATTTTTTTTTTAATCTGTCAAAATACGGAAGATTCTCGCCCCTTTTGTACTTTTAAATTAATGATAAAAACAGGTTTTTAAATGATTTTTAGAAAAAATCCCGATTATAAGCCCCCCTCCCAAATTTAACCTTTTTTGATTTTGAAAAAGGGGGGGGAGGCTTACAATCGGAATTTTACGGTATATATTTTACAATATGTACATAATATGGTTAAATAACTGTTATCTGTAAATGAGATCAAATTGCTGCCATTCTTAGAATGAAATTTTTAACAGTGTAGGTGGAAATTGCTGAAGGTGAATTTCTGAATGGGTTATGCTTTTTGTAACTTAGCTAAATTTTAATCCACTATGTTGTGTAGATACAGATCTATAGATAATATACAAGAATGCACAAAAATATTTGAGAACTTTTTTGAATATACATGGTGATTTCTGAAATTGGTTTCACCATTTGAAATGGTGAAGTTCGGTTTTAGTATTTTGGAAATACTGAAATGTGCTTCATAATCTATGCTTGATGCAAGATTTTTTTTTCTTGTTTCTGGTTGTTTGGGATTTCTAGAATAAATTTGCTACTGAAGAATAGGAAATAGCATTTTATGTTTTGTTGTTATTCATCAGAATAACAAGGTAATTTTTAAGAAACATCCATGTCAACATCTACATTTTTACATGTTTATACTAATTATGTATCAATATAAACTGATTGTGCTCAAACTTAGATCTGTTTTTCGTTTTAAAGATTTATTTTGAATTATTAATACAGGTCAAGGATGGCAAACTGTTTTATATATGTGGGCCAAAAAATCCCAAACTATGTCTATCAACTTTGTAATGTGCCACCAAATGATAACAGAAAAAGACATTGCATCTTATACATCTAACACGAGAAGCACTGTTTAATAGATTAAGTATCTTTAATTAATTAAGTAATGAAAATCAATAATCAAAATGGGCTTTTTCTGTACATTGGAATCATCCATTAATTTAATAAAATTTTAATTCAGAAATTTAATTAATTTAAGTATATAATAAACACTTGCATAAGAAAAAAAAATCAAGTTTTTTTTTCTAGTAATTTGTATTTTTTTATTAATGCAACATCTAACGTATCATAATAATAAAAGTTGCATTAAAAATGTTATAAAAAATTATTAATGAGATTTTGCTTTTGTTACATGACTGCCTGGTTCTGTTATTTTCAGTAATATACTTAATAAAATTAGGTCTATTGGTCATTTTATTGCAGTGATGAGTTAAGACATTTAAAAATATATAAATGAAGTGTTTTTAATTCATACAGAATATTCAAACAGCTACATTTCAATACATAGCATCACAAAAAAAAAGTTTCATTAGTGTGTTAATTCATGCAAATATACTTGCATTATTTATGATACTCTGTATGTGTTAAACAACATTTTGTTTATTATAATGAAAAGGAAAATGAATTATTTCTATATAACGTTTATCAATGAATTTTTTTTTTTTGCATGCCAGAGTAATTTCCATATGTGCCACTTTAGGTGTGCATTCCATAGGTTCACCACAACTGATATAGGTCGTTTAAATAAATAGAAAAAAAAAGGATCAGTGTACCAATAAAGGAATCTCTTGATTATCTTTGGCTAAATACTAATTGACACCTTTACAAATTTGCTTTAGTTTTGATAGATACTTTAGAGAAGTCTTTATGTAAGGACGTCCTAGTGCCTTTAAAATACTTCACCCAGAGCTTCTACAAGTCTAGGCACACCATTAGATACCTGATTAGGATCCCATGTCACAGCACATATGTGGAGCTCTTTGTAACAGTGCAAAGTGACTCCAATTATTAAAACATGGCCAAAAGTAACAAAAATAAAATTTCTATTTAGAGATTTTATTTTTCTACACGCTGGGATTTCATCATAAATGTGATGCACAAATGATGTTGCAGTGGTCAGTACAAAGATAAAATGCAATGCAATTTTTTAAATTGTATTGTTTTTTATAGAATTAATTTATGTTAATTCTTCAAAATGGGTTCGATGGACAAAAGTACTTAAAATTTAATAAACTACAGCAAAAATTATTTACAAAATTAAAAATTTAATTGCTTAAAAAAAATCAGACATGTGCATTTAAATACTAATCAGAAACTTAACTAAAGCTAAAAACTTGGTCAAAAAATGAAAAGCATAACGAAAAGGGAGCGTGTGCAAACTATAGGCTTGAACTAGAAACCTCTTCAAACAGGTAATAGCTTATTAAATGATAAGCACCAACCCCGAAGAACTGCATTTTGAGTATTATTAATGCTTTTTTCCCTTCTTTTCATTTACATACAGGGTGATTCAAAACTCCCAGGTAAAACTTTAATGGGTAATAGAACCCATTACAAGAAGCATTTTTGTATAGGTAACTAGAGTTGCAGTCTAATTTTTCTGTTAACCCTTTTAGGGGTGGTTGGGATATTTTAATCCGATTCGAACCAGAGACTTTTAATTAAATTTTATTTTTTAACTTTGATGGGGAAAAGTTGAAAAAGTACTATGCCTTATTTTGAATTAAATTCTTTTGTAAATTCTGATGGGAATTCAATGTTACAAGAACACAATTGCTTGCCCCTGAAAGGGTTAAAAACACACACCTGTCAGAACTTGAAAATTTGTTTAAAATTTTTACAATAATGAAGATGCAGCAACAGAATTTTAAACATATATATTTTGCTTTACATGATGTATCACAATATTGCAAAGTGCTAGAAATAGCTCTGATTTATGTCCGAACTGAGACGTTCCAGAATTTCAAATGTAGCTAACTGTACATATGCTATCACTAGTAGAATTACAATGCACTTGCAGCACTTAAAATATATTTTTACATTTCACACAAAGCTGTCATTTTGTTGAAACTGTTGTTAAAATACCCTAATTACTGTTACAGTTGTGAACGAAAAACACATTCAGCTTTGAGTGAGACTCCCTGAATTTTTATATGGGTATGATGATTGAAATTAGAGGATTGGGACTCTGGTTCCTTCTACAAAAATTGTTTGTTGTAATGAGTACCAGCGGTGCAGAAAGGTTACTTGGTTGGGTACTGGAGATAATGTTTTTAGATCCGGGGGGGGGGGTCATATATTTATTTACATAAAAGGCATATTTTTAAAAACAAGAATAAAAATACAATATTTTAAAAATTATCCTTAGTGATATGTTTATAATAACTTTTTTAAAAGAAATTTACTTTTTAATAGGTTTGTACTATTTGTGATTTTTATGAAAAACACACTGGGAGGAAAAATTAAAGTAAAAACTATGCAAAAGGTATTTTATGTTAATAGTATTAAATGAAGTGCAAAGATAGCTTGTATGTTAATGACGCTACCTCAACATTATGGCATAGTCCAATAGTTCTCCCCTTTTCTACACAGAAATAAACAAATTCGATACAGATTTTCATGCGTGGAAGATAGAACATGTCAATAAGAAGGCACTTGGTGGAATATGGGTATTGGTATTTCATTAAGAAAAACGGAGGAGGACAGGAAGCTATAAAGCCTGAAATTTGCTGAGAGGTATCCATACACCATACAATTTTTCCTACATATCTGTTAATTTGTAAAAAGTAAAACAAAATGTTTCCTACCCCACTTTATTTCACTTTATTCCCTACCCCACTTTTATTTCATTGACATTCTTATTTAAAATTATTTTTTGTGGAAATTGTTTTACTACTGCATTTTGAAAATGTGCCAGGCATGATGAAATAAAGATCTTATTAAATTTTCATGTTTTTAGCAAAAAATTCAGCCAAATTATATGAGGTTTCATACTTGTCCCTTTAGTTTCTGGCCAGTGCACATACTATTCAGATAATAATATGTAAATGTAGCTTTGTATTTGTGTTCTGAGTTGGAGAAACAAATTGGAAGCAACTTCCTATACAAAAGTAAACAAAAAGTATTCATGTAGTAAGTTGTGTTTTTGTAAATCGGTGTTTCCTGGAGAGGTATATATTGAACATGACTCTTGATTTGCTCATGAGATCTGAAACATACTGTATACATCCTTTTATGAGGTTAAAACCTTGAATTCTTAACAGTTATTTTGTTTTGTATAATATTTCTTATAAAACAGTTTATCAGGTGTATTATGAGTATTTATGCATATTTTGTACTGTTCACCATACTTCTGACTTGTGTGTTAATTTTAGAGATTGAATAGTTCTGTTGTGTAGTTTCAAAGACGTCTTTATACTGAATATTAGTACAATATTTATATTATATATTATAACATAACACATAAGAAGATTTTTATATGAGTATCATGACATGGCACATGTCAAAATGTTTATGAACACATGAATACTATTGAATATAATTATACACTGCAATGGTTATTACATTTTTCAGATTTTTCTGCAGTAATGTCATGGAATTGGTGATAATCAAAACAAACAAATGGATCTTTATTTGTTTTTAATTAGAGATGACTTCTTTGAGACATAAGTTCAAAAAATCATATTCAATAGTATTTCATAAAAACGAGACTTTTTATTTTTATGAATACTATGATGCTTTTTTAAAAACATTTTCAGGGAAAATCCCTTCAAAACTATTTCATAGATGGATTCTCATTAATATGATGAAGCACATGGTCTCTTTATGTTACTACTTAGAGAAAATATTTTTAAAAATATTTTACAAACAAAGGGTTTCTCATTGGTATGTGTTTAAAGCTGTTCTCCAAGATGGCCACTTCCAGAAAATCCATTTAAACATATTTCACAAATAAATGGTTTTTCTGTTGCGTGTATTCGAAGATGACTTTTAAGAGAACCACTTTCAGAAAATTCTTTCAAACATATTTCACAAAATGGTTTTTCTTTTGCATGTATTCGAAGGTGTCTTTTAAGAGAGCTGTTGCGAGAAAAAATTTTCAAACATATTTCACAAATAAATGGTTTCTCTTTTGTGTGTATTCGAAGATGAGTTTTAAGGGAACCACTTTCAGAAAATCATTTTAAACATACACTTGGTTTTTCTTTTGTATGTATTCGAAGGTGTCTTTTAAGAGAGCTGCTGTGAGAAAAAAATTTCAAACATATTTCACAAATAAATGGTTTCTCATTGGTATGTGTTCGAAGATGTTCTCTAAGATGACCACTAAGAGAAAATCCTTTCAAACATATTTCACAAATAAATGGTTTCTCTTTTGTGTGTATTCGAAGATGACATTTAAGAGAACCACTTTCAGAAAATCCTTTCAAACATATTTCACAAATAAATGGTTTTTCTTTTGTATGTATTCGAAGGTGTCTTTTAAGAGAACTGCTATGAGAAAATCCTTTCAAACACATTTCACAAATAAATGGTTTCTCATTTGTATGTGTTCGAAGATGTTCTCTAAGATGACCATTTTCAAAAAATCCTTTTAAACATATTTCACAAACAAGGGGTTTCTCATTTGTATGTTGAAGCATATGTGTCTTTAGATGACTACTTTGAGAAAATCCTTTCAAACATATTTCACAAATAAATGGCTTCTCTTTTGTATGTATTCGAAGATGTCTTTTAAGAGAACTATTTTCAGAAAATCCTTTCAAACATATTTCACAAATAAATGGTTTCTTATTTGTGTGAGATTGAAGCTGAGAAACAGACATTTTCTACATGAAAAATGAGTCTCTTCATGTAATGAAAATTTATTTTAGGAATATATTTAGCAAAAACTGCAGCTTTTTTTTTTAAAGAAAATGACATTTATTTTAAATAATGATGATTAGTAGGCTTAGTCTGGCTTTCATCTAAAAAAATTAGAATTAAATTAATTTACAATTTTAATATAAAGAGCGTTAAATGAATAGTATTCTAATATCATTTTAGAAGAATTTTAAATTAATATAACTTAATATAATGTAAGCAGGGGTCATTAGATGTTAAGGGTAGTTGGGTGATAGCAATTTTTCAAGGAGACACTTTATTTAATCTTCAGATAAAAAACTGACAAAAATTGCAGTGATGAATAATAACTACAACTACTCCTACAAAAGCCTGCATGCCCTCAACCAAGAGAGTGAAATTAAAAGAAAATAAACAAACACTCAAGTACTGAATTTCACCACTTACCCCATATATTTATTTAAAATAACATTACAGTGATTTATAATACAGTATTTATATTATGTATTAGAACTTAAAAATTTAAAACAAAATTTACTTTGCTGTTTCAAAAACATTGTTTTTTAGAATATTTTATAAAAAAATTACCATTTAGTATTTTAGAAAAGATTTCCATTGAAAAGCAAAAACTAGTGAGTAATTCCACTATATTAAAGAAAAAAGAAAATTTTTCCTTTCATCCAATTCACTGCTTTATACACACAACTAATTTTTATTAATTACTCTACTAGGATACACATAAAGGAATAATTTATCCAATACATAAGTGTATAGGACTCATTTATTCAATCTTTATATAGTTTATTTAAAAAACTGTGAGCTCCAAGCTGGTGTTCCACATATGAAATAAAAATAATCACCATGTATAAATTTAAAACTATTATTCCATAACATTATGTTGACAGACCTGCCAACCTTTGAAAATGAAAAATAGTAGAACACAAAATTCAAATTAATCTGGAGGTCGGTTGGTTGGTTGTTTTTTATGCTGCAAATGTTAAGTGAACAAATACTAATCAACTGAACAAATGTGTAATGAACGTAAGCATACAAAGTAGGAGACTCTTTTGTTTTTGCTAATTTTTTGGTAGTGGATGGGGGTGATTAAATGCAATTCTTCCCACTCAACTCATGCTCTATCCACCCCTAAGCTAAATTTCTGAACTTCACAATGAATTTTCTGAAAGATTCTAGGCCGGTTGGGGAGGGGTATTACCTCTCCCCTGACAAATCCACTGATATTTTTCCAGAGAAAATGTCCTGCATGAGGTCGGGTAAGGCCACATGTTGGTTCTGTGCTAATTGTTTTTTTAATGCAGATCGGGTTAATCTCATTTTTCAAAAGTTGGTTCAAAATATTGTTTCAGATGAAAAACTATCTATATAATAAAAGCGTAAGTCATGTGACTATCATCAACAGTTTTGGGATGCCCGTTTCACTTTTCTGTATGCCAGACGGCCATTTTTATTCAAAAGTTATTTTTTTTAATAAAACTGCATGAAAGTTACATTTGTAGAAAGATCGTTGAAAAGAAATTAATATTTGAGATATTACTTACGTTCAATTATGTATATATTCTGCAGTAATTTCAGTTAAAATTAGGTTCGCAGTTCAAATTCTCTATCCATGAGAGTAAACAAACAAAAAAAACATTCATTAGTCGTGATCATTTAAATTATTAAACGATGGAGGTAATCATTTGTAAAGCAAGTTCTTCGCAAATTATTTTTGGACCGCTACCTGGTGTCAAAAAAATAATTCGCACCAGTGAGACAATCAATGTTTACCGTAATTATGTGCTAGACAATTCAACTTCCTTCCAGATCTTTTCTTGATGTAAGCTGAATGTAAACAAATACAACTCATGTAATAATATTTTATGAATCAAATTTTGAAAAGAATTGTTAGTTAACTTGATATTTATGTATTATACGTGCCAGGAAAAGAGATCACCGAAAATTATAGTTAATCACCAATCATATTTACCATTGTTAATGACCAATCGCGTTCAAAACAGTAATTTAATATGCATTTATAAAATACATAACATTTTAAAGTACTATTATGTTATTCGGGCGCAAATCTCGCCAATAGCATTTTTTAAATCACCAGTACCAGCTTTTATTTTTGCTTGTGCAAACTAGAAACGATACTTTGATTTTGAAATTAAATGTTTTGATAGAACAGCTGTCGAAGATGCACCTGGAGCTGGCGCAATTTTTGTTTTGCCCCATTTTCAGGTACTTGTTAGAGATTGCTAAAACACCATGTTACTTTTATTTTATTATGAAATAGTTTATTTTATATTAAAAACACACAATTTTACTATAAATCATACTCAATGATTAATTTATTACAAAACACACAATATTTAATTTACTATGAAACATTCGGAATCTGCTCTACCGGGTTACTATACAAAGCAAAATCTAGCCGAAACCACCGGTTTGCCAAGGCATAAAATCGCCATTTTGGCACCAAAATGATACCCTGGTGCGTCTGTGACAGCTGTATCCAAAGGACCTATAATTAAAAATGGTAAATAATATAGAATCAATGTAAAATACAAAAAATAATTTAGTATACATTTATTAAACACATAAAATCAAATCGATGGCTTGGTAGTTTTATTGGCAGTATGTTATATCCACCGGAATGAATTCGAGATATATATTCTAATCCCATACTATATACCTATGAATATAATATACATATCTATATCTACTATATCAATAAAAGCATCCTCAATTGTCTTTTATATTTCTACTACATAATATTAGCTATAGGAGCTACAATAACGAGAGAAAAACGGGTTGCTGTAATTAGAATTATAGGCACCAATGTTGGCGCGACGTATTTACCTCTTATGGACCTTAATACTCAGTAGACATTAAGCAGAAATGCCAAAGTAAGGGAATTACGCAATTATGAAAACTCTTGAACTATATCAAGAAATAAGAAAATAGATCAGCATCTGGAAGGAAGTTCGTGAATTTTAATCAGATTTTACGTCACGGGACAAAAGTGCTGATAGCAAATATGGTTTAAAGGGAATGTGGTATCAAAACTGGCTTCCATAAGTTCAATGTTTCACCAAACCATACTCGAAAATTATTGTAATAATATGCAACCCGATTATGGCACATTATTCAAGGCGTTTCAGATGAGAATAATGATAGATTTTCTAATCTTCCATAATCGAGTCTACAGCCAATGTTAGCGAGAAACAAAAAAATATATTAACAACAATATGATTCAGTGTAAATGTGTATATCATTAAAGACTTTCACAAAGTAGACTTCATTGCATCAAATCGTATTAACTAATATACGCCAATTAACAATGGACCCAATTATGAAAAATTATTTCATATGTTTAAGAATCTCTGCATTAGCGAACATATTTCAACTGATAAGCAAACGGACATGAAACGTAATTGCTTAGTTGCGTTAAGCGGTTTTTGTCAAGAAAGATGCAATACATAACAACAAAAAATATGCGAAATGCTAAAATGATCATAAAAGTTCTTGATTTGTTTATTAGAATCTTCCGGTTTGGCGAAGGATTAAGGGAAAAAAAATATCTGATGAATAAAAGTAACGCATTACAATACTTAACATACATTTAAGAGAAATCACACTGGTCGCCAGTGGTGGCTAGTATCTATAATAATAAACATAGATGTTTGTCTCTGTGTGTACTGTTTTGTGAAGAGACTGCTGTGATGCGCACAGATCTACAAGATTTGGCAGGAAGGTACCTGTTATGTGTGAAGTTATGCACTTTGTAGCCAGTGTGTTTCTGGATCTTTTAATAGACTTTTTAAATTGATTTTTTTTATGTTTCATGGCGAATTTTCAACATTAGTAAAAGGAATATGGTTTCCATTTTTTAACCCAATTCAGCAAATTTTGAAGAAATTAACGGTTTTTTCAGCATTTTTTTTGAGGAATTCCTGTATTTTCAGCGATCTTTTGACAAAATTTGCGTCTTTTCAACGATCCTTTAACGAATTTCGCGTTTTTTTAGCGATCCTTTGATGAAATTCTTTTTTTTTTCAGCGATTCTTCGACGAAATTCGTGTTTTTTCAGTGATCTTTCGCCGAATTTCGCGTTTTTTAAACGATCTTTTGACAAAATTCGCGTCTTTTCCGCGATCGTTTGACGAAATTCTCGCTATTTACCGCGATACTTTGATAAAATTCGTGCTTTTTTCAGCAATCCCTTGATGAAATTCGAGTTTTTTCACCGATCTTTCCCTGAATTTCGCACTTTTTACACGATTCTTTGACGAAATTAGTGTTTTTTCCGCGATCTTTTGACGAAATTCGTGTCTTTTCAGCGATACTTTGACGAAATTTGCGTCTTTTCAGCGATCCTTTGACGAAATTCTTATTTTTTCACAGCGATTTTTTGACAAAATTTGCTTTTTTCCAGATATCCTTAGACGAAATTTACTGTTTTTTCGCGATCATTTGATGAAATTTGCATTTTTCCACGATTTCTTTGACGAAATTGGCTTTATTTCAGTGATCCGTTGACAAAATTCGCGTTTTTTTTTTCGCAATTCGTGTCTTTTTGCAGAAAATCGTAGTTTCAGACAAATTTTCGTAGCATTGTAGTTTTTATCTCCAAATCGTAGCAACTACGATTTTTTCGTAGCAGCTGGCAGCTCTGTGTTGATATGAATTGAATTGCATCACCTGCGCTCCCCTCAAAATGTATTTATATGTATCCCATTTACAATGTGTTACATTACACATGCATATATAATTTGTTATACAAAGTAAAGAATGATTAGCAACATGTAGAAGCAATTTGAAATACAACGTTAATTTAGAGGAACTGTCCAATGATTTGCAGGTTGGTAGAGTATGGTACGGCAAACAATTTTTGTATAAGCCAACGAGGGCTATAATCCATTTATTGAATCAAAAATACAGGGTGTCTCACACCAACATGAACACAAATTTTTGTTTATTACTTTAACAATGATGAAAATACTTTAGTGAAATTTGCAGACCTACCTTCTGTGTTGCAAAATGTGACATCAGATGTCAGAAGTGGTGGAATTGGCCACATCCAGACAGCCTTGAACTAGACACATCTTATTTTAGAATTTATTTTCCATTACATACAGAGTCATTTATCAAACTACTCTGCTCTTCCAGTACTTTTTGCAATGTCATTGTATGTTGCACAAAACAAAATAACTCTGCTAATAATTTTGTTAGAATACCTTTATTATTGCTAAAATTATGATGAAAAACCTGTGTTTGAATTAGAGGGAGAAACTCTGTATCTTTAACCAAAAAAAATAATTGCCCTCCTAGTTTTTCATGCAATCATTTTGTTATAGTATACTGTACCACACTATACATTACTGAAGAGATCTTCTAAATTGTCATGCATACATAAGCAATCAAAAATACTTCATAAGTTTCATTTTCAAGGCAGTTTACAACATTTGAGAACAATTACAGTTTCTGTAAATTGTGATATGGTCACCATGAAAAACAGAGTACCAAGAAAAGATGTACAATATGTGAAATTGTGATCAATGAAATTGTTTTTAAGCTCTCATGAAAACAAAGGCAATTTGAAAAAAATAATATTTGTCTCAAATTGTACTGTTTGCGGACTCAGCTACCATTACCAAACTATTTTGTATAATCTGAACTTCAACTATGTAATTGATCTTACTTGGTCAATCACAAAAACAGCCATCAGCTGTCACAACAGCAGTGGCTTCTCTGAGCGCAATACCCCCCCCCCATCAAAGTGAAACGAACTGCATTCTGATTATGGATGTGCAAGTGGTAATCATTGACCAGTGGTCATCATTCGTAATGAAGCTCCTGTTCATTTCATTTTACCTGTGTGATGTTGTCCCTGAAATCATATCTATGATTGTTATGACAGATGGATAGCAGTTTTCGTGATCATTTGCAAACAGTTGCGTATTTGAAGATCAGCTTGTATCAGATGGATAAGTAAAAAAATGTTGCTGCCTTTCAGAGTATACTAGAAATAATAAATTACCAACTATGGTAGACAATACTAGCCATTCTGTGGGTGTTTTACTCTGCTACACAATATACAACAACAGATCATTGGTGAAGATTTCCTAACATGGAGTAAAAATACTCAAGCATTTTCCAAAACTTATGATTCAGGACCAGTACACTTCGTCTACAAGGATCCCAGAACTTCATGTATAGTTTCTAATTCTGGTATGCATTTTTAAATTTAATTATTTTTTAATACTTTATTTTGCATGTATTATTTTGATAGATCATATACAAGGCTGCACAATGGAATTCGGATATTTTTCTGTCTATGTATTGTAATTGCTGAACTTAGGCTTTGAAATGTATTATGCGATTTCCAAATTGTTTATTTAGACATCATCTTTTAGTTTATTAAGTGGTGAAGTTTTGCTGCAGTATTCTGAATATGTTGGAAAGAGTTTCATAATATATGCATGATTTTTCTTTCTTGTTTTAATTTTTTATTATTTTGCTTTTACAGAGAACACAAATTAGATTATGTTTTTTGTAAAGTCATACAATAGACCATTCCATTAGGTGGCAACGAGTCACATGAGTCCATGTTTTTGACGTCATCTCCGGTAATGGAGCTGGCGATTTGGTGGTTTTATTGGCGATCTTCTGGTAACCTCGTATAACGGAAGTTTGAAATGCTTATTTTTGTTGAGATAGACATATGAAACATGATAAAAATAATAACGCAAGTTTTACAACTTATAAGAAACATTATATAAGATAATATACTTAATAATATTATCTTAATTTACATTACAAGTTATCACCGAAATATTTACTAAATATTATAACGAATAAAAAGTTTTTTTTGTGCAGCTATAATCATATGTATAACATACATATATGATTTTTCACTCAAGAATTTTTATAAAGAAAATGAAAATTTGTATTTACGATTAATTTCCACGTTGCGAACGGAAACTTTCATATATTCACAAAATCGTATTTAATATAAACGCCTTTTAAGAAGATTCAAACACATTTGAGTAGTAGTTAAAAAAATTGTGAAAGGGTCTTTATAAAGATTATTATTTGTAAATTTTACTTTCTTTTTAATTTCTGCTTTTGTACAGAAATTATTTTATTCACTGTAAATGTTTAAATTTCTTATTAATTCATCATTTTTCCTAATTAGAATTTATCAAATTATTAAATCTGTGCTTAAAACATATGATATAGTTGAACAAATTCAGGATACTTTAAATGTCGGCGGCGCAGTTAATTTAATGTGTAAAATAGTTTCTTTAATTGTATAAAAATAATACTTCAAAAGAGAGTTAAGTAAGCATGCAGACGCTTACCTGATTATAAGTTCAAATCTTCCTTTTGTGTATCCGAATATATGATTGGTACTTTCCGCACATTGGGTATTATCCGATGGAGTATCACAGATTAACTTATCGTGTCACTTCTGATAAATAATATCATTAGTATATTTGATAATAATAACTGTATAATTAATAGACTCTTTCCTTTCGATTAAATTTAGGTTTAATATACATTTTTCTTGATTACAAGTTAACAGAGCATTTACATCGCTCTGAGATTTTCACACACTACATTATTAAAAGAAATTCACACAACAACTAAAGTCTAAAATGTTTTTCAGTTCTTGATAGCTTTGGATGACGTCACTGGGAAAAAGCACATGATAGCACGTGATGATCATTCTTTTACGTGGGCGGTAATTCCATGTACTTAGCTGAGTTGAAAACAGTTTATGAGTGGGTTTTTCCGACGGGATAATTAAAGTTGTTTACTGCAATTTTAAAGTACTTTATTATTATCTGACGATTGAAGAGTAGTTGATTCCGCATAGAAGATTATCCTTTAATTGGAATTTCCGTCACTCCCCCTTAATCTTCTATGTAGGATAAGGAAGTAAGTTCAGATTGTTTCGGTGTTTAATAAAATCAGGTTTGGGGTTGGGCTTGGTGAGTGAATCTGCGGTCATAAATTCTGTGGGATAATACTTTAAATCTATTATTCCATCTTCCTTGAGTTGTCTTATCGCGTGGAATTTGATATCTATATGTTTACTTTTCCGAGTATGTTTTTCACTTTCAACCATTTTTATACATGGCTGATTGTCCTCGTATATTGTTATGGGTTTCTGTTGTGGTAATTTTAAATCTTCCAGGAGTTTTATCATCCATAATATTTCCTGTGCTGCGTTACTTACAGAAATGTATTCAGCTTCTGCTGATGACAGAGCAACGCACGTCTGTCTTTTTGTTGTCCAATGTATGGGACATTTTCCTAACATAAATATATTCCCGCTGGTGGATCGTCTAGTTTCTGGATCACCTCCCCAATCTGCATCTGCGTAAACTTCGAGAATAGGCTTATTTTTCGAACTTAGCGTCAGGTTGAGGTTTTTTGTGTTGTTTAAGTATGTCACTATTCTTTTGACGGCTTTCCAGTCTTTTTCTCGAGGGGTTTCATTTCTACGGCTGAGTATGTTGATCGCTGCTGAAATATCGGGCCTGGTTAATGTTGAGATGTAGAGTAATGTTCCCGTGGCTTGCCTGAATTTAATATTGTTAAGTAATAGATTTTCATCATCGTTGAGTCGATTATAACCTGCTTCCATAGGTGTGCTGTAAGGTCTTGCATTTTGAAAATTGAGTTTATCTACCAATTCTTCAATTTTTGAATTTTGGTTTAAGTAGAAATTTTTATCGTCTCTTTTTATATTTATTCCGAGATAGTTATTGACTTCTCCCAAATCTTTCAATTCGTATTCCCTTTTTAGATTGTTTATCAACTCGATTATATCTTCGTTTTTTCCGGCAATTAGCAGATCGTCCACGTAAACTATAATGTATGTTGAGTTTTCACCATTTTCGCGTATAAATAGACATGAGTCAGATGTACTTTGTACAAAATTTAATGCTTTAAGACTCTCGGAGATTTTCGTGTGCCATGCTCTGGCGGCTTGCTTAAGCCCGTAAATTGCTTTTTGTAATTTACATACTTTGTTTTGTTGATTTGGAGCTATATAGCCTTCCGGCTGTTTCATGTATACCTCTTCTTGTAGGTTTCCGTGTAAAAACGCCGTATTGACATCTATGTGATTAACCTTCAGGTTATGATTTAATGCTGCTATGAGAAATGCATGGATTGTAGTATGAGAGACAACTGGAGCAAAGGTCTCGTCATAATCTACTCCGAATTTCTGACTGTATCCCTGAGCTACGAGTCGTGCTTTATAGGTTTGCACTTGGTTTAGGTTGTCGCGTTTCAATTTAAAAGTCCATTTTGAACCTATCACTTTCTTGCCTGGTGGCGGATCGACTAATGTCCAAGTTTTATTTTTAGCTAGGCACTTGATTTCGTTTTCGGTGGCTTTGAGCCAATTTTCCCTATCGTGTGGATTTTTCATTTCCATGATATCGTTCCAATTCTTTGGTTCATTTGATTGTGTGTCTTTAACTAAACAGACAAATCTATCTGGTGGTACTCCTCTGTTAGATCTATTTGACCTTCTTGGTTCTATTTGTGTTTGTTTGGACTCGCATGGTTGTTTTTAATTATCATTAATGTCAATTTCAATGTAATTTTTATTCTTCTCTTCTTGATTTCTATCATCCGTGGAGATTTCTTCGAGATTTGAATCTTCCTCAATGTTGTTTGAGTGTTTTATTTCATGTTCTATGAATTTTACAGTCCTGGCAATTATTATTTGTTTGTCTTTTGTGTGTATGCGATATCCTTTGGAACGTGTGTCGTAACCTAGAAAAATACCTTCTTGCGCTCTATTATCTAGTTTTCCTCGATGTATTTTATTAATGTAAACAAATGCTTTACATCCAAAGGTTCTTAAGTGTTTGAGATCAGGTTTGATACCTTTCCATAGTTCGTATGGAGTTTTGTCATTCGCTCTTGTTGGTAATCTGTTTTGTAAATATGTCGCTGTGTGTATTGCCTCTCCCCAAAATTGTTTATTTAAATTTGCTTCTAAAAGCATGCTACGTGTCATGTCGAGTAGGCTTTTATTCTTCCTTTCTGCCATGCCGTTCTGGCTCGGGTTGTGTGGAATTGTGAATTGGTGTAATATCCCGTTTTCCTTTAGATAATTCTCAATTTCGTTGCTCTTGTATTCTCCTCC
Source organism: Maratus michaelseni (assembly GCA_963931845.1). NCBI lineage: Eukaryota > Metazoa > Arthropoda > Arachnida > Araneae > Salticidae > Maratus > Maratus michaelseni. Next base: position 332,730,647 of record OZ007595.1, on the reverse strand, counting down.
GTTATCGGATCTTATTTCTTTTGGTTTTCTACCGAATTGATTATTTACCATTGCAACGTATTCTTTAAATTTATCTATCAATTCACACTTTTTAGATAGTAAGAATATTGTTGTGTATCTCGAGTAATCGTCGATGAATGTGAGAAAATATTGTTTTCCTCCTAGTGTTGGTGTACTTATAGGTCCACAGACGTCGCTGTGTATTAAATCGAGAACTTTGTTTGCTCTATTTGTAGCCGATTTGGGATATGGCGCGTCGTTTAATTTAGATTTAATGCAGGTTTCACATAATTTATAATTGTGTCTGCAGTTTCTAATTTTTATTCCGGTAGCTAGCTGTTTGTTAACAATTGTTTTGATTGCCTCATAATCACGATGTCCTAGTCTTCGATGCCATACTTCTAAACATTCTTTATTATTATTACAGCTTAGTGTGATGTTTGCATAGTTTTCTGCATTTTCTGAGTGGGTTGTTTGTTCGATTATGTATAAATTATTTTTGTTCTTCGCTCTTATATAAATTTCACCATCGAACGTTAAATCGCATTTGTCATTTTCAATGATTAATTTGCATCCATTTTTAGTTGCTTTGCTTACGGATATTAAATTGGATTCTAGTTCTGGGACGTATAGGACTTCCTGTAGTCTTGTGAGTTTTATTTCACCATTTGGGGATTTCGTTTTTATTAAAACGTCACCTGAACCGAATGCTTCGAGTTTGTTGCCGTTTGCGATGGTGACTAATGATTTTTCAAAATTGTTAAATTTATCAAATAACCTTTTATCATTTGCAATGTGTGAGATACTGCCACTGTCGAGTATCCAGTTTTGTTTTCCTAATTTTTCTGTTATTAGTACGAGATCTTCGGATTGATTAGTTTTTGAGCTTATTTTCTGATCATTCGCGTTATCGTGACAGTCAGTATTCTCTTTATAATTCTCTGTGTTTTCATAGCATAGTGATGATGAGAAAGGTTTAGCTTTGTTTTTATTATTAAAGTTGTTTTTGTTGTGCTGTGTGTATCTGCTCTTGAGGTGATAGCACTCGCTATTACTGTGATTTGTCATCTTATAGTGACTGCAATATTTTGAATTTCTTTCGTAGTCGTTATAAGTGTGTTTTCTTTGTATTTTAAATGCCTTTTCAGAGCTGTTATTTTGTTCAGACATTTCTTGTCTGCGATTATACTCATCTATGAGTTTACTTCTGATAAAATCTGGGGATAATTCGGCTTCGGGCCTTGCCTCTAATGCTGTGATAAGCGTGTTGTAGCTGGGCGGTAATGAGCATAGAAATAGTGCGGATATGTGTGAGTCATTTATATTTTCACCTATGGCGGATAATTTATCTACAATTTGTAGAATATTTGTTATATGAGTAATCATATTGCCGTTTTCGGGCAGTTTAGTACTGTACAGTTTTCTCAATAAATACAGTTTGCTACTCAGATTTGCTCTTTCGTGCGTACTTTTGAGAGCTTCCCAGGTTTGCCTGGCTGTGGTAAAATTTTTTACATGCACAATTTGTGTGTCATCTATGCTCAGGTTAATTAAAGCCCTGGCTTTTCTGTCTCTTTTGTTCCAATCCTCATTTAAAGGAGTTGGTGGTTGATCACTTATTACTTCGAATAAGTCTTCTTTAATGAGAAGCATTTCGAGCTTAAATTTCCAGTTGGAATAATTGCTCGAATTTAGCTTCTCGATGAATTGGCTTTCTTTAAATGTAGCCATTTTTGTTTTCTATCTTTAATTATTTTTAAAGATATTTAATTTAATTTAATACGAATCGCTTTTCTTTGCGTTCGTTTTTATTTTCTATAAAGCGAGTTTTTTCAGCATATAGCTAATGTGCTTAAAACTTTTATTTAATACATGATATCAGTCTTTCATAATCTGTCGGCGACGCAGTTAATTTAATGTGTAAAATAGTTTCTTTAATTGTATAAAAACAATACTTCAAAAGAGAGTTAAATAAGCATGCAGACGCTTACCTGATTATAAGTTCAAATCTTCCTTTTGTGTATCCGAATATATGATTGGTACTTTCCGCACATTGGGTATTATCCGATGGAGTATCACAGATTAACTTATCGTGTCACTTCTGTAAAATAATATCATTAGTATATTTGATAATAATAACTGTATAATTAATAGACTCTTTCCTTTCGATTAAATTTAGGTTTAATATACATTTTTCTTGATTACAAGTTAACAGAGCATTTACATCGCTCTGACATTTTCACACACTACATTATTAAAAGAAATTCACACAACAACTAAAGTCTAAAATGTTTTTCAGTTCTTGATAGCTTTGGATGACGTCACTGGGAAAAAGCACATGATAGCACGTGATGATCATTCTTTCACGTGGGCGGTAATTCCATGTACTTAGCTGAGTTGAAAACAGTTTATGAGTGGGTTTTTCCGACGGGATAATTAAAGTTGTTTACTGCAATTTTAAAGTACTTTATTATTATCTGACGATTGAAGAGTAGTTGATTCCGCATAGAAGATTATCCTTTAATTGGAATTTCCGTCATTAAATTCATTAGCAACATTCATAAATCAATATATGCCAACAAACTAGAGCTGTACTGAGTACTCAGCTAAGTTTTGGCAGAGGTTTTTTTTTTTTTTTAAGCATTATTGAATACCCCTTCCCTCTAAAAAACAAGTTTTTCAAAACTATTCTTTGTAAAAATGAATAACATGAACTGGCTTTCTTTTTAAATTTCATTTCTTAAATTTGCAATTTAAAAACAGATAACAAGTATTTTTTTTTCATTTCTAATACTTATTTTTGTAAGTCAAACAAAATAAGTAGATTTTTTTTTTTTTTTTTTTTGTCTAACATTGGCACAAAAATTTAAATTATCATGTTAATTTAAAAAATTTGTGAAAAATCAAAGAATAAAGTGCATTAATATACCTGTAAGAAATAAAATGCTTCAATGTTAAACTTGTAGAAAGCTTTTGATCACCATTTCAATATTCTCCTTGCACCTTGATATTTATATGTAAACAACTAATGCTTATTTATTCCTTGCATTTTATTAAAAAAGGGATTGAAAGTTCTAAAAGTCAAAAGAGTCATTAATACAATTTATTTCTAATTTATGTATATATAACTCTAATGAAAAGGCAAATTTTCAACTGTAAACAAAATAGGATACTTTTCGGTTAGCCGGGTGCCAGTGATATATATACATATACACATATATCTACACATATGCATATGTATACAAAGACAAATATATACACATATATGTATGAAAATGTATACATATGTATATACATATATATTTATATATGTACATACATCACTGGCGCCCGGCTAACTGAAAAGTACCCAAAATAGAAAGAATGACTTTAACAAAACCTGCAAGAAATTCAACTTTATATCAAATGCCAGAGCTGTTTATACAGAGATAATCAGCAGAAACTTTCAAAATGTTATCTTTTTCAGGGGTCGATACAGGAAAAATTTGCGGCCTATTTAGGGACCCTTCACAAAAATCAATTTAATAAATTGGACCTCTTCACAAATATCAGTTTGATAAAATGGACCCCTTCACAAAAATCAATTTGATAGGATGGCACCCTTCACAAAATTCTATTCCATAAAAACTTACTATTTATTATTTTGTGATGTTTTAAAATGCGTAATTTGTAAACAAACAAGTTCACCAGAGAGGATAACTTCAGCAAAAGGATTTTAAAAGTTTTTGTTTATAAATGTTTGTTTCAAATTTGATTAACTGGATTTCAGCTTTTGTTACAAAATGTTATTTTTCAGAAAAATATAATAAATTTCACAAAAATAACCTTTACTTTTCACAAAATGGGCCCCCAAGAAAAAACTACATCGACCTTCATTGGTATTTTAACTAGGGATGCACCGAATAATGATTTTGGCCGAATACCGAATATTCGTCTAGCCGAATAGTAACAGTGAGGCCGAATACCAAATATTCGGCCAACCGAATAGTAACTATTCGGCTGGCTGAATATTTTTATATTTCAGAGTTTTAAACGTACTAAAAGTTAAATTATAAAACAATTTTACATAATATTTAACACAGATACTACCATTTTAATAACTAGACCTTTTTAAAAATAACTTTCACATAAAAAAAAAAAAAAAAAAAAAAAAAAAAAAAAAAAAAAAAAAAAGAAATCTGTGCTTTGAGTTATTACTTGAGTCTTAAAACTTTTTAAATAAAGCTTTAAACTTCTACAATTCATTCAATCAAAAACACAGGGTGTGTCACTGCAAGCTGAAACTGAATTTTCGGTCACATCTTTAACAACAATTGAGATATTTTAGAGAGATTTTCCTCATATTAATTTTGCTTGTAACAAATATGGTGATATTATTGGAAGTGGGTGAACTTTGGCCAGTGACACAGTTATAAATAGTACTGCCAGCTGCACTCTGAATAAAGGATTATCCAGCTAAAGTTAGTGTTGTTTAGATATGAATGGTGGCAATTTCCAGTACTTCTCGTGATCATGATTCGCAGAAATAAAAGTAACTATGTTGAAAATATAGTTACAATATCTTCAATATTATTAAAATAACAAGCGGAAATTCTAATTTGACCTAGAGTGAGATACACTTTTTTCTTTTGATTGAATAAGTGTGTTGCGATCCTGATTTCCTGGACAAAAATTGTCTGTCTTGATGTCTATTATCACCTGTAATTTTTTTTTTTTTTTTTTTTTTTTTTTTTTTTTTTTTTGTTTAGAAACATAATATTTGTGAAAAAGCAAGAAACAGATTATTTACTAGACAATATTCAGAAACTTGCATTTACTTGTGCATCATTAATTCCTATGAAGGTCATCATTAATGGTTAATTTTCTTAAGGGTGTATTCAAATCCAAACTGCTTATTTTGAGACACATTTGTAAATTCATTTTTGCACTAAAATGCATCCAATTGGCAGGTTCTCTTATTCAGAAACTTTATAATGTCTGTATTGTCTCGATTTTTTGATAAAGGCAGAATATATTTCAAAAAATGCTGTCAAAGTGGACATTTTGAACCGAATTTCCCAATGTGATAGCGCTGGAAACAAAAAAAAATGATCGTACTGTGAAAATATTTGTCTGTAAATCAATTTCTAATTGAACGAAAAATAAAAACACGGTGCCCTTATAAATGTCTTTATAAATCACGCCGCCAAATTTCCTGTTGTTACTTTTAAAAATGAGTCTGAAAATGTGTCTCAAAATTTTGAGTTGTTGAGCGTGGAAAAATATTTTTTTTGAATACCGCCTTAAGTGACACTTTTCAAACAGCGATTAAATAATGTAAAAGCATTCACTTTCATTGAAATATGATTCTATTTCTAATTATTTTGAATATCTTTATTAATTGACAGTTAAAAGTAGAAATTGTGGGTTTTTTAAATATTTTTTTTGAAAGTTTTTTTTAAGTATTCGGTTTGGCCAAATAATTCGATATTCGGCCAAACCTAATATTCGGTTTGCCGAATACGAAACTATTCGGCATACCGAATAATTTGATATTCAACCTAACCGAATATTCGGTAATATGGCCGAATAGATACCGAATATTCGGTGCATCCCTAATTTTAACATTTATATTATCTTTCATATGGAAAATGCAATATTTAAAAATTTTTTCAACAGTTAAATCTTATTTCAACATTTGCTATTATTATCTCTCTCTCTCTCTCTTTTTTTATTTTTTTTTTTTTATTGTTATATTAAAGTTATTCATTCTCAAATTCAAACTATCCACTTAACGACATATTTTTAATTAATTTTTGTTCGTAAATTGGCAATTATTGTTATTCAGAAAACTTATGTAATTGAAACACGTTTTTCATTTTCTTGGTAAGCGCAAAAGATCTTTCAGAAAATATTGTCAAAGTTACCATTTTCAACTGGATTTCTGTACGTGACAGCCAGAGAAAGTATAAAACATGCCGTCACATGAAACAAATCGCTTGTAACTCGATAAGTAATTTATTTATCAAAAAATGGAAAACTCATTTTGATTCCAGATTGCTTCCATGGTCAAGCCTGCATTTAAAAGCCTGTCTTTGCATTTAAAAATGTGTCAGAAAGTTTCGCGCTATTGAGCAGATTACTAGAAATACAAAAATATTTATTAACAAAAGCAGTCTGATTTATTAGGAGTAAGAAATTACATATCTGAAGTAAAGAGTTTTTTATACTTTGTTAAATAAAGGCACACACAACCAATTTTTTCAATATTTATACGATTCATTTACTTATACAGAAGTCTTATCTGTTATTACATACATACAGAAGTAATTTACCTAATATAAATCGGAAGCAGTTTTTTAGTACATTTCATGAACAGGCATATTAGTTCATTGGTTCCACCACTACTTCAAAACAATGACTTTCATCGCAGATTCTTACAAATTTTTGGAGTAGATTGATTTAAAAATAGTGGTAGAAAATAGGGCCGTATCGAGTACTCGGCCAATACCGAGTAGTTGCAAGAATTTCATGTTTTAAGCATATTTAAAGACAAATTAATTTATAAGTGATCTATAAAAAGTTATTTGAATATAAATGTATAATATATGCCATAAAAACTATCTACTCGGTACCTAAAAATTTATCATTAAAACATAGAAAAATGTAAGAAAAAAACCCCATGCAAAATTAATGTAAATTGAAGTTTAATTTTATATTTATATTAAAATAAAAAGTCATTTCTAAAACTGTAGGAAAAGACCGATTTTGGATAAAGAAGCAGTACGTAGAAACAGAAAATACAATAAATGCAATTAAAAAAATAATTATTAAATTTGCTGTATGGCAAATTATGGTACAAAAATACTAATCATTCTACATTTTCTGGAGATAGGGCATTTCTTTTATTGTTGTAAATTTGGCCTGCTCCAGAAAAAATGTGTTCACTGCGAGCACCGAAAAAATAGCATTTTAGCACATTACACACACACACACACAAAAAAAAAAAGAAAAGAAACTGTAAAGCCCCCTTTTTGGTGCTTTCGTGTTATAGCGGCCTCCACAATTACAATTATGTCAAGGTTTCAGCTCTGATTTCGCCAAGATCATCGGAAAGCTTATATATGCATCATATATACACATATTATTCCAAACACCCATATACGTCATTACATACATATTATTTATGTCTTATATGTCATATATATACATCCTATATGACTTATGCACATGTTATATGTATACATCATATATGTGTTATATATGACTAATAACTCGGCCATATACATTACAAAAGTAATGATTTAACGTAATAATTATGTCATACATGCTGTATAATTTGGCAATAAATCGTCGCTTGACGATTCATCCTCAAGGGCCGCTATTACACGATAGTAACCCAATTTTTTTAATCAAAAGAAAATAAGATACTTTTAAAAACTATGAAACATTTTGCATTATTCAAGAAATTGTTACAGCAAGCAATAACCATTTTTGATAGACAGATTTCAGGTATCAAAATGACAAATGGGTAAAGATGTGTTAAATAATCAATTTTAATTTCATATTGGTTAATTGAACTATTTATATATCAATTCTTTTTTTTATATATTTTTTAAATAGTGCTACTGTTTTAAAAAATTTTAATATTCAAAAATTGTCTTTAAAAGATCCACAATAAATGAAATAAAATTTCAAAAAATGAAGTTAATTTTAAAAAATTGAAGTTAATTTTAAAAAATTGAAGTTAATCTTAAAAAATATGATTATATTATATGCACAAGATGCATGTTTATAAATAGGTATCTATATAAACACACACACACACACATAGAAGTGTTACCACTAAGCACACTTCATGTTCGCATCAGTGATTCTTTCTTAAACACAACTACTCGGTACTCGGCTAAACTTGGCCAAAGCAGCACTCGGTACACCACTAGTGGAAAAAATAATAAAATCTGCCAATGGCAGGTTTGTTTATATACCATAGCTATTAAATTAAAATTAATGCATTATAAATCAGTAATTAAATTTCAAATCTTCTTGACTGAGTTTCTGTGTATTCAAGTTAGAAAGTGTAATTAATGAATAAACAATTGGAATAATAATACACAAATAAAATAAAATTAAATACAAATATTTTATTCTTCAACATTTTTCCAAAACACATGAAAATAACTTTATATATATATATGTTAAAATTTATTCAACCCATATGACTTAAAATAGTTAAACGCTTAGAGAGAGAGCAGTTATATTTGAATGTAATTTTTTTAAAATTATTTATTATAATAATCATCATTCGTTTATTGCCCCCGGATTTTGCACAAATGATACCAATGCTATCAGAATATCCTAGATACTTCTAATTATTTTTAAAAGATCTTAAAAAATATTAAACATTAATATAAAACACAAATATTAAACAAATAAATATTTCAACTAAACTGCTTGTTATCTCCAAGATTAAATTGAAGGTTGGAAGAAACATTAAAAATCTGGGTACTTCTCTATTATCCTGTCGACCACTTTTCATAATAAAAAACTATCACCAAATTGCAAGATTAAACACTAAAAACGCAGTCCCATTTACTTGATGTCAGAAGCATTATACGTGTTTGTTATGTCATCAAGGGGTTTTTAATTCGACGTGTGTGTATTTTTCAGTTTTACTGATTTATGAGTTATTTCATTCATTAAAATAACAATTGTGTATTTAAATTCTTATATTTTATTTATTTATTTATTTTGATATTCCAACGGCAACGTTCTACTGTTTATTTGGCATTACAGTTTAACGATAGTTTTTTTGTTATGTAAAGTGGTCGACGGGATAATAGAGAAGTACCAAAATCTGTACACTACTAACATAACATATTATAAAACTGTTAAATAAATTGTAATACTCAAGTAATCATGACATTCATATAATGTTTCACAACTAAAAATAATTCATTAAGATATGTTATTTAATTCCTTCAATTAATATTTATCTACTCTAAATGGATACCAAAACTTTTATCTTCAAACATGTGTCTTTATAAACATACAAAATTTTTATTTGATAAATATATGCTCTTTTAATTCCTGCAATCCATGGTTCATATTAATCTACCTTTAAAAAGAATACAACTTTAAAAACACATTCCACCTGTCTTTAAAAGTAAAGCAATTTTTACAATGTACGTAGTTTATTTAATAATTAAATAAAAAAAATTTATTCTCAAAATTCAGATAATTGCTAGCAAAATATCAGCAAAAGCTAGAAAGTAATAAATACTTCATTTTTTAAGCAAAATATTAACCAAATATACTATAATATTCATCACAAATGCAATAAAAGAACCTTAATATTGAAAAATACTAGAAATTTTCTTATTAAAATGACCTATCATACAATCATAAAAGTTATCATTTACAATCATAAAAGTTATGTACGAAAAGGGCTTTGCACCTACTTTGAGAAGGATGAAATCAATATTTGAGATAATATTTTGCATACTAACTTTTCACCATGTATGAAAAGAAGTGCCCCAGAATAGACATTCATTAGCTCTCCCCCCCCTTTCCAAAATAAATTTATACACAGAATTTTCGATCCATTGCTTTTATTTTTATTTTAAATATGAAATAATTGGTAGAAAGCACATTATCTTAATATTTTTGTTTTTTTTAAAATTCAAATCACATTGGAAAAGTAAATTGATTTGCCATTATATTAGATGAGTTTTTTAATAAAATGTGTAGCTCTTATAGTTCATTTACAGGGACACACAAAAGTAAAAAACATGCAAAACTTATCATCATGATAACATCAGAAATGGTAAATCGATTCGGGTCTAATTGGGACAGTATATTGACCTTGCAAGTATCTTTGATGTATTCAGTTCATTATTCAAATATCCCAGGTCACCTAATGTAAAAACCGGCCATGTTCAAAGCAAGGTATATAAAATTAACTGGTACAATTTTACTTTGGGATGTCCAATTGCATGACTTTTTGCCCTAATTTCATTATTTCTTTTTTCTACCGAAAGACAAATTAAATCTTTTCACGTCCTCCTTCTATACTGGCACCCGAGGCAAAAAATGAAAGAAAGAAAATAGCATTGTATAAGTTGGGCAGTAACTTAATTTTAATACAATTGTAATTAATTTAAAAATCATATTGAAAATTTGTTAAGATGAATTGCATTCGATTATAACTATATACAGTGACCTCTCACTTACATGACTTTTAGGGGACTGTAGAAAAAGTCGTATAGCTGAGAGATCGTCTCATTATACAAGTTTCAAACTTTATATGTATTGATTATTTTACCTATATTAAAAACGATAAGTTTTGAGTACTAAGAACAGATTTTAACAAAATTTAGAAAAATAATTTAATAAAAAATAAAAAATAGTTTAAAAAGTTCACAAAATAGTTCACTCACCACTATGTTTATTTTGAAAATTAAGAGATCAGATTTTCTCAAAAAATGAAGTGATATTAGTTTCCCTCTGTAGTCGACTAAAAGAGAAAATGTCTTTTTCTAAGTCTATTGAAGTTTTTAAGCTATTTTGGGAATAATCATTTTGGTGGACATAATTCTTTAATGTATTTATAGCGGCACTTGCTTTTGAAAAAATTACAACAGCAGAAACATTGTTTCCATTTTCGTCACCCCCTACTCTCACGTCTTCATTATTGATATCTTCAAAGATTTCTCATTAAAGAATTCCTGTATTTACCTTTTTACTTCTAAATTAATAATAAAACAGTGTTTTAATGAAATTTTAAAAAAACTCGATCATAAGCCCTCACCATCAGTCCCTAAATTTAACTGGTTTTGCTTTTGAAAACGGGGGAGGGGGGAATTACATTTGGGTTTTACAGTAATTATTATAAATAATAGTTGAAATTTCAGTAATATCTGTCTAAGTTGGACTTTGTGTAAGACGAAAATCTGCTTAACATGTAAAGATTTTCAAGCCCTAACAAGTAAGGTCTCCTTAAAGCGCATACTCAGAAAATTTTGAAAAAAATGCTAATGAAGCTACTCGTGTATGTAATAAAGGATCAGTCAAATTTAGCTGCGGAATCCCAGTAGAAATTCTACAAAAAAAATTAAAACTTTCGAGTATTTGGCGGAAAAAGACGCGATTTGGCTTAGCAACATTTTTCCTCGCCAAACACAAACGATCGTTTGCATTTTGAAACTGCTTGCAAAATTATTTATCAATTTATCAATTTAAATATTGTTTTAAATCGTAAAATATGATCGTTAAATTTCATTATATGTACATATAAATGTGTACACAAAATTGTAGCTATAAAAATTTATTTATTATGTAAGTTAAATTTACATAAAGAAGTTCAGCAAGAAAAAAGTTTTTCCTTAAAGATTATTTGTCATAACAGCGCACCTTTTGAAATTTCATTCCGTCGCCAACCAGTGATAAATCGCCAAATAAACGAAATTTTCATATTTTTTTTTCGGTCGTTATATCGAGGTTCCGCAGAAATTTTTTTTATAGACGTATATACCCTCATGAAAAGAACATTCTGTATTTTTTTCAAAATTTTCTGAGTATGCGCTTATGGAGACCTTCCTTGTAAGAAACACGAGTAGTACTTGAGACTAGAGAGGGGGTCCAGCCCTATACCCCCCACCCCCCTCTCTCCCATATCGAGGTCAAAATTTAATTGTCATTTGGAAAAAATATTTTGATGGAAGTAGAGTTCTACACTGGTCAGGTAATCCAATTTCACTCGAACCCCATCCAACTGATGGGTTTGGTTTAAAAAACAATTTTGGAAAAACAAACACAGGTACAGGAAAATATTTGAGACAAACTTCTTACTATTTATAATTAAATGCAAAAAAATGCACGAGGATTTCTGTGAAAAATGTATATGACACATTCATAAATATTGTTAAAAACTAGTGTAAAAAGCTAACCTTAAAAATCTAATAATATATTAGAACAGAATCATTACATAGAACCATAATTAGAGTACTGAAGACAGCATAAATTCTTATTAACATACCTCAATTGAATAGTGTGGTTTTCCTTCAAATGTATACTCAATCTTTTCCACCTCCATTCATGATTTTGTCTCCTGCATCAAAAAGCTTTGAATTTGAGAGCCCTATTTAAATGAAATTTAGCTGGAGCAATGTTACCAAGGAATATGAAGTGAAAAATACACATATGCACTTGGTAACATTTCTACAGCCTGTGTGTCTTCATCTTGAGTTATCAAGTTCCATTCATTCCATGAAAATCTTAAGATTCTGAAAAGAAAAGACATCTTATGTACTTAAAGGTCAACAGAAATGTATTAACATACCCATATATGTATAAAACAAGGCCGAATCTAGCTTTTTTTCACAGAGGGCAAACATGGATTTTGGCATCTACACCCTTATTATACCTATCACCATATTCCTTAAACATTCTTACATCCATCATAATTTTCTCACAACATAGTTTTCAACACATTTAAAAAAAAAAAAAAAAAAAAAAAAAAAATTATATACACTTTTAAAGTGGACCAGTGTACCCCGGAAGCAGAGTACACTGGTCCACTCACCAGGGTACAGTGGACTACTATTAGGTATTATCTAAAATACAATATAAATCTATTTTTCATTAATCTAATTCTTTTTTGTTGCCCCTTCACCCGCAAAATAACATAGTAATATAAATTTTGAAACAAAAACAAAAAATTAATTATATTTTGAAAATAATAACAGATTAATACAGGAACAATTGCAATTTAGTTGAAGTTATTACTTAAGTACAAAAAAATCAGCACACATTAAAATTTGCAAATGAAATTCCAAAGTACTTATGAGTAAGATTGAGCCTGGAATTTTCAAGAAATAATTTTGGGTCTGAGAGCAACATTATGAAATCATTGACATCAACAGCAGATTCGTCTACATTTTCAGGAGAAATAAACCGATTTCCATTCAATTTGTGTCTCATGAATCTTACTTGAATAGAATCATCAACAATTAGACTACAGTTATATTTATCAAAGGCAGTAAATACAAAACAAAATATTTCTTACTAAGTTAAATAAATTGTTATTTTTATTTGTTTACTTTATTTTACAGTTAAATCTACTTTAAAACAATCTTTCTTTATAGAAAATAAGCAATTATTAAATATTTTGAACTTTCTGCATTACAGGAGCAGAATGGATTGTGGACCACTGTGCCCCAGGAGCGGGTGGTCCACTGTACCCCATGTTGAAGTTCAATAAATAATCGTATTATTATCATTTATAGCTTTCTTTTAAACATATTAACTTGAAGGTAAAATAAAAACAAGTATCTTAGCTTTGCAAAAAAACTGTTTTATTTTATTTATCTACAACCTTTAATTACTAAAAAAATAAAAATATGATGATGAAAATTTTTACTTTTAGAAGCTCAAAATAACAAAGCAGAATAAAATAGTTCAATCTGAGCTAAACATATTTTCTGAAGGCTATAAATAATCATTGCAGTGCTGTTGTCTATTAGAATAGAAGAGAAGCTTAAAAAAATTTAAATAAATAAAATATTAGGGGGTGGTCCACTGTGTACCGGTCTCCCCTATACAATAACATTTAATTGCAAGACAAAAATAATAATGATAATAAAGGGTACAGATTGTACTAATTGTTAAAAAAGGGATTGTTAAAAGATATAGCTGCTCAGTTACAACGACTTTAAATAAAAGTGCATGAATACATACTTTCCCAGTTGTGTGTATAAAATCTATAAAATTAGACAAATCTTATTTTTACAGAGCAATTTTTTTTTATTTGCCTAAGATACGAACTTTTCATCCCCACCAACTTAATTATTATATTAAATTCGTAAAATAACACCGATCAAAAATAGTTGAAATAACATGATCAGATCCTAACACTACAGAAATTGTAACACTGACATAACCAAAAAAGACAAAAAAACAACACACAAAACACTTACTTGATATATTTTTTCCAGTTTACATAATTTTTTTCTGCATGCTAGACATTTTAAACGCAACACACGTCTTGATTTTCATCAAAACAAAACAAATTTTAAAATATAACAGAAAAGAAGTACTTGGCAATCAAATAAAGTGAGATAAAGAAGCCAATGTGGTAAACATGAACTCGGTCTAAGCACGTCAGAGTATGTGCAGTAGATTGCGCAGATTGAAGATTCTGGGTTCCATGTTTTTGACGTCATACTGGAATGATCTATAAGTTTGAGTTATTTTGTTAAAAATTCAAAAAATCACTAGTCAAGGAGAAAACAATTATATATTTTTAGCACTTTTTTAAATTATTTGTTTCATATAAATCTACTCTGGCAAATCCTTACTACTTCAAAATGCTACACAACCTACAATGTTTGGAAAAAAGCTAAACTAAAAGACACATTTTATAAAAATTATTAAAATGCGACATTTAAAATTTAAATTTTGTTTATTTGTGCGAAAACATGCTACACATTTTTAACATGTTCCTTTACAAAAAAATACTTATTTTTTAAGCCAAAAGACTTCTACTAGATAATAGATGGTAAATCTCTACAGATAACACAATACACAAAAAGCATTTCTGGGTTTTAATCTGTATCAATTTTAAATTTTCTATTTTCTTTCCTATTACAACACACAACTCTGTCAGCTTTTCCTTTCCCAATATCTTTCAATGACTGTCTTGTATAACCTGATTTTAAATTCTAAAATGTATATTTATATGTATGTTGTTGTTGTAACCATAAAAAATTTACTAATGACAAGTTTAAGTATAATATGTTTAAGTGTAATAGAAAAACCACAGCCCTGGCAAGATTATATCAGGAAAAAAACATCCAAATAAATTTCAAAGAAAGTAAAATAATTTTTTCCTTCAGTCTATACTATCTATCCATAATAAGAGAAACCATAGAGATACTAACACGCAAAAATACAATATGAAATGATGCAGCATCTTTTAACTTACCGAAACTGTGGCTCGAGTGACTCCATGGTTACAAATATGAAAATAAACAACTAAGTAAAAATAAAAGATGACATGCGTAATTTAAAAAACAGTTCATGAAAATTAAATGATAGCATTTCAAAGACTGCAATTATAGAATATTCTCATTTGTTTTTAAAAATGGCTCAGAGTGAGCTGCAACTTGTCAAACAACTAAATAAAAGTTATTTTACTGTGTATTTATTATGTTGTTAATTTACACCTTTTAGCATTTAAAAGAAATATATTATTGTTCTCTCTTTTTTCTGGTATCCCACAGAATAATATTTTAAGACATCGATGTTTGCTAAATGTCAATTCTTTCCATCAAGAAGTACCATAATTTCAGATACAAAAGGTGCCCTGGCATATACGTCACAACATCTGAAAACAATAAAAAACCCATGAAATTCCATCAGATACATTACATGTACACAATCGCATAAGCTGCACTTATTGAGAGTGGTATGTTTCTACTGTAGATGCCATATTGAATATTTTTGCCTTTTTATTTTAAACACCTTAAAAATTAGCATTTTACATTTAGCATAGTTATGTCACGTTTGTTTATTAAAGTTTCAAATTAAAATAAATCTAAATTCATGTTTTTTATACATGACATACAACTTAGTACAGCAAAGTATGTCAAGATGCACTGCTTCACATCGGTTTTCAGTAAATACGTGATTCATCAGCATTCTAGAATTGCGATTGCCAAATCACCTGTTATTCACTATTCACGGCAGTCGCTCTCATAAGTTCGAAGTCAACGTTTGTGAACCAATGGTATTTTGCTTTCGGTTTTTGTTTCCAGGAATGATAGCATGTCCATCACCGAATCTTGACATATTTTGAATGATTATTATTTCCAACACATGAAGCACTTTTATTATTGTTTTCGGCTGTTCACTCAACAATATGAAAAGATCTGATTTTTTTTACTATGATGTTTACACTCATGCACATTTTTTAAAATCAATTATAAAAAAGAAAAAGTCACGAAACTTTGGGTCTTTTTTTCAGCAAGTATGCTTGTAATTAAATTATTAGTTTGGAAAGGGTTTGGAAAATGCACCAACCAAAAAATCGTCAAACATCAGTATGAGAGTGTAACACATCGTTCCATTTTTTTTTCTGAAAAAATTGTGAATGCTTTGTATATGCCACGCTGGTAGATAAGTTGTAAAAGGTAAAATTTAACTTTTAACACATACCTACCAAAAACTACGGCATAGTCTTAAATATAGATTGTATTCTTAATTAGGAAATCTGCAGGTCAGCAGGTCTCAATGTCACCTCTGCAACTCACATTTTTATTCTGAATTCATTTTATTTAATATTTCGAAACTTTCAATCTGTAGTTTCAGTTCTTTCATTATAATATTAGACTAGTAAGACTTCAAGTAATTTCAGGTGATTTAATTGATGAGAATTGTAATGAGAAGTACAAATGTCGTGCACTAATACCTGTTTGATTTCTTTGAATACTTTTCTGATATAAGGGGTCTCTGCCTCCCTTGTTTTCTGATTATTTTATGAATGTAACTCTACAAATTTCAATAAATAAAAAAAATTGCTTAAAATAATGTTGATTTTTTTTAATAATACCTAATAGTAATAATTAGTTTGAAGAATTGATTATTTTATACAAATTTTAATATTTCATTAATAATCACAACTGCTCAATTTATTATTTGAAAATGTTAACTTGAGCCATCCCATAATTTTTTAATTGTAACACCACTGAACTGATGCAATATTACTAGTGGTTGATCATGATTGGCTACAGGTTGCCGCATGCATGGCTCCAACTTTAAATTTTTTTAATTACCACTATTTTCGAATACAAATCTTTGCCTTTTATTATTTTAGAAGTTCTATAATTTAAAAAAGTGAAGATTTCTACTAAAAAAGTAGCAAAATAAAAAAGCATAAAAGTTAAGGCCATGTATGTAACACTGTAAAGAATCACCACTGGTTATTGATGTTAAGATGCAATGGTTGGAAGATTGTTTTTACAGAAAAATGTCAACAGGAAAGTATACAAGTACAAATTATTCTTATCAGTCAATTATTATAAAATTCAGAATAACAACTTACTTCTTTTCTGTGCAGAGGAAGAATAATGAAGAAAGCAGTAATTGGATAACGTAACAATTTCTCAGCAGGAAGTGGGTGATTCAAGGGTTTTACTGGGAAAATGTCATATTACAATAGCATTTTCTGCATATGGCTAAAATAAAATAGTATTTAGAGATTTTATCATTGGTTAAAGAAAAAAATAATGCCATATGCTGACAATTCTATCCAATATATAAGAAATAAAATTCAAAATCATGTGTTTGTCAGCTGCACAATAAAGTGAAAAGTTACGTAGTCATTAAAAAAGGTCATGAAAATGTTGTCAAAAATTGGCCTTTCCTGTCAACACTAGACAATCTTAGTAAATTTGACAACCTTTTCCTCTCTACTCACTTTTCAGATATTCAGGGAATTTTTCTCCATGCATACACGGAACAAAAGCTCAAGAACTCTCGGTAATATTAAAAGAAGCTTAACATTATTTTGAAATTTATATGCTTACATTTTTGTTCATAATTTCTATCTTACCACTATATGTCCATTTAAGGGGAAAATTATTATTATTTATTTTGCTGCAATGGCTGAATGGGTAGCATTATTATTTATTTTGAATCATTTTTATAAGTGAAAATAAGAAATCTAACAATCGAAAGGTGTTTATGTTTGCCAAAATGCTTTTAAGTTATTTCAGGGTATGTAACAACATATTTTTTCTATTATTAGCACATAAATATCAGTTTTACATTTCACAATGTTCAATTTTCATCGAACCTGGAACTTTGATTTAATTTTGATTGCTGAAATAATAAATAGACAAAATGGAGGAGGGCGTGTTCTCCCACCCTCCTTCATGACAAGAATATATATCATTTTAATTTTTTATTTTTTATCTCTGGATTATAGAATGCAAATTTGTTTCTGACTTATCTACACTCTTAACTGACTCTATTTTTACAGTACAGAGCAATGTATAATTATTCCATGATAGAAAATTGCCTCCAAATCATTAGAGCCTTATTATTATTATTATTTATTTGAAAGTGTAGGTCCTTTTTCAAAGAAATATAATTACAATACTACTCCATTCTATTTAAGAGACAGGAAAAAAAAGGATTGAAAAAAAAGATGAGGGAAAGCTAAAATTCATCTATTAATCTAATAAAAATCTTTAATAATGCCTTATTTTAAAAAAAGCTAAAATCTATTTATTTCATAAAAATATTCATTGTAATATTAAATTATAATGAGCTCTAATTTTGAAATTGCATATTTACAGCTCCAAGAAATATATTTCTGTTAAAAAACTCATTGGTTACAGATAATATAAATATATATATATATATGTATATATTTAATTCTTTTTAAAAAACATGTAATCCTTGAATTTTATAAAGCAGAAATCCATTTTTAGAAGCTTTAAGTATGCAATTCTAAAATTACAGCTCATTCTGCCTAATACTTTTTGAATATTTTTTTATTAAACTACCTGCATTAAAATCTATTTTGCAATGACTACAAATTAGGGATGGGCATTATTCAACGTAACAGGATAAATAACACTGTTATTGTGTTAGAACCTGCATTAAATACATCACAAGAAAGTCCCTGTTAATTAAATAACAATTGTCAGAGAAGAGCCTGCACTGTCTGGGCTGTCATATCCATAAATTCAGTTCAAAATGTTTACAAAATTTTAAATAGCATATATTAAACATGTTCATATTTTTTATTTAAAAAAGAACAACTTAAAATAAAAAAAATCCGTAAACAAACTCAATCTCTTCCAAAATTTCCAAAAAGGCTATTAAAAGACTTCAAGTAGTTTAAAGAGATTTAACTCGTAACTGTCTAATATATTTTGTACATCAAAAGACACTGTTTAAAATAGTTAAAATGTTGATTTTTGTTATTAATAGCATTAAAGATTAGCTCCGAGGATCATTTATTTTTATAAAGATTTTAATAATTGATAAATAATCATAAGTGTTTAATTATTATTTGAAAACATTAACTTGAGCCTTCCCATATTTTAATTGCAACACCACTGAGTTGGTGCATTATTGACAGTGGTCGCTCATGCCTGGCTATCATGTAGGTCTCAAACTTTTAATCTTTTTTGTTAACATTCTTTTGTAATAGAAATCTTTGCCTTATTTACTTGTACAAATTCTACAATTAAAGAAGTTTAAATTTTCATTTAAAAAACACAGTGGTAACAAAAAAGCATGTTCAACCTATGCATGTACCTCTGTAAAAAACAAGTAAGCAAATGACACACATAATTGCTGGTAAGACACACTGTTTGATGACACATTGGTTTTACAGAAAATTACTAGCAGAAAGTATACAACTGCTAGTTATTCTTATCAGTCAATTATCGTAAAATTTAGAAGGACAACTTACTTTTTTAGGAGTTGATTACAAATAATAAAGAAAGTGACAATTATGTGATACAAGGAAAGCTCATCTGGAAATGGGTGACTCAAGGTCTTTACTGGCAAGATGTCACATTATAAAGAATTTCCATAATATAACTGAAAGAAAATAACATTTAGAGGTATTATAACTCGTTAAACAAAAAAAAAAAGTAATGCATGTGCTCACAATTTTATCCAAAATATAAGAAATAAAATTCAATAGCATGTGTTTGTTGTCTACAAAAAAAGGGAAAATTTGTATGGTCATCAAAATTTGCCCATAAGTGCCTTTTTCTGGGTTATAGCGACACCCCTGTGCTCACTTTTCAGAGGAGTAGAGAGATTTTTCTTTGTGTATGAAAAAAATTTCATAACAATTTTCAGTAATGTCAAGTTAAGCATTATTTTGAGATATGTATGCTGTACACTTTTGCACATACAAAAGCACTTACTTAAAATTTTAATTCCATTAAGAACTAATTCTTTTTTTTTTTTTTTTTTTTTTTTTTTTTTTTTTGCTGTGATGGATTCATGGGCATTCAATATTTTTGCATTACAATTAGCATATTTTGTAAGTGAGTACCAGAAAACTATCAATCAAAAGGTGTTTATGTTTGCTACACTGTTTTGTTTTTTGAGTGAGTGTAATGATAGTTTCTCAATATTATTAGCATATAAATTTCTGTTTGGTATTGTTATATTTTTACTGAATCTTTTACTGTAGTTTATTTTTGATAACTGAATGGAGTTTTTCCTTGTTTTAAAATAACTTAAATAAGAATAGTCAAAGGAAAGGGTCTAAAATCCCCTTACTGACAAGACAATACTTCATTTTAAAGTTTCATAGTAAAAATGTAGTAATACAATTGAGATATTTTTTTCTCCTAATGTTACTATGATATAAAAATGTGGCAGTATGATTATTTTATATATTTTTTCTAATCTGCAATGTCAATTTTTAGTACAGTACAGGACCCATTATCTGGCATCATGGGGATCGATCTGATTCTGGTTTTTGGATCCATGCCAAAAACACAAATTTCGCATCTGCAAAAATTTTCCTCCCCCCCCCCCCCTCATGGACTCAATTTTTTTTCTCTATGATCTAGTTTTTTAGGCAGACACATTAGAGAAAATAAGTTTTAAAAACATACTTATTATTCTTGAAAGAAATTCCTAAAACAATAATAATATTAACTTTAAGTTTTCAAAATCTTTATATTTTTGGTCAATGACTGCAAACATATTGCTAATCTCTTTTTTTTTTGTTTCAAATAGTTTGGATGTTCTAATAAATAATGTTTCTTGTATCTTGTATACAGATAAAATGTCAGGTTCTCTAAAAAAGGATTTTTCTTCCATTTCACAGAAACTTGAGCCTTCCCATAATATTTTAATCAGAACACCACTGAGTTGATGCATTATTGAATTATTGACAGTGGTGGCTCAGTACTGGGTACAGATGTGGCTAGATGAATGGATCAAACTTTTTATCTTTTTCGTTAACATTCTTTTTTAATAGAAATATTACAATATATAAAAAGAAGGAGAAAAGTAAATTAATTCAATGTCATTGCAGTAAATTATTTCAAATGTGTAAATGAAAATATATCTTTTCTTTAAACGTAATGTCATTTTTAATGCGAATACTTTTCAACCAAATTCTCACTAACTCTACACAACTAAAAAACAAGAATGAAAAATCATGCGTCAAGCATAGATTATGTAACACTTTCCAATGCTTCCAAATAATTTTACAAATCATACCATTTAATAAGCTAAAAGATAACATCTAAGTAAACAATTTTGAAAACGCATAACATATTTAAAAACATAATTTCAGGCATTTCCAACATATACAATATTCGAAAAAATATCTGAATACTTTTATTCAGCCCTGTATAGTATCTATAGATTTGTATATATACTACATAGAATGCTAAATTTTAGTTCTGTTAGGAAACACGTAGCACAGTTTAAAATTCTCCGGCTGGAGTTTCTGTCAATAAACGCACGTATTTATTTGGATGTACCTAGACTAGAACGGAAATATTAATGTTTTTCATGAATTGTAACAATATGTTTTAAAATTTGTTCAAACTGAATGATATTTACCATAATTTCATGAAGCGGAACAATATTTGTTCTGATTTCATAAACCGGAACAATATTTGTCCTAATTTCACGAACCGGAACACTGTTCCGGTTTGCACCGGTACATTTTTTAGCCCTGCAAATAATAAATGTAAAACCATATCTCTATATCACAGCAAACATATAAAAAGAAAAAAATTGTAAAAATAGAAAGAGTTTTTATATACTGATAACAATAGCGTTGGGAGGGTAGTTGATGAATGATAATGTTTGATATCGTAAAGGGGGGATTGATTCAAAATTATCAAAAAGTTGATATTGTAATATATATACAGCCCCTAAAAATATATGTACATCCCCTAAAATTATATGTCATAGGTTGTTTAAGACTTGCAAACAAAAGTATTATTTATAGTAAAGTATTAAGTGTACTTTTTATTCTTTAAAAATCGTTCACTAAATACACAGAATTATCTTCAAAAACAATTTTATGTGCCTAAAATATTTGTGCTTTTGCTTGGTTTACTTTCATTTTGTTTACTATTTTCTCCTAATTTCCACAGGAAAAAGATTTGAGAAATGTTTTACTACTTTGCACATTTTTACAGTGAAAAATTTTTATGCCTGAAAATAATATCTGGTGATAAAATGACTGCATATATAAACAATTCATTTTTTAACACGTTCCAACCTAGTTGAAAAGTGTTTAAGACTTCGGTTTGTCTGGCCGTCTGCCGTCTGTCCGTGCTCTAACTCCCGTAAATATGCTCAGATTGCTCTGCAATTTTTATATGTTATTGTCGTTATATATAGGATGTTTCCTATTTCAACGGAAGTGTATAGCACATATAGTTTTTTTACAGGGACACTCAAAAGAATTTCGTTACATTGCGGTGTATGAGGAAAAATCATTTGCAGTTTATTTAAATAATATTTCACTATTTTAAATGCGTTGAAATTTATATATATCACTAAGGTGCATTAAAAGAAGCCTATTATGGAATAGGGTGTGCATAGCACTTATAGTTACTTTACAGGGACAGTCAAAAGAGTTCTGTTACATTACGTCTATGGAGAAATCGATTTTTCGTCTGTGGTTTAATTAAATAATGTTTCACTATTTTAAACGCATTGAAATTTATATATATCCCTAAGGTGCATGACAAGAGGCTTACTACAGAATAGTGTATGTATAGCAGTCATCATTCATTTACAGGGACACACAAAAGAATTCTCTACTGTCTGTTAACAATAATTCCTGGAAGTGCATTTTAAGTTACTGAACGCGATTTTAAATTTAACTCGCTTTTTATCTATTATGTGATGTGTATAAATTCTGTAGATCCTATACAGGGAAGCACAAAAGTTCGCGAACACATGATGCACTTAATATCACTGTGATAAGCCACCACCCATACCCACGGCTGTAAAGCGATTGCTATAGTACCTTTTGGTGAAAATTGAACTTTTTATGTACTTGGTTATGTACATTAAATAAATATATATATATTTCTAACTGACCCACCCGGCAGTAAATGGTCATTGCCTTGGTCCATGATAATAGCCTTAAATATACCTAAAATCAATGTTGAATGATTTTATATATTTAAACGAAAATCTTTCCAAACGGACATAATATAATTATTTTGCTATCGACAGCTTAAAAGTGTTTTTTTCTCACTTTTTTTTGTTCCACATCGAGTAATTTAATTTTAAAGAAAACAGTTCTTAATATCCAAACGCTTTGAAATTTTTGAGAGTTATAAATATAATAATACTCAAACCTGTGAATAATTTTTGTGCTAAAACTGACATTTCATTGCAAAATTTTTTCTTCCAAACTATTATTTATTTATTTATTTGTACACATTGAAGTCTTACGGGATTTATTTTTTAAACTGATTATTTTACCCCTGTCATTATATATGAACCAAAATTTTACTGGAATAACACCTGAAAGGTTATTGGTATTAAAGTACATGAATTTGATTTTTTGGAGTCGAACATAGATCTCAAAGCCGCAGGGGTTCGTCGATAGCTTCAGAGCCCCGAGCCTCCCTTTCCTCATTTGGAGGTGTTAAATTTGTTCATTTTTCCTTTTAAATTTGTCCGGTTCAACCTTTACTAATCTTGCCATATTATGAAAATTTTCTCGTTTTGTGTGTAAATTATGGAAACGTAACAAGCAAAAATCTCAAAGTAAATCCACCTTAATGCAGGTTTAAATAAAAAGAAAATTTCCAAGCCCAAAATATAATTCAAATTTTTACCACAAAAAAGCCCCCAAAATAAAATTAACTTTTATGTTACTTTAGAGAGTTGTAATCCTAGTCTAAAATGAAACTCCTACTTTGAAGGAAAATATAACAGATGCCAATCCATTTAGCAGTTTTCAGCTAAATTCTCGCTACGGGCTTGGCGACCTGCGTTAAAGGTATGCACAGTGTGAAACAATTAACTGTTGATGTTTTGTTTATATTCAATACTCATATTTAATACAGTGATCACGATCCTACCTCCAACCTCTTTGAATTTGAGTGACTAAATAAAAATGACAGGCCACACATCCAAGCTTTTTAATTTTAATCTTTTGATAGAACGAAGATCCAAGCAGCCTTACCCGAAACACGTAATTTGTTTACACTCCGCCTGTTGTCATCGGCAGAAGAGAAGTCGTTTTCTGCCACGTAAACATAGCAATTTTATATGTGTAGCTTATTGTGCTCTCTCTAACTTTCTTTATTATTTAGAATCTTGCATGTATTTTAAAAAATGTTTTTGTATGGTTAGAAATTAAGTTGTCTATACTTAAAAAAAAAATTTAGTGAACAATAATTTTGAAATAGCGTTCCGGTTCGTGAATTTTTCCATTTCGAGCCCTGATTATTTGTATACTTTACTGATTCAAATGAAAAAAAAAAGTTAATAAAATATCTCTCTATTAGATAAGTAATAACTTTATATCACCTAATACTTAAAAGAAATAGTTACTATTTAAAAGTATTTGATAATAGCTTTTGTTGCATAATCCATTCAACAGTAATATTGTCTCCTTGCATTTGTACCCTGCAAAGGGAGGGGGCACGTAGAATTTCTTATAAACGAAACAGGTGGACAACATTCTTCCTAGTAAATCCAACAAGTATCATTTCGAACATATTTTGCACCTAGTTTCTCAAATAGCAGATTATTTATGCATATGGCAGAAGAATAGGGAATGTCAAACATTAGAGTATTCCATATTTTGAAATAAAATAATTTTTGTAGTCATTAAATGGTTCTAATAATAACTTCGTATTTTCATAAAAATACAAGCTAAAAAGATAGACTATTTTGATGTACAAAATAAAGTTACAAAAAAAGATAAAAATTTTAGTTGGATTAAAATATTAACAATATCAAGGGAATACCCCCCCTCCCAAATCCCCCTACAGATATCATACAATATCAAGTGGCATCTCCCTCCCCCCAAAGTGATAACATTATATATGCATAGTCCCTTACTAGTAGTTTAATTACTTTACTATTAGTAAACCGTTTTGTTCAATATTGCATTTTTAAAGAATTAACACATTTAATACTTTTGTTTAAAAAATAATCTTAAACAAGGTATGGCAATTATTTTTACAAGAAGTATAATTAATTTTCTATTATTAATCTTTTATTTGCAGTATATATTTTTTTTAATTTTGGAGGTATTCCTTCAAATGTAGAATGTTTAAAATCATGTAAGTAACTTCTACGAGAATACTCTTAAATATTTTCCTTCATAATAATACTATTTTTTAAAAGTCTGATATTCAGCGAAATCTAGTCAAATTAATAAATAAGACAAACAGTTTGTAATATTACCTTTACAACAGGACTCATTTTAATCATTACATTTTGTTATTTGGAGAAAAAAAATATATTTTTTTAATTAGGTTAACATAAAAAATATTAGTACTTTCTGTCATGTAACTCTGCAACCAATCAGACAGTTACAAAATATAACTTCACGCTCAGCAGCAAGGTCTGGGAGTGTGGTAACTAAATTAACTTTTCAGCTAATGCTTTCAGTTTCTCACTGTGGATGACAGATTATTATACACGAACTTCTTTATCTTCAAGTCTCTTATTTACACTATGTTTCCAGTGTGACCATTTGTATTGAATTAATTTTATTTTAAATGCTCACTCATCTCAGTTAAAATATAATAAAAATAACAATAATAATAAATAATACCAATCAAAACATTTATTTCTATATCAAAGAACTGTTTCTAAACTCCACACACGAAGAATAAAAGATGCTATTGTTGAGATTTTCGTCCGGATAACTAACATAAAAGTAACCATTGACAACCCATTTCACATTATGAAAATACTGGAACTTCAAAATTTTTGTTTCTTGAAAAGGTCAAACTTACATAATATGCAACTATTGATAAACTTAATATATAGGTACATTAGTACGCGATATATTATAAAAATAAAATATGTATTTTCAATTAAGCTGAATACAGTCAAATTTAGCGTATATCACCCCTAATATTTTAAAATTAAACATTTTAAGAAAAAATCAAATAAATTTCCGGTTTTTAGTCTAAAATACGATAAATAATCACCAAAATAATTACAAATAAATAAATAAATGAAATTATTTGCAGCAAAAGATATTTCAACAGTGTTTGAAAATGACAACAAAATATCAGAAAAAAAATGAAAATGGCCTCACATGATATATCCTGCCATCATATGAACAAATTGTGATTTTTTTTTTTTAGAAGAGTTACGAAAGAAACATATCTTACCCTTAATTTATTTTAGAAAAGAGAATAGGATCAATAAATTTGTTTTAAAAACAAGCTAAAGCTAGTCCTACCATCTGAGAGATGGCAAGTTAGTGCTGCAATGAATGAATCAAATTTAAGAATCATTCATTGATTTTCGGTTTGTTGGCCAATCAGACTTTTGCCTGCCACGCCCAAGAGGGCGATTTCAGAAAACATCACGGCTTGGCGTTTGTTCACTACTACATGAACGAAAAAAAATATGATATATGCCACTGAATAAGAATTCGGATCCTCCTTGCAACTTTTCATGATCAAAGGATGTAAGATATAGAACAATTAGTTCATAAAATTGCTTGTTCCAACATAAGAAGTAGACCTCATTTCAAGCATCGCATCAGTTCAGGTAATCTTTCAAAATATAACGCTCAACCAGTGTCCTCTGACGGTAATT
This sequence comes from Maratus michaelseni, assembly GCA_963931845.1. NCBI lineage: Eukaryota > Metazoa > Arthropoda > Arachnida > Araneae > Salticidae > Maratus > Maratus michaelseni. The sequence goes on along the minus strand of OZ007595.1, from coordinate 332,703,848 downwards.
TTAGCTAATTTACGATACATAAATTTATCGACCCTAATCTCTTTATTGAAATAAGTTTTTGGTAAGCTATGTTTCGATGTCTGAATCCCAGAACAAGCTAGACACTCGACTAGGCGATCGTTATGACATACGAAAGGATAAACCTATCCATAACATATAATACTTTTGCTTTTGCTTGATTCCACCGTTACATGAGTGACTTTTAGAGAGTGTTTTTTTTTTTTTTTTTTTTTGCAAATTGGGACAAATTTTAAATTATTTAGTTGCTTTTTTCAATGGGACACACACACAGAATAATTTTTGTAGTAACACTTTTAGTCTAAAGTAATAACATTTTTTTTAAATAATAAAGTCGTTGTTACGTGTGTGACTCAGAAAAATCATACATGTAACAAATATACTGAAAGATTTTAAAGTAATATTTGTTTTGTTTGTTTGTTTTATTGATAACACACATCTGACTTGTGTGCTTGACATCAAGTGCCCACTTACATTTTAAAGTAATGCAGAACAGTTTTCAATACAGTAAACTCTGTCTAAGGTAGAATGCTGTATACAATGGAAAATATGTAATATGGAAAATATGTATAATATTTTCTAAGAAAATATGAAATTGGCGACTTTTCAAAAAAATTTAAGTGCTTTCGAAGAAAACTTACGGATGCATCTTTCTGGAAATTCAGTCCATCTTTAAAAAAAATTAAATGATGGAACAGATGTGTTTGTGGTCTGCATCCAGTGTTGCTTGGAATGATTTTCAAAACCATGCGAACATGGTGTTTCTGAAATGAACTGCAATTTCATGTAAGAAAGAAAGGTGCAGTTTTGATTCCTAAATGGCGAACATTTCAAATCATGGAATATTTATACTTACAAGTATCATAATATATATTTTTAAAAACAACAATTAAAAAATTTAAATTTCAAAGATAAAAAATAAAATAAAAAATTTGTAAATGAAAAATATTATAATACATGAAAAAAAATTATACCCTAAATATAAGACATGAAAATGTAACAAAATACTAAATAAAAGTTCTACTGAAAAAGTGTTTATTGACATAGCAGATTTGAAACAAATAATTATAAGCTTAATGTCACATTTTTATACCATATTAACCCATTAAGCGCCATTGCTCCCATTTTGGGAACATTACTTTACGATTTTTTCCTGAATTGCGTATTTTATAAATTGTTAAAGGATTCGTGTTATTTGCATTTTGAATATATTAGATAACATCTGAATTTTTTTTTTTAAAGTTTCATTAGAATTTTATATTTTCTAAAACGTGTTAAAAAAGGTGAAAAATAGCTTTTTGGCAGTATTCAAAAGAAATATTTTTAAAAAAAACTTTATAATAAAAATCATATTTTTTAGTTAAAATATGTTTATAACAGTGTATTATATTAAACAACTTTAATCCGGAATTAATATGTATAATAGATCAATCACAACTACCGAAAGTATAAGTTGTTCTCAAAATGGGAGCAATGGTGCCTAATGGGGGTAATGTTTTTGAAAACTTGTACATATGCCTCCGTGCATTTGTGGTATTTATTTTTCAATTTATTAGCTATAGAAGGTATAATATTATTCTGAAAACTAATATTTTTAGAAGATTAGTCCAACCTTTACATTTATAATAAAAACAAAATGAAATTACCAGTTCCATAAGCATTTTCATTATCCATATCTTTATTTTTCATCATTACATCACTTTTTCTGACTATTTTACATGGAAGATGATTGAACAATTTTTTAGATTTGGATGATTTTTCGTATCTTTTGAAAATCGTTTGTTTGCTACCTGATTGCAGTATTGTAACATATGAGGAAGATATCTTCCTCATATGTATGTCACATAAATTATTTTCTATTACATACCAGATGGTACCCGTCAAAATTTGACAGTAAATAACTTGAAAGCTCCTTTAGAAATATACTTTTATTTTTAATTAGCTGCTTTTAAATTAATTAAATATTGAAAATTTTAAGAATTGTTATATTGTGTAAGCGATTTCTATAGATATAAAATTGTGTTGTCAGTCCAGCCTACGCAACTAATGAAGTGAAATAATTTTAAGCTTGTAACTTACATAATATTATAATTGAATTATTTTAGCAAGAATTTAACTAAAAATATTAATTGAATGATTTATTTTTACTTACTACGGTCTCAAAAATTAAAAAATATGTACATCAATATTTAGTATTTTCTATTTTTTTTTTAATTATGCGGCCTTTGAAATTTTTCATTAATTTTACTTTTATCAGCCTGACTCTAAAACCCAGATAAACCATGGATATCAAGGTGAATTCTTTTATAATTCTTATATAAATATTTTTTCGCTTTTCTTTTCTTTTGAGGAGAATAATAATATGATTTTCTTAGTTATTCAAATATATCTTGTTTATAATTATCGTACAATATATCGATAAAAGTTTAGATAACTTTATTTAATCGATAACTACATGCAAAATCTTTTAATTTAAACATTTATAATATAAAATAAGTAATTCAAAAAATATTGTTGGTTGTTAAATTTCATTTACCACAGTCCCAATATTTTGAAAAAATAACAATATTTAGTATTTCTGATTTATTTATTTATTTATATTTAAACTACACAACCTTTAAAATTGTTCATTAAATTAATTTTTATCAGTCTGATTCTAAAACCCCAAATTTAAGATTTGCTGTTTGTAGCTAGCGATTTATAACACATATTTTTTAATTACTTGAATTTATATTTTCTATTTTCACACATTATTTAATTGTTAAATCATGGATATCAAGATAATTTAGAGTTCCTGTAGGAATATTTTTCCTTCTTTTTCTTTTCTCTTCTTTTATTTTTGCTTTTTTATGTAAAATAATCCCATACTTATATTATTATATATATATATATATGACATCTTGCTAATGGTCATGCCAAATATAATAAAAATTGTAGACCACTCCAATTTATTTAATTGATAATTAGATGCACGATCTTTTAATTTAAATACTTTAAATATAAATTTAGTAAATAAAACAAAAATTCTTGGGTGTTAAATTTTAGTTATAAAGTATTCAAATTAAAAAAAATATATATATATATAATTTATCTAACTTTTCCTGCACTATTGCATTAGAAATTTTGGTTCAAAACACCAACTTTTACTGCATTCTTTGAAAACTCTTTGGCCTTTACTGAAAAACGAAACAACAGTACAATTACATACTTTCTGAATAAGAGTGATTCTGATAAAAATCCCCACCTCCCTCTTAATAATGCGAAACTTTGATTCATTTTTAAATGTAAAAGCATGATACTTACAGGCATGATTGTTGAAGTGATTTGCAATAGAATAGTTCCTTCCATTTCCCGATAAATGATTTACATCTTAAGTTATTAGCAATTATTGTCTCAGGATGATAGTTTTTTTTTTCATTTTCTGCACTGTTGCGTTAGAAAATTTGGTTCGAAACACCAACTTTTGCTGCATTCTTTGAAAACTCTTCAGCCTTTACTGAAAAACGAAACAACAGTTCAATTACATACTTTCCGAATAAGAGTGATTCGGATAAAAATCTCCCCACCCTCTTAATAACGCAAAACTTTGATTATTTTTAAATTTGAAAGCATGATACATACAGGCATGATTGTTGAAGTGATTTGCAATTGAATAGTTCTTTCCACTTCCCGATAAATGATTTACATCTTAAGTTATTAGAATTATTGTCTCAGGACGACAGTTTTTTTTTCATTTTCTGCGCTGTTGCGTTAAAAAATTCGGTTCAAAACACCAACTTTTACTACATTCTTTGAAAACTCTTTGGCCTTTACTGAAAAACGAAACAACAGTTCAATTACATACTTTCTGAATAAGATTTATTCTGATAAAAATCCCCCCCCCTCTTAATAATGCGAAACTTTCTGATTCATTTTTAAATGTGAAAGCATGATACTTACAGGCATAATTGTTGAAGTGATTTGCAATTGAATAGTTCTTTTTATTTCTCAATAAATGAACATCCATTTTTGACATTCTGAACGAATTCCAGTTACAATGTTTTGGCATAGCAAATTTTTTCTCTGCGAATTTTTAGATTTTTCTCTGCGAATCAATAAATACACACTTTTTCAAGCGCGATACAACGTAATCAGAATTTGCAGCATCAGAGAAAAAGAAAATTATAGTTTACATATGATTATTTTTATTTCGATGTCTTGTAACAGAAATTTGTTGTGGCAGATGTGTTACGTTTTTGCAATTTTATTTTTACCAACTTGAAGAGCAGCAAAATGGTGTGAGTCACGCATTGTCAGCAAACCCGATAAAAGTGTCGAAGTCAAGGTTCATACAGAGTTGGGAATAAAAATTCCAAGGAGTTCAAGAATTTTTGACACCCTTAGAAAGCATATTCTAATTCCAAAAAATTCTATTCACGTCTTTTAATTGATAACAAGAACGAAAAATCATGCATCAAGTACAGAATATGAAATGATTTTTGTTTTGTTTGTTTGGAAATTAAATTAACTTAATTTAATTTGAAAAATATGGGTAAGACGTACATAATAAAATAATGTAACAAATTTATAATGCTTTTAGATATGAAACATAATAAAAGCTATCCAATAATAAATGTGCATTTCATAATTGTATGGATTAATTTTTTCACATCGGGTTTGGGTTAAAGTGGGTTTGAGCTTGCATTTTTTTTGTCTGTTCATTTTGTGTTGTACACGACACGTGCAAGACTCAAGTGTAGACTAGACCTGTGATATATATTGCCAATTTGCCTCCCTCACCACTGTCAGGGAGATTATGCCCCCTCCCCCCTTCCTTCCCGTCGAGCAGATTCTGGCACCGCCTCTGCTGTATAAATCTCAAAATTGATATTTTCTACTTGCAAAACTTTTAAGGTTGTACGTTTCCTTAAAAATAAAATAGTGTGGTAAACTAATCTAACTACCATGGAACAAATAAACTAATTTGTCAGAAAAAAATATTGACAGATTTTTTTTTTCTTACATCTCCAGAGTGACTAAGATTGAAACAAAACTTTTAATTTGTTTTTTCATTACTTGGCCAGAAATATAAATAGCAACCCTCGTAATGACTCAACTTTATGCATGTGAAATGTGTGATTTAAAATTATCAGTTTTATGATCCACATGAGGATTTATATTTATCTATCTGGCCATCTCTTTCTGGATTTTGTCTTGTCTAATGTCTCAAAAGTCTTCCATCACAATCGTTTTATACTGCCTCAAAGTCACTATAATAAATTGGCATATTCTCTGTTTATTTTTCTCAGTGAGTTCTACTGTTTTACTTTCAGTTATGTTTTATGCTGCTTGTTCTTATTGATCAATTTGTTTCTGAATGAGAAGTTGTTATTTGTGATTTTTTCCCCATAAATTTTAGATATGAGTATAGCTTTTAATCCTACGTTACAAACTTTATTTAAATCCAGTTTTCTATGATTTTAATTTTCTGTAAAGAAGTTAATTTACCCTTAAATATGTTTTTCATTAATTAAAAAATATGACAGATTAACATAATTTTATTTATTGCAGCTGCATAAAGCATTAAAAGGGGTTAAAGAGAAAATGTCAGGTTGATATCTGTCTTAACACTCAAAGCAAACAGAAATATTTAAAGTGTGAAATATGGAGAAAATAATTTCTTTAACAGTGCTTTCTGGGAAACCATCTTCTGATTTCCACCAAAGAATATCTCTTGTTTCTGAAATATGTAACAAGAATTTCTCTCAAAATAGAGTTTTAAACAGGCATCTGTTAATTCACACTTGTGAGAAGCCTCATATTTGTGAGATGTGCAACAAGAAATTCTCGCAAAAGGAAAGTTTAAACAATCATCTGTTAATTCATACTGGTGAGAAACCTTTTATTTGCGAGACATGCAACAAGAAATTCTCTCATAAGGGAAGTTTAAAAAATCATCTGTTAATTCATACTGGTGAGAAACCTTTTGTTTGCGAAATATGCAACAAGAAATTCTCTCAGAAGGTAAGTTTAAACAATCATCTGTTAATTCATACTGGTGAGAAACCTTTTGTTTGCGAGACATGCAACAAGAAATTCTCTCATAAGGGAAGTTTAAACAATCATCTGTTAATTCATACTGGTGAGAAACCTTTTGTTTGCCAGACATGCAACAAGAAATTCTCTCATAAGGGAAGTTTAAACAATCATCTGTTAATTCATACTGGTGAGAAACCTTTTGTTTGCGAGACATGCAACAAGAAATTCTCTCATAAGAGAAGTTTAAACAATCATCTGTTAATTCATACTGGTGAGAAACCTTTTGTTTGCGAGATATGCAAGAAGAAATTCTCTCATAAGGGAAGTTTAAACAATCATCTGTTAATTCATACCGGTGAGAAACCATTTGTTTGCAAGGTATGCAACAAGAAATTCTCTCAAAGCAGTCATTTAACCAGGCATCTGTTAATTCATACTGGTGAGAAACCTTTTGTTTGCGAGGTATGCAACAAGAGTTTCTCTGACAATAATAATTTAAACAAACATCTGTTAATTCACACTGGTGAGAAACCATTTGTTTGCGATGTATGTAACAAGAAATTCTCTCATATGGTAAGTTTAAAAGAACATCTGTTAATTCATACTGGTGAGAAACCTTTTGTTTGCGAGACATGCAACAAAAAATTCTCTCATAAGGGAAGTTTAAACAACCATCTGTTAATTCATACTGGTGAGAAACCATTTGTTTGCGAGATCTGCAACAAGAAATTCTCTCGAACTTGTGATTTAACCAGACATATGGTAATTCATGAAGGTGAGAAAGTGTTTGTGTGTGAGATATGCAACAAGAAATTCTCTCTAAAAGGAAATTTAAACAAGCATCTGTTAATTCATTATAGTGAGAAAACTTTTGTTTGGGAGAAATGAAATAAAAATTTCCTTAAAAGAAAAAGCCATTTAAATAGGCATCTATTATTTCATGCTGGTGATAAACCTTTTATTTGTAAGATGTGCAACAAGAAATTCGTCAAAAAGAGTGTGTTAAACAGTCATCTGTTAATTCAGACAGGTGAGATATTTTCACAAAGATTGCAGGACATTTTCACAAGAAATTTTCCCAAAAGGGTAATCTATGCACCCTTTCATAATACGAGATTTGCAATTTCATAATAGTCTTAAGAGAGAGTTATTTCTTGTCAAAGATTATAAACAATCGCCTCGATAAAAGGGCTGTCAATGAAAAATTTCTAATTTTGTACTGCTTATTTATGGTACCAATATACCATAATATTTTGTATTATATTATTTTATGTTTAATTTATGTATATAATAAATAAATTGTACCTCAATGTGTATGTATTGAATGATGTAAATATTGAAAAATTGCTTGCGTGCTTGATGCGCCGTTGTTATTTCATAAAGTAATAACAGTCTGATCAGTTTATAAAATATAAAAAATTCCTAGAAAGTGTTTTAAAGTCCTCCTTTTTTTCGTTTTGGTTTTATAAAAAGAAATTACCCTAATTTTATCATGATGTCACTACTAATACATGTTATGTTTTGATGTTCTTTATTTTCAGATTTATCAACTTTTACATTCAACAAATTATGATAGTGTTTAAATATCCTATACATTATATGCAATAAAATAATAGCTGCTCTGCAGAATTGTATTTAACTGACAAAATAAGATATGTATTTATCTTAACTTTCTATCTATTGTCATTGGGTGGAAAATTTACAAGGATAGATAAATATTGAACAACATGTGATTTTCTCCCACTAAGTTTGTAACCCATCATAAATTAGAAAAAAGCACAATTATTTTTAAAAAGATCCCTTATTTCATACATTTGATGTTATTTTACAAACTTTGTTTTATAACACTAGCCAACAACAACAAAAAAATTAATGAGAATAGTCAATTTTTACTAATTTGGAGTCGAGAAAACTGAATATGACCTCAAATTTTTTTTATTAGCTCTGGTTTATAAGATATAGTACTGCTTCTATATGAACTTCTATAGTAAAAAATTGTACAGTGTTATTATGATGTCTGTCGTCCATAGTCAATCTTTACTAATTTTAAGTCGATAAAATTGAATATGACCTTATAATTTTGTTATTAGCTTTAATTTTGTCAGATATAAATACTATTGGTATGCAAACTTATGTAGTAAAAACCTATGTGGTATGAATATACAGTAACCCCTCGGTATATCACACATTCGACAGTTTTGCTCTTATTTAGCTGTCCCATGATAAATTTCCTGTTTTCAGCAACTGTTTGTGGATGGTTAAAGGATGAAGTAAAACTATGAAATTTTTCCCAAGCCGGAATGAAAAACCCAAGTTAAAGAGAAAAAGAACAAGAGTCGATAATGAAAAAAATTGACGAAGCTTTGTTTTGTGGTTTATGGAACAAAGAGCCATTGGAGCTCCTTTATCTGGACCTATCATCACAACGAGCTAAACTTTTTGCTAAAAGGATAAAAGATGATCCGAACTACAAATTCACAGCAAGTGATGGGTGGTTTTGAAGATGACAGAAATGACATGGAATAGGACAACTTTCAATACTCAAAGAAAAACAATCTAATGATTATGATTCTGTACAAAAATTTTCTGTTGATTTGAGAAGCATTATAAAGAAAGAAACGAAAACTATGTAGATGAACAGATTTGTAATGCTGATGAAGCAGCTTTATTTTGGATATGTTTGCCAAAGAAAACACAGGAAGTGAAAAGTGAACTGCAACTTCAGGTTACAAAGAAGTAAAGGACAAATTTACTCTCTTATTTACTGCAAATAAGACTGGAACTCACAAACTAAAGTTGCTTTTAACTGGCAAAAGTGATACACCAAGAATTTTGAAAAACGTGAATCAGAAGACCTGACCAGTTTTGTATGATTTCTCACAAAACTGTTGGATGATGCAAAAAATGTTTAAGCAGTGTTTGTTCCTTCAGTTTGGTTACACTTTAGAAACAAAGGATTAGAAGAAAAAGCTTTGCTTTTACTAAACAGTTGCAAAACCCATCCTGATGAAGCAGAGCTCATTTCCAGGGATAAAATATTCTGCACTATTTTCTTACCAGTGAACGCAACACGCTTTTTTGAGCAAGTATTAAATTGAAACCTCCTAGCTTAATTTAAGGTTCTTTATTTCCTATTTATAGGCACTCTTCTCGCTTCCCCTTGTTATATCATGTTTTTTTTCTTATCTCTCAATTAGCACGATATATTTAGGTGTTACTGTATAAGATACAGTCAGAATTAGCATTACTTTTAATCCACTAACTCTACAGATTAATTATAATTAAGTTGCAATTATAATATATATTATCTAATAGCACATAACTCAAATCCGTAGTTTTTCATATATATTTGGCTAACACTTGGCTAACTCAGCATTTTAAATGTCATTTGTTTTTCACATGCTGAACTATATAGGAAACAACTATTTTTGTGTAAGAAGCATTTTCACTGTTGGTTAGTGTAATAATGAAGGGAGAAATTTGTGATGTGTTCTAAAGAGACTGGCAAGAAGACAATTCCTGCATTTTATGAGAATTTTTTTTTTTTAGAGCGATTTTGTGATTGTTTACATTTATTTGAAAAAATAGTTCCATTGTTGTTACTTGTGTACATTTTAACCACATTATTATTACATCATCGTTATTGATGCACATATTTGTGTTTTATGATATAGATTGATTTATATACTTTACTGTAGTGGATGTGTTTTTTGAAAGTGCCTACTGATAAGTTTGCCAAATTACGCTTTATATTTTTTGTAACTTCTAAATTGATGTAATTTTCTTTTCAAAAGCATTTTTTGGGAAACACTTAAAAACAATATATTCGAATGCACAATATATCAATGAATTCTCTGGTAAATTTTGTTACTGCCATGATTAAACTGAAGTTGGATTGAAGTATATCAAATCATCTCAACGCGAATAACAATGCTGAAATTTTTCATTTAAATCTCGATTAAAACAAACCAATAGTTCAAGGTTTGCTCGATTTGAGACCAGAGCAGACATAGCCTGTATGGGTGTACGCTGCTAAAAGCAGTGAAACCCCCAACCCCAAGTTTATTTATTTCAAGATTCCTTTTGATCAGTGAAACAGGCAAAGATCTGGTAGTGTTTAATAAAGAAACATTTTTTGTCCTCGTAGATGAGCTATTTAACCCCTTGGGAACGAGCCACACGTATATGTGACGCATAAGACGCTCTGAATCTATAATTATTCCCACCAGTTTTTTTTAGGCCAGCTGCTATCTTCATTGTACCAGATAAGGAATTGATTTGCAAAATCCAGCCGTAATTGATAGTCTCCCGCTCCCAACATCTGCACAAGCTGGAATCGATACGGAAACATGTTTAGAACAGAGCGCAGAATCTTGCGTACAGTTGAATTCGGCAGATCCAGAACACGTGAAACACTGCGTGCAGTTGCGGGACGAACTGTGCTTATCGTCTGATGGACTTCTGCAACAGCTTCCACAGGAACGGAAGGTCGTCCAGACCGAGATCGAGCGCATGTGCAACCAGTTTCTTCAAATTTATGAATCAAGTCCCGTATAGCTTTGACAGTGCACTGGCCTCGCCGTAATCCATGGTTTATGTGGTAAACACGCAATGTCTCTGCGGCATTTTGTCCATTCAGGTAATAAATCTTTACGATTTCCCCACGTTCTTTCCCTGAAAGCGGCATCTTGTTCTGAATGGCAGAAAGGAATATATGCGGCTCGCATTTCGCAGTGCCTTTTGTTTCACCTAGCGTGACGACGTCAGTCATGGCTGTCTTACGTAGAACCCGAAATTTGTGTTTCTTGGTTTCTTCTTCTCGTTTTGTGGAGAACTAACCAGGCTGAGATATCAGCCAAAGAAACGGTGTGATGTGTGACGTAGATGAAACGAAAATTAATGCTCTGGTGCACGGCAAAGTCCTTTTTAGTTTTCCCTTGCCTAGTTCCGGTGATTTTCATGCTATTTAGGGTTTTTCACAATGGAAATCACATTCCAATACATAAAATTAGGTGTTGCCATTTGACTTTTTCGAAATTTTCTCACTGTAACTGTTGGCCGTACCAATAAAAAAAACAGTGTTTTCATGTGACATGTGGAAGACTTAAAAGTAACAGCTCCTTTAAAATCATAGTAGTTTATTATAAACAAGAAGACAGACAATAAGTCAGCATAACTTCGCTGTAAAATGAACAAACTGAAGAAAATAATATGCAGCTACATTTTAAAAGCAACCAGCATTACAAGCTGGAGGAAGGAAAAGTGCGAATGACATCCTGGAAAGTCCATCCTTTTAAACACATCATCGGCGAATGTTTTGCATAAACACGTTGCCATTTAAAGGTACACAAATTCGCATCTGAAACGCCATTGGCTACGAATACTCGCAAGTTGCGAATAGCAGACTACGGTGATTAGCGCGATCCTGAAATCACAGGTTACTTACTGTTACTGAGTAACGTATTTTGAATTTAAGATCGTGAACGAGAACGTTAGCGCTGGCCGTTTCAGATACGCAAGTATGTTTATTCAAGAGATGTTGAAAAACCAAAATGCATTAATGTAAAACTAAATACCTTTACTTAAATTTAAAGAAAGCTTTAAGCCAAGGATTTATAAAGATGCATAACAATCGGCCTCCTTTTTCATCATCTCTAGAATATTACAAAAGCATGAAAAATTTGCATAAACATGAAAAAGTTCAAAAAGTTTACAAAAAAATTACACTTGAAAAGTTCAAAAACTAACAATCTGATCAATGTCAGGTCACATAAGACTTTATTGGCAGGACATTGACCAGAGTGAATAACATTGTAAGAAAAATTATAACCCCCCCACATAAAAAAATTAAATATAAAAAATTCTTTTACAAAAATTCATCAGCTGCTCTTTTACTTGTGGCTTAGTAAAGCTATCTGCAAGGTTAAGTTTACTAGGAATATATTTAAGTTTAAACATTTTATCAAAAACAAGATTTCTTAAAAAATGATACTTTATATGAATATGTTTTGTTTTCTGGTTTTCAAAAGGGGAATTAGAAAAAGCTATGGCCGCTTGGTTATCACAGAATAAAGTGCATTCTCTCAAACTTAAATTAAGTATTTTATTTTGCAAGACATTTTTTATCCAGATTAATTCTTTAGCAGCTTCAGTTAAACTAACATATTCGGCCTCCATGGTTGAAAGACTTACACATTGTTGTTTAAATGTCTTCCATGAAATAGGAGTTTCATCCAGAAACAAAATATAGCCACCTATGGAAACACGATCGTCTCTGTTTGCTGCAAAATCTGAATCCGAATAACATGAGAGATTTAAATCACTAACTCTAGATAACTCAAGTTTGAAATTTTTAGTATATTTTAAATAACCTATCAATTTTAATAAACAATTCCAGTGAGCAATGCCAGGATTGGTTTGAAATTGGGACAATAAATTTACTGCATACATGATATCAGGTCTGGTTCTTCCAGCTATATAAGACAAACATCCTATAAGATTTCTATAGGGAAATCTAGACATTTTATCAATTTCTTCCTTGGTTGAAGGTGAATCTTGCTTTGACAAAACCAAGCCTTTAGGAATAGGTAAAGAACTAATTGGAAACTTAAAATTTGAATACATTTCACAAACTTTCTCAATATAAGATGTTTGGTGTATGTAAAAACTATTTCCTATCTCTTCAAACTCTATGCCTAATAGCTTTCTAGTCGTACCCAAAATTTTTAAGTAAAAAAGTTTTTGCAGCAAATCTATCCCAAAATTCAAATCCTCTTTAGTTTTGGCAAAAAGAACAATGTCGTCAACATAAAGCAAAAGAACCAATCTGTCATGAAACACATACACACAGTTGCACCAGTCTAGTTTGCAAAAGTTTAATTTGGATAAAACATCATCCATCTCAAAAAACCACTGTCTGCCACTTTGATGCAGACCATAAATGGCCTTATTTAACTTACAAACTTTATTTTTTTCTTTTTCAAAACCCTCAGGTTGATGCATGTATATAGTTTCATCAAGACCAGCATAAAGATATGCATTGTTGACGTCTACCTGGACATTAACCCATTTTAACAGACATGAAAATATGGCAAAGAACAACCGAATTATTGAAAATTTAACAACTGGACTGAAAACTTCATCGTAACTTTCTCCTTTAACCTGGTTAAACCCCTTTGCCACTAACCTAGCCTTATACCTTACAATCTCATTATTTTCATTTCTTTTTAAGGTATACACCCAACGATTACCAAGTATTTTTGCATCTTTCGGAGGTGTCACAAGATCCCATACATTACGTTCATACATAACGTTCATTTCTTTGTTCATTGCGTCCCTTCAATTACATGCTTCTGGGGTTTTTACGGCCTGATTGTAAGTTTTGGGGATTTTAACCTCAGTCAAGTTTGCTTCATCTATTTTTAAAAAATTAGAAATTTTACCGGATTCTTTATTTTTACTGCTGAAGTCAAAAAGATTTTTATCACATTCAATTTTATTTAATTTACAGTATTCCAACAATTCATTAAAGGATCTTATTCTAGTATTGGTTCCTTCGATGCCATAGTAAATGTCTGTTTTTTTCCTACTTTTCGAGGTACTGCTTTACGTATCCAAGGAATAGTGGCACAAGTCTTTAAACTACTATGTTCTAAACTTTTGTCAGAATCTGATGCCCCTCCCAATTCAGATGTAATCTCTGGTTCTACATCAAAAATATTTCCGTCCTCTGGGAAATCAAAAAGTGAAAAATTTAATTTAGGTTCTTTAATTTTTGAAGCTATATCTACCCCCCTTTTAGTTTCATCAAAACGAACATTAATGGTTTCTACAATTTTCTGTTCATCTATTAACCAAATTCTGTAGCCTTTAGTTGCCTGAGCATACCCGCACATAATCCCTAGTTTAGCTCGCATATCAAGCTTCCTTCGGACTTGTTTGGGCACTCCAACATAAGCTAAACAGCCAAATGTTTTTAAATGAGAAACTGAAGGTTTTATACCAGAGTACATCTCAAAAGGGGTTCTTTTTTGTTTGTGACAGATCCTATTCCAGGTGTAAGAAAAACACATTAAGGCCTCAGCCCAAAATTTTTGTGATAAGCCACTTGAATTAAGGAGAGCTTTAACACGATCAAGAGCAGTTAAATTAAAACGCCCCGCGACACCGTTCATTTCAGGACTGTACGGGTTCGTTTTCTCATGTAAAATTCCCTGCTTCTCTAAAAATTTCTCAAATTCGTTGTTGCAGAATTCTAAACCCCCATCAGTTCTAGTAGAAATTACTTTCTTACTTAAATACCTTTCAGCCCTATTCTGAAATTTTAAGAATGTCTGAAAAACGTCTGATTTATTTCTGATGGTATATACTGCAACATTACGAGAAAAATCATGAATGATGGTGAAAAAGTATCTATTCCCTCCATGTGATGCTACAGATAAAGGGCCGCACAAATCCATGTGTAAAAGTACTAGAGCAGTTTTTGATCTAACATTCCCTATTGATTTAAATGGCACTCTCTTCGATTTTGCAAGTTTACAGGAGATGCAATCCTCGGTTAACTTTGACAGCTCTGGCAAACCTCTAACACTTTCATTTTTACTAGTATTAACCAAATATTCACTATTTACGTGACAAAATCTCTCATGCCACAAGTTACTCAAATTTAAATTTTCAATTTGGTTAGCTGAAATGTCAACCGAGTTGCTTTCTCCTTTACAAGTTTTATAGCTGAAAGGTTTAACAAAATACAAATCATTTTTCCTTACTGCATAAAATAACCATTGCCAGTCCTTGTCATACACAATTAGTTTGCCTTTACTGCCAACAAAATTTATGCCTAGTTTTTCAAGTTTACTACCAGACAAGAGATTTCTACGTAAATGAGGATTATACAAAACATCTTTAAGAATTATTTGATTGAAACTTCCATCTTTACATTTAATAAAAAAATGTATTGTACCTTTTCCCTGAACAGGACTTTCTTTTTCTCCAACAGCAAGTGACATCTGCATATTTGAAACTGACTCATAATTCAAAAAAAGATTTTTGTTATTACAAAAATGAGCAGTAGCAGCTGTATCAAACACCCAGCTACTATTTTGGCCAAAATCAGATGAATTTGCCTCAAGAAAATTACTTTTAAAATTACTTTGAGTTACTTCAATCAAACTAGTCTCATGTTCAGAGAAGGTACATTTTACATTACTATTACTTTTTTCATTACTACATTTAACATTACTATTGTTTTTTTCATTACTACATTTAACATTACTATTGTTTTTTTTATTACTACATTTTACATTACATTTTAACTCTGCGTTACTAGATTCTTTAAATTTACTATTTTACTGATATTTTTTAGTTTGAAAATTTTTAGACTGAAAATTTTTAGATTGATTTTTCAATTTACAGTTAGCAATTAAATGACCATAAGATTTACAAAGAAAACAAGGACCTATTAATTTACTTTGATTAACATTATAATTCTTAAATTTACCTGTTTTACACTTTACTATTTCTCCAGAAAAAGCAACACTAGAAATGTCCTTTTTGGCCAGTTTCAATCTATTCTCCTCCAGTAGCAATTCAGCCTCGATCTTGTCCGGTACAAACTCTGCATCTGGCCACCTGTAAATCGCTTGGACTGTAGACTGGAACTCCTCGGGCAAACTTCTAATCATCTGGTAACCCATGTACAAGGGCTGAAGGGTATGTCCTACATCACGCAGACGCTCTGCTGCTTGCTTGACACGACACAAAAAAAGTCCCAAATTTTCTCCAGGAAAATAACGGACACCAAAAAAGTCATCTAGCAGTTGTATAACACGAGCTCTTGTGGTAGGTTCAAAATGCTCTTTAAGGATCTTCCAGGCCTCAGCTCCATTCGTTATATGCGAAATTAATGGCTTGAATTCCGATGACAAGGTCTGATAAATGATGGTATAGGACCGGGCTTTTCTCAAATTCACTTCACTCTGTTCTCTCCATGTCAGCTTATCTGTCACAGGAACTGTTTTTGCTGTTTCGTCTGATGTTGCACCGCTTTCACTCTTGCCGTTCTCGATATATTCCCAAGCGCCATAATGCATTAACAGAACTTTAACTTCTACCTTCCACGTCTCCCAGTTTGAAGAGGTCAAAAGAGCAACGTTCTGAAACTCCATTTTCTATACGGCCTCGTCGAATTAGTAGGGAAAAACACTTTAATGAAAAAGGCAAAAGTCTCTTTAAAAGCTCACTTCAGGGAAACAAACATCAGCAGTAAACATCGGCGACACGTCAGCAGAAAAACATCGCGGCGACTTCGGAAAAAGAAAACATCACCGACGTCTTCACTTCCACAAAAACAAACTTTAAACTGCAAAAAATCACAACCGCGCAACTCTGCTACCACTTGTTGGCCGTACCAATAAAAAAAAAACAGTGTTTTCATGTGACATGTGGAAGACTTAAAAGTAACAGCTCCTTTAAAATCATAGTAGTTTATTATAAACAAGAAGACAGACAATAAGACAGCATAACTTCGCTGTAAAATGAACAAACTGAAGAAAATAATATGCAGCTACATTTTAAAAGCAACCAGCATTACAAGCTGGAGGAAGGAAAAGTGCGAATGACATCCTGGGAAGTCCATCCTTTTAAACACATCATCGGCGAATGTTTTGCATAAACACGTTGCCATTTAAAGGTACACAAATTCGCATCTGAAACGCCATTGGCTACGAATACTCGCAAGTTGCGAATAGCAGACTACGGTGATTAGCGCGATCCTGAAATCACAGGTTACTTACTGTTACTGAGTAACGTATTTTGAATTTAAGATCGTGAACGAGAACGTTAGCGCTGGCCGTTTCAGATACGCAAGTATGTTTATTCAAGAGATGTTGAAAAACCAAAATGCATTAATGTAAAACTAAATACCTTTACTTAAATTTAAAGAAAGCTTTAAGCCAAGGATTTATAAAGATGCATAATAGTAACACTAACTGTTTGAGTGACACTGTTGTTATTATATCATTCTTGAGCGCGTATCTCAAAATACCTTTTGCCAAAATTTCATTCAATTTCTGTGAATGGTATGATAGTTAGGGGCCCAAATGTCCGGATAGTTTTTTTATAATCACCTAGTACATTTCAATACATTATTTTACATCAAATTTTGTTTTTATAAACCATCACCTAAAAAAATGTGTGCCATGAGATTGGCTGGGAAAATAATTCTAAAATAATCTAAGCAAAAACTTTGTTAAGAAAGGATTTTTCTGTTGACATTTCATTTATGGTACACTAAAATTTTTAATTTTAAGTGAAACCTTCTTGCTCATTCACAAACTCATTTTTGAACCTAAATACATGAAAATTTCAGACATAATTATTTAAATGTCTAAGAACTTTACTAAATAATTTTTTTTTCCCTGAAATAATGCATGTCTTAAATTGTGGTCGTCTAAATGCACATAAATTTATGAAATTTATAGACATATTTTAATATCTAAAAATATTTAGCATTTATATTCTTCCATTAAGTGAGAAATTTTGAATTGTAACAAGCACTCTCGATGACGACCTTTCCGGTGCTGTGATGTCCTTAAAAGTATGTTAAAATTGCAATTTTGACAGTGTTGAAAAAGGAACAAGACCCTAGCATTTTCATAGAAAAATGGAAAGTGATGTTCAACTTTCTTTTTATCTGAATAAAAAAAATCAAATAAATTGAAATTCAGCAGTGAATATCTGTCTTCTTTTACAAAGTATTAACACAAAATCATCTTTCCTAGGGTAAGTACTATTTCTCGTTTTATGATTATTTTCATTGTGTTAATATATAAATGTAAATATTTCATTTATTTTTTCATTTAAAATTATAAGGCATACAACTGCTTAGATGTCTTCAGAAAATGATAAGTATGACAAATGATGCTGACTAAACAGTGAATAAAAATTAATTAAAAAGTGATAAAGAGTAACATTGTTTTTCTTTGGCTACATATTTTTGTTATTTTATAGTCTTTTTTGTTCATTTTAATAAATGTGGAACCTTTTGTACACACTTTGAAGAAGAAGAAGTATTGGTCTTATGACTCGAGTGCATGAGTTCTGCTGTATTGTTTGAGTCACTATGGTCATTTTTACACACTAAACACATCGAAATTTCTATTTGATGTGAAATTCGAACTACTTTGAATATACAAGCCGCTTCCGTTATTTGAACTTTGACAAAATGTGGGCAAATTTATTGGTTAAAAAGCATTTAAATGGTTTATGTTTATAATCCTGTGAGCAATTTACTTCGAGAAAACTGTACCTTATCATAACCGTTGTCATAAAAAAAATACGAACATTTATTAAGTTTGCTTACTAAGTAATGTTTGATATCGCCATCTGCAGTCAGAATTGTTAACAAGTAGCATATTTTTAAATTATTTTAGGCACATTATATAAGGTGTCCAAGTCCAAGAATTATTGGACACATTACAAAACCATGAAAATAAAAAGCTAAGAACAGTCGTGGTTTTTCCATGTCACGTATTAATAACATGTTAATGAAATTTTTTTTCGCAGCATTGTTATTCCTATAATTTCTCACAAAAGATAGATTGGTCATGCTACTTTGATCTCCAGATTTAACCGCCATTGGAATTTTTCATGTTGAATTATGTGAAGGATGATTGTGTGCATCAGACGCCTCGTACTAATTTACAGGAATTGAAGCAGCGTATCGCAGTTGTTGTTTCATCCATAAACTCCTAAGCTGCTTTCAAATACATGGAATCAAATCGAGTATCACTTGCACATGGCTACTACATGTAACCAAGGGATCTCACATAGAAATGTATTACCTTTTGTACTTCTCTTCTAAGTTAGTAAACACACTCTGTGTCTATATTCTCTAATTTGTGTTTTACATAATTTTGAAATGTTTTAATAATTGTCAGACGTATTTAATCTGTAGTGATTTACATTAATCTATAAACTTATTAAAAATGTCTAGTATAATATCAGTCACATTATTGGTAATTCTATTGGATATATCATCAACGTGTCTAGTGTATAAAAACCTATAGATTATATACAGGCCTGTACAAAACAACTCGAATGTATTTCTGTCTATTGGTGGAAATTGCTGAAGGTGAATTTCTGACTGTGGTATGCATTTTGTAACTGAGCTAAACTCTAGCATACAATGTAATGTATATGAGATCGTATAAAGATATATAGTTCATATACAGGTATGTACAAAAGAATTTGCGAATCCATCCAGCTACAGGCGGTAGTTGCTGAAATTGGTTTCGCCATTTTAAACAGCGAAGTTCTGTTGCAGTAATCTGAAAATACTGGAATGTGCTCCATAATCTACACTTGATGCAAGGTTTTATTTCTTGTTTCTGGTTGTTCAGGATTTCTGGAAAAAACTTGCTCTCGAAAAATAGAAAATAGCATTTTCTCTTTATTTGTTGTTCATCGCAATAGCAAAGTAATTTTCACGAAGTATCCATGTCAAAATCTGCAATTCTTCATGTTTATATTAATTTTATTGAAAATATCTATCAGCATTGTAAAGTGCCCTCAAATGATTACAGAAAATGATATTGCAGCTTATACCTTTAATATGAAGCATTGGTTAATAGAATAAGTCTCATTAATGCATTAAATAATGAAGATCAAAAATCAAAATGTGTTTTTTTGTACATTGGAATCAGACATTAATTTAATGAAATTTTCATTCAGAAATGTAATTCGTTTAAGTATATAAAAAGGACCTAATAAGTATATAATAAGCACTGACATAAAGGGAAAAATACTTAGTAATTTCTAACTTATTATTAATGCAATATCTAATGTATGATAATCCAAGTTGCATTAATAATGTAATAAAACATTATTCATTAGAATTTTGCTTTTGTTATGTGAATGCCTGGTTTTGTTATGTTTAGTACAATCCATTAAGCAAAATTAAATCATTTTATTGGTATGGTGAGTTATGAAATTCACTGCAAAATAATTAAAGTTTTTTGAATTCATACAGTACGACAAAATAATTACATCTCAAAACATAGCATCACACAAGCAAAAAAGTTTCATTAATGTGTTAATTCATGCAAATATGTTTGCATTATTTATGATATTCTGTCTGTGTTAAACAAAATTTTATTTATTATAATATAAATTAAAATAAATTTTCTCTATATAATGATTATCAATTTTTAATTTTTGCATACCAGACAAATTCCCATAAGTGCCACCGAAGGTGTAAATACCATAGATTTGCCACCCCTGATACGGGTTGTTTAAATATAAACAGAAAAGAATAATATTAGTGTATTTAAGGAAGTAAAGGACTAGTAAAGGAATCACTTTATTATGGTTGGCTAAGTACTAATTGACACCTTTACTAATTCATTTTAGTTTTGGCATATACTTTAGAGAAGCTGTTCCTTTATGTAAGAATACCCTAGGGTCGCTAGAATTCTTCACCCAGAAGTACTAGAATATTTTGCCTATTAGATACATAAATCCCAGTTTAGGAACTGATGTCACAGCACATTTGTGGAACTATTTCTAAAATTGCAAACTAGTTCCAAATTCTTAAAACATAGCCAAAAAAATTTTCTACTACCGATGGAAAGGTATGGGGGGGCCATACGAAGTGCAAATACCATAGATTTTCTACCCCTGATACAGGTTGTATAAATACAAACAGAAAAGAATAATATTAGTGTACCAGTAAAGGAATCTCTTTAATATGTTTGGCTAAGTACTAATTGACACCTTTACATATTGTTTTAGTTTTGGCGTATGCTTCAAAGAAAGCTAATCCTTTATAGAAGAATGCCCTAAGGCCGCTGAAATACTTCACTTAGAAGAGCTAGAATCTTTTGCCCAGGCTTCCAGGCACGGCATTAGATACATAAATCCCTATTTAGGAACTCATGTCACAGCACATTTCTGGTACTATTTCTAAATGTGCAAATTGGCTCCAAATCTTTAAAACATAGCCAAAAATAAATAAAATTTCTATCTAGAGATTTTATTTTTCTACAAAGAATGGAAAGGTATGGGAAACTATACAACACAGTAGAAAGCAGATTTCCTTGCATACCTGCTCTGGAATTTCATTATAAAATTTATGCACGAATGTTGTTCAAGTGATCAGTACATAGATGAAATCCCAATGTGATTTTTAAAATTGAATTGTTTTTTATAGAATTAACTTGTTTTAATTCATCAAAATGGGTTCAATGGACAAAAGTACTTAAAATAATAATAACTACAGCAAAAACTATTTACAACATTTTGAATTTAATTGCTTATAAATAAATAAACTAATATTTTACTGCAAATTGACCGTCACTTCTAATAGCATATTTTCACGCATCTGTATTGACCCAGGCTTGTGTAAATCATTTACATAATCCTGCAGATATAGCATTACACGTTTCAAAAGCAGACTTTTAAAGTAATTCATATACATATGTAATTTTGTTTTCAATGCATTTAAGAGATATTAAGCTTCCCTTGCATTACATTTCTTTTTCTCATGTGAGTTTTCATAGAATTATCACTAATAATTTGTAGTTAGACTAAAATAAAAAAAAAATATTTTAACAAAAATAGGATTTAAAATCTGCACCATTCTAAAATCCACAAAAAGCTTTGTTTTCAAAATATGTAAATTGGTACTTATGTATTATACGGACCAGGTCAGATACAACTGTGCCGAGCATGGTGCCAGTTATACTAATTAGAGTATTTACTATTTTGACAGCTAAATAGTTTATTTATTTTTAATTATAATTATTCATAGTTCATTATTTTTAATTATAATTTATAGTTTTTTGTTATTTATTTATCAATATTCATTTATTATATTTTATTTATTTATTATATTTTTTTACAATGTTATGTATTTAATAATATTAAATTACTATTTTGAACATAACTGGTAACGATAAATAAGACTGGTAAATGGCAACCACTTTTGGCGATCTATTTGATGCTCGGATAATGTGTAAGTACCTGTAAATGTTGCAGAATTGACTGTGTTCTAAAATTTACAATTCAATTTCAGTGAATCAAAGTTTTAATTAAAAAAAAATTACATTTTCTAATATATTTTATAAGAATTTCTCAAAATATTTTGTTACAGATTCAGATTAAGTTAACTCTTAAAATCAAAATCAAGAACATGCTATAAAGAAGACTTTAAATTCAGAATTAAATCCTAATCAATATCTTAACTAAAGATAAAAATTTGGTCAAAAAATGAAAAGAATAACTAAAGGGGAGTGTTCGAACTATTGTAGGCTTGAACTTGAAACAGCTTCAAACAGGTAATAGATTATTAAATGTTAAGCACGAACCCCAAATAATTTTATTTCAATGTATTTTGAGGATTATTAACGTTTTTTTATTCTTTCTTTTCATTTGCATACAGGATGAATCAGAACTCGCGGGTTAAACTTTTATGGGTATTAGAACCCATTACAAAAGGCATTTTTGGTATATGGTTATGAGGGTTGCAGTCCAAGTTTTCTGTTAAAATACACTCCTATCAGAACTTGAAAATTTGTTTAGAATTTTTACAATAATAAAGATACAGCAACAAAATTTTCAACCTATTTATCTTACTTTACATGATGTACAACAATATTGCAAATTGCTAGAAATATCCACCATTTATGTCCAAACAGACATGATCCATAAGTTTAAATATAGCTAACAGTACATATGCTGTCACCAACAGAATTACAGATAACTTTCAGCACTTAAATATGTTTACACATTTCATACAAAGCTGTCATTTTGTTGAAAATGCCGATGAAATATCCTAATTACTGTTACAGTTATGATTGAAATTTCAAGTTGAGCTTTGAAGGGCACCTCCTGTATTTTTTATATGAATATGGTGAAGTGAATATGATGATTAAAATTAGTGGATTGTGAAAATGGCTCCTTTTACAAAGAGTGTTTGTTGTAATGAGGTACAGAAAGGTAACTTTCTGTGTACTGAGGATGTTTCAAGAAAGGGGGAGGTAATATTTATTTGCATAAAAAGAGTATTTTGAAAGACAAAAATAAAAATAAAATTCAATATCTTAAAATTACTTTTTGTAAAATGTTTATAATATATATTTTTTCATTTTTAAAGGAAATTAATTTTTAATTAATAGTTTGTGCAATTCATGATTTTTATGTAAAACATACTGGATGAAAAATTAAAGTAACAACTATAAAAAGTTATTTTATGTTATGTGAAGTCTACAGAAAGGGTGTAGGTTGATGACTCAATCTCAAATTATGGAATAGCCCTATGGTTCTCCCCTTTGCTATACAGAAATCCACAAATTCGAGAAAAATTTTCATTTATGGAAGATGGGACATGTGACTGAGAAGGCACTTGGTGAAATGCGGGTACTGGTATTGAATTGGGCGAATTGGAGGAGGACAGTAAGCTGTAAAGCTTGAATTTTGTTCAGAGGTATCCATACACTCAATGTTCACAAATATCATATTTTTGATCATATGCAAAATATCTGATATTTTCAAAACAGTTCAAATATTGATGATTATAAATATTTTCAAACTTAATGTAAATTAGGGTTGGGTTAGGTTGATTATTGACGGCCAATTATCTACACCAGGGATATAGGCGCGGGGGGAGTGCCCTTCGTGGGGGTCTTTCTAAGGGAACCTAATCCGTATTTACGCATGGATAAATCCACGGCTCGAAGAAAACCACGAAAACTCCGAGGGATTAGGCAGACAGGCGCGATTGGGATCGAACCCAGCACCTCCCGTCTACCAGCTTCGAGAGCACAACCTCTCAGCCACTGGTGGGGCTAATGTAAATTAGAAACTAAAGCATATTGCACTTATCATGAAAATTTGCTTAAAAAATACACAAATACAACAGTCTAATTTATATAATATCTAATTAAATGATATTCTAAATTACTTTTATTTCATTTTTTTCACTTACATAACAAAATTCAAGATCAACTAATTGAAAACAGATATAATTTGCTTTTTACACTCACAAAAAGCAAACTATGGGATTGAGTATTAAGAAAATTTTGTTTTATACAAAAAATTTTAATGCAAAGTAATTTGTTTTTTGTTTTATTTTTTGAAAAATTTTAACATAAATATATGCTTGTCAGCTTTTATATCCCCTAACCTGTTATGCAAGTTTAAGCTAATTAAAACCAGAAAGGATTCTATGACATGCAGCTGTAAATTACTTATCCTCATGTTAGACAGTTTATCTGTGAATGGCTGTTCTAAGTGAATATTGCCCCACATAATCATTGGTTCTATATTTAAAAATTCAACTTCAAAGGTAAAGATCGAAAAATATTTTTTTTTCTGGCTAAAAAAGTCACTGAAATTAAAAAAAAAATTGAGCAAAATTTCTTTGACCACAAAACTACACAATTAATAACAGTTCAACTGAAAATATCATACACAATGAAATTTTGAAAATAAGTATCAAATATTTAAAAATCATGACATTTTGAAAATAAATATCAGATATATATCCATTGTATATATCACCAAACCCTGCACACACCATATAATTTTTTCTACATATTTGTAAAAATTCGTAAAAAGTAACACAAAAATTTCCCTACACCAATTTATATTACACTTAATATATTTTTATTTAAATTTATTTTTTTATCAATACAGATATTCTGAATTTTGAAGATATGTCAGCCATGATGAAATAAAGATCTTGTTAAAGTTCCATGTTTTTAGCAAAAAAAAAAATAGCCAAGTTATATGAGGTTTCATACTTGTTCCTTTCCTTTCTGGGCAATGCACATACTATTCAAATAATAATATGCAAGTGTAACTGTATGTTTGTGTTCGAAGTTATAAAAACAAACTGGAAGCAATTTTCCACACAAAGGTAGACAAAAATATTGCATATAACAAGTTGCATTATTTTTAAATTGATGTTTCCTTGAGAGAAGGATATCAAGCATGAATCTTGATTTGCTCTCGAGATCTGAATCACACTATACATCCTTTTATGAATACAAAATCTTTAATTCCTAACAGTAAATTTATTTTATTTGTAAATATATTTTTTATAAAAAAAGTTAGCATGCTTTATATGTGTATTTTGTATTGTTCACCATACTTTTAATGTCTGTGTGTTAATTTTAGAGAATGAGTAGTTTAGTTGTGTAGTTTTAAACCCATCTTTATAGTGAATATTAGTACAGGATTTATATTACATGTTATACAAAATCCTTTAATTCGTAATATTTAATTTATTTTGTTTTGAACATTTCTTATAAAAAAATAGGTTACCAGATATTATATGTGTATTTTGTATTGTTCATGATACTTTTGACACCTGTGTGTCAATTAGGGAGATCGAATAGTTTAGTTGTGTAGTTTTTAAGCCCATCTTCATAGTGTGAAATTTGTGCAGCATTTATACAGTATTGTGTATTATAACTTAATAGATTAGAAGATCTTTATAATGAATAGCATGGCACACATAAATATATCTATGAACACATAAGAACAATGAACATAATTATACACTTCAACGATTTGTTACATTTTTCAGATTTTTCTGCTGTAACGTCATGGTATTGGGGATAATCAAAACAAACAAATGGTTCTTTATCTGATTTTTTTAACAGACGATTTCTTTCAGAAATAAGTTAAAAAAATCCTATTCAACTGTCTCATAACCAAGGGATTTCATATTGGTATGAATACTCAGATGCTTTTTAAAACCACTTTATAGTGAGTCCTTTCGAATCTATCTCACAGATGGTTTTTCATTGTTATGATGAAACATATGTCTCTTTAGATGACTACTTTGAGAAAATCATTTCCAACATATTTCACAAACGAAGGGTTTCTCATTTCTATGCTGAAGCATGTGTCTTTAGCTGACCACTTTGAGAAAATCCTTTCAAACAAATTTAACAGATAAATGGTTTTTCTTTTGTATGTATTCGAGTATGTCTTTTAAGTGAACCACTTATAGAAAATCCTTTCAAACATATTTCACAAACAAAGGGTTTCTCGTTGGTATGTGTTTGAAGATGGGCTCTAAAATTACCACTTTGAGAAAATCCTTTCAAACATATTTCACAGATAAATGGTTTCTCTTCTGTATGTATTCGAAGGTGTGTTTTAAGATCACTACTTTGAGTAAATCCTTTCAAACATATTTCAGAAACAAAGGGTTTCTCATTTGTATAATGATGCAGATGTCTCTTTAGATGACTACTGTGAGAAAATCCTTTCAAACATATTTCACAAACAAAGGGTTTCTCTTTGGTATGTGTTCGAACATGGTCTCTAAGATTACCACTTTGAGAAAATCCTTTCAAACATATTTCACAGGTAAATGGTTTCTCCTGTGTATGTATTCGAAGGTGTGTTTTAAGATCACTACTTTGAGTAAATCCTTTCAAACATATTTCACAAACAAAGGGTTTCTCATTTGTATGATGATGCAGATGTCTCTTTAGATGACTACTGTGAGAAAATCCTTTCAAACATATTTCACAAACAAAGGGTTTCTCTTTGGTATGTGTTCGAAGATGGTCTCTAAGATTACTACTTCGAGAAAATCCTTTCAAACATATTTCACAGATAAATGGTTTCTCTTTTGTATGTATTCGAAGATGTCTTTTAAGATCACTACTTTGAGTAAATCCTTTCAAACATGTGTCACAAATAAATTGATTCGCATCTGTGTGTATTCGAAGATGACTTTTAAGGTGGTAGTTTCGAGAAAATGCTTTCGAGCACACTTCACACGAATACATGGTCTTTCACTTGAATGGATACAAAGATGTCTCTTAAGGCTGTTGCTTTGAGAAAATTTTTTAGAACATATATCACAAACAAATGGTTTCTTATTTGTTTGAGACTGAAGCTGAAAAACAGCCATTTTCTGTATGAAAAAATTGTCTCTTCATGTAATGAAAATTTATTTTAGGAATATGTATATTAAACACTGCAGCTCTTTTTGTTGTTGAAGAAAATGGCTTATTAATTTTCAATAACAGGGATTAATATGCTTGGTCTGGCTTTGCATCTAAAAAATTTAGTATGATATTAGTTTTGAATTTTCATATACTAAACAACATTACATTTATATTATTCTAATACCATTTTAGAAGAATTTTAAATTGATGCAACCTAATATAAGGCAAGCAAAGGCAATTAGTTATTAGGAGCATATCGGTGACAGTAAACTTTCAAGGATATATTTTATTTATTCTTCAGATGAAAAACTGAGAATAATTGGAGTCATAAATAACAAACACAGCTACCCTATATGTGTTTGCATTTGCCCTAAAAGAACAGAGTAAAGTTAAAAATTAAAAACAATAAACCCCATCAGTACTGAATTTTCCTGCTTACCCTATGTACTTATTTAAAATAAGGTTCAAGCAAACTACAATATAGTATTTATATTATTTATTATAACTTAACAATTTTAAACTAAATTTACTTTGATGTTTTAAATTTTTTTATGTTTTTTACAACATTCTGTAAGAAAAAATTACCATTCAATATTTTAGCAAAAATTTTCATTGAATAACAAATAAATGAGTACTTTCATTTTATCAGAGAGAAAATAAAACTCTTCCTTTCATCCTATTCACTGCTTCATACACACAACTTATTTCTACTAATTAATCTACTAGCATTCACATAAAGGGATAATTTAATACATAATATCCATACAGGAATAATTTATTCAATATTTAAAAAGAAACAAGCAATAAGATAAGAAGATGAACTTTGTTAGAGAAGAGAAATTTTCTTAATCTACTAAATCCTCACGCACCTTATTTAATACACAGTGAGCTCCCAGCTAGCGTTTTACAGATGAAATTAGAAAAAATCGCAATATAAATTAAAAACTACTATTCTGTTACTTTAAATTGATATGAATTGAATTACATCACCATGTTCCTCTCAAAATGTACTTTTGTGCGTCCTTTTTACAATATGTTACATAACACATGAATACATAATTTTCCTTACAAAATAAAGAATGAGAATTAGCAACTGGGAGAAGCAATTTAATGTACAAGGTGAATCAGAAGAACTTTTCAATGATTTGCAGGTTGATAGAGTGCAGGGGTGTGCCATTTTCCTCTACTTTTGGTAAGAAGGTTTTGGTCATTTGACTTCACACAGCATGCTAATGGGAATTCCTTAAACAGAAAACAGCCTATTTTTCTGTTTCTAATATACTGGTGTGCAAAACTTAAGCTACAAACACAAAATGATTATATCTGAACACGTGAGTACTCAAAAGGAAATTCTATAAAGAGCAAGTGAAGAAAAGAGGTACTACTCTAACAGCACATCGACTGGCCAGTTGATGTGAAGTCCCCTTGACGTCACACATGGTTAGAAGTGTCACAACCGCTACGGTGAATCAAAATATGGGATATTTCACTCTCTCATTATTACTCTCAAATGATTGTTAACACTGAAAAGTCCCTGTGACTGTCGCTTTGTGATGGGTCACCAGATGACAGTAGAGGGGAAATGACAGTTCTGCCACATGAGGAGCAATGAGCCGGTGGAGGTAGGAGTGAAATCATACTATAGTAAGATGCGAAAATAACACTTTAAAACGAAGGGTTCGTAAGGGTGTGCTATAGGAGGAGGGTCCAAAAGTGAGGGGCTTATTTTTTTAAGGGGGGGCTTATTTTTAAAAAGAGCTTAATTTTGAGGGGGTCTTAATTTTGTGTAGGATCAAATTTAAATGTCAGATTGAAGTCTGCTATAGGATGGGGGTATTTTTGAAGAGGCGGATAACTTTTTTTGAGGGGGCTTAATTTTTTTAAAAATTGATTTAAAGTATGACTGTAATGTTTGAGTACGATGAAAAAAAAAGATTAATATTTTCAACTTACCATATTGTTCACTGTTTAATGGATAAAAATTTTAAATTTCTTACCAAACTGCTCACAATAGAATCTAGTTTAAACTGTATCTAGAATTTAAAAAAAATAACAACATTGATTGTTTTTTATACTGACTAAGGGCCCCCCGACATATATTAAATTTTTAATATATGTCATATTATCTGCAAGCAGGGGTCGCATGGCCATCACACCACTCATTGTGGCCCTAAACGTATAAAAAACATTCAAAGTTTTCTTATTTTCAATTAGTATTTTAATAAATTATATACAGTTTCAATTAGTATCTTCATTAATTATATACAGTTTCAATTAGTATCTTCATTAATTATATACAGTTTCAATTAGTATCTTCATAAATTTCATACAGTTTCAATTAGTATCTTCATAAATTATATATACAGTTTAAATTAGTATCTTCATTAATTTTATAAATATATAAGTGTGTGACGTTCATGAGATTTTTTTTTCTAAACAATATTTTATTCTTCTTTTGTTCTGTGAGATTCTATATCACGATGGCCATAGGCAAAACTTGAAATTCCGTCCGATTATAAAAATCGTTTATCATCGAACAGACATAAACACTTTTTGTTTTGGTTTACTGTAATCTGTAGGCTTAAAGTTATATTTTTGTGTTTTCCCAGCTCCTCAATTTTTAATAACCACCACCACCATATAAAAGCTTGCTTCTATTTTTAGTTTAATTTATTTTCTAAGTATTTTATATAGTTAATCATTTTTAATGTTTAAATTCAATAGTCTAATACTTACAGCAAGTGTGCATGCTTGTTTACCTTTTTCAGCATATGGTTGGGTGGTTGGTAGTGAAGTTAACTTTCTGTTACTTTTTAGTTAACCTTTTCTGATTTGTTGTTTCCTTTGATGTCATTCTGACACAGTGATATCATTTTGTTCTAGTCGGTGTGTCTTTCATTTATTGATGTTATATTTACTAACTTGGCAACATTAAAATGCAAATTTTGTATTGTGTTTGAAGTATATATTTGGGAAGTTGTATTCTGAAAAGTCAGTTCAAAATGTGAGTAGCTTTTGCAAATAGGCCTTATTTTTGGAAATGTTTTATTACTTAGTGTTTTATTTAGTAGCAGGTGACTACTTGTTTTCTTTAGTGTGCAGTATAAATGAACTATGTTTGGACTTTAGAAATTATTGAAAGTTTTGACTTATAATGTGCCTGTGATGATGTTTTCTTCTAAAAGATGTGTTTGCAACCTATAACCTACAGTTTTAAAAAACTCTTTTTGTTTCTTCAGAAAATGTTGAATTATTTTAACCTCCATCATGCACATAGTTATTTTAATTAAATGGTAAGCAGTGCGGCTAAAGATATTGTGGGGGTAGTGTTTTCTAACACTACAATGTGATAGCAGAGCGCGGTTGGGCGCTCTGCTTACCTTTTATTTTGTGGTGCTGTATTTTGTGCTAAATGAGTAAGATAACTGATCAAACTCTCTTTTTCTCTAAATTGGGTAATGATAATTGGATGGCATGGAGGTTCAGCATGGATATGATGCTAATTAGCCAAAGCTTAGATATATATACTTCTGATAAAGAAAAAGCAAAAGCAGACTGAGGAGATATTGGAAATTTTGATGAGTATATGAAGAAAAGTAAGAAGGCATTGGCATACATATGTTTAAGTTTGACTGAAGAGATCAAGAGTGTAGTTTTTAATGCTGAATCATCTTTTGAGGCATGGCAGTTATTGAAAAGTGCTTATGAACCTACGTCACGTGCAAGAGTTGCTCATCTTCGGAGAAAATTCATAAATACAAAGTTTGAGGCCTGTGATACAATGAGTCAGTATATTGGAAATGTTTTGGAAATAGTTAGAGATTTAGAGCAAACAGGAAAGAGTGTGCCTAAAGATGAAATTGCTTTTCAAATCTTAGAAAGTTTACCGCCATCTTATGAAACCCTTATATCTCGTCTTTATCAATTGGCTGATGATGAATTCACTGTGGAAGGTCTTCGACCATTTTTACTTGCTGAATATGACCGTTTGAAAAATAAACAGTTCGATGACCAAGATATATTCAAAAATCGAAATACAGCTCTAATGTCTTCTAGAATTTTTTCGACTGATACTATAACAAAGGTTCCTCCTCCTATTGCTGTGAATTCAACTGTGCAACAAGAAACTCGAAAGTGCTACAGGTGTGGTCGAATTGGCCACTTAATCAAGAATTTTAGACATAGATCCCAAACCAGGAGATTAAATCAGTATAGACCAAGATTCAGATCAAGTTCAAGGAAATCCCAGCTGCCTAATCAAGCTTTCTTCGCATCCGCCCTATTGTCTGATGGACCTGAACTTGAATTTATTTTGGATTTGGCAGCAACAGAGCATTTTAGTTTTGACCGATCTCTCTTCTACAATTTCAGAGAATTAGAAAGTCAATCTGTAATAGCAAAAGGAATTGCTGACATTTGTGGTATAGGGGACATTGACTTAAAAGTGAACTGTGGTACTGTAGTAAGAACTTTTACTTTAAAAAATGTGTATTATGTTCCTGATATGGTGAGAAATCTTGTGTCTGTTAGAAAGATAACTGATAAAAATTTTAAAGTAAAATTTGACAACTGTAAAGCTATAATTTTTAATCCTGATAATTCTGAATTTTTAACAGTGCCTTTAGTAACTAAATTTTATTGTATTACTGCTAAATGTGTGTCTAATGAATATTGTGCTTATGTTGTTAGAAATAGTAAGTTAAATAATTATTCTAATGACTTAATGCTATGGCATAGACGTTTCAGTCATTTAAATGCTAAAAATTTGGTAAAATTTTCAAAAACAAATTATGTAACTGGACTTAAAAATTTATCAGGTGAAATGGGGTCATGTAAAGTTCGTAATTTAGCAAAAAGTACTAGAGAATCTCATCATGTTATAGATGATATTAAGACAGGTGGCATTTTAGAGTTAGTGCACCTCGACATTTGGGGACCAGCTCCTGAACCTTCTTTAGGCGGGGCTAGGTTTTTCTTGAGTTTAGTTGATGATTTCTCTAGGTATGCACATGTATACATTCTTAAATATAAAAGTCAGGCATTTGATTATTTCTAGCATTATAAAGCTTTAGTTGAGAAGCAGACAGGTCATGTAATTAAAAGACTCCGTTCTGACTGGGATAAAGGATTTGATTCTAATCAATTTAAGAAATTCTTAAAAGATAAGGGGATTAAACATGAGCACTCGAATACGTATTCGCCGCAGATGAACAGCATCGCGGAAAGATACAACCGTACTTTAATGGAGGGAGTTAGAGCAATGTTAATTCAGGCAAATTTACCTAAAGACTTATGGGCTGAAATGGTTTGTACTGTAAATTACTTAAAAAATAGATACCCTCACACTAAATGGAATGGGAAAGCCCCTCTGAATGTTTGGAAAGGTGGAAACTTTTCGGTTAAGTACTTAAGAGTTATAGGAAGTACTGTTTTTGTTCATATTCCAAAAAGGTATCGTAATAAATTAGAGGCAAGATCTAAAAAGGGAATTTTAATTGGCCACGCCAGGAGCACGAGAGGTTATAGAGTATGGTTTCCAGGGACTAAAGAAGTACAGGAAACTGTTAGGGTAGGTTTTTTCATTTATTCTAAATTTTCCATATTTTCTTTATTTTTTCTATATAAGTTGTAGCCCCCCCCTCCTTTTATAATAATCGTAATGTTTTTCATTTAATATTCTCTTTATTTTAGTCTGAAATAATGGAGTTAAAATACCTTTTCTTTCTTTTAAATGTCTAAGCTAAAACAAATTCATGGCCTCTTTTACTTAAAATCATAATTTTTATATTTCCCCTGTAAGTTATAATTTCACTGGGGTGGTCCTTGTTACCCTGGGAAATTTTCAAATGCTCTCGGACACTTGGGCAATAAAAATCCATTTCCCAGACAACGTATATTAGCTTGTATTGTCAGGAGTTTTATGACTCCATTTATGCTGTTTTTTCGTAAACAACTTTAGCGTTGTTGGTCGCCTTAATCTGCTCTGTAGATCTTTCGTGGAAAAAGCAGGACTCGGGCGGCAGATAGTGGCCCGTATTGTTAAAGTTTTATTATTCGTTTTTACGAGCCCAATTATTCCGTTTTATGTAAACAACAGTTCACGTGGGAGGTCGATAGAAGGAGCGAAAACGGAACAGCTGTACACATGCCATCACCCCTATGCGAAGTAGTTCCACCCGCAAGAGAGCGACGACCAATGGTTTTACGTAACGTATTCGCGGGGAATGTTTTTTTCCCTGGTATAGTTTAGCGCGGGAGATTGTAGCCTGGGATATACGGTATATGAGAGTTTTCCTGGTGGTGGCCAGAGAATTTGAGAGGCATTCGAAGTTTTACCAGTGAGTGAGATGCCTGCTTAAAAAAAAAAGCGTCTGGTGCCTCAAGATAGAAATAAGCTCTGACCGACAAGACAGTGAGTCACTATAATAGTTATGTTTGAATAAGATTTTACGACTGAGAGCTGTGACGGTTGAGAGCATTTTTTTGTTGGAGCCAATGCTCATTCGATGGCAGTTAAGCATAAATTAGATAAATTGGAAGACTGTCGCTTGTAAAAAGAGTATGTCGAAAGCTTTGATCGGAAGTGCAGTCGGAGCATTCGGGAGAAAGAAAAAGGGTAATCCTAGCTCCTTACAGCTGACACCGTTCAACTACAGAGCATAACGCCGAAACATATCTTCAAAGAAAAATCGTATAGCTGGTTACCTGCTCCATATTCCATACAGAAGAGATACTTAAATATTCAATGATGCCTAAAGTCTCTTCGTGTAGTGCCCCATGTTTGTGAAAGTAAGACGGCTAACCCTGGAACATTACTAATATGTTTACCAGGACTGTTAAGCCTCAGCGTAACGAGTGTTGAATCTGCCAGTGAGCTTTTGGTAAATATTTTCCATGTTAATGAATAAGTGCCTTTTTATTATTATTATTATTTTACCATGAATAGATATATATACCTTGATGCATATATATGTGTGATTAAATCACCTGTTACCAACTAACCTTATACCTATAAATCTGAATATGTTGGCGTTTTATTTATCTGATTATGTTGGTGTTTTATCTAACAATTCTTTTTTCATAAGTTAATAAAAATCAAATTCGTGGTGATATTCTGTCTGTGACTTATTTGTATGCATCATAGAAATTCATTTGTTTTTTATCTAAGTTTAACATTACTATTTAATGGATAATGAATTTTGTTTAATTATTTAAACAATCAGAGAAAGTAATTATTTAATATTTAAACATTGCTAAATTTAATTTACTCTGTTTGTGACTTCAGTTAATTTTCCTTCATCAATTAAAATTAATAAAGTAAATTTAAATTCTTGATTTGTTTCTAAAAATGTTTATTAATTTGGTTTTCTTTAAACATTAAATTGCTTCTTAAAAATATTGTGAAGTACCTTTTATTTTTCCTTTATGGAGAAAAGGATTTAATAAATAAGGTAAATTTAACCTGTTCTTAATTGAAGTAAATGAGTTGAAGATGAATGTAAAAGAAAAATTTAATATTAACTATATTTAATTCCTAAAGCTTATTAGCTACAGTTAAGGTAATTAAGTTACACCAAATTCTTATTAAAAAGGAAAACTATGTTTTATCTAGTTACTCTTGGTTTGTTACTAGCCACTATACAAAATCACTCGCATGGTTCTGGCAAATTGGTACATTGATATGATCATGTTTTGTAACTTTAATTAATTATCTATATCCTTATTTTAATTAACTTCTTTCCCCTTTTTTTTGTGCCTTTCAAAATTCTGGAAGGATTGCAGGACCCTTTTTTATGTCTTTCTTATTCAAAATCTGTTCTATAAAGTTTTAATGAATTTCATTTAATTTACCATAACAATGTTCCAATTCGTCAAACCACTTGTTGGGTATAAGCGGTATGGTGATAAATGAGAATTTTGTTGATACCTTTTGGCAAATTTATTCATTTACTTAATTAATTTCTTAGTTATTCAAAATTTATTTGGTTTGTTTTGTTTATAGCATCTCTCTGTTTTGATTTTTAATTAGTAATTGTGTAAAAATTGTTTCAATTTCTGAAATCAACAAAATTCATTCTTTTGGTTATTTATCACTTTATCAAATACCCCAACAAGAAAATGGTGCCGTGTAGAAACATTCCTGCGGTTACCAAGAAGTAAAACTTTTGTTTTTGACTGTAAATTTTGTTTTACATTATATAATTGGAGCAACTGGGTATCGGTTTTTACTTATTGTGAAATTTTTGCATATATCAAAATGGTAAAATTTTCTATGTATATTTTTAAATATTAAGATTGATATTTTAAAATGTGTATAATGAAATTGGTGATGATCTTATGCTACCGAGGTATATAATCCCCATTTTTCCCCTTTTCTACCTTCTATTTATTATTTTTTTTTGAGTTCTGTATTATTATCTGACTTTATTATGGCCAAAGGAGATCCTACTAAGGAGCTGGTAGAGCTCCAGAAAAAAAATTCGTTAGTTGACAACTTGTGCAACATACCACCATTTAATGGAGAGGCTAGCTCAGTCTCATTTACTGACTTTTCAGAGAAACTGTATAGTCTCTCCACCCTTTTTGCTTGGGATGATAGTGAGAAAAAATTTGCCCTCCTTAACCGCTTAAATGGTACTGCGGCGAGATTAGTTAAGCCCCACAAAGATAAAACTAGTGCGGAATTATTAAGTATCTTAAAAAATAAATTTGTCCAAACACCTACTCCTGATGTTGCACTTGCCAAATTGCTCAACTTTAAGCAAACTCCAGGTATGTCAGTGCAAGAGTTTTTTGATGCTGCATCTGACCTCTCATCAAAGGCACTCGTTATTGATGGAGTAACGGATGCCATTGTCAACAAAAGCCGTGAAGCCATGCTTCACTCTATGCTTTTAAACAACCTTGCACCTGAGATCAGAAAGGGTGTCATCACCAAAGATCCCAAAACCCCACAGCAAATTTTAACTTTTGCTCTCCTGGAGGAAAGAGCGTGCCGCAGTGTAAATCCTTTTTACACTTTACATGAGGAACCAAATCCCCTTCTATTTCAACAAAATTTCCCGCAGAATCTAGCTTGTGCAACTACTCAGCCAACTAGGGACAACAGTGCAGAAATAGAAACTCTTAGAATACAGATTGAGGCTCTAAATTCCAAACTTGACAACCTAATAAGTGATAAAAGCAGAGAGAGAGAGGTGCAGAGCCAGGAAATAGTGCCCAGTAGAAATGTTACTTGTTTTTATTGTTCCCAACCCGGTCATTATGCTAGAGAGTGCCCCCAATATGTGTATAATTTTAATAGGAGCAGAGGCAATAATTTTAGGAGCAGGGGATGATATGAAAATAGTTACCGGGGAAGTTACAACAGGAGAGGAAACTTCAGGGGAAACAGAGGAAATAATTACAACAGCAACAGAAGTGGTAGGAACAGAGTACAAAATTATGCGGAGGGTCAGCAAGCAAATGATGCAACTAATAATCCCACTGTTACTGAGAATGTTCATTTAAACGGAGATCGGCTGAATCAGAGGTAGTCGAACTGATTCCAAAAAAGGCCAACGACCCACCTGCGGTATATAGTGTTTTTTCTCCGCAGTCTTATAACTTGCCAACTGCCAGTATACTTATAGGTAATACTAACATAACTGCCCTCTGTGACTCAGGTTCTGCGATTAATCTTTTAAGCAGTGTAATTTTGAACTCTCTCACAGACTATAATGTGCAACAATGTTATACGCCTATTCTGACAGTAACTGGAGAACAAGTTCCTCTTACTGAAAAAGTAGTTATGAATTTTAAATTCCATAACACCCAATGCCAAACTGTTTTTCTTGTAGTGCAGGGCAAGTTGGCGAAGGAATTTGATGCCATTCTAGGTATGCCCTTTTTGAAACAATACAATGCAATCATTGATTGTGCCACAAATACTGTTTATCTTCAGGCTTCGGATCAAACACTATGTAAACAAACCCTGCTTACCCCTCCTTGTACCAAAAACAGTAATGTGTGTTTAGAGGAAACAAAGGTAAACAAACAAGGTAAGAGTAGTGACCCATGCGTGCAATGTTATGAATTACCTGTATATAATAATCCTATTAATGTGTATAATTGTGCTAAATGTAAATGTATGTGTAATGTAAATAATAACAATTCTAGTGTAAATACTTGCAAAAATAACTATCCCATAGATCATAAAGTTGAAACTGAGGCTAAATTGATAGCAAAAAGTAGTACCCCTGACTATTCGAAAGATATTGAAATAAGAAACTGTGCAGAGAAAATAAAATTAGGGAATAGTAGGGAGATAAGGAAGGTTCATCACAGTCAGAATAGTAGTGACGAAGAAAATAATGTTGATAAAAGGTGTAACAGGATATGTGATGAAAGTAATAGTGATTACCAGGTTTTTATGATGGAAGAATTACTGGGTGGTACTACTGTTGATAAAATTGCTTCGGGAAATAGTAAACAATGTGAGGAAAATTTTCAAAATTTTGAACAATGTATTTCTCAAATCAAATCAGAATTTTATAGTGTAAATAATGTAAATGCAAATATTGGGGAGCAGTTTAGTGATAATTCTGAAAATTCTGAAATGGGTAGTTATGAATTTACTGAAAATGAGGAAATGCAAGTAGATAATATTAGTGAAAATACAGGTAAACATGATGTTGAGAAAAAGGCGTGTAATATCAGTATGGCATCTTTGTGTAATAAACTTGAAATCCCAGCCCAGTCTAAAATTTTAGCTAAAGTCAGATGTACGAAGGAAAATTTCAATGACAAGGATAGTATTTTAATGTTAGAGCCCTTTGCTAAGAATTTACATGCAGGCCTCTTAATTTCTAGATCCATTTGCACCCAAGAACATGGCCTATTTCTATCCTTTGCTAACTTTTCTGATAACAATATAGTATTAAATAAGGGTACTTTAGTAGCAAAAGTTCAAAAATGTATTGATAATTCTAACGTAACCCCAGATAATTGTAATTTGGCCTGTAATATCAATACTCCCCCTCCAATTGCAGATTTTGACCATGCTGACCTCAGTTGGAGTTCCGAAATTAATTTAGACCACTTAGAACCCCCCTTAAAATTAAAAATGCAAGAATTTTTACAAGAAAATAAAGATGTTTTTGCTGCGTCTGTCTTAGACTTACCCGGCTGTGACACCATCCCCCATTCAATTAATCTAACTTCAGAAAAACCGGTTAAATGTAAAGCATATAGAGTCCCCCATAACTTACGACAGGAAATGGAAGATCAATTAAATATTTTACTACAGGCCAATATAATTTCCCCATCTATTTCAGAATTTGCTTCGCCGGTCATTCTTGTGAAAAAATCAGACGGATCTTACAGACTGGCTGTTGACTTTAGAAAATTAAATAAAAATCTAATGAAAGATGCCTACCCCATACCAAACATCACAGACTCAGTTGACGCCTTATCAGGCTCAAATTTTTTTTCCACATTAGACTTAACTAGTGGGTTTTTTCAACAAACTATCCGTCCCGAGGATAAATATAAAACAGCTATTATTACTCACAAAGGGTTATTTGAGTGGAATCGAAACTGTTTCGGACTTTCGAATTCGGGAAACAGCTTTCAACGTCTTATGTCTGCAATTTTTGGTGACCTAAGTAATTTGGGAATTTTAGTATACATCGACGATATAGTAATAGCTTCTAAAGATGTCGAATCCCATATAAATAAACTTAAGCTTGTTTTTGAAAGACTTCGGCAACACAAGCTTAAACTCAAACCCAGTAAGTGTACATTTTTATCCGACAAGATCCAATACTTGGGCTTTGAAATCCAAAAAGGACGAGTGTCACCAATCAACAAAAATATTGAAGTGATAAGGAAATTCCAACCTCCTAACACCCGAAAGGCTGTCAGATCCTTCATCGGTGCACTCTCCTTCTATAGGCGATTTTTGCCAGATTTTTCTAAAAGAGCAAGAAATCTGATCAACCTCACTAAAGATACGGGTCGGTTCACTTGGAACCAAGCAGCACAGGAGGAATTTGAGGATTTAAAATCTGCATTAATATCCAAACCATGTCTCGCCCTTCCTAATTTTGATAAGGAGTTTTACCTCTACACCGATGCGAGTGGCGAAGCACTCGGGGCAGTACATTCACAACTGGATGAAAATGAGATGCTCCACCCTGTCGCATTTGCTAGTAGGAAACTCAAAGACGCTGAGACGAGATACTCCGCCACTGAGAGAGAGTTATTGGCATTAGTATGGGCCACTGCACACTTTAAGTGCTACCTTGCCAATACTCATTTTTATATATACACTGATCATGCACCTCTTACGTACATGCTCAAAATTCAAGATCCCACATCACGTATGGCTAAGTGGATCTGTACACTTTCTGATTTTACATTTACCATCAGATATATTAAGGGAAAATGTAATAGCGTTGCAGACTTTCTTTCAAGGTTCACCACAGATAGCAAACCGGATAATGTCACCAATTGCAACTTTTCTATACAAGTAGCGAAGGAGACAACTTTTATGCCACATTCCAACCTTTTAGAAAAGATAGGTGAATTACAGAAAACAGATAAAAAGTGCTGTGAAATTGCTCGCAAAATTAGTGAAAATCTTGAAGTTGCACCCAAGTATTTGAGATTTTTCTTTAGGGATGATCTTCTTGTATGCGAGGATACACGGGAGTCACCCCTATTGAATAATCCTATCAAACTCGTGGTGCCGAAGAAAATGGTTGAGCAAGTGTTTGCACTAACCCACGAATCCCTAGCTGCTTGTCACCAAGCTTTTCAAAAGACAATAGACCGCATTCGTGAGCACTTTTATTGGCCAGGAATGTCGGCAGATGTCAAGCACCTAGTGGAATCGTGCGTTAGCTGTCAAGAAAAAAGAGTGCACAAAGCAAATCAACTTGCACCCCTCCAACGTGTACCCACACCTCATTTCCCTATGAATAAAGTGAACCTCGATGTTATAGGGCCTCTTCCTGTTACCTTTTCGGGTAACAAATTTATAATTACATACATTGATGCATTTTCAAAGTGGCCTGAAGCTTATGCGGTATCCTCAATCACATCTGATGTGGTAGCCGATACTCTCGCAGACTTCATTTCACGTTATGGAGCTCCATGTTATATCTCAACCGACAGAGGACCCAATTTAATTTCTGCAGCTATCGAGCATGTGTACAAAATGTTTGGAATAAAACATCCCAAAACCACGGCATATCACCCAGCCGGAAATGCTCAGATAGAACGCCAGAACAGGACTTTAAAAAACGCCCTGTGTCATATTGTGAATGAGAATCAATCAGACTGGGACACCAAGCTTAAATTTGCACTTTTAGCCATGCGCACGGCTGTGCACTCATCTACCAAACTAACTCCAGCAGCTGTAATGTATGGTAGAAACCTTAACCTACCCTATAATTTATTTTCTCAACCCCCCAGTTTAGTTATAATGATGCCCCCTCTTTTTGTGAACTTTTGATACCAGCTCTGCAAAAGGTGTACGCTGAAGTGCACAATCATTTAATAAAAGTATCAGAGAATCAAGAAAAGTATAGAGAAAAGACAGCTGTTGACAAGAAACTAAAAGTTGGTGATCTGGTTTGGCTTTTCACTCCAGCAATTGCACCTGGTACAACAAAAAAATTAAGTAAGTTGAATAACGGCCCCTTCACTATCTTGGAAAAATTAAATGAGGTAAATTTTAAAATCGCCCTTGTTGCAAATCCCAAAAACGTTCAAGTTGTCCATGTGGATCGCCTCTCTGCCTTTAAAAACAGACTCCCGATTTGGTCCGACGACCCACAACAACAACAGAGTGTCCCAGATTCGATTGACGATCCACCTATCGATGTGCAGCAATCGATTCCCCATGCAGAGCAATTCGCTCAGCGCAGACGCCATCGCGATTGCTGTATTATACCAAGTTCTGACACTCAAGAGAGCAACTCTGGTACGATTACTCAAAATGAATTCAGCACTCACGGAAGCCAAGCAAATTCAGCTAGCGATCCAGCCGAGATCGACCCCCTCCTCCTCACTCAAACAAAACTCCGGAGGTTGGAAATTCAGCTGATAACCATCAGCAGAAAAGTGAATCAGCGGAGGAAGCTCTATCGGAGGAAAATAATGAATCGGAAAGGGAAGTACAGGAGTGTGAAATAGCAGCAACGACCAGCGAAGCTAGCGTTGCCAAAAATTCGATTAACAAACCAAATAAGTCGAAATCATTGAATCGACCGCAGCCGACTTCGCAGGACGCTTACGGGCTACGGGAAAGACGAACTCGCCCTATTTATAAAATTTAGTTTCCTTATATTCTTTTATCTATGTGTATTTATAGTTTTATTTCGTAATATTTATATGTGTTTATGTGTTGCAATGTATTTTATAGTAATTTTATATATTTTTCATCGTATATATTAGCGTTTTCTGAGCCAAACATGGTTTGTTTTGGTTCACTTAGCGAAAATCGGAAACCCGATTTCGTGTTTTTTATACACCCTGTGTCGTGTATACATACATTTTTTAGTGGTATTTAGCTACTTATATTAGTAAATACCCCTCCGCACACCTTTTTGTGCAGTTTTCCTTCAAATTTAAGATGTACTCTGGGTACTTTGAAAATGGCAGTTTTTTTTTCCTCCTTGTTTTAACAGCAAGTGTTAGGCTGGGTCGGTTGGCACTTTTCATCGTATGCACGCAAGTACGATATTATAGATTCCTAATTATGTATATATATTTTTTTTCATGTGTTTTTATACCACTTTTAGTCTAGGAATGTAGTTTGGCATATTATAGTTTTTATTTTGATACTTAGGTGTGACATACCAATTTACCCCTTTGGTTTCATTCATGAAATTCCTTTTTGTTTTTCTTCTAGTGCAATGTCAGCGGAGTAGTATTTTATCTAATCCTAGTGGGTAGTGATTTTTTTTGTAAATATTTTTTTTTCTTCTTCCTGAAAATTCTACCTTTTTAAAATTTGTGATTATCTTAAATTTACTTTCTGCTTCTAAATTGTGTTTTTTTTGTATGTATGTCTTCAAAATTAGTAATTATATATACTCTATATACATAAGCCTTTTTATTTCTATGTGGATTATGACCTTGTTTTGTTGTGACTATGTGTTATGAGTCACATCTGTTTTTATTTGGTTTTGGGTAGGTAAATTGGGTAGTCTGATGATACTGCATCATCACTGTCTGGGTTTTCTTTGGAAAACCATGTTTCCAGTTAAAAAAAAAAAAAAAAAAATTCTAGGCTGGTTCAGTCTACGTGTGGGTAGCACAAGAACATAACTACTTTTCCCATGCACAGTGTTTTCTTGTTGTAACTGCATTTATATACATTTATTCTACACCCCAAACACCACTTTTACAGACTTTAACTTTATTCCGGGGTTCATTTTGCATTTGTTATCCTATTTTAAACTTTGGTATATTGTTACTCGATTACTTTGATGAAGTGCGTTGTGTCATAAATCCGTTACATGTGTAAATACCCAGTTGCTTATTTTTTCTTTTTTGTTATTGTATGTGCCAGTAGTACTGATATAGGTAAATGTATGTTGTAATTTGATTTTGTTTTCACATCGAACTGGCCAATTTATCATGATTTTATGCAAATGTTGTATATATTATTATGAGTAATGTATTATTTTTCAGTTGGCAGTCTCAACACTCTTGCAATCTTTTTCCAAAATTCAAAAAAAAAAAAAAAAAAAAAAAAAAACTTGTAAATAATTTAGTTTGTTTTTTGGCAAAATTTTGGTCGTATAGGTAGATAGATTAACGTATTGTAAATAGAACCTGCTAGGAGTTGCAACATACAGTAACAGTCATGGCATTCGGAGCTTCCACAGGTATGTTTATAGGTGGGATTCGGTATCAGGAGTTAGAAATGGTTATGCAGCGAAGGTGTCCTATGTAGAAACAAAGTGCAGTTTTCCCCGCCTTAGAAGGCAGTACCCCTTAGGTGTCTTGTTACCCCCTTGTGGTTTTCCCAGTTCTAGTCGTCAGGTATTTCAGCAGTTACTTGGGACTGGTTCATGGTGGGCAGCTCTTAGTGTACATTCCGGAGTGTATATCTGACAGCGGCGACTTCACTCTATAATTCATGATTGTTCTTCGGACCGAGGTCTGGCCTGCTCGAACGGTTAGGTCTTATATTGTGGAATCTCCAGCGTACTGTGAACTACCTCTCAGCCCGGTAACCCTTGCGAGAATTTTTCTTTCCTGTTTCGGTCTGCACGTTTCAAAAAATTAAATTTTTTTTTATCAAAAAATTTTATTTTTTTGCGGTAAAGGGAGAGTCATGTTAGGGTAGGTTTTTTCATTTATTCTAAATTTTCCATATTTTCTTTATTTTTTCTATATAAGTTGTAGCCCCCCCCCTCCTTTTATAATAATCGTAATGTTTTTCATTTAATATTCTCTTTATTTTAGTCTGAAATAATGGAGTTAAAATACCTTTTCTTTCTTTTAAATGTCTAAGCTAAAACAAATTCATGGCCTCTTTTACTTAAAATCATAATTTTTATATTTCCCCTGTAAGTTATAATTTCACTGGGGTGGTCCTTGTTACCCTGGGAAATTTTCAAATGCTCTCGGACACTTGGGCAATAAAAATCCATTTCCCAGACAACGTATATTAGCTTGTATTGTCAGGAGTTTTATGACTCCATTTATGCTGTTTTTTCGTAAACAACTTTAGCGTTGTTGGTCGCCTTAATCTGCTCTGTAGATCTTTCGTGGAAAAAGCAGGACTCGGGCGGCAGATAGTGGCCCGTATTGTTAAAGTTTTATTATTCGTTTTTACGAGCCCAATTATTCCGTTTTATGTAAACAACAGTTCACGTGGGAGGTCGATAGAAGGAGCGAAAACGGAACAGTTGTACACATGCCATCACCCCTATGCGAAGTAGTTCCACCCGCAAGA
The DNA here is from genome assembly GCA_963931845.1 of Maratus michaelseni. Taxonomy (NCBI): domain Eukaryota; kingdom Metazoa; phylum Arthropoda; class Arachnida; order Araneae; family Salticidae; genus Maratus; species Maratus michaelseni. Next base: position 332,659,886 of record OZ007595.1, on the reverse strand, counting down.
GAGCGACGACCAATGGTTTTACGTAACGTATTCGCGGGGAATGTTTTTTTCCCTGGTATAGTTTAGCGCGGGAGATTGTAGCCTGGGATATACGGTATATGAGAGTTTTCCTGGTGGTGGCCAGAGAATTTGAGAGGCATTCGAAGTTTTACCAGTGAGTGAGATGCCTGCTTAAAAAAAAAAAGCGTCTGGTGCCTCAAGATAGAAATAAGCTCTGACCGACAAGACAGTGAGTCACTATAATAGTTATGTTTAAATAAGATTTTACGACTGAGAGCTGTGACGGTTGAGAGCATTTTTTTGTTGGAGCCAATGCTCATTCGATGGCAGTTAAGCATAAATTAGATAAATTGGAAGACTGTCGCTTGTAAAAAGAGTATGTCGAAAGCTTTGATCGGAAGTGCAGTCGGAGCATTCGGGAGAAAGAAAAAGGGTAATCCTAGCTCCTTACAGCTGACACCGTTCAACTACAGAGCATAACGCCGAAACATATCTTCAAAGAAAAATCGTATAGCTGGTTACCTGCTCCATATTCCATACAGAAGAGATACTTAAATATTCAATGATGCCTAAAGTCTCTTCGTGTAGTGCCCCATGTTTGTGAAAGTAAGACGGCTAACCCTGGAACATTACTAATATGTTTACCAGGACTGTTAAGCCTCAGCGTAACGAGTGTTGAATCTGCCAGTGAGCTTTTGGTAAATATTTTCCATGTTAATGAATAAGTGCCTTTTTATTATTATTATTATTTTACCATGAATAGATATATATATATACCTTGATGCATATATATGTGTGATTAAATCACCTGTTACCAACTAACCTTATACCTATAAATCTGAATATGTTGGCGTTTTATTTAACTGATTATGTTGGTGTTTTATCTAACAATTCTTTTTTCATAAGTTAATAAAAATCAAATTCGTGGTGATATTCTGTCTGTGACTTATTTGTATGCATCATAGAAATTCATTTGTTTTTTATCTAAGTTTAACATTACTATTTAATGGATAATGAATTTTGTTTAATTATTTAAACAATCAGAGAAAGTAATTATTTAATATTTAAACCTTGCTAAATTTAATTTACTCTGTTTGTGACTTCAGTTAATTTTCCTTCATCAATTAAAATTAATAAAGTAAATTTAAATTCTTGATTTGTTTCTAAAAATGTTTATTAATTTGGTTTTCTTTAAACATTAAATTGCTTCTTAAAAATATTGTGAAGTACCTTTTATTTTTCCTTTATGGAGAAAAGGATTTAATAAATAAGGTAAATTTAACCTGTTCTTAATTGAAGTAAATGAGTTGAAGATGAATGTAAAAGAAAAATTTAATATTAACTATATTTAATTCCTAAAGCTTATTAGCTACAGTTAAGGTAATTAAGTTACACCAAATTCTTATTAAAAAGGAAAACTATGTTTTATCTAGTTACTCTTGGTTTGTTACTAGCCACTATACAAAATCACTCGCATGGTTCTGGCAAATTGGTACATTGATATGATCATGTTTTGTAACTTTAATTAATTATCTATATCCTTATTTTAATTAACTTCTTTCCCCTTTTTTTTTGTGCCTTTCAAAATTCTGGAAGGATTGCAGGACCCTTTTTTATGTCTTTCTTATTCAAAATCTGTTCTATAAAGTTTTAATGAATTTCATTTAATTTACCATAACAATGTTCTAATTCGTCAAACCACTTGTTGGGTATAAGCGGTATGGTGATAAATGAGAATTTTGTTGATACCTTTTGGCAAATTTATTCATTTACTTAATTAATTTCTTAGTTATTCAAAATTTATTTGGTTTGTTTTGTTTATAGCATCTCTCTGTTTTGATTTTTAATTAGTAATTGTGTAAAAATTGTTTCAATTTCTGAAATCAACAAAATTCATTCTTTTGGTTATTTATCACTTTATCAAATACCCCAACAAAACTAAACATTTGAAAATCATTGAAAATGATTTTATTTCAGAACCAGTTAAAGACTCTAGCAATAGAATGGTTAAATTTAAAGTGCAAGATGACCCAGTTGAAAATACTTCTTTTTCAGATTGGAAGAGAATTGAAAAGGTTAGAGAGTCAGGTAGTTCTGCAGGTCGTGTAGATGTTTACTACTATCCAGAACCAGGTATTAGGTTAAGAAGTAAAAATGATGTGAAGGATTATTGTAAGAAAAAGGGTATAGTTTTTAAATCTGAGGATTTTGATTTTAAACCACTTAAAACTAATTCGGATCACTCCCAGCCTGAAGTTAAACTGAAAAGTGACTCTAATGCTAAACCTGTAATAGAAACTGATGAAGAGGACGTAGAATCTAACCCAGAAGCACATTGTGCTGAGATAAAAATCCCAATTAGTTTTAGTGAGTCCCAAAATCTTCCTGAGAAAGAAGAGTGGGTTAAAGCTATGAGTACTGAACTTAAAATATTAAAAGATACGTAAGTGTATGACCTTGTGACCCGTCCTGAAAAGAGTAAAGTTCTTGGTACAAAATGGGTATATACACTGAAAAAGGATGTCTCAGGTAAAATTAAAAGTTTTAAAGCTAGGTTAGTAGCGAAGGGATTCCGACAGGTTGAGGGAATCGATTATTTTGACACATTTTCACCTGTCATTGCTTTCCCACTTGTTAGATTTTTCTTTATTGTACTTGTGGTTCTAAAGGGATGGTTTAGCCAACATATTGACGTGAAAAGTGCATACTTATATGCCAAATTAAATGAGCAAATTTATGTTGAGAAGCCAGATGGTTTCCGGGAAGTTGATGAAAAGTATGTATGGAAACTTAACAAAGCATTATATGGGCTCCACCAGGCTGGGCGCGAATGGTTTAATGAATTAGACAAAACTTTTAAGGATTTAGGTTTTGATAAAGTATTGAATTGTAACTGCGTGTATGTTTATAAATTAAAAGTAGTAATTTTAGTTTATGTTGATGACTTAGCAAAGAGAATGAGGGAATATTAAACAAAGTAATTGAATTAATAAAATCTAAATTTGAAATAAAAACTCTAGGTGAAATTAGAAATTTTCTAGGAGTTGAATTCGAACAACGTGAGGGGTCTTATGTACTGCATCAAACTAAATATATTGAAAGAATTGCAGAAATTTTTAATGTTCCTAGAATTAAATACAAATTGCCATTAACACCAGGAACAGTGTTAAACGTAACAAATGAGGGGGAACAAATAGACGTTCCTTACAGACAGTTAATAGGTTGCTTGTTGTTTTTAGCTTCTAGAAGTAGACCCGATATTCAATTTTCAGTTATTGCTTTATCTCAGTTTTCTAATAAGCCGTCATGGCATCACTGGAGAAATTTGTGTCAGGTTTTGCAATATGTTATTGATACAAAAGAATTGAGTTTAAATCTATCTAGAATTTCAAATTGTAAAATTAATGTCTATACTGATGCTACATGGGCTTCAGATTTAGTTGATCGTAAATCAGTTAGTGGTTTAGTAATTTTTGTTGACCAAGTACCTGTTATTTGGAACTCTTCTAAACAAAAATGCGTTGCCTTATCAAGTATAGAATCTGAATATGTTGCTTTATCAGACTCAGTCAAGGAACTGTGTTGGTTAACAAGAATAATTGATGACTTTTCCTTTTTGAACTTAAACTTAACTAAACCAACAATTCATTGTGACAATCAAAGTACTATAAGTTTTTCTACAAACAATATAGAAAATACAAGAACCAAATATATTGATACACGTAGTTATTTTTTAAAGGAAAATATTGGAAATTTTGAACTGAAGTATGTATCTAGTAAGTGTAATATTGCTGATGTAATGACAAAAGCATTGTCAAGTGAGAAATTTTTCTATTTTAGAAAATGGTTGTTTGGCTAAAGCAGAGGACCTGGGAAAAAGGGGGCATTTGTAGGCTTAAAGTTATATGTTTGTGTTTTCCCAGCTCCTCAATTTTTAACAACCACCACCACCATATAAAAGCTTGCTTCTATTTTTAGTTTAATTTATTTTCTAAGTATTTTATATAGTTAATCATTTTTAATGTTTAAATTCAATAGTCTAATACTTACAGCAAGTGTGCATGCTTGTTTACCTTTTTCAGCATATGGTTGGGTGGTTGGTAGTGAAGTTAACTTTCTGTTACTTTTTAGTTAACCTTTTCTGATTTGTTGTTTCCTTTGATGTCATTCTGACACAGTGATGTCATTTTGTTCTAGTGGGTGTGTCTTTCATTTATTGAAAGTTATATTTACTGACTTGGCAACATTAAAATGCAAATTTTGTATTGTGTTTGAAGTATATATTTGGGAAGTTGTATTGTGAAAAGTCAGTTCAAAATGTGAGTAGCTTTTGCAAATAGGCCTTATTTTTGGAAATGTTTTATTACTTAGTGTTTTATTTAGTAGCAGGTGACTACTTGTTTTCTTTAGTGTGCAGTATAAATGAACTATGTTTGGACTTTAGAAATTATTGAAAGTTTTGACTGATAATATGCCTATGATGATGTTTTCTTCTAAAAGATGTGTTTGCTACTTATAACCTACAGTTTTAATAAACTCTTTTTGTTTCTTCAGAAAATGTTGAATTATTTTAACCTCCATCATGCACATAGTTATTTTAATTAAATGGTAAGCAGTGTGGCTAAAAATATTGTGGGGGAAGTGTTATCTAACCCTACATAATCCTTCATAACTTTCCAACAATGGGTATGAATAAGTCAACAGAATCTATAGTCTCCGACGTCCGGGGGATCAATGATGTGGTGAAGGTGGAGGGAGTGAAATCATACTATAGTATGATGTGAAAAGAACACTTTAAAACATAAAAGGGATCTTAAGGGTGTACTATAGGAGGAGGGAATAAATGTGAAGGGACTAACATTTTTAAGGGGGGATTAATTTTTAAGGAGGGCTTAATTTTTTTTAAGATCAAATTTAAATGTTAGATTGAAGTCTGCTATAGGAGGGAAGTATAAAATTGAGGAGGGTGTTTTTGAAGAGGCGGCTAACTTTTTTAAGGGGAGCTTATTTTTGAGAGGGGCTTAATTTTTTTTTATTGATTTTCAGTTTGAAGGTGAAACGGAGATCAATTATTTTTGGTGGCGCCCTCTATCTGAAGGGAATGCAATAACGCATATTTAAAATAGGTTTTCTTGAAAAGATTTCACTGGGGTTTAAACCTGCAAAATAGCTTCTTGACTTGAAAATTTATGGTAGGTTTAACTGATCAAGCTAAGAAGCTATATCTGTATGTCGAGATTTTAAGGGTTTAAAGAGAGCTATCGCGAGAGTGACGTATCATTTGTGAAAAAGCATGCATAACACAGCATGCATAACACAGTATAATGTTATTGTATTTGTGTAAACTTTACTGATAAAATACTTTTTCATTTTTTTGTTTTGTAAATAATGTATCTTAGTTAAATAATATGTATGTGACGTGCTTCTATTACTTCTAAGCGAATACAGTTGAGTAGTTTGAATCCTGCTGGAAGAATTAATTTAGTTTCGCATTTCAAAATAATATTGGCAGAACGTACAAAGAGTTTTAAAATTTTACTTTTGAAAGAAGGGCAACACAGTGTGGATGCAAAGTTTAACATTGTTAGTAACACCATGTGCTTCTGATCATCCTATGTGAGTGGAGTTTCGTAGTAGGAATCCTGCTATAAGAATTAATTTTTAATGTGTTTATTATTAAAATTCCGAATTATTATGCGTTAGTTCTGCGAGTGCTAACAGTTTTAGTTAAAGATTTGAAAATATTATTGGGATATTTAAAAAATTGGTTTTCTTTAAAAGTTTTAGCTTGTATTCCAACCCATAACAAATTGATCTAATGCTTTGATAACTTAGGATAGCTTTATCTGTTCAAGCTATGAGATCATGGGAGTTAGATTAGATTACAGATATTTGCGTTAGGAATCACATGCTTTTTAATTTTGTCTGTTCAGTTTCAGTTATATTGTAAAAGGAGGGTTTATTTTTGGAATATAATGTTAACTTTTTGTGATTATCTTGTAACAGACTGCTTTCGTTAAAGTGTATTTTAGAATTGTAAACTACAATTTTGAAATTTTTGTCTGTTTGGAACAAAAGCACAGAAAAAAATAAAAGTATTAAAAAAATAATAAGAACAACTGTTCAAAAATATAATAACAACTAAACAAATGATCAAAAATAATAAAAACTGTTAAAATAGTAACAACTGTTCAAAAATAATAAAAGCTGTTTAAAAAATAATAACAAATGTTAAAAAATGATAAACGATTGACTTTATACAAGCAACATTTAAAAAAAAAAAAAAAAAAAAAGATAATAGAATCTAGTTTTTTCTAACATGACTTATTTGAAATATTTACTTTTTTTAGTTAGATTTATAACACATAAGTGATTCGATCAGTAAAATATTATTTTCGCACTTAATACGAGTTTAATAAGAATTTTTAACTTACAAACATATGAACTTCTGATACACAAGTGATTCGACCAGTAAAATATTATTTATAAAAACCTTAAATACGAGAATTTTTTACTTACAATTATACGAACTTCTGATATGTAACCCTTTCTGAATCAATGTTGTAAGAACTAACTGACAATTGAACTTATAACAGAGTATGATAAAATAATCACGTGACTTTTTAAACCAATAAAATGTTAATATTTTTAAACAAGCACACTCTATCATTTTATGAACTTCTAAGAAACGAGTTAATATGATTATATTGTTTCCTGTTACCACTGTAAAAGGTTGTGTTTTAAGTTAGTTTACATTTAAGTGATTATGGAACGAGTCATGGATTCTGATTTGTCAAATGTTAATGATATGTCTAACGTGAAGCGTGAACCCTCATCAACAGGATTAAATGACCATGACATGGGATTTTTAATACACCCTAAAGAAGAACCTGTTTGGAATTGTGAAATAAAACCCACCTCATCGGGATTAAAGAAACAGAAGTTACCCTTTGTGTGTTCTACTTGCAACAAAGCTTTTTCCCGAAAGGTTAACTTAACGTTTCACATGAAATGTCATCTGGAGAAAATACCTTTTGTGTGTGTAATCTGTGAAAAAACATTTGCTAGAAAGTATCAACTATTAAATCATATGAAGATTCATTCAAAGACCCCTGTGATTTATAATTGTAATGTATGTGGCGAAGTATTTTCACAAAAGAGTGATTTATTAAAGCATGGGAAAATTCATAACACTTCCAAGCCAAAACAAAGGAAAAGTAGACAGTCACCCAGTCACTGTAAATGTGACGATTGTTTTGAAACATTTAATAATAGGTCTGACTTAGTGAAACAAATAAAAATTCATCTTTCACCTAAAGAACTTAACCCATCTGATCGACTTTTCTTGGGAAACAGTTCGAAATATGAAATTTCAGACATCACTCAGTTTAGTAAAATATTTAAGTTTTTCAATGTTTTTACTCCTGCTCATTGGAATTTAGGTGAGGAAATGATTGTTGAAGTAAAAATGAATAAGAACTATGAGCTTTATGTTCACATACAGAAATATGAAAAATTCGAAAAGAACGGTCGTGAACTTACCCCCACAAATGAAAGCATTACATTATCATGTGCAACATTCGACAAATTTGAATTGAGATTGGATAAATTTAATTTTGTTTCTGTAAATGATACATTCGTATGTAATAATGACTTACTAATTGCTTATGTAAATAAGGAATCATGCATACTGCAAAAATTATTTAAATCGAAAAAGTTTGGGTTTTGCTTAAAAACTGACTTTTTACTGCTTACAAAAGATCAATATTTGAAACTAGTGAAATATCGTTTTAAAATCACCGAATGTCTCATTGAGACGCTTTTAACTAAGCTTATTCCTGTTTCGGTTTTAGAAAACTTAAAAAACAAATATAAATGTACCCACCTCACAATTGAAGAGACTTTGAACCATTTCTTAACATGTTTCGATGACGAGCTAAAGTCATCCGTTTCTAGCGTGTTTGATTGCTATCAATGTTCAATCGGAGAACGAATTAATATGAAACACGAGTGCGATAGTTATAGTTTGCGTAGAAAATATAATTGGTGTAATGAGAGTGCACTGCTAAATTTCAACGTGACTGAATTTGTAAAAAACCTATTCAAGCAATATTCATGTAATTATACACATTTAGTTTTTGAAACTATGAATATGGACTTTTATAATAACAATTTAAACAATGTATTTATAAATTAACATAGAAATGTATTTATTTAATAAATATTTGTTTTTATATCACATATCTCTTTTTATTTCACATGTCTATTTATTTTTTATTTATTTATGAAATCAATCTTTGAAGTTTTATTTTCTAGAAAAAAAGTGAATATATATTTATGAGTAGGCAAAATTTTTTTAATTGTAGTCTTTAAACTTAACACATTTTGGTTAAATGAAATCTCTTTTTAAGAAAAATTCATTATTTTTATTTGAATAGGTATTAAACTCATTTATTGATAAGAAAGTTTAATTTTTCTCTCCTTTTAAACAATGACATTGCATGTTTTGATAATTTCCACCCCACAGTTACATTACAGTATTTAACATAGTTAAGAAATTGTTTAACTTAAACCGTCACTGTATTTATTATAGATAATAAGTAAACATTTTATCTTTAACCTTTATGTAATTTAAATGATTAACTATAACTGTGACTGCTTTTAACCTAGATAAGTAAATGTTTTCATGAAATACAATCAGTTTGCTGTTGACTTTTATCGAGATTACACCAGTTAGTGGAATACTGATTAAAAATATTTTATGACATTAATATGCAGAAAAGATCTCAAGAAGAAGTGTGAAATAAAAACAGATATGTGATATAAAAACAAAAATTTATTAAATAAATACATTTCTATGTTAATTTATAAATACGTTGTTTAAATGGTTATTATAAAAGTCCATATTCATAGTTTCAAAAAATAAATGTGTATAATTACATGAACATTGCTTGAATAGGTTTTTTACAAATTCAGTCACGTTGAAATTTAGCAGTGCACTCTCATTACACCAATTACATTTTCTACGCAAACTATAACTATCACACTCGTGTTTCATATTAATTGGTTCTCCGATTGAACATTGATAGCAATCAAACACGCGACAAATGGATGACTTTAACTCGTCATCGAAACATGTTAAGAAATGGTTCAAAATCTCTACAATTGTGAGGTGGGTACATTTATATTTGTTTTTTAAGTTTTCTAAACCGAAACAGGAATAAGCTTAGTTAAAAGCGTCTCAATGAGACATTCGGTGATTTTAAAACGATTTTTCACTAGTTTCAAATATTGATCTTTTGTAAGCAGTAAAAAGTCAGTTTATAAGCAAAACCCAAACTTTTTCGATTTAAATAATTTTTGCAGTATGCATGATTCCTTATTTACACAAGCAATTAGTAAGTCATTATTACATACGAATGTATCATTTACAGAAACAAAATTAAATTTATCCAATCTCAATTCAAATTTGTCGAATGTTGCACATGATAATGTAATGCTTTCATTTGTGGGGGTAAGTTCACGACCGTTCTTTTCGAATTCTTCATATTTCGGTATGTGAACATAAAGCTCATAGTTCTTATTCATTTGTACTTCAACAATCATTTCCTCACCTAAATTCCAATGAGCAGGAGTAAAAACATCGAAAAACTTAAATATTTTACTAAACTGAGTGATGTCAGAAATTTCATATTTCGAACTGTTTCCCAAGGAAAGTCGATCAGATGGGTTAAGTTCTTTAGGTGAAAGATGAATTTTTCTATGTTTCACTAAGTCAGATCTATTATTAAATGTTTCAAAACAATCGTCACATTTACAGTGACTGGGTGACCGTCTACTTTTCCTTTGTTTTGGCTTGGAAGTGTTATGAATTTTCCCATGCTTTAATAAATCACTCTTTTGTGAAAATACTTCGCCACATACATTCAATTATGAATCACAAGGGTCTTTGAATGAATCTTCATATGATTTAATAAATGATACTTTCTAGCAAATGTTTTTTCACAGATTACACACACAAAAGGTATTTTCTCCAGATGACATTTCATGTAAAACGTTAAGTTAACCTTTCGGGGAAAAGCTTTGTTGCAAGTAGAACACACAAAGGGTAACTTCTGTTTCTTTAATCCTGATGAGATGGGTTTCACTTCACAATTCGAAACAGGTTCTTCTTTAGGGTATATTAAAAATTCCATGTCATGGTCATTTAATCCTGTTGATGAGGGTTCACTCTTCATGTTAGACATATCATTAACACTTGACAAAGCAGAATCCATGACTTGTTCCGTAATCACTTAAATGTAAACTAACTTAAAACACAACCTTTCACAGTGGTAACAGAAAACAATATAATCATAATAACTTGTTTCTTGGAAGTTCATAAAATGATAGAGTGTGCTTGTTTAAAAATATTAACATTTTATTGGTTTAAAAAGTCACGTGATTATTTTATCATACTCTGTTATAAGTTCAATTGTCAGTTAGTTCTTACAACATTGATTCAGAAAGGGTTACATATCAGAAGTTCGTATAATTGTAAGTAAAATATTCTCGTATTTAAGGTTTTTATAAATAATATTTTACTGGTCGAATCACTTGTGTATCAGAAGTTCATATGTTTGTAAGTTAAAAATTCTTATTAAACTCGTATTAAGTGCGAAAATAATATTTTACTGATCGAATCACTTATGTGTTATAAATCTAACTAAAAAAAGTAAATATAAGTCATGTTAGAAAAAACTAGATTCTATTATCTTTTTTTTTTTTTTTTTTTTTTTAATGTTGCTTGTATAAAGTCAATCGTTTATCATTTTTAAAAATTTGTTATTATTTTTTAAACAGCTTTTATTATTTTTGAACAGTTGTTATTATTTTAACAGTTTTTATTATTTTTTATCATTTGCTTAGTTGTTATTATATTTTTGAACAGTTGTTCTTATTTTTTTTTAATACTTTTATTTTTTCTGTGCTTTTTTTCCAAACAGACAAAAATTTCAAAATTGTAGTTTACAATTCTAAAATACACTTTAATGAAAGCAGTCTGTTACAAGATAATCACAAAAAGTTAACATTATATTCCAAAAATAAACCCTCCTTTTACAATATAACTGAAACTGAACAGGCAAAATTAAAAAGCATGTGATTCTTAACGCAAATATCTGTAATCTAATCTAACTCCCATGATCTCATAGCTTGATCAGATAAAGCTATCCTAAGTTATCAAAGCATTAGATCAGTTTGTTATGGGTTCAAATACAAGCTAAAACTTTTAAAGAAAACCAATTTTTAAAATATCCCAATAATATTTTCAAATCCTTAACTAAAACTATTAGCACTCGCAGAACTAACGCGTAATAATTTGGAATTTTAATAATAAACACATTAAAAATTAATTCTTATATCAGGATTCCTACTACGAAACTCCACTCGCATAGGATGATCAGAAGCACGTGGTGTTACTAACAATGTTAAACTTTACATCCACACTGTGTTACCCTTCTTTCAAAAGTAAAATTTTAAAACACTTTGTACGTTCTGCCAATATTATTTTGAAATGCGAAACTAAATTAATTCTTCCAGCAGGATTCACACTACTCAACTGTATTCGCTTAGAAGTAACAGAAGCACGTCACATACATATTATTTAACTAAGATACATTATTTACAACACAAAAAAATGAAAAAGTATTTTATCAGTAAGGTTTATACAAGTACAATGACATTATGCATGCTTTTTAACAAATGATACGTCACTCTCGCGATAGCTCTCTTTAAACACTTAAAATCTCGACATACAGATATAGCTTCTTAGCTTGATCAGTTAAACCTACCATAAATTATCAAGTCAAGAAGCTATTTTGCAAGTTCAAACCCCAGTGAAATCTTTTCAAGAAAACCTATTTTAAATATCCGTTTTTGCATTCCCTTCCGATAAAGGGCACCACAAAAAAAATTGATCTCTGTTTCACCTTCAACCTGAAAGTCAATTAAAAAAAAAAATTAAGCCCCTCTAAAAAATAAGTCCCCCTTAAAAAAGTTAGCAGCCTCTTCAAAAATACCCTCCTCTATTTTATATCCCCCTCCTATAGCAGAATTCAATTTAAGGCTGATCGTCAGTAAACTTCCCGATTCCCCGCGCTAATGTTATTCCTATGGGCATAGGTTGCATTCATATTTTTAAAATATCTCCTCGAAAAATTAATATTTTTAACTTTTGTTTTCTTTGTATTGTTCTTAAAGAATGTCTCTTTTTTTCTTAGTTGTCAATTTTTTTCTAAAATACATACTGAATTTTATATGAAATGTTAAAATCTTATTCAGTTTCGCTAAGATTTTAACACATAAAAATATAAATTAAGCACATAGTTTAGAAATATTTTGATAACTAAGAAAAAAAGAGACATTCTTTAAGAACAGTACACAGAAAACAGAAATTAAAAATAATAATTTCCTGGGGAGATATTTTAAAAATACAAATGTATCCTACGCCCATAGGAATAACATTAGTGAGGGGAAACGGGAAGTTTACTGACGAGCAGCCTTAACATTTAAATTTGATCCTAAAAAAACTAAGCCATCCTTAAAAATTAAGCCCCCCCTTAAAAAATGTTAGCCCTCTCATATTTATTCCCTCGTCCTATAGTACACCCTTAAGACCCCTTCTATCTTTTAAAGTGTTCTTTTCACATCATACTATAGTATGATTTCACTCCCTCCACCTCCACCACATCATTGATCCCCCGGACGTCGGAGCCTATAGATTCCGTTGACTTATTCATACCCATTGTTGGAAAGTTATGAAGGATTACAGTAAACCAAAACAAAAAGTGTTTATGTCCGTTCGATGATAAACTATTTTTATCATTGGACTGAATTTCAAGTTTTGCCTATGGTCATCGTGATATAGAATCTCACAGAACAAAAGAAGAATAAAATATTGTTTAGAAAAAATAAAATCTCATGAACGTCACACACTTATATATTTATAAAATTAATGAAGATACTAATTTAAACTGTATATATAATTTATGAAGATACTAATTGAAACTGTATATAATTTATGAAGATACTAATTGAAACTGTATATATTTGAAACTGTATATAATTAATGAATATACTAATTCAATGCTGAAAATTTCCAAATTTGATCAGATCACTTTCAATTGACTGATTGCATGAAAAATTTGAAAAAAAGAACTTTTGAGCAAAAAGTATTGCATGAAAATGCAGTATAAAGTTTAAAATTACTAGAAATATGTGCTGTGAATGACAAAAAAAAAATCGCTTGAACCTGAAATTAATTTTTCTCCTATCAGTTCATCTCCAAACTTACAAGAAACACCAAAACATACAAAGTTTTATAAGATCCATGTTAGAAAATTACGCTCAAGGTAGTCCAAGATATTTCTCATAGGAAAAAAAATCTGATGTCTCTACTAATACAGAAAATTTGAAAAAAAAACAGTAAATCAGCTTGAAAATATTTTTAATGCAATTCAGGCAGCTCACTTTTCGAATAATTTAATATTATTGAAAATGTATGCAAAAAAGTCCAACTGTTTTTTTCCAAATAAGCATAAAAATATAATAAACACATTTATGAAAACAAGAACTTTCATTGATTGAGCCATAATAATCAAAGAGATACGCTGTTAGAAAATCAATAATGTGGAGTCAATTAACTTTGACTGCATGATAAAACGAAAAATAGCAAGTAATACAGCACACATCTAAAAAAATATATTGAAAATGCACCATGTTAATAAATAAAATGTTTGAAATAAAAGCATATTCTGAGAGTAAAAACCTCAAACTTTAAATTAATTATATAAAAATATTTTAATAATTAATATGTTAATTATTAAAGTAATTTTAATAATTAATATGTTAATTATTAAAATAATTTATATAATTTTATCATTATACAGCATTAAAAAATAATTTTATATAGCCCCTTTGGAAGATAATTATAAAAGTATATTATTCTGAATTTCAAATTTAATTTTACACATCTATTTCAGTTTTAAAAATTCAGCCATTTAAAAATTAAAGCTTCCATTTTTATTTGCATTTTAAATCTTCTTTATAAATACCGCTGTCTTCCTTTTTATTCTATAAAAAATGTATAAATTTGATATTCTATTTAATCACATCAACTGAATTGAATGGAGTCAGTAGGAACAATAATAAATTTTAAAATTGAGTTTTAAATGCTAAAAAGAGATGTACTAATTTAAAATATTATTTGAAAATAAAATTTTTTGCATAAATGTAAAACTTTTTGTCACACAATAACTTACCTTCATTTTTTTCAATTATGTATGCACATTTATGTTTATTATGCAGCATTAAAATAGTATCATAAATAAACATTTTGAAATTTGTATCTAAAATATATTACCCTGAATTTCAAATTTTATTTCCATTAAATCATATAATTAATTCATATGAATATTTCAGCTTAAAAATATTAAATATTCATCTACTTACTTATTAAAGTTTTTATTTAATTTGTATTTTAAATCTAATTATGCAAAATTCAATCTTGTGTGTCTGTGGTGTGAGATTGAAATCAAAGTTATTAGTAATTTTTAAACATTTTTTATATGTTTTTATGAATGACATATCAAAATTATAATAATAGTGTTATATAGATTTCAAATTAAATACAGAAGAAATATTATAAATATGCTATGTTAAAAATTATTAACAGAATATTAACTGCAGTCATATAAACATTAAATTTGCTGCTCTTGTAGTTCGTTAAGATCTGACTTATAAAAATTACTATTTTGCATTTTTTTAAAAATTAAAATGAACTTTTCATATTGAGGTGCAAATGAAATTTAATGATACAGATAGGAAATTTAAAAATCAACTCTTGGAGAATTGAAAAGAGATAATAGTTTAAATGTGATTAGATTTATTAGATGTGATGTTTGCTCTATATGTATACAGAAAAATGTCTACTGATACTTTTCAATTAACAATAGTGTGTTTCAAATCTAAAACAGTTGGAAAACTGAATCAAACATGCTAAGTGATGTCAAACAGCGAGTCGCTCCCTATTGGTTGCAGGGTGAAATGGTGTAACCTTATGATATAGTAACCTTGGGTAGAGCATAGTATGGCAAACAATTTTTGTATAGGCCTACCAGGGTCATAATCCTTTTATTGAGTTAAAAGTACAGGTAATCTCACACCAATATGAACACAAATTTTTGTTTATGACTTTAACAATAATGAAGACACTTTAATAAAATTTGCAGAAGACTTATCTTCTTTTGTGCAAAATGTGATGTCAGAATTGGCTACCAAACAGTGGCAGTAATGGAATTGGCTACAATTCTAACCTTTAATTGGACACATAATATTTTAGAATGTAGTTCACATTACATACAGAGTCACATACCAAATTACTCTGTTCTTCCAGTACTTTTTGCAATGTCATTGTGTGTTACACAAAACAAAATAACTTTGGTTATAATTTTGTTAAAATATCTTTGTTAATGCTAAAGTTATGAATAAAAATCAGTGTTCAAGCTAGAGTGTGACACCCTGTATCTTTAACCGAATAAAAGAATTGTCATCGTAGTTGTCTATAACATTTTTTGTGACATAGTATATTGTACCACACTTTAAATTATTGAAGTGTTCCTCTAAATCACCCTGCATACATAAGTAAGCAAAAATACTTCATAAGTTTCATTTTCAAGGCAGTTTATATCATTTGGCAACAATTGTACTTCCTGTATTGTACTATGGCCACCATAAAAAGGGAGTATAAAAAAGAGTACATATGTACAATGAAATTGCTTATAAGCTTTCATGAAAACATTGTCAACAAACTTTTAAAGATTTCATTAACAAATGTACAATATCACTATACTTTTACAAAATAAGAAAAAAATTGCTGAACACAATTTGAAAAAAAATTGGTTCAGGCCTAGCCAGCATCACCTGAAAAAAATTATGCCATGCCAGATTGCATAAAAAGAAAATTTGCCAGAGCCTTGCCTGATGCAGAACTCGAAGACATCCTGTATACCATAATCTATACTTTTAAAATTCAAAACACTATATTTACTACTATTTTCATACATAACTACTAGCTCACATTCCTTACATGTGCAGCTTTGGATACAGCACCTAATAACAAGAAATTAATAAATAACAATTATCTTTTTAAAATTAGACATAAAATTAAACTTTATATCTATCATTCTCATTATAAATAATAATCAAACACAATTACTAGCAAAGAATTGTTAATGAAATTTCCACTTAAAATCTATTCATATATTCATTAATAATATATGAATAGATATTATTCATGTATTCATTCATAATATATGAATAGATTCCATTCATATATTCAAAATACATGCATAGATTCTATTCATATATTATTAATGAATTCTAATCTATACTTTTAAATTAAAACACTGTACTTACTAGTATTTCCATATGTAACTACCACATCTCATTCTTTCCATGGATACAGTACCTAATAGAAATTAATAAATTACAATTATCTTTTTTAAAATTAGACATAAAATTATACTTTGATTATTTATAATGAAAATGATAAATATAAACTCAATTATACCCGCAAAAAACTGTTAATGAAATTTACACTTCAAATCTAATCATATATTCATTAATAATGTAAACAATTAGTTTTGCTTTAAAGCTTTTTGTGTTAAAAAATAACATGTATATTGCAAAATACAATTTTTTTTAAACTGACAGTTTAAAGGAAATAAATTGAAACAGTTTAAGCTTGTTAAATATAACACATCCTGAAAGAGTATAATATTTACTGGAAATATAATAAATCCTTTCAAGAACAATCCATTTGGAATTTTTATGATACCACAAAACTAAAGCATGCAGTGAAGAAATGTCATTAACCAAAACAATAAACATATTAAATTATAGATTTTTTTTCAGTTACACATGGATTATACATTAAAAAAATATTATTTTTCTTGTAATGTGGATTATATGACACTGCGGATTATCTACAAATTTTTTTTCTTCTCTATATCTTCAAAAATATCAATAAACATAATTTGTTTGAGAAAATTTACAAATATCTTTCTTCAATATCAAGAGATGGCACTACCCGTTCTTTTGTGTGATGTGAATATGCAAAATTATATTAAGTGGATAAAAGTTGCTTGGGACAAACTTTCTCAGAAAACTATTAATAATGTGTTTAATAAGGCTAAAATAGTCAATAAAATTGATTATAAATGCTCTAGTGACAATGACTCTATAAATGAGAATGATACAAATTTACAAGAAGAATTGTTAAAATTGTTCAAATAAGATTTTGATTCTTCCAATTTTGATGGATTTAAATAAATTATTATTAAGAGTATCTGATTTTGTATGTCTATATAATAAATTATTAAGTATTGTTTATATTATTTTGCTGTACAAGTTTGTGATGTAACGTAATGGGTAAGTTTCTATTTCCATTATTATAATTTTTGAATAAATATTAAATTAAAAACAGTGCAACTTATTAAATCTGCGTTATTTTTTAATGAAGTCCTTTGATTAAATTAAAACATCGTTTCGTCTTGTATTTTTTTTTATCAGGAAACATAATATTAGTGTATTCTGGGATGATGATTGCTTGATTTTTGATATTTCTCTTGTAGTTCGGTAGATGGCGCCATCACTGCAGATGCTAAAAGCATACTATCATCAAGACCAAATCATATTAAAATAAAAATAAGACAAAAAAAAACTAATTTCATTTAAACATATGTTAAGTAATTAACTTACTTAACTATAATTTCTATACTAAGTAATGTAAATTTTCCAAATGTATTCTTACTTATGTGTAATAGAATTGCAAATGTCTTTTTACTGAATTTTAAATTTTTTATTTAATATTTATTTATTTATTGAGTGTTATATTAAATACAAAAGTTAAAAATAAAAATATGTTACACTAAATTCAATATTTTATCTTATGGCTGAACGTTAGTCCTGTGCATTTTGTGAATTTTTTTTAAGTGAAAACTTCACCTGTGGATTGTATACTGCTGCAGATTATACGATGTATTTTTTTTTTTTTCAAAATATCATGAAATTGACACCTGCAGATTATATGCCGCCATGGGTTATAGGCAGGAAATTAGGGTAACTGAAAATTAAATATATATATATACTGAAAACTCAACTCAATTTAAATTGAATATTTAAAAATGAAAATTCATTACAAAGTTTTAGACTTGATAAATACAAACTGAGTTAACTATGTACTTTTTCAATGAGTCAAACACAAAACCTTTGATTTAATTGCAAAATTCTACCTATTAACCCCTTGGGGACGAGCGACCCGTATACGCATAATATGCTCAGAATCTTCAATTATTCCCACCAGTTATTTTTTATTGTAAGCTTTGCCTTATTTAATGATAGCATCTCTGCGATTCAATTAGGCGAAAATTTCTGTTTTGAAAAACCGGTGGTAAAAGATTAAAAATTCTGTAAAGGACGCTCGTCGCGAAGGGGATAATCTACCTGAGCCAATAACCAGCAGACACATTTCACTCCTAACCTTATTGGCAATAGCATCTGGTCTGCCATGTGGACTGCTCAACAGGATAAAATGCAAGTAAAGGAACTCTATTAAAGGATGGAAACATAGATACAGGTGTTGGGTTTGATTCCCAGTCTGGGCATTTTTTTACTCAGTTGAAAATATTCAGTTTGTATGATATCCTTACCAATCAATATGATTGAGTTAAAAATAATAAAATGTATAAATACACTAAATATATCATAAAAACATGATTAACAAATGATTAAGTATCTACTAACTGTTTCCAAATCACTTTTCAAGATTAAATAGTACTGTCTAGTTTATATTTTGTGGATTGGAAACAAAATGGGTTTTGAAACATCCATAGTTTGCATTCTATGTGTTGTATACTTTTTCGCGTGCAAGTGCACTAACTTGCAACTTCGAATCCGTTCAAAGGGTTATTATTATTTTATTATTTATTTTGCTGTGATGGATTCACAATCTGGCACTGTTTATTTTGCATCAATTATATAAGTGAGTACAAATAGTGACCACAAATCTATCAATCGAAATATGTTTGTTTTCTAAACTTTTTCTATGTTATTTCAACATGTGCAATGCTATATTTCCCTTTTATTTACATTTAAATATCAGTTTGGTGTTTTACACTCTTAAATTTTCACTGACTTTTCAACTTTGGTTTATTTTTTATAATAGATTTTGGTTATTTCTTTCTGTTTTAAACTTAGTAAAATAATGAATAGTTGGAAGTGGGAATTTTGAAAATCGTGCAAAGCAACATAAGATGTAGGCTGCTTACTTACCACAAACATATCTGTCCCTTAATTTTTAATGTCTTAGGGAAACACAGGGTTTTCATTGTAAGCATTTATGAATATTTGAAAAATTCATAACAGAAAAATTGATAACAGAATGAGCAACACTGAACATTTCCTTACATATCTATATGACAAAAAGGAGAGAAGTGAGGCAGGAATATTTTCTTGTAATCAAAATATGAGGTACAATTGAGAATTTTTTTTCCTTATAAATAAATGAAAAAAAGTTTAAATACAGCAAACTCTGTCTAAGGCAAAAGATCAAGCCAATTTTCCACCTTAGTGTTTACTCAATTGAAAATTGTTCTGAAGGACTTTAAAATTTTTTAGTGTTAGATCAATTTCTATCTAGACACAAAGTCTTCTTTCGGCAGAGTTTATTGTATAATGTACAGTATTTACTCGTGTCTTTGGCACACTTTTTTTATGATTTCATAAGTATCAAAATTAGAAATTGTGAAAAAAAAAAAAACATGACTTATTTAAAAAAATATTTATTGATAATAAATTTTCTCGAAAGAAACTTTTAAACATCTAAAGTGTTAGAGTAATTACGTCTATCTGTAAGATGAATATATCCCTTCCTAATTCATACTGTGGATCAGACTTAATTACTCAAATATTCTTTAAAATCTCAAATATTCTTCAATAGATTTTTTCCATGAATTTTAAATTTCTAGAAAAAAGTATGATGTCCCACCGAATCATGTTGCATAAATAAATGAGAGAAACAGTTTCTAATCTTACCTTTGTAACATGAATAATTTTAATGACTATTTTTTACTATTTTAAGAAAATACTGCAGATTGATAATTTAATTTTTTCACTTAATGTAGGCAATGGATTGAATTGTGATTGAACATTATTAAATTACACTGAGTAACTACACAGCAACAGTTAGGGCAGATACAAATTTAAAACACAGTTTAAAAATTAGTGCAATAGGAAATGAAGTTAGATCATGCTAATCTATTGTTACTAAAGAAACAAGAGTGGCAAAATTAAAAATAAATAAATAAAGAGATTATATAAAGTTAAACTTAGTTCTGAGATAATTATAGCAATAATTATAATAAAGCATGTGCCAAATTATGAGATTATAGCAACATGATAAAGATCGATTGGCAATATTACCCCAGAAACATTTGTACACATAACATTCTAAAAATATTCTATATTCAAGAAAAGTAGAAGTGCTGAATAAGATTGTAGAAATTAAGTCTTTGAATCAGAAATCTTATCCAAGGGATGGATCATACCACCTTCCCTCCATTCAAATAAAGACATTTTTTTAATGTGACATAAAATGTTCTACAGAGTATAAATTTTTGTCTTCAGTGTTTCATATTCCTCTCCAGAAAGAAATATTCTAAATATTGATTTCTAACTAGTAAATGGGAAGATCAAGAATCTCAATGTCACCTCTGCAACTCACATTTTTATTATGAATTCATTTTATTTAATATTTTGAAACTTTCAATTATAGGCATAGAGTTCTAAAAATTATTGGTGGGCTCAGCTCGAATATAACTCGTTTCAACAAAAATACATGTATGTGTGTATAATAGAGATTGATTTCCAATTTAATATTTCTTTTTAAATTCCGTTTTGAAGAAACTAAACAAAATCATATATTTTTAAATAAATCACAAGTTAAATTAAAGGTCAATATGACAATATAAAAATTCGAATGCAGATGATATAATGGGGAAATTGCACGTTTTTCAATTTAACTTGCATCTGACAGAGTGTAAAAATATGAACATTTTGATACCATTTTTACATAGATTTGAAACTTATATAATTCATTAAATCAACTTTTCAAACCCAGTTTTTGTCGTGGCGAGAAAAAGCCGTGTCACGTGATAAAAGCTGTTCTGACGTCACTACACATGTAAACAAACGCTCGCTGTATTTCTCCCTGTTATTTCCTATGGGGATGGCTTGCTTTTCGCTGAATGGCTTGCTTTACGCTTTTTTCTTTTCATAAAAATGATTAGTATAACAAATTAAAAGTATTGTAAATTGCTGTAATAAATAAATAATACTGTGAATTCTGGAGGAGATTTTTATTCCATCGCGTTTCTAAGAATTTTCATTTCCAGATCTCGATGTAGAAATAAAGCATCGGTATACAAGTTAATACTCGTACTACAATATTGTATTTTATAGAATAATGTATACTTTTATTTATTTATTTTTTGCAATAATATTGCACAATATAAAATAAACTGATACAAATAGAATTTATTTTATTAGGTAGGGTGGAATTAACTCATAAAAAGATTTTTGTATTTATATTTTATACTTGAATTAAGAATTTGGCTTGTTTTCACTATATGTTTTATCTCTTCAATTGTTAAATAAACTGTTTTGAATCTTTGAAAACAGTTAAACTGATTAGAAAGAGCGGAATGTGCTGAGGTAGCTTTAAGACAGCCTTACAGAATTTTTATATAAATATACACGGGAACAGTTTAATAATTTTTCAAAAAATGTTCCCAGGTTTTCTCACAGGCATAGGGTCCTGTTTTTGTGAAATTGTGAGAAGTATTTTATGTTTGTGGAAAAACTAATTATAATTTTGTGAGTTTGAAATAACTGTTATATTCAGGTTCTTGTTTATAAATTTTTTACAATATCTTTTATATATGTAAAAGCTACATAAATAGATTCCTTGACGACTTCAGTTGTTTTGTGTCAGGTCAGATTTTACTTTTAAATAATTAAATTTGTAAAAGGTTTAGTTTGGAGATGGAAAAAAATTGTGAAAGGCCTATTTTTATGACAAAGAACTTTGTGAAGGGCCTGTTTTAAGGTGGAATGTTTTGTGAAGGATCCTGTTTTAATAGGAAAATTTTTGTGAAAGGTCCTTTAAAGGACCCAATTTCTTCTTAAACAGGTCCCTGGACTATACACAGGCAAAAAAATCAAGTAGTTATTTTAAATACTGTCAGTTTTGTGAAATTTTCAGAATGTGGGATTGAAGGTTTTATGCTTATAGAACTTTGCAGATTACAGATGATGTTTAGTTTATAAATTATCTTTTTTTATTTTTGTTATAAATTAACAATATTTTTATGGAATGTAAAAGCCAAAAGAGAACTATTATGCAGAAATATTATAATTCTAAATGTATTTGAATTAATGTTATGTATATTTAAGTTTTATTGTTGTTCTTAACATTTTAAACATTAAAAGAATTGTGGTATGTTTGAATTTTGGTTCATGATCTATAAATATTTTCTTTATTCTTTGATTCTATGTTAAATTTTTGTTGCTAAATTAATACATAATCCCTACCTTCTAAATAATTAAAAAAATTAATCATGCAAATTCATGCATTACCTGTGAATTGAATTAAAAAATAAATCGAAAAATGATATTTGTGGTTACTATTGTATGCGACTTACAACAACAGTGGATTTGTTATGCATTAAACCACGATCGCCAAAAAAAGGCTAAATGGGTGTGCAGCTGCAACTATTTTACATACTAAAAAGTACAAAATAATAAATAAAAACTACAGAGTGTAATATAATTTTAAAAAATACGTTTTAATAAATTAAAAGTTTCATATTAATTGAATTATGATTATACGTTGAGAAATCAATTTAAAATCTTAAAAATATAGTTTAAAAATAATTCTTTTATTTTATTTTTTCTTTCTTCTTTCCATACCTTAGAACAGAAATAAGTAACCATTATACATTAATTTTAATGAATTTACTAGCTCGCATTTTCTACCAAACGTAAAAAAAAAAAAAAAAAAAAAAAAAAAAAAAAGTGGTGAATTTTTCATGATCGAGTTCGGTTGCCATGCCAAATTATAGTACTATATTTAACATTTTCTGGAAAAATCATAAATTACAATCATAAAATGAGGCGTGAGTATAAAGATAAACATTGGATGCTTATAAAAAATGTTAAGTAAGCACATAAAAAGAGAAAATAAAAGACAATAGTGATAAATTTACCCACGTATGTTGCAGTAATTGTTTTTATGATCGGTGAATACACAATTATTATTGTCAGTAGTTAATTTTTATTCAAAAAATCAGTATTAAATAAAGATTTTTTGTTTTTCTTTTCTGCATTATTGCTCAAAATTTCGTTTTCTCATAATTAATTTGAGTACATTTTTATCCTTAATATAACCTGCATAACACGAAATTATATTCATATCAAAACGAATTATTAAGCATTAAAATGAATTAAGAAAATAATGCATTTCAAGAACTATATAAATGCGATTTTACTTATGATTTCTTTTGTAATAAAACTATCATTCTTTTTTCGTTTAAATAAATAAGAGTAAGTAAAAGATAGCTTTAGTTTCCTGAATTTTTACGCACATGAAATGCAGTTTTTCTGCCCTAAAAGTAAATTTAAAAAAATCGGATAGACATAATTTTGTATTTTTCGAATCCGACCCACTTCATCACTTTTCTAAATGAAAATTAATGCCAATGTATAAATAAATAGTGCATTATATTTAGATATGTTAAAATAATCTTTTGACTTTAATTTTTGTTTTTGTTTTGGTGTAAATGCGTCGTTAAAAGAACGTTTATAATAAGTAGAAAGTAATGCAAAACAGCCTGCATATATTCGACTCTGAAACACAATCCGCGTTTCATGTGTAGTGACGTCAAACCAATCCCGTCGCGTTTTCAGATCACGTGGTTTTGTTTTGCTTTGAGCGAAGTTTAAAACTTTAATAACTAGTTATTTAAAATTATTTTTGCGTTTCCGAGTTAAGATTTGAGGAATATAAAGTCATCTTCATCATTTAAACATAAAAGGAGGCATAATTTAGAATGAGTGCAACTTCCCCATTGCTGTTCTTTGCAAATTGTTTATAATAAAATGACAATGAATGTTTACTATGAATAACGTCTTTTGTCAGAATATGGATTTATTTTCCTATACTTTCATTATTTATATGTTCTTTCGGTTACAAAAGTTCAAATATTTAGCATTTTATTTTAAACATAATAAAAAAAATAGAGCCTAAAGGAACTGAAATTTCTTATATCGTTTATCTCTGTAACAAAGAAAAAACAGGAAAGAATGGCAAAACGGAAAAGAGCTCATTTAAAATTCCATCAACTATTAGAAAATCAAAAACTAAAAACTTTTTTATATTAGAGGAGAAAATATTCCATTCTAGAAATTATTGGTGGAGCTCGAGCCCCATGAGCCCATACAACCATATGCCTATGCTTTCAATCTCTAAATTAATTTCTTTCATTTTAGTATTAATGCTAGATATATAACTCATATGAAATGTAATGGGAAATAAAAATTCATGCATTGATTTTTTTTCCTGTGAATACTTTTTATTATAACTATAATAAATAGTCTCTGCTGCTCTCCTAAAATCCCTTTCGTATGATATTTTTAAAATCATAACTCACTACAATTTTCAGTTCGTAGAAAAATTTTGTTTAAAATAATTAAAATGTTGATTTTATTTTTTTTAAAGCATCAATAGTTAGTTTCAAGGATTATTCTTCTAGATATTTTAATAATTAATTTACTAATAAACATAACTGTTTAATTTATCATTGAAAAATGTCAACTTGAGCCTCCTCATCAATTGTTTAATTGCAATGCCATTGACCTGATCCATTTTTGACAGTCACATCTACAAGCAGCCCACCTTTTAATATTTCTTATTACAACTATTTTTTTTTACATAAATCTTTGCCTTATTTAACTGTAGAAATTTTGTAATTAATTATTTCTTTGTAAAAATAGTGGTAACAAAAAAGTTTAAAAATTGGAGCCATACAAGTAGCACTGTAAAAAACCAGTATGGAACTGTCACTGATAATTACTATTTAGTCACACCTTTTGGTAACAGATTGTTTTTACAGAAAATGGTAAACATGAAAGTATACAAGTATCAATTATTCTTATCTGTCAATTATTATAAAATTTAGAATGACAACTTACTTTTTTCTTTGCAGAGAAGGAATAACAAAGAAAGTGCCAATTGGGTGATGTTAAAAAAAGCTCATGAGGAAATGGATGATTCAAGGGTTTTACTGGCAAATGTTCACATTATAATAGCATTTTTATAATATGGCTGAAATAAAAAAGTATTTAGAGATTTTATCACTTGTTCAAGAAAAATAAGTAATGCATATGCTCACAATTAACATTTAAGAAAAAAAAAGCTTGATGCAATTTGGGCTTCAGAAAGTGAGTCCCAATTACATAAAGATAAAGAGCTATGATGACACATACCTAATGAACTTTTATGCTTGCTTATATGTGAATTTATGTATATATACATATTTTCTTTAAAATATAACATTATTATTGTTTTTACATATAAACATTTTCTTATTTAATTTAAATTGTCTAAATATAAAAAAAATTGCCTGTGTATACAGGGTTCATACAAGGTTCTGGAATTTTCAGGGTATTTACAAGTAATTTTTTTATAGAAAAACTCCCCTTCTGTAATCGAGCGATTACATAAGGCAAGTTTTTCTGTAAGAAAATACTGGTAATTTACCTGAAAATTCCAGGACCCTATATGAACCCTGGTATACAAAACAAAGAATAGGTTGCCAAAAAATATGTTGCCTAATTTTCTTTTTCTGTCCAAGGTCATTTTCCTTACCTCGCCAAGGCCCCTATACTAGAAAAGTACCTGTGCCAATATTAGGACATACAAAAAGAAAATAAGAGAAAAGTAAATTCATTCAATGCCACTACAGTAAATTATTTCAAATGTATAAATCAAAATGTAACTTTTCTTTAAACATAATGTCATTTTCAATGCCAATACTTTTCCACCAAATTCTTACTAACTCTACACAACTAAAAAAAGTGTAGTGTTTATATGTGCAGTCATTTTATTGCCAGATATTATTTTCAGGCATAAAACTCATTTTACTGTGAAAATATGTGAAGTAATAAAGCATTTCTCAAACCTTCTTCACATGGAAATTAAGAGATATGATAGTCCCGGTATATCGGGACAGCCGGTGCATACACCAAAATAGCTGGCTTCTAAAATTTAATTAAATTATAAGCAGACTATTGGAAGCTGAAAAATAAATGGCAGAGTGTAAAATAAACAATGAGAAAGCAAGTTAAGTTTTAAGTAAACTAAACGTTTATTAACAAAAAAAAAACATTTAAAAATAAATTCAAACAGAATATAAATAAACTTAAAGTATGAAAAATAAACTTACATAACGAAATATTTTAATGGCTGACAATGACAACGTGGCAAAAAATATTCAGTCTCATTTTCATAACATCCATTAACATCTAATTCTGGAAAACGATGTTTGTATAAAACTTATAATCCACTTGATAACTCTATACAACATATGTAGCACAAACATCTTTTCCTATTTGTAAAAACATCTTCTACTTTCAACCAAACAAAAAGGAAAATGAATAACTACAGCTGGAAACATCTGGTCAAATAAAACATCTAATAAAATGAAACTCCATTATGCTGACAAGGCAAAATGGTTTCTTGAACTTCTCAAAAAAAAAAAAAAAAAAAAAAAAACAGATAAAGATAACGTGGTATTTCAATCTTTATACCCCAGTCTAAACCAACAGCTGAATGAAAGTTGTAGTACTTAAAGAAAAAAAGGTGTGTCATGTTACGTCATTCATTCATAGAAACCCTCTTGTGGTTAAAGATAACAAACATGCAATCCAGCAAAGCGAGGCTAACGAAAAAGACAGGCTACCGCGGTGCGTTCCACTTATCTTTTTTTACAGACCGCTAGAGTGACGTGATGCTCTTTTCGTACACCTGCATTGGTGGATTCGAGCCTCACGTGATTCCCGCGGTCTGTAAAAAAAGATACGCGTAAAGCACCGCGGTAGCCTTTCTTTTTCGCTAGCCTCGCCAGCAAAGCTAATGACGTTGGAGGGGAAAACAACTGCAACTTGATATGACGTTTTGGAAAGCAAAGTGACGTAATCGCGATCTCTGAAAAGATCGATCT
This sequence comes from Maratus michaelseni, assembly GCA_963931845.1. Lineage (NCBI taxonomy): Eukaryota > Metazoa > Arthropoda > Arachnida > Araneae > Salticidae > Maratus > Maratus michaelseni. The sequence continues at coordinate 332,632,509 of OZ007595.1, read as the reverse complement.
AGATAAACAACTGCTGGTTTGAATGGAAAAGGGACAGCTGTTTAGCTTAAGGTTAAAAAGTAGTTTAGAGAAAAGAAATGAAAGCATTTGATTATTGTATAAGTGATCAAGGAAAGCTTTATATATGCTAACATTGCCCCCCCCCACTTGTCACTTATACTAGAACTAAAATCGTATTCAAATTGGAAAAATATTCTCGCTTCATACACCAAATATTTAAATCTACCACCTTTGATAGATGTATAAACACAATTTTCAATAATTAAAGATTTTCATATAAAAAAAACACTTCAACATTAACAACAAATATATATAGGACAATACAGTATAACAACCTACTTAAGTAAAGAAAACTTTACAATGAAACACACAACTTCACTTCTGAAAACTCAATTCTTATGAGCTTTGTATAATAGATTCAGAAATATACAATTAAAAAAAAATGCATAAGAAATTCTACAATGTCCTATATTTATGCAAATAAATTTGAATATCTCAGGTTGAATCTTAACATTAGTAAATGCAGTCGCATTTTGAAGAGTAAATTACATGGTGATCTTGTACATTTTGTCTTGACCTTTGAACCTTGAAATTGAACAACAGATTTACCTCACCATATTAAGTTTGGCTACACTTTTACCTTACCTCACCATAAAAATGGCTACATCTTACTACAGGATACCTCACCAAAAAATGGCTACACCTTTTACCTTACCTCACCATAAAAATGGCTACATTATATTATGCAAATCACTGGAGAAAAGTTACACATATACTATAAAAATTATTGAAATAAACACTTTCATATACAAGCAATCATATGACATATATATATGTAAAAATAGATCAAGTAATTAATGGCCATTAAAAAAACAATAAAAATCAATATTCATATGTAAACGGATATCATATTTTAACAGACATACAATCCATTCAGCTTCCATATGTGGGCCCACATTTTTCATACCAAACACTCAATAATATGATACAAGTAACAAAAATAGAGATATAGGTTAACCTTAAATAATTCAATACATATAAGAAATATATATATAATACTACGTAAGTTTAAATTTTATGTATAAAGACTTGGTAATAATTATAGCATGCTAATTCAAAAATTTAACAACAACATGTAACAAACTTAACAATAAACTTAACAATTAACAACTTATTACATCTCAAAATTTCCATATGAGCGGGACCTAAATGTGACACTTCCATAATATATAAGGAGGGACTTACAAAATAAAGAAAACGTGCCCGCGATAAGGCCTTCCTGTGGCCAGAACACCCACGAAAGCCGCTATCCCCTGCAGGCCACTCTGGCTGATTACATTTCTCACCCCTGCGAGACGCTTCCCGGGGCCGCTCGGACCCCGGAGGATGAACTAACATGGGGTCTGAACCACATTCCAACGGGAAATTAAATGCTCATTGGAAAGAAAGAGAGTAATAAAACTTTTTTTTTTTTTGAAAAAAAAACTTTTGTATAAACACCTTAAATTCAAACAATTTATAGAAAAAAATTTATATTTTGCAAATTGAAACTCGCAGGTTTCAGAAAAAGTTAAACATCAAAGTTTAACATAAAAATTTCATACCGAAGTATGTGTTTATACTTAAATAATATGTGAAGTTCAAAAGAGGACTTTAGGGAAATGACAATGCAAGAGACCAAAAGAAATTTTATGATTTAGAATTAAATATAGCTTCAATAAATTTATTCAAATCAAATTTTGTAAGGGGCTTAGTAAAAATATCGGCTAAGTTGGCTTTACTATTTATGTGTTTAACAGTGAAAAGTTCTTGGTTAAGTGAATCACGGACGAAGAACAATTTTATGTCAATGTGTTTGGTTCTGTAATTCTCAATGGGGGATTTAATGAAGTCGATAGCAGCCATGTTATCCACTAAAAGTGTAGGTTTCATTTTCTGACCTGAGAATATGCTCTTTTCGTAACATTCATTGATAATCCTACTAAACCACAAGAGTTCTTTGGTTGCCTCGGTTAAGGCTACAAATTCTGATTCCATTGTGGATAAGCATATGGACTTATGCTTAAATGCCCTCCATGTTACTGGTGATTTATCTAATAAAACCATTTGCCCACCCATTGAGGTTCTATCGTCCCGATTTGATGCAAAATCTGCATCTGTATATGTAATTAGATTGATTTTATTACATGTTAAGTCAAGTTTTAGGTGTTTTGTTTGATTTACGTAACACAGCAATTTCAATAATCCATTCCAGAATACAATTCCAGGATTACTTTGGAATTGGCTGAAAATATTGACCGCATACGATATATCAGGTCTAGTACGACTTGTGATGAATGCCAAGCATCCTAAGACACTTCTGTATGGATATTGAAGCATTTCTTTAATTTCATCGTTTGTTTGAGGACATTGTGTTTTGGAATAAACCATACCCTTACAAATTGGTAAGGAAGATATAGGAAAATTAAATTCTTTGAAGCGGGAACATACTTCTTTTATATATTGTAATTGATGGATCAATATTTTACCATCGTCTTCTTCAAACTCTATTCCTAACAATTTCTTGGTTTTTCCTAAAATTTTTATGTCAAAATGCTTCATTAGGAGGTTAACTATTTTATCAATATGCCTCTTTTCGTTACCTAGGATTATGAAATCATCAACATATAATAGTAAAACAATATTTTCATTAAATGTATAGACACAGTTGCACCAACTTAATTTTATAAAGCCTAAACTGATTAAAACCCTATGTAATTCTAAAAACCATACACGGCCACTTTGATGTAAGCCATAAATTGCCCTTAGCAGCCGACAAACTAAATTTTCTTTACCTTTTTGTATAAAACCTGGGGGTTGCTTCATGTAAACCTCTTCTGTTAATGGAGCGTACAAGTATGCTCCTTTTACATCGCACTGCAAATGAGTCCACCCTTGAACTGAAACTAAGGCTGAGAAGAAAAATCTAACTAGGCTGAAGTTGACGACTGGGCTGAAAGTTTCTTCATATGTTTCACCCTTAATCTGCTTGTATCCCTGAGCAACTAATCTAGCCTTGTATCTTGCAATTTTTCCTTTATCGTCATATTTTATGGTGTATACCCATCTACATCCAAGAGGTTGTATCCCTTCTGGTAGTTTCGTTAAATGCCATACTTTTCTATTATACATTATGGCCATCTCCTCCCCCATTGCACCTTTCCACTGTTCCCATTGTGGTGATTTGAGTGCCTGTTTATATGTGTTCGGTATGGTTAGGTTTTCTAGTCATATATCAGTTTGGTTATTTTCTGGAATTTGGCCATATGTTTCTGTATAATAAGGACTGGAGCTTGAACTTGAACTTCCCGATTTACCTTGAACTAGGCCTTCATATTTGTCTGCCCCTTTAAAAGAAAATAGATATGGTTCAAATTTGATACCGTTACGAAGACAGTACTCCCTTACATCTTTTATTGATCTTAGTCTTTCCCTTTTTCCTTGTTCATAGTAATAAATATCTGTTCGTCCCCCTACTGGTCTAGTTTTAGCTTTTCTTATCCAAACGGCTTCCTTCAGTGTGCGGGTTTCTTCCTCACCTTCTTCACTTTCGGAAGAATGATCTGAAATTTGAGTAGGACGTGCGAGAGATTCATCTTGGTTTTCGCTGTAAGGATCAATTTCTGGAGTAGTAGGGTTTAAGATATAAGTAGGGCCCAGGTCGTTTCCACTGCGATTATCTAAGATACCAAAAGGGTCATTGTCAGGTGAGTTTAAGGTGTAAGCTGGTCCTTGTTCAGCCTTGTTACGATATTTGGGAATAATGGCTTCTTCATTGGATGAAACATTTATTGTTTCAATTATTTTATTTGAATCTGGAAGCCAAATTCTGTAACCTTTCGTAGACATGGCGTATCCCACCATAACTCCCTTTTTTGCTTTTGGATCAAATTTTGATGTTCTGAGTTGTTTTGGGATCCCTACATATGCGTCTGTACCAAACGGTCTCAAATGACGAACAGAAGGTTTTCGACCTCCGTAGAATTCAAACGGGGTTTTATTCTGGTACTTATGACATACACGATTCCAGGTATAAATGAAATACAAGACTGCTTCTGGCCAAAATTTTAAACTCAATTTACTTTCATTTAGAATAGCACGAGCACCGTTTGCAATAATTTGATTTAGGCGTTCTGCGACGCCGTTTTGTTGTGGGCTACACGTGTTAGTGAATTCGTGATGTATGCCACGTTCCTCAAAATATCTTGTGAAATTTTCATTTTTGAACTCTCTTCCGTTATCACTACGAACTGACTTAACTTTACGATTTAAAAATGTTTCTGCTCTTTGAATGTGGTTTCTAAAAACTCTAAATACTTCAGATTTGTGTCTTAAAGGGTAAATTGAGGTTTTTCTTGAATAATCGTCCACTATTGTTAAGAAAAAGCGTTCCCCTCCTCTACCTGATATGTTGGTAGGTCCCCAAACATCGGTATGTAAAAGCTCAAGAGGGTGTTTAGATCTTATTTGTCCTATTGGTTTAAAGGATACATGCCTGTGTTTGTTTAGTCTACAGGTTTCACAATGAAAATCTTTGTTTGTTATGCGTGGTAACCCCCTAACTCCACTACACTTATATGTACCTTCAATTAAACTAGGACTAATGTGACCTATACACCTATGCCATATTTTTAAATCATCTTTGTGGACTGTGGATGCCTCAAATTGTACCTTTTTGTTTTTGTTTTGTGACTCTGGGTAAATGTGGTAAATCCCGTTTTTAAGGTTTGCCCTGAACAGTGTGTAATCATCCCTGTAAGCCTTTACTCTACCACTGCCTCCTTTGAACTTAGTTCCCCTAGAATCTAGTCGGGACCCGGAGATAAGATTTCTCCTGAGACTAGGACAATACATTACGTTGCCGAAGCGAACATTCTTCCCCTCTAATTTTAAGTCAACCATACCAGTCCCTTTTATAGAAAAAGTAGCACCATCAACCACTACAGCCAACTCATGATTGTTTAAGGGTTTAAATTTAACATAAAGACTTTTGTCTTTGCAGAAGTGATGAGAAGCACCTGTATCAAAAATCCAGGCACTCTCATCCTCCTTTACTTTACTTAAATTTGATTGAACAAAGTAATGTACCTGTCCTTTATCATCCTTGCAGTTTGGCTTAGGTTTGTTCAGGTTACCAGGCTTTAGGTTTCTCTGCAGGCGATGTCGAGGCTTCCTAGGATTGCGTCTAGATGGGGATGATTCACGGGATGCAGAAGTACTGGAACAAGAGGAATCACGAGAAGCTGTCGTACTGGATACTGACGGGTGTTCAGGTCTAGATCTGGTAGATTTGCACCGATTCGCATAGTGTCCAGGTTTTCCACATCGAAAGCAGGTAACTTTCTGGCGTGGTCTAGGTTTGGTGTAATTGGCTTGGGCACTATATCCTCCATTCCGGTCACTGTCTCTCAACTTAAGTCTGGACTCTTCTGCTATCAGCTCAGTTAAAATGTCTTTGAATTTAAATTTATCATCTGGCCAGCGTAGGATTGACTGCACCAGGTTGTCAAATTGCGGTGGAAGATACCGTAAAATTTGGAACGATAAATAATCTTCCTTCATTGGCTGCTTCATAGCTGTTAATTGGTTTGAAAATCTTTGTATTCTAGCAGCAAACATGCCAATGGACTCTTCGGGCTCAATTCGACAGGATAAGACTTCCGTAAACAGCTGCATATGTCTCGCTCTATTGTCCGGGTGGAAGTGCAGCTTCAGTTTATCCCAGGCATTTTTTGGGTCATCAATATTCTCGATGATACGTCTAAATTCATTTTCAACATTTAAATAAATGATCGTGAGGGCAGAACGTTCTCTTGTTTCATAATCTTTCAACGCAGTAGCCCGAGATGCATCTGGTTTAGTTTCTGTACCATTCACAATGGACCATGCATTTTTATCCAATAATAAATATTTAACATCAGATGCCCAGTTTCCATAATTGTGAGCATTTAATTTCGTAATGCTGACTTGAATGGTTGCCATTGCCGCCAAAAATTTTGGAATAGTAAAAAAACAAATTCAGAAATTTAAGATTTTTTTTTTTTAAGTTAAAAAAAAACTAATTCCAAATAAAACCTTTAAAAAGACTTTAATTTCACAAAAAAAACCGTACGAAACAATTATAAAAAAGTACGAAAGGATTTTTTTTTTCCAAATTATTCTAAGTCCAAAATAAACATTAAATTACTTAAAATAAAACAAAATGTTCATTAATATTCATTAAATGTAAGAAAAAAATGCGCCCCCCCCCCCAACTAAAATTTACTGTGAGGTCTTAATGGGTGCTAACTAATCACTTCTGCCAATGTATTCTGCCAAAGTTATGTCCCTTAAAGGGTTAAATTAACAAAATAAAAGACTCTGCTCCGGGCCCATAACCCGTGATAGTCCCGGTATATCGGGACAGCCGGTGCATACACCAAAAATGCTGGCTTCTAAAATTTAATTAAATTATAAGAAGAGTATTGGAAGCTGAAAAATAAATGGCAGAGTGTGGCAGAGTGTAAAATAAACAATGAGAAAGCAAGTTAAGTTTTAAGTAAACTAAACGTTTATTAACAAAAAAAAACATTTAAAAATAAATTCAAACAGAATATAAATAAATTTAAAGTATGAAAAATAAACTTACATAACGAAATATTTTAATGGCTGACAATGACAACGTGGCAAAAAATATTCAGTCTCATTTTCATAACATCCATTAACATCTAATTCTGGAAAACGATGTTTGTATAAAACTTATAATCCACTTGATAACTCTATACAACATATGTAGCACAAACATCTTTTCCTATTTGTAAAAACATCTTCTACTTTCAACCAAACAAAAAGGAAAATGAATAACTACAGCTGGAAACATCTGGTCAAATAAAACATCTAATAAAATGAAACTCCATTATGCTGACAAGGCAAAATGGTTTCTTGAACTTCTCAAGAAAAAAAAAAAAAAAAAAAAAAAAAAAAACAGATAAAGATAACATGGTATTTCAATCTTTATACCCCAGTCTAAACCAACAGCTGAATGAAAGTTGTAGTACTTAAAGAAAAAAAGGTGTGTCATGTTACGTCATTCATTCATAGAAGCCCTCTTGTGGTTAAAGATAACAAACATGCAATCCAGCAAAGCTAATGACGTTGGAGGGGAAAACAACTGCAACTTGATATGACGTTTTGGAAAGCAAAGTGACGTAATCGCGATCTCTGAAAAGATTGATCTAGATAAACAACTGCTGGTTTGAATGGAAAAGGGACAGCTGTTTAGCTTAAGGTTAAAAAGTAGTTTAGAGAAAAGAAATGAAAGCATTTGATTATTGTATAAGTGATCAAGGAAAGCTTTATATACAGGGTCGGACTGGGTCAGGAAAAAGGGCGCAGACCTTGGATTTCCAAAGGGCGCAAATATTTTAACGAACTCAAGTCGATTTTTACTTGCTTGTGTTGAATATGACTTGACAAGTTTTAACACATTCGCACAGCAGCAAGTATGAAATTGGCTTAATATTATATCTCTGAGTCTAGATAGAAGACTTCGCTGTATTCCCCGTGCATGTTTGAAGTTCAGCCAATTCTACACAATGCTGCACAGTTTTCCAAAACATGTCATGTAATCTTCAAACACGCTGGAAAGTTGAGCACAGATTACCTTGTAGTAGATTCACTAATAAGGCTAGGGTTTTCCTATTTCATTCTTTTGTCAATAGATACTTTATAACAGTCCTGGTTAAAAGGGGATTACCCCCAAATCATTATCCTGCAAATAACCTTATAAAAATGCATGAGGTACCAATTCGTTGGGCGTAATGTCTAAAATTAAATTCTATTCATAAATTTTCCCGAAGTAAAAATTTTGCTTCGGAGATTTTCTACATATTAAAAAATGTTCGAACGTTCATTTTTCAAATGGTAAAACCCACTTTTGAGGCCCTATTTGTGTTCCTGGAACAAGGCAGCGCGGAAAGAACTTAAATCTTCACAGAAAATGTTAAAGAGGTTTATCCATAAGTTTCAGAAAATAAAATTAAGATCTTACAAGTAAAAATACCGAAAACTCTTTTTCACCAGTAAAGTTATACAGGAATTTTAAGTTAAAATAATCTTTTATTATATAGTATAAGAATTCATACAAAATGTTTCTGGTAATATTGTTTGAATTTCTTCCTGCGGATCCTTTGAAAACAGAAAACGGTCTCCTTAGATTGTAGAAAAGTAAAATTTTTGTATGAGATTAATTTTTCGAATGAGCTGTATGTAAACTTATACACCAATGTTTTTGACAATTGTGGTTTGTTTTACGCAAAAATAATATAGGTCACAATTAATAATTTTTAATATGAATTTATTAATAATTTTCATAGTTTAAAAAAAAAAAAAATAATCGAAAAAAGTCTGGAATATGTCGGGCTTAATTTTATGTATTTCATTAAAAAATAATAAACATTCCATCAAATGATTTTTAAGAAGATATAAATTAAAGTTTGTCAAATGGATTTAAAATTAGCATTCTTAAACTTTAATCTCTTCTAACTCTATGAAGATTTAAGGTAAAGTATACAAACTGTACCTTTTTTGCGGGCTGTCTCGATCCTATGAACTCAAATAGGGTGTCAAAATGGGTGTTAATGTTTGAAAATTCAAAGTTGGTATACAATTGGAGACGACTCCCGAAACATAAATTATGCATATAACTAATTAGTAGACATTATTTCCAGTTGATTGGTACCTATAGAGTTTTAGCAATTATTTTTAGCGGAATTAGTAAGGAATAATAGTTTTTTTTTTCAGAATTATAATTGAATACATTAATCTAACTTGATATATTCATAATTGTGTCCATTAACGCAAAAACAATCTTCCTTTTCTTTGTTATCAATTTCAGACTTTATTACAAGCCTGACAATATTTATGTGCTGTGAGATATCGTGCTGTGAGATACGACTTGATTAACTTTGCTCTTTTTTAATGCAATTCTCTTTTCCTTCAAAAGCACTTGCTCAAGCAACACTGAATTGTTGGGATATCATTAGTTCATTGTATTCTAGCTTCGTTAACAAAAATTTCGTGTATCTGTCTCACATAGGCCAAACATTTGTCTGTTAGTTGGACCAACAGGTAACATTGCGTCTGAGCCTACGGTTGGCTGATCGTTTGACTAAAGATCTGAGGTGACATTTGACTAATAGTTATGTTTAGTAGCAAAACTGTGCTAATAATACTAGTAATAAAATATACTAATAATTCATCCTAATTAACTAGAGACTTCATCTAATTCGTTGATTTTTTAAGAAAAAATTAATGATGCTCCCAGAATTACTGATCAAAATTGCTTATAACCATTGTTTTACCATTTGTATTTTAACAAATATAACTAAAACTATTATGCTAATAAATTTTACTTTCATGACTATTAAGGTACACGAATATAGGTGCTAAGAGCTCCAGCTTCTGTTTAAAAAAATAATTTTTAAAAAACTTAATAAGAATTAGTTATTAAGTCAATTATACGTGATAGATGCAATTTCCATTGTAATCTCACAACAAATGCTGCTTATTTATTACAAATTGCCCTTTTTTTTTTAGTAATATACAATCTCTGAATGTAGTCTCTACCGGTGTCTAACTCAACACACACAAAAAACTTCGTTCGAAAAATATTTATATCCAAAACAAAAAAGTACTTTCTGTATACAAATAAAAATTTTGAAATCTAAAGCTCATGCTTGTTTTGTTCTTTTACAAAAGTACCACATATTATAGGAGTATTTGAATGATGAAAAAATGAAATATAGGGATATTTGAATGATAAAGCAACACTTGCTTGTGAAAATATTACACATGCAACATTTGGTACAATGAAAGGCAAGAGGGGAAGAGGTATTTTGTATCTTAAAAATTACTTTATGCATCCTTAAAATGCTGAATTGATATTGTACTATAAAAAGGTTTCTAGAGAAAAAGTAATTCAAAAATAGTCTCTTTAATACCTTTAACACTAGAACGTCCAGCAGGAGTCTATTCGACTCCGACCAAATGATTCGAACCAGAAATTGAGAAATTTCCTCATAAAATAAGTTCAATATAAACCACACAGAAATAAGTTAAATTAATAAGTTAAATAGTTTTAAATAAAAATTATAGTGCAAAATCTTTATTAAAGATTGACTGAAATTTTCGAGAGTTTTAATATTAAATTACAACAATAGTTAAGTAAATTCACTCTTCCCATGATTTTTAAAATTCTTATAATAATTTCAGTATTGCAATACAGAAGTGTCATGAAGGATGCATCCCTCAAAAAGAAATGTTATATTTTCCAATTAACCCCAAATATCCACAGAAAACGTTTTTGCCTTATAATATTCTTTCTTTTTTTTTTCTCAAGTTGTTTTTCAAAAAGCATGGTTTCAATTATTCGAGACTGTCTTCAAAGAGGGGGGTGGGGGGTGCAAGGTTGGGCAACCGCTCTGGATCGGAAAATGCGCAAAATATTTGATCTGGGGTTAAAGCTTAAAAGATTTCATTTTAAGAAGCGATGAAAAACAATAATCCCCAGGGCGCCGTGGATAATAAAGCTTTCCATGGATGTATGATTTCTCCCCTCAATCGTATGCAAACATGTCCGCTTGGTTTCCGAATGCGCAAATTCCTTCGATATATCTTCAATTTCCTTGTGAACATAAAAATCCCTCTATTGTACTATCTGTCTATTAATTGATGATTATTCCCAAGAAAATCCTCGAAATTTATACATTTCGGCAATCAGAATGTAACGTGTACAGTCGTAAAAAAATATTAGAGGAGCTTAGGGGCGCGAAATTTTCTCTGGATAAGGGCGCATCGGCCCTAGGGCCGATGGGCCGGCGGGCCAGTCCCAGCCTGTTTATATATGCTAACAAGATAGCAAAAAACAAACAAAAGAAAATATATTTGTTAATAAATTTATTGTCAAATATTTTTGTTACTTAAAATCATTTTTGAAGAAAATTCTGAGAATTTTTAAAGAATAAACACATTTATTATTTTTTGTATGATTACTTTTTTTGGAAAAAAAATAACAAAATATGGCAATTATTTTTATTAGCAGGTATAATCAATTTTCTATCAATAATCTTTTTAGTGCTTTTTCTTTTTTTAAATTTAAATGTAGAATGTTTAAAATCATGTTATATATGTAAGCAATATCTAGGAAGAGCACTCTTTAAAAGATTTTTCAAAAGTTTGATATTCATCCAAATCTAGTCAAAATAATAAATAAGAGAAACAGTTTGTAATCTGCCCTTTACAACATGATTCATTTTAATTGATGCATTTTATTATTTTTAGAAAAAAACTAATGTTATTTGTTAATTAGTTTATATAAAAAATTTTGGTTTCTGCTATGAAACCAATTTGTATTTGGCCATTGGAGAACTGTTTCGAAATATACTTCAAGTTTAGCAGCAAGTTCTGGGGAGGTGTGGTAATTGGATTAACTTCAATGTATCCTTTCAGTACTTTCTTACTGTAGATGACAGATTATTATACACAAACCCTTTTATCTCCAAGTTTCTTGTTTACAATGTGAAATTCCTGATAAAACACTAAATATTGTACACCCATCATTCGTACTGCATTTATTTTATTTTAAACACAAATAAAAATAACAATAATAATAAATAATATCATACATCACCCATTTTTTTAATATATATACACACACACACATATATATATATATATATATATATATATCAGTACAGCAACAGCATTTACCAGCAACCCATGTAACATTATGAAAAACTTGAATTTCAAAATTTTAGCTTCTTGAAGCAGTCATACTTACATAAGCTGTTTTTATATTTTTGGTAAATTTCGATAAATTTATATAGGTACATTAGGATGCGATCAAATATAAAAATAAATCATTTATTTTCAATTGAGTTGAATACAGAGAAGTTTTGTCTATTAGAGTAATGGAATGTTTTTAAAATTAAGCCTTTGAAGAAAATTCAAATCAACTTCATGTTTTAACTTAAAATTCAAAAAATAATCATCAAACCTTTTAAATGAATAAATAAATGATATTATCTGCTACAAGAAAACTTCTTAATAATGTTTTAAATAACAGCAAAATATCACGAAAAATGAAAGTGGTGACACATGAAATTTTCTGCCATCATAGATCAAATCACAATGAAGGTACCTGACATGCATTAAGAAAGTAACACATCTTACCATTAACTTCAGTAAAGAGAGTGGGATCAATAAATTTATGTTTTAAAACTAGCTAATACTACAGTCTTAGGAATAGACAATGTAGACAACAGACAAAACGCCAATGAAATGAATGAATCATATTAAAAATCAGTCATTAAATTTTGTTGGTCCGCAATCCAAAAGGAAGATTTTAGAAAACATCTTGGTTTGGTGTCTGATTACTTCTTGTTTACTAATACATAGACGAAAAAATATGATATTTATCATTGAATAGTAATTTGGATCCCCCTGGTAACTTTAGGCTTTCAAAAGCGGTGACATATAGAATTATTAAATTTGCTTGTTCAAGGATACATAAATTTATTGACCCTGTTTTTTTAAACTAAAATAAGTTAATGGTAAAATACGTTAATAGTAATCGTCAAACTACTCACAAATAAATAAATAAATGAAATTAAATCTATAAAAAACATTTTAAAGCTTTAAATGACATCAAAATATCAGCAAAAATTAAAGTGCAGTCATATTACCAAATCAAAAATTGTACCTTTTTTAGAAAAAGAGTAACAGAAGAAACACATCTTACCATTAACTTATTTTAGTAGCGATGGTGGGATCAATCAATTCTTGTAAACAGAACCAGACGCCAATGCACTGAATGAATAATGAAACAAATCAATATATATCATTCATTGTGGCTGTGAGTTGTTTAAAATCATAGAGGAAGAGATTCAAATGCTAGATTCGCAAATTTTGAGTAATGCTTTTAATTCCTTTTTTATAAATAAATGTTTGTTTTGTTAATTGATAATGATCTTTTTCTTAAATCTTCAAACAAATCGTAACATCGGATGTTTATATCCCTTTCAACAAAATTAGTAATAATGAATCGAAGATTTAATGATTCGATTCATTATTCATTCCGAAACTTCCTTGATTCATTCAATGTGGTAGCGTCTCTTTACGATTTAGATCAATAATGTAATATTAAACAAGTATCCTCTGATTCAAATAATAGCTAATTTTTGAAACATAAACTTATTGACCAATCCTCTTTGCGAAAGTAAGTTAAGATAGGATTTGTTTCTTTGGTTACTCTTTACTAAAATTTCCATAACTTGCGATTTCATCTATATAATGAAAACAAAATTTCATGTGTCTCAACATTTACATTTACTGATATTTACAGGGTTCCCAGCAAACATGAAAAGTCAGGGAATTTCCAAATAGTCAGGTAAATTTTAAAATATATAAGAAAAGTCAGGAAATTTACAAATATTTTCTAAAAAGTCATAGATAAGTCTGAGAAAGAAAATGAAAAAGATTTTACTGTGCTTTGTTTTTCCCCCTTTAACCAGGGGCGTAACGTGAAATTTTTATTGGGGGGGGGGGGACCTGACTTTGGCGCCCTTTTATAATTTTCATTTTCCACTTCCCCATCCTACCCCACCCTTTCTCTCGACAGGCATGGCCGGGCCCGGCATAAAAGAAAAAAGTTTGGACTGGCCTCGCTGGACTGAATATCTACAAAGCATGCCGATATTTCTGAAGCAACATTAACCTAAAATTAAAATTACACTTATTCAAAAAAAGCACACTTACTTATGCATAGATTTTATTTTCAGATTATGTTCAAAATGCGTGGAATGCAAAATATCAACAATATTTAAGATCACTTAGACAATAAGGTACATAAACACTGATTAAAAAATTGAATTAGACTATTACATTCAAATGGAGATTCAGTAAGAGCAGAAAAATCCGTTATAGACAAGTTCCATTCTGAGCAGGTACATTGTCTGTGGTATGTATTATATTCTTTTTGCACGGATCAAGACATTTTTCAATGTAAGAAAGGTTTTCGTCATAGACTCTTTCTATTTGACAGGTTTTACTGCACTTTAATTTTCTTTTTTTTGCTTAGAATAATATGTACTAATCTTTAAAACGAATTTTAATTGTAGAATAATGGCCATTTAAAAATATATTAATATTTCCTAAAAATTGTTGTGCCAGGAACTAATTTTCTGATTTTTACGCTGGCCTGCAAATTTTGGTCCACGCAGACCTTTAGGAAGAAAAGCATCCAAGCACAGTTTGGCCCAGAAAAAAGAAGGCTGGACCGTCCCGACCCAAGTCTGCAGAAAAAAATTAAGCCGGGTCGTGCAGATCGCGCATCTCGATAGCCTGTTTAAAATATCAGTTTTAATTTTTACAGAAAAATTACAATACTATTTTACTCTTAGACCCCAGATTCAAAATATATGAAATTTTGGTACTTTTTGGTTAGCCGGGCACCAGTGATATATATACACCGTAAAATCTCGATAATCCACCCTTCCCGATTAAGCGCCCCCTCCCACTTTGTAAACAAATTGGCATATTCAAAAAATCCCGAGAAAGCGCCCTCCCCCAAAAGAAATTTCACCGCGCACGTCAAGATCAACACCAAAAATTTTATCTCAGGAGTGTTTTTTTCACGACAGATCAGAAAGGCATGACGATCTTTTGATATATCACAAACGTGTACAAACACAAAAGTAACATACAGCAGTATAACCAAACATTAGTTTTACTGTAAGTTTATCTCCATAGCGATATGAAGGTAATAGAAAAATCGATAGTGAAAGTTTCTCATGAAATAAGTTAAACAGTGTGTGTATTTGAAGCTGAGTGTGAAATATTTTGATTAAAAAAGAATCTATTTATTTTATCAAAGAATTTATAGTCATATTTAACATTATTATGAAAATCAATCACAAAAAATGTATAGATTGATTGGTCAGTAGATGGCACCACAGTTGAATTTGTAGCGTATTTCATCTATCTTTGTGGTAGCAATGGTTTTCATTTTAAAAATCTGGCAACACTACCAATTCGTCCTTTATGTTCTCAATTTTTGTGATTTGTATTATTTATTTAGCATTTATAGATAAGAAATCATGATTTAAAAAAACGATTATTTAATCTCTCTAATTTACAACAGATGGCGCCACCATATAAAATGTTACTAATTCTAGGAAGTATTTCAGGACATTTTCAACTGCAATTTCTCAGTGTTTTTTAATTATTTTAAATTATTAAGTTCCTTTTATTTTTCTGCTACTATATTGATGACAGATATTCGTGTTGTTAGGTATCTTATGACAGATATTAGTGTTATTATTTATCTAAATGCATTCCAGTTTCAAAGCTTCTGAAATCCAGAATTTTCTATAATCACCATTAATCATGAAGTTATAATATTTTTCTATTTTTTATATAATTTTTTTTTTCAAAATGTTTTTCTTTTGTCAAAATAATGCATACTTCGCAACGATCGGCCATTAGCATCTCCCCCACACACATCACCGCCCATAAATATCATATGCTACAATTTTAATACCGTGTAAGCACCCCCACCCCCTGATTATTTTACGATTTTCCATCACGTTTAGGGGGGCGGATTAACGGTATATACACATACCTATGTATATACACATATGTCTGCATATACGTTTATATACATACATATATTTACGTACATTTATGTATGTATATATATATATATATATGTGTATATACATATGTAATTATATATGTACATATATCACTGGCACCCGGCTAACTGAAAAGTACCGAAATTTTATATGCAAACAGATGATAATGATTTTATGAATGTGTCAAATGTAGTAATTTGAAATGGATTTGAACCTTAACTAAAGCAAACATTTGTAACTGCTCTTACATTCTGCTCCATCATCCACAATTTTAAACCACTCATTCAGGAATGAAGTTAGATAATCTAATTTCTTCTTAAATTCATTTATTGTTTTGATTTTTGTGAAAGGTAGGGGAGACCGGTACACGGTGGACCACTTTTTCAGTTAAAATTTTTTTCTCTTTAACAGACTGACCGATCTGTATGAAAATATTTTTGAATATTCCTTAAACCTTCTTACATTCATCATAATTTTCTCACAACATAGTCTTCAATAGATTTTTCAAAAAAAAAAAAATTATATACACTTGTAAAGTGGACCAGTGTACCCCGGAAGCGGGGTACACTGGTCCACCCACCGGGGTATAGTGGACCACTATTAGGTATTATCTAAAATACAATATAAATCTATTTTTCATTAATCCAAAACTTTTTTGTTGCCCCTTCACCTGCAAAATAACATAGTAATATAAATTTTGAAACAAAAACAAAAACAAAAAATTTATTATATTTTGAAAATAATAACAGATTAATACAGTAACAATTGCAATTTAGTTGAAGTTATTACTTAAGTACAAAAAAATCAGCTCACATTAAAATTTGCAAATGAAATTCCAAAGTACTTATGAGTAAGATTGAGCCTAGAATTTTCAAGAAATAATTTTGCGTCTGAGAGCAACATTATGAAATCATTGACATGAACAGCAGATTCATCTACAGTTTTGGGAAAAACAAACCGATTTCCATTCAATTTGCGTCTCATGAATCTTACTGGAATAGAATCATCAACAATTAGACTACAGTTATATTTATCAAAGGCAGTAAATACAAAACAAAATATTTCTTACTATGTTAAATAAATTGTTATTTTTATTTGTTTACTTTATTTTACAGTTAAATCTACTTTAAAACAATCTTTCTTTATAGAAAATAAGCAATTATTAAATATTTTGAACATTCTGCATTAGAGGAGCAGAGTGAATTGTGGACCACTGTGCCCCAGGAGTGGGTGGTCCACTGTACCCCATGTTGAAGTTCAATAAATAATCATATTAATATTGTTTATAGCTTTCTTTTAAGCATATTAACTTTAAAGTAAAATAAAAACAAATATCTTAGCTTTGCAAAAAAGCTGTTTTATTTTATTTATCTACAACCTTTAATTACTAAAAAAATAAAAATATGATGATGAAAAATTTTACTTTTAGAAGCTCAAAATAACAAAGCAGGATAAAATAGTTCAATCTGAGCTAAACATCCATATATTTAAAGCTGTTTGCTAAAAATGTCAAATAATTCCATCGAATTTCGACCGTATACGCATGCGTCAAAAAAGGACCGGCCAATGAGGCCGAGGGTCTATTCCTGTCTCCAAACGTATTTGGGATCAAGATCAACTGTTGTTTTGATGGCTTTTCCCGCGTTGTGTTAAACCTAGGAAGATATTTATATAAAAAACTGTGGAGTGTTTAGAAGGTATTTATTTTATTTATTGTAATTTGAATGAATACTTAGGTATCCATTTCGGATTTACTGTGTAACATGAATTTAGGTTCATTTAACGTTCGCGAAATCAAATCATTTTGTTTATATAGTACAGAAAATAATTCTTCAATCGTAAATAAAAATATAGTAGAACATTTAATACAAAATTGGACCACTTATATTCCGTTTATGATCGGATATGAATCTTATGGTGTTCCGATTGCTAATGAAAACAATTATGTAAATATAATGTCAAAAGACAGTATGCACGGCAGTAATATTTTTATTATTATTTGTTTGAAAAAAGCGAATCTGAGCGTCTGAATATAAATTATAAAATATTATTTCTGTATTTAGCAACTAAATATTTAATAAATATTCAGGAATGTGACTAGCTTTATGTGAATGTATAATATATATAAGTCTGAACTTTTTAGCATTATTTTTTAACAGAAATATACTATCTCTATTCGATTTAAAAGTTTTGTCATTATATAAGTGTGCTATTTTATTTGTAAAGAGTATGTATGCATTATATTGTTTGTATGTATACAAATCTTTAGAATCTCTTAATATTTGAATAATGTTTACATTATATTTGTTTGTATGTATACAAACAATATATGTATACAAAGAAGTATGTATACAAACAATGTATCATGTAACAATATTAATATTTACATTGTATTGTTTGTATGTATACAAATCTTGAATGTTTTAATTTATTACATTCATTTTTTACCAATTTGCATGTCCGTTCATGGGCGATTCATATGAAACTCATAATTTGTCACAAATTGGGGATTTTATTGATTTAGTGCTTTGCCCAAGAATGTGGGAAAAAAACTTTTTGACATCAGGTGAAATGAATGAGGTTATTTCGGTTTTTCTTTTGTATATAAAAAATGTTATATGTAAAAAAATCCTGGCGATTAATCACATTGTTTTTTGTATATTTAAAGACGATTACTTATTCTTTGTAATTATTTTTTTGTTGGGGGTTTTTGAGCAAAATAATATCACTTCATAGCTAGAACCAGTTCCGCTAATCATTAATATATTTACTTATTTACTTAGTCCTTTGACTGCTGAGCAAATGGGCAAATTTGTAATGTTTTTTCTGTTATTTTTTTTAAATGTCAAAAAAAGATAAATTTTCAAACTTGGTATAAAAAACTTAGGTACTTCTCTATTATCCCATCGTCCACTTTTCATAACAAAATACTATCGCCAAACTGTATGATTAAATGCCAAAAATGCAGTCCCATTTACTTGATGTCGGAAGCATTATACGTGTTTGTTATGTCATCAAATGGTTTTTAATTCAACATTTGCGCATATTAATGACAACGTTCTCACGTTTATTTGGCGATAGTTTTTTGTGATGAAAAGTGGTCGATGAGATAATAGAGAAGTACCAAAACTTAATTACGTATATGAGTAGATTCCTTGACAGTATTAATCATTACTCAATATTTTAAAACTGCATCATATTTGTAGAATTATATTAATTTAAACAATGCTTCTATTGAAGTGTGAAGAAGCACATACTTCTGTGAAGAACCATATATTTACATAATCGTTTTCATTAGCAATCGGAACACCATAAGATTCATCCCCGATAAAAAACGGACTATAAGTGGTCCAATTTTGTATTACATGTTCTACGATATTTTTACGTACATTTGAATAATTATTTTCTGTACTATATAAACAAAATGATAGAGATCTAAAACCACAATTTCCATCGGGATTGATTTCGCGAATGTTAAATGAGCCTAAATTCATTTTTAAACAGTAAATCCGAAATGGACACCTAAGTATTCATACAAATTATAATAAATAAAATAAATACCTTCTAAACACTCCACAGTGAGTTCTATATAAATATCTTCTTAGGTTTAATGCAACGGGCAAGAAAAAAAAAACAGGAGATGATCCCAAACACGTTTCTAGAGACAGTAATAGACCCTCATTTTAATGGCCGGTGTTTTTTTTTTACGCATGCGTATTGGGTCGAATATTGTTGAAAAATGATTTTGAAGAAAAAATCGGTAAATTCACAAAATGGTTTCGGGAAAAACTTCACCAAATGGTTTCAAAATTCTTTGACTGACAGCGGGAAAAAAAATTTCATTTTACATTCAATCATCGCAATTGGCGAGTGTGACTATTAAGTTTAGCCAGTACTGGATACTACTAGATATAATGATTATGAACCATGATTTTTCTGTTATTGGGCGAGATTCATGTTTTTTCAGCAATTCTTTGACGAAATTCGTGTTTTTTCAGCGATCCTTTGAAGAATTTTGCATTTTTCTCGCGATCCTTAACAAAATTCGCATTTTCCAGCGATTCTTTGATAAAATACATTTTATTCCGCAATTTTTAGATGAAATTTAGTAAAAAAGCGTGATCTTTTGGTGAAATTTCCTTTTTTGCGATTCTTTGACAAAATTTGCATATCTTTCACGATCCTTTTGCATAATTCACGTTTTTTCTGTGGTCTTTTAATGAAAGTCATGTTTTCCCATGATCCTTTGATGAAATTAGTGTTTTTTTCTCAATCATTTGACGAAATCTGTGATTTTTTCAAAACGCGAAGATTGGTTAGATGTTTTTAGTCTGCAGGTGCCCTAAAAAGTCTGACGCCCGTTGCTGCATCGCACACATTCTACCATGGGGCATCGAACGAAGGAAATTCATCCTAAAGAATCATTGTTTCATTCCTGACATTTCTAGAAAGAAACAACGTTCAATTTATTGGCTGAATTGTAAAGGGCGAAATGGTGTCAGACATTAGCGGAAATAAAGTGCGCAATTTGTTCGTTTATGGAAAAAATTGTGAAATTCGTTAATCAATAAATTGCGAAATTTGTCAATCGATAGAGGAAAAATCACAAAATTCATTAATCGACGGAAAATTCATCAACTGTTTTGAAATTTGTTGAGCGACAGCAGAGAAAAAAATCTTTTTCCATTCAGTCATTGCAATTGGTGAGTGTGACTATTATGTTTGACCAGTGGTGGCAATAAAGTCCATTGCAAAATTTTCAGTATTACTCGCTGTTTGGCAAGTGCTAATTTTGTCCTATACTTCAAAACCCTTTTGATCATCACATCAGTGTGCAGGACAGTTTTTTTAGGTAGACCATTTGATGAATTTCGGGATTTTTCCGTTATCAATTGACCAATTTTGCTGCTATTGATTGTTGAATTTTATAATTTATCAACTATTGATTAGCGAATTTCATGATTTTTTCCATGAACGTTTGACGAATTACGCAAAAAAATTAAGAATATCGTTAAATTGTCTTGGGTAAAAAAAAATTTACTATTGTCAAATGCCTTCGAGAAAAAAGTTGCAAGTTGAAACGCCTGTGACCTCTTTTTCATGTTATGCATTTCTGTGAGTCCATCCCCCCACTCCCTCCAAGTGGGACACTTTTCTAAATTTTGCACACACCCCTCATGTGATACATCGCTGGAAAAGTCTTTGACCGCTTATTCATGTTATGCATCTCCGGGGTCCATCCCGCCACTCCCCCTCCCTAAGGGGGGCACTTTTCTAAATTTTGTTGACACCCCTCATGTCATATAATGTTGGAAAGGTCTGTGACTGCTTAATCATATTATGCATCTCTGATGTCCATCTCCCCACTTTGCCCCCCCCCCTCCTCAAAGGGTACTTTCTAAATTTTGCGCACAACCCTCATGTTATATATCATTGGAAAGGTCTGTGACCACTTAATCATATTATGCATCTCCGATGTCCATCTTCCCACTTGCCCCCTGCCCCCCCCAAGGGGTACTTTCTAAATTTTGCTCACAACCCTCATGTTATATATCATTGGAAAGGTCTGTGACCACTTAATCATATTATGCATCTCCGATGTCCATCTCCCCACTTTGCCCCCCTCCCCCCAAGGGATACTTTCTGAATTTTGTTGACACCCCTCATGTCGTATATTGTTGGAAAGGTCCGTGACTGCCTAATCATATTATGCATCTTCGATGTTCATCTCCCCACTTTGGCCCCCCCCCACCCCCACGTACTTTGTAAATTTTGCACACAACCCTCATGTTATATATCATTGGAAAGGTCTGTGACCACTTAATCATATTATGCATCTTCGATGGCCATCTTCCCACTTGCCCCCCCCCCCAAGGGGTACTTTCTAAATTTTGCTCACAACCCTCATGTTATATATCATTGGAAAGGTCTGTGACCACTTAATCATATTATGCATCTTCGATGGCCATCTTCCCACTTGCCCCCCCCCCCAAGTGGTACTTTCTAAATTTTGCTCACAACCCTCATGTTATATATCATTGGAAAGGTCTGTGACCACTTAATCATATTATGCATCTTCGATGTCCATCTTCCCACTTGCCCCCCCCCCCAAGGGGTACTTTCTAAATTTTGCTCACAACCCTCATGTTATATATCATTGGAAAGGTCTGTGACCACTTAATCATATTATGCATCCCCGATGTCCATCTCCCCACTTTGCCCCCCCTCCCCCCCATGGGATATTTTCTAAATTTTGTTGACACCCCTCATGTTATATTGTTGGAAAGGTCCGTGACTGCTTAATCATATTATGCATCTCCGATGTTCATCTCCCCATTTCCCCCCCCCCCAACGTACTTTCTAAATTTTGCACACAACCCTCATGTTATATATCATTTGAAAGGTCTGTGACCACTTAATCATATTATGCATCTTCAATGTCAATCTGCCCAATTTGCCCCCCCCCATAAGGCATACTTTCTAAATTTTGTTGACATCCCTCATGTCACATATTGTTGGAAAGGTCTGTTACTGCTTAATCATATTATGCATCTCCGATGTCCATCTCCCCACTTTTTGCCCCCCCCCCAAGGGATACTTTCTAAATTTTGTTGACACCCCTCATGTCATATATTGTTGGAAAGGTCCATGAATGCTTAATCATATTATGCATCTCCGATGTTCATCTCCCCACTTTGCCCCCCCCCAACGTACTTTCTAAATTTTACACACAACCCTCATGTTATATATCATTTGAAAGGTCTGTGACCACTTAATCATATTATGCTTCTCCAATGTCAATCTGCCCACTTTGACCCCCCCCCAAGCAATATTTTCTAAATTTTGTTGACACCCCTCATGTCACATATTGTTGGAAAGGTCTGTTACTGCTTAATCATATTATGCATCTCCGATGTCCATCTCCCCACTTTGCCCCCCCCCACAAGGGGTACTTTTTTTAATTTTGTTGACACCCCTCATGTCATATTGTTGGAAATGTCTGTGACAGCTTAATCATATGCATCTTCGGGGTCCATCCCGCCACTCTCCCCCTTAAGGGGGGCACTTTTCTAAATTTTGGACACAACCCTCATGTGATATATCGATGGAAAGATCTGTGACCACTTAATCATATTATGCATCTCCAATGCCCATCTCCCCACTTTGCCCCTCCCCCCAAGAGGTACTTTCTAAATTTTGCACACAACCTCATGTGATATATCGATGGAAAGGTCTGTGATCGCTTAATCATATTATGCTCCCCACTATGAAATTTGTCAAGTTAAAGCAACTATAAAATTTAATTTTATGGTACTATCAAGTTGTTTGCCGTCAAATTTTGACGGGTTCCATCTAGTATTTTCTGAAGGCTGTTGTCTGTTAGGATAGAAGAGAAGCTTAAAAAAAATTAAATAAATAAAATATTAGGGGGTGGTCCACTGTGTCCATAGGTCCAGTGTGTACCGGTCTCCCCTACCTAGTTTATTTCTTTCATTTATTTACTTTGGAAGAATTCACGCCTGGGATATAAGTTATAAAAAATATATACAGTACACTCGTTTCAAGAAACACATGCCTCTAATTCTCCAAATGAACGAATATCAATGTCTGTTGTCTGGTTTTGCACAAGAGGGGATTTCAAGAGTTCAAATATCAGGGTTGAGGAAATATTTTGTTCAGAAGATGCTTTCAGGAGAACTGCCATATGACCCCCTTGCCTTAGAGTAGAGGCAGGTTAAATGTTTGTTGCCGAAGAAATGTTACCAAAGATTTTAACAAGTCAGTATTTCCAAACAATAAACTTCATGGTAGATTTTTATTGCAAATATTGTAGAAATATGCCAAGAAGTTAGTCGTGTGGAAATAGTTTTGTAAAAAAAAGTTTGGTTACAATTTTTTCCTGACAGAAAGATTCAGCTCTAAAAAAGCAGTATTACCTGTATAAAAAGTATAAAATCTAAGAATATAACAATGCAGAACTTTTAAAGAAAAAAAATCTGGTGATTTTATCTAATAAATTGTCTTTGCTCAAAGCAAAAACTTTTTATTATTTTTTATTATTGTAAAAGTACATATTACATATTTAGTTACATTAGAATAATGTTTGATTAGTGTTAAAGATTAAAAAATATATACACCACTGTAGCACAAACAGGGTCCGATTTACAAATTTGGGGGCCCAGGGCACAGCTGCTTTGCTTATGGGGGCCCCCTTGCACTGATGCTTACATCGGCCTTGAGTAAATAAAAGTATTATTGAAAGTGGTACTTATCAAGATAACCACTAGTAACATTAATAATTTATTTAAAATGCCAATTAAAAAAATTGAATTTGATAATTAATTTATAATTAAATAATTATTTCATAATTATGAAATTATAATTGAATAGATGTTTTATAATAAATTGTGTGGTGTTGATTAACTTCCACTATGCATATATTTAGAATGATAAAGTGTGCAACAACTAATAATAAATTTTCCACAGAACCAACCTATAATTATTTAAAATATTAGCATACACTATTAATCAAATAATGTTTTCTTTCAAATACAAGCATTCCTGAAAAAATAAATAATAAGTTTATGCAAGTACTAGCAGAATCACTTGGCTTTGCCCATGTTAACCATGAGGACCTTACAGGTAAAATAAATAAAAAGGCAATAATATGGCGATCCCAATAACGGAGCTCTATACATTCCTGCATGTAAATTAATAAAAGACAGTCAGGCAAAAATTAAGTTACTTTGACACAATCATAAAAAAACCCTTGACTTTATAAATGAGAATGTGCATTTTCTTTGTTGCATGTAACAGAAAAATATACGATTTCCCTGACAATATGAAAAAAAATGAACCAAATGGTCGAGCATTCATCGAAACTCTATTTCATATGGTGTCTATATATATATATGAAATGAATGTGAAAAAGTATGAAAGAATATTGAATGTGAACGAATGTGGATTGATATGAAAGGATAGTTAGTTAAACCCATTCCAAATCAAAAACTAAAATATAAAAATTCAAAGTTTAAAATCCCTAAATCGTGTGTCAAAATTTTAAAGCCCTGCCTTCATTTCTAGTTGCCCCTGTAACTTAACTTTCCTTACGATACATTTATTACGAACAGATATCAATTTAGAATCGTCGTTAAGATTAAAAGTGCTGACGGTAGTGCATCTCTCTTCTCCTGGTGGCTACATCTTGCATGTTAATTATCTGGGCTGCTTACCCAGATATGAGTCAAGGGCTAATTAGCCAATTAAATTACATTATTTCATAAGTTGCAAAGCGGTCTCTAGCGGCGGTCCGGCCGTATATAATGTGAGGAGCACGTTTTTGCGTGGCTTTTGACTCTAATCACTCTCCACAAAAACTACGGCCAGTATTCTTCGAAGTGCGACGGCATCCTTGCCGTTGTAAGTCCGGCAATTCGCCGAAATATGAACGATAAGACGATGTTTCCCCGGTAAAAGACTCTTCAAACTGTCCCCTGGGCCTAGCTTAAAGAGAGACTTGTAATTAATTGGAATAAAAGCTAGTTCCCAGGAAAATGCCTGCTGATTTCTTACATTCGCACGACTACATCAACGACGTTATATGCTGGGATGTGTGGTAGCGGCGATCAACCGTCCGTCGTTACAGAGGGATCGATGTGCGTTCGGTATACCGAGATGCGCTCGTTATACAGAGGCGTATCGATATCTTACAGTGAGTCGGCAGGATTAAATACCTGCCATGGGAAAATCCTTTCTTTTAAATAACTATTCATTAATAGGAAACATCGTAATCGAACCAACCATAAAAAGACTATTTTTAATCACCGGGCCTTTAAAAGAAAATAACAGAAGACTAGTGTGTTTAACTGAAAAGAAAAAGTTTGTGTCCAAAATAAAGAAATAAATATCTACAATCAGTTAATAAAAGAGCTCCTGCTTCCTCATTAAGCTATCAAATCTCGGATAAACATTTTATTTCGTTGCCTACTTAAAATAAACAATTTTTCTTCAGCGCTTCACTCCAAAAGAAAAACAGTTTTGTTCATTCACTTTCAATAGTTATCTCAAATGACCTACTATCCAGCGAAAGGGATGGTTCACAGATGGTTTGTGGAAAATTCAAGGTCAACGATCTCCTGGCAGAAGGAGGAATGTTCTTTTTTTCTCCCTTTCTTTGCGTGTGTCAAGAGTCCGTTGTTTGGTTGATGCTTTCTGTTTTGGTTTCGTTTTAATGTTGATATTTTTTTTTCTTTTTTTCACGTGAGTATTCTGTGCAATCAAATGGATTTAAAAGAAAAAGAAGAAATAGGTATGTTCGATTTTGTTATTTTTTAAGAAGAATTTAAAAGCGGACAGAAACTTTCTATTTTTATTTTTTGAAGCAGTAAGAGAGAAAAACAATTAAAGAAAAACAATTTGAAATTTTATTATTTTTTAAGTGTTATTTTTATGAAAAATACTATTATTATTTTATTATTATTATTATTATTATTATTTTATTATTATCTCTATGTTACAACTTAAGTGATTAAATGAAGCAGATTATTTTTGTTTATTATTTTGGAAATTTAAGCGGGATTTAATGAAAAATTAAGAAAAAAAAAAAGAGGGCAAATTTAAAAAAAAAAAAAAAGATTTTTTCTAGTAAAAATATTTTTTTTTTGTTTGTTTAATGAGATTGTAAAAATAAGTAATAAAAATGAGTGCAGAAGACAAATCCACTCAAGTGGGTGAAGGTGACGAATCTTTAAAGGGAAAAAAATACAGAAATTGAGGGAAATGGGAATCCCCTTGAAAGTCCTCCAAATACGGAAATACATGAAAGTGCCCCTGTAAATATGAATGGAGCCATTAGCCCAGAGAGCCAACAATCTCTTAAAAATCAGGTCCTAATTCCTGAAATAGAATTAATCAAAAAGGCCACTGTAGGTAGCTATGCAGCAAATAGTGAGGAAAAAACAAAAGACCCCGAGATTATCCCGTTTTCGCCGGAAGCTAAGATGATCTTTGCCTCTTGGCTTGCTTATTTTGAGGCTGTATGTATTGAGTCCAGAAAAGGTGATGTTTGGAAGATAAGAAACATCCAGAAATTTTTAAAAGATAGTGCCCTTACCCTATACATTAACAACTGTCTTAATGTTTTGCACTGGAATGAGTTTGTTTCACTATTCCATGAAAATTTTTCTACCCCAGATACACTATCACTAAGCGACTTTGCTAGTATTCGGTATAGGTCAGGTGATGACCTCAACGAGTACTACCAAAAGAAAACTAAAATGGGTCGTAATCTGGGTTTAGATAACAAATTCATTCTAGAAGGGTTATCCGAAGGTTTGCCAATTTCGATGCAGAGACTTATTGTGACTAATGCCCCTAAAACTGCCACAGAATGGAGAGAATTAGTGTTTAAACTTACTAAGCTTGAAGTAGCAGGCAAGAGTCCTGAAAATAAACCAGACCCAACTCCCCAAAATCAGTTCAGACAATGGCGACCATATCGCCCTAATACCACTGAGCAGAATTTTCCAATGCGATCCTGGAATTATAGATACCCTTATCAAAACCCCCAGAATCGCCCAAATGTGCCTAACCCTCAAAGAACTTTCCAAAATGTGAGACCATTTCAACCGTCTCCTCCTAGACCAAATATACACTACCAGGCTACATTGCCACCATCGCCATGCCGTGTCTGCCTTAATCTTAATATTCCAAATGCTTACCATTGGGTACGAGATTGTCCTTTTCGAAAGCAATCTTTAGAGGCCTCCTCTCTAACCCAACAACCAAACATTCAAATCCAGAATCCAAATCAGACACAAAGTGATTTTTCTGCAAGCCCAAGTAGTAACCAATGACAACTAATAGTACCCGGGTACATAGAAAAAAGAAAAGGATCCAAAGAAAACCCAAAGAAACGTCAAATTACTACTCTAAGGATACCGGAAAACTCAATACCATGTTTGATCGACTCAGGAAGCTCGTTAAGTGTCATTCCATTACATTTAGTCCAAAAATTCCAATTAAACACTTCCAAAATTCGTAAAGGTCTATCGGTCGCTCAAACACAAGGCATTCTCACCTTGCAGGAAAAATGTCGTGTTAATTTGAAAATTGGCCGCATATCCAAATATGTTGATCTTTATGTTATTGATAATAAATTACCCTATACCCTTATTGGACTTAACCATTGCCAAAGTTTCCAGTTAAATATTGATTGTGTTAAGATGCAAATTTTCCAAAATAACCAAAGAGTGCCTCTCCTGAACCAATTACGAAATATTCCAACCGTTAATTCCTTGCACGTGTCAGAAACTAATGAAGATGTCTCAGAAAAGGAAAATGCAGGGATATTTGGCGAAAATTATGAGCCGGAGTTTGTAAACGCCACTGAACCTATCCAAGTTCAGTCTGCACCTAACAAACTGCCTACTCTCTTAGCCAAATATGTCGGTATTTTTGCCAAAGATAAATATGATGTAGGATGTGTCAACATGGAACCACAGAGAATACATTTAACTTCTGACTTACCAATTTCGCTTAGAGCTTATCGTACTTCCCCTAAGGAAGAAGAAGAAATTAGAGAACAAGTTCAAAATTTGTTAAAAGCCGGTATCATCAAAGAAAGTCATTCCCCTTATTCCTCACCTGTAACCTTAGTTTATAAACGTGAAGAAGGAAAGAAAACTCGGTTGTGTGTCGATTTCCGAAAATTAAATGCCATAACCAAAACAGATGCAGAACCCTTACCCCGAATCGACACTTTATTGGACAAACTGGTGCAAGCTAAGGTGTTTTCCACTCTCGATTTAGCAAGTGGATATTGGCATATACCTATCCACCCTAAAGATACTGAAAAATTAGCTTTTGCCACAACGTTTGGCTTATTTGAGTGGAAGCGTCTCGCCTTCGGCTTGAAAAATGCGCCTGCAAATTTCAACCGTATCCTTCGAAGAATCCTAAATAAATATAAAATTGACTTTGCATGCAGTTATTTTGATGATATTATTGTATTCTCACAAAATGAAGAAGAACATTACCATCATTTGGAAATCATTTTTGATATTTGTGTCCAGGAAAATCTTAAATTAAAACTGTCTAAATGTAATTTTGTTAAAAAAACAATTAATTTTCTTGGATATGAAGTGTCGAATGGTTGTATTACACCCGATAACCCGAATATTGAAACCATCAAGAGGTTAAAACCACCAACCAATGTTAAAGAGTTACAACGCTTTTTGGGATCTATTAATGTTTATAATAAATTCATTCATAAATATGCTGAGGTTAGATATCCTCTTAATAATTTGTTAAAGAAAAATGTTCCCTATGTATGGGACCAGAACTGTCAAAATTCTTTTGAAAAATTAAAAGCAGCTCTAATTCAAAAACCTATCTTAAGATTGTTTGATCCCAAAACACCTTGTAATTTATTTGTAGATGCATCAAGTCTTGGAGTGGGATGTGTTGTGAAACAGGCTGATGAAAATGGTATTTTGCACCCCATAGCATATCATTCTAGAAATCTTCGCGACTATGAAAAAAATTATGCAATTACTGAACTCGAATGTTTGGCAATTGTGGATGTTCTAGATAAATTTTACCATTATTTACACGGTCAAAAATTTGTCATTCATACAGACCATGCGGCTCTCACTTGGCTAAAAAATGTTAAAAACCTAAGAGGACGTCTTTTCCGCTGGTCCCTTAAACTGAGTATGTTTGACTATGATATTAAATATAAAAAGGGCTCCACTAATGTAGAGGCTGATATGCTGTCTAGATTACCTGTTTCAGAAGACCCCCCACATCATACACATTTACTCAACTTGAATGATATCAGAGAAAATCAGAAAAAAGAAAATGTCAAGGTAGATGGTAAAAAATATGTTGAAATTAATGATGTTATTGTGATTAAAAAGAAAAGTTTGTATAAGATTGTCGTCCCCATGGCTTTACGTTTACCCCTTTTGGAAAAAGCCCACACAGATTTTGGACATCCTGGAATTTATAAAATGATAAATTTAATTACAAATCAATATTATTGGCCTAATCTTAATAAAGATATTGAAAATTTTGTTAAACATTCTCATACATGCCAAATCAACAAAAAAAGTAGGCAAAAAAGATTTGGTTTGTTGCAGCTCATGCCCCCAACGGATATACCTTTTGAATGCTTGGCATTGGACTCTGTTGGCGGATTTAATCATTATAATTCGGCAAAGAAGTATCTGCATTTGGTCATAGACCATGCAACTCGCTATGTGTGGGGTTTCGCGTCAAAAAGTGTAACTACTGAAACTTATACAAACATTTTGAAACAATTATTTCAAACTCAAGTACCAGAAAAAATACTTACTGATAGAAATGGAGCATTTACAGCTTCTAGATTTAAACGTTTTCTTCGTAATTATAATATCAAACACCGATTAACCTCCAGTCATCACCCAAAAACGAATGGGAAAATTGAGCGTTTGAATCAAACTATTGTCACCAGATTAAAATGTATTGTAAATTCATCACCAACTAAATTACCTTGGACAAAATTTTTAGATGAAGTATTGTACCAATATAATGCTACTCCGCATTCTGTAACTCAGTTTCCACCTAGTTATTTGCTGTTAGGAAAATTACCTTATGATCCTCTTTTACCAGATAATGATTATTACCCTCCTGTTGAAGAAGCTAGAAAATTGGCTAAGGAAAGAACAATAGCTTACCATAAAAAAAACAAAATCCATTACGATGCTCGTTTTCTTCCTGTAAAGTTTAAAGTTGGTGACATTGTAATGTATGAAGAATTCCACTATCCTAATACACGTAAATTGACTCCACCATATTCTGGACCATATACTATCTTAAAACAACTATCTGATGTAAGTTTTGAAATTGATAAACCCAGTATACATTTTAAGAGAAATTCTGAAATAGTGCACGCCTCCAAGTTGAGATTCTATAACCCCCCTCAAAATTTAAAACTCTACCATGAATAACCCCCGTCTATTTCTTTCATCTTTCAATTTTTTATTTTTGCTTTCCTATCGTCCCTCTATCATTTTAGTGTTTGGATGAGGACCCAGCTGGATGTTAATTTAAAACCCAGCGGTGTAGTTGGCGGAGCAGTTTTAAAGTACTGCTAACCTTTTTATTTTTTTTATTATACAATGACAAAACTAGGAACACGTTAGGGGTCCTCCGCTCCGTGGCCTCCCGTCTATAGTCGAACTGTTTTCCCATTTTCTCTTTCCCTGTAGAATGGAGAATTTGGCAAAACTGCTTCGCTTTCCCTCTGTAGGTGATTATCGGGCATCCACTTTTCCTTTTTCCTTGTGCAAGAGACACATTTTTTTGGATGGTAATCACCTCAGAGTTTAGAAATCCATGTCTCACTGAGCATGGTGGAAAGGATAGCCTAATTTTTTTTATTTTTTCTTGGTTAGAATTTCCTATTTTTACAAAGTTTCAAGTTCAAATTTTTTTTTCTCCTGAGAATAAGTCCCACTAGAGTGTCCTATAAGCCAAAGATGCTTATAAATAGATAATTTGGAGTAGTAACAGAGCTTGTAACTGCTCAGATGACATTTTCATGTTTGTGTTGTTTTTATTGCATTTGTAGTAATTGTTTTGTCCTATATTTACAATATATTTGAAATATCTTTTATGCTATATTTTTTAAATTTAATGTTTTGAATAAGTGTTTATATCATGTTGAAGTATTTTTATAAGTTTAAGTGCATATTTTAATTGTTTGTGTTTGTAAATAATATAAGTAATTGCCATATTATATTTCTGCTTTAAAGTATCATATTGTTTAGTTTTTATTGTATTGTATGTTTGAAGAAAGGTGCAATGTTTCCCTTTCCTGATGAACCAAATATAATCCACGAACAATTCTAACAGGACATATTGGAAACTTTCGAAATGTGCTAAAAGACTTTATAAAAATTGCACACAATGTTCTCGCGAGAAATGTTCAATTTTTTTTTTTGCTGCAGCTGTGTGTTTTGTTTACAATATATGTCATATGTTTAATCTTCAGTGTATATCATCAAATAGTACCAGTATTTTATGTAAAAGTAAGCCCAAGCAGTTTGAGAGTCTAATTAGAATTCCGTAGAAAAAAAAAAAAAAAAAAAATTCGATAGCCTAGTTTAAAATGTGTTTACCTTATGGGGTTGAGCCCCACAGCCCTTGCTGGCAAGTACTGTGGCGCTCATTTTTAAAGGGGGGGGATGTGAAATGAATGTGAAAAAGTATGAAAGAATATTGAATGTGAACGAATGTGGATTGATATGAAAGGATAGTTAGTTAAACCCATTCCAAATCAAAAACTAAAATATAAAAATTCAAAGTTTAAAATCCCTAAATCGTGTGTCAAAATTTTAAAGCCCTGCCTTCATTTCTAGTTGCCCCTGTAACTTAACTTTCCTTACGATATATTTATTACGAACAGATATCAATTTAGAATCGTCGTTAAGATTAAAAGTGCTGAAGGTAGCGCATCTCTCTTCTCCCGGTGGCTACATCTTGCATGTTAATTATCTGGGCTGCTTACCCAGATATGAGTCAAGGGCTAATTAGCCAATTAAATTACATTATTTCATAAGTTGCAAAGCGGTCTCTAGCGGCGGTCCGGCCGTATATAATGTGAGGAGCACGTTTTTGCGTGGCTTTTGACTCTAATCACTCTCCACAAAAACTACGGCCAGTATTCTTCGAAGTGCGACGGCATCCTTGCCGTTGTAAGTCCGGCAATTCGCCGAAATATGAACGATAAGACGATGTTTCCCCGGTAAAAGACTCTTCAAACTGTCCCCTGGGCCTAGCTTAAAGAGAGACTTGTAATTAATTGGAATAAAAGCTAGTTCCCAGGAAAATGCCTGCTGATTTCTTACATTCGCACGACTACATCAACGACGTTATACCTTACTGGGATGTGTGGTAGCGGCGATCAACCGTCCGTCGTTACAGAGGGATCGATGTGCGTTCGGTATACCCAGATGCGCTCGTTATACAGAGGCGTATCGATATCTTACACATATATATATATATATAATAGGGGAGACTGTTACACAGTGGACCATTTTTTCAGTTAAATTTTTTTTTCTCTTTAACGGACAAACCGATCTGCAAGAAAATATTTTTGAATATTCCTTAAACCTTTATACATTCATCATAATTTTATCCAATCATAGTTTACAATACATTTTTGAAAAAAAAAATTTATGCAACCGTATAGTGGACAAGTGTGCCCCAGAAGTGGGGCACAGTGGACCGCTATTAGATGTTATCTGAAATACAATATAAATCTCTTTTTCATTAATCTAATTCATTTTTATTTCTCCTTTACCTGCAAAATAACATAGTAATATAAATTTACAAGTAACATTTTGAAACAAAAACAAAATTATATTTTGAAAATAATTACAGATTAATACAGGAACAATTGCAATTTAGTTGAAGTTATTACTTAAGTACAAAAAAAATCAGCACACATTAAAATTTGCAAATTAAATTCCAAAATACTTATGAATAAGATTGAGCCTGGAACTTTCCTCAAATACTTTTGGGTCTTGGAGCAACATTATGAAATCATGGACATCAATAACAGATTCATCTACAGTTTTGGGAAAAATAAAATGATTTCCATTCAATTTGCATCTCATGAATCTCACTTGAATAGAATCATCAACAATTAGACTACAGTTATATTTATCAAAGGCAGTAAATACAAAACAAAATATTTCTTACTATGTTAAATAAATTATTATTTTTCTTTGTTTACTCTATTTTACAGTTAAATAAGTACTTTAAAACAATATTTCTTTATAGAAAATAAGCCATTATTAAATATTTCGAACATTCTGCATTACAGGAGCAGAGTGAATTGTGGACCACTGTGCCCCAGGAGAGGGTGGTCCACTGTACCCCATGTTGAAGTTCAATAAATAATCATATTAATATTGTTTATAGCTTTAAAGTAAAAAAAAATAAGCATCTAAGCTTTGCAATAAATCTGTTTTATCTTATTTATCTACAACCTTTAATTACTAAAAATGTAAAAATATGATGATGAAAAATTATACTTTTAGAAGCTCAAAACAACCAATCAGGATAAAATAGTTCATTGTGAGCTAAACATATTTTCTGAAGGATATAAATAATCAGCGCAGTGCTGTTGTCTATTAGGATAAAAGAGAAGCTTAAAAAATTTTAAATAAATAAAATATTAGGGAGTGGTCCACTGTGCCCATAGGTCTAGTGTGAGCCGGTCTCCTTTATATTATGAAATTAAAAAAAATCCTTGACAAAATGACTTTTGCTAAATATCTAATCAAAAATCAGCAATAGTTGTCGTTTTCATCTAATTTTCCATAATCGTGTTCATAGCTGATGTTGGCGACAAAATCACTGAAATACTTGTTTAAGTATTGTTTTAGAAGACTGATTTAGATGCATATTATGCTCTTACATACACCTGCAGCTGAGATAAGGAGAAATTATCTAAAACTTTCGACTCCCCATTTAATGGTTGAATTTATAAAATTGCTGAAATATACATTAAACTACTTTTTTATTAGATTTGTTATGCTGAATTTTATGTTCCAACCTAAAACTGCTCATGAGGTAAGACTGAATGATCTAAAACTTTAATACCCCTCCCCTCCATTTAAAACCCTTAGGGGGGGAATTTTCAAAAATCCTTCCTTATTGCTTGCCGAAGTCATAACAGTAATCTACTGTCCAAATTTTATGACCCTGACTTTAGTCGTTTCAGCTCTGCGATGAAAAGGCAGTCATGAGTTCTCTCTTTATTATAATAGTGTGGTTAAAAGAGATACATAGGGGCAAAGAGTATGTATAGGTAGGATAAGATATAATTGCTGCATAATTGATTTCATTATATACTACAGTAAAACCCATTTAAGAAGTTCCCTCTTAAGAAGTTTTACTGTTTAAGAAGTTTATATTTTCGATTCCCATTTTTTTCCTATTCTTACAATGTTAAAATAACCCGTTTAAAAAGTTTAGTTCCAAACTTTTTCCCGCTTAAGAAGTTTTTTCTCCCCTTAATTTTACTTTCAAAACACGTTTACTTCAGTCTTTTGAGGGATTTTTCCCCCCCATTCTGTACTGGAAAAGCATTTCTCTATATTCTTCGCTATTCAAAAAGGCACATTTAAGATTGAAAAGAATTGTCGTCACCTTTATTTCACCTTCATGGTCACCTTCGAGTCCCTTATGGCTGCAACAATAGTGACTGATAAGGGATTAAAGAGAAATAGTTTGCTCCTACTCAGAGGTAGTTCTTTAAGTTGACCAGTTGCTTTCTCTTAGAATAGAGTCTCTTTCACCCCTTTCCAGGAATGGAATGAACCAAAGCTATGTTTGGTTCATTCCAAACCAAAGCTGTGTTCAGTTTGGCTAATTCAATCAGTTTTTGAGTGAGTGTAAGCATTCCTAGTTTTTTGGATGCTGTGAAAGGACTAGAAACATTTCGCCGTTTTATCGAAAGTGTTGAAAATGTGCCTGTGGAAATTTTTAAAAACTTAACAGAACGGGACTGTTATCAACTAAAAATTGCCGAGAAAAAACATAAACAAAAATCTATAACCGATTTTTTCTGTAAAAGCTTCCCTTGGAAAACTTCTTAAGCGGGTTTTACTGTATTACATTTATAACCAATGAGCTAAAAAGAATTACTGAATAAAATTAAATTTCATTTCAACTCTAACAACAAATCAGTTTTGATCTATAAACATGTTCTACTTTTTTAATTTAATTTAATTTATTTGTATCATTGAAATACAATAGATGTGTGGTAAAGGCATCATTGCCAATAATAAACAGATTTTTTATTCAGAAAATCATCCATTAATAAATCTATTTAATATTTTACAGTGTCGATTCGATCACACCCGGACAAGTGAAGATTTCCCACATTCTTTGCACAAAAATGTCATTTTGACCTTATCATTGTCTATATTTATTATTTTCCAGTGTTGAAAGGGTAATGGTCATAATATACAGCCTATAAAATTTGTTTATTGCCAATTTATTGCTTTTAATCGGTTAAAAAATAAATTTATATTATGAAAAATTGTAGACATAAAACAGAAAATTGTTACAATTAATTTAAAAATTGATAAAATGTAAAATTAAATATATTATTGATTCAAATTTTATTTTTTTACTATTATTTTAAGAATTTATGTTGACAATTTAAACAATATCATTTATTATTTAAAAAAAGTTCTATTGAAATGCATTCTCGCATGCATCTATGATATTTTAGACCATATGATCTCTTTAGATCATATACAACATAATTCATATGAAATATTCAGTGCAGGCTCTGTTTTAATCATCTTAGTTTTTCTGTTTTTTATTCATAAGAGATTTTAGGAATTTTCAGTTGAAAATTTTGTTATAAGTCATACTTCATTTATTTCTATATAAAGACTGTCATAACAAAAAAAACTGCTTATCTATTTTATAACAGTCGCCCTTTTTTGTTTTCAGTTTTTTCATATCTCTGAAAGAATTAATATTGGGTCACTTCGTTTTATTTTTATACCTTGCTTTAAGATTTTTTTTTTCCACAGAGTTTCTACTGATTATGATATGAAAAATTCATGATTTTTTTTTTTTAATGCATAAAGGCAGGAAAATCTTCACCCACAAATTTTTGTTCAAAGAGTTATTTTAAGAAAGCATAAATGTATTTAGTGTATTTATGCAGTTTGAAAATTTATCATTCATTTTTATTTTTAAATATTCAATTTAAATTAAATAATGCAAGATATATATGTATATAATAAACTGTATGGCCAAAAATCACTTTTGATTTTAGATGTTTCATCGAAAATCTAGAGAAATACAACGAATTCTTTTAGAAATTTAGGGCATATAAAGGAAATCTTTGACTTCATATTTTTCAGTGAAGGTTTGATCACGAGGTTTAATAGGGGACCAACCATAGATTGAAGAAAAAAATATTTGGGATCACCCTTAAAATAAAACGCTCGGAGTGATCTGCAATTGCAGCATATAACTATATGGATATTGTACAACATTTGTGAAAGAATAGTATGTATATTAATAGAGATATAATGATCTTTAAAAATTCAAGAAATTTTTGCATGTTTTTTGTTTATAGCAACCACTTTTGAAATTGAGGACACTAATGAAGTATAATACAATGCCCCGCTTTTGCTGGGATGCAATTAAATATATGCAATAACACCAAAGGTGATAAAAAATTAAGATAGATGGAAAAATAAAAGAAAATGTTTTCTGTAAATCTCTGAAATATTACTTTAAGCACATGTTTCTCATATACAGACCAGAGGAATGCAATATTAAATATTTCTGTTATAAAGTCAACTAATAATAAATCTGTAAATAAACTAATTCTAAAATAAGGAACACGACATTAAAACATCATGTTCTAATAATAAATAAGTAGATAACTGTTTTGAGAAAGAAAGTTAATTAATTTGATTTTGATTTACTGGCAACTCTCAACAAAAAATCGATGACGTCATACAATGTGCTGCAACTAAGTTGCTGACTTTCGCAAATTGTTACAAAGAACACAATTTGAACAAAAGAAACAAGTTACTCTCACGTGACTAGAAGAATGGCACATTTTTTCCACTGAAGTATTGTCACTATTCATTATAAACTACTGTTTTTTTATTGCACTATTCGCTACATTACATTTTTCAAAATGTAGTGCATTATACTACAAGTTATTGGAAAATGTAGAGACTAAGGAAGCCCATACACTGAGACGTCATGAGCTACATGAAGCATGAATGAGGAATTTGCACACATGAGGTAATCGGCCAACTTTATATTTTTCTGATAATTCCAGGCTCATAAATTTCAAAAATGTTCTAAAAAATGTAAAAAAATCGTTCAATAATTGTTAAATTAGGTTTAAAGTTACGAGAAAACCACATGACTTGAAAACGCTGCGTAATTGGCTATGACGTCACTGTTCACGAAGTGCCAATGTTTACATTTTGTTTGCAAGCGGCGTTTTGGTTCTCGGCTCGGGTTTTGCAAGCATTTTGATTTTTTTTATCTCGAAATTTATTTCTACTTTGGTCTTTACGATATTTTTATCAATCTCTCATTTTCGTTGTATCTCGCTATTCTAAAAAAAAGTACTTAATTAATGCTGATGCCGGTGACGCAATTGAATTTATTGTGACATTTTGACTTTCTCGGCTTATAATACAGTAATTTTTCCGTATAACAACATGAAAACATGTAGTTTTGTAGAGAAATGTATAATAAATACGCTGAAGCAAGCAGATTTTAAATCGAAGAATCATTTTATTAGCTATTTAATGTTAAAATTGGTCAAAATAGCTCATTTAAAAATTTTTATGGGATCAAAAACTATGCATAGCAATTTAATAATCTTTTGTAGGCATACTTGACTAGATTGTGGTGTGCAAAATGCAAACATTTTTCTAATTTGTTAAATTTTTAAAGTATTTTTCAAATTTTTCATTCAAAATTTCATTATCTAAATAAAGATTTAATTCATAGTTTGAAATAACATTTTATTTCTCATTGTTACCCGTTTTAAAATAGCCTAAATATGTAATAACATTTACAAAACTTTTCAATCGAAACATTTATTTACACCCGATTGTAGAAAAATAAAGAAACTTTAAAATAATTAAATTATTACATGCGAAAAGCAATGAATGTTAAAAATCACTCCTAATTAAAACGATATATATTTAATTCGTCATATTTACATCATATAAACGATTTTCTTATAGCATGTAAAATAAAACTTTTTTCTAAGCATTATAAAACTTTGGGAAGCAGCGGCAGTTTTAACTTAAGACTGTTAAATTCAATACTTTCTGACACATTTCAGAATTCATTTTTGTTAGGAAATGCATGAAATAGGCAGGTGTTCTTATTCAGAAACAATGTAATCAAAGTCGTTTTCTCTTTTTTGGAAAAGGCAGAAGATCTTTCAGAAAACACTGTCGAAGTCGGCGTTTTGAACTGAATTCTCGACACAGCAGCACGAGAAAACGGAAAAACGTATGTCACGTGATACAAATTGGTTATAACTTGATAAGTAATTTATTTATTAAAAAAATGGAAAAATCATTTCGATTTCAAATAGCTTCAATAGTTATGACTGCCAATTTCATGCTTTTGAGTTTAAAAATGAATCGTGTTGTTGAGAAGGCCATTTTAGAATCCCCTTAACCATTTTATAACAGCTGATTTTCAAATGTTTAATTGATCTTTCTTAACTAATCACGAAAACAGATGTCAGCTTTTGCGACAACAGTGGATGCGATCTGGGGCGCCGAAAATCCCCCACTCAAAGGGAAATAAACGGCAACCTGATTACAGGACATCACCACTTCTTGT
Organism: Maratus michaelseni; assembly: GCA_963931845.1. Lineage (NCBI taxonomy): Eukaryota > Metazoa > Arthropoda > Arachnida > Araneae > Salticidae > Maratus > Maratus michaelseni. The sequence goes on along the minus strand of OZ007595.1, from coordinate 332,593,384 downwards.
GATAATATCATTTAACCTTCCATAATCAGATAAAGTTTTTTAAACAAAGAAAATTAGCGTGTTTTTAAAGCCTGTGGGGGTCTGGATGGGAGTTGTCAAGCATAACTGTTAGGAGGGCATATATATATATAGATATAGATAGATAGATGTGTGTGTGTGTTTATTTATATCTAGTTCAAATGCATATATATCTTATTATTTTTCCTAATCAAAGCTTATATTTTGATTTCTGCTAAAAAATACTGATGTGTCACAGAAATACATTTTTTTCAGGTTAATTATAAATTTCAGTCTTTCTTTTATGCAAAAAACATTAATTATGCTCTGGTATCTCACTGTTTGGACACATCATATCAAATTTGTATATATATTATATATACATAGGTTGTTGTATCAGTACTTTATATATGTGTAAACGGATATTATAATTATGTTTAAATAAAAAGTCATAAAAAAGTATTCATACTTCTGAAATTATTTCCACCTGGTTAAACAAACAAAAATATGAAAGGTACTTTAACATTGGAGTTTGTAATGTTATGTTAAAAAAAAAAAAAAAAAAAAAAAAAAACTAGAATCAATACATCTAAGTTATAAATTAAAAGAAATCATCATGTTTGGTGATAAAATTTATCAACAAATTATTGTTTTGAGTTAAGTTCCAATTAATTTATATTTTCATTCAAAAGATATTAATTTTATGAATTAAATTAATCAAAACAATAATTTCCTTACTTTATATTTTAATAATGTATATAAATGAATCAAGGAGTTTTGTAAAATTATTGTAACGTTAGCAGATTACCCTCAAATTCTCAAATATCTGTCACACATTACCAGAAATGCTTTTGCCTCTGTAGTATATTGAATGATTTATAAAAATAATATTTTTTCTAATAAAAAATAATTATTCTAACACACAATATCGTATAACTTATAACTGGTATAAATATTTTATATTGGAATCATTTTTTTTTCTTTCAAAATTTAAATGCTAATGAAGAAAATCAAACTTACTTTAACTGTTTTTGTATTATACTATTTTTTTTAAAAGGTCTTAAAAAATTAAGGAAAACTTTTTTGTAGTTAGCGAGTTGTTTAGATCTTTAGTACACTTGTATTTTCTTAAAAATTCTATTACTTTTGATAATGTAATACCCACGAATTTTATAACAAGAAAAAAAGAAAACCCTCAAATGCGCTATCCACAGCGTAAACAAATGCTGCGTTTCTCTCCTTGTCATGAACTATGACGTCACAAGACAGGCGTAGTAAAAAGTGTCGTTTTCGGAACACGGTAAATAGTGCGCTATAAAAACTGTCAGAAGTCAACAATTACAGCTCAAAATTACAAAAAAAAACTTACTGTTCGTCTTATCTTTCTGTTTTCTATTATATAAAAATAAAATTAGAAAACGTGAAAATTCCTCATTAGGGGAAGAAACAGGTTGAAACAAAGGACAAACCTGTTTCAAACTTGTTTATTCATCCAAGTCGGGTTTTATATTGCTCGAGACGCCTCAGTGTGTAGCCTGCCTAATGTATAGTTTCACTACTTGTAACATGCTACTTACGACTACTGGTTGACTTTATTAAGTTAATGTACTTTATTCTTTAAAAATCCTCTAATAGATTGTATTAGACTTCTTACAAAAATATTTTTAAGATATGGTAAGAATTCTTTGAAATAGGGGGGTGATTCTTTCCCTTATATATTATGCTTATTTTAGTGCCATTTTAATGCATGTAATGTTGCAAATACCTAAACAGGCCTTAAAAATATTTAAATAAATCCTTTAAAATTTCCTGAATTTTATTTGTTCTCAAGTGTATCAGACATGTACACTAAGTTTTTGGATACGTTATTGTTTTCATTGCCAGTAACGTGATTTATTTGTTATTTACTGGTGAAGGAAACTGTCCTATTGTGCTTATAATTTTCTCATAAAAAATAACATTGCTTCTTTAAATATACTGACTGATATATTACTGACATATTTTTTTCTTTTATAGATGTTGACTATTTTAGTGAAAGGTTTAACAATGAATTACTTGAATTTAGTGAAGTCATCTCTTAAGTACATTTCTCTAGTTAAGGTAGCTGTTACATTATGGGAGACATATTAGAAACTTAGCAAAAGAAAAAAAATTCTTTTTGCTTGTTTATAATTTAAGAAAGACATTCAGAAAAATAATATTAGATAAAGTTCCACAGCTTCCACTGCCAGAGCTTTTAAAAGAGAAAATATTACTCTTTGTAAGAGCCATTGGCTGTCAAATATTACACTGGATAGAATATCGTCGTCATAAGCTCTGGTTTAAGATTGGTGTTCCAGATGAATTTTGTTGGACACCACGAGGGACTATAGACAAAACGAAAACGGCAAAAATGTTAATTAAAGATGAGAGTATCAATGTCACTGTACGCTATAAATTGGCATGTAGTTACTGCTTAGAGGATGATGTTGGAGAACTATGACACAAAATCCCTGAAGATTGCAAAAAAGATTTCTATAGTGAAGAAGACCCCACACATGTCATGCAGGACTACTTAGTGATTCTTTGAACCTACAAAATAAAGGGAGAAGTGGCTAAGGTGGATAGTACGATTGAAAGAAAATTGGATCGCAGATGTTCTCCTTACCTGTATGCATTTGAATGTGCAGCAGAGCACTGTAATGGAGCAGCTGTTGAATATTTCTTGCAAAAACTAACCTCTGGTGAAAGGAAAGAGTCTTTAATAAGGGCTGCAGTATCTGTAGCCATTTCACATCAGATCGAGCCATTTCTGAAGGAGGAGTATTCTGATATATTATGTGTTTTGCTCTCTCAAATGGATGATGAGCAACAAGTGGAAGTATTTAAAAAGGAACCTTTCAATGTACTGGAATGCTTTTTTAGATTGGCAAAAGCAAGTTTTCTTCATAGAAACAGCCAGTCGTATGTGGAGTTTTCTTTCTAGTGCAGATTATGCTGTTTTATTGAGAAGAATCATTTTTAAAGTAGGGTATGGCTGTAAAGATTTCAATTATCTAAAACTGCTTGGAGAAATGTGGCAGCAAAGTCTTAATACTCACAAAGAGTATGTTTACCATCAACCTATTACTTTTAATTATTTACTATCAACATTGTTTCTGATGAGAGACAAAAATACCATCAAATCGATTTTCCAAGAAACAACTGATACAGGAAAAAAGAGTTTTATTGCCTCTATTAGAGGAATAAATGTGTGTGACAATTTAATAAATTGTGAAGAGTGGGATTTATTTAAATTTCTCATTCAAGAATGTTTATCGTCAAAGGACGAAGTGATAAAATTTAAAATTGCCTTTACAAGAAGGTCACATAATATATTCTCTGGGGATGATTTTGGAGAGGTAAAAATGAAATTGGACAAGTTCTTACTTCTGCTAGATGATTTTATGTGTGAATTTAATAAAAGAAAATGTGTAGAAGATGATAGTAGTGAAGCTAAGAGACCTTGTATTAATTTTTGAATTTTGTCTGCAACGCAACTACAATATTATCATAAAATGTTAAATGAAACATCTTGTATGACATTTCAGTGTTATGAAAATGTGAGAACAGTGCATTTCACAAAAATGGAAGTAAAAAAAAAAATGTTTGGATGTTACAAGGAGTTAATAAACGATCCTGCAATCTGCCATTTTTTTAATACTGTTGTAATACATCATACAATAGAACATTTTATGTTAAACCTAAGAACACTGTAAAGGCAAACTGGACTTTTGTAATATGTTACAATAAAAAAATACTCTTTCCTACTCAACCAAGTTTTCCAATTTTTATTGAATTTCATATAAAATTTTAATAATAATGATTTAACTTTAAGCTAAACTTATTACATATCTAAAAAGCTCCTTCCCCTCCAAAATCTTACACTTAAAAAATATAAGCTTATATTGCCTTACAAAATTAACAAATTAATGTTAGAAAATAGCCTAATCAAAGAAGAGTGTGGTAAAACTCCACTTATGCAAACTTTTTTCACCAGATTGATGTTAGTTAATACATCCAGGGTTTGTACAGATACCTTAGAATACTTAAAAGCTCATCAGAAATGTCTAAGGAGTACTTAAAATCAATCACATTTTTTGTGAAGCAAAATTTAGTAGCTTCAATGATTTAATTGAGGTATACGAGATTAATTAATGGAGACTAGTATCTTACACAATGACTGATATTATCTGTATAGCCATCTTAGTTAAGTATGTCATGAAATGAATTCATTTTTATAGGAAGTAAGATTCAAATATCATGTTTTAGAATGATACTTAAATATCATTTGAAATTTCATGTTTTACAAAGGTAAAGTTCAAGTGATTATTGCATTCTAAAAAAAGGGGTTTTTACTTTTTTTGAATATTTCACATGGTTTTTCCTCCTTTAAAATTTACTTTAAAATTCTAGATGCAGGGAATGGGTTCATAAATATTTTCAGACTTGATATAAATTAGAAACTAAAACTTACTGCACTTAGCATGAAAACATAAGCAGAGGTTCTATTTCTTTTGTCGAAAATTTGTGTGATTTTTCTGTTTAAAAATCATGAAATTTCAGTGAAAGAAGAAGAACTTCCACTTCAATTTTAGTTTGTAAATTATATTAAGCCGGAAAATATTCACAAACTCATCCCATGCACCTAGAATTTTAAAGTACATTTACAAAGGGAAAAACTACATAGCATATCCAAAAATTTAATAATGATAAGGAACCCTTTTTATTATATTAGTTTTCAGATAAAAAGAAAAGAGATATCCCCTTCAGACTTTTTGCATTATATTTATTGACACTTCACTTATATATTTAAATTTCTGTGTTTAAAAACATGAATAATAGTCATAAATCTGCGACAGAGAGTACTTGTAGGCGCATGCCGATCGACGACCGTTTTCCTCTGGTGACAAACATCAAACAAATTTGATCGCCAAAAAAGGTATTAAATTCTCTAGAGCTTTTTACCAACATTTAGTTTAAAAAGTTGTTTTTGACAAACCGACGGTCATTCGAACAAAAAATGTCATTTTCTCACCTCTTTTTTAAATTTTGCGATATTGATAAAGTTAGAGCTTTTTACCAACATTTAATTTAAAAAGTTGTTTTTGACAAACCGACGGTCATTCGAACAAAAAATGTCATTTTCTCACCTCTTTTTTAAATTTTGCGATATTGATAAAGTAATTAATCAATGAAAATTATACTTTTTGGTGATATAAGCTCCAGCACAAACAATTAGCTTACTTTTAACCAAAAAAATTAAAGAAATTGGTCGAATAGTTTCTCAAGAAAAAGGGTGACCTATTTTGAAAATCATAGTTTTTGAGAAAAACAAGTTTAAAATCTTACAATAGCATTATATTCAACTTGCGGCCTTACATGCAATCATGAAAAATATTGTAAGGAATTGGACTATCATGAAACTGCTTTAAAGCAGCACACTTGAGGAATACAAAAAATTTTAAATAAAAAGAATTGTGAAGTTTGACAAAAAGAAGTAGAACATCCCCTTAATAAAACAATATTCTAACTGTCTTTTTCTTTTCTTTTTTCATTTACGTAATAAAATTAAACATCAACTAATTGAAAACAGACACAATTTGCTTTTTCCACTCATAGAAAACAAACTATAGGATTTAGTGTAAAAAAACTTACGTTTTTTACAACTAAATTTTAAATACAAAATAATTTGTTTTTATTAAAAAATTTTCTTCATAAGTGTAAGCTTGCCTGCAATTTCATCCCCATACATGTTCTGCAGTTTAAATGAACTAAATTAAAACATGAAAAGATTTCTTTCCAATGAAAATGTAAATACTTATCTAAATTGAACCATTTATCTTTCATGTGCTGTATTAAGTAAATACTGCCCACATAAATATTGGTTCTACATTTAAAGATTCAGCTTTAAATATAAATCGCTGAAGATTTTTTTGTGGGGGGGGGAGAGGACTAAAAACGTCATTGCGAGAACAAGAGTTCTTTAGCGTCAGAATGACACAGTCAATAACAGTTAAAAAAATTATTTACACTTGTTTTGACTGAAAATATACACAATAATATTTTGAAAAAAAATCAAACATATTAAAATATCAAACATCAAGATATTTTAAAAATAAATATCGATATACTATATCATCCAATCCTGGTGATACGTGATGAATGGGGTAAGATGGGGAGAGGCGGATGTAAATTAGGTTGGAAAAGTATTATTTTTCTCCATTCTGCACTCATTTTAGCTTAGAAGTATATCAAAAACAGGATATTTTAAATGTTTTTATGCAATGAGATCATTATTATCATAATTGGAGTATTTTCATTCAAATTTTAGATTAATTTTAACACAATTATTCAAATTGGTAAAAAAATCCTACGAGTTGTAATTTTCCAACTGGACGAAAAATTACAACTCATATGATTTCTTTACCAATTTGAATAATTGTATTTCCATTGAATGCCCATTTTGAAATTTTTTAGTCTTGAATTTTAATTTGTAGTTATTCATGGTATAATAGTAAATATCGGCATCCTATTCTGATACAATATTTTGTGTGTGTGCGTGTTTCATAAGACACACATTATTAGCATATGGAATGACACCATTTATCACATGAGTAATAATTCTTCTAAATAAGTGAAAATATGTCGAAGGCATGAGTCAAACCCAGAATCTTTGATCGCTAATGCTCTTCCAATTAAGCTATCTGGACAACATCCCAGTGCATTCCCCCACATTCACCCAGACAAACATTTGTTACTGACACCTGGTTTGTCATTTAAAAAAGCTTCATAGAATAAACAACAGGTAAAACAAATTCAATAAACTATGGATACTTAATTACACTTCATTAAAATCAACAATAGCTGTTATGCAGGTAACTTGATTTAGCAATTTAAACCTGTGTACAGTTGCTGTACAAATTCTGGTCTGGAGACTAAATTGAAAAACACATGATTTTTTTACAAATTTTATTACTATGTAACAAATACATTACATAACCCATACAGCACACTTTCATCTCTAGAACGTCGCATATACATCGCACTGCGACGTTGTGATGTCCCGCGGAACGTCTCAGAGATGTTCTGGCAATGCGCAAATGTCCTTTTTCAGCGACGTCGCATTGCAACATCTATGAGCCATCGCATTGCGATATCTGTGCGATACTGCATTTTATCATCTACAGTACATCGCACAGATGGTCTCAGAAATGTTCTGGCAATGCGCAAAAGTCCTTTTTCAGCGACGTCGCATTACAACATCTATGAGCCATCGCATTGCGATATCTGTGCGATATTGCATTTTATCATCTACAGTACATCGCACAGATGGTCTCAGAAATGTTCTGGCAATGCGCAAATGTCCTTTTTCAGTGACGTCGCATTGCAACATCTATGAGCCATCGCATTGCGATATCTGTGCGATATTGCATTTTATCATCTACAGTACATCGCACAGATGGTCTCAGAAATGTTCTGGAAATGTGCGAATGTCCTTTTTCAGCAATATCGCAGTGCAACACCAATGCGACGTCACATTGTAACATCTACAGTCTACAGGTCTCAAATTGTTACCACTACTTCTGATTACCAATCTGAATCTTATTTAATAACAAATTTATATCCTAAATAAAATTTAAATTACTAGTCGGAAATAGTGATGACAATTGGCCTGCTGATATGTAAATTTACCCTGACTTTTTTGTTGATGTATTTTTCTCTAATTTAAAAAAAAATTACTTTTTAAGGACCTCACTTACTTGTAAATCAAATTAATTACCCAAGGTGTGACTGTTATTCAAAGGTATTGCAAAATAACTCAATTTCATATTGCTGTTATTTTTCAATTCAAGATAGTCATAGTAATATAAAAAATTCCCTTCTCTGAATCCTGCAACTTCTTGCATCCTCTAATAAAACTGAGATGCATTCTAGTAATGAATTGGAAATTCATGTTTTAAGAGCTTTCCTAAGAATTATCTATAACATGAGAAAACACATTGAATACAAGTAATCTGAAAACAGTACTCTTCTTCTTTCTCAATAATCTATTTTTCCTAAGTATATTTAACAGTTTGAGTGACTGTACTACCCTACTCTAAATGTCAAAAAATTAGTTTTGATGGACTTGTATGGCTTTATTCTGGGTATATAAATTATTCTACTTGTGTTTACATACTAAATTTGTAATCAATACACTTTAAAAAAAATCCCTGACGGCTCGGCCTACAGGCACAGGTAGATTTCGAAGACGCAGACCGTGGGGCGCCTATTTGTTGGGAATTGGGGAAGAAATGACCTTTTTGCCATGATGCGGCAGTTGGAACCACCTAACTTGTTTGCAGGCGGAGCCAGCAGGGATTTTTTTTTTTTTGGTTCTATAAAAAACTTGTCAATATAAAAGTTTTAGATAATATTAAGAGGATTTATAATAAATTTAAGCGGATTTGATATCCTGTAAATTGACGAAGTTATGATTTTTTTTCTTCTAAAACACCCCCTTCCCCCCCCCTTGGGGGCATTTATAATTATATCAAAAATCTGTCCTACATACATTTTCGGCCCTTCTCCTAGAAGTACTAATAACTTTAAACGGATTCGATACGTATCATAATTAAGAAATTATAGGGGGTTTTTTTGTTTTCACAAAAAGCCCCCCCCCCCCTGGTTCGATTTTGGCCATGAACGAACTTGACCGAGATATTATGCACCTTAATTTTATGTATCAGTTTGGAAGCGATTTGTGCAGAATTATTGCAGTTATTGTGTCCATAAAAAAGTGACATTGGTATATAGATAGATAAAGTTTTGAACTAGGGTTGTTTTTGGGTTCTGGGAGTCATGATCGGCATAGATCTGCAAAAATGTTTCAGGAATTCCAACTTAGGGGAGAATGTAATAGGTAGTATTTCTTACGAAATCTACCTAAAAAGACATTGCATAAGTAAAATACTTTGTTAGTAAATAATTCATACTGCAGGGTCCCAATTAACTTAAGCAAGCCCAAGTAAATGTCAAAAAGTTCTTCTTTGTTCCTAAATCATCTTGCATTTAATAAAATCTTCCATCCTTTAATGACATAGAAATACAACTGTGTTATTGTATTGTGAGTTTGTGTGACAACTTTCTTAGGATATGTCTATATCTGAGAAGTGAGGCATCCAGAATACACTTTTAATGAACACTTTTTGAAAACACACTTTCAGCAAATTTGATACAGAGTTAAAAATTTGGTGAAAGAGTGTGTATTCTTTCTAAGTATAAACAGTCTAATTTGCTTTATTATCCTAATTCATTCCAAGACCTTTAACTAAATCTTTGTTTAAATTTCTCAAAATAAGTTTTTTGGACTTGTATCATTTGTATTCTGGGTACCTAAATTATTAGAATTGTATCTGCATTGTAAAATTTATAATTGGTAATAACTTTTTTAAAAATGCATGTGTGATATTAGAATTTACTGTAGAGATAAAACCATGTTAATACATAATTCAAGAATTTCTCATTACACACTTTTTTAATGAAAACTCATGCAATACATGATTTATGATGAGTAATAATATTATATAATAGTATAAGACAAAGAATTGTATTAGTGTTTATTCGATGTTTTTTTTAAATTTTTCTCAGCTATTTTAAACAGAAATTTTATTCAACCCCTTTTATTAAATATTCCTTGTTTTACATCATATATGTTTCACTAATTCAATCGATGAATTTTACTGGTTCAAACTTAATTATTTAAAAAAAATAAACTCATATTACTGAATGCAAGCATTTTACTTCTGATGAAAATCATATGTTAATTATAATTAAGAAAAGATTGTCATAAAATGTTAACTCTTACACGTTACAATATCTGCATGCTTAATTTATTTTTTTAAATCAAAAGTTACGTATTAATTTATTTAGTATTATTAAGAAAACTTATTAAGGAATATATTGATCCATCCCCTTCCAGCAGAGTCTTTGGGGTTAAAAGGTTAATTTTGTAGTACTCTGTACTATAATATAATAATGTAAATTAATAATTACTTGATTAATCATAAAATTCCACATATCTGCTGATTAAAATACTTCAGCTAAACAAGTTTCAAAATATGCTTCTCTGAATATTATAAAAATGTTATTAATCTTTTTGGATGTACAAGAATTTTGCATCCTCTAATACAGATGTAATTTCATTATTTACAATAATTATTTTTATTTAAATTATTCAATAGTAATTTGTGGTAATTACTGAGGAAATCTTTTGATAATTTCACAATTATCATGTGGATAAAACAATATGTTTCTAGTAAATAATAATTCATTAATTATTTCTCATGTAGATGTTAAACATTTTGTAACTTTCAATAGTTTTAATGCCTAATGAAAAGTTTAAATTTATTCTTCATTGATGAAAAAAAAAAATTATGAATAATATCAATAAAAAAACTCAAACATCATTAAACTAATCAGGTTTAAAATAAAATATTCCTGCTGATTTTGTAATGAGAATGTTTAAATGATAAATGACGTCTGTCACATCTATAATCACAATACTTTCATGAGTACTTATTGTGCAAAAATATCAATGACTAATACAGTTTTATTATCTTTATATTTATAATAGTAGTTTACATATTCAAAGAAGTTTTGTAGAAATAGATCAAACTCCCTGATAAGATCTGTTTATATTCATTTGTTTTTGTGTCAGAGAGCCAACTTTTAAAAATTTCAGTGATTGGGGGGAGGGGGAGGGCAAAGAATTCGGGTGATGGAAATTGCTGAAGGGGAATTTTCAACTGTGCTATGCGTTTCCTAACTGAACTACATTTTAACATACTAAGTAGTATATATACAAATCTACAGATCATATACAAGACTGCACAAAATAATGCAAATATTTTTTCCACAATTGATAATAACTGCTGAAATTGGGTTTTCAAAATTGTTATGTGTTTCCAAAATTGTTTATTTACACTTCAACTTCCACTTTATTAATTGGTAAAGTATTCTGGAAATGTTGGAAAGTGTTTCATAATCTATATATGAAGCAGGATTTTTATTTTTCATTTTTCTGTAAGTTTGTGTGACAACTCGGCAACTTCCATTATGATTATTGAGGCATCCAGAATACATCTGATTCAAAGATGAAAATTTGCTGAAAAAGTGCTTAATGACTATGTTCTTTCTAAGTATGAACACTGCTGCTTTACTATCCCAATTCATTCCAGGACATTACCATTCTACTCTAAATTTTTGTTTAAATTTCTAAAAAATTAGCTTTCATAGACTTGTATCATTTGTATTCTGGGTACCTAAATTATTGGAATTGTGTTTGCATAGTAAAATTTATAATCAATAATACTTCTTTTAATGTGTGTATGTATTGAAATTTACTTGATGAGACTAAACTCCATTCTAGTTCATAGTTGGTGAATTTTTCCTGAAATTTTCTTAAAAATCAAAACTCATACAATACATTTATTCAATGTTTATTTCCAATTTTTCTCATCCATTTTAAACCGAAACTAAAACAACTTTTTATTTTTAACACTCCTGTGGCTGCTTACATTACATCATATGTGTCACTATTTCAATTTATGAATTTTACTGGTTCAAACTCAACTGTTTAAAAAATCATATTTTTTAATGCAAACATTTTGCATTTCATGAAGATCAACTGTTAATGATGATTAACAGTAATAGAAAATTATATATAAATATCTTACTAAAAGCAATCTATTGAATATCGACCCCCCCCCCCCTTTCCAGCAGAGTATTTGGAGTGAAAAGGGTTAAACTTTGCAGTTTGTTGTACTAACTATGGTATCAGAAATTAATAATTACTTTATTAATCATAAAATTCCACATACCTACAGATTAAAATAATTCAGTTTAATATTAAAAAATTGCTTCTTTGAATCGATAAAATGCTATTGATGAATCAATCATTTTTTCATACAAACAAATTTTACATCCTTTAATACAGATAGAATTTGATTATTATATTTGTTTTAATTTCAATTATTTAAAAGCAATCTGTGCTAAATGCTGAGAAAATTTTCTGATGTATACCAAATTTGCAATTTTTAACAATTTTCTTTATTGACTAGAAATCAACATGTGCTGCATTAGAATTAAAGAACTTTATCATCTCGATAAAACAACATGTTTCTAAAAATATTTCCTCATGCCAGTGTTAAATATTTTTTAACTTTAAATAGTTTTAAAATGCATAATGAAATGTTTAAATTTATTTTTTCATTGCTCAAAAATAAATTCATGAATAATATTAAAATATAAATAAACCAACCTTATTATACTAACCAGGTTTAAATTAAAATATTGCTATGTTTTTCTATCAAATCATATTTAGCGAGCATTTACAGAAATGAGAAAACTTTGATGTCCCTATTGTATAGCACAAATATATATTGATACAAATGTGCTCTTTTTTTTTTTTCACATTGAAATGTCCTATTTTTAATGCATATTTAAAATTATCTTGAATTTTGGCAGTACATAACTTTAGAATAATAATTTAAACAAACACAATTAATGCAAATTAATCCTGCAGCATATGAGCATATAATGTAAAATCCATCGAGAAACTGAAGTTATCTTTATTACTATTATTTTGTTATCTGACCTTAAAGATATTACTACCTAAATCTTCACAATTTAACAAATATATTCTGTGTTTAATTTTAAGAAAATACTGCATGAGTTTCATTGTAAAAACAGGACCCCCCCCCCCTTCCACTCCCAGCACAAATAGATGAAAGAAATTTCAACTTATGATGCACTCTCAGTTTTTAAGAATGCATAGTAAGTTCACTGATGTAATACATCTTAATCCTTAAGACTTAAACCTCACAGATCTGAACTATACATATTTGTAAAAAGCAATACTCTTTTAAGAAAATAAAATTAAATAGTCCTTTTAAAAAGGAACAAAACAAATTCTAAGCTTTATATAACTATTTTTGAATGAATGGTTCATTTTTACATTAAATAAGAAACTAAAATTATTATTTTTTATACCGAAAAAAAGTTCAAAAGTGCATGCAACTTGAATACTGACTCATTGCATTGTTGTTTACACAATTACCATTAAAAAAAAATGTTTAGTATTGCATGGATGGTGGATAATGTAAAATGTTAATTTTCTACAGTTTTAATTATATTTTTTACTTAAAACTCGCAACACATTTTTCTTTAATATACATTAAATAAAACTGCAGAATAAGCTTCATAAGACATTTAAATATATTTAAGAAAATGTAAAATGTATAAATACATAACACGATAATAAAGTTTAATAAATTATAACACTTACCTTTCAAGATCTCTCAACTTTTGCAAATAATACTATTATTTTTTATTAGAATAGATCATTACTCGCGATATTGTAGATTTATATATATTAATATAAATGTTTTATGATGTTTGCAATGAATTGCAATGAACAATTGTTTAATTATATTTTTTAACATAAAAAAAATCTAAATAAAGTACAAAAGGTAAACATAAAAAAGAAATTTTATTTAGATACCTAAAAGCTGAAAATATCACATATAAGTAAAATAACTATAACATCGCAAAGCGTTTTTAATATGTTTTGCTATGACAAACTTTTCTATTATGACAAGTTTTTATTATTATATTTGAAGATTAATATTTTTGAGAGTTCCTCTGGATATGAAAAATAATGCAAACAGCAATCTACTTTAAAATTGCGAAAGGAAGTGCAGTTATCAAGCCTGATTATATTAACATAATCATTTATATGTACGCTTAGTCTTCAAGAATAACCATAGTTTTTTTATTTTTTCCTAAAAACTGAAGAAACGTCACTCAAATAGAAAAAAAAAGACAGAAATCCAACACACAGCAAACAACATGGCATGCATACACATCCTTCACTATGAATTCGCTTTGCATTAGACGCCATTTAGCTCGCACATGCGTGAATGACCATCGCGTATTTGCGCATGGGCGAAAACGGCAGCTTGCGTCTCCAGACTATCGCAAAGTTACATCTCAGTGGCAGCCTGTTTTGTTATCTCAGAGATGTTTCATGTACATCACACAGAGACGTGATGATAATGAGACATTGCGATGTACTTGAGACATCACTGGAACCAAGTGTGCTGTGTGGGAAATGAGTCTAAATACACAGTGAAATTGATATAGTTGATACTGCACAAAATTTATTAAATACAAGCAGGCAACGGAAATGCAGTCAGGACAATGAAATTAGCGAAATATATAATTTATGATTTATATCTAATAAAAAATACTACACAAATATAAAGCAGCTTTGGTACTGTTAAAAGAATGAAAATTAAATTTTAGTCACAAAACAGGCTAAAACTTTTTTTAAACATCTCATCATTTAAGTCCAATTGGACAGTTTTCAACTTATATATAAGTGATCAATCAGGGAAAAGAAAAGTAATCTTATTTTTCAAATTATGTTTGTCAGTGACAATACTTTTAACCTTTTACATAACACATTTTTTTTAAATAAATATTTTTTTCTCATTTATTCCTTGAAATGTAAATTTGTTTGTTACTTTTGCATTAGTACCCCACAATTTTAATTATACAAAGGTCACATTTAAAAATTTGCCACACAAGTGAAGAATGATCAAGTAATAGAGAAAAATAACACATATATAATACATATACAAACATAATAGCATAATGATTTACAAAATAATACATACACATACATACATAAAAATATCTGATTGCATCTGCGTTTTACTGCAGAAATAAGCAAAACTTTACTCAATGCCAAAGACAAAAGTGTGTTAACCTATAGAAGGTCTCTTTACAATAATACATACAAAATATACATACATAAAATATAGTTTATGTCTAAGTATTATGTGCGTATCATTATGCATGTATTAATTCATACATCTGATGAAAACGTTTACAACTAAGCTTGTAGATACATCTTAAAAAACCACTATAATAGAGAATTAACATATTTCTTTTTAAATACAGTTTTTTTTAAAATAATTTCAATTATTATTCTAATTTAAAATTGACACATCTTCTGAAATAATAAACATTTTAATTTTTTAGTCCAAAAAAGAATGAAATTTTTTTTTCAGAATTTATAAAAATATTTAATGATTTTTAAAAAAGTAAAAATACCTTTTTATAGTCACTTTTTACTATGAGAGAGTATTTTCAAATTTTTCTCTCAAAATTAAAAATCCAGAAGACAATTTAAAGTGCATGGAAGAGAAAAACTATATTAGAAAATGTTATAATTTTATCTTTTTTAGATATATTGACAATTAAATATGACAAATACTTAAAAAATACATTGCCTGGTGAAAGGCATTTAAAAACTGGATAGTTTTGTATTTTAGAAAGTGGTTGTTTGGTTAAGCATAAGACCTAAAAAAATCATTTGTAGAGTTAAAAGGGTGCTGTTGTTTTTCCCAGCTCATCTGTGTAGTAGTATTTTAAAAATAGGTTTTTCTTACAGTTTTGGTAGCCACCACCACAAAAAGTCTTGCTGCTATAATTCTAGTTTAATTTGTTTTGTTGTTTGCTAAGTGGTTTAAATAGTTATTAATTTTAATATTTATAATTCATTACTACACAAGATATAATTTGTGTAACATAAATCGAATCGTTTTTGAACTTGCAGAAAAATTACATTCTTGTTTACATTTCTAGCATATGGTTGGATGGTTAGTGGTAAAGTCATCTTTTGCTACTTTTAAATTAACTGTATTTCTACCGGTTAATGCCTATGATGGCAATAGTGACAAAGTGATGTCATGTTTTCTGGTGAGAGTGCTTTCCTGCAATTGAAACTTGTGTTTTTCTAATTGGAAACATCATAATGCTAATTTTTGTTTCAGCTGATTGCATGTTTATATTTGTGGGAATTTTCACTAAGCAAACAGATGAGAGCTTCAAAGTAACAGCTTGTTTTGTGAGGAGTGTTATATGATAGTAGTTCAACTTCTTTTAAGTTTTAGTTTAGTTTGTTATGTGTATAAGTTTAGTGTGGACTCTTTAAAGATATGAAGCTCAAGTTTATTCTGCAATTCACTTATAGTTATTTTTACTCGTGTTGAATCTGAAAGTTAATCTTTTTATATATTGTGATATGTTCAAGTTGAATAAAACTTTTTGTTATTCAGAAGATGGTCAAGTTGTTCTTCAATTTACATAATGGTGTAAAAAGTGTGGTTATCTGATATTGTTGGTAAAGATTTATCTAACCCTACAGTAATCAATTTTCCCTTTTTAAAGTTTTTCAGTTTCATATTTTGTAAAAGTTTTCATATTTTGTTTAAGTTTATTATTTTGTTCTAAGTAAAATTTATTGCAATGTGACCTATGAAAATGCACTCTTTACACAGTAATATTTCCTGCTGCTTTTTGTGCAATTGAAATTTTAAATATTGTTAGATCCAGTAGCAGTAATTGAGCAGCACATTATCAGTTACTGCAGATTATTTTTGGTATTGCAGATTAATCTAGGAGCTTAAGCAGAAATGCTGGTCTTAAAAAAATTGCTAAATTTTGCTGTCTTTACATTATTATATCTTCTTTATTTTCATTGTAAATACAAATTTTGCCCATTTTATGGGTTACTATTAATTCTTATGATAGTAGACATTGTTTGGTAGAAGACAGGGTTTTTGTAGATTGATACAGAAAATCCGCTATTGGGGTCTTCATAAAGAGTACTTTTTATATAGTAAATTCTAACACTTCTCACATTTAATTTTACTTTTAATGAAATATTTGATTTTTTTTTTTTACTTTATAACTTTGTTTTTATTATCTTTGTTTCTAAATATTTCTTGTTATTTTTCCTCAGAAAATAAACTTTTTACATAGTAAAATTTAATATTGATTTCTTATATATATGAAACAAACAAACAAACAAAAACTTTAAAAACACGCATTTTGTACATTAATTCAGTATTTTGCTGGAGAGTTTTATTTTTTAAAACAATTTTTATTAACATGGTACTTTAAAATTGAAGATTTCTTTTTGGGTGGAAATGGAAGTTGAATTAAAATCATGATAATAAACTCATTACAATATGTGGTGGTCTTTAAATTCTAATTTCTTCATGTCTCCATCATTAACCACAAAAAAAACTATCATTTCAGAATTCCTTAACTTGTTAAAAGTTTGTGATGCAGCACTGCACCATGCTCTAAGAATTTTAAATATGGGTTTTAAAAATAATTATAAAAAAATTTGAGTAGCAATATGTTAATAATTTAAAAAAATATGGTTTTTTTTTATCTCATATTTTTCTTTTTTGTTCTATTTATATTCGCAAATGCAAATATTTTCAATATCAAAATTATTCACTCATGCTTTTCTATTCCCATCTCATAAATTCAACATGTGGGTTTTAAAAGATATGATATCAAAATTTGAGTGACGCCTTGATGTGACTCTATATTGTCATTTACAATATACTTACACATTAACAAAATACTTTTAATTTACCAATGCACTGTTTCACGGAGTCTATATTATTAATTGTATTTATATTTTATCTATAGTATTTATTTGAATAAAATGATTTTTTTTTCTACCAGGCTATCCAAAACTGTGCATCAAATTTATCTAAATCGTTTTTTTTCCTTTTTTTGTGCGTAATTTTGTCAAACTTGTATATATTTCGTTTATTTTAAATATTAATGGATGGGATTATTGGATACATTTCGATTCTTATTTTTACATACTTGAAGATGGCTTTTAAGAGAACTACTATCCGAGAATCCATTCAAACATATTTCACAAATAAATGGTTTCTCATTTGTATGTATTCGTAGATGTTTTTTAAGAGAACCACTTTCAGAAAATCCTCTTGAACATACTTCACAAATAAAGGGTTTCTCTTTAGTGTGTATTCGAAGGTGCCTTTTAAGATGACTACTTTTAGAAAATCCTTTTAAACATATTTCACAAATAAATGGTTTCTCTTTTGTGTGTATTTGAAGGTGACTTTTAAGATTACTACTTTGAGAAAATCCTTTTAAACATATTTCACAAATATATGGTTTCTCTTTTGTGTGTATTCGAAGATGACTTTTAAGATTATTATTTTGAGAAAATCCTTTAAAACATATTTGACAAATAAATGGTTTCTCAATTGTATGTATTCGAAGATGTTTTTTAAGGGAACTACTTTCAGAAAATCCTTTTGAGCATATTTCACAAATGAATGGTTTCTCTTTTGTGTGTATTCGAAGGTGACTTTTAAGATTACTACTTTGAGAAAAGCCTTTCAAACATATTTCACAAATAAATGGTTTCTCTTTTGTGTGCATTCGAAGGTGACTGTGAAGATTACTACTATTAGAAAATCCTTTTAAACATATTTCACAAATAAATGGTTTCTCATTAGTATGTGTTCGAACGTGTCTTTTAAGATCGCTATTTTGGGAAAATCCTTTCAAACATATTTCACAAATAAATAGTTTCTCATTAGTATGTGTTCGAACATGTCTTTTAAGATCGCTATTTTGGGAAAATCCTTTCAAACATATTTCACAAATAAATGGTTTCTCATTTGTATGTATTCGAAGATGTTTATTAAGGAATACACTTTCAGAAGATCCTTTTGAACGTATTTCACAAATAAATAGTTTCTCATTTTTATGTATTTGAAGATGTTTTCTAAGAGAACCTCTTTGAGAAAATCCTTTTGAACATATTTCACAAATAAATGGTTTCTCTTTTGTGTGCATTCGAAGGTGACTTCTAAGATTACTTCTATCAGAAAATCCTTTCAAACATATTTCACAAATAAATGGTTTCTCATTTGTATGCGTTCGAACGTGTCTTTTAAGATGACCACTTTGAGAAAATCCTTTCAAACATATTTCACAAATAAATGGTTTCTCATTTGTGTGCAGTCGCAAATGACTTTTAAGGGTGTAGTTTCGTGAAAACACTTTAGAACAAACTTCACAAATAAATGGCCTCTCGTTTGAATTGGTACAAAGATGTCGTTTGAGTTTACAATCATGAGAAAATTCTTTAGAACATTTTTCACAAACGAATGTTTTTTCATTTGCTTCAGACTTCCGCTGAACAACTGACATTTTCTGCATGAAAAAAGTGTCTGTTCATATAATAAAAATTTCTATTAATAATATGTATAGAAAAAAACGGCAGCTCTTTTTTCTGTTTTTGAAGAAAATGGCTTATAAACTAATTCTTAATAATGAGGATTAATGTGCTTGGTCTGGTCTTACATCTAAAAAAAATTGAATTGATATAATTTAGACTTTCATATAAACAGCCTTAAGTGTACATTATTGAAATCCTTTTAGAAAAATTTAAAATTGATACAACTGAATATAAGATAAGCTGGGTAATTATGTGTTAGGGGAATTTGGATGATAGTAATATTTCAAGGAGATATTTTATTTACTCTTCAGGCAAAAAAATAATAAAAATTGGATTTATAAATATAAATGCAGCTACTCCTATATGTGTTCATATTTGTTCTAAAACAAGAGTAAAATTTAAAAAAATTAAAAATTAATCCCACCAGTACTGAATTTTCTCACTTACACTATATATTTATTTAAAATAACATTATAGTAATTTATAATACAGTAATTATATTATGTATTGTAACTTAATAATTTAAAATTAAATTTACTTTGATGTTTAAAAAAGTTTTTTGCTTTTTACAACCTTCTGTTAAAAAAAGATTTCATTCAATATTTTAGCAAAAATTTTCATTGAATTAAAAAGCAAAAAAAGGTACCTTCATTTTATTAAAGAGAAAAGGAAAATTTTCCTTTCATCCTATTCACTGCTTCATACAAACGACTAATTTCTACTAATTATTCTACTAGCTTGCATATAAAGGTGTGATTTATCTTACTATTTATATATATATATATATATATGCATGCAGGAGTAATTTATTCAATATTTTAAAAAGGCAAGCAATAATAATGAGATAAGATGAACTTTGCTAGAGAAAGAAAATTTTCTCAATCTCTTTCTGGTACTCTGTTCAATGTTTCAAACATACGAGCAATTTATTCAATCTTCAAACACTTTATTTAACACACAGTGAGCTCTCAGATAACGTTGCATAGATGAAATTAAAAAAATCACCATATAAATTGAAAACTATAATTCTATAACTTTAAATTTACTTGAATTGAACTGCAATACTTGTGTTCCTCTCAAAACTTATTTTTACGTATCCCATTTACAATGTGTTACCGTACACATGAATACATAATTTGCCTTACCAAGTAAAGAATTAGATTCAGCAACATGTAGAAGTGATTTAATATACGAGGGCCAGTACTAAAGTTTTTAGCATCAGGCAACGAAAAAACAGCTGCTTTCAGCGCAGGCAATTTTTATCAAAATTCGAAAAATTAAGTGAATGTCTGTGTTTACAGATTATCAAAAGCTGTGAAATTCTATTTACTGAGAAAACCAATCACTTATGATCACAATGTGACCTATGATGAAATAAAAGCATCTTTGAACATTTCAAGGTCCCATGTGCATTCAATTTTACATGATCATTTAAAAGGGAAAAAGGTGTGTTTTCAATGCATCCCTCACAAGTTATCACAAGCTGAAAAGGACACTTATCTGAAATGGTGCCAGGAAAAAAAAATCAACTTCGATGCCTCAAAACATGTCTACAATACCGTAACGTGTGACAAAACTTGGATTTATTCCTATGAACCTGAAACAAAATAACAATCGACTGTCTAGGTGTTTTCAGATGACCCTAGACCGACAATAGTTGTTTGTGCAAGGAGTGCTTCCAAAAAGTTATTGCTGCATTTTTAATAAACCTGGCTATATTGCAACCATCTTTTGGATGATAAAAAACAGTTAATGTTCATTGGTATACCACAATTAGTTTGCTAAAAGTAGTTGCAAAGCTATCGTTCTGCACCAGGACAAAGCCAACTCATACACTGCTTCGCTAACTATGGACTATTTGAAGCATGAGAAAATCGAATTCATAACTCTTTGCCTGTATTCACCGAACTTAGCACCTAATGATTACTTTCTATTTCTGTTCATAAAAAATAATATTCATGGTCAACATTTTAAAATCTCTTAAGTAGCCGTTGAAGCTTAGAAATGCCATGTATCTGCTATGCCACTTTCAGAATGCCTAAATGATTTGATGATTGGTTTATTCAAATAAAAAAGTATATTGATGCTGCAGGAGTGTATTTTGAAAAGCAATAAAACGTTTCCATGGTAAAAAATTATTTATTGTA
The DNA here is from genome assembly GCA_963931845.1 of Maratus michaelseni. Taxonomy (NCBI): domain Eukaryota; kingdom Metazoa; phylum Arthropoda; class Arachnida; order Araneae; family Salticidae; genus Maratus; species Maratus michaelseni. Next base: position 332,572,087 of record OZ007595.1, on the reverse strand, counting down.
TTAAATTCTAAAAACTGAAGTACTACCCCTCATACAGGGTGAATCAGTAGAACTGTTCAATGATTTGCAGATTGGTAGAGCATGGTATGGCAAACAATTTTTGTATCGGCCTACCAGGGTTGTAATCAATTTATTGAGTTAAAAATACAGGGTGTTTTACTCCAATATGAACACAGATTTTTGTTTATACCTTTAACAATAATGAAGATACTTTAATGAAATTTGCAGAAGACTTAATATCTTTTGTGCAATATGTGATGTCAAAAGTGGTGGATTTGGCCAACAACCTCATACAAACAGCCTTAAACTAGACATATAATATTTTAGAATGCAGTTCACTTTACATACAGAGTAACATACCAAACTACTCTGTTCTTCCAGTAATTTTTGCAATTTATTGTATGTTACAGAAAACAAAATAACTCCTTTAACAATTTTGTTTAAATACCTTTATTACTGTTAAAATTATGATAAAAAAGCTGAGTTCGAATTAGAGTGAGATACTCTGTATCTTTAACCAAATAACAGAATTGTCATACTAGTTTTCTATGCAAATTTGGTTATTGTAGCAAAATGTATCACATTATAAATTATTAAGTACAACTATATATTTATTATTATTATTGGGTGAATCTACTACGACAAATCCCTACTAGTTTGAAATACTACACAAACTGCAATGTTGAGGAAAAAGCTAAACTAAAAGACATACTTTATATAAGTCACTAAAATGTGACTTTTAAAACTCAAAATTTGTTTATTTGTGCAGACACATCCTACACATTTTTAGCTTGTGCCAAAACATACTTTATTTGTATAAAATACACTTATTTTTTTAAGCCAAAAGATTTCTAGTAGAAAATAGGTAAAAAATTTCTAGGATAACACAATACACAAGAAGCATTTCTGGATTCTAATCTGGATCCATTTTAAATATTCTGTTTTCTTTTCTATTATAACAAGAATCTCTGTTAGATTTTTCTTTCCCAATATCGCCTGGTAACTGTCTTGTATAATCTGATCTTAATGATCTTAAATTTTAAAATGCATATTTATTTGTATGTTGTGTATAAAATCCATAAAAGTTTTACAAATGACCCATTTCATTCTGTGATGATTATTTGGAGATATATCAATTTTATAAGGTTAGTTCAAGTATTTTTTAAGTTGGTCAGTCTTAGTAATATCTGTAAGTAGTTTCAGGAGAAATATTTTCTTTATATTACATATCGCACAGAGAATACAAATATATGACCCCTCCCCCCCAAAAAAAAGGTATAAAATTTGTAAAAACAACAGTGTCCAGTGAATCTATCAAATAACTTTAAATATAATAATGTCAATAAATATCTTCAAAACCTTTAAATAAAATTATTTCGGCTATTCTTGCATTTTAAATTTTTGAATGGAAATTCTTTGAAAATTGACAAAAAAAACTTTTTTTGAAATTTTATTTTTAAATTTCTTGAAGAGAGACATCCTGGGATGGCTAATAACATAACAGTTATCTTGTGGTGGGATTCATCTCACAAAGCTTACATATTTTTTAAAACTCAAAATAAGAAAAAATACAGGAAATTTTAAAATGCAAAAGAATAATTATCCCTCCACAGTACTGTAAAAATGCCAATAATATAAATGCAGATTTTTGTTATCTAGTTTATTGCTATTTGGATGTGGATTGTAGTCACCTCTACAATGTCATTATACAAAAGAAGGAAGGTCTACTACAAATTTCATTAATATACTTTCGTTATTTTTAAAGTTATGAACAAACATCTGGTTTCAGATTAAAGTGAGACACACTGTATTTTGTATCTTGAATAAATGGATTATGAATTTAGATAAAGAATATTTGTCGTAGTATGCTCACACCTTCAAAGTTTTACATGGAAAAAACAGATTTCACAGACACACTGGGGGGTTGACGCGATTCTTATTTTATGCCATACTGGCAAGGAAAACCTGTTTTTTGGATACCTGTCAGGCTTAGCTTGCTAATGTTAGTTTTATTTTATTATGAAACAGTATATTTTATTTATAATAAAATGTACTGTTATATAATAACACACACAATGTTTAATTTATTATAAAACACACAAAATTTATTTTAATGTAAAGCACAGGATATCCGCTCTACCAGGTTGCAATACGAAGCAAAATCTTGCCAAAATCGCAGGGTTTCGCAGGCATAAAATCACCATTTTGCGCCAAAATGATACCCCAGCACTTCTGCAACATCTGTACTAATTGTAATTTCAAGACAACCTAGATCCGAAATTGCTGAAATTTTCAGGCTCCTGCTGACCCAAATAAAAATTATTGTGGCTAAACATGTTTATATTTCTGCAATTCATAGACCAGACCTTGTCAAAATAATTAAAATCAGGTATGACATGAGCCAAACCAACTCAGTTTTTTCACAAAATATGTATATTCCTTAATCTATAAAGTTAGTTTATAAAGACTACTTCTTACATATTTATGCGGCAATTTTATAGCATAATTAATATTACATGCACACAAACCATGGAATACAGATTAGGAACAATAATAAGTACTTAGAGACTTAGACAATGGCATACAAATACTCATTTAAAAAATATAGTAAAGTATAAAAGAAAAATAAGTTTAAAAATTCATAATTCTGAAGATCTATATCAATAAAAAATGTACAAGATCACTGTTGCTTTTAGAAAAAAATCGTCAGTCCAACAGGGCTTGAAAAAATTAGGTTCAGGTTTAGCCGGTATCACCTGACAAAATTATGCAAGCCAAAGTGCATAGACAGAAAAGTAGGCAGAACCTGGCCTGGTGCAAAACTATAAGACATCTTATATATACTGTAATCTATAATTTTTTTTATTTGAAATACTGTACTTACTACAATTTTCATATATAACTGCTACATCACATTTCTCTTATGTATAGCTTTGGATGCAATACCTAATAATAAAAAAATATAAATCAAAATATATTTTTTAATGAGACATTAAAATACACTTTATACCATTATCATTATAAATAATCAAATACGATTACTTGCAAAGAATTATTCATGAAGTTTACACTGAAAATCTATTCCTATTTTCATTAATAATTCACAAAATTTGTTTTCATATTAAAAGAAAATAATAAGTATAACAAAATGTAAAATCTTTTAGAACGAACAATTTAAATTAAAAAAATTACATGTGAAATAAATTCCAACAGTTTAAGATCATTAAATATAACATATCCTAAAAGATCTCAACATTGATTGAAAATGTAATAAATACTTTTGAATATGATCCTTTTCAAAATTCTATGATACCACAAAATTAAGACATGGGTTGAACAAATAACATTAACCAAAACAAAAAATAAATAAATAATAGGCTCTTTCTGGTATAAAGCTTACAAAAATAATATTAACTGAAAATAGCAAAATTTTATATTTAACTCAATTTAAATTGAATATTTAAAAATTAAAATTCCTGAAAAATTTTTAAACTGCATAAATATATTTAATATATCATAGAAATTCAAAAAAGTTTGAATGATTAACAAATGAAATGAATTTTCACTAATTGTTTCCAAATGATTTTTAAAAATTAAACAGTACTTAAGTAGCACTTTGTCTATTTTATATTATGCACTGTGAAAACAAATTTGCTATTTGACATCTCTATAGATCCCATTCTAGTCGTCATAGAAATAAATTTCTTGTTTGCATGGTATGAGGCAGGCCAAATGACTAACAAGAGCAGATTTTAAGATCAGAAAAACAGACTATAGTGAATGTTTGTGTATCGATAGAGTATAATTGGTAGATAATTGTATCAAAGCTATAAAATGTAACAGTCAGAAAGTCTTGAGAAAAAAAAGCCTCAAAATTTATATTATAGATTATAATAGGATAAATTACTTCTTTTGATAAATGCCCCAGCTGTATGGTCAGCAGTGTACTTCATTTCCGAATTTTTTGTTTGAGTTACAATCTTAGTCAAAATATTATTCTTTGCTGCATCATCAGTTACATTTCATCAGTAAATTTAAAACAACAATAAAAAAAATGTATAATTATGAAATTTATGAAAAATATAAAAGATTTTTCAACATCTAAGAACAGTTTTAACAACGGAATTTCGACTGTTTAAATATTCAATGAAAAGAAGCAAAAAAAGTAGTCAATTTGTATTTCTATAGGCCAGAAATTTTGCCGCTACTATTTAAAAATTGAAAATAACAATTTACTACAGCAAAATTTATTTTTAATGCATTTCCAAAAAAAAATAATTTGTTTGAATATATATGTGTGTGTGTGTTTATGATCTGTAAAATCCCGAAACTAAGCCCCCCTACCACTTTTAAGCAATTTTGATTTTCTTTTGCATTCCCAAATACAAGCCCTGCCCCATAAACAATTTTTTTTTGTACAAAAATTGATTTAAAAAATTCAAAGATGTAAATTTTCAATGTTTTGAAATTTTTGGCAGATTTCCACTTTTGCTTTTATACAATGTTAATGAAATCCCCTCCCCCCTAATTGAAATGTCTGCTTCCCTTCTCTGCCCTCCCCAAAACAAAAAGTTCAAAATCTTGAGAATCTTAAATTCTTTTGGCCTTCTCACTGCTCGTTAGCAATATACCAATAAGTAAAAAATCAGTCCTCTAAACTACAATCTCCCCCTCCATCCAAAATCTATGTTTTCCCCCTCCTCCCTCAGCATACAAAGAGTTTAAAATCTTTAAAACTCTTTATACAAATACAAGCCCTGCCCCATAAACAATTTTTTTGTACAAAAATTGATTTAAAAAATCCAAAGATGTAAATTTTCAATATTTTGAAATTTTTGGCAGATTTCCACTTTTGCTTTTATACAATGTTAATGAACTCCCCCCCCCCTAATTGAAATGGCTGCTTCCCTTCTCTGCCCTCCCCAAAACAAAAAGTTCAAAATCTTGAGAATCTTAAATTCTTTTGGCCTTCTCACTGCTCGTTAGCAATATAACAATAAGTAAAAAATCAGTCCTCTAAACTACAATCTCCCCCTCCATCCAAAATTTATGTTCCCCCCTCCTCCCTCAGCATACAAAGAGTTTAAAATCTTTAAAACACTTTATACAAAAATATGCTATATAAGTTGCTCTCTAGTAAAAATAAATAAATAATCAGCCATTTAAATTATCTCTCTACCACCTCTTCCTCCCTTTTGCCCACCCAGCAAAAAAAATCTTTAAGTTCTATTTAAACAAATTTTTCTGTCCTATTTGTTGATCTCTAGTAAATAAACAATACAATTAGTAACAATAATTAAATAATCAATCATCTAAATTATGCCCCCCTTCACCCCTTTCTGCCTAAAATGTACACCTTCCCCTTCTCTCAATATACAAAATTTAAAATCTTTAAAACTTTATTAAAAAATACATGCTTTATATGTTGCTGTCTAGTAACAATAAATAAATAATCAACCATTTCAATTTTCTCTTTACCCCCAAAATATCTGTTCCCCCCATTTTGCCAATCCCTATAAAAGATTTTTTAACTATTTATATAAAAAAATCTTCTGCCTATTTGTTGCTCTCTATTAACAATAAATAAATAACAAATCATCTAAATTTTAAACCCTTTCCTTTAAAATTTATATTACATTCTCATCCCCAAGAATACAAAGTTTAAAATTTGTAAAACTCTTACTTGAAGAAATCTTTTGTCCTATTTGTTGCTCCCTAGTAAAAATAAATAGATAATTTTTCACCCAAGTTTTCTCTCTGTTCCAAAAATGCCCTTTCCCCTCCCACAAACATACAATATTTAAAATTTTTAAAACTTTTTTTTTTTAAATCTGCTGTATTTGTTCATCTTTAGTAACAATTAATGAATAATTAAACATCTAAATTACCCTTCTTTCTCCCAAAAGTTCCAATTCCCTGACTGTCCCCCCTCACTCAGCAAATACTTTAAAATCTTTAATATATGTCTGTTTAAGCGCTGTTTTATTTTTTATTTTATAATAGTAAGGTAACTCATCTCATATAAACATCACTTACCTAAAATAAGATAAGTGATATTTATATGAGATGATGTAGATGAGATGAGTTACTTTACTATAAAATAAAAAATAAAACAGCGCTTATCATTCCTTTTGAAATGTTTGCTCCGTCTTTTTCTCCCAAGGGAGGGGGGTGGATTTCTTAATATGTGAGAGGAAAGCAAAAAAGTTTATCTTTTTTGCAGTTTGGTTGTTCTTCCCTGAATCATGTGTATATTTTCTGTTTTGAAATAAATAAGTTCTTTAAAATAACAGCTGTGAGAATAGTCAAATTACAAAAAAGGTTAAAATTTTCTCTCTGCCCCTCCCCCCCCCCTCTATGTCTAAAAATTCATCCCTTTTCTGGGGATGGGGAATGGAAATTTAAGGGGAGAGTTGCATGGTCATTTATTTATTGTTGCTATAGAGTAACAATACAGCAAACAAATCTTTGTAAAAAAAAATAATTTTAAAGATTTTAAAGTTTGTGTGCTGGGGGTGAGGGAAAGAGGGAGGCAGAATTTTTTGGGAAGTGGAGAGAGCAAATTAGATATTTAATTATTGTTGTAAAAAATATGAAAAGAGGAGGAGAAATTTAAAGACTTTAACGTATGTACTAGGAGGGGCAAAGAAAATAAAAGGCTCTTTTTGGGGAGGGGAATAATTTAGATTGTTATTTAATTATTGTTACAAAAAATCAAATAGATTAGAAAAAAAATTAAGAATTTTAAAGATTTAAAATTTAATGAGATGCAGTTGCCCCTCTTCATGAGATGAGGTTTGGGGGGCAAGAGGTAAAAAGCAGAGATTTTAAGAGAAGGGGTTAATTTAGGTGGTATATTAGGTTCATTTATTGTAATATAGCCTTGAGGCTATTCTCAGTGAGTGGGACTTCGGAGACCTCTGGATTCTTTCAGACAGTCACGGCTCCCTTCAACACCTTCACAGTTGGATTACAGTTGGAGATAAAACTAGTATTTCCATTTTTCATCCTTCTTAAACTTAAAATTATTTCAAAGCTCCATGATGTTCATTTTCAGTGGATTCCATCCCACGTAGACATTTATGGCAATGAGCAAGCTGATCGCTTGGCCAAGGAAGGTTGTTGTCAAACTATTTCTTCCTCTTCAGCCCTTACCTACTCAGAGCATCAATCTAGAGTTAAATTTGAAATTTCAAAGGAGTGGAAGGTCCTCCCTAGCCACCACTGGTACAAGGGCAAAAAGCCAGGCTCTTCATTCGTAATCAACTGTGATAGAGCCTCTCGAGCAGCGATGTCAAGATTGGCAAGTGAACACATGAAAAGTCTCTTGTTCTTTGAGGGTAGAAAGATCTTTGAAGTCTGCTCTAAATGTCAAGCTCAACAGGCCTCTGCAGAACACATCCTGAACTGCTTGAGTCTTTCCAGGGAGGCCCTATGGGAGGCCTTATATGCCCCCCCCCCCCTTCGGGTTCTTTATTTTATAAGGATTAAGGGTTTATTGGTTCTTGTCTGACTTCTTCAGACAGTTGGAGGATAAGCCACAACAACAACATTTATTGTAATATAGAGTATTAAATAAGTCTGAAAAGAAATTTAAAATTAAAGAGTTATAAAGGTTAAACTATGGGGTTTTGGTTCCAGAGGAAGGGAAAAGGAGGAAGCAGTAATTTTAATAGGATTTAGATGATTCATTACTTATTGTTACAATAAAACAACAAATGAAGAAAAAGATTTAAAAAATATTTTTAAAGATTTTTTTTGGGTGGAGGGGGGAGAGGGAGGAGCGGAATTTTAGGGGGGGGGGGGGGGATTAAGTTTTTATTTATTTTTGAGTGAAAATCTGCCGAAATACAGAAGGTTACAGTAGACTCTCTCACATCCGCAACCCTAAAATCCGCAATTTTCTAAAATCCACACATTGTTTCAGATGTAAACAGTGAAACTTACAGTTAAGATATAGGAAGAAAATTCAAGCTTTTTTATTTTTATATCATTCTGTACTCATTTTATTATGTAATTGTGGTTAATATCATTTAAATCTTGCTTTTTCATAAAGGAAGTATAAATTTATCTCTAAAAATTTTCAAGATAACACTTCAGTGGTGATTGATCTTTTTATCAAATACATTTATGTATTAATAAAGATTTTTTGTTTATTAACTCTGGTCAAACATCAAATACAATTTTGTAATTTTATGGATTTGATGCAAATTACTAGTGTACCTTTATGCGGTGAGTTTCATTGAATAATTCAAGAAAATTTTATGTCATCATTATTATGCATATTTAGTCATGTATATTAATTATTTATGTAACCTTTACATTATTTCCCATAGTTATTTTAATATTTTACTTTATTGTAAGCATTCATGATAAATTTGAGTGCATTATTACATTCAAATTGCTGTTTAAAAAATGTAAACAAAACAGTGACCAGAAATCTGCAAAAATCTAAAATTCGCATAACCTCTGGTCCCAAGCTGTGCGGATTTGAGAGTGTACTGTATTGTCCTATTTTACTTCTAAGTTAATGATAAAATGGGTTTTCAAATGATTTTTAAAATCTTGATTATAAGTCCCCTCCCACATTGAAACCTTTTTGGTTTTAAAAAAGGGGGGCTTACAATCAGGTTTTTATGGTACATATATATATCAATGGCTGCTCAGGCATACCTTTTGAACAGATGCTCTAATTTTGGTAATTATGTTTATATGTGATGTACTCATTTCAATGTTGGTCATATAAATATCATCAGGATACAAAAATTGTACGTTTGCCTGCCTATCTTTTTCTTTAGCCTATCATTTTTGTAAGAAATGGCTATTGCGAAACAAAATTTTAATTTGTTGTTAAGCTACACAGTTGTACTATGCATTTTTACATTAGTCATCGCAAAGTTTCTTTTATAGAGTCATATCAAACATTTCAATATATGATTGTCAACTACATGTTTCAATGAGCGATATTAACAACAATGGGATTAAAAATGAGGGGAGTAATAAAGGGTTACATTAATTAACACTTCATTGTGCCAAAAACATTCTACTAGAATTATACCAACTGAGTAGGAATAAGTATATGAGTGTCATAAATTGAAGATCAATAACTCGAAGTTATTTTTCTAATTAGAATTTACTTTTTTATCTTTATTTTTCTTTAAAAGATTAAAATATGTTATACGACAACATAAATAGAAAAAGAAGAATCAATTCATCCCCAAATGAACCCAGATCAAAAAATAAACAATGGCAAAAAATTAAGTAACTATTTATGCTCGATTCACAAAGTTATATTAAATTAAAATGTCTGATAATTTTCTGAGAACTGTACAATAAAACTTATCTGTGTAAATTTAAATTTTTACACACATGTATATATAATATATAAATATACACTTTTGGTGTTTTCCCTTTTTAGATATTCCATTACGATGGGGATTTTCTTTTGAGTATTACTAACTATAACAAAAATGTCTAAATTTAATGTGCGGTGATCCCAATATAAAGTGCTCCTCCTCCCCCGACACACACACTTTGAAGAAATGTCATAATTAGGTCAATGAAAATAAAGAATTAAAAGGAGAGGAAAATAAAAGTAGATTTGGTACTGAATGCTGTACAAAATGTTGATGATGTGACATCAGCAAATATGAGCCTTTTTACAAATACATTTTTCTGTCTAAATGTCAATTTATATGGTAATATCTTTATGAATCATTATGATTGAGTTAAAAATAATAAAATATATCTATTTAAAAATCGTTTAATGGAATTCTATTACTTGAATTATATTCTGTTGAGCTGTATAATGGCAGATCTTATGCTATTGCCAATAAGGTTTTCTGAAAGAATTGTGTTGGACAGTTGTCAGTCCAGGTAGCTCAAACATCAGAGCATTATCAATTTACATCAAAGTTGTTGGGTTCAATTCCTGACCTAGACACTTACTAACTCAAATAGAAAAATGTCCATTCGTACGATATCTTTAAAATCACAATGATTGAATTAAAAATAATAAAGTGTATCTATATATCTATCCTTTAATGCAGTTCTATTACTCATGCTACATTTTGTTGAGTTGTCTACAGGGCAAAGCAGATGCTATTTTCAATAAGTTCGTCTGAGTGAAAAAGGTTGTCAGCCAATTGTAGGTCCATGTAGCTCAATAGACAGAGATTTGTCAATTTAAGACAAAGGTCTTGTGTTCAATTTTCAAACTGCACACTTTTCACTGAATCTCAAACATTTCAATTCATTGTAAATTATGACACCAAGCCATAAAATGAAGTAATATATGATGTGACAATCAGGCACTTTTCATAATTGTTGCAGATGTCCCGCAGTGTGGTACAGCACATGAAAACTACTTGACTTCTGCAGACAGGTGTAAAGTGTTAAAGTTTAAAATAATGGCTTAGAAATATTGGCATAATCATATGTTTTAAAATACCAGGATTTAACTTTTAACCCATTCAAGTCAGATGTCCTATTAATAGGACATGTTTTTTTCATTAACTACTATTTAGTCTTAACTATTTGTGATTATTATCGTCATGTAATAATAATAATAATAATAATATATGTCTATATGTTTCTTATTATAACTTCATTAATGTTTCAACATTTAGTTATAAAATAAGAAAACTGTTTGCTTAAATCTCTTTGCACATTTGGGGATTACTTTATTTCCCAAAACAGTAGACACCATCAAATCCGCAAGCATAAAATCAGAAAAGTCTAAAATCTGCACATCATTGCAAATGTAAACAGTGAAAATTACAGTTAAGAAAAAGGGGAAAAAGTTGAAGATATTTTTAAATCTTTGTTATTTTGTACACATTTTAATATGTAATTCTGGTTAATATGACTGAATTCATACTTTCTCCTGAAAGAAGTATAAATTTATTTCCCAAAAAATTCAATATGGCGCTGATATCAGTGGTGATCAGGATGTTTTTACGAAATACATTTACATATTAATCAAGGCATATATCATCTGTTTTGGTTATTAATTATGGCTAAACATGAAATAAATCTTTGTTATTTCATGACTTTGATATAGATTATTAGTGTACCTTTATGAGGAGAATTTCATTGAATAATTCAAGAAATAATTACATATCTCATTATTATTATGCATATGTAGTTATATGCATTATTTATTATTTACTTCACATGTACTTTTAATATTTTAATAATTTTCTTAAATTATTTTAATATTTTACTTAAATTATTTAATAATTTACCCAAATTATTTTAATATTTTATTAATTGTAAACATTCATTATAATTTTCAGTGCTTTCCTACAGTCAAATAACTGTTTAAAAAATGTAAACAAAACAGTGACCAGAAATCTGCTAAATTCTAAAATCTGCTCAACCTCTGGTCTCAAGCTATACAGATTTGAGAGAGTCTACTGTATATGTTTTACTCTTTAAATTAAAAATACAGGTTGCTTTTACAAATGGATTATTATAAGATAGAAAATAAAAAAGCACTAGAAAGCTGTTTTGTCTGCTTAATTCTGTAGTGAAACAACATTTTAAAAAAATCTTTCTTCCTCACCCTAATGTCATATTAATAATACACAAGATTCGTCAGATTTCAGGTATAAATAATTTTCAATTAGGTATTTATTTTTTTAAATATGCATTTAAATTTTTTCTTACAAAATGTTTTGAGACATTATCATTATAATAAAGAAACATTTTTAATAATTTGAGAAATTAAGGAAACAGTTTCAATATATAATCAATGTTATAAATAACAGAAATTTTAGAGACTAACAACAACTATTTTCATTATTCCAAAAAGAAAAAAAAAGTTATATATAAAAAATTCCAGGACAGTTAATGCTTATGCTTAAGGTAATAATATTAACATAAATTTAAAATTTCCATTCGTAGTATGAACAGTTATATAAGGAGGATATATCAAGAGGCCACCTACCTGCTCCATCCTATTTTAAAATGTAGAGCGTTGAAATGCAATATGAAAAATAGCAATAAGTCCTTATGAGTATGCTAACCAACATCTGTCCACATGTCACAGACTATAAGAACACACTAATTTGTTCTGTTTAAAAAAGATTACCCAATTACTGAAGATTGAATTACATTATCTCAACCAATTGCAATCTTCTATAATTGATTGTCATTCATTTTCTTTTGACTGGTGATTTTTTGGTTCAAAAAGGTGCATCCAACAAATGTTGCAACAGTTGTTTTGGTAACTTATTAAGTAAGACCTATCACTCATTTGAAAATCAGCCTGTACAAAATGGTTAAATAAAAAATGTTGCGACCTCTTGGACTTTTCTAATAACATCCAGGCTAGCAGTTTTCTTTTTGATGCTATAAGAAAATCATTTTAAATATATTGTTTTAAATATGACGTCTTAAATATATTGTTCGAGATATAATGTAACATTTACCATTAAATGCTTTTCACACATACTAATAATTAAATTATTTTAAACTTGTCTATCTCTTTTATTATTTGTGTGTTAATATATTTTTAAATTGTAAAAAGTTTGGAAATGTTATTATATGCACCTTTTTTTTTTTAAATATGGCAACAGTTAGTAAAAAAATTACTTTTAAACATAAAAGCACAATACCTGCCATAAGATACAGGAATGTACAGTTAAATAACAACTTTAAAACAATATTACTTTAAAGAAAATAAGCAATTATTAAATATTTTGAAAAATCTGCATTAGGTACAGGAGCAGAGTGAATTGTGGACCACTGTGCTACGGTAGTGGGTGTTTCGCTTTGTCCTATGTTGAAGTTTAATAAATAATCATATTAATATTCTTTATAGGTTTTCTTTTAAACATATTAAGTTTAAAATTAAATAAAAACAAGTATCTTACCTTTGCAAAAAAGCTGTTTTATCTTATTTATATCAACCTTTAATTGCTAAAAAAAGAAAAATATGATGAAAAATTTAACTTTTAGTGTCTCAAAACAAATCAGTCAGGAAAAAATGATTCATTATGAGCTAAACATATTCTCTGAAGGCTATAAATTAATCAATCCAGTGCTGTTGTGTATTAGAAAAGAATATAAGCTTAAAAAATTTAAAATAAATAAAGTATTAGGAGATGGTCCACTGTGCTGGTCTCCACTTTATGTTTGTCACACAGCTAACTGAACTTCGATAAAAATCCAAATGTCCTAAAATACTAAATTATACTTTTCTATGTATGGCATCAAAAGTCTATGCTGGAGACAGTATTTCTTTCTTTTTTTTTAATTATGCCTCTCATCACATCTTTGAGTTTACCATCTTCAAAAATATAGCCAGACTGCCATTAAAGAAATGAGAGCTGCTTAAAATTTAGTAATTTGTTCCTTTTTCTTAACTGAAAAATATGTGTGCCTGTGGATTAGACATCATAGCTCATATCACAAATATATTTTAGAAATAACCACTGAAATATTTTGCAAATTAATAGATATCTCATTCTGAAATATTATACAATTGTTTGAAAAGGTTTAACAGACACTTAAATGGAATCTTACAACAAACTTATAAACATACTATTCTCAAAAACAGTATTAAAGAATAAGAATGTGGCAACAATATTGTTATAAAAATGCTCACCTAAGATATCAGTGAATGTTTCACAGACACACAGACAAAAAAAAATCAGGTTATAATAATAAAATTAAATTTGCATTAAGGCACACATGATAAAATACACCCAATGCAGCAACATGCACCAGATAATCGAACTTTCGCCATGAATCAATTAAAAATTTTTAGGCCGGTAAAAGCCAAAATTAAGTATTACTTAAACCTTTTTCATGTGCAAATTAAGAAATAATAGTGAACAAAATGAAAATAAATTAAGAAGAAGAACAAATATTTTAGGCATTTTAAACTATTTTTCAAGAGAATTCTGAATATTTTATGTATAAATATTAAACAAAAAACACATTTAATATTTTTGTTTAAAATAAAATCTTATACAATGTATGGCATATATTTTTACTAGTAGTTTAATTAATTTTCTATTAGAAATCCGTTTTGTTTAATATATTATAAATTTTGTAGATATTCATTCAAATGTAGACTGTTTAAAATCATGTAAGTAATTTCTAGGACAATACTCTTAAATATTCTCCTTGATAAGAATACTCGGTACTTTTCGGTTAGCCAGGCGTCAGTGATATATATATATATATATATATATATATATATTGATATATACACACACACATATATATACACATATGCATATATATACATACATATATATACACATATGCATATATATACAGTGGTGGCCAAAAGTGTGGACATTCTTTGAAAGTTTCATGTTTTTCAATTTTGTGTACTTGTAGAATATATTAATTTTCACTTAAATACAAACGTTTATATACCAAATTGGAGGTAATTTAATGTAGAATTTAATAATAAAAACAGTATTACAATATCTGTATTACAAAAAGAGTTATGCAACTAATAGTAAGATCTATCTTAGATTTGCATTTTTTTAAAGTGATACTTACACAATCAATACTTAGTAGGATAACCCTTATTTTTTAAGACAGCTTCACTGCGTCTTTTCATCGAATGTACGAGTGTTTGGAGTTCATCTTTCGTAATCACATGATGTCAAAAATCAATTATAGCTTCAATAAGTTGTCTTTTATTGGATTAACGTTTTTTTCGTACAAGAATTTTCAAACGTCGCCACAAATTTTCAATTGGATTGAGATCAGGGCTGTTTACTGGCCATGGTAATATATCTATGCCTTTATTTTGAAACCAAGCTTTGCATGCTTTTGCTGTGTAGCATGGAGCTGAATCCTGCTGAAAAATAAATGGTGCATTGTTGGGGAAGAGATCCCTGATGGAAGGTATCAATTTCGGTTCCAGGACAGTTTCGATGTATTTTTTGGCATTCAGGATGCCATCAATCACTTGAATTTGGCCCACACCATCTGCAGACATACATGCCCAAATCATGACATTTGTTGGGTTTTTTGTAGTTGCTTCAACGCAATCAGGATGAAGTGCTTCTCCTACTCTACGTCTCACGTATTTTCTACCATCACTACCAAAGAGCGATATTTTACTCTCATCGCTCTAGATTACTTGCTTCCATTGATTTTCTGACCATTTAATGTGTTCTTTTGCCCACTTATTTCATTTTTTGCGTTGCTTTTGATTTAAATATGTTTTTTTCCTTGGAAATCTAGCTTGTAGTCCAAATCCTGATAACCTTCTTCTTATTGTTCTTGAACTTACTGCAATACCCGCTGCATTCATTTCACATATAATGGCATCGGATGAAATTTTTCTATCTTGAAGGAATAGCTGTTTAATTTTTCTATCGGCAGTAGCACTTGTGCATTTTTTTCGGTCTGATTTGGCCTTATTTTCTACTGATTTCGTTTTTTCATAACGTAAACAAAACTTTCGTACACCAGAACAAGTCACTGAACCACCAACTTGTCTTGCAATTTCAGCATAAGAGAGGCCATTTTCTCTCAATATGACAATTCGGCTTCTTTTTGTAGATGTCCAATTAGTTCTTCTTGTTGATGACATTGTTTAAAATTAGTTTAATTAAAAAAAAGGACTTTAAATATTCAAAAACAGCAATACTCTATTTAATTGTACTAGTATGCATCCTTCCGCAAAATATTTCCACAACAATAATTCTTTTACCATCCAAATAATCTAAACTATAGTTACAGACATTTAATTGATCCTCAGAACAGTGTTTGTGATTGGCTAGTACGCTTTTATTACAAAACACATCCTTATTCAAAACGATTTGGGTTTGTTTGTTCTACTAAAATGAGCATAACTTTTTTGTAATACAGATATATTAATACTGTTTTTATTATTAAATTCTACATTAAATTAAATTCAATTTGATATGTAAACTTTTGTATTTAAGTGAAAATTAATATATTCTATAAGCACACAAAGTTGAAAAACATGAAACTTCCAAAAAATGTCCAAACTCTTGGCCACCACTGTATGCACTAGCTTACCTGCCCAGCATTGCCCGTGTCAACAACCTTAAACGTACCTGAAATGAGTGTTGAACAATTTTTTATTTTTAAACAAATCTAATGTTGGGGGCACACTACATTAGACAGCAAACACTGGGCGTGCCATACACACTACCATATATTACCATAAGTCGAGTCGAAAGAGCCATACCGCTTCATGATCCAGTCTATAGAGAAACAGAGATAGAAAAGCATCCCTGGTGGTGAAAATTGATAAGCTCTATCTATGTTGAGTCGAATGAGCCATACCCCGTTGTGATCCAGCCCATAGAACCAGATATAGGAAAGCCCCCTGGTGGTGAAAATACGAACTAAAATCAGTCAGCTCTATCGATGTCAAGTGGAAAGAGCCAAACCCCATTGTGATCCAACCCATAGAAACAGAGATAGGAAAGTGCCCCTTGGTGGTGAAACTCAGAACTAAAATAGGTAAGCTCTATTGATGTCAAATCGAATAAGCCAAACCGTGTCGTGATGTGACCCATAGAACCTGAGTTAGCTGCAAAATCCTTTAGTTACACCTTCCACCACCAGGGGGCACAATATGTTCTATACGAACATAAATGAAATCATTAAGGTTATCGATGTCAAGTCGAATGAGGCATAACCCATCATGATCCAGCCCATAGAACCAGAGATACGAAAGCGCCCCCTGTGGTGAAAATCTGAACTAAAATCTGTAAGCTCTATTGATGTCAAGTGGAAAGAACCATACCCTGTCATGATCCAGCCCATAGAAACAGAAATAGCAAAGCGCCCCCTGGTGGTGAGAAAAAGTTGATGTAGAATAAATGGGATATTTAATAAAAAGTCGTTCCCCCCCTCTTTATCTTGCCATTTTCGCTAATTATTACAAATATACAAATGTTTCTTAATCACATCTAATGTCCCGATCCAATAATGGGGTTTCCCTATCTACCTGTCCTAATCTGCTTTTCCCTATCATAATAGAAAAAAGCATATTTTATCAAAGAATTGCTGGCAAACGTGAATTTTGTCAAAGGTTCGCAAGAAGAACATGAATTTCATCAAATAATCGCTGAAAAAACATAAATTTTGTAAAAGGATTGATAAAAAAACATGAATCTCGTCAAAAGGCAGCAGAGAACACACGAATATGGTCCAAGAATCATTAAAAAAACAAATTTCGCCAAAGGATCACAGAAAAATGCGAATTTCATCAAAGGATCGCGGGGAAAACGCAAATTTCACCAAAGTATCACAGGAAAAATATAAATTTCGTCAAAGGATCACTGAAAAAAACATGAATTATGTCGTAGGATCACTGAAAAAATATGAATATCAACAAAAGTATGTGGAAAAAACACGAATTTCGTAAGTATCACAAAAAAAGAGCAAATTTCGTCAAATGATTGCAGAAAAAACTTTAATTTAGTCAAAGGATTGCAGAAAAAATACGAAATTCGTCAAAGGATTGTCAAAAAATGTTGATTTTGTGAAAGGTTCTCAGAAAAACTTTCGTGAAAGGGTCGCGGAAAAAATGCAACTGTCTTTATTAAAAACAGCACACACACAAACATCTATACAAACCTCAATACAAACAAACATATTCTGTCTTCCTGCCTGAGGAAAGCATGTAATTATAACACCTAGGCCTGATTTTTAAATTTCAATTTAGATTTTTTTTTAAATTAAAACATGCATATGGAATTTTGGATTCGAGGCTATTCCATGCTCTCCGCCAATCTGTAGCAACGAAGCAGACAGCCAATGAGAGCAGGTGTGACTATGGGATGATCCAGCAACGGCAGTTCATGTTCACAGCTAAAAGCGGCGAGTCACAGATTTCATTGTTTTGTTTATGTTTGAGTTTTATTTTAAAGAAAAGGTAAATATTTTTGGCTAATTGAGGTTCACATAAGTTAGTTTCAATTGTATTCATTCTTTGTATGCATAGTTGCCCCAAGAATATATTTTGCACTTTACTGAATGTTTTCATAGCGCTAGACATATCAGCTCATGTTCTTAAATGAAACAAATTGTTTTCAATAACAAATCATAATGAATCAAATTAATCTTACACTTTACTATAAAATGTACAGTTCTACAATTTATCGCATATTACAACGTTCTTGGGAACTAAAAATGTAGTCCAATAACAGAAAAAGAAAGAAAAATTGTAAATAACAATAAATAAATAATCATAAATTTCATATCATTGAATTAACAAACTCATATACAAGATACAACTTTAAACTGATATGCCTCATCAACTGTTGTCAAAATCAATATAATGTAAATAATTCTTAAACATTATGAGTTTGCTAAGAAATTAAAACATTCAGTGCAGTATAGGATATATTTTTTCCTCAAAACAATTTAATTTGTAAATATGAAGTTTAAAAAAAAAAAAAAATCACCGTTTTCTCACATATTATGAGTTTTATCAGCAAGTTAAACATTAAGTAAATGTGAATGATTAGCGGAGCTGTTTCTATCAAAAATTCAATAACATCGCCCGAAAACCCTAAACAAAAATAATTATAAAGAGTGCGATGACAACATAAATTTTATACCACATTGCATGTCCGTTCTTGGGCGATTCCTTTAAAACTCAAAATTTGTCACAAAATGGTGATTTTTTTACAACATGCTTACAAATTAAAATGGTTTATAATTATTTTTTTTAAAACTCGGGCTTATTCTTCATAATTATTTTCAAACATCTCCGCAAATCATTCATATTTACTTATTGTTTTACTTTCTGATGAAACTCATTATGTGAGAAAACAGTGATTTTTTTTTTACCTCATACTTACAAATCAAATTGTTTTGATGAAAAAATACATCCTACACTTCACTGAATGTTTCCAATTCTTAAACAAAATCATAATATTTAAGAAATATTTACATTAACATTGATTTTGACAACAGTTGATGAGGCATATCAGTTTAAAGCTATATCTTATATATATGAGTTTGTTAATTTACAATCTTTCCGTTACTGTTTTAGACTACATTTTTATTTCCCGAGAACGTTGTAACATTCGATAAATTGTAGAACTGTACATTTTATAGTAAAGTGTAAGATTAATTTAATTCATTAATATTTGTTATTGAAAACAGTTTGTTTCATTTAAGAAAATGAGCTGATATGTGAACGCTATGAAAACATTCAGTAAAGTGCAAGTTATATTCTTACCAATCACATGATATATGGGGCAACTACGCATACGAAGAATAAATACAATGACATTATATTGATTTTGACAACAGTTGATGAGGCATATCAGTTTAAAGTTATATCTTATATATATGAGTTTGTTAATTTACAGTCTTTTTGACTACATTTTTACTTCCCGAGAACGTTGTAACATGCGATAAATTGTAGAACTGTACATTTTATAGTAAAGTGTAAGATTAATTTGATTCATTAAGATTTGTTATTGAAAACAGTTTGTTTCATTTCAGAACATGAGCCGATATGTGAACGTTTTGAAAACATTCAGTAAAATGCAAGTTATATTCTTACCAAACACATAATATATGGGGGGCAACTAAACATACGAAGAATGAATACAATCAAAACTAACTTATGTTAACTCAGTTAGCCAAAAGTATATCCCTTTTCTTTATAATAAATCTAAAAAATAAACAAAACAATGAAATTTGTAGCTAACCAGCTGTGTAAGCTATTAACATAAACTGCCGTCGTTAGATCCTTGATCATGCCATAATCACACCTGCTCTCATTGGCTGGCGGCTTCATTGCTACGGATGACGTTGCCGAGGCTATTTCAAGCAGAGAGCTTGAAATAGCCTCAAACCCAAAATTCCATATACACGTTTTAATTTTTTTTTAAAAAATCTAAATTAAAGTTTTAAAATCCGGCGCCGAAGTACACTTTCCGGTGACAACATCTACACATGACAAAAATTTCAGAGCCCTAGGTGTTATAATTACAGTGAAATCTGCAGGCAGGCAGACAGACATCTACTGTTTTATAGAGATATAGTACATATTTAAATATGTACATATATCACTGGTGCCCGGCTAACCGAAATGTACCGAATACTTTTCAAAAACTTTTTAAAAAGATTATTATTCTACCAAATCTAGTCGAATTAATAAATAATGTAAACAGTTTGTAGTCTAACTTTACAACATGATTCATTTAATTGTTACATTTTGTTATTTGGAGAAAAAAAACTAACATTACTTTTTTAATTAGGTTATGTATAAAATACTAGTAGTTTCTGTTATGTAACATTGCAGCCAATCAGACGGTTTCAAAATATAACATCATGCTCAGAAAGAAGGTCTGTGAGTGTGGTAACTTCAGCTAATGCTTTCAATTTCTCACTGTGGATGAAAGATTATTATTCACGAGCTTCTTTATTTTCAAGTCTCTTTTTACAGTACAAAATTTCTGATAAAACACTACATATTATTTCTGCCACCACCATTGAAATTACATTCATTTTATGTTAAACGTACATTCATCTCAGTTAAAATACAAATAAAGATAACAATAATAGTAAATAATTTAAATCAAAACATTTATTTCTGTATTAAAGAACTCTTTCTAAATTCCACACATGAAAAATAAAAGATTCTATTGTTGAGATTTGTGCCTTGCCTCCCCCCCCCCCACTAACATGTAAGTACCTTTTGTTTTTTAAATGAGTATACAAACACAGCAGTTACTGACAACCCATCTTCATGTTATATTAAGAAAATACTGGAATTTCAAAATTTTAGTATCTTATCACACTCACTTAAGCTGTAACTTTTTATAAATTTAATATAGGTACATTAGTATATGATGAATTATATATATAATATATGTATATGTGTGAGTGTGTATTTTTAATTTAACTGAATACAGCCAAATTCAATGTAATGTCACCCCAATGTTTTAAAATTAAACGATTTAAGAAAAAAATCAAATAAATTTTCTGTGTTTAACCTAAAATACGAATAATAATCACCAAACTAATAAAAATTAAATAAATAAATGAAATTGTCTGCTTCAAAAAGCATTTGAATAGTGTTTTAAATGACAACAAAATATCAGATAAAAATGAAAGTGGTGACATATGAAATATCGTGTCATCATATAAACAAATTGTGAAGTTTTATTAGAAGAGTAACGGAAGAAACACGTCTTACCGTTAGCTTATTTCAGTAAAGAGAATGAGATCAATAAATTTATATTTTAAAAACTAGCTAACTCCATATACCTTCAATCTGAGGAATAGGTAAGATGCTGATCAAATGAATGATTCAATTCAAAGAATCATTCATTGGTTTTCGGTTTGTTGGCCAATGGGACTTTTGCCTGACCTGCCACACCCAAGAAGTCGATTTCAGAAAACATCCTAACTTAGCGTCTGTTTACTCTTCTTTACCACTACATGAACGAAAAAATATGATATGTATGATTGCATAGGAATTCGGATCCTTCTTGCAACTTTACTAAATACGGTAAGATATGGAATTATTAGTCCCATAAATTTGCTCGTTCGAGCATAGCTGCAGACCTCATTTCAAGAGTCGCGTCACTTTAGGTAATGAATCAAAATATAACATTCAACCAGTGTCCTCCGATTGTAATATTAACTAATTTATGATAGATAAATTTATTGACGCTATTATCTTTATTAAAGTAAGTTAATGGCGAGATGTTTCAGCGACAGAATCCTAGAATAAGCGAGACATTCGAATTGGCGATTTTTATGACGCGCCAACCTAAAATACGGCAGCCGGGAAAACGAATAACTCTTCATTCACATCGCTTTTGTTGCGGTGGATGATACATTACCTGGACACTTCGGGCAGTAGCGTAGCTAAGGGGGGGGCAAGGGGGGCGGCCGCCCCGGGCGCCGGTGCCAAGGGGCGCCAAATTGAGATAGGTTTTTAATCGAAATTATCTCGCATATTTTGGCAGTAAATAAAATTGTTGACTTTTTTTGTGTGTGTAATGTTTTATTTAGTAAAATATTTTATTATATCCAAATATTGAAAGAAAAAGCTTCTGTAATTGTTTCTAGCGATAGCTCAACAAACTTTGTACCTTATATGATTAAGTACCTGAAAGGAGGTACAAAATTATTATATGGGCATGGGGACGCACAATTCAGAGACGCTTTAAATGGAAATTAACTCACGTATTTTGACAATGAATAAGAATTGTTGACTGTTTTTCTGTGTGTATGAATGCTTTGAAGAAATTCGGCAAATAAGGGGGGGGGGGATACAGAGATCCATAAGTGCCAATTGCAGATGGACGCTCCTTACTTTCTAGCCTCCATCTTATAAAACGAAGGGCCCTGCTGACGTCAAATTTTTTATATCAAAAGAGAATTTATTTACTTCTCTATTGCTTTTCAGGCTAATTCTTAGCAATCCACATGAATACTTTCGTGTAGGGGCTTCTGTGAACCAGTGCAACATGGATTTAACTGGAGGAACTTTAAGTAAACATGTTATTTATTGCTTCTTTATCGGAAATTAATCTTTTTCCGTCGAATTGGCATTGGGAAAATCCTAATAATAAAATGTGGTCGACTTACCCTACAAATTTTCCTAAACATAAAACTTGTAAAAATCAAAGAAGGACTCTCCAGTTTTCCTAGTACGACCAGTACAAATGGTTTTATAGAAATGAAGGAAAATCATAATTGTTTTATTGGCTTTGTTTACTGTTAAATAAGAGTGTGTGATCTTTAGAAGGGTTTGACTATTTAAAAAATCTTTCGCGGACTTTAAGGCAGCCACCAAAGATAATTTAAATGCTGATTTATTCTTGAACAAACATTCAAAGTATCGGAACTATTAAATGGACATTGAAAATTTCAGAAAATTAAATACAATGAAAAAAAAACTGGAAATTATTTTTAAGTATTTTTATTAAAAAACATTTTTATCTGTTGTATTTAAAAAAATAGTGTAATCAGTGCATTCTTTCAGATTTTTTAAATTGATTAAAAAAAATATGGAACTGAGGAAATTAATTTAAAGATTGCAACTCTGAATCATTTAAAGGAAAATGGATGCAGTAAAAAGCCTTTTTTATATATTTATAATCATGGGATCATTCACCAGAATGTACTAGCGATGCTTAACTACATTTCTAAATAGATATATTATAGTGTTTACTCCGTTGCGTAAGAAAAAAAGCATTATATCTACTCCGGATTTCTAAAGTGTTTTTCTCCACGTATAGTCATTTAATGATAGAAGAGGTTTTTTAATTATTACACTCTTTATTGTTTATTTATATTTTCTACGTTTTAGTGCTTAAAATATTTCATTGTTGCACTTTCATTAGTCAACTGGCCCGTATTGGCAAGCTTGGTTTGGAGCATAAATAGCTATCTTGCTTTGTAAAAGTAACAATTGTAACTATAAAGATTATTTCGCGATTTATCGCCTGCGGCCGGCTAACGAAAAAATGTCTTAAAATTACTGTATTAATTTATAATTTAGTTCTAAAAATATTAAGATGTTGTATTGTCATTGGAAACATCAAGATTATAAAAGAGAAAATAACGAAATTTCATCTGAATGGACAAAGATCTCTCTGTTTTTCTGTTTGGGTTAATCAAAGTAAAAATTTTACGGTAATTAAAATTTGAAAACATGGTGCACCGTTGTAAATTTTTAAGATGCAGTTTTATTAATATTATTATGAAAGTTTTATAATGTAATCAAGCAAAAATGGCAATTCTTGAGATAAAATTAATTTTGTGTCAGAAATATTTAATTGAAAATCTTTTAAAGAAAAATTTAAAACCACACTTTTCCTCCGATTTTTAACTTTTCGCAACATTTCCTTTTCATACTTTCCTTACAAATCTGCAATAACTATAAGAACCATGTTTTCAAAAAGTTAATTAGTTAAAATATCATGACAAATTTTAAAATACAATAAAAATGACTTTTTACTTAATATTTTTTGTTTTTCAAAATAAACTATTTATATTTATGAAAATCCTATTTTTAATTCCATGAAATTCAAATGCATATTAAGGATTGTACACACACACACACTAAAAAAAAAAAAAAAAGTAAAAAAAAAAAAAAAAAAAAAAAAAACAGCGAGTCAATTGAAATATATTTGTTGAAGTTTTGTCACTTATGGGAATTGCTGTAAATTCTAAAGAGTGTACGCATCTTGTAAATGAAACAAAATTACGAGTTTAATTTATGAGTTTTAGCAAATGTGGTTTCTAGCATATTTACTGTTATTGTTGTAATGATTGTTGCTACTCTCATAAGGAAAGGGCAACTGACGTCACTGTTGGTTAAACTACTGTTGGTTTGGGAGAAAAACCGGTTCGTTCTTTACGACTCCTACAGTACACATGAGATGGAGCGATTTGATTGGTCTACGTTAAACTGGTCTGTGATATGATTGGCCTACGTAACCATGACGATTCCTGCAATGATAGCTGAGACAAAAATGCAGTGGTAGATTGGTTGATGGAACTGTTTGTTTGTAAACATGCCCTTTCCTTATACGTTTAACACAACACAGCAATATCTGCTAACGTCAAATTCTCGTCATGCTTGGTGATTATTCTTGAAGATAAAAGTAGGTCGCCATAAATGCCACCAACGTGGCGATAGGTGACTAATTTTTCGAAATTCCCATTTACATTTGGTATTGACGAAAACTAGGAATCTTCTATAATAGGGTTGCGCTCATTTTAGTTTCGTGTGTTTGAGTACTATTAGCTGAATGCTTAAAAACGAGGAAGAGGAATGCTACCTTTTCCTCCCGGTCCAAGTATAAACCGGAAGAATTTTTTTTTTTTTAAATGGCGGATTGAGGAAAAATAATGTGGTTATTTTTATTGGGGGGGAGGGGGGGGGCGCAGAATTTCTTCCTGCCCCGGGCGCCGAAAAACGTAGCTACGCCACTGACTTCGGGGAAGAATTTCATTCACAAAGTAAACTTTGAAAGCAATAAAGTTTGATTTTTCAACAACTTAATAATAAAATCATTCCATTATATTGATTTTGGTGCAATTTTAAAAAATTCGTAAATTGATTTCAGATTAAAACATTTAGTCTAATATAAGTAAATTTTCACGATTTTCAATATTTGTAGTGTTTTTCTGCATTCTATGACAATTTTTTAACACCCTTAAAAGAAATTTAATTTAAAATTTTTGCTCTAATGCACTGAAATTTGTTCAACGGACTTTGAATTTTTATGTATTTCTAACATAAATTTTTCCTGTTCCACAGCAAATTTTAACATTCCTAAAAGAATGCCACTTACAATGTTTTAAGCCACTGTAGTCAATTTTGTCCTGGACAATTTTTGAAATTATAGAGATTTTTTGCGTTTTTTCATGTTTCACTCTAATTTTTACACAGTAGAATAAAACTGATTTTAACATAACGCAATACATTAAAATTTCTTTGTTCACAATCTTCAAAATGCAGGAAATTTTTCAAAGCAGCTGTCAATAACGCATGTATGAGCACTGCTTGCCTGTCAACTAAAAAATATATATATATAACTGAATACAACAAAATAGCACAAATCTCTAGAATGCACAAAACAATACTTTTACTTATGCACAAAACACAATACTTTCACTTATGCAAAAAATACAATACTTTTACGTATGTACAAAACAATATACTACAAGTTTCATATTTCTGAAGGTTAAATTATTGGAGAATGCCTCATATACACTGCTTGCAAAGACTTCTTTCAGCTTTTTATGTATGAATTTATGGACAAATATTCAAAAATTTTTCAGATTTATATTATTGAAATTTTGAATTTATTTTTCTTAAGTATAACTTTGTCATATTTCTATTTCTTGTTTTATGTTTGTGGATTTTAAATAAAAAATATTAATTCAACAAAGTAATATAGAGCCACAGAAAAATCTCTAAATTAAAATTATCATTATGAAGTGAGGTTACTAAAAATGCTTTTATTTTTATTTTGCTTTAAATATGATGTGTCTACTCACATAATTTAAATCCCCAATTAATTTTCATAACTTTTACTGTTGAAAAGAAAAAAGAATGATTCGTACAATTTTCTCATAAAGAATATCAGTTGTTTATTAAATAGGTTTTCAAATTAATCTAACCACATATGCCCTGTGATCTTTCATTTTATAATCTGATTTAAAATCTAATTTCATTTGGTTTCTTCTATAAAGAACCAAATTCGGTAATTTGTTTCCTGCGAATTTTAATTTTCAAAAGTGTTAATTTATAAAGTGTTAGGTATAAGCAAAAATATACATCTACCAAAATAAATAAAAGTATATTATGGGCCTGTTCAAACTGTATTCCTTATTATTTAATAATTAATTATTAACAAACTCTGAGTTAAGATGAAAATCTAACAATGAAAGGTTTGGCAGTCCTGCAGTACAGATTAAGATACAGAAAAGTTTGTCTAAGGTAGAATACTGTTTTCAATACATTGATATGATAAACCCATCTAACATTATTGAGATACTAGAATTTCAAAATTTTAGCTTCTTGAAGAGGTCACACCTACTTAAGCTGTAACTTTTGATAAACTTTATATAGGGACATTAGTATGCGATGAATTATAAAAATAACCATATATACTTTCAATTAAGCTGAATACAGTCAAATTCATCCTGTTCCTCCACTGTTTCAAAATTAAACGTTTTACAAAAATTCTAATCAATTTCTAGTTTTTAACCTAAAATCCAAATAATAATCACCGAGCTAATTACGTTACAAATAAATAAATAAACGAAATTATCTGCTGCAAAATACATTTAAAAAATATTTTAAATGACAAAGAAATATCGAAAAAAAAGAAATTGGTGACACATATAAAATATCGTGCTATCATATAAAGAAATTACAAATTATGAATTTTATTAGAAGAGTAAAGAAGAAAAGTATCTTACTCTTAACTTATTTTAGTATAGAGAATGGGATCAATAAATTTTTGTTTTAAAAAATAGTCAATCTGAGGAATAGGACAGTTCGGGATGCGACGAATGAATCAAATCGAAGAATCATTCAATGGTGTTCGGTTTGTAGACAAATGAGACTTTTGTCTGCCACACCCAAGAGGGAGATTTCAGAAAACATCATGGCTTGGCATCTGTGGTCTGTTTACATTTGTTTACCATTACATGAACGAAAAAATATGATATATGTCATTGTATAGGAATTGAGATACTCCTTACAACTTTCCGTGACAAAAGGCAGTAAGATATACAATTATCGAATCCCGGAAAAAATCACCCTGGAAAAAATCACCACGGAAAAAATCACCACGGTAAAAATCACCATCGGTAAAAATCACCACGGTAAAAATCACCATCGGTAAAAATCACCACGGTAAAAATCACCATCGGTAAAAATCACCACGGTAAAAATCACCACAGTAAAAAGGTCCCTGATTAAAAAAAGAGGGGAGGGGCTTCAAGTTAAGATGGGAAAATACCACACATTTATGAATAACATGTCTTTGAATACGCAATTGTAATTTCGGCTAAAGCACGTGCTAACCACGTGTACTTGGAGCAATCAGAGTATTTTATACATCATATGTTTGAATATGAGAGCAAATCTTGTGTGTGTGTGGGGGGGGGGGTATATATATATATATATATATGCAAATTTTATTTTAAAAATGGCTCTAACGATTTTGACGAAATTTTGTGTCCTACAGTTTTGAGGCACCAGAAAACCATTGGGCTGGGTCACATGTTTGAGAAAATTTGATTAGTGGGTCATTTTGGGTCGCCATGAATCAGACTCAAGCTAATTGTATCTAAAAAAATGGTTGAAACGATTTTGACTAAACTTTGTACCCTACCATTTTCGGGTACGAGGAGTCTATTGTGCTGGGTCACATGTTCGAGAACTTTCGATGAGTGGGTCATTTTGGGTCAAGTTAATTTTATCTAAAAGACGGCTCTAACGATTTTGTTTAAATTTTGTATCTTACTAGTTTCGGACACAAGAAAATCATTGCGCTAGGTCACATGTCCGAGAAAATTCGATTAGTGGGTCATTTTTGGGTCAAGCTAATTTTATCTAAAAAACGGCTCAGACTATTTTGACTAAATTTTATATGCTACGGGTATCGGGCACGAGAACACAATTGGGCTTGGTCACATGTTCGACAAAATTTTATTAGTGTGTCATTTTGGTCATGATATTTGAAATCAAAGCTAATTTTAACCGAGCACAACTCCGTCTTCCCTGCTCGTATCGTTTAACAGTAAAACCTCCATATCGAACAGTGACTTATTATTACAAGGGCGAATGGGGGAAGCTTCCTTGGCTCCTCAAAGTAAAATATTTGGTATTTTTTTCTTTAAATGAGTACAATTTGTAGCTACAAAGACGACTTGGATGCCCTCACCTGAGTCCTTGCCTCAAGGCGTTACATAGTTATTTTATATATCATTGCTTTGCATAAGCGTAGCGGTGTAGGTACTGAACTGCTTGGCTAGATTTTGCGCATGCGCGAAATAGGGCTGTTCTTGCCAAATCATTTAGCGCTCGCCAATGCGTTGTAAGCTATAGGGTTCGGATATTAGCACCCGGGATACCTTGGTTGAAGAAGACAATGCTCTACCAACTGAGTAATCCCGGACGAATATGGCTGAACTAATTCACCCAGTTAACCTTAATGATCATAGTATCTGGTCTCATATCTTAATCAGCACAACAACCCAATTTCCAACAACAACAGTCAAAATTAATCTACTTGCCAACATAGTTGGAAAGTGTTGAAAGTGCATCATACTTTTAATTTTGTTAAATTGTACTAGGAGAAATTCCTTTTCGAAAATGCAGTATTATCCATTAGTTTTAAAATGTAATTGAATTTTTTTCATCTGTACTGAAATACCTGTTTCATTTAGGGATACAGCGGATTTTGGGTGCTCTTAAAAAATACATATAAAATAACTTATAATAACAATATTAAAAATATTTTGCTTAATTTTTAACTAAAAGTATCTTTTATGTAATTTTCAAAAACTTATTGCTCATCTTATAATCTAAAAAAAATTAGACACATTAATAAAAAAGGCTCACTACATTTTGTCATTCAGTTTTTTCATAAACTTGAGATTTTTCTCACACTATAATCTTTCACTCATATACTGTATACTGATAGAATGAAGGGATAAACTTTAAAAAAAGTTAAGGAACAAAAGAGAAGTAAAAGAACTAAATATTTTATCATAAATGTATTCAGTTGTTTTATATTACAATTGTTAAACCAATCATAGTGGTCACATAATTGAATTAAAATGTTGCAATTATTATCAAATTATGATATTAATACTGACAATGAAAATAACAATAGAAGTTAATGATAGTAGAAAATATAAAAACAATAAGACAGAAAAAGAATATGCATAGCAGTAGCTAATCAATTTGCATAAAAAAACTTCAAATATATATGTTTCATTAATGGCTATATATATATATATATACAGTAAAACCTCCTTAATAGACGCGCTCTCGAATAATGAAAATGACAAAAAAAAAGAAGTTTGTTTCCAAAGTATGGTACTTTTAATGGCATTGTTTTATATAAAAGCTACTATAATACTTATTTAATTTAAAACGCTGTATAAAATAAGAGAATTGGATTGAAATGGCAGTACTTATTAAACCTGAAATCTCTGTTACAAATAAGTACAAAATAAAACAATTCATTTGAAAATGTGTAGTTTTATTTTTTTACACAATATTACAAAAATCGTATTGTGTGAGATACGGCGTTCAAAAAATCTGGAATAGATTTTCCGCCACAATTATATTGATCACATAAATTTTTTAACGCTGTTTGCTGCTTCTCGTATTGCGATCTTTTGCGTTTCATACTTGATTGTCCTAATGCATTCTGTTGAATTTTTTTCTCATCAACTGCTACTTCTTGACGAATTTTTTCAATCAGTACATAAATTGAAGGATGGGAATGACCTACTAGATTTTTGAACCTGTTATTCCATCCTTCGGTCTCATTATTTGTTCTTTCTGAGCCTTGTACTGTAGCATCGTACACGTTCCACACTTCTGGTGGGAACGCTGGAGGAATCCTTCTTAGTCGAAAGGTATTGGTTGATGGGAGAGGCAGCATTTTATAAGTTCCTGTCACATAAGTACTGTCGAAATAATCGATAATTAACTTTTGCTCCTCTTCTGAAGCAATTCCTTTCAAATACCTTATGCCGTCCGGTACATCATGAGATGGAAGAAATGCTACTGCATCAATTTGGCCACAAAATTTATTAAAATTTTCATCTTCCATGTACTTACGTTTTAGCCCAAGTGATTGCACTTTTCTATATGTGCTCTGGGCTAAATGATAAAAACACCCCCTGATAATAACTTGTGTGCCAAAAATATTCTTTAAGGCGTTAATCGACGCTTTCTCAAAATCCATGTGTACCTGTTTGGGGTCCAGGTAAATGTTTCTATGTTCGCATTCTTCCAATAATATTTGAAACAATTCCTCATATGTAGTTTGCGTCTTTCTTTGCAACACGCAAAAGGCTGCTGTTACGGATAAATTATTTTTTTTAACTCTTATAACATACAACTGCATGAAGAATTTTGGGGCTAAATCGAAGTTGCCGTCCATAAACCACGTGTCCTCTTGTAAATAAGCAAGACTTTTATTCATGGCAAACACCAAAATCCTCTCTCGTGACTGCGGACCATTATCATGTAATAACAATCTTTCTTTTTTTTGTATGTCTAACATGGTCCAGATCCCTAGAAAAGAACAAAAAAAATAAAGAATAACAATTTATATTGATCAAATAATGCAATAATTTTAATGAAAAACGATTATTATATTGTAGAAATGTTGGAAGTTGAAATTATTTTCAATACAAAGCACGCATAAATCATTCGATTTCATCAAAATAATTCCGATATTTCATTTACTATACTGTTTGATTATATAACAGCCTTATATTTGACATATATTTTTTTCTAACTTAAATGCAATGTTAAATTGTCACCCATGCAATTTTTCATTTATTTTTGTACTGTATACAGTGATTTCTCAGAGGTAGATATTGTTCTCAGGACATAGAAATGCTTTCCTCGATCTTAAAGTTTTGGGTTCTGAGATAAATGTGCTCTTGGATGACACCATCTAAGATAAGAAGGGGGTAAAAATGTAAGCCCCGCTTCTTTACTATCTACTTGATGATGGCTATAATATAAAATAATATTTAAAGATGAAATAATATTTAATTTTAGTTTTTTAAGTTAGTTTAAAACAATAAACTGGTAAAAGGAGAAATAATTGCACTCTCATATATTTAAAATTTTAAATGCAAATACAAATAAATATAATAAAAAATGTGGTTTCTTACCATCAATTTTTAAATCACTCAATGAATGGGGAATAATAGGATAATCAGATGATCGTTGATTTCTCAATGTCCTTTTTACAGTCTCTTCCAAAGGCAAACAAGCTCTGATGCCATTTTGTAACCCCTGAACTTCTTCAGCAAATATTTGCGTTGGCTTGTCCATCGATGTCTTTGCTTTTATTTTCATTCTGTGCATTGACTTCAATACTTCAACTTTGGCGCGATCCATTGGATGATTATGTTCGTAGTTTTTCAGAATGTTCTCTTTCTTTAAATCTGTCATCACCATACCTTTGCACTGTACAATTAATTAATTAATTATTGTTATTATTATTTAAGTAGTGATAAGCGACAACCGAGAGTATTAAGTTCAATAAAGGAGAAAAATTATACTGGAAATTTATCAGTCGAACCAAAAATATCTGAAGATACTCCTTCAGTATGATCTATAGAAAATATTATATAGTTATATTAATTCAAAAATAAATTTTGCCCACTTTTGTTAATAGCCTTAGGTGTAACAATTTAGAATTGGAAATATATTATTTTTTTTTTTTTTCAGGAATTAAGTTTTACAATTAAGGCAGTGACGGCCCGTAGTTGGAAAAGTAAGAGAAAGGAATACTTGGGTAAAGTTCCACTTGGAGTAAAGTTCCAAATTTTTCAGGGGGTGGGGGGAATTTCGATGCTCCTGGGGGAATGTCCGCTCGTCTTTTTGTGAATTCTCTGAGAATGAGAACAATATAAAAAGGTGGTATGAAATTCACTATGGAAGACTGTCGTTTACTAGAAAAAAAAGTGACTATTTACTAAGAAGTAATTATTTATTAAATCATGCTTACACGCACTTTCCAATAAAATAATACCACTAAGTACATACTAAATAATAGTACTAAAGTACATAATAATAATACTACTTAACAATAATACTACATAATAATAATACTAAAGTACAGTAATACTACTTTCATAATGAAAAAAAAAATTAAATTGATGTAATTCTAACAAATACTTTCTCCAAAATTTTGAAGTGCGTTTTTCTCAAAATGATAGTTTTTAACTAAGGGGAAAGAGTAATTAAACTATCGACTTCTAATTAGAAATGAGGCTGCCTGAGGTATTTACTATATATTTACTGCATTAAATATATAATATACTAGATGGAACCCGTCAAAACTTGACGGGAAAAAATACCATAACAATATTAGTAAAATAAGCCTCTTTATTATTTAAGAATATGAAACCTTCTTTCAAATATTTTATTTTAAAAGTTTCCCCCCCCCCCCCCAATGAAATACAGTACTATTTCTGATGCAAACTCCAAACCAACAATCCATAAACAATGTGTAATGCAAATCAGTTTGACATTATTGCCATATTCCCCACGGCAAGAAAGAAAATTTCATGACCCTATGAAGTATCATACAAACATTATATTCCTACGTTCATCTCATATTCAGTAAATTAAAGAACAAAGTAAATAAAACCCACATCTACAAAGCTATTTTTAATAATTTTAATTTTCCTGAAATCCTTTACTTTTGTAAATATTTTTATTCAAAAATGAAATCGTCTAACCTACAGTTAAAAAAAAATGGTAATTGATAGCATGTAATCAAGGAATGCTATCAAGATGAAGCAATCAATAAAGGCTTCAATTCTAATCTTTATAATTATGAATGGAAAAATCAGTTAAAATTGCGTCATGTTGACACAATCATATAAATTTTTCTCTTTAGTTTTATCAATGTTAAAACGCATTTCAAGCTAAGCATAACGTCATTTTCACTGGCACACTTTTCACACGTACTTTATATACGTTACTTTTAGGCTTAAACACCATGTATACAAATAAAAATATATTTTGTATTTAATTGTAATGAAAAAATGGCATCAACAAAGTTACAATGCATAATGATAAAATAAACTCAATGGACAATATTCCCATGACATCCCAATAAAAATTAATTTTTATTCGCTTATAAAAATAAAGTGCACGCGATAAATATTTTTACCGAAATTATACTTGCAAAAAAAAATAAGCGGCCTAAAAGCCACGTGCCTTTAATATTTATTATTTCTCTTTTATCTTCGCAACCACGGAGTTTCTCGTTACTCTGTGCCTCGCAAATCCGATTGCTGACTTTATGACGTCATACGCAGAAGTAAAGGTTTAATTTAAAATTACGGCTAATTAATAAAACTTTCGAACAAACGAATATACGATAAAAAATCTGTGTTCAAATATCTTTCATTTAAAAAAAGAATGATGTAATTTGATGCATCACGGATTGTCGAAAAAAAACGCTTAGCTTTTGAAATATATAGATTTAATAATTATATGTATAATATATTTAATAATTATATATATAATATATTTAATAATTATACATTTAATAAAGATTATATACTTAATAAAACAAAACTATAAAATAATTACATTTATTTCCCTTTTTGAGAAATTATAAATTCCAATCAATACTAGGGGGCTCAGCCCCCTACTCGCTAACGCTCGCCAACCCCCCGTGAATTGCGAAGCAGTTCACATTGAGACCGCTACGCGGTCACAGCTCGCTTCGCTCGCTCGCCCCTTTTTTTCAGCAATTCTAGCCGGAATGAGTTCTACCATAAAACATTTGAACATATGAAATTGACAATTTTTTTTTTTATGTAAAAAAGTAATTCTCCGTTGAAAACACAACTGAATGTATTTAGTTGGCGCTACCAATGAGCATATAAATCTTTTAAATACTATGAAAAAAGGATCTTTTGTACAGCACGACTTAAATTCATTCAAAAAAAAAAAAAAAAAACTACGTAGAAATTATTTTCTACTTCCTCAATACATCAACAGATGGCGCCAGGTGCAATCTACAAAGTTGATTTTTTGTTTCTCCGACTTTTGAGTGAGTGAAATTCGTAAATGAATTCTGAATAAGAGTTAAGAATTCATTTGAAATTAACGATATTGCTCATAATTAAAATGAGGAATCATCTCAGACGCTTTGGATTGCGTACGTGTTATTTTATTTTTAATAATTGCTAGTTTGAGCTTCATTCTATGGTTTCACACTGACAGCCATATTGGAGGTGGAGCTAATCTAACACAATCTAGTCTGTTCATTGGTCTGAGCTCTGGAAACTACGGTTGTTGCCAAACCATAAGTTACAAATTCAGCCCTATTTTCGCGCCACGTAAGACAAATATATATATAGATTAGAACATACTGCAAAGTAATATAAAACAAAATATTTAGATTCTAATTGAGTATTTTAGACTCGTTAATTTTGTGCTACCATCTATAATTAAACGCACGTAACATTTACATAATTCAATTGAATTATGGTGTTTAAATAAAAATGGTTGTATCATTCAAAAAAGAGAGGATCTTTAAATAAAAATAAAATGACTGAGTTAATATAAAAATTAAATATTAGTAAATATAAAATTTAAGATTTAAAATATAATAATAATAAAAATAATAATACTAATACTAATTTAAGACCTTGTGAAAGAGAAATTACATAACATTGAAGTTATTCTCACCTATTGAAAAATTATATTAAACAATTTACAAGTAATATAACAACTTTTGAATTTAAAAATTAAGTTCATAATGGTAATTTGAGAATGCAACCTAAATATAAATAAGATTATATTTTATGCAAAATAAAATAAATTATAAAAAAATGTATACTGTCATATAATCTTTTGTATAATCATATCCCTATAATAACACAAACCTTATAATTAAACTATAATAAAAATTAATATAATAATGTGAGAAAAATATTGTAATGAACTTTAATTATCTAGTAAAAGTTTAGATAATTTATAGAGTAAAATACATTGATATATATAAGATATTAACTGTAAGGGGTAACAACTAATGGATATTCCTATACTACACAATAACCATCATTACCATAAAATACACCAAGTATTATCCACTAGAAACTAATAACCAGCAATTTAATCTTCCATTTCTTTAATAATTAAATAAGGTAAGTATATAAATTAACCAATACAACACCACCCCACCTCTATAATCATTCAAAAGAATGCAACCGTACTTAACTAAACTTACCTTAAATTGTCCTGACAACACCACCCCACCTTCATAATCATTTAACAGAATGTAGCTTCCTAACAGTAATCTATTCTTCATTTTAGAACATTATCCCCACCCCCCTATTTTTTAAAATTAAATAATGTAAATATATAAATTAACCAATACAACACCACCCCACCTCTATAATCATTCAAAAGAATGCAACCATACTTAACTAAACTTACCTTAAATTGTCCAGACAACACCACCCCACCTCTATAATCATATAACAGAATGTAGCTTCCTAACATTAATTAATTCTTAATTTTAGAGATATATAGCTTTTTCTGTTTTTTGTGTTGTGTTTGTGTGCAGAAAAAAATAAAAATTATGAAAAAATTATATGTTTAATATTGATTTAATGAAATGGGAAGGATACCTGTATTGAATAGCTTGTTGATATACTGATTTTAAATTTTGAACTTAAAATTTATTTGAACAAAGATGATTTATTCTGTGAGCAAAGTTTAGTAAGATATTAACATAAACAGATTATACAGGATATAAACAGGATTTATAATTAGTGAGAAAATTTACTTTGAACGAAAAGTCATTGCGTTTATCGTAAATATCAATGTATAGAATTTTATTATCAGTAAATATCAACCTAAGATCAAGGAAGTTAATTACATTATTTTTTTTATATCATTTTCGCTAAATTTTAAATATTGGGAAGTTTTATGGATAACAGATAATGGGATTGACATTTCGTATAAAAAAAAATATTACATCATCAATATACCTGAAGAAATAACAATAATTAAGGGAAATATTTCGTTCGTAATAATATAGACTAGCAAATCTACAGATCAGAGGTCTCATCGTCAGATCTACAAATCATTGTTCATTAATCTCACTAATAGTTATTATAATCTGAATAATATTTAATATCGCAAAATTCAATTTTGTTAAAATATTTATACATTTATAAAAGCATATAAGATTTATCGAAGGTTCCAGAAATTTTAGAAGTATCACATTAAATACAATTTTATGCAATGTTAGGATAAACTATTATCGTATATTTTTGCTTCATAATAATAATACATTCCTTCAGGGGGGCGGACACAATATAAGGATAATGATAGTTGTAGGATTTTATTTCTAAGAGTTTATAAGAACTGAGGAAGTGTCTATTGTTGATGACTGTAGTAAGAGATTTTTTTAAAATATGGTACTTGAGTTATTTGCATTAGAAATCAGTTGTTTGTAAAAATATTTGCAAATAGAGGCATAATTATTCTCTGATTTGTCAAAATATTTTATAATAAATTTATTTTGCAAATTCTTAATATTACAATTTAACTGTTTATATTTAAATTATGATTATATTAAAAATGTTTGTAATGTTCTTCATTTAATTATTTTAATACATTAAATTTCCATTCATTAAACTATTCAAGCGTTTTGTTATAATCAATCGAAATTTTGTATATAAAAGATCTAAATCAATATTAAATTGTTTTAATATTGAATTAATAGTATATTTGGAAGGAGTACGGAAATTTGTACCATATGACATAAGCTTACATAAATTATACAATAGTTAAATCACCTGTAATAATATGACCATGATAAGTGTAAACAAACTTGCTATACAATAGATTATTACAAAAACATTGTAAATTATCATTAGAAGTTAAAGATTTTGCAAAGTGATTATAACTAAAAATACGACGCCCTAATGTAACATTGTACTTGTAAGTTTTATGTATAGTCAAGTGTTTAATAGGAAAGAAGTTACTGTCATTGTTAATATTATTTTGAAGATTAATTTTATTAAGTACTGTATTGGAAAGTGTAGATCTATAATGAAGTAAATCAAAGAAAACCATCACTAAAATGTGAAGAAAATTTAATAGAATTAAAAACTT
Source organism: Maratus michaelseni (assembly GCA_963931845.1). Classification (NCBI taxonomy): domain Eukaryota; kingdom Metazoa; phylum Arthropoda; class Arachnida; order Araneae; family Salticidae; genus Maratus; species Maratus michaelseni. The sequence goes on along the minus strand of OZ007595.1, from coordinate 332,534,715 downwards.
TGTAATAAAGATAAAAGGGTTTCTTTTTTATAGAAAAAATGTGTTTTCTGATATCAAACCAATTATACAATGTTTTAAAATTTACATCTAAGATTTACTAATTTTTTGCTAATATGTTTCTTGAAATGTAATGAATATTATTTTTTGTCTACCTCTTTGTGACCTAGTAGATTTTTTGCTGACTGAATGATTTAATTCAGAATAAATATTTCTATATTGGTCAAATTTAGTAGAATTGGTGTATGCATGGTGTGCTCGATTCAAAACATTTGAATTAAGTTCATAAGGATAAAGAGAGTTACGCAATTTAATAAAAATTTATACATAAAGCAATCTATCATTTAAATTCTTATGATACTTAATAATTTTAATAGTAATATTCTTAAAGTCATGAAGTAGAAAATGTAAATATTCAACATTGTTTGAACATTTGTGAAGCATATTTGTTCTCTGTTGATTAATTCTTATGTGATATAGATTGCAAGTTTGACCAATGTATTTCATATTACATAAATTACATTTAATGGAATAGATAATATTAAACGCCTTACAAAAATGGACTATATTTTTTGACTGACAGTTATTATCTATTTGTTATATATATTAAAGTTTGATAATTGAAAATTATTGAATGTAAATCTCAAACTTCTCATTTTACACGTGACAAGAATGAATAAGGATGCGCAGAAATAAATATTTTTCTAAATTAATTATTCTTTTATTTTTTTAACGTTAAAATTATTGTTGAATAAAAAACTTTTAAACAAACATTCATAAGTATCCTAATTTAAAGTTAATTTGTGATGTTACAGTTTCTAGTCATGAAAGCAGGACCTTTTCTCTTTAGAAACATGTTTATAAAAATAAAACATAAAACAATTTACAAGAGGTCTATAATAAAATTATTCCAAAATTATCATACACTTTATATAAACTTTAAAAATAAATTGTTTACCTTTTCTAATTTATGTTTCGTGCATCTCCAACGAATACATTGCTTTCCAGTGGTATGCACTAAGTAAGCGTACCCTGCCAATAACAATTTCTCCTTGCCTTTGTTAGAAATAATTATTTCCATATCATCAGATTAATATAAAAATCCAGTAACTAAAATTATTGCTTAAAAATCAATACAATTAAGAAATTATATAGAAATTACTATTAGTGAAATAATGTAATAGAATAAATAATATTTCGAAGACTATAAGCGATGTACTAGAACTAGAAAATCAAACGTTATAAAATCCTTTAAAAAATACAGGAGAAAAATTCTTTAGCTGAACATTTTGTGACCAATCAGGAGGTTTCTAGGGTATTTCAACATTTATTGCATTCCTAGGTGCAATACGTTTCCTTAAAACCTCATTGCAAAGATAGTACTTTATTGTTAGAAGTCTGTGGTTGAATTTAAACACATTACTAGATTTTGATACACTTTACAAACCATTCTCCTTACAAAAGGATAGGAATGCAATGCAGTTCATATTTTTATCCTAAAGTTCTTTCTATTTATCTGGTATAGCTTGTCAAAATTACAATACAAGTATACTTTTTTGTTACTCAAATCGAAAGGGTTCTTTGCCTCTGTTGTCCATACGGTCCCACCCGTAGAGACAATACATAAGTACAGGGTAAAACCCTGAATAAAAAGTGTCAAAATTCCCCTAAAGAAAATTCCTCTTCTCTTCATCTTTATTGTATTCCCTTTACAAGCTCTGTGTGTAATTTTTTTCCTCCCCCTCCACCACATCTAAAGGCCATTCTTGATTAAAGTTTTAAAAATATATAAAACAACTTTGCTTATATATAAACTATCAATGAAGCGAGTTGAAAGAATTTATTAACCCATTAACTCTGCACCCCCCGCCCTCTACGCTATAAAAAACTGACAGTAGAAAAACTTAACTTTTATTAATAAGCAACTGTTCTTAAATCTCTCTTGAGTCCGATCGATAAAATTCATGATTTCTACACGCCCGATCGACGAAATTCGTGATTTTTCCGCGCCCGATCGATAAAATTCATGATTTTCACGCTCCCGATCGACAAAATTCATGATTTGTATGCGTTCGACCGACCAAATTTATGATTTTTTCTGAAACTAACTGGCGAAAATACACATAATTTCTTAATTTCTGAAGATTTTGGCCCGCTGATCACAGGCAGTATTTCCTATTAGCCTGACCCTGACTCATGGTGACCCAAAATGACCCACTAATCGAATTTTCTCGTACATGCGACCTAGCCCAATAGTCTTCTCGTTCCCTAAAACTGTAAAATACTGCATTTAGTTAAAATCCTCTGAGCCGTTTTTTAGATAAAAATAGCTTGACCCATAATGACCCATGACCAAATGACACACTAATATGAAATTTCTTGAACATGTGACCTACCCCAAGAGTCTTCTCGTGCCCGAAAATGGTAGGATACACAGTTTAGTCAAAATCGTTTGAACCGTTTTTTAGATACAATTAGCTTGACCCTGACTCGTGGTGACCCAAAATGACCCACTAATCGAATTTTCTCGAACATGTGACCTAGTCCAATAGTCTTCCCGTGCCCAAAACTCGTAAGATACAAAATTTAATCAAAATCGTCAGAGCCGTTTTTTAGATAAAATTAACTTGACCCGCGTTGACCCAAAATGATCCCTTAATCGAAAGTTCTTGAACATGTGACTCAGCCCAATAGTCTTCTCGTGCCCGAAAATGGTAGAATACAAAGTTTAGTCAAAATCGTTTGAACTGTTTTTTAGATGCAATTAGCTTGACTCTGATTCATGGCGACCCAAAATGACCCACTAATCGAATTTTCTCAAACACATGACCCAGCCCAATGGTTTTCTGGTGCCTCAAAACTGTAGGATACAAAATTTCGTCAAAATCGTTAGAGCCATTTTTAAAATAAAATTTGTATATATATATATATATATATATATATATATATATATATATATATACCCCTCCCCCTCCCACTCCCACACCCACACACAAGATTTGCTCTCGTATTAGAATATATGATGTATATAATTCTCTGATTGTTCCTTGTACACGTGGTTAGTAAATACACGTGGTTAGCATGTGCTTTACCTGAAATTATAATTGGCTTATTCGAAGACGTGTTATTCATAAATGTGATGTGTGGTATTTTCCCATCTGAACTTGAAGCCCCCCTCTCCCCCTTTTTTTTATCAGGGACCTTTTTACCGATGGTGATTTTTACCGTGGTGATTTTTTCCGTGGTGATTTTTACCGATGGTGCTTTTTTCCGTTGGTGATTTTTACCGTGGTGATTTTTAACGTGGTGATTTTTTCCATGGTGATTTTTTCCAGGGTGATTTTTTCCGCCTACCACAATTATCAGTCGCGTAAGTTTGCTCGTTCAAGCATAGATGTAGAACTCATTTAAAGCGTGGTATCAGTTCTGGTAATCAATCAAAATATAACATTCTACCAGTGTCATCTGATTATAATATTAGTTAATTTACGATACGTAAATTTATCGATCCCATTCCCTTTATTAAAATAAGTTAATGGTAAGCTATGTTTCGGCGGCAGAATCCTATAACAAGCGAGACACACCGTTTGGAGATTTTTATGACTTAAGACAACCTAAAATGATGGAATTAAGAATATGGAACCTAAAATCATGGAAGTAGTGTCCTAGTTCGATGAATATAATCAATAAATTTTTCATTCATTGGTAAAGTGGTTAGTTGTGATTCGTATTCCAATCACGGAGGAAGATATTCAAATTCGTAAAATTTGAGTAATGCTGTTAATTCCTTTTTTATAAATAAGTGTTTGTTTTTTAATTGAAAAGGATCATTTTCTTAAATTTTAAAATAAATCCTAACATTGGAGCTTTATTTCCGTTGCAACAAAATTTATTGAATCAATTCATTATTCATTCCAGTACATGCTTGTGATTCATTCAGTGCATTGGCTTCTCTTTACTTTTGTGAAAACATGAATAAAAATAATATTCAATGAGTATCTTCTTATTCTAATAATGGCTAATTTTTTGAAGCATAAACTTATTGACACATCTTTATTGCAAAAATAAGTTAATGGTAAGATTTGTTTTTTCGGTTACTCTTTGCTAAAAATTCTACAACTTTTGATTTTATGGTATGATGGCAAGAAAATTTCATGTCTCACAACTTTCATATTTACTGATATTTTTAGTCAGTTAAAGCATTATTAAAATATTTTTTCTAGCATATAATTTCATTTATCTACTTATTTGGATGTTATTTGGTGTGGAACATTATACAGTGTTTGAGTTAAACACAGGAAATTTCCTTGAATTTCAATTAGGAGTTTGTTTGAATTATTTAATTTGAAACACTTGTATTGCTCATATTCTCAATTTGGCTGTATTAAGTTGAATTTAAAGTAACTATTTCTTTATTAATTGTGCCTAGCAGTAATTGACTGCATAATAAAGTACCTATATAAAGTTTATCAAAATTTATGTAAAATATTAAAATAGCTTAAGAAAATAGCAAGGGCTTTAAGAATCTGAAAATTTGATTTTCCAGTATCTACATAATGTTAGATGGGTTGCCAGTGAATGTTGTAGCTGCACTTAAAAAAAAAAACAATATTGTCTTGCATTTAGAAAAATGTTTTGAATGTATAGAAAAAGGAAACGGTACTTCTCCATTATCCCGTTGACCACTTTTCATGACAAAAAACTATTGCCAAACTATAGGATTTAACACCAAAAATGCTATGGGGCCTAAAGTTTGCTATGGTATCAAGTGGATTTTAATTCGACATATACATATATTTTTCATTATGTTTTACTGATTTATTAATTATTTCATTAATTAAAATAACAATTCCATCCTTAAATGGCAGTGCTATGATATTAAAAAGAAAAGGCATTGAAAAATGTTGCGATGAACAGTTACATACTATAGATCATTTTATTTATTTATTTTGAGATTCCAATGGCAAAATTCTTCTATTTGTTTATTTGCCGATGGTTTTTTTAAAAATGAAAATTGATCGACGGGATAATGGAGAAGTACCAAAGAAACTTATGTATTACCTGTGTAAGGGAAATATACTGTACCAACTATGATGTCAGTAACACGAATTACAGTAACCCTTATTTTTTTTTAATATAAGGAAAAGGCATGTTTACAAACAAACACTTTTATCAACCAATATACCTATTTTATTTTAGCTTTAGTGATCATTGCAGGAATCATGTTACAGATGAGTTAATCGTAGATGATTTATTTGGAGCGAGATCAGATTGTGTGTACAGTAGGAGTAATAAAAAAAATGTATCCCATAATAATTTTATGCAAAGTAATATCAGCTGCCCTTTCTTTGTCTGTATTTAACTCCATAGTTGCAATATTAAAGGCAACTGCATAAGTATTTATTTACTGTGTAGTATGATATTGTGATAAATTTCAAGATTCTGGGATTTTTTCAATTCAAATAAACACAGAAAATTTAGTTAATAAAATGTTATGTGTAGTGCAATGCAGAATTAGCAACCACCATACTGGATTCTGTATGAAGTTGCTTGATTTTTCATAGCTTCAATTTTGAGATTTATAAAGAAATTATAATCTTCATTATTTAGTAAATATTTAATTTCTCGCCGACCTCTTCCTGTTGCCAATATATATGTCGATAATAAGTGTTACTTAATTCAGCATGATGCAAGAATATCATATAATATCTTATATCTATTATATTTTGTTACTGTTCTCTTATACCCACACCATGGCAAAATGGTGTTTAATGTATGTGACGACTGCTGTGGTTTCAAGATCTTTATAACTCTGTTATATGGATGTGTGTATACTATCAAGATTACTGTCTTTTGTTCAAATCTAACTGTTCTATATTCCAACTAATCAATAATTTTTTGTTACCAGCTGTAAACAAACTTTAATGCAATCATAAATGTCATTTTGGAGCTGTCAAACCATGTTCTTTTTTTAACATATATTAACTTGTTTCAATTTTTTCCATTGCATCGTCATCTGTTTGCAGATAAAATCTCACATTATGCCCATTTTTACACATTTTTTTTTTAAATGATAGAATCCTGTAAACATGAAAATATTTTATCACATCAATGTTCTATAGATGTCTAATCACTTTATCTTTTTTTTTCTTTTCAAAATACTAGAAATATGAATCAACTTATATAATTCATTACAAAATCTAAACTGTCTTGTTTATAAAATAAATAAAACTGAATATGTTTATTATATGTGATGTTCAGTGCTGCAGTTAACTAACCATTATTATTTGGCATAAGGTTTTGTTTACTGCAAATAATCCAAGAGAAAGTTAATATGTATACCTAATTTCTTAAATAGATATAGAGTATGTGTATAATTTACTGCATTAGAGTAAGTGTCTTGCATTTTGTTAAAAAGATTTCCTGGTACTTTTATGTTAACCGCCATAGGTGATAAATCGCTGAATATTGCACCTGTCGGCATCATCCGTATTGTATTAGTTTAATTTAAAGTATAAACTTTTCACTCATTTAATTTAAAATATAACTAAATGAGAATGATGATAATAACCTTAACCAAAATATTTCATTCCAACATCAAATAATTGTTTTTAATTTATGCATTCAAAAAATAAAAGTTGTTATTGACAAATAAAAGTTTCTATTGATAAGAAAAAATATGTTTTGGTGAGATTTTCATCCAGCTAACATAAAGTACCAATTTCATACTTTATGAAAATATACCAGCAGATGTGCTGCAGATTAATTCAAACAGCTTAAAAAGAATACTGCACTTAAAAAATTGCTAAAATTTTATTTTTGTCTGTAGATTATTGTATCTTGTTATTTTATTTGCTTTATAAAATCCAAAGTTTTTATTATTATACTAGATAGTACCCACAGTAAGATATATATAAGTTTTGATGGTAAACAACTTGAAAATTTCATTTGTAATATGTTTTAATTTTTAATGAGTTACTTTTAACTTAATTAAGTATCGAAAAGTTGATGAATTGTTATACTGTGTAAGTGATTCCTTAACATGTGATCGATAGATAGCGCTGCCAGTCCAATCTACTCAGCTAATGAAGTGGAAGGATTTTAAGCTTGTAATTTATAACTTATTATGCTTGCTTTTTAACAGAAATTTAGCTAAAAATATTAACTGAATGAGCAATCATTGAGGACATTTATTTTTGTTTGCTATAGTCTCTTTATTATTTTTAATTTTTTAATATCAATATTTAGTATTTCTAATTTTTTAAACTATGTAACCTTTAAAATTTTTCATTACCGTATTTTCTGTGAGTAACGCCGCTGTGTTAAACTAGATTTTACTATTTTGAAAACAAAAACGCAGCCAATAACTAGGTACGGCTTATAAATGGTACTTTCGATCGTTATTTAAAAATTTGGAAATCTGGTTACAAAAAAAATTCCATAATCTAATGTCGTCATGGAAAAAAAAAAGTCACACACAGAAGAAACATATCTGCGTGTTTACAAACATTTAATTTCAGTAGTAAAAAATTGCACTTTGACCAGACATTGCATCCAATCACAATTGCTCTCCTTAAGTTCACGTCAGAACGACTTGCATGCCATATAAGGAATAACTCCTCCCATTTTCTCTCTCCTTCAATCTTCGCCAGCGCCGAATCCTAACTACGGGAATCTATTTTACTTCATGTTCATTAATTTTTTTTTCAGCAATAACATATGGTTTGGCAACAGCTTGACCAATCGTAATGTTTTGTTAAACTTTCAATACTCTGTACACGTGACTTATAAATTCAAGGTTTTAAGAACCTCAATCTCATGCTTTTATTTGATTTTTACTTACCAATATAATTTTTTTTAAAAAGATGTCATCTAATGTGAGTTCTAAGTGCCGTATCTACCCAGCAAAATTCAAACTCAATGCTATTAGATTAGCAAAAGTTAACAGAAATCGTAGTGCAGCAAGAGAACTAAACGAAAGTTATTTATTTGTGTTCAAAATGTTTTATTTTATATCAGTTAATAATTTTAATTAATTGCTCTAATATTCCACGTGGGGTATAACCGGCGCAGCATTAAAGAGGGTGCGCCGTTAAACTAATTTTTTTTAAGTAAGTGCGGCATTATTCCCGGAAAATACGGTACTTTTATTTTTACCAGCCTGAATCTAAAACATTATTTATATGTTAATCCATGTGTATCATGATGATTTCTTTTATAGTTCTTGAATATTTTTCCTATATATATGTCTCTTCTCTTCTCTTTTTACGGAAAATAATCACATTATTTTTCTTAGTATATTAACATATCTTCTGGACAATGGTCAGACAAAATATAGATAAAAGTTTATTTTATCAATTTTTTTAATTGATAACATATGCAAAATCTTTTAGTATAAAATTAGTAATTAATATATATTGTCAGGTGTCAAATTTTGCTTACCACAGTCGCAATATTTAAAAAATAATAATAACAATACTGAGTATTTTTTGAATATCTGACCTTTATTTATTTTTTACTTTTATTTTTTTATTTATCCTTTTTTATAAGTCTTACTTTAAAACCATGAACTTAAATTTTTTTGTTTTCAGCTAACGATTTATAATACATATTTTATAATTGCTTGAATTTTATTTTACTTTTTCATTTATTATTGAATTATTAAATCATGGATATGAAGGTTCTTTAGGATACAGGTCAATTCCCTGTATAAATATATTTCTCTCTCTCTTTGTCTTTTTTTAAAATAAAAAATAACAACATAGTTTTCTTAGTATGTACCTTAGTATAGATATGACATCTTGATTAATATTCATACCAAAGATATAAAAAATTGTGGATAAGTTCAATTTAGTATATAATCAATAATTACATGCCCAAACTTTTAATTTAATTATAAATTGGTAATTTAAAAAATATATTGTTGGGTGTTAAAATTTACTTAATTATAAAGCATTCGAATAAAATAAAAAATATATACAAATTATATACTTCTCCTGAAGTAAAATAAGACATTATTGAAATTAATTATTTTATCACCAATAAAGTAACAAAAATTAGTCTGCCCAGAGTGAGCATTGAACCCATGCTGTCAACAGAGAACCACGCCTAAAACTGATGCCTTAGACCGCTCAGCAATTCTAACCTTATGTTAGTTTACTCTAAAACTGGATATGTTCTAGATGTAAGCACATTTATGTCCTTTATGTACTGAAAACAATTGATCTTAAGAATTATCATTTCATTTTGATCATGGAGACAGAACCTCCATGGTTTTAATATATAGGATGTTTTATATTGCCATAGAGCAAAATTATTGCATCCAGGGTCTATATTTTAATGAATCTCAAAAGGAATGAATTGCATATTGTTTACCATATCGCTATTGCTGGGTGATATGAATTTCCACACAAGATATACTGAAAAACATGTATATTTTGATGTAGGTCATTACTCAAGATGTTTTTGGTTTTTTACAATCTTTCTAAAAAGGGTAATCTTATGCAGCTTTATTGACAAAAATTAAATCTCTAAAAATTAAAATAAAATGCCTGATTTTAACGAAAGATTATCAGTATCCAGATGAGTTCACTCCAGAAGTCTTATACACTTAGCGCTATTATACAGTATGCCCACTAAAGTCCCTTGCCACCCTTTTAACTCTGGAATGGCTGCTGCTATATTCATAAAAGAAGCGTCTTGGTATAGTAAAGTAGCCATATGCTACTCAATAAAACCCTTGTGGAATGCTGCAGAGTTAGCATTCCTATCTCGAAAACGGACAGAGATAGAGAAAAAAAGTGATTTACAAAGTTGTAGAGCATCATCGATTTAGTGAGAAAAGACACCTTGTAGACATTAATGCAAAGAATTGAATGGTTAAAACGTGCATTTGTTTTTTCATGATTTCCTACACTGTGATGTAACAAAACGATCTTAAAAAGAAAAAAAACAACTAGTTATAATTGTTGTCGACTACGGCAGTAAAGTGGACTGTAAATTATAAAACTATCGATAGAAATTCAACTATGTTTACTTAACAAACCATTTTTTTTATTTAGTTCGAATAAGTATTGGTTTTTTCGGAGCTCCCCATGGAGACATCCAAACGAAGCAAGAACAAAACAACTTCTGAGTTACATTTATTGCCAAGTGATATTAGAAGTCAAAAGTGGCACCAACATACCGGCCACCACTGAAATATTTATTTCAGCAACATATCTTAAAGAAATGTCCTTCGTTGTAAACAATTATTATTATTTTTTTAACAATAAATCTTCAATTATAATACAAGTTTCAATTCAATCAGTAATACAAATATACAATTCAAGTCAATTATAATATTAAAATGCAAAGTTACTGCAAAAAAAATTTCAAATATAAATGCACAAGAAATATAAGAAAAATAAATATTTACATTATAATAAAGGATCACTTATGGGCAAAATGCAAATATTAGAAATTGCCTATTTGAATATACCATTTGGAGTTTTTACAAGCACAACCTTAATTTTACCATCACTCCCATAAATAACGTCTTGAATACAACCTACTGACTAGGTACACATGGACAAATTACTATCCTTTAATAGAACCATAGTTCCAATTTTAACATTTTTTTTTTTCAAATAACCATTTTGTTCGCTGTTGTAGATTATTTAAATGATCTCTACTCTATTTTTTCAAAATTGATTAATTTTTGTAATTTGCTGCCAATGACTAAGTTTATTATTGGCAAGGTCAGTCAAGTTTGGTTCACAGATGCTATTTATAGGGCGACCGATTAAAAAATAGGTATTAGAGGCCTACTGTTTAAAATACCTTCGATTTGATTAACGACAGTTAAAAATTCCACAAAAGGTTGTTTTAAATCTCCAATAGTTCTTTTTAAATGGTGCTTAAAGGATTTTCCTCCTGCCTCCCACAAGCCACCAAAATTAGGGGATCTAGGAGGAAGGAATTTCCAAGAAATTGAATTAGCCAATAAGTAAGCAGCCAATTCCTCGGATTGATTTTTTACAATTTTATGCAATTTTTTCAATTCTGAGTTCGCACCAACAAAATTAGAGGCATCATCGGAAAAGATGGTGCCACAAATTCCGCGCCTAGCTACAAATCTTTTTAAGGTAGCCTATTAAGGCTTCAGAAGTTAAATCTGTTATTATTTCTAAATGAATTGCACGAGTAGCAAAACAGACGAAAATTGCAACAAATTTTACTAAAAACTCCCTTACGTTGGTTTTTGTATTTTATAAAAAATGGGCGACATAAATCAATGCCTGAATTTGTAAAAAGGGGGTTGATATTTACCCTTTCTTTAGGTAACGAGGCCATGATTTGTTCTGCAATTTTAGGTTTGTTTTTAAAACAAACAATGCAATTATGCACGATTTTTCTAGTTATGTTTCTGCCATTTAAAGGCCAAAATTCTTGTTTAACAAAATGAAGCAAGGTTTGAGCACTAACATGCAAATTTTTCAAGTGAAAATACTGGAAAATTAAAAGTGTAAGCCTATGATCTTTCGGTAAAAGAATCGGATGTTTTTTATCATAAGATAAATTTGATTTATCTAAACGACCACCAACCCTAATTATTTCATCCCTATCAAGAAAAAGATTTAAATTACTTACTCGACTATCCTTTAGTTTCTCACCTTTCTTGAGCGCCTTCATTTCCCTGATGAAGTACATTACCTGAACCAATTTGACTAATTTAATCTTTGCTTGGTAAAATTTCTCCTTTGTGATAGGCCCTACAATCCTTTCTTTGTGCTTGCAATTATAAATAAATCTTAAATATAAACTAAACTACAAATTAACTTAAAATAACTGTTACTTAAAGGCACAAAAGTTGTTCAGAAAATTATTAAAGTCCTGATTAATTAGATGCAAATTAATATTACAACTTGATTTAAGTTCATTTAAATATGCATCATCATTTGGAAAGTCAGTTTTTTTTCCTTTTTCTGTCAAGTCCCAGATATTATTAGTCAATAATGGACCTTTCCACCACAGTTCCATATCTAAAAGTTCTTGAGGAAAAGTTCCACAAGATATTATATCAGCTGGATTGTCACTAGAAGGAATGTGTTTCCATAAAAATTGTTCAGTGAGAGACTGAATCTTTGAGACTCTATTTGCGATGAAAGTTTTTAATAGATGAGCAGAGGTTTTTATCCATGCCAATGCTATAGTTGAGTCTGAGAATAAAATTACTCCTTGAATGTCTAGTTGTACGGAAGGGAGAATTTTGGCGACAAGTTGAGAAAGAAGCAAACAGGAACATAGTTCCAGTCTTGGCACAGAAATGGTCTTTAGAGGTGACACTGTTGATTTACTTGCAATGAGATTTGATTTGGTCGAGTTAGATGAATTTAAACAATATACATAAACTGCAGCACCAAAAGCTGTTATGGAAGCGTCAGCGAAACCAAGAACAAATATTGTTTCTGTGGAAAGAGTTAAAATGTATCGACTAATTGTTATATTTTCTACAGTTTTTAGTTGACTTACGAAGTTACACCAATCACTAGCAAGAGGTTCCAGAATATTCTCGTCCCATCCTAGTTTACACAACCACAATTTTTGAAGATAACACTTGGCCATGGAAATAATTGGGTCAATGAGCCCAAGAGGATCATACAGTTTTGCTATGACAGAAAGAACCTGTCTTTTGGTGCATGATTCTTGCTCTTTCACCGAAACTAAACACAAATTGGTCTTTGTTCGATTGCCAAACCATACCTAAAGTCTTTGCTGAAATGTCAGACTTAGTGCAAAAGGAAACGTCTTCGATTTCATCATGATTTAAAAGCTCATTCAAATTTGAATTCCATTTGTGCAAAGCCATTCCACAAGAATGAAATATGTCAATTAATTGATTTTTCAGGGCTATTGCCGACTCTGAATCTGGGGATCCAGTCACGATGTCGTCCATGTAGCTATCAGATAGGATAGCTTTTGCCGCAAGAGGAAATATTTCCTTCTCATCTAAGGCCAATTGTTTGATGCACTTTATGGCCAAAAAAAGGGGCGCATTTAGTTCCATAAGTGACCGTGTTCAAAATAAAGGCAATGTGGAATTATTTTCGTAATCCTTCCAAAGAATGCGTAGAAGGTCCCTTTGTGAAGGATCTATCAAAATCTGCCGAAACATTTTTTTAATGTCTGCAGT